>CM068285.1:61328321-62628036 GCA_034703905.1 Chenopodium berlandieri | reverse complement strand
ACCTAGCGATTAGTAATTACATAACATTGATTGCTCAAAGTATGATGGTGTAACGCCCGTCAAGAGCTTCTATTGAAACGGTTAGACATCTGTCTTTTATACTAACTACTAATCTGTTACGCAATTAGGCTGCAACTGATAACCTATTACCACACTCCTTTTTTTTGTACCTTTTTTTTTTTTATTTTTTTTTACTTCAAAATTATGCTGAGACGACTTGTGAATTCACCAAAACCTATAAGTGTTTGTGAGATTTATGGTTCGTGTACATAACGATGTTTCATTCATTGCTCCTATGCTATTTAGTATATTGTGCAAGTTGCTTGAAGCATCCATGCACCATTCATTGCTCTAGTAGTTGATTCTACACTCCATTTAAAAAAAATGTACCGATATTAGTTACTTTCCCTCTTCGTCTTCCATTAAGTTACGGGGTTATTAAATTTATCTAATCTACCTTTCATTTGTTATTAGTAAATCGTACTATTTCAGGGGCATTGTAATTTCGTACTATTTCATTGAATTGCTCCAATGATACTTGTACATTTTTTTATCCGTCTCAGATTATACTTGTACATTTTATTATCCGACTCAAATTACCATCGTATTCTAGCGGCAGTTACATATAAGCCTCATAAACGCAAATTTATAAACCCGAATATATATACAATTTGAATTGTCCAATTCTAGAATTCTCCTAAGCTCCGTCTAATTATTACTCCGTTACAATTGCATTACCAACACTGCAATTACGGTTTATGTATGCGTAATGAGATATTTGAAAGTATGTGTGGGTAAAAGGACGGTCTACCATTGCTAATTCACCTTAATTTACGTGACTTTTTTTGTTGACAGTGACAAGGCAATGCCAATGACACACTTCCTAGTGTTTAAAATAACTGTTGACTAATGACAACTCAATGCCAAAGTGTCAGACATATTTGCAAGCAAAGTACTTCGAAGTGACCTTCGAAAATGAGCAGTGAAGCGTCAAAAAAAAGGGCTTCGATTCTCGGAATGTACACTGGCGAAGTGACCTTCGAAAATGAGCAGTGAACCGTCAAAAAAGAGGAGGCTTCGATTCTCGTGTTACGAATATAGTTGTTGTGGGTGTGGTAAATTCACTTTCTAACTGTACTCCGCATCCTGCATCCATTTCCTTCCATTTCTCATTCCATCTCATCTGCATCTCCTTCCCCGGTTACAATCAAGTGTAATGGCCGGATCTTCCGTTGTGAAAGACTGTAGGTCACGTCACCAACCGATACCCCACCCTGGACAACCGATATTGTATTTTCAAAAAAACGAGAGGGGGGTTTCCGAAATAAACCTGAATTTAGTTAAGTATTTCAGGAAATGCAACACCTTTTACAATGGGATATACCAGCCTGTGCAGTCCATTAGAGCACATCTCCTCCAGTCAATGTGCTGCCAAACCGAAGGCATGCTAGTACAAGATGAGGGGCCGTTGATGGGCCACCTTCCTCTTTTAGAGGACTTGGTGGGTTGCTACGACGAGGGAGCTTGTGTCATGCTGTACTGGCTCTTAGACAGATTCTACTCCTCGCCGTCCTCTCTCACAGTACCACCTGAAATAGAGGAAGCAATTGACTTGAAGCCCAATCTTAGTACCGACTCCATAGTTGCTTACAGTTTCCCTACGATGTGGCGCCACATATTTGTTGGCTCTTTCACGGATACCCTCCACCTCATGACGGTCGATAATACTAACACCCACCTGAGGTTCCAGGTTGAAGGTTGTACCTTTGAGCCCAGGCATAACCATCGCTGGCCCATTCGTAAACGGTACAACCGTGTCACCTATAAAGGACATCATCTTTCCTCGGCCACAGAAGAGTATGGCGTACTCGCTCGGGGGTCGCACATTCTAATTTGGAACGCCCGAGGGTGCACAAGGCCCTCCTTCACGGAAAATTTCGCAGCCCTGCACAATAAATTTAACCCGATGTTGTTCATCATTTTGGAAGCTCGTCTTGGAAAACATGAGGCCAACAATCTCGTTGTTCGAAGCCTCCCTGGTGATTACGAAGCAGAGATGTGTGGTCCGCAGTCAAGGCCTGGTGGAGTTATGATGTGTTGGCAACAACATATGCTAAGGGCTAATTTCTTCCACATATCGACTGAGCCGGATGGGGTGGCTGTTGATGCTTTTTTCCACGTAATTTGTCTGATTTATAAATTATAATATTGTTTGGAGTGTACGTTAGTAGGAGTTAAATTATTTAAGTAACTAATTGTTGTTTCCGATTACAGGCTCCACCACCACCACCTCCACGACCTTCATGGCCTCCGACACAAGTTCAATTTAACAATGACCCGTTCAGCTCGGACGAGGAGGCAGAGCCAGGTAGTTACTACTTCAATTCTGGCTTGGCTTTCGATGGCTCCGTCCACCACCTGGGATTTGGGAAAGACCTATGATGAACCGGGGATCGAACCATCCAAAATGCTTTGTGTATTTGTTGAACTTGTACTGTGGTTGACTTGCTTTTTAATTATGTTGTAATTGACTTTGCCCTTTAATTCTGTTTTAACTGACTTTGCCTTTAATTTATGTTCGACATATATTTTAAACAAAGCCTTGAGTCATAGTTAACTTTGTCTTGAAGTACATCTCAAAGCCTTGACCAATAGTTAACTTAGTGCGGGTGAGGATAATTCTGTGGCAGAAAAGGATGTCTGTCAGAGTGTAATCTGTAGCCAAAGGCTAGACAAGTTCTATAGTCTGGAGGTACCGCGAAGACTTAAAGTCTGGAATGGTAACGTCTCGCGTTTTAAACAGCACTACTATGGCTATTGTCATTCTGTATGCGGCGAGAATCTTTGTTGGAATGCCCATCATTCAGTTAGATATTTAAAATAATTGCTCTAATTTTTTAAATTGGTCTTTCTTAAGTCATGTTCTTAAATTAATTATTTTCCAAATCTAATTATGTTTTCTTCAAAATATTAGACCATGCCTGGATCGGATTAGATGAATTGGGGATGAAAAATTTAAAACGATCTTTCTTAAATGGTCTCTCTCTTCTTCTTAAGTGATTTTTACTCGTGTTTACTCATCCATTCATTCGAGATCGTAGTTGTATTTTAACATAGAAACTAAAACACACGTTTAAAAGTACGTTTTTAATTTCCATCAATTATAGTCGTTCACAATTGCATTACCAACACTACAGATACGATTGTCAAGTGGGTGTGTGTCATTTTTGCAAATATGGGTGTGGTAAAGGACGTTTCAAAATCGTATCATCCATTTCTTTTTCCAGTGGTTTAGCGTATAAGAGGTCTTGTACCACCCAAGGTGTGGTGGTACCAATGTTATCTTAGTGGTTCATTGTGTAAATGTATTTGTACCACCCTTAACCTTAGTGGTACAAACTATCCAACTTCTGTACCACTATTAACAATTTCGTATGTTTCTTTCTTAAGTAACGACAAAATTGAATGGGTCAGACCATGTTTCGAGAGTGGTACAAAACGGGTGGGGTTTTGTACCTCCTTTACTAAAGTGGTATAAGTTTATATCCATCCTGAACAATTTCGTATGTTCGTATCTAAAGTGGTTCAAAAATCACCCAACTGTATAGGTAAACGTAATGTTTTAGGTAATCATAATGCTTTAGGACAAATATGGAGATTATTTGTAATCGGTTATTTTAGGTAATCATAATGTTTTGCTACAAACGAACTGTGATTTGTGGACTAATGCGATTAGTTTACTACTAATAATAATCCGGTCCTATGAGGTCACACATACGAGTATATGTGAAGAGTTGCGAGGTTATTTATAAATATGACTAAGTGAGATAAATTAAATCATACGAGTACATTTTTTCAACGGATCATATATTATAAAGTGAAGAGTGAGAAAGAAATTGGGTTTAACTCCGTTTAAGTAATTGGGTTGAGTAGGAGTGTGAAGTTGAAAGGGTGAAGTGAGTGAAAAGGTTTGATTTGACAATTCAATGGGAGGATTAATAAGTGGATTATCCACTTGTCTTTTCTATGCAGTAATGATGGAATACATGTGGCTTTTCTAAAATGTGGCTTTTCAATTAAAATAGCTTCGTTTATTGTGTTTTACATAATTACCAATTCTCGTCAAACAAAGCCAAATTTATCACGGATTCACGGTTCTCTACTTCTCTGCACAGAAGGGTACTGAGCTCATCCGTCACTGTTGTGCAGAGAAAACAGCAGTCCTAATGACTTGCTTGCAAATGTCTCAGACACTTTGGCATTGAGTTGTCATTGTCAACAATATTTGAATCACTAGGAAAGTAGGAAGTGTGTAAATGTCATTGTCAAAAAAAGTGTCACGTGAATGAAGGTGAATTACCATAGTGTATTCATGTCCTTTTACCACACTCATACTTTCAACTTTCAAGTGCACCCATTCGTAAATCGTATTTGCAAAGTTGGTAATGCAATGCAATTGTGACGGAATAATAATTCTTCGACGGAGCTTAGAAAAATTCAATAATTCACCTTGTATATATATTCGGGGTTATCATTTTGTGTTTATGAGGTTTATAAATAATTGTCACTACAATACGACGGTAATTTGAGTCCGATAATAATTAAATGTACAAGTACATTTGAACCTAGTATTTATTTTTGTAAGATAATATGTAAGTTAATCTGTGAAGGTTGTTATTCGATCGTAGCCCGAAAACATATGTTGAAATCGGAACGGACCCCGAACCGTAAATTCGTTGAAATCAATACTCAATCAGAAGAACAATTTTAAAGGAGAAACACCCTCAACTCAACCATACTCAAGAGTTAAGACCATATTATTGGAGCAATTCATTGGACTAGTACAATATTACAGTGCTCCTCAAAAAATTCAATAACAATTAATTATTAAATCATTGCCGTTGTTATTTTAATTTA
Source organism: Chenopodium berlandieri (assembly GCA_034703905.1). NCBI lineage: Eukaryota > Viridiplantae > Streptophyta > Magnoliopsida > Caryophyllales > Amaranthaceae > Chenopodium > Chenopodium berlandieri. The sequence continues at coordinate 62,623,119 of CM068285.1, read as the reverse complement.
CGTAATGGTTGCACTTGTACTATTTTTGGGGAATCCTTTTCCATTTTTCTGATTCGCTAAAAAGTTCTAATTGTGCAATGGTTGATAGCGTATGGGTAATACCTAGTTGATTGATGTTACCCCAACAATTTATTTGTTGAAATAAAATTATGTTACTTCTTTATAATTATAGTGTTTTGTGTAAATAAAATTACAACAAAGTAAAGGAAACCTGGTGAAAAAATAATACTCGTAGTACGTAATATAATCCTTGAATGTTTAATTACAACTTTCATAATAATCCTTGATGTAATGTTTAATTGCGATTTTCATTATGATCCTTGATGTTTGGATTTGAACATTGGGGATTACACAGAACTAGCACAAATTATTGATACAATTATAAATTGGTAAGGTTTCCCAATTAAAAAAAAAAAAACAAAAAACCAAAAAAATAAAAACCTCCCCTCGAGAAGTTGATAATTAAAATTCTTAAATGAAACGCCATCATTACCTCCCCTCGAGAATTGGGAGCATTAATTCCATAGTTCATCACCGTATTCATTTTACTTCCATACTTCGTTAGAAAACCTAAAAAAACCTCGCCAAGCGAATTCCGCTCCAAGGTATGTTCCTATGCAATTCGCCGTTTACTGGTTGGGACTCTTCACAATTATGTTTCCTGCTTTTTCTCTGTAGTAATGTGTTATTTATGTACTTTGTGGTTTGTTGGCAGTTTCCTTTTTGCTGGTTTTTTTGATTTCGTTCTGCATGTGGTGACCTCCAATGTTTTCCTTCTTATCAGTAATGGTTTCTTGTTGATCATGCTCATGATTCTGCATTTGCTATATATATTGTGTCTGGTACCCACTTGTTTTTGTGTGGTTGTTTCCCATGTCGCCATTAATGGGGTGAGTCTTTCCTGCTTTATTACGACAACAATGGGGTGGAGGGGGAAGGGACTGATTAATTTGTTTTTCCTTTTTTCCCATTGTTTAAACTTTTATTTCGGTTTTGCGAATTTTGGAGATTTACGTGGGGGGTTTTTGTACCACTGTAGTTTTGATTAAACGAAATTGATCAAGGCGGTACAAGAATTGGATGGTAAAATTGTACCAATCTTCTCACGGTGGCACAGACTCTCCTGTTTTGTAACTCTTTAGAAACATGGGTTTAACCTTTCTGTTTTGTCTTTGGCTGTCAAAGAAGCGGAGGAGGAAGGGATTGAAAGTAATAAGTTCGGGTTTATGAATTTCTACGGAGTCTTGTTGGGTTTTTTTGTACCACTGTAGTAACGGTGCAGCGAAAATGTAGAGGGTGGTACATAAAATTGATGATGAAATTGTACTACTTTACTCACAGTGGTACAGAATTATTTGTTTCCCCTTTCTTTATAAACCATTAATTTCGGGTTTATGATTTCTGTAAATTTATGTGGGCGATTTTGTGGTACAATTTATAAACCCCCCTGTTTCGTACCAATTTAGAAACATGGATTTACCCTTTCAATTTTGTCTCAGGGTTTTCGAAGAAGCTACCATGAGTGACCAGGACGTGACTGAGGTAAAAGGGCGGCTTGCAAAGTTGTACTCCGAGTTGGACGAAATCAATGCACAGGAGAAGATAAGGTTAGAAGAAATGGATAAGATGACAGCATTACATACGGCAAAGCTAGAAGAAGCGAGGGTTTTGTCGGGCCGTTTGCACCAGCTCCGGAAACAGCGAATTGCACGCCTTGAGCGTGAAATTCACGCAATCCGTTCCCTGCCAGGTTATGCGGTTGGAAATGAGCAAGCTGATGAGGATGAAGATGATGAGGACGAGGACTACGACGATGAAGATGTTGAGGACTACGACGCTGAAGATGATGAGAATGAGGAAGATCCAGAAGATGAAGACGAGGACTACGACGATGAAGATGTTGAGGACTACGACGCTGAAGATGATGAGAATGAGGAAGATCCAGAAGATGAAGTTGATGAGGATGAGGATGCGGCAGAAGATGAAGATAAAGATGATTAACATGGGGATGACGACGTGGGTGAAGCTGCTGAAGATGATGAAGAAGATGATTCTGTCTCAATTCAGATGGTTAACAGGCAGCGAAGTCCTCTCCCCAAAAAACGATCCTTCGGATTAGCTTGGATTGTTTATATTTACTTATGTAATCCACACAATTCCTTTTCTTTTACGTTGATTATGTTGATTAGACAGTAAGTGTTTTCAAACACAAGGCTTTGGAAGAATCTTCAAAGATACCTACCTATTGCCACTAACTGTTGGAAAATTGGATGCACACTCAAATTGAAATACTACGCGACGCGGACTCCTCACCGGTCCTGTGTAATGCATACGTCTACATTGGCGGCATTTCTTTTTCAAACCTGCACATATTATGATATGGGAACTTTGTGCTCATGTTACCCTGGTTATAAATAATCCATTTGTACCTACCCTGGTTATTGACACGGTGGATTGGTAAAATGGTTTAGTAAAATGGTTTAACAACCTACATTGATTCATGTAGTTACACGTAGGTGTTACGGCAAAAATTGGTACTGAACCCGGTCACTGCTGTTGAAGAGTTCCCAACTATGCATTACGTTCATCGTAAATATCCACACGTCCAGAATTACAAAATCACTTAGATTCTACTGTACTACGACGACTTAGTTATTAGTAACTTGACTAGTCATTAGTTATTATTAACTTCACTAGTTGGGTGATGTAAACGTCCTCCTACTACGACGCAGGTATTTGTACCACCCTGGTTATTAATAATCCCTTTCCGTATTTAGTGGTTCATACTGTTACGTGCTAGTGTACCACCATTTCTTCAACGGTACCTAAGTTTACCTGGATTACAAAACAAGGCCTACTTCAAACTTGACACGTTTGATTCGTGGAATGGTTTAACCACCAACATCGATCTAAAGACAAAATTTAAGGACTAAGACAACTCTACTGTGTTGGTACATGTATGTGTTACGGCATAAAATGGTATTGAGCCCTTTTCACTGCCGTTAGTTGAAGAGTTCCCAACAGTGCTCTCCGTTCATTGTAAATATCACTATGTCCTGAATAACAAATCAGTAAGATTCTAGTGTACTATGACGACTTAGTTATTAGTAACTTGACTCTTGACTAGTACTTAATTATCAGTAAATCTCTGTTACTCACTGTGAGAAACGTTTTTGCTTCTGACAGTGAGTAATGGGAAGAATTATAATCAACAATAATATTAAATCGATGAAATCATAATCAACAACAACAACAGTCAACAACAACAACAACAACAACACAGTCAACAACAACAACAACAACAACAACAACAACACACAGTCAACAACAACAACAACAACAACAACAACACAATCAACAACAATAACAACAACAACAACAACAACAACAAAGACAACAATGTCATAACTTGCCTTTCGATCATCATTAGCCTTAAGAGACAAAGTTCCCGCAGCAAAAAGGCCAAGTAAAAGGATGAACAATTGAATTTGACAATACATGAATTTGACCATTTTTTATTTGTGAATTACTATTAAGTTTTGATGATATGAGATGACTGATCCTCATTTTTATGGATTCAGAAAAGCCAAAAAGGTAAAAATCAAGTAAATTATTTAATAGATACTAATGGATATAATGCAATTATAGGTAGCATTATGGAAATAAATAAATTATTAGTAACTTACCCTGTCCATCTAGAATAATTGGTGTAGTAGTACATTTATTACGTAAGACATGTACCATAAATTAATATATGCATGCGGAACTTGTAATTAACTTCTAATTGGGAGTTTCCAAGAAATTCTCGCCGGGTTATAAGTCTCCCCCACTAATTCAATTATCCACCATCATCATCACAACTCCCAACCCACTACATCCACTCCCGTGAACCGTCACTTGAAGTCTATTTATGTGCCAAACTCTTTTTGCAACAAATTTAACTTCCTTCTATTCGGGCAATGCGATCTTCCTCTCTAAAAAATTCAAAAATGGATGTAGTAGTGAAAGGGCGAAAATTTACAACCTCTATGGTTGACATCCTGCCGTCAGAAGTGTTGGCGTCCATTCTAGGTTTCGTTGCCAAGTCATCCCCTGCTGATTTATTTCGGTGCAAATTAAGGTACGCTTATACTTGCCAGATGCACTCTGTTTCTCATCACATACACAGATAATGTAATAGTCTAATTTCTGCCGTATAACTTGATGATAATAGTTGTAAAACACTGCGACGGATAGCCGAAGAAAAAGGGGTCCTTCAACAAATTGACCTCCGCTGGATTAAAACACGAATGTCGTGGCCACACCGAGAAGCGGCGGAGAAGTTCTTCATGACGTGCGTGGAGAATGAACATCCTGAGGCAATGCTTGACTTTGGATTTGTACGTCTTCTTTTTTATTTATTGGGAATTTTATTCGTCATAATTTTTGTTGTAGACTTCTAGTCACTGTTTTAGCATTTCTCTTTACCGTAGCGACAATACTTCAACACCTTGGTGCTAGACGAAGGCTTGACGATGTTGGAAAGAGCAACTGAGTTGCATAATTCAATGGCAGCATATGTAGTAAGCCATATATACATATACACCGGAGAAGAAGAAAGGGGTGTTAAGCTTTTGGAGAACACTATCAACAGCATCGGATCTCCAGGATTAGTCCAGTGCAGAAGGAAGTTACGTCAGATGGCGATGTCAAATTGGATGCGCAATCATATGATTGAACATTATATGCCACAGCCGAAATTATTCTGCAAAAAAAAAATACACCACGAGAAGAGCTTAAACCCATGGGATCCTCTTTATGACGAGGATGCGGAGATTACAATATCTTGTATGACATGCAAATGCATTAGGGAAATAAGCGTATTTTATGAAATACTGCGTGGTCTACTCACCGGTCCCGTGTAATGAATATGATCTGTATTAAGGTCATATCTTTTTCAAACTCGTAGATTATGATTTGTTAACTTTGTGTTTAGGTTACACGTACTGATATGGTTAGCAGTTCGGAACAACACACACAAACAGAGTGCATAGTGGCAGTTTTCAAACTCACAGTGGCAGTTTCGTAAATAAATTGTGCCGCCGTGATAAAGTGGTATAATTTTGTCATCCATTTGGTAATTAAAATGTACCATCGTCAGTAAAGTGGTACATTTTACTTATGAAACTGCCTCTGTGAGAATCAAAACCATTTCTCACAGAGAGTAATGGGGGCGCCATAAAAACTGATCCAATGTAGAACTAAAATGTACCACCTCTATATAAGTGGTACATTTTATTTTCAATACACGAAACTAAGTTTCCGATGGTACATTTCATGACCCTAAGCATAGTTTCAACCTATACAACTGAAACACCAAATATCCATCCCGTTTACCACCCTAAACAATCTCGTATGTTCACGTCTAAAGTGGAGCAAAGATAACCCAAATAAATGTCCAACGTACAGATACCAGGAAAACATAGTTTCAAACTTGGGCAAGTAGGAAAAACAAATTCAGTCCCTCCCCCTTCTACTTCTTTCACAAGCAAAGGCGAATTGAAAAGGGTAACACCATATCTCCAGAGTGGTAGAAAATATGAGGTTTTGTACCACCGAGTCAAAAGTGGTATAATCTTGAAATTCTCTAACACCACCCTAAATAATTTCGTATATTCGTGACTAAAGTGGTACAAAAATCACCCAAATGTATAGGTATACAAGGAGTTTTAGGTAATCATAATGTTTTACAACAAATATGGAGATTAACTGTAATCGGTTCTTTTTAAATATAATTTCAAAAGATATTTTAAAACATGTTTACATGATTTGTGAACTAATGCGATTAGTTTACTGCTAATAACAATCCGGTCCTAATCTTAAACAAACTTTATAAACACAGTAAGAAGAATGCAATAATTCTAGGGCAAAGCCCTTAATAACTATTACATTACATCCTAATGTCCACAGAATAGCTCATAAGCAAAATGTATTCGCTGAGCATATCAATGTAGCATATACTACTACACTTCTAATGTTGTTTTTCAAACAGACAACTAGATAAGTATAATACAACCTGAAAGAGATAAGTGGGGTGAGGGATAGCACTGAGATCAGCAGTAGTGGAGAAATTACTACTTAATGGGGTTGTACAGCTTTCGTAAGTTCTTTTGGTGTTTCTTTCCCACTACATGCTTCTTAAGACAATCATTGCTTGTGCACCTAATATTGCAAACATCACACCATGGTTCTTCGATTTTTCGTTTTTTTGAAAGGTGGTGTTGTGCATTGTTACTCACCGGAAGCGGTGTTTTAGCATCAGCTTTGGTTGGGGTAGATAAGGGAATCGGGATTTGTAGCTTTCGTAAGCTCTTCTGGTGTTTCTTTCCCCCTAAATGCATTTTAAGACAATCATTGCTTGTGCAGCTGATTTTACAAACATCACACCAAGGTTCACCGATTTTACTTGTCCCTGAAAGGTTGTGCTGTACAATTCGATTATCAGGAAATTTTCCGGAATATTGGGGAAAATAAATCAGAAATAAACAAAAAACACTACTTCGAAATTCACAAACATTAATGTTAATCGAATTATTACAATGAATTTGTAGTATAGGTGTACGTATATTTATAAATAATAAGAAGTAAATGTTGATAAAATTACAGTACAATTCAGAAAAAAGGATTAACTAATAGGAGAATATAATTTATTTACGCTATGCAACTACCCGTAGTTAAGTAAATCTAAACTCAATCATAAACCATAAAATCAATTAAAAAAAACAAACAAATGAATCCGGTTATCATAGAAAACGAAAGCATACCACAGAATAAGGAGAAAAAGGGGTAGATTGTTTGACAATCCAGTTTGCTGATGCAGCACCCGGGTCCGAATAAACCGATTGTGCTCCAAAACCCGGAGTGAAACCATAAATAGGAAGAGAGGCAGAAGGGTTAGAGGAGAGGTATGGAAATTGATGAGTGTATGAGAATGAGGGATTAACAATTGAAGGTGACAATGCTTGATTATTAGGTTCAGACATTGTTTTTTTTTGGTAATTCCAAAATTAAAAGGGGAAACAAATTTGGGAGAGGAATGATGAAGAAAAACTGAGTACATAGGAATGATGAAGAAACTGTATGGCCTCCAACACTTTATTTCACTGCGAAGTACTGAAGTAGCACATGCTTTAAAGACCCTGTACACAGGTTTGATTTGACAATTCAATGGGAGGATCAAAGGGGGGAATAAAGGGGGGATTAATTAGTAGACATGCATCAAAAGCAGTATACAGGAAAACCGGGAAACGAGAAGAAATAAGATTGAGAAACCAAATATTTTTTTTTTCAAGATAATTTTAAAAAAGTATTTTGAAGAGCTATTGTCAAAAGATATTTTCAATAGCTTTTTTAATAAGTATTTCAACAATATTCACCAAATATGTCGTTCCAATATTTAGTTTTTCACGATATATATCAAGGACGCGACATAAGGGTCAAGTACTTGACATAATGTGCAGCGGGACACAACACTAAATAATACGATAAGTATAGTGTACCTTTAGCATCCTCAACTCCAGTCGAATAAATTTGAATCGTCCTTCACTTAAAGGCTTAGTAGTAATATCAGCTAATTGATAAGTAGTAGTAGAGAAAATATGGATGGTAAAATTCAGTTAATAATTGTAATTAATTGCTCTAATTTTTTAAATTGGTCTTTCTTAAGTGATGTTTGTGTAATTAATTTTTTTCCAAAGCTATTTGTGTTTTCTTCACAATTTTAGGCCACGTCTTGATTTATATGAATTGGGGATGAAAAATTAAAAGCGATCTTTCTTAAGTGTTCACTTACCATGATTGCATTACCAACATATACGATTTACAACTGGGTGTGTGTCATTTGTGAAAATATGGGTGTGGTAATAGGCCGATTCAAAATCATGAAAATTTGGATAAAGTGATACTTGACGACAATGAAGACAGATTGACAATGACACACTTTCTGAAACGCAAATAGTTTTGACCGGTTGACAATGACCTAACACTGCCAGAGTTCATGGGAACCAAGCGTAATATTTTCTCTTTCTAACATTGCTTCGTTCATTGCCATCAGACCCTTTTTTGTAAAAACCCCTTTACACATCTTTTGACTTCTCCGTTTTTTTTCTCTTTTTTCTCAGATTGTAACAAATCTGTTGCTGTAGTTCCAATCCTACGACACCGAAACCATGGCGTACAACAGTGAAGTGAGTGAGCTGCAAGAGCAACTTGAAGTGGTGTACACTGAATTGGCTGAAATTCGTGCCCAGTGGAAGGTCAAGGCAGAAGAATTGGCTACAATTAGAGCGGCACATAACGCAAAGCTACAAGAATTGAGGGTTTTGACGGCCCAGTTGAAGCGGCTTACGAATGTTGGTGTTCGAGGAGGTCATGTGAGGGATGAAGGTGGTGTTGGTGGAGGTCCTGGAGAACGGAACGAGGTTGGTGGTGTTGATGATGAGATGGAATGCATAATTAATTATAAGAACCACCACAGATATGCTCTGGTATTGTTTTTAACTTGCGTATGTGTGTTTGTCTTTATATTCGTGGAATAATTATAGGTGTGTGCCTAATTTTGTTCTTGTCCTGTTTTCCTGTCCTGTTTTCCGTGTGCGTAGCCTCTTCCTAGACGTTGGAAGTCTTTTGCTTCTGGTTTTTCCGGTCCTGTTTGTGTTCAGCGTGGTCCGGGAGGGCCATCGTGGCATGTGGAATTGCTCGGTGCTAATCTTAGTCACGCTCGTGGTCTGTACATGTACTCTGGTTGGGAGAAATATGTGGCTGACAATGATGTCGAGCATGGTGATACTCTCAGAGTCCGGTATGTTGGTCGGGGGGGTTTCCATATTACTGTTTTAAAAGATGTTGATGATGGTGATGCTGGTAACTAAGAAGTCAAATGTGTATTGAAACCTTGTGTTTGTTTATGTCTGTAGTAGAACTTAATTGTGTTGGTTTATGTCTATTGAAACAATGTTTTGAGTATTGTAGAACATTAGTTCTACTATATTAAATAATTTCAAAAAGAATTTCAGCAGCCACATTACCCAAAACAGAGGATATACTTAGCTTTATTCATATGAAATAGCAGATTACAGCTACTCGTCACATCATTTCAAAGCTACCAATAGTAACACCAAATACATAACAACACTAATTTTAACAACAAAATGAACAAAGTCAGCAAATTCATCAGTTTTCTGCATAAACTCATTGAATTCTCGCCTCAGAAGTTTAACACTTGTAGCTTCAGCTGTGTTACCCACGCTACCAGCTGTGTCACACACGTACTGCTCCTCCTGAACCCACATGAAAAATTCACAGAATCTGCACTTGTAGTAGGGCCTTCCCGGGTTTGAAACAGAGCTTGAGAATCGTATATCAGCAGCTCTTGAGGGGTCACAGTTGCAGTTTACTGATTTGAACCACAAACCACTTCCACTCCTGTTGGTTGAAGAACCCATGCCAGAAGAAGACATTGACAAGTAGAAATCAAAAAAGGGTAAAGGGAAATTCCTCAATTTGATAAGAACAACAATAAAGCTTCAAATAAGTGGGTGGGGTAGTTTAAATAGAAAGAGGGACGGTTGCAAATTTTTTTTTTTTTTTTTTTTTTTTTCATAAAGGAATTAAGAGTCCTTGATTTTCAAAATGTATTTATTTCTCTTATTGAGTAGTCTACAGTAGTCTAGTCACGTGACAGAAGTCATCTATCTCCTCCTTTGACTGTCTCTTACTCATCCCTTATTCAAAACCTTGATTCTAGTAAAGGAGCTATTGGGTATTCCAGCCTTTTTCGAATTCCCACCTATATTACACTGAAGCCCGTTTCACTTTCTCTCTCATCCGCCACTTCTCCTCTCCAAATTCTCTGATTTGTTTCGTCTCTCTGAACTTTTTGGAAACGAAAACCGTAATTCTGTGGTTCGGCTTCAATGGCGCCCAAAAGAAAGACCAGATCTTCCAAACCTTCGTCTTCAAAAGCTGCTCCAACCGCTTCTTCCTCTAAGAAGAAGGTTACCTTGATCTCGTCTTCCGAGCCTTCCTCCTCATCGGCGTCCTCCTCAGATTCTTCAGTTCCACGGTCTCCAGTTGACAAATGTCCGACTGAACCCGAGGTAATTTCTTCCCTTCCTTCGTCGTGGTTTAGAAATAACCAAACACTGGGTCAGTGGAAAGATGGGTATCATTCTCGCGGACTGTGTTTTTCTGCAATTATGAATACAGACCTAATTGATTCTGCTGCTCTCAATTGTTTTAAGGTCTTTAGAGAGTCTTCTTTATTTAAAATGTCATCTCTTTGTGACATCGCATACCCGCGTCTTACTCGTCTTTTTTACATAAACATGGTTGTTTCCAAGAGTCGTGGTGGGGAGACTAATCTTAAAACCCTTGTCAAAGGGAAACAAATAATCCTGAATCCGTCTACATTGGCCCAAATTTTAAAGACTCCCCCTGATTTATGGACAGACTCTCATCCCCCTCGTCAGGAATGTGTGTCTAAGGCAAGAGAACAATATTTGCTTCCAGACCTTCCACAAGCTAGGCAATTAACTCATTCCTCTCTGAAACTTGAACCGAAAATTATCTTTACATATCTTGTTCGATGCATTGTTCCCCGCATAACTTCCAGGGAACTCGTCACAGATCAAACCCTTGAAATAATATTCCTGCTCCTTAATGGTTACGCCCTCGATTTACCTAACATAATCTTGAACCACATGGTTCACTGCTATTCTTCGCCACGCCGCCATACTCCTCTTCCTTACGCCAATCTGCTTCCCAAAATATTTGAGTTCTTTGAAATCGATTTAGGGAATGAGGAAGTCGAAAGAAACCGAACCCCTAACATTGGTATGGATTCTTTTAACAAAATCGGGATTTTCTGTCTTCCTGATGGTACATGGAAGCTCCGATCTGAGCTATCCTCTGATGAAATGTCTGCCCTGCCACCGTCTATGTCCAAAGGGAAAGAGAAAGCCCCTGCTAACCCTCCTTTGTCTTCCTCTCGTCTTGATGCCCTCGAATCTCGTCTTGATGGCCTCCACTCTCGTCTTGATGCCCTGGAATTCTGTCAAGATGAAAATCGTCGAGATATGATGCTTGAAATTCAAGACCAAGCAAAAAAGTTGGACCAGACTCATGAACTTTTGGCAATTGTGAATGCCAAGATCAATCAAATGTTCTATCTCAATGCCCTAACCTACACAGCCACTGGTAGCATAATGCCCTTACATGAAGATGCTGCTCAGCAGGCGCGAGAGAAGTCTGCCAATGTTCTATTGAATTGTGTACGTAGTGTGAAGGACAGGCCTATTTTACGACCCCAGCAGACCGAACCTACAATTATTACCGTTGAGGAATATGGGGTTGTCAAGAAATACAGGGAAGCGGAGGAGCAACGGAGGATTGATGAGATGATGAAGGACAAAGTCTTCGCAGAAGCTCATGGGCGCTGGTGTAAAAAGGCAAGGGATGATGTTCGCTTTAAACGATCCACGAGATGAAGGCCTTGAATTTGTGTTGTTTAAACAATTTTCCTTTGAACCTTTTCAATATTTGGTCTGTACTAAACAATGTTTTTGATTTTTTGTTGCACATTTCTTCTCTGGTTGACTGGATGTAATGTCAAAAAAGGGGGAGAGTGTAATGGTATTTGTCTTAATATCTTGTAGTTTTGAAGACCAGTATGCAGTATGTGATGTGCTAACGCACTCGTCTGTTAAGTTTATAGTTTATGTGTGTGGTTTCAACACCTTGAGTTTATCTGTGGAAATTGCGAATTGAACCTCTCACTGTTCTAATCCGTTTATTGATCTCAAGACCTTGAGATTATATCTACCAGAACCGCGAATTTTACACAATGTTTGAAAACCTAATGTTTGCAGATCTTGTAGTGTTTGAACTATTTTAAGAGCATGCATTTTGCGTATACGCTATTCTGTGAAAGTATAATCAATTACTTTTTCCATTGTTTCTCATCATAAGAGGTCTTGTACCAACCAACCTTTAGTGGTACCACCGTTATCTTAATGGTTCATTATGTAAAATCTATTGTACCACCCAAAATTCAATGGTACTAAATATCCAACGAATGTACCACCGTCAATAATGACGTATGTTTCTTTCTTAAGCGAGGACAAAATTAAAAGGGTCACAGCATCTATCGACAGTGGTACAAGATAGGATGGTTATGTACCACGGCTATAAAAGTAGTACACGTTTATATCCACCCTGTACAATTTTGTATGTTCGTGTCTGAAAAGGGTTCGAGAATCGCCCAACTGTATAAGTAAACATACTGTTTTAGGTAAGCAAAATGTTTTAAGACAAATATGGAGAACAGTTGTAAACGGTTATTGTAGGCGAGTCATACTGTTTTGCTAGAAACCAACTGTGATTAGTTAACTAATGCGATTAGTTGCTAGAAATTGGGATTAATTAATACAAGAAGGTGACTTTTGAGGAGGTGTGTCAAGTTCAAACGGAAAGGCTTGATTTGACTTGACAATTCAATGGGAGGATTAATAAGTACTCCTAGTAACGCATGAATTGCAATACAGAGGGAATCCTGGAAACTGGAAGAAATAAGTCTGACAAACGAAAAGACTTTTTTTTTAAAAAATAATTTTCCCAAAAATAGATTACAGATCTTTCCAAAATGACAACTCAATGCCAAAGTGTCAGAGATATTTGCAGGCAAGTCATTCGGACTGCTTTTGTACAGTGATGGAGGTCTTAATCTTTGAAAATGAGCAGTGAACTGTCAACAAAATGGCTTCGATTCTCGTGACTTGGAAAAGATCGGACGGGTGAGAGAGTTGAAGAAGTTCTTTGCCAATACTGGTTGTCCGATAGGAATACAGTTGTTGTTGGTGTGATTTTTTTTCAATATGTTCATTTTACCTATTTTAGACCCCTGCATTGGAATACTTTTCGACACCGCGGTTTGAAATGGATTTTTCCGGGACTTTTGCAGGTGGGGTTAAATGATTTTCAATTTCATTTGGTTTATGTTTTTTATGTAGCGGTTCTAATAATTTATGGGTTGTAAACGATCCGGGTAATGAACTGTCAGTGGGTCAAATGTTGTTGTACTTGAGTGTATTGGTTACATTGAAGTTACGGTTTGGGTCCAATTCAGATTCCAACAAAAGGGTTTGGGTTGTGATCGAATAACAACCCTTACGTACCACCCAACACATATTATCTTACAAACATAAACACCTATATGATATAACACACTTGTACATTTTATTATCTAACTCAAATTACCATCGTATTCTACCACCAGCTATACGTAAACCTCATAATCGCAACTTTAAAAAACCCGAATATAATTATTCCGTCACAATTGCATTACCCGAACACCAGAAACGATTTACGAATGGGTGTGTGTGATATTTGGAAGTAAGTTGCGGTAAAAAGGACGATTACATAGTTTCACCATGGTAATAGGCCTTTGGCAGTTTTTTTTGACAATTATAGAGCAATGCCACTGACACACATCATCGTGATTCAAATATTGTTGACAATGACAACTCAATGCCAAGGAGGCATAGATCTTTGAGATGGAGTGTCGGGCTGCTGTTGTTTACAGGTTCCTATGACAATGATCATAATGGGACTACAGTGTTGTATGACGTACTCTACGAAAATGAGCAGTGAACCGTCAAAAAATTGGCTTCGACTGTCGTGATCTGTTTCGCTCGTCTGAACTTATTTAGCCCCTATGACATACTCCGTAGTGATTATTGTTGTACAGCTATGTTAATTTAATTATTGTTGTAAAACCTACCAAAAATTAATTGTTGTTCTAAACGTAACTGCAGCCTGCAGGAACAAAAACGGTTACAAAACAGTGAATTACAATGGTTATTAACCCATTCACTACGGTTACAAAAAATTGCGGAAACGCTAAAATAAAAAAAAAAGCCATAAAAATATTATGATTTCTATTATATTTCAACACTTACATATTTGAATGGGTATCCGGAATCGGAACCGGTACCCGGTTGAACCAATTCCAATTCCTAAATTTTAGGACCCGGTTGTACCGGTTCCATATTTTAGGACCCGGTTGTATCGGTCCCATATTTTAGGACCCGGTCCCAACCAATTCCGGGTACGGATCCTAAAATTTTGACCGGGTACCTGGTTTGCTCACCCCTAGTTAGTACCGTAATAATTTCTAGTGTTCGAATTGGTTGCAATGATAAGTTGTTGAAGGACCAATCGTTTTGGATATAAGGATTCTCAAGGACTACAAACTAGATCTTACTCCTTCAATTCTGTATTACAATCGATGTAGGTCCTTAAATCATTTTGCCAATCAAACGTGTCAAGTTTGAGGTACGCCTAGTTATGTGATCCAGGGTACCACCAAGACAGGTTATGTACCACCAAAATTAGAGTGGTACGTATAAACTTTTAGAATGAGCCACTGTATAAACACTTGGATTATTAATAACCAAGGTGGTACAAATACCTCCGTCGTAGGAGAACGTTTACATCAACCAAGTCGTCGTAGTACATTAGAAATAATGTGACTTGTATTATTTCAGGGTACCACCTGCTCATTGCCGTTGAATAGTTTCCAACTGCGCTCTATGGTCCAATATCCGAACGTTCTGATTTGCAAATCACTAAGATTCTAGAGTACTGTAACTTAGTTATCAGTAACTTGACTAGTAATTAGGCATAATTAGTAATTACTAACTTGACTAGTTGTTAGCTGTAAGTCACTTGACTAATTGACTAGAAATTAGTTATTAGTCACTTGACTACTAATTGATTTTTAGTAACTAGTCGGGTGATGTCAACGTCCCCCTATGCCGCAGGCATTGTACCATCCTGAACCCCAGGTATAATCCATTTCTTTTACCCAGTGGTTCATTGTATAAGCTTGTTTGCACCATCAATACTTCAGTGGTACCAAAGTTGTCTTAATGGTATCTTAGTGGTACCCTTGACACATGACATTATATAACAGGTTTTGTACCGGACTATAGTTGTGTTAGTGGTACCCTTTGATCACATGACACGGTACTTGAAACTTTCCACGTTTGATTGGTAAATTGGTTTAACAACCTACATCGAACCAAAGACAGGATTCTGGGATTGCAATATATACTCACTAGGAAGAACTGTAGTATTTAAGGGTCAATAAGCAATAAGGTGATGGCAATACAAATACATACCCTTCATCCTTTGCCGGAATTTACGATGCTCTACGGTCATCGTAAATTCCGGCAAGGATGAAGGGTCAATAGGGTGATGGCATAATAACAAGTATACTCTAGAAGTGGGGGTTGAAAAGAGTATGGCCACCTGTCGCAAGTTTTAAATTTCAAGGTCTTGAACGATGTTTAAACTATTCAGTTTCAAGGTTTTTGCGATTTACTTCAAGGCTTATAAAGCAGCAAAATAAAGCAAAAAAGGCATAAACGAGACAGATATTATTACGCATTTCGGAAAAAATTGACGACGTCTCCACCTACGGTTGTGCTAAGGCGTAATAAACTGTTTTAACTATTCAGTGTCAAGGCTTTGAGATTTACTTCAACGCTTAAAAACAAGTTGAGTAGATAAAACTGAAGTAAAAGCAGTAAAATTAAGCAAAAAAGCAGTAAAAGAGACAGATATTATTACGAAGTTCGGCAAAAAATGCCTACGTCTCCGCCTAGGGTTCCTCAACCCCTAGGTTTTTAAACTTGTTTTATTTATTTCTTCCTTTAGAGCCCTGAAGCACTTACAAGATCACCTCTCTTCTACCGGTAATGACCCGATTACACTTTAGAAACATATAGTAAAAATTCAAAATAGGAATTAAAAAAATGCCATGGAGGAATAATGATAATATGCGTGACTGTGGCTTCTGTTGTTGGGATTGGTGTTCCGATAAGAGTTCTCATGACACATATAAACTTCTCATTACATCAGGCTGCTCGGGTGAGAAGTTACAGGAGTCTGATTGTCGCTGTAACAGAGAGATTGATCACACCGCCTTCCATTTACATAGGATTAAGCTGCCTGGACATGATTTGGCCGTGACTGAAATCTCTGCTAGTGATGAATCTTTCAAATAATTTAACCATCCCTCTTGATCAAAATGACAGGTAGTCTGCTCAGATAAGAGCATTGCAAACACTGACCGGCACCGGGTACTTGTAAAGATAGCATCTCTTTCCAAATCCAAGCACATCATTCTGGTTACATCTCCCTCAAGTTTTGATAACCAATTTTCGGCTTTTCCATCTTATCTGTTAAATTCTTCTGCTCTATAACTAAATCCTCTTTCTCTTTAATTAGCACCTGAATCATTTCATCTTTCTTTCTCAAACTTTCCAATTTCTCCCTCTCTAAAACCTCCTTAACTTCCTCATTAATTGTTGGTTTTTCATCCCCCGAGAGGTACTTCCCCAAGACCCCAATTTCAACCATTTGTTCACTAGTCATCCCAAAAACCCAAAATTGATAGTTATAGTTCATCACACATTCAAACATCACTTCCGATCTGGGTTCTGGCGTGACTACTAAATAAACCCACCCAATTAGAAAAAAACAGCTACCAGAAGAGTAAATGTTAGAAAACCCCATACCAAAGCGTCATCATGGAGAAAAAACCACTATGGGAGAGGAAGTTAAGAGGTTTTAAAGAGGGAGAAATTGGAAAGTTTGATAGAGAAAGATGAAATAATTCAGGAACTAAACAAAGAGAAAGAGGATTTAGTTATAGAGCAGAAGAATTTAACAGCTAAGATGGAAAAAGCCAAAAATTGGTTATCGAAACTTGAGGGAGCTATAACCAAAATGATGTGCTTGGATATCGAAAAGAGATGCTACCTTTACAATGACCCCGTGCGGGAGAATTTGGACGAGGGTTTAGAGGCAACGGACTTTCTTTTGGGCACCTTTGCTAAAAAGAATGAAGCTTTGAGGTGGAGATGAAAATGAAATAGGTGGAGACAGGAGAGAGAGAGAGAGAAAACGACGGCTTAAGTAATGGATGCAGTGACGGTTTAAGAGGAGTAAGAAGGTGAAACGGTGGAGTGAAAAGTTGTGATTTGACAATTCAATGGATGAAGGCAATTACGGTACATATGCATGTATTTGGCAATAGGGACGCAGGAAACAAAGTTAATAAATTCCTTGAAAATCGTAAAGGTTCTGTCAAAAATATAAGTTATTTCCAAAAAGAATTTTTCAAAACATACTCCGTATAATAAATATCCATAGATATATTCATCAAATATTTTGTTCCTATTTTGTATTCACTTCCATTTTTCTGTTCCAATATTCATCAAATTTTCTGTTTTAGCTTTTCAAGTTGTTTATTGTCCCCTTCCTATTTATGGAGTTCATACCTTACTTAAATTGATTAATTTAAGATAAGTTACATTGAAAATAATACTTGACTATTAATTGTAATTGATTTTGACTATTACAATTAATTTAGGATTCAACTATTTTAAATTAGTCAAAATAGATTGAGGAATATCATGAGACCAAGGTTCTATTCATATTTGGTTTTAAATTAGGTCAAACATGTGTACACATAATTAAAACACTTTGACAACTTAGTACATGGTTATTGTTATTGGAATTTGATTGTTTATAATTACAGACTCTTCTTAACAATGACATATTAATCGTAATTTCTAAAACGCAGAGATGTATAGTAACCTGCCATGTCATATTGTTACTTTTGGAGATGCATGTAGACATACGTTGGTAGGTAATTTGATTTTTGTTTCATATATTATGTATGATTTATTGTTTTTTTTCCCCTGTTTGTAAATAACTTTGTGAATATTGTAGGTACTCCCACAGGAATGAACTTCCTTGTTGGCTGAAGTTTGTAGTCCTGTGGAAGTTCTTCGAGGCCCTAATAGTCGTATATGGCCTATGCAACTAGTGAAGGTTATTGAAGATACCAAAAATAATATGTGTCTTGATATTGGGTGGGAAAGTTTTGTTAAGGAAAATTACTTGGCTGATGGTGAGATAATGTTTGTTTATTATGCTGGTAATAAAATTTTTTATGTCAGGGTCTTTTCTCCGGCTATGGTTGAAAGACTTGCTAGTATTGAACCTCTTCAAAAAGATGAGGATATAAAACCATTTTATGTAATTTTATATTTGGACTTTATGAATAAATCATTATTAGAGGTAATTTCAAACTTCATTATATATTTGACAC
This sequence comes from Chenopodium berlandieri, assembly GCA_034703905.1. Classification (NCBI taxonomy): domain Eukaryota; kingdom Viridiplantae; phylum Streptophyta; class Magnoliopsida; order Caryophyllales; family Amaranthaceae; genus Chenopodium; species Chenopodium berlandieri. The sequence goes on along the minus strand of CM068285.1, from coordinate 62,604,899 downwards.
TTTTCAAATATTTTGGCATGTATTTCCAAAATAATAATTAGTTTAAAAAATAGATGTATGAAAATGTATATCTAAATAGTTAACTTATCTTAAATCCTGTCAAAGGATTGACTCCTTGATAGCAAAAGCCGTTTATTCCACTTGAAACTGATTTCAGGACCTTGAGGTTTATAGGGTGCAAAAAATTGGCTAACTGTATTCAACCCCCCCTTCTAGAGTATACTTGGTACAATTTCATCACCCTATTGATCCTTCGAAAACAATGTTTAAAAAAGTACAGACCGACAGAAAAGTGCAAAAATAATTGTAGTTGTACCGCATAATCTTTCAAGACCTTGACCCTCATGTCAGCGTTATAAGTAATGTGTAGAAAAATAATTGTAGTTGTACCGCATAGTAATTTGACCCATAAAAACGGAAATAATGAATGAATAGATCGAAAATTATGAGATTTAACTATTTCTTTATCTTCGTTTTACTGTGGGAAGATATAGATAATGGGGAAAATGGTGTCATCATTCTGTCTGACAAATTCGTTTTGTGCTTGTACGGGTTGTACCCCAAAAAATCATTTTGGCTCGAATCATTAAAAGAAAGTATCAAATGATTCTGGTCATACATTCGAGTAATGAAACGTATTACAAGTAGTCAACTATATTTCTTGTCACCCGATAAATGGGCTTTATTTAAACTCTAATCAGATGACAATGAACCACTGGAAAAGTAAAAGGGTTACCCCTCATCATCTTCATCTTCTTCATCTTCGTCATCCTCATCATCTTCATCGTCGTCGTCCTCATCATCTTCATCCTCATCACCAGCATTCCCCTCTTGATTCTGGTCCTCCATCTCCTCATCGCCATTACCATCATCAGATCCCCTGGAAACAGCCACAGCACCACCCCTGTCATCCTCGATAATCCTGTCAACAGCTTGGTCATTTCCAACAGCCGTGTCATTTCCGGCATAACCTGGCATTGAACAGATTGCGTGAATTTCCCTCTGAAGGCGTGCAATTCGTGGTACCCGGAGCTGGTGCAAACGGGCCGATAAAACCCTCGCTTCTTCTAGCTTTGCCGTATGTAATGCTCTAATCTTAGCTACTTCTTCTATCTTTTTCTTCTCCTCTGCGTTAATTTCGTCCAACTCTGAGTACAACTTTTCAAGATGCCCTTTTACCTCAGTCACGTCCCTGTCAGCCATGGTAGTTTTTCTGACAACTAGAGACAACATTGATAGGGTAAATCCATGTTTCTAAATTGGTACAAAACAGGGGGTTTTTGTACCATCATCACTAAAGTGGAACAATAATATCATCCATTTATTGTACCATTTATGAATGATTTCATATCATTGTGACTTTAGTGGTACAAAAATCGCCCAATTAAATTTAGAAAAATCATAATCCCGACATTAATGTTTAAAAATTGGGCAGAAAGGAACAACAAATATCTCAGTTCCTTCCCCCTCCACTTCTTTGACAGGCAAAGACAAAATTGATAGGGTAAATCCATGTTTCTGAAGTGTTACAAAGCAGCGGGTTTCTATACCACTTTAATTGAAGTAGTACCCTGAATAATGTCACTGCATCGTCACTACCAGTGGTACAAAAAGCCCCCACTTAAATTTCATGAATTCATAAACCCGAAATAATTTGTTTCAAATTTGGGCAAAACGGGGAAAAAGTATAATTCAATCCCTTCCCCTATCCGCGTCTTTGACAGCCAAAGACAAAATTGACAGGGTAAACCCATGGTTCTAAAGTGTTACAAAACAAGGGGGTTTCTGTACCACCGTCATGAAAGTGGTATAATTTAATAAGCCAATTCTTGTACCGCGTTGATCAATTTCGTATAAGCGTAACTAAAGTGGTACCACATGCGGAACGATATCAAAAACACCAACAAATAGGAAACTGACAATAACACCACGAAGTACACAAAAAAAAAAAAAAAAAAAAAGGGACACATAATTACAGAGAAACACCAGGAAACATAATTAAAGCGTCCCAAACCAGTAAACGGCTATTAAGAAATTGGAACAAACCTTGGAGCAGAATTCACTTGGCGTGGTTTTTTAAAGGTTTGCAAGAGGGTTTTGAAGGGGGATGAACAAACAGGTGTTTTACTCTTCGAACGAAGCATGGAAGTAAAATGAATAGGGTGATGAACCGATGTAATTAATGGTTTCAATTCTCGAGGGGAGGTAATGATGGCGTTTCATTTTAAGAAATTTAATTAAACAAGTTCACTGTTGTTGGTTTTTTTTTTTTTTTTTTTTTTTTTTTTTTTTTTTTTTTTTCGGTGACACCTTACCAATTTCTAATTATATTCCGGTTGTGGTAGTTATGTGTAACCCCCGGAAGTGTCTTGATGATGTATGCAAATCATTGTTCTAATTCGTAATGGAAATCGTAAATAAACATTCATTGTCCAAATTCATTCATCAGGGATCAAAATGAAATTCGTAATCAAACATTCATTAAGGATCATAATAAAAGTCGTAATTACACATTCAGTCAACTAGCTGATGGTGTTAGGTGATTGGTGAAACATCAATCAAATAGCTATTACCCATACGCTATCAACCTTTGCACAAATAGGACTGTTTAGCGACTCAGAAAAATGGGAAAAAGGATTTCCCAAAAATGATACAAGTGCAACCATTACGAAAATTAAAATAACTAAGGACCTGTCTTGGTAGTACCCAGGATCACATAACTAGGCGTACCCTCAAATATCCGAGGGTCGACATCGTAAAGGTGTTGAAGCCTGAACGTACACTTGAATAGGTCTTGCGGTTTACTTAGGGTTCCAAACGAACGTTCAACTTTCAAACATCTATTTTCAACATAAATATTCATCCTATCTTTAAATATTCCCCCTCAACAAAGCAAACTATTTACATAAACATTTTCAAACATCTATGTTTGAACCTAAAATAAACAATTGTCCCAATTTAATTCGCCGTTTACTGGAGTCAGACTCTTTACTTGTGTTCCCTGGTTTTTCTTTGGATCTACACTCTCCACTCTGTAACACTGTATGTTTTTTATTTTTTTTCCACTTCGTCTTTTTAGGGGTATTTTTCATTTTCATGGTTTTGTTTATATCTCCAATGTTTAGTTGTTTTTCTGTCGTCTTTCCGTTCTTTCTGGCTGGTATGTTCATGGTTTTGTGTTCTGTTTCCTGATATCGCCATTGTTGGGATGAGAATTATTGGCAAAATCCCTTTTTTCCTCATTTTTCGTGTGGGATTTTTGTACTACTTAGTTAGGATTGAACGGAATTCATCTGAATTGTAGTGTTTTCCTTTTTGCCCAATTTTTTAACTAATTATTCGTGTTTATGGTACCACTTGTCAGGCCAACACACTTGTTATGGATGGTACATGAAATTGTACTACTTTTATTAGTGGTGCTGCTTTGTACCACTTTAGACACATGGAATTAGGGTTTCAATTCTGTCCTGTCTGCCCAATTTTTACACCATGATTTGGTTTTCCTGTCTGTTAGACCAGTACATACGGCAAAGCTGGAAGAAGCGAGGGTTGTCAACGAAACTACCATGACTGACTGGGAAGTGACTGAATTAGAAGGGCAACTTGACAAGTTGTACTCAGAGATGAACGAACTCACTGCGCAGCTGAGGAAAATGCTAGAAGAAGTAGATAAGGTTAGAGGAGTACAAATGGCAAAGAAGTTGAAAATGCTAGCAGAAGTAGATAAGATTGTAGCAGTAAATATGGCAAAGCTGGAAGAAGCGAGGGTATTGTGGGCCCGTTTGCGCCCGCTCCGGGATCAGCGAATTGCACGCTTTCAGATTGAAATTGATGCAAGCCGTTCATCGCATTCACAGTGAGTTACTATTGCTACGGTGCCGTTACCGTTAATCATGTGCGGTGTACTGCTCACGACAACTGATTTCAGTGCTATCCCTCCCCCGGCTAAGCTCTTTCTGGTTGTATTATATTTATCTATTTGTCTGTTTTAGAAATAGTATTACAAGTGTAGTATTGAACTATTTCAAGAGAATGCATTTTGCGTATACGGTATTCTGTGAAAATATAATCCATTTCTTTTTCCATTGTTTCTCATCATAAGAGGTCTTGTACCACCCAACCTTTAGTGGTACCAACGTTATCTTAGTGGTTCATTATGTAAAATTCATTGTACCACCCAGAATTCAGTGGTACTAAATATCCAACGAATGTACCACCGTTAATAATGACGCATGTTTCTTTCTTAAGCGAGGACAAAATTAAAAGGGTCACAGCATCTATCGACAGTGGTACATGATAGGATGGTTATGTACCACGGTGATAAAAGTAGTACACGTTTATATCCACCCTGTACAATTTTGTATGTTCGTGTCTGAAAAGGGTTCGAAAATCGCCCAACTGTATATATAAACCTCATAAACCCAAATTTATCACCCCGAATACATATAGAAGGTGACATCCAGAATTCTTGTAAGCTCCGTCGAAGATTATTATACCGTCACAATTGCATTGCACTACCAACACTGCACACACGGTTTACGAAAGGGCGTATCAGATATTTGAAATTATGAGTGTGGTAAAAGCCTAAAAGGACATCCATGGTAATGGTCATAATTTTTTTTACAATGGCAATGCAATGACAACTTCCATCTTGTTGACAATGACTTCATTTATAGTGGATCAGTGGATCAGATAGTGTTGACAATGACAATACAAAGACACATTGTCGGAAATATAAAGAAAAGAAGTCATTCGTATCATGGCACTTCAGTGAGTAGAGTACCGTCATTAAATTACCGTCTTGTGTAAGATATTTATTCTCATTAAATTGATTAAACAAATAAATGATCAAGTTTCATCAACTTAATTACATCTTAATCACATTTTAAAGTGTGCAATTGCTTACATACGGTGCCGGGGATAAAATAGTTTTAAAAAAATCAACGTATAAAATTTCCAAAGTACAAACACCAGAAAACATAAGTTTCCAACTAGGGCAAGTAGGAGAAACAAATAATTCATTCCCTCCCCCCTCCACTTATTTCTTAAGCATAGACAAAATTGAATGGGTGACACCGTGTTTCATGAGTAGTACAAAATGGGGGCGTTTTACATCACCGTGACTATATCCACCCTGATGTATAGGTAAACATAAAGTTTTTAGGTAAACATACTGTTTTAGGTAAATCACCCAAAAGTATAGGTAAACATAATGTTTTATTAGGTAATGATAATGTTTTATGACAAATATGGAGATTAATTGTAATCGGCTTTAGCTAATCATAATGTTTTGGTAGAAACCAATTGTGATTTGTGAACTAACGAACTTAGTTTACTGCTAATAATAATCCGGTTCTATGAGGTCACACATACGAGTATATGTGAGGAGTTGCGATATTTATTGTAAATATGAAGTGACATAAATGAAATTATACAGTGAAGATAGAGAAAGAAATTCGGTTTAAGTAATAAAAGAAGGTGACGGTTGTGGGTGAAAAGGTTTGATTTGACCACTCAATGGGTTGAGTAATAACTAGAAAAGCATGCATAGTAATAACTGTGTTTTGCAGTATTATCAATCCTCTTCAAACCCTTTTTTAACAAAAAACCCCCTTGTCTTTTCAGTTATCCGTTTTCTCTGTATTTTTTTTCTATAAAGCACCTTCTAGTCAATCCAAATTGGCCCCAAATCAAATCATTCTGGTTGGGAGACCTTTGTGGCGGACAATGATGTTGACCATGGTGATACTCTTAGTGTTCGTTATGTTGGTCAGGGGGTTTTCCAAACTACTGTGTTAACAGATGTTCATGATGGTGATGTTGGTGTTATCATTTGCGTTTTAAAACCTTGTGTTGGTTAATGTCTGAAGTAGCTTTTGAATTTTTGATAACCTTGTTTTTACTGCATCGTTTTGAATTATGCAGATCAGAAACAATTTTGTATTCTTCGCTTAATTATGCAGTGTCTGACTGTCTGTTGGGCAGTTGTGTATTGGATAACAGTATTTGGAGTGTTCCACTATAAATAGTTTCAAAGTTTGTTTTTAAGCCTGGAAGTTATTCGCAAAGTCCTGATGCTGAATAGTGAAATCAGTTTATTCCTCCTTGAAACTGATTTCAAGAACTTGAGATTTACAAGTGTTGCGAAAATTAGCCACACTCTTTTCAACCCCCCCTTATACAATTAGAGTATACTTGTTACTATTTCATCACCTTTCAATATCTTTTGAGAAAGATAAAATACGGAGTATATTTCACAAAATCAATCAGAATATACGCTTCAAGGGATAAGTTTCACATTTAAACTTTGTAATGATATTTGTCTCTTTTACTGCTGTTTTGATTTATTTTACCGCTTTTAACTTCAGTTTTATTTACGCAACTTGTTTTTACAAATTGACAAGACCTTTACCCTGTATTATTAATACAACAAACACTCTACGAATTATTTTACAAAGCCTTGAAATTGATCTCAAGATCTTAACCCTCTATTATTAATACAACACTACAAACAATTGACAATTGGAATAATATTTTATACTCCCGCCGGTTTTGTTTTAATTGCAACTTTGGTGTGATTTGCGGTTCAAGAGGCAAAAGAGAGAAAGTTTGGCCCACCACTTGGAAAAGTAGTGGGAAAGTAAGGGTAAAATAGTAATTTTCAGGGATTTTGTTTGCCCAAAATAGAAATAAAATAGAAGGTTGCATTTAATTTAAAGCGGACTAAAATGGCAAAAGTTGCAAATATCCAAAACCGGAGGGAGTATTATTAATGCAACAAACAAAAGAAATACTATTGCAAATGAATTAACAATATCCAATTCCTATAAGATTATTCAGAACATTCCACACTGAAAAAAAATACAAATAGAAATACAAGCAGAAATACAAATAGAAATACAAGTGTAACTGAGCTCATTGATCTGTCCGCTCGGGCATTCGGCCCCTCCTTTGCCTGGCCTTGAAGTTAACCCCAGACACTGGTAAATCATCTAAATCATCCATCTGCATCCAAACAAAGTTACGACAGATTCAGATTCAAAGTACACAGGTGAAACAACTACTTTAAGATCAAACCTCACATTATTCGATGCAGCTTGTAGGGGTCCAACACTATCCCTTGCATCCCTTGGGTGTTGTTCACCGTAAGCAACATCCAATAGCTTCAACCACACAACCCAATACAAATGGAAAAAGGTTACTCTAAACCTTATTTGATTGAAGCAGAACACTATGCATACTAACCAATATAATACAAATACAAAACTGCTTACCCCTAGTTTCCCATAGTCGCCGGACAGCAATTTGTCTGATTTTGCTGCCTTCCCAATCTGCTGCATTGTCCACACTTTAATTCTTGGAAAAACATCCCACTGAATAGGATCCCTATCCAACCGATCCAAGTAAAATATCTGCCAAATAATATAGGCAAAACCAGCAATTACTAAACCACAAAAGCACAAGATAAAAAAAAAAACAGGCAACAATACACTGAAACGAGTAAACAGGGATTCTCCCCACTGAAACACATACCACGGCAAATATTGCACACCCGCCGCATCCACTGGCAAACCCATTAGCATAGAAACGTCGAGCAAAATTTTGTACGCTCTCCAGCAACTTCGACAACACTAAAGAACACCAATCGTACTTAATTGCCTCCATAGCACAGCTTATGGCAGGTAGTAGGTCAGACGCTAGCCGAGGTGACTGCGTGGGACACAACACCATCTCTAAAGCAATTATCAAGAACAACGTCTTGAATTCCTCTTCCTCTGCAGCATCAAAGTACCCCTCCAACCGATTCATCATATCTGAACTTAATGGTATGCCTACAGACGTGTACACCAGACCAGATTGTCTACCAGACTTGGACTCCCACGATTTACCATACTTGAGAATAAATCTCTGAACCTTCACACGATCATGTTGGGTCATGGTTTTAGTACTAGGAACAGTCCTAGGACCCATTGGTATCCCTAGTACCCACCGAACCTGATTCTTTGAAAACCGAAACTCAAGTCCGTTGGGACTCCTAAGCATTTTACTGATTGGATCCATCCGTGTCATGACCCAGTATGCCAATTGCCTTGGTAAACGCATATCTAAAGCAAGACGTAAAAGACTGCCAAATCCCATCTCACAAACCCAACGTCTTCGCCTGTCATCAAATTTCTGACATATGCGCCCAAATGACTCGATGCGGCAACCCATGTTAGGAGGCTGCCAATGAAATTACAGTAATTAAGTTAATGTTCCTATCCCACACCCACTGACAACTTAATTAACAAGCAAACTTACCCGACTTCTGGCCTTTGAATGTTCAGCCATCACCTCCGCCCTACCTTTGACGGCCCCTCCATAGCTTAATCCGTCATCCTAAGCACTAAATTCATTCAATGATTCCTCAATCGTGCAAACAAAACAATTTCACACACGCAGAATTCCGTAATGTAGTACCTTAAACAATTCTGGATACAGAGGCATGGTCTTCTGCTCACATACATTACTCTTGTTACTGAGCCCATACCCCTCTTCATCTTCAGCCCCAACCTTCATAGCCACAACATCACAAGACATTAAACCGTAATTCAAAAGATAATCACATCCCCATAAAACCACAGTTCAAAACATCATCACATCCCCAGCCTAAAGAATATCTTAAAAAAAAAAAATCCTCACCATTGTACGTTTACGCTTACCATTCCCCGCTGACATTTTCATAATCTGTCACATAAGAATACCCACAATAACCAATCAAAGCAAATCGAACGAACGAAAAACAAAATAATGACCACACAATAACACACAATAATGACCACACAATGTCAAGATTCCACACAATAACACAATATCACATAGAACGAACGAATAATGACCACCAATGAATGCATAATTCACCTCATTCCATCATATTTAATGCTGGAATGAGCAACATAATTGCACCCGTAATTAAAGAATTCCGATTATATTCCGCAAATTCTACAACTTCCATTATTAATTTATTCCATTTACATCCAATTAACAAACATAATCGCAACAATTCCCTTTTTTTAGTTACCACTTGTATTCCGCTAATTCCACAAGTTAACCATTACAGTCAAACTATTACCATTTTTACCTTTGCTGGTACAAATACGAATTGGGACTGCAACCCTAGCATCGAATTAATTCCGTCAACAAAGACAATCGACGAACACAACATCGAACCCCAAACATAAAACATTCAAAAAACAGAAAAACAAAAAGCCAGTTCGAAATTACATTGAATCAGAAAGAACCTGGATACACCAACAATTCGAGTTGGGACCTCGTCGACTTGAGTTCCGCACAGAATTCGAGTCGGACCTCTTCGAGCCTCTTCGGGTTCGGTTCCGCCCAGAAGTCCAGTTGAGCTTCAACGAAGTCGAATTGAAAAATCTTCGACTAGGGTTTCGGAGTTTTCTTGAAACTCCATAAACGGCCAATGTTAACGGCGTCTAATGCGAGAAACCCAACATCAGCACATGTGGCAAAACAAGTAAACCACGTCAGCAAAATGAGGCCTAATCACCCATCCACCAAGTCACCTATAATAGGTGAAATGTCGCCTATACCCCTGTGAGTAACATAAACTGTTACTCACTGTGAGTAATGGGGGCTCCCTCCCAAACATTCTTAGAAGATTTACAAATTCTGAAAAAAGGTGTTGTAAGTCTTCGTTGTGTGTCCCACCTAGTCACTGTCGGTAATGATATCCAAACCCTTCTACCTAAGCTACTCTTCATTGCAATTCCATTTTTGAACATTTTCCATTCAGGAAGGATATTGAGTGACCACAGGACCCTAAATATTTCCAACGAATTGTCAACATAGAAATCCCTCGCTGAATGTTTCAGGAACACATAGCCGTTTTAATCGTAAAACGGTCCGACTTGTGATGCTGAGGTAGTCCTCGGTGTCTTGGGAGGTAACTCCAAGCTAGTAATTGCAGCTGTGTCTTTCGACTCAAAGGAAAAGCTCAGTCTATCATGATTCCAATCATCACCAAAGGGAGCCACAAAATAACTAGCCTTCCACCGCCTAGCTTTTATTTTCAAAAATGTGCTTTTATTTATTATTAATATCCTCATCTACATATGTAATATTCCATTATTTAAAAAAAAAAAATGTCGTGCTTGCTTTAATCAACCCTTTTTTTTTTTTTTTAAAGTGTCCATTTATTAATTTTTGGCAAATAATTACTCTATACAGTACGAGTACATTTTAATGTTACTCCCTCCGTACCATAATATTGGGACGTTAGGGTGGACAAGTAATATAAGAAAACTACCAGTGGATTCAGTTAAAACATTTATTTATTGTATAAAAGATTCTCTTTGTATTTTTATATTCCAAGAAAACAAGTGGGATGAAAATAGGGTAGGTGAGGAGAGAGAAAATGTGGAAAAATATTTTTTTATTAGTGGTCTCATTCCATATTTAGTAACGTGTCAAGTATTTTGGGGCGGACGAAAAAGGAAACTGTGTCAAGTATGATGGGACAGAAGGAGTAATATTATACTTGTATCTGTTTTTTGTCATGATATCCACTCCTACCCACTCTTTTTTTTTTCCTTTTAGTTGTTCTCTCTTTTATATCCCTTACTTTTCACTAACCACAATTCCAATTATAAGTAAATCTTGTTATAATACAATCAATATAACCTCCTAAAACTATGATTGGATTAAAATGTACTATGTAACATTAAAAAAAGTTTATATATACCAAGGTTTGATGCAACCAAGGGTATTTTCAAAATTCCAACTCATTTAATACTTTTTGCTCATTTTAAAATTTTAAAATGGGTAAAAAAATATATATATATATATCAAATGAGCAAAAACAAAAATAAAAAAACTATCTTTGAATGCACCTATTTTTATGTGCACTCAAGTGTATAAAAGATTAAAAGGTATTGCCATAGACCCATAACATTTAATAAAAATACAAGTAGAGAGAATAATACTACTCGTGTTGAGAAAAAAATACAAATGTGAAAGTTCACATGTCGTATTTAGATCAATTATATGCTCAAAAGACAATAATGTCTAATATTTTATTGTTAAATTTTTACTATAAATTGAGACTTGATGTAATAGTAAATACTACGGCATTTTCATTGATTCTATCTTTACCTTCTCTTCACTCAAAATTTCTCTACCAGCAAAGTTTCTTTTAACACGTTATCAGCACGAATTCCTAATTAGGTATATTTATACCTACTTCTCAAAATTATAACAAATAAATACTATTTACTTCTAAATGTTTTGAGGAGTATGCTTTATAGTTGCCCATATTTTGGGATCCTCTATACCAGAAACTCAAACATTTACTGTATCAAAACAACGGTGGAGAAATTCTCTTATTTATGAATTCATTACTATTCTCCCTTGTTTTATTCATGTTGATGTTTTAATTCATGCATGTTGATATTACATGCTCATCTTTTACGTAAAATTTGATTTTAGTAGTAACTTTGTATGCATATTATTAACTAAATTGACAAAAAGATGCAACCTTTTTATACTTAGTATTTTTCATTCTTTTACGTACTTTTTGTGTTTCTTTTGTTTTCGAATCCATGATCTTTTATAGATATTAGGGCTCTCGGACCATTATGGCTTGCATTCCCAGTGTGATAACCTTTTACAATTATAAATATTTGTATTTGGACCATAATTTTGCTAGTACATTAGACTATTATATGATATTTTTACAGCTGTACAGAATAGTAACGGATAAATCTACCTCTATAAAAGGCATATTTTCCCCCCGATTTCACCACAAATCCCTTATCCTTTCCCATTTTCTTATCCAGAAATCACCCAAAATTTTTCACCCCCTTCTTCTCCGATACCTCGACGACGGCAACCAAAACACCCACACCTTCACTTTTGAGGAAGATTTAAGGAAGATAAAACAATATGTTCTTCTAATTATGGCGCTTGTAGTTCTGTTAGTAGCAATATTAATTTTTTCATGATTTACAAGTGAAGTTTTTTTTTATTTTGTCGTTTTAATAGATTAAAAGCATGTTTTTGTTTTATTATGTTGTTTTGTTGTTATTAATCATCATTGTATAATATTACCGTTATTATTATAATTATTGTTACTACTGTTGTTGTTGTTGTCGTTTTGTTGTTTATGCAACTAATATGATTTATTTTTGCCTAATTATATAATTACTCATCACAATAATAAACCAAGGGGGAGAAAGAACTATATTATTTATGGTTTATTATTGTTAAATAAATTTAATTATCATGTGTTTCATTAACAAACTATAAATATGGAAGAATTAAACATATGTGTTGTACATATGATTTATTATTATAAACTAATTATCACGTGATTTGTTGTAGTTAAAATGGGAGATCATATGAAAAGACAATTCAGCATCCTAGATCTATCTGGAAAGAAATTTTTGGAATGGAAAGTGGATGCCATGATGAATTTGAAAGCTTAGGGTTGGAGCACACTATTAAAGGTAATAAAAGTTTCTCTAGTCAAACAATTGATACTACTACTTCTGCAATGACGGTTGTAAAACCTGTTATCGAACAAGAAAAGGCAAAAGCCTTAGGGGTCGTTTGGTTCGTAGGGGGTAATCGGAACGGAATGAACAAAGGGAATAAAAGAAAATGGAATGAAAAACCTTTCCAAGTAGTATGTTGTTTGTTTTAAAATAAAATAAAAGGAGTGGAGCCACCAGTCCACCACCACACAGCCACACAAACAACTCATTCCTTCAAATTTCCAGCCATCACCCAACCAACCCACCACCTAGTCACAGTCGCCACCCCTAGTCGCACCTCCCCCACCCATCGTCGCCGTTCCTCGCCGCCCAAAAACCCCACCCTCCCCCCAAAACCTCAGAGGAAGGTCAGGTAATTGAACCCACACTAGAAATCGAGTAAACTCGGTACTATCAATTTCCATCCTACTAACCCATTGTTTGAAAAATACAGGACGATTATCAAACATCAAGTGAGCAAAATTTAGAGCTTTATTCTTAGATTCAAAATTTAAAAATCTAATCAGAAAAGCACCTCTCTTTAAGTGGAATTACTTTATCTATGTTCTTCTCCCCCCCCCCCCCAAATTCTTTGACAAAACCTAGTAAAGGAATTAAGAAATGGGTTACCCCAAATTATAAATGCAACAATACCCATATTCCAGTATGTAATTTCATCTGAAACATCATCAACTGATAATTGTAGAAAATTCTTAGAGGAGGAAGAGATAGGTAACTCAGAGGAAGTACTACTATTTTCACTATTTCATCAATCTTCTCCTTCAAATGAATTACACCCGATCGAGACTTCATTCTTGAACCTTGAATCAATTCATGCATCAATTGTTATGGCGAGAGTAGCTGATCATCAAGATTCCCAAAATTAATCGAAGAAATACCTTCAACATTTATGGGTCTACTATTCGATTGAGCTCGCAGAGGTGGACCATCACTAATTTCTCCTTCTTCCACATTCTGTTTCATGTTTTCTCCCCTCTTCTTTTGGTGGTTCTTTTTGGGCAGGAGGGTGGGGTTTTTGGGCGGTGAAGAAGGGCGACGAGAGGAAGGTGAGGTACGGCGAGGGTAGCTGGGTGGTGGTTGGACGGTGGGATGCTCAGGGAAGGGGCGACTGGGTGGCAATTGGGTGGTGGGGGTAAGGTAAAAAGGTGGTGGCTAGTGTGTGTGGTGGTGGGGGGTGGCTAAGGAAAGGGAATGGAAAAAGTAGGGGGAGGGTGGGGAATGAGTTTAGAACAATTTTGGGTAAACCCAAAAATAAAAATGGAGAATGGGAATGACAAAAGATGCAAAACAAACACTTACAAAGGGAATTATACCCATTCCCTTTCCCCATTACAACAAACCAAACGGCCCCTTGGTGTTACTAAGGCATCATTTACATGAAGGCCTTAAAACTGAGTACATGATGGTTGAAGATCCCAAAGAATTATGGGATTGCCTTAATGAAAGATTTGGACACCACAAAAGGGTGCTCCTTCTTAAGGCATTATTTGACTGGACAAATTTACGGTTCCAGGATTTCAAATCTGTAATTGATTACAATTCAACCATACACGAGATAGTATCTATATTGAGATACTGTGATCATCCAGTCACCGATGATTAGCTGATTGAAAAAACACTCACTACCTTTCATGAAAGCAACATACTGTTGTTAGAACAATATTGTGAAAGAGGTTTTAAAAGGTTTAATGAATTAATGAGTGTATTTCTTGTTACGGAACAAAATAGTCAAAATAGTGATCTTTTGTTGAAACATCATAATCTTAGACCAACTAGGTCTTTGGCCACTCATTATGAGGCAAATGCAACAAGTTCTTATCCACCCGAGGCAAATGCTACACGAAGAGGTGGACGTGGACATTACAATGGTCGTGGAAGAGGCCGTGAAAATTATCGCGGACGAGGCCGAGGACGTGGTAGAAACAATTTTCAAAGAAACGGTAATTTCAAAAATTTTGAAAAATAGAATGGGCGGTCATTTGGAAGCCACAAACAAACTCCTTCAAAAGGAAAAGACACATGTTATAGATGTGGCATGACAGGGGTGTCGTACGGCCAAACATTTGGTAGACCTTTACCAAGCTTCTGTAAAAGGCAAAAAGAAAAATGCAGAAGCAAATTATGTTAATGAAGAAAATGCTCCATGTCCTACCCTTGATGTGTCCGATTTTTTCATTGACAATGCTGAAATTGGAAATGATTTCATCATTGGAGAAAATAACAATGCTTAGATAACCCATCTACTCATGTAATATATACTATGTTTTAATGTATTTTCTGTTATATACTGTATTTAAAATGTCTAGTCATGTATTTTTAATTTCTATTATCAATAAAAGTTTGTATGATATTATTCTAAACTAATCTCATATTTATTTTATGAAGATATGGATATGCCTTTTGGACAGTGGAACAACACACACTACCTTGAAGGATAGAAAATATTTTTCACAACTAAAGTTGTTTCAGGCAAATGTAAACACTATTTCCGGGTCAGCAAAATTAATTGAAGGATCTGGAAAGGCTTGTATAATGCTTCCAAATGGAACAAAATTGATAATCAATAATGCTTTATACTCGAGTAAATCTCGAAGAAATCTCATAAGCTTTAAAGATGTATGCCAAAATGGTTATCATTTAGAAACAATGACAACCGGTCAAAAGGAGTAGTTATGCCTCACGGCAGGAAAATATGACAAGCACTAGTAGAAAAAATGAAATAGGCACCGCACAATCCGCACCGGTTTTTGAAAACCGGTGCGAAAAAAAATAGGCGGGATTGGGAAATAGAGTTTTCGCACCGGTTCTAACCAAACCGGTGTGAAAACTTTGTTTTTCGCACCGGTTCAAACCGAACTGGTGCCAAACTCTTTCTAAATTTAAAAAAAAAAAACCGGTCTCCTTCTTTCTCTTTCATTTCCTCATCTAACTCTCTCTCTCTAATCTAGCCTCTCTCTCCTCAAAAACTCACCATCACCGAAAACTTAACCACCCACGAAATCATTCATCCAAGCCAGCACCGTCGGTGAAACCCATCAGTCCACCACCATCGCCTCACTCTCCTCAGAAACCCACCATCGCCGAAACCTAAACCACCCACAAAATCCCCCACCCCCACGAAACCCAACCCAGCACCTACAAAACACAAACCCACCCACAAAACTCAACGACTCCACTGAATTGAAGCAGTCTCAAAGGTAGATCTTCTTTTTCTTTAATCATTGGCCTAATTTGATTAATAAATTGTCACTATATACTCAATTTAGGATTTTAAGGTTCTTTGAAAGTTCGAAGTTGGATAATTGTGGCCTTGTGGGTTGATAATTGAGTCAATTTTGGTTGCTAAAATGCTAATCTGTTGCAGGGTTTGGTTTGTGGAGGCGTGGAGCGTACTCGAAATTCTCCCATTGAAGCGGCTTCTGAGTTCTGACTTTCTGAGCTTTCTCTCCTCGACTCCTCCATTGAAGGCTTTGAAGGCTTGAAGTCGTCTCTAAGGTTAGATTTTGAGTGTTATTGTGTATTTGTGTTAATAACTTAATCGGAAATCGTCTACCACCGTCTTCATGGTGATGAGCAATAATATCTTCTCCTTTACCCTATTTTTTCACAATATTGTTGGTTGATTTGGTTTTATAATCTGAATATTATTATTGTTGATGATTTCATAATTTTGTTCTTATAGATTTTAATTTGTTGATTTTTGGGGGTTTTAGGGTTAGGGCTAACTGGTTATTTTAATTTGTTATTAAATTTCATTTTCCTGAAATACATAGAGAGGAAAAATTATGCACTTCAAATTAACTTTGTCAGTAGGTTACAATTACTTTCTAATTCAAAAGCTTTCTGTCTTTGATGCAGTTATCACAATCTCCATTAGACAAAAGACTAAGTTATGACGCTATCCAAGGAGCGAATGTTGATCTGACCACCTTTTATAATATAGGGGATCTTGAGGTTCAAGAGAATGTGGCACGAATATGGTATGAAGTTTAATTCAAACTGAAAGTGATTTTGCTTGAGCTTAACTCTGCTTTACTTGTAACAGACTGCAAGGTTCTATAGTATTTGTGGTGTAATCACTTACTTTTGCTTAATATGTCTCCAGGGTTGATATTGGGACAAGTGAATCTCTGCTTCTGGATGTTCTATTGAATGCATTGACACAGATAAGCTCTGAGTAAGGCTTTTTACCTTCCCCTGTTCTCATCTATCTTATTGTTAAAGTCTCAGTCATATCCTGGACCTAGTTTATGTATATATGAGGGATGAGATGAATTTTTTTTATTAATTTAGGTAATCTTATTACTGCAAAATGAAAATCTGATGATGGAAGTGGAATGTATAAGATATTTATAATGGATAGGAGCCTAGATATGTACATATGTAGTAATGCTATTCTTTTCTGACAACTTAAAGCCTATGTTACTTTGGCTCTTCAGCTTGTCTTCCTACCCATGTCAAACAATCGACATTCTAACTAGGGTATATAATTCTTACACAACACTCCATGCTCACTCATTCACTTCAATTAATTTGAACCCCTAATTGTAGAAAAAAAAATGTACAAATAGAATGAAGATAAGAATAAGTACGATATGTGTTCACAAGTACGTTTCACACAAGTATTTCAACAATTATTAACTATCAAGTCAGCTTAAGATGTGTGCATGCATCTGTATGCATTAACTCACGCAAAGTCTTCTAAAAATGAACATGTTCAGTATATGTCGTGTGACCCGTGTCCTTGCAACCATGTCCAATTCTAGGATGTGTGTCGTATCTGATTTTTACATTCTAGTGTAGCAATTATTTTGATATGTACCTGCATCCCTATTCTCCTTCATATATACTAGAGGATTTATATCAACTGTTTAGATTAACTCTTGTGCTTGGTGTTCCAAATGGGCAGTTTTGTTGGCATAAAACAAGTTGTCTTTGGTGGATCTGAATTCGAGAATTGGAAGGAAAGCTTGACCGTAGAAGATCCTGGTTATAGTGTGCACAAGATATGACAAGCCTATCTAGGAGAGCATATGGTAACAGTTCGTTATGATATATGAAGGTATGCCTCTGCAAGTTAATTATCGAGATACTTGTATTTTTGAGAAGCCAAAGCAAAGGCCGCCTGCCATTAACTAGTTAATTTTGTCGGATTTTGTTTCCCTTTATTTCAGGAAAATGAAATTTATCATGCCACCTTTTTTCTGGAAGCACAAATAGATGCATTATTGAATGTCAAAAAGCAAATGAGACTTGCCGGAGATGTTGCTGGAAGGAACTAGAAAAGCTGCGTCTAACATTCTCCAGTTATGCTTTGAAGCTAAAGCCTGGAAAACCTTGAATGATCTGAATGTTGTTCTGTCAAAGTGCGCCGATGTCAACTCAAACAGGTATCATTGGTAATATTGATGTAATGATGAATTCATAACAATGATAGATGATCATTTTTCTAGTTGTTAGCCCGTATATTGTACATTAGTGGATTTTATCATGATTGAATCGCATGGTTATGTAATTTTTGACAATATCAGTGCTATAAATGTGAAATTCAGTGAGTCAGACAGATATATCCTTGACCTAATATTTTAGGGCTAAGTGATATCACATTTTAAGTGATCAATTATGGTTCATAGCATCCATACTTCTATTAGGATAACATTCCCTTACCCTACTGGTGCTGGTGAATGGAAGTCTAGAGTATTTCATTCTTCTGCTGTCTTTGTTGCTCATTTAGTATATGCCTTGAGTTGCTGCTGGCTGCTGGCTGCTGAGATTTATTTATTTACTGTATTTATTTTTCATTTAGTATATGTCTTGAGTAATTTTTTTGTTCTTTTACATAGCAACAGTATTGAATTCAAGAGTAGCATATCCCTTATAACATTTTCTAAACCACACCATTTTTGCGTATTGAGCCTAACTTCCTACTCTGCTAGATTACCTAGTTATGCACCTTTTAGAATTCTCGATTTATCAGGAATAAGAGCTTATTAAGTGTTATATTGAATATGTATACAGGAAATTAGAGAAAGCATAGGCCCTATTTATGTGCTACAATATTTTATTAAAAATCTTGATAAATCTATAAAAATAAAATAAAAATGAAAGAAAAGAAAACTATGTGATGTTGATTAATTCTAGTAATACAGAGAAAGTGGTTGGAAAAAAATGTGTTCTTGTAATTAATCCTAGATTTTTTTTTTAATTTTTTTGTTGTGATTAATTTAGGAAATTTTAGGTTTTGATATCTTAAAACAATGTTATTGATAGAGATTCTTGCGGATCATCATCTTTTTGTTTTTTTTTTTGGCAATTACTGTGTTGGAGTTTTGGACTTTGGAGGCTTAGAACAATCACCTGTTTGTTGTTGGTAATTGCTGCTGTCTATTGAAATTTGCTGCTATACCATGTTATATCTGGGTTCTTTTCATTGACTGCATCTCTCACTTGAATTTTTGATAATGAAGCCAATTTGGACTCAATGTACCTGTTTTCATTGCAGAACCTAGTTTGTGCCAAGAATTTGGTGATAGACAAGAGCATCCAAACAGCATACATTGAAGCAATCACATCTGCTCAACATTTCATTTATATAGAAAACCAGTATTTCCTTGGATCATCATATGCATGGCCAAATTACAAAAATGCTGGTACGAAATTTTCAGCTTCCCTTTCTTATAATCTTGCTGTTGAAGTTGTTTAGAAAATGTGAATGTTCTTGTTGGATTCGATAGCTAGTGTGCTTTATGATAATGTACTAGCAGGTGCTGATCATTTGATACCTATGGAGTTGGCACTGAAGATTGTTAGCAAAATCTGAGCCAAAGAGAGATTTGTTGTCTACGTTGTCATCACTATGTGGCCTGAGGGTGTACCACCTCTGCTTCCGTGCAAGAAATTCTTTTCTGGGCAGGTAACATATCAAACCTGTCGTGGTTCAAGATAGTTTTGGACTGATTCATTATAGCCTAACATGTGCATTTCAACAGGGTGAAACCATGCAAATGATGTACAGCATAATAGCACAGGAGATTAAAGCAATGAACCTGGAGGATGCATACTCAATATATATGAAATGAGTGCCACAGAGGATTGTTGAAGTTGTATGCTTCATTAGAACAGATTTTTGGAGTATTAGAAGTAATTTTCTGTAACTTGGTATATATGTTATTGTTTATATATAAATTTTAGTGAAAAAATGCAAAAAAAAAAAAAATAAATAAATAAATAAATAATTATTTTTTGGGGGCATTTTTGGCACCGGTTTTGGAAAAGAACCGGTGCTAAAAGTTTTTTTAAAAACTTTTTGGGGACTTTTGGCACCGGTTCTAAGGAAAAACCGGTGCGAAAGGTGTGGTTTTTAGCACCGGTTTTCACCAGAACCGATGCCAAAAGTCTGATTTCGCACCGATTTTGAACCGGTGCGAAATGTCATGGGCTTTAGCACCCCCCAAATCTAGACCGGTTCAAAACCGGTGCTAAATGGGGGTTTTGAACCGGTGCGGATAACGTGTTTTCGCCTAGTGAAGATACACATTTATGAGAAATTGCAGCATATTCTTCGGGATTATATTGTATAAACATACGACCCGTGGAAATCAATATGATATCTAACCAAAAGTTAGATAACATACATTTGATTATTTTATGGCATGATCGTTTGGGACATCCAGCAACTAGAATGATGCAAAGAATAATAGCAAATTCAGTTGGACATTCAATAAGAAATGTCAAAATTCCTCGATCGGATGAAATAACATGCTCTGCATGTTCACTTGGCAAATTAATAATAAGACCATCTATGAAAAAAATTGCTATTGAATCTCCAAAATTTTTGGAAAGAATTCAGGGACATATTTATGGGCCAATTAATCCGGCATGTGGACCATTTCGATATTTCATGGTTTTAATTGATCCTTCTACACGATGGTCACATGTTAGTCTGCTTTCAAGTAGAAATGTTGCCTTAGCAAAATTACTTGCCCAAATTATCAAATTAAGAGCACAATTCCCAGATCATATAATAAAGAGAATAAGACTCGATAATGTTGGGGAATTTACATCCCAAACATTTATTGATTATTGTATGTCAATCGGAATTGAGGTTGAACACCCAGTAGCTCATGTTCATACACAAAATGGTCTAGCTGAATCATAATTATGAGATTGCAATTGATTGCAAGACCATTATTAATGAGGTCAAAATTGCCATCATCTGCTTGGGGACATGCTATAATACATGCAGCAGCACTAATTAGATTGAGACTTACAGCTTATCATAAATTCTCACCACTACAACTTGTTTGTGGTCGAGAACCAAGTATCTCACATCTAAAAATCTTTAGTTGTGTTGTATATGTTCCCATTGCTCCACCCCAACGAACAAAAAAGAGGTCCACAAAGAAGGCTGGGAATTTATGTCGGGTTTGAATCCCCCTCTATAATTAAATATCTTGAACCATTGACTGATGACTTATTTATGGCTAGATTTGCTGACTGCCACTTTAATGAAGAAGTATTCCCAGCCATAGGGGGAGAGAAAGTGGACCCACGCAAGAAAGAAATAGAACTTATTTGGAATGCAACACAACTGTTGATGTTAGACCTACGAACAAATATGTGTGAACAAGAAGTCAAGAAAATTGTTCATTTACAAAATGTTGCAAATCAATTGCTTGATGCATTTGTAGACACAAAGAAGGTGACAAAATCCCATATACCAGCAGAAAATGCCCCTGCACGTATTGAAATCCCAACTGATAATAAGGCCATTGAGAATGAATCTCAAGCACGCAGAAAGTTTGGGAGACCACTTGGCTCAAAAGATTCCAAACCAAGGAAATTGAAAAGATTTGGTGGAATAGAAAATGAGACTAATGATGTTCCCCCGTTAGAAGGTCAAGAAAGATAAAATGTGGATGAAAGTAAAGAAAATGATGATAATCCAAAAGAGGACGAACAAGAAAACAACCCTACGGGGAATGAACAAGATGTTCAAAACATCGATAACAATGAAATCATGAATTACGTCTCAACCAAGACTCAGTAGAATAGGCACTAGGCGAAAAATGTAAATTAGCACCGGTTCAAAACCCCCATTTAACATCGGTTTTGAACCGGTCCAGATTTGAGGGATGCCAAAAACCAGAAGCTTTCGCACGGTTCTTGCTGTGAACCGGTGCGAATAATGGCCCAAAAAAATAACAAAATAAAACTTTTAGCACCGGTTCTGTTTCAAAACCGGTGCCAAAAATGCCCCCAAAAACTAAAAAAATAAAAAAATAAAAAAAAAATTGCATTTTTTTCACTTAAATTGATATTGAAACACTAACATATATATAAAGTTACATATTTTCATAAAAAAAGGCTGTAATATTACAATTTTCGTCCAAAAAAATATTTTTTCACTTAAATTGATATAGAAACACTAACATATATATAAAGTTACATATTTTCATAAAAAAGGCTGTAATATTACAATTTTCGTCCAAAAAAATAAAATAAAATAAAATACAAGGTCACACACAAATAAAATAAAATTGAAAAAAAAAACAAATTTACAGTAGATACAGCTTTAAGCTTTTCATCATCATCACAATCATCCCCTCCATCTCCAACAAAATCAAATCCAACACCAAGAAAATTTCCCTATGCAAAGACAGCAGCAGCTCTAACCTGAAGAGTAGGCAAATGGGCAATGTTTGTCTTTATACATGGAGAAGATAGTATTTTTATTTTAGAATGACAAAACACATAAATTACTATGGTGTACGATAGGCGGCTTACCTAAAATTGGGGCTTAGCTTATACAGTAGAGATGCTGATATCACAGCATCACCGGCGTGTAAACCTATAATATGAGCCTCTTTAAAGCCCTCCCACATTTTTCTAAGACAGAGACAAAGCCACTGAAGAAGTAAGGGCTCAGATTGAGCACCATTCAGAGTTGAATCTTGATGGCACACATCAAGTAAACCAGCTTCCATAAAAGCCTCTTGTCCTCATTTATGCCCATTATAATGATGGCTAAAATAAATACTGCCAGAGCATGATGCTCAGGCTGGGCTTCTAAGCTGTTAAGATATCTAATAAAATATGTATGACCTTCAACTTTCACTAGATCAACCTGACAAAACTGATAACTCAGACAGAAGTACAGAACCTTCAAACGTATGTAGAGGAAAGCAAAATGAAGGCTGTGAACAGTTCAAGTACAACTCAAGACTAAAATACACAACTTATTCAATCTACCAGTTCATGCAGAGAAGGCTTATTGTATTATAATTAGGGAAATTTGTCTAGAACTACCCGGAAGATAGGCTCATTTGTGAAGAACTACCCATTTTTTTTATTTGTTTACAACTACCGGAAGTTTGAAAATGTTTGGGTAGCACTACCCATTAACGTTTTCCGTCCAATTGCAACGTTAGTGGGGCCCACTTTTTAACTTTCTCACCTAATTAAATCCTCCCCCCAACTACCTTCTCTCTTCCTCTCTCCTCTGTAATTTCTTTTCCCTCCATTACCACCCCCTTTTTTCACCTTCGTCATTTGACAAGGAAATTTCACCATCATCTTCCTCTCCTTTTCAGAAATTTGGCAGCCCTGTCATCCCTTTCTTTGCTGTCTCTGTCTCTTCCAATTCATTTTGCTTTTTTGGGTAACTCGAAGTAAATGAGTCACACCATAGCAATGGAAAAAGGGGAATGTGAAGTAAATATACAACAAAAAACAACAGCACAACAAGGACGAACAAGGTACATTGGTGTAATCAACTTAAATTTCTGTCCTTTACCTTAAATACTATTAAAAAAATGTGAAAACCCTAAATATTTAAATACTTGAAATTGGAACCCTAATTTTTTAATTGACACAATTAAACAATTGCAACAAATTATCACATAATTAATTATAATAAACTTAATTGAGGTTGTGATGAAGATAAAAACAAATAATTACATGCCTAGAATGGATTAGGAGGTTTGTGATGAAGAGAAATACTGAGAAATGGGATACAGTGCAAAGGCATGAAGGCAGATTTATGCCTTATGTTGACAAGGTCTTCCAATTTGTGTCAGAATTGGCTAGCAAATGTGGTGTAATTCCTTGTAGGCTGGACATTTGGGAAGTGGACTATTACAATGACAGATATGTAGTCAATTTGGGGCGAGAACATGTAGCTGCTTCATATGGGATTAACTTAGGTGGAAGACCCCCATCAATGAGCCCTTGGAATGTATTACAAAGGCAGAAGAATTGGGAAAGAGCTGTGAAAAAGGTATATGGGGACTCAAGCTGTGTTGTATCTTTTAAGGTTAATAAACCATAGTCTAAATGTGTTATAATTTGTTTTAATTTTTTTTTCTCAGGGTAAGATTAACCCTCAAACTGTCACATCCACATCACAAACTGCTCCATCTAAGCAAAGCTCACAGGATGCAGCTTCTGGTCCACCACAACCTACTCAACCAACCCCAACATCTTAGCCCTTTCCTTAGACAAATGACACATGGAAGTCCAAGGCAGCACAATCAAAAGCAAAGCTTCCAATTAAGTCAAAAATGAAGAATCATCCTGTGTGGAAGCCATAGATTATGATGTGATTTGGTTTCTTTCTGTTTTTTGTGTTAAGAACAATCCTTATACATTTTGTGGGGCTACATGTACTTCAATCGAATATTACATTGTTGTCGCCTATATTTTATTATGTGTGATGAACAAATCCACTTTGGCCTTGTAATTATTTTGGATGATGAAATGCAAGGTTTTTCAGTATGAATGTGCTCAAAATATATGCATTGTAAAGATAGTCATCAAAAGACCATTCCATTTCATTGTCACGACAATATTACAACCTAAAATTAATAAAGGTCAACATTTGCAATC
The DNA here is from genome assembly GCA_034703905.1 of Chenopodium berlandieri. Taxonomy (NCBI): domain Eukaryota; kingdom Viridiplantae; phylum Streptophyta; class Magnoliopsida; order Caryophyllales; family Amaranthaceae; genus Chenopodium; species Chenopodium berlandieri. The sequence goes on along the minus strand of CM068285.1, from coordinate 62,580,456 downwards.
TGTTTACATGCCAAAATCTGTGACATATGCCACACATACAATGCAAATGTAATACCAATGATTACCTAATTGCATACTACATCATTGTCCTTCCTAAATACACTAACACTATTCCAATAACAACAATTATCACCACCTGCATCAGTCCTGATATGCCATCCCCATCACCTGCCTTTGCCTTCTTCATAGCAGCAGAAAGTGTCTTGCATTTCTTGGTAAGTCTTTCTTTTTCATTCTCCACCCTTGCCTTTTGGTCTTGAAGCAGGCAAACTTGTTGTTTCAGTAAAGCAATCTCATTTTTTCGTCAGCTTTTTGTCCAACACAAGTTCATTAGTGACAACCCTCTGCCACTCAAGTATTTCTTCATCAATCCATTTGAAAAATTTGCATGCATCCTCTTCTACCAAATGCAGCATCATAGAATTTACAAGCCAAAAATCTTCTCCCAGGGTTTTTTGTAGTCCACGACATCTCCAATTTTGGTGGAATTCCACAATTGCACTTGTTTGGATGAAATTGCTTAGCGGAGTGATATGAAGAATTGGACATCCCACCAATTACAATGTCAATTAGTAATTAAAATGCTTCACAATTCAATCTCAAATGCAAAATAACCGATTCCCATAACTCAATTGAACCCGCAAACCCTAGAAATCAAAACCCCCAATTTTGATTGAACACGTAAACCCTAATCTGAGGCAGGCATATTTCAACCCTAATTCTTTAAATTTCATTCAATTAAACCTTGTAAACAAGCGCGAAAAACAATGAATTACAAGGAAAATGTGAAAGGTTACCAGAATTTGTGTTGCTTTGCTTGATTTCTTCAATCAGGTTTTTTGGGTGGTAACGGAGGGAAAAGAAATTACAGAGGAGAGAAGAAGAGATAAGGTACTTGGGGGAGGAGTTAATTAGGTGGGAAAGTTAAAAAGTAGGCCCCACTAATGTTGCAATTGGACGGAAAACGTTAATGGGTCGTGCTACCCAAACGTTTTCAAACTAGTTCTTCACAAATGAGCCTATCTTCTGGGTAGTTCTAGACAGATTTCCCTTATAATTATAACAAAAACACTACAATCCTGATGAAGAATTCAGTACAACGCGAGCAAAAAAAAATAGTCACATTACTTAAGACAACCATATATTTACTCACACAATCTGCGATTAAGATACATGAAGCTAATTGTATTGGCAAAATAAACAACACATTCCTGTTGTAATGTCTTCACCACATTAAAAAAATTCTCACCCTCCAAGTTGACAATTTATAAACAATCAGTTATTGATACCTACAAGAAGATTACTTAGTGTCTTGGTTAGCAACCTGTTCTCATGAAGCGGTCAGAAACTATTAGTAAAGTGTGTGCTTTGATGTTTCTTTTTTATTTGATCATCTTTGGCAGTTTGGCCAGCATAATATATGGGATATATATATTTCTGAGAAAAGATGAATAAATAAGATAAATATTAAGATCCAGAACTTTACTAACTAATGCAAGAATTCATGTATGAGAACAATGTGCACATTTAAAGGTCTCAGATGTCCTTATGCATCATTAATAATAAACCCATATCAGTTCACAAATCTGCCCAAAAGTCTCAACAAATCAAACATAAAATGTATTGATTGGAATCTAATGGCAAATAGGTGATGATTTTTTTGGGTGTACTATCTCATATATTGGACTTTCATCATAGACATATGGACAGGAGAAAAAAAAAAAGGAGGCCATTTAAGAGTCTCAGTTCCCCCATAACTATCACTGACAACCCACCTTCTTCCATGACTACCCATTCTGCCCAAAGACTACAATCCTAGAACACAAATGGTTCATCGGAGGTCAATGGCAAATATTATTCATCACTTCACCAAAAGTTGGGCTCTCTCAAGCAAAGGTTTCATCATTGACAACAGGGACAGACATATCGATAGTCAATGGGATAAAGCAGGGACAGAATTATGGATAGACATTGGGGTGAAACAGGAACTAGCATTGGTTTGTTATATTGGGGTCAGTTAAAAAGAGACATAGTTAAGGAGTATATTCCAAGCAACATTAATCAAGGGACATAATCAAGGAACATATTCCAAGCAACATTAAACAATGAACATAATTAAGGGACATATTCCAAATAACATTAATCAAGGGACATAATCCAAGAAACTCAGACCACACACCAACATCAATAGCAACAACAACATATCACAATCATACATCCCCTGGCCAGCAACAGATTACAGTTGCTGGCAACCATTTATCAACAAGCAACACACAATCCTCCATCTCAGTCAACAATAAATCAGAACAACAACAATAATCCAGCATTTCATAACCAAAACAGGCTAACTTCATCACACTCCTGCATTTCATAACCAAAACAGAATAGCCTCAACAGCAAAATCAGAGAAAAAATAATTCACAAACTGAAACACTAAACCTGAACTTGGTACTGATCTAATATAAACCAATGAAGAAGATCCAAAGAAGCTAAACATAACCTGGGTCACAGAAGGCATATTATTGGAAGTAGTCAGGGCCTAATTCTAGAAGCTGCATGCATTGGTCTTTGCTGGTGAAGAGCCGAAGGAGGAACCCCACCAGGCCGTATCTGAGAGCCTATTATCCCCATGCTTGGCATTCCACGCATTATAAACCTTGCCTGCAAAACATTGCCATAAACAACTAAGCATATGGTGATCACAAAACATGAAATGAACACATTTAAGCATGATCAAATATTCCTTCATCAATTTCGATTTCTAACATACAAACCAATTCTAGCTCAAACTACAACAATCTGTTAACATCATATATCTAGGCTTTCCTCGGCAAAATATCAAATTTCAACAAAAAAACCTAAAGCAACCTTCAACTTAGACTCCCACACAAATCCAACATCGACCCATCAACAATAGAAAACCCGAATTCCAGTATTCGACATCAATTAATCAAAAACAAATCAACCCAATTCATGAAATCATAAAACATAAATCAATCAAAAACACAAACATGAACAAATTACCGGAGAGGGGGAGGAAGAGGAGACAACAGAAATTGCAAACCCTAGACGGTGAACAACAACAACAATAGCGAGGAACCACAAATCTCATTGAATTTCGAATATCAACACAACAAATCAACTTGATTCACAAAAATTAAAACCCCCAAATCAAGCTTCAACTCCGCGCAACCAAACGTAAAATCAATTTATGAAAAACAACAAATCAACAGATCTTGAATGAACAGAGACTACAAAGCAGCAGATTAAAGAGGAAGAGATAGAAAAAATGGTGGGATTCAAGCCCTCAAAATCGGCTCAAAATCGCAGCCCTCATAGAAGATGAAGAAAAATGGAGGAGAGAGAAGCTAAGGTAGGGCGAAAAAAAAAACAAGTACGAAACAGAAAGAAAGAAGAGGGGAAAGAGAAAAAAGTAAAAGGAGATCCAAAGATAGAGAAGGAGTTTGAGGCTCCATTGTTGTAGATTAGAGAGACTGAGAGAGGTAGAGATATCAAGGAAAGAGAAAGAAAGAAGATATAAAAAAGACCGGTTTTTGTTTTCATAGCATTCGCACCGGTTCGGTTCAAACCGGTGCGATTAACTCATTTTTCGCACCGGTTTGGTTCAAACCGGTGCGAAAACTCTTTCCCTCAATCCCGCCTATTTTTTTTCGCACCGGTTTTTAAAAATCGGTGCGCATTGTGCGGTGCTCATTTAAGTTTTTCTACTAGTAAGGAAAGATGTTATCGTGGATGAAATATTTGCAAATTCCATCGCAATCAACATTGTGTCATGAAAATGATGTTGAACCAAGAACAGTGGAAGAATGTCGACACAGGAGTGATTGGCCAAAGTGGAAGAAGGCAATGCTTGCTTATTGAAGTCACTTGAAAAACGAGAAGTTTTTGGAAAAATAACTCTTACTCCAGCAGGTGTAAAACCCGTTGGATACAAACGGGTATTTGTGATAAAACGTAATGAGAAAAATGAGATAGCTAGATACAAGGCAAGGCTTGTAGCCCAAGGATTTTCTCAAATTCCAGGAATTGATTGTGAAGAAACATATTCTCCAGTAGTTGATGCAACTACATTAAGATTTCTGGTAAGATTGACAGTCACAAAAGGATTGCAATGCGATTAATGGATGTAGTGACTGCGTATTTGTATGGGTCACTCAATACAAACATTTACATGAAAGTCCCTGAAGGACTAAAACTACCAGAAAACCACAAGCCTAGACAATAACTTTCCATAAAACTAAAAAGGTCACTTATGGATTGAAACAATCTGGAAGGATGTGGTATAACCGTCTCAGTGAATACCTTGTGAAAGAAGGGTTCAAGCACAACCAAATTAGTCCCTGTGTTTTCATAAAGCGATCACAATCAGGATTCTCTATTATTGTAGTTTATGTTGATGATTTGAATATCATCGAAACCCTAAATGAACTTGAGAAAACTGCAAAATACTTGATGAAAGACCTTGGAAAAAATAAATTTTGCCTTGGATTGCGAATCGAGCACTTGAGTCATGGTATTTTTGTCCATCAATCAAACTATACAGAAAGAGTTTTGAAAAGATTCTTCATGGACAAAGCAACTCCAATCAACTTCCCAATGGTTGTTCGTTCTTAGAGTATGGAAAACGACCCATTCAGACCACAAGAAGAAAATGAAAAAATTCTGGGTCCAGAAGTACCATACTTAAGTGCAATTGGAGCCTTAATGTACTTAGCTAACAACACTAGACCCGATATAGCTTTCTTTGTGAACTTGTTAGCCAGGCACAACAATGCACCAACATATAGGCATTGGAAGGGAGTCCGGCACTTACTCCGGTACCTACGAAGAACACAAGACCTTGGTTTATATTATCAACCAAAACAAGATACTGCCCTCATTGGGTATGCCGACGCTGGATATTTATCGGATCCTCAACATGCCAAGTCACAAAATGGATATCTGTTCACTTATGGAGGCACTGCAATATCATGGAAATCAACAAAGCAGACATTGACTGCGACATCCTCAAATCATGCAGAGTTGATAGCCCTTTATGAAGCAGGACTAGAATGTGTATGGCTGAGGTCGATGATTAGTAATATCTAAGAAGAGTGTGGAATGAAAGCAAATTCAGTCTTGTGACAACCTTGCCGACCTGTTCACCAAATCACTTCCTTCCAAGAAATTTGAGCAATTAGTTCACAAAATTGAAATGCGACTTCTTCGTGAACTATGCTGAAATCGGGAGGAGTATAATATGCACTGCACTCTTTTTCCCTTCAATCAGGTTTTTTATCCCACTGGGTTTTCCTTGACAAGGTTTTTAACGAGACAATATACCAAAACATATAATACAATAATATCGTTATACTTCTTTTCCCTGGCTATGGTTTTATCCCATAGGGTTTTTACCTAGCAAGGGTTTTAATAAGGCAACTCACACCCCATTTCATGTGAACATTCAAGGGGGAGTGTTGAGAAAAAATACAAATGTGAAAGTTCACATGTGGTATTTAGATCAATTATATGCTCAAAAGTACAATAATGTCTAATATTTTATTGTAAAATTTTTACTAAAAATTGAGACTTGATGTAATAGTAAATATTATGGCATTTTCACTGATTCTATCTTTACCTTCTCTTCACTCAAAATTTCTCTATTAGTAAAGTTTCTTTTAACAACTCGTACATATTTGTGTTTTTGATTTTTAATTTGTACTTATTGAAAGGCATTGGACCCCAGCATAAATATTAAAAAAAAATAAATAAAAAATACTGAAATGGAAAAGCCTAGATTGAACCGGAACAGATGTTTGCTACTTTAGGAAATAAAAATCAGTGGGCAGTTTTCTAGATTCTAGAACATGGGTCTTTATCAACTAGCTGACTACGTGGCCATATAACTGACAAATGGATTCAATAGCCCAGCCGTCTTTAACAATACTCTCTCCGTTTTAAACTCATTTTTTCATATGCGTAGTTTTAAGAGAAATTGGAAAAAGTAATAAAATTTGAAGGTAGTGGAGTAGGTGGAAGAATAAAAAATTGTAAAAAGCAAAATTAGTTGAGAGAATTGAAGAGAGAATATAAAATTAATAAAATATAATTTATGTTAGATCCACATAAATGATGAAACAAGTATTTAAAAACGGCCGAAAATAAAAATTGAAACAAGTATATAAAAAGAGGGCGTACAACTCACCAAAATAAAGATATACCGTATATATTTATGTACTGTCTGAAATCAGTATAAATTTATGTAAAAGGTTTTTTTGTTCTGCATCTACAGCCTACACATGGCATTGAAATATACAGATTGCTCCGTAATATCTTTCACCTACTATTCCTAGATGATAAATTCTACAACACACCCTAAAATGGTGGTTTTAAAAAAATAAAATTAGGTCAGTAGGCCACTACCAAAAATTGACAAAATGGAACAAAGTAACTGTATACTTGTTAAGTGATGTGAAAGATTGTATCAAATTTCTGTTTTTCATATTAAGGAAAAGGATTACATCATGATATTTTCCTTCATGTAAAAACATCCTAACAAATCTAAATTAATTGAAGAAAGTTGTGTTAATTAGCTATCACTTGCAACACAATTTTACACAAATAATCTATATACCCTTTATCAACAGGAAGCCAAAATTAAGAGAAATAACACATATTAGAACCATAATTATTCTCTTTCTTCCTTTCGGAACCCCCTTGAAACCCCCTCCACATATTGAGTTACATAAAGGCTGAAACTGCATTGTCAACGGGAATCGAGATAAGCACCATGCATCATCCCCAGGACATGAATTGCTACGCAATCTGAACTGAAATTTTGTTAAACTGCAAGTTAAAATGATGTGTATAGGACAACTACAATAAATGCAAAATTTGTGCACAGATCAGAACTAATGTATTTCATCATCTCAATAATCAATACGAAGGCAATATTAGCTAAATAAAATATTTTTTGAAAATTACACATAATGTTCAGAGATAAATTGTGTACTCCAAATAAAGTTATATCTAGAGCATCTCAACTCAGCAGGCAGGCAGAAAGAGAAAGAGAGAGTTTAAGTGACATGAACCGGAAAACAATCAGAGTAATGACAACATACAAAGGCTGAAATAGCAAGGTCCTTAGGAATCAGGGTTAAATAGAAAAGACGAAATAAAGAAACAAAACTTTTCAAGTAATGTTCTGCTCACATGAATGTTATTGTGTAAATGTAAATTCTTCAAGAGTATCAAGAATTAGATATTGATGTCATAAAAAACAGACAGACTACTCAGCAATGTCAAATTCAGTTCACAAAACGAAATACGTGCTTGCTAAAATAGAAGGATGATACTCACTTTTGAATTTTGATCAATAAACACTTCAATCCTCATCACTCTCATAAACAACTGCCATCCGACGATGTGTTGTAGGCTTCTTACGAGGAGACTCCTCATCCGAATCTATCTCCTTACGTTTAAGATTACCTCTAGCTTCCTTGGCCATCTGCTTTGGTTCCTAAATAGAAACAAATGCATAAAGGAATTTATTTAGGATGAAACTGAAAACCTCATGCATGAATAAACACCATAAATGGATGAAAAAAGATTTTGCAGTGCAACAATCTGAAATATGATTATTATCAGGTATATCATATATGCATGACAACTTTTTAAGTAGTCCTATATTGACTTGCTGTCTAAGCATTACAGCCTAAAACATCATAAATTATACTCCGTCTCATATGCACAGTTAAATGATACTTCGTAATACAAACTTCCTAAATCACATTTTCCAAATCATCTTCAAAATCATTTCAGCTGAGAAAAAAACATAAAAAGTAGGCCAATTACACACCTCAGCCTCCTCTTCTGAAGCTCCACCAACAGCCTCCCCTTGCTCCTCATCCTCTGAATCTTGCCATTCTGGCTCTGAATCCTCCATTCTACGTTCAGGAGATCTTTCCTCTTCCCCACCATCAGTTTCATATTCGGACTCGTCTCTCTCACTGTCAGAGAAATCCACTGGGCGTCGAGAAGTTTTAGGAGCATTTGATAATTTTCGAGGAATGTCTTTATGCCCTTGAGCCTTAAAGCAAGAACAATACCATCAAGAATGTCTTTATGAGGTTATAGATTTATATTTATATACATATTAAAAATGAGAAACATTAACATCAACTCTACCTTCTTGGCATTAATGATGCGCTTCTCAGCTCTAGCTTCTGCCTCTAGCTCATCCTCAAAACGATGCCTATCACGACGAGGATCATAATAATTTGCTTCATCATCCTGTCAAGATACCAACGTCAATAGTGTTTGTTATTCTTGTAAACTACATAGTCAACTCAAAAGGAGCAATTCCCTAATTTCAAACTACAGTCATTAAGCAACTTAGCAAAGAGGTAGACTAGTCCTAGTTTGGCTTACAAGTATTTGAAACAAGATGACCTCAAAGTTATTATATATTACTCCCTCCATCCCATAATTTCGTGCCTGTATTCCTTTTTGGGTGTCCCAAAATGTTGTGCCTGTTTCTAAAAGTAGCACATAATCATTACTTACTTTTTATCTTTCCGATACAAAATACACATATACCCAAAAAAATCACTATTTACTTTCTCTTTTTCATACAATATTCTCTACTTTTTATTATTCCCATACAATATTCTCTACTTTTTATTATTCCCATACAATATTCTCTACTTTTTATCTTTTCAATAGGATATTCTCTTATTTCCACCATTTTCCTTAATTACCGTGTTTTTTGAGAAATTATGGGACGGAGAGAGTATTAAACATAATATGCTGGCATATTATAGACAGAGGCGATTGAGAAAGAACCTCTTCAAGTGCATCCTCTAAAAATCCAGGAGAAAGTTGTCGACCTCTATCTGATGATTTTGCGTACTTCCGATTCACTCTCTCTCGCTTCTTGTTCAGAATCGAATTGGCTTTGATTGTCTGACTTTCAGCCTGCAAAGACACATCTTTAACATCTGCACAACCATATGGTTTATAAGCAAAAGCTTTTCAATGATACCAATTACCTTTTCTTTTTGCTCTTTCTCCCTCTCAGGATCAACATCAGTTATACAGTTCTTAACCTTGTAGACCTTTTTATGCCTCGAGTCCACAAGTGCCGTCAACAAGCGATGAGAATTTGATGTCAGAGATGATGGCATAAATCTCATCTTTTTAAGAAGCTTGCCTTGTGATTGAAGAATTCCCTGGCACAAATATATCCAAAACACAATTATCAAGTGAAAATAAACCCAGCAATGATAGATATAGGTTTGTGATAGAGGTTAAATTGGTATGCAGCTGCCCAACAATTAAGAACAGGCCACAAGATTTCAAAACATGCATATAAGTCAAAAACACTTAGAAGCATTAGAAGAGTTTGCTACCAAATTGAGGAAGATAAAGAATTTCCCAAAAAGAACATTAGTTTAGACTTTAAAAAGTATCTGGTGTGGAAAGAACATTAAAGCTATTAGAGATAAGTAGTTAATGAGCAATAGACATGAGCCTGCTGTGAAAGTTTAGAAAGAATAGAGTCTCAAAAAATGACTTTGCGCTGTCTATAAATAGGCTGCATACCAGGTGATTGTTACTGTTCTTGTTGCAGAGTTACTGAAAATGTTTTAAGTGGGCTGGAAATCTATAAGAAAATCCGTACACTTGAGTAGGGGTGGCAATTCGGGTCAACAGGTCAGGTTCGGGTAGATTTCGGGTCAATTTCGGGTTGTGCTTAGAAACTATCAAAAATAGTGTAAAACTAAATATTATTATGAAATATGAAATTTAGGTCAAATCAGGTCGAATTTGGGTTGTTCGGGTCGGACTATCGGGTCGGATCAGGGATTGCCAGTCCTACACTTGAGGTGTCAAAATATCTAAGTCGCCATATTGAGCAAGACTGTCAGCAGCCACAAAATCTTGGTCCCAATTTTCCCCAAGGCAAATATACACATAGTTGCATCTCGAATACTCTAAGAGGAAGTTATTAGGTAGGAGGGGAAAGTCAATACATGTTATTTTGCAGTTGAAGCTTACAGTTAAAAAAAAAAAAAAAAAAAAAAAAAAGGAACATCCAACGGGTCAAAAAATTTCAAAAGTTGTGTAAACAATAATTTTAATTTAAATCGTTTATCACCTCAAGATATCCATAGATTTTGGCCACCAGAATATAATAAGAAACAAAGTGGTCACAGAAATACAAGCAAGATATTAAATCTGCTAACTGCTTGTCCAAAAATAAAAATCATCATATCAAATTCAAAAAGGAAAGCAACACCTCTTCACAGTTCACACACACCCCTGCTGCAGGTGAAAAATTGATCTGCGGGCAAGCCACTAGTAGCTGGAAAGCTACAGTTAGGTTACTGCCTCGTACTTTACACACACACAAATAATTAAATAGAAAGAAGAAAACAACAGACGTCAGCCTCAATTGAATGAGGAGAGAGAAAAGGGAGAGAAAAAGAACAACAGCCACATGAGGGAGTACCGGAGCAGAGAGAAACTGCTAGGATACAAAAATATGCTCACAGGAGGATGGAGACAACCAGCTGGAGCAGCGTGCATGGTGTTCAGCTTGAACACTTTATTTACATCTTGTTGTGATGGACATTGCCTTCATTAGGTAGATTAGGGTTTCTCTCAAACCCTTAATCTGAATATTTAAGCAAACATGGACAGATTAATTGGGCAAATTCCCATTCTACATAGCCCTGCTCCTTGAGATGTGTAAAAGACTCAAAAGTGAATGCAAACTAAAGGATAACACAAGGTGTAACGTAAAAACTGAGAACCGTGTGCACTGGAACAGATCAATTTATTCTGCCTACGTAAAGATTACTTGTGTAGAAATGCGAGAACTTTTTTTAATATTCTGCTTCTTATCTAATTCCTTTGATTCCTTTCCACAATTAATGAGTCTCAATATACGTTCAACCAGTCATGCACAGAACAGGTCACTGTTCAAACCTATGGTTAAAATATCCTCCAACTTATTTAATAAATAACCATAGACCAACAGAATTGATCAGTTGGGTTGCACTCCAGAAGGATATGCATTGACAGTTTTCATCTCATTATACCAAGATATAAAGAAATAGAAAGACCAAGAGTTCAAAATGTGACCAATTATGTAATTTAGAATAATTTCAAGCTAGAGATGGGAGAAGAAAAGGAGGAACAAAAATAAGTACCTTGCCATGTCTAAGGAAAAGGTATGCATTATCATGCTGAGCATCCTGCACAGATATGTCAAGAACCTCATTCCCGATCAGCAATTGTAGACTGCCATCTGACCACCTCACATAGCGTGCATTGCTCTCATACTGAGAAAGACAAATAAATGTTAGATAGGCTAGAAGCATAGCATAATTTAAAACTCCCTCCATCTCATAAAAACTCGCATTAGCGCTTTTGGGCAAACATAGAAGGAGAAAAGTAAGAGAGGGATAAATAAGAAAAACTGTCAAGTAAATACAGAAAGTAGGGGAAAGTGAAGGCAAGCTGAAGCGGATAAACAAAGAATACCCATAAAAGGATAGTGCAAATTACATTGGGATACAGAAAAAAGGAACCAGACAATTATGTTTGACAAAGGAAGTATAAGACATAGTTCAACCAAATGTAACTAGCAGAGGGCAATCACAACCAAGATGTTGGAAAAAAATTCTAAAAATGGAAGAAATAACATTCAGTGATAAACTCCTATACTATTAAAAGCTACATCCCAACGTCATCTAAAAGCTCGAAGTTCTTCTTTGTTTATTAAAAAGCCGATCCATTCGGGCATTCACCAATATAAATATGAGAATTAGCTCTATAACAGGAGTTTATCTTTCCAGACCGCAGAATTTTTCTTCCTTGTTTCATTTCAAAACATTTACATTGTATCAGAGCTGCAATTCAGCATTAAATTTATACATTAACAAACTTTTAAAACTTGATAATTTGACAAGACCAAGGATACACCCAGAACTCTATAAATCTGGAGGTATAAACTATAAACCAGAAAAGTAAACCCCCAACAATCTTTCCCTTCGAGAACAAAGATAATTGAATCAAAATGCACAAAAGAAATAGGAGGTTCTGGATCAAAATGATAACAATTTAGTGATTTTGAAAAGGAGCTAAGGACTACACAAAGACACAGCTGACCGTACTTTACTAGCTGGTTCTGAATCTCTATAACAAGTAACATACTACCTCCGTTTCTTTTTAGTTGCAACAAAGGAATTTTATATGTCTCACAAATAATACCCCTTTGTTGCAACTAAAAAGAATGGAGGTAGTAATTATATATACAACATATCGTTATCTACAAGTTCTGACAGAAAGAACCAGTCTCCAATGTAGTAATATAGCACACAGTCCCATTTTCTCTCTCATATAATAACAATAAAATAAAAGAAATTCTAAATACTTATTAAGATGTTACTGTATAAACAATATATAGCACCATGAGAGGGTTTCAGATAGGCAAACCGGACAGCATAAGAAGTGACTATTGGACAATTTTCAGTATTCAGTAATGTATCCGGAATTCTGGATCACATAATGGACTAAATCAAATGCCTTATAGACTATCCATCATCCGCTGTTAATGTTCATGACTCGAGCTTATACCTTCCAATCAGTGGTCTAGAGCAGATAGCCCCTACAGTTCCACAAGTTTCAAGCAGTCCCCCCCCCCCCCCCCACCCCAAAAAAAAAATAAAAATGAATAAATAAATAAAATAATAATAATAATAATAATTATAATAATAATAATAATGATGATGATAATAAAGTAAACACACACACGCACACGCACATGATGGAATCCTCGTAAAAAGTAAATAGGATGAAGGTAACATTCACATGGATTATCAGCTAAGTATGATATGAAGGTATCCATGTGGTATAGAATAGAGAAGTTTCACTTACAGCTAACGTTCCATCTGGCTTTTTCACAGTTCTCCAACGCACAATGTTGTTCTCCAAACGAATTCGCTTTTTGGCACCAGATTCGTCAGTCACAAAGACATCCTCTTCAACAAATGTCTTGGGATCAAATGGTTTTGGATCAATGCCCATAATATTCGAAACTCTAATCATGTTCATCTGTGAAAAAATTCAAGATTTCAAGCTACAACGCATCAGGTACAAAATAACTATTAACAGCAGACCAAACTGCCATAATATACAAGCTGGAAAATTAGGCTCTTTTTGATTCATCTAATTTTGTCTGAAATAAATTTACATTGTCCTATCTGAAATTATTTTAATTTATTTCATCTGACATTATTTTATTTTATCAGAATTATAATATTTGAATTTTCTGAACTTATTTTGTCTGAACTGTTTTATTTTATTTTTAGTATTTTTTATTTTATCTGAACTGTTTAATTATATTTTTAGTATTTTTTATTTTACCTGAACTTTTTATTTTATTTTTAATTATATTTTATTTTATCGGAACTTATTTTATTTTATCTGAGCTTATTTTATGTTATTTTATCCAAGCAATCTCAACTTAATTTTTCTAAAATAAAATAAAATAAAATAAGATAAAATAATACAAGACAAACAAACCCTTACAATTTTGTTTGGGTAATGTTAAGGGAAGGAAAAGAAGCGGAGGGAGGTGAAGGGGAAGGAAGAAGGATGAGTTTTCCTTCCAAATATCTCCATTGTTGGAGGGATCATTTTCTTAGAATTTAATCCCTCTATTTCTCTTCCCTCCAATTCCCTTCGTCCCTAATTTGTTATCCAAATGAAAGATACTCCCTCCTTCCATTTCCCTTTCCTTCCTTTCCCTCCATTTCCTTCCATCCAAACACGCTCTTAGTAAGGATGATTTATCCAATTAATCCAAAATATTCAGAAATCTAAAGGAATAACTACAATTCACAAAAATGATCCCATCACAATGATAATATATCAAACAATGCAAGACAAAATCAACTGATCAAAGCCCATGATATACCAAAATCTGATCATGTTTGCCAAAAAAATCCAATTACTATGCAGCAGTTACCACACATGATTAACAACAAACCAATTAGAGGAGAGGATAATACAAAACTTTTCAGGCCTTGTGTACTTGGGACATAAAAAACTTGTGTATGGAATGAGAGGAGAGGATATTACCTTCTCAGGGTCTGCAGGAGGTGGACGCAAAGGAATTTCTAACTCCATTGGGGGGCCAACAGGTTTCTCTTTAAGCTTAGCTTCAATTTCTTCTTCTGACCCATATTGAGCATCCTCGTCACGAACTAAATCATCTTGCCTCAGATTCTTCTCATAGCTTTCTTCTTCTTCAACAGGGGATCTCTATTAAACAAAGAGAAGATGTTTTACCTCTATACACAGCAGCCGTTAATAAAACCAAACAAATAAAAAAAAAATACAGCTAAAACCTTACTTGCTCCATATCATGCTGAACACCATAATCTGCTGGCTCTTCTTCATCAGATTCTCCAAATACATCACGAATTTCAGCAGTTGATTGAGCTACATGAGTCATATCCCTCTCCTCTTCAGGAGATTCCCTGTTAAATACTTTATTCAATAAATATGAATACTACTTCATAACTGAATGCAGGATAGTGTTACAAAAAGTATTTTATGTTTCAACCAGATCAAACACCACTACCCCAGTAGTCTCAGGATGTGGATCTTTGAAATATCATTTCTTAAACATCATGATTAGCAACAAATAATTAGGGATGAATGTGTCTCATTTCCCATCCATATTTGCCCTGACAAGCATTCCCCTTTAATCCTTTAGTAAATTAGTAAGCTACCTTTTAAAATCCTCGCCATTGGAAATACACCCCTCCCTTCAGTCCTTCACTTGAACTCCATTCTTTTGTTACACTATATAATAGTCTCCCCTCTCCTTCTCTAACAAAGGTCAATGACGAAGCGTTACTTACTCTCTTGTACCACTTAATTACACTTCGTGATTTGAATGTTGAGAATATAAATAAAATAACAATCTAAGAAAAGTTATTTCCAGCTCTTCAAAGTTCACAAACCAATGAATTAATTTTCTCTCTTTCCCTTGTTTACCTCTCTCTGACACTTTGGGTTTTTCTTCTCAAATGCTATATGTCCACCTTAAAAGTAAAATTTGAATAAATCTTAAACTAATCACACAATCAAATACAGCTTTGGTTGAGCTGCTATATGCAAAGTTGATTGCTTAATGTAGTACTGATTCAATAAGTGAAGGGAGCAAAATAACTTCTGCTTTTCTTTTAACAGGTGTATTCAATACAGTATGATGTGATAGTATGATATATAGTCCTTTGGTATTTTTTTATGATTAGCAAGGCTAAGTAGTATTGGCTCCCTGAAAAGAAAGTATAAGTTGATGCCATTTTAAGTTAAGTCGACAACCTACTTACCCAATACGTTCTATTGTATCAATCACGCAAACAATCATATATCAACAGCTTGCCAGTATTAAGGCTGAAAATTAATATAACCACTAGCACTTAATTAAAGTTAGTTTTTCCCAATAGATATCCTCTATTCCATACTTAGTCCCATTATATGTCCCATTGTAAACAAGTGTGCCACATCATTCACATCCACTTATCATATTATATAACTTATATTAAGTTGGTTGTGTGCCCAATTCATAAAGAGGTTGGACACATATTGAAACATATGATATCAAGATTCTCAATCCGAAACAGACTTGATGATGATTGAAAATAACATAGGTATAATCTTATGTTATCCAGACAAGAAAATATAATTTGTCATAAGCTACTACACAGGGAACTTAATGACTATCTTGGGCAGCAAATAATAATGTCATCAGAAATTAGCCTATTGACATGAGGAAAGGCAATTAAACAGACAATATATGCTTCGTACAATCGTACCTCTTTAAAAAGCTAACTAGTGTAATTAAAAAAAAGAACACACGAAACCAGTGCCAAATCTGCAGCTTCATCTCTCTACTAAAAGATATGAATTAATCCTTTAACATGAGTTGAGAAGCTTATTAATAATAATAATAATACTCATGTAAATATTTGAGTGTAAAATCATAGCACAATTAGACTATGGCTAATACCAGTTACCCCTAGTTACAATCTTTAGATATTAAACCATAGCTTATAGCCTGTAATTGATTGGACCTAAATATGAATCCAATTTACAACATATGCTAGCAGGTTATCTATCCATGATTGCAGGCAAGTTTATTCTGTTTGAAACCACAGCATGAGGATACCATGTCTCAAATCAAATTGCTTCTGAATATAAGGAGTTAGCTCCTTATGTAGAAAACGAAATAAGATGGCAACTTTTGATAGGGGAAACTAGCATGAATCACATGACATAACAAAGAGAGTGGAGAAAGGAAATAACATGATCACTCATTTGCCTTTGTAGCTTTCCACGGAAAGCTGCAGCAGAAGAGGTTTTGTTCAGAACTTTTTATCTATCCACAATGCTATCCGAAATAAAAGATATTCAGCAAAAACAACAGTTCAAGAAACATCTGGAAGATGGTAGACAATGTAATTTGACAAACACAAACAAAAAAAAAAAAAAAAAAAAAAAAAAAAAAGAATTTAATTAAAATTAAAGTATTTGAATTACCCGTGGCTTCTAGTCTGACCAACTTCTTCACCATCGGGGTCAATGTAATGGGGCTCTTGTTCTTCAGACCTTTCTGATCCACTGTCAACTACATCCCTTCTTCTGCTAGTTACTACTTTTTGGGCATATTCCTCTTTCTCATCACTATCAGATTCTCTTGCCTCACTTTCTTCATGTTGCTCACCTACTTCTACTTCTTGAGAACTTTGTTCTCTCTCACCTTCACTTTCTCCAACTTCTGGTTCTTCCTCACGATACTCACCTTCACTCTCGCCTTCTGCCTCACCTTGTCCCTCTACAAAAGCTTCAGCTTCAACCTCTTGTTCAGCACCTCCATCATTTTCATCCTATCCATAAAAGTACAAGATTTTCCGTAAGCACTAAGCACAAATTCTACAATGCTTTGGCAGCAAAAATAAAACTACAAACACTGAAAATGAAAGGAGTTAAAAAAAAAGCTTCTTTATCCAGTCCTTCTTACTGTCGATCTCAACCACATGCCAATGATAAGTAAAAAGCACAACCATTTATAATGTCCATAGTATACCAAAAGCATAAATGAACTCCGGAGGGGATCAAGATATAAGTTCTACTACAAAGTAAAGATAAACTCTCGTACAAATCGAAGATGAACTCCGGTCAACATAAATGAACTCCGTGATATAAAGCCCTAAACACAACATCAATGGGTACCTGCCACCATTCAATGAGCTTGTGAAAGCACATAAGAGGTGAGCTCAGTAGTTCCCACATACATTTCTATCAGTATAATTATATCTTCGCTGTATGATTTCCCTTTTCAAAATAATTCAGCTAACTATCATTGCCTTAGAGGAATATTGATTCCCACATTATTTCACCCATAAAGATCCTAAACTGATACATCTTATTATTTCAATAGCTGGCCTTTCGAGTAGTCGGGTCGTATTTGTGTCCGTGTTTGTGTACATTAACATCACTATATGTATCTTCGCCATATAATTTCCCTTTTCAAAAAAACATAATCAGTTTACTAGCATTGCCCTAATTTAAAGGAAAATTAGATTCCCACATTATTTCACCCAAAAAGAACCTAAAATCAACACATTACTATTCCAAATTTCCAACTGGTTAAATGGGTCGTGTTCGTGTTCTTGTTTGTGTTTATTTCACCTCAATTAACTCTCAAACTTTGCCCCAGCCAAATCAAACACACAATCAACAAACATAAATCAAACCCTAAACCTAAAATCAATCCAGAAACAATAAAAACAACAAACACACCATCAAATTGAATTGAAAAAACAAAATAAAACCTACTGAAACATAATTGGGGCGGTGTTGATTAGATTCGTGCTCGGAATCAATTTCTTCCTCTTCTTCTTCATCATCGGAATTAACTCCGAATAAATTTTGCATCATCTGTTGCCGTTTTTCTCCTTCATCCTTCATCTTTCTGAATTTACTCCCTTCGAATTTGCAGAAACACTCGCTTTCTATTTCTCTCTCCTACTTTGGTTGCTGTCTACAACGAAGTCGGAGGTTCTAAGTTCTACGTTGTATACTTTTCCGAGTTCGAGTCTACGGTGTATTTAAGTATACTCCGTACTTCCGTAGGTTCCTAAATAAAAATCTCATGAAAAATTTCCTCAAATCTAATCTAATCTAATTTAATATTATTTAAATAAAGTAGGCATTCAAGAGCATTCGGAGCGCCACATAAACAAAGGTATATTTTCGACCAATTAAAAATTAGATTTCTATTTTATTTTGAAATTAAAAAATTTGTTTGCCACCTAAACAAAATTGGCGTATGAGATTTAAGAATTTTTCAACGTAAGTAAAAACAACGAATATTGATTTATTAGGATTATATTTATTTAAAAAACTAAAAATTATCTTTTAAAATAATCATCTAGGATTTATATATGTACTATTATAAGATAAATTTTGAAATTATTAAATTGTAAAATAATTCAAATAATTATATATATATATATATATATTATAAAAAAAAACTTAGAGTATATAAGAAATATCTTTTCTTAAGATATATGTATGAAAATCCGTGCATCGCACAGGCTTTCATCTAATTATTTTACATATTATTTAAATATATTCTATTTAAATAAAAAATATTATGAGTATCAATATTTCCTTTCTCATATTTACAATTTATTTATATTTAATGAATTCATATTTACAATTTAATAATATTTATATTTAAATATTATGAATTCAGTAAAAACGAATTAGATGAAAAAATATCATATTTACAATTTATTTATATTTAATAAATTCATTATAAATTATAGTAAAAAAAAAATTTTAAACTTTTGTAATTTTGTCTGAAATTATTAAATACAATAAATCAAATAATTAAAAATCTTAGATGAAAATCGTGCATCGCACGGGCTTCCATCTAGTACGGAGTAAGTGAAATACCGAGTAATACATCTTTAGGATTATCTGAAAATCGGAAATTTAAAATTCAAGAATCGAAGATTAAACGATTGACTGGTTGCAATAAGTCTTACGTGAACCCTGGTGCAGCTAGCACGCCCTGTAATATGAAGATTTAGTAAAAATAATATGAACACGTAAAAAAAATGAACATTCAGTAATAAAAAAATGAACACGTAAAAACAAAATTAACATTTAGTATTAAAATGTGAACATGCTAAATAAAATGATTATTCAGTATATTAAAAGTGAACATGATTATCATATAATCATAAAATTGATGGACCACGACCTTAAAAAAGAACATATAGTAAAATAAAAAAAAATTGAAGACGTAAAAAATAAAATGATCATTTAGCAATACAAAAATGAAGAAGTACAAAAATTGAATATTTAGTGATAAAAAAAATGAACATTGCAAAAAAAAATATGAACATTATTAGTATAGTTAAAATGAACATTTATCATACAATCATAAAATAGTTGAACCATACCTAATAAATGAACGTTTCATAAAAATATATGAATACATTATATAAAATCAACATTTAGTACAAAAAATAAACACATAAACAAATGAACACGTTTAAAAAAATTATGAACGTTTAGTATATTAAAAATGAACATGATTTTTATATATTCATATAGGTTCAAATTTATTGTATATAATAATCAACAAAAAATAAAGATAAAATATATCGTTAAATTATGTTCATTTTTAGTGTATTAAATGTTCATTTTGTACAAAATGTTCAATTTTTAAGTACTGTATGTTCATATATTTTTTTTATTTATAGAACACAAATTCAATTGTAATTATTTTAACTCTAAAAATTTGAATATCTACCTTAAATCTAATCTTAGTTCATCATAGAAACAATAATTATCGATCTATAACATAATAGATTAGGAATCACAAATGCAAAATTGATAAAAATCAATAATTTTACAACATTCACATATTTATAATTAGAAAGAAAAAAAAAAAAAAAAACTCAAAATTACCTCAAGTTTCACGATCGTGACGAAGATGATGATGATGGATAATGCTACAATGGTGACGAATTGGAGAATATTCGAATTAGAAGGATAAAGAAGTATAAAGATTGAAGGAAAGTGAGGTAAGAAAGAAAATTAACTTATAAAAAGGGGGGGGAAAGAGAAGAGAGAAAATTTCAGATTGAGAAGAAAACAGAGGAGAGAGAAAATTAATAGAGGTAAGAAAGAAGAAGAAAGAGAGTTAAGATATAAAGAATGTATGTTCATTTTTAAATTACTATATGTTCATATATGGGTATAGTGGTGCAGCTAGCTTAGCTACACACTTGTGTAGCTAAAATCAGTCCAAAACTACAATATAAAGAATTTGCGGATTGGTTGTACTACTAGTATTAGACCGATAAAATCAGTCCAAAACTAAATTGGGTAGCTTAGGATCTGTGTTACAATTTTTATTTTATTTTTTTTGTTTCTAATTAAATAATAGAGGAAATATATAAGAAAAATATAAAGAAAATAATATAGTGAGATTATGCTTCGTTTTTTGTTTAGTAGAAATCTGAAAAACTAGTGGCATGATTAGTGTTCAAACTATACACCTATTTCCAAGAGTTTGCCATTGTTGCACAGTGAGAAATGATTTTTAATTAAACTACAAATACAAGTAGTAACTATAAATCTTTCAAAAAAAGTAGTAACAATAATAATCAACGAACAAAGCGGACGCAATAAAAAGACTTTGTTTAGAGTTCACAAATTGTCCATTACATTATATATAAAAAAAAAGGATATTCTATTTGGTAGCCTTGTGGTTTTAAAAATTCTACATGGGAGACGAACTTTTTTTGGACTCTCTTTAGTGACACTGTGGTTTAACATAATTGATTGCAGTGGCCTAATTATCATTAAATGGGCTAACCTACAACAAAATGGTTCACTTTTTTACCATATTACATAAAATGACTGACCTACCCCTGAGTTAATTCATTCCCACCTCCTTTCATTAATGGGCACTCTTTATTTTCTGTATGCTCGACAGTCATCAACCAAAAATTCCAAACCCTTTCATCTTTGTTCAACCTCCATGAAATCATAATCTGGAACAGATTGATTAAAGAATTGTAAGGGTCAAACACATTTGCGTGACGATTTGTTGCCGAATTGCTGAGCAATTGTTAGGAAATAATTGGTTGGAGTTGTTCGTTTTTTGGTGAACTTTGTTGTTCGAAATTTAGGGTTTGTTGTTAGAATTCTGACGGAATTCGCAATATCGTGGAGTTCTTGCGGTTGCTGAAGTGATATACAGACCTTAAGCAAGGTATGTGCTTTAACCTTAATTTTGTTCATGTTGTTGCTATAATTGCGAAAGTTGAATGCTCTGTTTTTGTTTGTCTGAGTACGTGTTGAACAAAGATGAAATCTTTATGGTTGCTAGTACGTGTTGGATGTTAAAATATATGTGTGTGGTTGTTGTGTTGTAGAATGGATCAGTGTATGCTAAAGTTTGCCTACATGGGTAATGTAATTGAATTATTTGTAGAAGATATGGACAAGGTCATGTGGATAGATTTGATCATTGAATGTGAGGAAGGGTTTAGGAAAAAGAACTATGACTTCCCTGAATTCCCTAGCTTTCACTACTGCTATAACATGAAAGATGTTAAGATTACTTCTGACAGTGATTTAATGTCAATGCTGGATAGATTAAAGGATAGGGAAGAGATTACTATCTGGATTGGTTGTGTTGACAATCCTATTGACTGTGTAATTGCTGCTAGAAGGCTTGCTGAATCGCTAAAAAAATCCTAGTGTACATTTTGGTCCTAGCCCACCTAAAAAAAATGCACCAGTTGATGATGAACAAGGTGGGAATGAAAATGATCTTGATGATGAGGAGTACTAGAATGATATTAGGGTAGAGATGCAATTAGAGCAACAGGCAGCAGTTGATGACATGGATGAGGGTGAGCAGGAGAGTGAACAAAAGAGGAAGAAAAAGAGTGCACCTAAAACTGTGAAACCTAAGAAACTACCTGTCAAGAGAAAGCTCCACCTACGTAGTGATAAAGAAACCATACCTTCACAACAAACCTTCTCAGATGCACCTGTGATTCATAAACAAACAAACTCTTCCTTAGACAAACATTCAAAGTTGAAATGTGACTCTGGTCTCGTCCTTCACAAGATACCAAAAACTATAGTTGTTAGGAAGAAGATTGTCCAGACCAATAAAACCATGGTTGATGCTATGGTGGTGGATGAAAGTGAGTTTAATGAAGCAGTTAGGAGATTGCAGGCTAGGGATGCTCAGGTTGTGGGAACATATGAGACTGGTGAGACTAGTAGAGCTAGCAATACTGAAGCTGTGCTGGATTATGAATTGAGTGAAGGTGCTGGACTGGAAGATGAAATGGATGAGGGAGCTGAGCTGGAAGATGTAATTGGTAAGGGTGCTGAGCTGGAAGATGAAATGAATTAGGAAGCTGAGTTAGAAGATAATATGGCAGTGGATGAAGAAATTGGGTGTGTTCATGACACATATGACCCATACACATCAGACTGCTGGCAGAGAGGTCGTTATGCAGATGAAAATTATTTTAGTAGGATGTACAAAAATGGTGAATTTGTGTCTAATCTTGAGTTTGGCAGTATAGTGTTAAAGCCCTGGATGATCTTTAGTGATAAAGAGCATTTCATGTCTGTTTTCAGAGATTATTACATTCAATGTGGTTTTGTAGTAGTGGTTGACAGGAGCAGTCCAAGGAGGTTCACTACTTCCTGTCTTGCTTTAAACTGTGGTTGGAGAATTCATTCAAGTAGGCTACCTGATGGAGTGACATGGGCTATAAAGAATATAAAGAACCCTGAGCACACTTGTGGAGGCTTAGATGAAAGGAATCCCCTTGTGACTGTTAAATGGGCTGTAGAAAAACTACTTGAAGATATAAGGGCAAATAATGACATCTCTGGAAAGACACTGAATGATCTGTTATTCAGTAGGTATGGAGTGCATATGGCAACCAGTACCCTTTACAAGATGAGAGGGGTAGCATTGAAGGAGATAAATGGTGGGCATGATACTTCTTATGGATATTTGCCAAAGTACTGTGAGATGGTTAAGGAAACCAACCCAGGATCTGCAACTAACTGTGCATGGAAGCAACTTAATCCAACTGATCCATCCCTCACATTCTCAAGTATATTCATTTCATTCAAGGCTGCCATTGATGGTGTTGTTGCAGGATGTAGGAGTTTAGTGGGGGTTGATGGAGCTCACTTGAAAGGACATTTTGATGGGGTCCTTCTGTCTGTTGTGGCTATAGATGGGAACAATGAGTTGTTTCCTTTTGCATGGGCTATTGTTCCCAAGGAAGATGGTGACAGTTGGAAGTATTTTTTCTGGCACCTGAAGCATATTCTGTCAGGTTCTGGGAGGGGTAATGGGTGGTGTATAATTTCAGACAGATAAAAAGTAAGTTATCTCTGTCATTCACACTTTTAATTATGTAATTGCAAATAACAACTTAACTCAGTTTTCCTAACATTTGTGGGCAGGGAATAGATGTGGCACTAAATGAGCTATGGCCTGAAGTGGACAGGAGATACTGTTGTAAACACTTAGCCAAGAATTGGAAAGCATCATTTCCTGGGCCTTTGATGCATTCCCTGTTTTGGTTGGCATGTAGTGCAACATCTCCTTTCACCTTCAAAAAAGCTATGGACAGGATTCAGGCTATAAATCCAATGGCTTGTGAATGGTTGGCTGATTTGGGGAAGCAGTCAAGATGGACAAGGCACAAATTTGATCCAAACATTTGCAGTGATGAGAACAAGACCAACTTTGTAGAGAGCTTCAATTCAACTTTGGGTGTAGACAGATGCAGGCCTGTCTTAACACTTTTGGAAGGTATAATTTTTCTTTTCCTAACTTTTGTAAACATATTTGACATCAATTTATTTAGATGCTAACCTATCCTAACATGAATGCGTAGGTATAAGAAGAATGTGCATGGTGAGGCTATCAACAAGAAGACAAAGGTGCAACAACTGGAATGAGGATGAACCATGTCCTAATATAGTAAAGAGAATAAAGATGTTGACTGACAAGCGCTAAATCGGTCGCACAATCTAGGCTAGGTCAAACATATTTATAACAAACACCTCACTCAAACAAGTATAATGGCAAGCAAGGGTTCGGTCCACGGAGAACGGGAATCAATTGCTAAATAATCTTAACGCTCAAGCTAAATCGAAATCAAGGTATGAGTGGTGATTAACTAACAAACTACAACTAAAGGTTGAATTCAAGGGATTAAATCACTAGGGGAATGGGATTCACTCAACCAATAGCAATTAGGCGAATAGGGAGGAGCAAGGATAATGGGATAGTAAAGACCACATGCAAGACCAACTTCAAACGATATGAAAACAACTCAAATCACTAAGCTTAGATCCCTCATTAACTTAGCAACAAAAGATACATAATCATATTGCAATAGGTAATGAAACATTCAACCCACACTTCCATGTTGAACCAAACATTTCATGCCATCAAGTTCAATAATCTAGGTTAATTACTCCTATCATGAAGAACTAACAAGCAATCCCATATAATCCATTTTAATCACAATCCATCATCAAAATCACTCCCAAACTCACATAATCACCACTAGGTTGGGTTTCACCCAACCCCTAGCTAAGGAACTACTCACACATCATATTGAAAAACACAAAATCAAAGTTTAGCGTTCTATCTTGCTCAACAAACTTGGAATAGTAACTTGCTACAAATAGAACTACCATTCAACAACAATCATCAAAGAACTAAAAGGGATTCAAATAACAAGGTATAACAAAATAAATAAGAAACTAAGTAAAGTGGAAGGAGAAAAGTTACTAAAATGAAGCTTCAAAAATGTTGAATAATTGCTGAAAATATGAGAATAATCCTTGAAGTTTGCTTCTACAAATGATTAGATTTTGAGAGTTTCTAAAACTAAATCCACTAATTTAATAAACTAAGGTGCTAACTAAAAGAGTTTTTGCTGAAAACTATTCTACTGTTTTTCTTCTCTGCTAAAAAAACGATCTAAAAAGGAACTTAAATAGTCCGTACAAAATTGGCTAAGATCGGGAAAAGGTCCGACCGAACTCTAGGTAGGTTCGGTCGGACTCAGGGTAGGTTCGGTCAAACTCTGGGTAGGTTCGGTCGAACCTCCCTGATCCTTGTTTGGTCGAACTTTTGAGGTTCGACCTCTCCTGCGAAATTGCTGAAAACTGGTTTGACACTGCCTTCTTTGCACCTTGGAGGTTCGGTCAAACTTTTCAGAAGTTTGACCACACCTAAGTTCGACCGAACCTTTCAGAGGTTCGTCCACACCTCCTCTTGCACTTCCTTTTCTTGCTTCCTTTCCTTCCCTTTTTGCTCCTCTTGCCTTTGTCCATGTCTCCATACTTGGCCAAGGGGGCTCCCACCGTGCTTAGGACCGCCATGGAACCTGCAAAAGATAGCAAAGATCACGAGAGCATGGGGATGATAAAATAATGCATAAAGATTATCAAAACAAGCGCAAATAAGCATTACTTCTCATCAACACATAAAGAAGCCATAAGAGGAGAAATGAGGTGGAAAAACCTAAGAAAAATAGGAGGAAAAAGACCTAAATACTACCCCTAAGAGTGACATAAATGTCACTTATCATTGACCTTTGAATCAAGAACTTGCAAAGCTTATCAGTCAAATGAGGGTGAATATGAAGTGAAGGATGGGAAGTCTATGCTTCCTGTGTCACTACACAGGAAGACATGTCTCTGTGGGGCATGGAAAATTTCTGGATTTCCTTGCAAACATGCAATCAGAGCAATCTTGGCTGCTGGATTGAACCCATACAAATTCTGCAGCACATGGTTCTCAGTCCAAACTTATAAGCAAGCATATGCCAACGCAATAAATTATGTCCAGATATTGAGCACTGGCCAAAGATTAATATGCCTACAATACTACCACCAGTGATGAAAAGAGCCATTGGTAGGCCATCTAGACAAAGAAAAAGGGCACCTGATGAACCAGACAAAGGAAAAAGGTCCACAACAGTCCAATGTCAGAGATGTAAGTGTTATGGACACAACAAACAAACATGTAAGGGTGGACTTACAACAACAGAGCAAAGTGCTAGGGATGGACAGAGAAATGCAAAGGCAAAAGCTAAAAATGCAGCAAAGAAAATTTCTTAATCCTCTAAACACACTGCACCAAAGAGTACATCCACAGCAAACCCACCAGACCCACCAAGAAGATTCACAAGAAGCTCATTGCAGTCTCTTTCACAACCACAACCCTCCATTAACACAACTCAGAGTTCATATCAAGCTATTCAAGGTCCAAGTAGCCAACCTGTTACTAGGTTAAGGAAGTGTAATAAAGGAAAGAACAAAGTCTAATATGTCATGTTTGTTTTTGTAAATGACTGTGCAAATGCTTGCAACTTTTGGTTTTTGAACTTATGGTCTGTATTTAACTAGATCATCTTCTAGGCCAAGTTATTGTTTGAACTTATGGTCTGTATTTAAGTTCTTTTAGGTGAACTTATGGTTTTTGAACTTGTGGTCTGTACTTTAACTAAAGTTTTATTACTTTATCATATCTCAACTTTGGTTCATTAACAACACATTTAAATATAATGGAAAGCAACTATTGTTTCGGGGTTTTTTGATGTGTCCTGCGGGAGAGTTACAATTCCTAGTATGTGCCACCGACGCCTGTACCTGCAAAACCACGAAGACTCCGGTTGGTGGGAGCTCTGCCTCCGACGATCTAGTCAGTAACGTACAGGAGGTAATAAGTGCGGAAATAGTATATACTCCTCGCTAATACAGGAGGATTCTGCAATTAATATTGCTCGAGATCGGTGTTTGTATTTATGAATGCCTAATAAATGAGGTCTGACCCACTATTTATAGTGGGGAGACAAGTACCCCATCTAGGGTTCAAAGGACACGTGTCACCAGGGGATTGGCGCCCTGTTGACCTATGGCTAGCTGCCACGTGTCACAGGGCCATTGGGCCACGTGTCTAGGGTAATTTTTACCCTAAACATTTGCCCCTCTCAGGTGCTGACGTGGCAGTGCCATGTGGCACCTGAGACACACACACTTTTTTTTTTCGAATTTGAATTCGAATTTTGGAAGTTCAAAAGGCAGAAGGTGAAAAGGCACGAGGCTTCGCCTTCTGAGGATTGCCTATATAAATAGAAAAACTCCTCTCTCATGTTCACATTTACAACCTTGAACAATTTTCAAAGATTTTGAGAGCAGGCGGCATTGAGAGCAGACTTCCCCTGAATTCTACCGAGTGCACATCTGGTATTTTTCGTCTGCGTGTATTGTGACCAGCATCGCAAATTTGTAGCTGTTACTTCAAAGAACACATCCAGCTATGAGGACGCCTGAGCCTTTGCAAGCCATTTGAAGTTTTTCCAGCCTGGTCAAGTGGTTTTCTCCTCTTCTTAATTAACTTAGGTACCGCCTCTGTTCTCTCTAGCTCTTCCATGTATTTACGTTTATGCTTCTTTCTTGCCTTTTTCTTTATTAGTTCCATAAGTAGATAGACCCTTTATACCCACACCCGGAATATGGTTTTGAGACCAACCGGTCCCTCAACAGGGCTGAGTCTAGGGCTGGGGATGCCGCCTCTGGGTTTTGGAATCTTTCTTATTCATCTCCCAATCCGACCGTCTCCGTGTCTGTGTAGGACACAATGGCTAGAACAAAGAAGATGGCTATGGATCCTAATTATAGAGGCGGAAGCTCAGAGGAGTTGCCGCCTGAGGAGAGGATCTCGGATGAGATAACAAGGGGATCTCACAGAGGCACCCCAAGTACCCCTAGCGATGGAATTCTAGGGTCTTATAGTGTAGGCGGTGAGGAAGCCGCCTCTGTTTCTGGAGCTGAGGACCAAGAACCCTCAGCAAGAAATGAGAACCCCACTTTAAGTTCCGGCTCTGAGTCCGGCTCTGATGAGGGTGACAGCAAAAGCAGCTATCTCACGACGTTTGTGGATAGCGAGGAGGAGGAGAGGCCTTTATGGAACACCAAAGGCGATCCTCTCATGATCTCCGTCTCTGCAAAAGACAGGGATAGCATGCAGAGAAACCTGGCCGACTTCGTACTCAAGCGGCCCTTAGGAGAAGGGTATAAATTAGTCGTCCCGCCTGAGATGGGGACCATTGCCTAGGAGGACAACCAGCGCAATGCAGACGGCTTTTTGGCTGCTATGAGGCGGCTTTTCTAGCGGGGCTCCGCTTCCCCCTTCACAACACAATAAAGGCCATACTCAGGGGTTATGGCCTAGGCGTTTGGCAAGTTACCCCCAATTCTTGGGTAAATATTTTGGGGTATATTGCCGCCTGCGAAATGCAGAACCTGAACCCCGGCTGGGAGGCTTTCACTCACATGCACTATCTGAGCCGGAGTCTAGGCGATTGGAGGGCCTGATACACATTAACGACATATCCCAAGTACCTGATGACGCTTGACAAGCCGTCTAAGTGGTCCGATTGGAAATACCGCTTCTACTTGGTCAAAGCCCCAGCCAATGAAGAAAATCATGAGCTCCGGAGATACAACCGGAAGCCTGAACTGCTCGGGCAAAAATGCAAAATGCCCACGATACCGGATGGGGACTATGAAGCGATCATAGAGTTCGGATTTTTCGAGCTCACCACTTCCAGCATCTCAACTGGAGAAGTTATCAGCGTACCCAAGAATTGGGTACCTAAACATGAGTTCCTAAGGAACGAGGCGTTCTTGTCCGCCTGCGGGCTAAGCACCATGTTCAAAGATAAATGTAGGTTGAGAGCCTCAGCCGGCAAATTGGTGCCGGATGTATAATTTTTCTTTGCTCAAATGTTTTTTTTTGGAACTTTTCTAACCAGGAGTCTCTTGTCATTGTGCAGATGAGGCCAAAGGTATGTTGCCATCATACAAGACGCCTACCAAGAAGGCCTCGGATATCCGCAAGGAGAACGCGGAGAAGAAAGCTGCCCAGGCGGCTAAAAAAGTAAGTCCGCCTAACCTTATTGCGTATTGCTTGTTCTCTTTTATTCCCAGCTGTTTCAGATCTATCCGTCTGACCTCTTTTTGCCTCGTTTCAGGATGGGAGCAAGGTTCCTCGCTCTCTTTCCAAACAACACCGGCCAAAGCCGGATGGGGAGGAGCCTGCTCCTAAAATTCAAAAGACCTCACATGCCGACCGGCTGACTGTCGGCGGCAAATCAGTGAAGAACACCGGGATGGGGCTCGACCTTTCCCATAGGAGGACGGATGCCCCTCCCTCCTTGCATACAACAGGCGGTACATCCCCCGGAAAAGGCCCACACGGCCCTTAGGAGACCCAAGGTACGGATGACCCCTTCAATCTCACTCTACTTGGCCTGCCCATGCGGGTCAAGTCTTACTCCCAACTCTAGCAGGAGGACTTGTCATCCAGCCGACACTCTATTGGAGGGGCGTTTGGTTCTTTCTCACCATTTGTTTCTGGTGTAGATCAATCTCCTCGCTGGCCGGACGTGACACAATACGCCCGGGCCATGCTGAAAGCTGTCCCTAGGGACGAGAAGGAAGCGATCCCTGGGATCAACGCCTTCAATTTTGATCGTTTGATGGTCAGCCTGGCTGAGGTATTCTTCTACATCCGCCTCTTTTTTACACTGATCTCATACTCATCCGGTATTTTCTAACACCGACTGTGTCTTTGCAGTCTTTTGTTGCGCGTAGAGGGGCTGAAGAAGGCTTATGTACGCAAGCAAGAGGAGGTAAGAAGAGCCAAATGGGACGCCAATGACGCCCATAATGTAGCTCAGTA
The DNA here is from genome assembly GCA_034703905.1 of Chenopodium berlandieri. Lineage (NCBI taxonomy): Eukaryota > Viridiplantae > Streptophyta > Magnoliopsida > Caryophyllales > Amaranthaceae > Chenopodium > Chenopodium berlandieri. Next base: position 62,550,530 of record CM068285.1, on the reverse strand, counting down.
TTCAATGATTGTGATGACTTGGAAACTAAATCTATAATCATGCAACAGGCGGACCAGGTTAAGACCCTTCAAAAGGCCCTCAATGAGTCCAAGGTTAAGATGGACAATCTTTAGGCGTCGCTGGATAATGTCGAGAAGGAGCTGAATGAGAACAAGGAATCCCTCCAGTGCCTGGATAAGGCGGAGAAGGACAGCGAACGCTTGAAGAAGGAGAATGACCGTCTGAAGAAGGAGGCTGCCACTTCTCAGAAAAATTTCGAGGCAACCCTTCAGGCGGAATAGAGTCGGCTCATTGAGGAGAATGAGCAAGACTGCGAGAACCGCATGAGGAAGGCGTTCTCCCTTATTCATCTGGATGCGGACTATACTATCTGGGAGCTCGCCTATTGATACGCAGATCTTGCCATTTTGGCGCAAGAGGAGGGTCAGCCGGGACCTAAGCCCTATGAGGAGTGGGCAAGGAAGGAGATCGAGAATGCAGGCTGAGGCGGCTGAAGAGGAGGAGGAAACCGAGGAAAATGCTAAAGTTGCCGCCACTCAGACTCAGTCGGAGCAAACTCAGACGCCTGCTACCCAAAATCCGGCTGACCGCGTCACAGTTCAAATAGAGTAGCAATTACCTCACGGCCTGCGTGCCGTGTATTTCTTTGTAATTTCACCGGATAGGGATCCGGTTAACAATATAACAATTTTAATTTTTGAGTATTAGTTAAAATATATTTTGCCGACTGTGTCGGCTTTGCCTTGATCTTCGCGAATTTTTGCAAGTATAATGACGCCCGACTTCCCATATATACCGGGTGGGGTTGCTGATTTTGCCCCTGGATGGCTGGTTGTTAACTTCAAAAGGTTAACAGGCAGGCGTCCATACGCGCACCCAGTTAGAAAGACCAGCGTAGCTTAATTGTTTGAAGCGAACTGATCGTATTACTAACCGGCTGGACTGTGCTCGTAAAGCACCCCATTTTTCCATGTTTGTATGCAGTCGGTTATTTGGCCGGCTGTAGGTCAGTAATTCGTTCGATGCCAAGGTTTGGACCTTGCTAGGTTTAGTGGCATAACCGTTTAAGGTGCGTTTGTATAAAAGCTGGTTATGGCATGACCAAGATTTCGCAGGCCGTCTGTACTGTTTGGTAGTATGTGCGGCTGTATTTTCTTACTGGGTACCGGCTGTATTATTTGGAATAAAGCCCGGGGGGTACCGCTTTGTGGAGATGACCGGTTGTACTGTTTTGCAGTGAAGACCGGTCATATCTTGGTTGCAAAGGATCATTCAAACAACCGGTTGGAGCCGTTTGATTTATGATCACTAGAATAATGTACCACCCGGAAGGGAGATGTTCTCTTCGACGAATTCACCTCAAACGGGCGTCGTCAGGTGCCTGCTCTTTTGGAACAGACGATTTTTAATCTTTAGCTGGCCAGTTGACCTTTAAATTTATTACTGCCGCCTGCGTTTTGCACAGGACATGGAGAATGTATGCAAAAAAGGAAAATTTGGAAATAAAGCATTCTCATTAATACACTCTATTTACAAAAGTTTACAATTTTCTCAGAAGTAGTACTTTTTCAAGTTGTCTACATTCAAAATTCTGGCTAACTTCCTACCGTCTGGGGTTTCCAGGCGGTAAGTGCCGCCTCTGACTTCTTCAAAATTCCGGTAAGGGCCCTCCTAATTAGGAGTTAGCTTCCCTTGCTCATTCTCCCTACCGGTTGCCTCCATTTTCCGTAGCACAAAGTCCCCCACTTTGAGGGGCCGTTTGTGTACTCTTTTGTTGTAGGCCCTCGTCATTCTCAGACGACATATCTCATGACGCAAGGCGGAGTTGCCCTTGCGCTTCGGGAGTGAGTCCAATGCTAGACGCATGGCCTCCCAATTAGCCTCGGAGTGTTGGTTCATAAAGTTCAATGGGCAGGACGGCTTCAGTGCCGTATGTCATGAGAAACCGGGTTTCACCGGTTGCCCCCTTTTCAGTTTTTCTGATGGCCCAAAGGACATGAGGTAACTCATCCGCCCAAAGACCGCCAGCTCTCTCAACTTTCTTTTTTATGTCGTCTGAGATGAGTTTGTTGAAGGCTTCAACTTGGCCGTTTGCCTGAGGTCGACCAACAGATGTAAAATGATGTGAGATCCCTTGATCTCCCAACCAACTCTTGAGGACATGCGTTTCAAACTGAGGGCCATTTTCAAAGACCATGGACATGGGAACCCCAAACCGGGTGACTATGTTTCTCCAGATGAAGGAAATTACATCTTTAGTCTTTATCCCTTTGACCGCCTCTGCTTCAACCCATTTGGTGAAGTAATCCACAACAACCAGGACGTAACGACGACCGCCTGACGCATGCGTATACGGTCCCAGAATATCCATGCCCCACTTTGCAAAGGGAACAGGACTGTGAATGGATGTTAGGTCTGTGGCCGGACGGTGTATCAGCCGGCCGAACCGCTGACATCTGTCACACCTCTTCACCAAATTCATGGCGTTTGCCTCAAGAGTGGGCAAAAAATAGCCCTGCCGCCTGACTCTCTTAGCCAGGGATCTTCCGCCTATATGTGATGCACAAAAACCCGCATGCAGATCCTCTAAAACTTTTCTCCCCCTCTCTGGGGTAACACATTTCAAAAACGGCTATAGGTACCCCTTTCGGAGGAGTTCCCCTTGATGCATTACAAAGCTAAGAGCCCGTTTTATAAGAGCAGCCGCTTCTGAAGGGACATCCGGCAGAATGCCATCTGTCAGATAAGCCCGGATGGGGTCCATCCAGGTAGAGCTTCGGTCAAGAACTCCAATGGGATCATGTTCAATACTTCTTTTTTCCATGACCTCCCAAAAGACTGACCTAGGCGCATCACAAGAGGCGGATGATGCCAACTTGGACAGTGCATCCGCCTGATTGTTCTCGGACCGTGGCACTTAACGTAAATTGAATTCGTCAAGTGTTGCGACCTCTTCTCTGATCGCCTGTAGATATTTGATCATAGCCGGATGGGTGGCTTCATAGTCCCCATGGAATTGGCTAACGATCAATTGAGAATCAGAGCAGGCATCAACTTTCCTGGCCTATGCCGCCTTGCACATACGGATACCAGCCAGCAGGGCCTCGTACTTTGCCTCATTGTTTGAGGCTTGGAATTTAAACCGCAGTGCATATTCATATTTATCCCCTTCTGGAGAATGACAGATTACGCCTGCACCACAGCCGTTCATAGTGGAGCTTTCGTCTATAAATAACTTCCAAACCTGGTCCAAATTTATCGGCTGCACCGACCTGGTCATTTTGACAATGAAGTCGGCAAACGCCTGACCTTTCACTGCCCGCCTGGGTTTGAAAGTTATTTCCAGGCTTTGTATTTCAACAGCCCATTTGATCATTTTGCCGGATGATCTATTGTAGTCATTGGCCGCTTGAGTGGCTGATCAGTATAGACAATCACCGGATGTGCCAAAAAGTAGGGCTTCAACCGCTTGACTGCTTTGTAAAGAGCCAGCCCAAATTTTTCAATCATTGGGTACCGGAGTTCAGCATTTTAGAGAACATGGCTGATGAAATACACCGGGAGCTGATTGTCGTCTCTCTCAGCAAGGAGAATAGCACTAAGGGAGTAATCTGAGACGGCTAGGTACATGTAGAGAACCTCCTGGGGCAGGGGGCTCACTAGCCTTGGCAAAGAGTGCAGATGTTGTTTCAGCCTTTGGAATGCCGCCTCAGCCTCTTTACCCCACTCGAAACTTGACCTTTTCCTGATTGCTTGGAAGAAATAGAGGCATTTGTCGCCTGACCAGCTGAGGAACCTCCCCAATGCCGCCAGGCAACCGGTAAATTTCTGGACTTCTTTGATAGTGTAGGGTGATTGCATGTCAATAACCACCTGTACTTTCTCCGAATTAGCCTCTATGCCTCTTTGATCAATCAGGAATCCGAGAAACTTCCCAGACTCAACACCAAAGACACACTTCTTGGGGTTAAGCATGACCTTGTGCCGCCTGAGGGTAGTGAAGGTTTCTCGGAGGTCAGCCAGGTGATCCGTCTGTAACTTGGATTTGACAATCATGTCATCAATATACGCCTCTACATTCCTTCCGATTTGATTGATGAAAATTGTGTTTATCATTCGTTGGAAAGTAGCAGGCGCATTTTTCAACCCAAACGGCATCACCGTGTAACAATATAACCCCTGATCAGTGACGAATGCCGTCTTCTCTTGATCATTTTTCCACAGGGGTATTTGATGGAAACCTGAGTAGGCATCCATGAAACTCATCAGAGCATGACCGGCTGTAGAGTTGACTAAGCTGTCGATCTTTGGAAGTGGATAACTATCCTTCGGACATGCCCTGTTCAGATCTGTGTAGTCTACACACATCCGCCAGGTGCCATTCGGCTTTTTAACAAGGACAACGTTTGCTACCCAATCCGGGTAGTAGCATTGCCGGATGAACCCAGCATCCAATAATTTTTTAACCTCGGGGACAGCCGCCTGAGATCTTTCCTCTCCGTGATTCCTCTTCTTTTGCCTAACCGGCTTCTTTCTGGGATCAACGGCGAGTCTGTGGACAGCCAGATCCGGGCTGACGCCTGGCATCTCTTCCACTTCAAAGGCAAAGATGTCTTTGAACTCTCTCAGCAGTTGGAGCAAGTCTGCCCACAATTTCTCAAAAGTAACCGTCCCGACCTTGACAGTTCTGTCGGGCCGGCTGTCGTCTAGGACGACATCAATGCTCTCACAAGCCGGCTGGGGTCGAAGATCATCCGACCGTTCGCCGGTCAGTAATTGCTATTGTTTTTCTTTTTTGACGGGTGCCAATTGGTCCGCCTTTCTCTTCTTACCGGTTGCCCTTGGAGCCTGCACTGCGTGCTCGCAATTATCTAGTTCATGGGCTCTTCGCCATGACCGGCTGAAGCCATAGTTGGTTTGACGTCTGAGAGGTAGCACTCTCTAGCCGTCTTTTGGTCCCCATTCAGGGCACCGATTGTCCCATCATCCTTCTGAAATTTGATCAGCATGAGAGACGGGATGATGACAGCCTTTCACTCGTTGAGGGTGGGGCGACCAAAAATCATATTATAGGCGGTCAGCTCCTCAACAACAAGGAACTTGACGACCATGTGCCGCCCTTGTCCCTTCTCACCCAGCCGGATGGGTAGGTCAATCCTTCCCACCGGATGCACTACTCCTCCCCCAAAACCAACTAAGGGGTGAGAAGCCTCCTACATGTTGCTGGGCTTGTACTTGAGCTTTGTCAAGCACTGGTAGCTTATCAGGTCAGACGAGCTCCCGGTATCAATTAAGATCTAGCCAACTTGTTGGTTGGCAACCTTGCATTCGATGACAATAGGATCATCGTGAGGCCGCCTGACCTGGCCTCGGTCCTTTTCAGAAATAAGGACCTCAGGAAAGGTGTCTTTCGACGCCTGGCCCTCATCTACTGAGCTGACCAGCTTCCTGATATTGTCCTTGGCGCCCCGGATGGTAGGGCCTCCACCCGCAAAACCGCCTGCTATAGTGAAGACTGTCTCTTCATCTGTTTCAGACTTAGCGGCTGTTGGTTTAGACGGGTGTCCCTTGTTTGTCTTGGGGGTACCCTTGGGCTTGGGTAAGTAGGACTTCAGAGCCCCCTCCTCGGCCAGACGGTCCAAAAGCCGCCTGAGGCTATAGCAACCGTTGGTGTCATGGCCAACATCCTCATGGTATTGGCAGTATTTGCTCTTATCCCAGCTACTGACGGGGCTTTTCATTGCTGCCGGTTTTTCGAGAGACAACCGGTCTTTAATCTCCATGAGGATGGAGGAGCAGTCCTTGGTGAACTCGTACTTTGGGACGTACGGTTCTGATTTTCTTCTGTTCTTCTGGGCCGGCTGGCCAGATCGGTCTGCCGCCCAGACTTCTTTTCTTTTCCTTTCTTCTTTCTTTGTCGGCTGGGATGGCCGGCTCTCTCTTCGTTCGGACTTTTTGGGGTCCGACGTATGCCTCACGGCATAGAGTTCTGTCGCCTGTATATAGGCTTCAACTTCCATTAATGCCTCTTGGAGGGTGACAACCCTCTTTCTGACTAGGTCGAACTTGAAGGTCGACCCGTCTTTCAGACCCTTGAATAAGTCTGTGGAGGCAACATCGTCAGACAGCCCTTGTATCTGAATTTTCATCTGATTGAACCGCCTCACGTAGGACCTAAGTCCTTCCTTCTCTCCCTGCTGTATGGCCCCAAGATCGAGGCTTGATTTCTTGGCAGGGATGTTCATTGAGAAGTTTGACGTAAATAGGTACGCCAAAGTTCTGAAGTTGTTGATGCATCCGGCTGGCAGTTTGCCAAACCATCGTTGGGCAATTCCCTTCAAGGTAGCCGGAAAGCAGCGGCACCAGGCGGCATCATCCAACCCCTGTAAGTACATGAGGTTGGTATACCCCATTAGGTGATCCTCTGGGTTGGCGGTACCGTCATAGGCGGCGACCAACACGTTTTTCACCTTGGCCAGCTGAGCTGCCACAGTGATTTCCCTGGAGAATGTCGTTGGTTGTTCCCCAAGGTTAAGTAGCCGGAGCTGCCAGTCCATAGGCTGGACCGGTTGTGCCGCCTGACCCCCAAAGAGGGTCGGCTGCATGTATGGAGATCCATACGGCATGTACGATAACCCGTATTGTACCGGCTGAATAATTTTGGGACCAGAGCGTGCGGACGGACCGCACGGCTGAGTTCCTGCGCTTGATTCCGAATGCTTTATGGAAGCATTTCGAAAGCTGTCTGGGTAGGTCGACGTTGAAGCCGACGTGAACAGCTGCAGATTTCTCTTTTCCTAGATAAGCAACCGGGCATCAGAGTAAGTCTTCTTAGATCCATCCGGCTGAACTTGCCGGATGGGCTTCCGTTGCCCTGTCTCAGGGAAACGAAGCTTTGAGACGTCAATCGTGGAACCATCCACCACCTTTGGTTTTGGGTGAGGGGTAGGCACACGGTCCTTGAGCTTCTTCTTCCCGGAGGAAGGTTTCTTTGCCGTCTGACCCTTTTGAGGGCCATTGGACTTGTTTAGAAGGCTCTTGATTTCGCCCTTGAAACTTGTCATGAATTTCATGAGTTCGTCTCTCGTGACGGGAGCAGTACCTTCTGCCGCTGGGTTGTCCCAGTCGGTCTGCCGCTTGGGCTGCCTGGAGCAGCCTGACTTTCACCCCGCTCCTTTATTTCTTTGGAACGGACGTGTTTTGTTCTGAAGGACCCGTTTGGGGCCATATAGGTGTCGATTTCGTAATCGTCACCACTTTCTTGGTCCGTATGGATCTCAGGATCGACCGTAGGCCGTTTGCCTTCATTTGTTGGTACAGTTTCAGAGCCATCTAGGAAGTACTCTCCCCACAGACGGCGCCAAATGTTTCGGGGTTTTTTGATGTGTCTTGCGGGAGAGTTACAATTCCTAGTATGTGCCACCGACGCCTGTACCTGCAAAACCACGAAGACTCTGGTTGGTGGGAGCTCCGCCTCCAACGATCTAGTCAGTAACGTACATGAGGTAATAAGTGCGGAAATAGTAAATACTCCTCGCTAATACAGGAGGATTCTGCAATTAATATTGCTAGAGATCGATGTTTGTATTTATGAATGCCTAATAAATGAGGTCTGACCCACTATTTATAGTGGGGAGACAAGTACCCCATCTAGAGTTCAAAGGACACGTGTCAACAGGGGATTGGCGCCCTGTTGACCTATGGCTAGCTGCCACGTGTCGCAGGGCCATTGGGCCACGTGTCTAGGGTAATTTTTACTAAACAATTATCATAACTGAGTTTTTATTTATACTTGGTTGAATTACATAACTGCATTCATAAAACCAGTACAAGTTGCATCGCTACCCCTGATTACATAACTTAATTAGGATCAACCTTAACAATACTCCCCTCTCCCTCATTACCCTGTTTACATCATTTAAGGTAAAAAAAAAACACAAATTTCTAATATGATAATAGCAATCTTCATAAGCCTCTTGCAACAAATAAAAAGGTCTTCCACCATGTGATGTATTGCGGCAATCTCAGAATTTGGTGAAGCATCATAAAAACTCACATTATCTTCTGTAACCCACTCAAAAAATCCGCAACCTCTCACTTTTTCCCTGCATTTGTAGTATGGCTTCTTTGGATTAGTCATGGAATCAGAATACCTAACCTCAGCGTTTCTAGGGGGGTTACAATTGCAGTGCTTCATCCTTACCCAATTAAAGCTTCCATCTGTTGCGCCTCTCTTCTTTGAAGAAACTCCACGAAAATTCATGGTGTTAACCTTTCTTCAACAATGTCGAGGTGACAGGTTCTGAGAATTGGTGGAGGTTGAAGGGAGAGGAAAGGGTTTGGGGATTTTTTTTCTTCAACAATGTCGAGCTAACAGATGAAATGCAGTCACCATTTAATGAAAGGAGGTGGGAATGAATTAACTCAGGGGTAGGTCTGTCATTTTATGTAATATGGTAAAAAAGTGAACCATTTTGTTGTAGGTTAGCCCATTTAATGATAATTAGGCCACTGTAATCAATTATGTTAAACCACAGTGTCACTAAAGAGAGTCCAAAAAAAGTTCGTCTCCCATGTAGAATTTTTAAAACCACGAGGCCACTAAATAGAATATCCCCCCCCAAAAAAAAAAAAAAAAAAAAACTAGATCAGGCCATAAGGAGATTTGATGAAAAATTACTTAAAATTTTCAAATTACTCATGTAAATTTCCAACCATACTCGACTCATGGGTGATAAGAAAACAGGTTAATAAATTTATACATGGCTCACCCATGACTATTAAACATATTATAAAGTTATCACTCAAACTAGCAATTCCACTATGCATATATTAAGCATGTGCATTCCAAAATTGACGAACCATAAATTAGGAAGGTAGGGAGCTATTGTCACATCATCATGGAAACACATTCAAGCAAATTGTACTTTGACCATCTAATCGTACTCACAATTAAAAAGGATATGATTTGATGAAGAATTGCATAAAATTAGTGGTAAGAAACCTCTTAATTTTCACTAATTCAAAGAAGGGACAATTGTTGATTTAGGGATTTTAAATGAATGAAGAAAATCAAAATTGATGTGGGGATCTTAAAGAGGAGAACGTTTGGTGAAGAAACACCTCAAGATCAAGGCGAAAACCTTTGATTTTTACAATTTAACAAGGGGTCGATCGTTGTTTTAAGGTTAATCGATGAACAAGAGATGTTTATATCATAAATTAATGCAGGATCTAAAAGAGGAGAAGATTTAGTTAGGTGACACTTGAAATTCGAGGTAAAATACCTTGAGAAATTTTCTTAATGATGAACAAAGAAAGATAGGGAGAAAGAAGGTTGAAGATGGTAACAGAGCAAGAGAGAAAACGAAAGTTGAAGATAAAAAATAATGGGATTTTAAGAGAGAGAATGTGGCAGGTGAATTGAAATAATATCCAAGTTAGCAAAAGGGGTAAGATTCTTGAATTTTGAATAATAAAAGTATAAATGTGTGGATATATATAAGTGGGAACTATCGGAGTAAAAAGGACGACAAAGATTAAAAGTAAAGGTAAATTTAAAAAAAATCTATAAAAGGAAAAACGTAACAAACAAAGGAAAACACTCCAAATAGAATAAGTAAACATAAGCAAACATGTACATCACTCTACACTCTCTCCTTTTTGGTTTGTGTGTTAAATTTATAGGATGCATCAATTGAGAAACACATGAAGTATTATAGAAGGTTTCCTAACACAATAATTTGATCTAATATATAGTGGTTAATTTGTGAAGAGTTTGAAATTCTCTCCTCTCTCCTCCTTCCTCTCTCATCAACCCTAGCCTCCATTGTTGTTTTTTGAAGGGGCTTGCATCGGTTTTAATCGGTGAAAAACCCCCATCCTTTTTTTTTAACAAGTTTTTTTTAGGTTTATAATAATGCTTCCTCTTATTGGGAGGAAGTTTTCTCCCTTGAAAGAAAGGGTTTTCGATCTCCTTCGAAAGACAAGGGTTTTCGACCTCCTTCGAAAGACAAGATTTATTTCCTCTTTTCAGGGGAAAATCTTTATAGGTTTGAATCCATGATATTAGATCTAATGGATTGTTGTGAAAGTATTTCGTTGGTGAAAAATTATGCGAGATCGCAAGGGTTATCAAGCTTTCGAATACAGATAGATGAATCAAAAGGAAAACATCCTCACGGTGTAACACCTTAGAAATTTCTTTCCTTTAAAATACCTGTTTTTCTCTTTTTAAAATGCGAACTAGGAAATTCTAAGACATTACTGCCATCGTGAAAACGACTAAGGTAATTATCAAAAACTCACAGCGGAAGACTTACTTTAAAAATCATTTAAAACAAGTTAACTTAAAAAGTCAAACCAAAGTTAAACGTAGTCAACCTAGAACTTGGAACCATTGTAGGCCCTTATCAACCCAAAACGAATTTTAAAAACCTTTGTGTTAGTCTCACAAGCAAAATATATGATAATCAAAACAATAAACCACATCATATTCTTATAGAAACTAAGCATGATTCGCTCTTCACTCATGCCCATAATGAATATGCTTCATCACTTGAAAAGCTTCTCTTTACTTTGTCCCCACTATTCGTCATTAGAAATGGGTCGTCATAGGGCCAAGATAAAGACAAGGCCAAACAAACATACAAACACACAATCAGGAATGCTGAGTACATAAGCGTAAACAATACACACTAACATGCTTTCATCCTATCAACACACAACTTACCTTGTTGCACTTGTTTACAAGCATACAACACAACCAACCAATAAATTGCTTATTTAATTTAATTACACACCGAAAGGGTTTCCCGCCAAATCTCTGCCCCAAATAAATTGAGGTAAACTACACCTGGAGCTAACCGGGTAGACAAATACCACATGAAAGTGACTGGACGTCCTGCGCATAAAATAAATAAAGGAAAATACAACGTCCTGTACTCCTAGTAGAAGTTATGATCAAATATAAAGTTGCATAACTCCCCCATATGTTCACACTCAAGGTATATACGTTCCAAGAGTCTTGGTGCGTAATCTCTTTCACTTTACATGATATACATATTTTTAGACTTAGTGATGACTCTCAAACCATTATACAATCAATCATAATAAATCATCCAAACAATCAAACACACCAATTTAATTCTCGAATAATTAGTGACCACATAAATTTAATGTTGAACCCTTTTAAAACTAGCTCGGCGTTAAATAACACCTTAAGCGCATAATGCACCGCAAATCCTATCCCTCGGTGTTTAGAATACCTTAAGTGTTCTTAGGCATCGCAATACATATTATTCTTGTGTACTAAGACACTTAATAGCTCAATTCCCATGCTTAAAGCATCAATAAAAATTACATGAACCGTAATAAAATGTCCTTTTTATATTCCAAACCAAATTAACCCTTTAGTTCAATTAAACATTCTCTCAATCATGCCAATAATAAAAGTGTGGTTCATATTCAACATGCCAATATAATTAATTCCATTCATCAATTCACCACAAATAATTCATACTTCACAAATCAATCACCAACATCAATCCAATCAACAATTCAAACCAATACCTATCATGATACTACCTCGGAATTAATTAAACAAATCCTAGTACGCTTCTATACACTTGAATAATTACCGAGTACATGAACGTATCTTGAGTATGATCTCAAAATCGCCACGACTACACGAAATCACTCACTTAGAAATCTCCTATAACCCAAAATTTTAAAGAGACATTAATACCTATTTAATATAAATTTCCAGCAATATATACACTCTTTAGATCACTTATAAACCCTCTAAACAAGCTGAAAATTAATTTAAAACCCCTACTTTTATTCCCAATTAATGGGTAATTAAAAATCCTTTCAAAAAACATAATTCTAACCTTTATATAAAAATTCCAGCTTTATAAAAACATGTAAAATTGCTGTAATTATGTTCAAAAACACCTATTTCAATAATTCCTACCAACTACAATCAATTTCCATCAATATACATTAATTTAGAAACCTAGGGTTTTCAATTTGGGGTTTTTTAATTCAAAAACTAAATCTGAAAATTATATACATACTAATCATTATTCAAACACCATGAAATTCATCACAAAACCCAAAAATAATAATTGAATCAAGGCTAGATTAAAAATTAAAACAAGAAGAATTTTTTTTTTTAAACACACGCAACCGCAGGACAGGGAGGGGGAAAAATTAAGGGAGAGAAAATAAGAGAAGAGAGAGAGAGTGTTTACCTTTGGGTATTCTCCACCTTTAGCAAGATCTAACTTGCTCATAGATGGGTATTTATACCCCCTCTCAAAACCATCCTAACCTTAAATTCCCTTTCTACCCTTAATGATCCTTTTTCCTATTCAAACTAATCATTTGACTTCCTTTAAAATTTCATTGACTTTAAAACTTCCTTTTATAAAATAAATGGCCCAAAAATTTCTATATATTAATAAAATAAAATATTTTCAAAACCATTAAATAAATAAAAATGGACCTTTAATTAAAATAAACCTTTTTAAATTAATAAAATACCATAAATAATTCATTTCAAATTATTTAAATGCTTCATAAAATAATGATTTAAATTAAAATTTGTATAAAAATATGGGGTATTACACACGGCTACAAAGGATCGTTAGATTGTCTCTCCAACAAGGCTGTATTTTCCAGCGATATAAGCGGGAGATGTTTCACAGTGCAAAATCTACTCGACGATCGTAATTTTAATGAAGGAAATTTTTATTTGATTTAATATATTATGTATTTTTTAAAGCTAAATCTCTTTTGTAGACGTCGAATGACTTTTTATTAATGATTTTTTTTTACTATTCAGAAAAATAAATTGTAAAGAGTTTGAACCACAGCAGGCCAAAGACCAACAAATTAAATATCTTAACTCGAAGATCAAACCGGTTCTATTAAGTCAAGTCTGTCCTTTATTTTACTCAAACCAGTTTTTTTAACCCCTTCCTCTCTTTACCTATTTTTAATAGCAAAAATACAAAACATAATTCTATAATATAAATTAAGTTCAATGGACATAAGTTTACTATAGCAAAAAAAAAAAAAAAAAAAGAAAAAAAGAAAAGTAAATTTAATGAAAATATATAAGCGAATCAATAATATTATAATAATACTATAATTTCAGTAATGTTCAACAAATATAATTTAATTTCATTAATAACAATTCTAAATTTAACAAACATAATTATTGTTTAGTAAATATCAAGATAGAATGAATAAGGCCTTAGTCGTTTGTTTGTGGAAACCCTGATTGATTACCTCATATAGTGGGATGCTTGTGTTTATGAGAATTAAAGGGTGGAGGAGATGAAAATTTATATCCCAATCTAATAACAAATTAATTCTCTTGTTTATTTTAAGGTAATAGATGATGAACTCTTATTCATTTTCCTCACTTTTAAAGGACATTTGGTTCACACGGGTAAAGAGATTAGAACAATCAATTTTTCCTAAGTTAAAGCGACTTAAACAACACCTTATTGCAAAGGGAATTGCTTTACACTCTCTTTATATCTCTTCCAAACTTTAGCTTGGCCTATTGTTTAGGAATAATCATCCAACCTTTTGATTATTTTGTAATGATCCAACCTTTGGCGGTAATTCTGTTTTACTGATCCCATATGACTGCTAACCGAAAGAGTAGGCATTGTTTTTAGTTTATAAAGTAATGAATCTCTTAAATTCCCTTAAAAAAAGGGATTTGTAAACATCGCCCGCAAATTACCATATAAAGCCCACAAATTAGACTTGGTATGACAATTATGCCCATTTTCTAACATTGAACATATCTCGATCTAAAAAATGTGGAGCCGTACTGGCTTGCCGGGGGAGACCGGAGGGCAGGCCGGAGATGCGGGGGAGCCGGAGGTACGTCGTTGTCGACAGAAAACGAGGTAAAGCACCGTTAAAATTCACGTTGTACGTAACGGCGTCTAAAAGAGGTGGTCGTGCAGTGGCGCAGGCGCCTAGGTTGGACGCCAGTACCGTAGCATGGACGTCCAAGCCAGACGCCAGAACCACCGCACCGGCGTCCAGCCAAGACGCCAGAACCACTAGACAGGCATCCTGGCCAGGCGCCAGCCCCTGCTGTTTAACTTATTTATTTTTTTTTTTTCTTTTTTAATTTTGACGTTGTATTTTTTTATTTTTTTTTAAATTTGAAAAATCGAAAATGTATTAAAAAAAAAACCGAAATTGTTTTATATTTGAAAATTCAAAATGGCTTTTTTTTAAAATTAAGTTTGAAAATTCGAAATGGCTTTTTTTAAAATTAAGTTTGAAAATTCGAAATGGTTTTTTTTAAAAATAATTTTGAAAATTCGAAATGGTTTTTTTTTTTAAATTAAGTTTGAAAATTCAGAATGGTTTTTTTTTAAAATGAAGTTTGAAAAATCGAAATTGTATTAAAAAAAATTGGAAATGGTTTTTTTTTTTGTATTTTATTTAAAATTGAAAATTCAAAACGTTTTTTTTTAAATTAAGTTTAATAATTTAATGTTTTTATTTATGATGTGAGTAGATTTGTGTTAATGTATATTATTATGCTTTAATTGTTTATGTGTATGAATACTTTTATAAATGATTGTGTTTTAAATTTGTATGTGTATGAATAATATTATACATAATTATGTTTTTAATTTTGTGTTAATTATGTGTAAATATAGAAATTAAATGTATTATCCGTTAAATGTAGAAATGAAATTTACAAATTAAAAATGTAGATATTAATTATGTGTTAATGTTGTGTTAAATGTATTAATTTAAGCTTGAATTAATATTTACTATAATATATATGATGCAGGATTATGGTGGAGACGGAAATGATTATAGTGGGATATTTGGACATGATGGTCCATTCGAAGATGCTCAACAAGCGATTGATTGGGCAAAACAGGTTGCAATTATAGCTGGATTTTGCTTGGTAGTAGTAACTCATAAATCTCAACGGGATGGTAGAATGGATCGCATTTTGAGATGCGACCGTTATCGCAAAAGAGAAGAAAGAGATTTTCGTACAGCCACTCGGTTTGATACAAAGCGGAAAGGTTGTGGGTGTGAGTTCAGAGTAAAGGTTTGACAACCACGGAGTCGTGACGGTTGGGAACTGATTGGTTACTCTAAATGGGGGTATCACAACCATGAGATGATAGTATATGAAGAGGGTCATCGACAGCTGAGCGGCTTCAGTCCTGCTGCGAAACTAGTTGTGAAAGAAATAAGTGATGCTCAAGTCAAGCCTGCTAAAATATTAGCATCTGTGTTAGAGAAATTTCCAGAAGACCATCCAAACCGAAGACACATCTACAACGTCAGACAGCAACTCAGGTTTGAACGGTCAGAGGGAAGGAACCCTATATAGCAGCTACTCCTCCTCATCCTCATCCTCATATGCGTCCTCCTCCTGGTCACCCTCCTCAGCATCATCATCGTCATCGTCATCCTCATCCCGACGGTGGATCCGTTCTCTACGAGCCCCAGGCCGAAATACCACGGGATCTAACATGTCTATGCCTCGACCTCTCCACTGAATAGCTTCTACTAAGAAGCTCTAGATTCTTCCCCGCACCATGACGACCCAGTGAATTCTACAAAAAATTAAAAAATATATAAACATACAAAAGTTTTTTAGAAAAATAAATAACTACCTACACATACAAAATACCAACACTTACAACATATCGTCATGTTTATAAACATAAAATTAATAAAGATTATAAAAAATCAAACACATAATAAATAAATAGGACACAAAACAAAAATTTCAAATTATTTCAAATAATTAAACATAGAAAAATATTATACGGCATACACAAATACACACATAATACCCTAATGTATTACAAAATTTCTGATTTCCAATAAAAAAAATTATTTCAAATAATTAAACATAAATATATATATATATATATATATATATATATATATATATATATATATATATTTATATATTACACATACACAAATACACACATAATACCCTAATGTATTACACATTTAAAAAAAAACAATTACACATTAACACAAACAATTTCCACATACTACATCAATTAAGACATAAAAAATGTTTACACATCAAACATAAAAAAAATTAAACATTAACACAAAAAATAAATCTGATTTTATAAAAAATATATATACTAGATTTATAAAAAATAACACATAAAGTTAATAAATATTTAAAAAAAAATCAAACACATTAACAAAAAAAATTTGACATAAAACAAAATTATTTAAAATAAAACAAAATTTCTGATTTTCCAAAAACAAAAACAAAAAATAAAAAAAAAATAAAAAATAAAAAATAAAAATTTCAAAGGTAGGTGGGGCGCCTGGCCAGGACGCCCACCCACTGGCGGTGGCGCCAGATCCGGCAGCCATAGACAATGGGCAGGCGCCCCACCTTCGCCCTTTATTTTTTTCATAAAAAAATTATTTAAATAATTACCTTGCCACCAGGTTGCCGCCTTTCCTCCGCCGCCGCCGCCGCCTCTTTCCCTTGCCGCCTCGACATTGTCATAATTAATTTTTTTTAGAGAGGTAGATTTTCTGATTTTTTTTAGACAGATGTAGAGAGTGTTTTTTTAAAAAAGAAAAGGGCAATGAAGTCACTTCAATACAAATTTGTGGGCTTTATGTGGAGATTTGCGGGCGATATTTAGCGATTCACTAAAAAAAGTAGATATCAACTCTATTTTTTATCGGAACCAACTCACAACACCCTCCCAACACAACCACCCCTCACTCTATGTATAGTAACACCCTGTCCTTATCCAAGTATAGATTTCAGTGAAAATAACATTAGGACAATAATGTCACTCAAAAGAAAAGAAATGGGGATGAATAAGAAACAACTAACTCGCTTAGTTTATAGCAAAAAGAAACCAACACTAGGTTCAAACAAAGGAAACTAATTCAAAACCTAAAACATAAACCTAGAGCCATCTTGAAAAGAATAGACAGAACAACCCCCAATTAACAAACCAAACAAAGAAAACAAAATAGGTCAAAAGAACACTAGTAATCCTTGTAGAAGTCTACAATAACCAACAAAATGGGACAAGTCTTATAGCCAATCCTCACTGACCCAGCTTAGATAAAGACAATCCCACAATCATTCAGCATTTGTAACATCAATAAAAATTCCACAATCAGCGGGGAGTAACTAGCAATTCTCCCAAAAACTGGAAATCACAAAGTAAAAAATTATATAGCAAGATCGAATATTTAGAACATGAGTGGCATATCAAGATTACATATTTTAGACTTCAAATAAAGAAAATGACTACGTATAATACATATCATGGTAAAGATCATGACAATAAAACTAGTAATAGTATAAAAATTAGCAATAACAATAAAAATGATAACACAATAATAACATCAACAAAAATATCAGCAAAGCTTAAAAATTATAATAATAGATTTTAGATTGGAATAGGAACGATCACTAAAAAAAAAATAAGGCCTTGTTCACTTCACCTTAAAAAAATAATATTCAGTAAATATAATTTTAGTTCAGTAAAAATCAGTAGCTATAAAGAAGAAATATAATAGAAATTCAGTAAAAATAATTTCAATTCAACAAAAATAATTTCAGTTCAATAAAATTAATTTCAGTTCAGTAAAAATAATTTAAGTTCGGAAAAAATAATTTCAGTTCAGCAAAAATAAGGTGAAGTGAACGGAGCCTAAGATAAAATAAAATAAAAGCAATAAGCAACACTCTAATCCTAATAACATACTAATCATATATGTACTATATGAATTATCTCAACCAGTAATAATATAAACCCACAAGATAATATGTATATACACATGTATTATTATTAGTAAAAACTCTTTAATAATCTCAATTATGGACAATTTACTTCTACTAATCCCAACTAAGGTTTATTTTCTAATGATCTCAACTATGGAGTCAGTTTGCCTCCAATGGTCCCAATGACCGGTGACCTGCTGAATATATTATATATATATATATATATATATATATATATATTATTTTTTTATGTTTTAATCACCACGTGTCAACACGTGAATGGTCCAAAATTAAAAATTTAAAAAATATATTTTAAAATTAAAGATAATATATAAGATTAGGAATAATATACTATAATTGTATTATACAAATATTCCAAAAATAAAAGATTTTTGCTAAAAAGGGAGGGGGAGTTTTGGAGGGCAAAAATAGCACCAGGCCACCAACAAGTACACGTGTCATTCCTGGTGTCTGTTTTAGAGTTATGTTATTGATGATTGATTGATTGATTGATTGATTGATTTTTATTATTATTATTATTATTATTAATAAATTAAAGAAAAAAATTTATCGACAAATAATTATTAGAGGAAAATTAATCGTGAAAAATATTAGTTCAAAAATATAGGGTGTTACCACTGCCTCTACCCATGCCAAAGCCAGGCCACCACCCACGCCGTCTCTACTATGTTATCCCTCCCATCGATCACCAAAACCTAAGCCACCCACTCATCACCATCACGACATCACCACAACCACCATTGCAAACTCCCCTAACCCCTCCAACCTACCACCACCATGAGTCATAACACCTCTCCTTCACCTCGCCACCCCACATTGCTTCAAATGCATTACACCCACCATTTACCATACCCACGTATTGTAACACCCCAATAATTCTCCCTTTTTCAAACCACTTAATTTAAATAAAATAGAGGAGAACCATTGGAATGTTACCGCCACGTGTTAAAACTTTAAGGTTTTATCAAAGTATCGCAGCGGAAAAACCAAACTTAAGTCTTTAAAATAACATAGTTTAGAAAACCAATAAGTCAAAACTTACAAACTGGAACCATGAATGCCCTTATTTAAAACTAAACCAATAATCAAAACCCAAATCGTATACAAAATGGCAAAGCATAAATAAGTTCAACACAAGAATCGAATACTCTCAATCACACCAATCCCTTGACAATGCGTTTGCCAAATTCCTGAACTTCACATCATCAAGCTAACTTGTGCAATACTGCTCCCCAATAATACAAGTGTAATAATTAGATCATCACAAGGTCATTGAAAGGCGAAGGCCATGACCAAAAGAAAACACACAATCAGCAAAACTGAGTACATACAAGCTGATTAGGGGATTTTTATCCACCAATCACCGTCTGACAAGTGGACCAACCAGGTTCCGCCACGTGTCCTTCACGTAGGCCAATAGGAGCCTGCCACGTGTCAATCACAGATACGTCCTTTACGGACCAATTGAGACACGACGCGTGTCTACCCATGCCAAATGGGAAAACCGGCCAACAAGGCCCAATCCTGTTTAGAGGCCCAGTCAGCCCTAGGTTTACTCTAAACCTAGAGAGTGGCACGCTTCCCGAGGTTATAAATACCCCTCTTAATCCTCATTAAGAGGGGGGGAAAAACACGGAAAAACACACGGATTACGCATTAAACACTCTCACCTAGAGAGACCAAATCACTTTAATTTACGCGTTAATTACTCCTTAATTAGTACTAACTTGACCGTTGGAGGCGGAGCTCCCACCACCAGGAGTCTCCGTTGTTTTGCAGGTACAGGCGTCCGGTTCCAGTCTCGGTGTTGTAACTCTCCCGCAGGACATCAGAAAACCCCGAAACATTTTGGCGCCGTCTGTGGGGAGAGTACTTCTGAGATGGCATCCACGTTTGTACCGACTTTTGAAGAGAGGCGTCCCTTAGACGACCCTCAAGTCCAGTCGGACCATGATACTGAAAATGAACTTGAAGTTGAAGCTCACACAGCTCCAGACGGGACCCTAAGGGCCCGACGTACCCGTCAGACCGAAAGGAGAGAACGGGAACATTTTCAAACTGAAGGCGAGCCAGCAGGCGCACCGCCTGTTCGGCAGCAGGCGATTGATGGGTCTGCTCCCATCACCAGGAACGAACTCATGACCTTCATGAGGGACTTCAAGGGAGAGATTCAAGAGTTGCTAAATAAGAAGCCTGCACCGCCCAAGGGACAGTCGGCTACGAAACCTTCCACTTCCGGCAAGAGGAAACCGGTTCAAGGACGAGAGGGAACTCCTCATCCTAAATCCAAGAAGTGGGAGCCGCCTGCCCTTGATCTCACAAAATACCATTTTCCTACTCCAGGAAAGAGGAAACCTGTTCGTCACATTCAGGCGGACGGGTCGAAGAAAACATACACAGACGCTCGTCTGCTGTTAGAGAAGAAGAAGAGTGACCGACTGTCGGAGTCGGCCTCTACTTCAGAATTCCAAGAAAGTCTGCGAAATACCTCGATGAGGCATACCCAGTCGTATCATGACAGTCAGACAGGCGGCACCTCCCGTCAGTCCGGCTTTCATAGCGACCAAGCGGTACCAAACTTACCGTTTGTACCGCAACAACAATATTTTATGCCGCCACCTCCGTTTGGTGGACAGGCAGCTAAAAATGTCCAACCTTTGGACTGGCAGCTACGGTTGCTTAGACTTGGTGAACAGCCGTCGGCCTTCTCCAAGGAAATTACTGAAGCCGCTCAGCCGGCCAAAGTGAAAAATGTGTTAGTAGGCGCCTATGACGGCACTACTAACCCAGAAGATCATCTGATGGCATTCTCCAACCTAATGTACCTTCAAGGGTTGTATGATCCCACCTGGTGCAAGTGTTTTCCAGCGACTCTCAAAGGAATCGCACAGCAATGGTTCGGCAACCTGCCGACTGGTTGTGTAAACAACTTCAGAACGCTTGCTTACTTGTTCACCTCCAACTTCGCCATGAATATCCCTGCGAAGAAGACGGCCCTTGATTTGGGAACAATTCAGCAGGGTGAGAAGGAGGGGCTTCGATCTTATATCAGGCGGTTTAACCTGATGAGGATACAGATTCAAGGGTTACCGGATGAGGTGGCCTATACTGACTTTTTCAGGGGTCTCAAAGACGGGTCGACCTTCAAATTCGATCTGGTTCGAAAGAGGGTGGCGACTCTTCAGGAGGCCTTGATTGAAGCAGAAGCCTACATACAGGCGACTGATCTTTGTAGTACAACAAAACAGTCGGACGGGAAAAAGTTCGACAAAAGAGAAGGACGACAGATACAGTCGTCAAACAAAGATCAAAAGAAGAGAAAAGAGGTCTGGGCGGCTGATTCCTCTAAACAGCCGGCCCAGAAGAAGAAAAAAGAATTCAAACCATACTCTCCAAAGTATGCGTTTAACAAGGATAGCCAAGCTATCCTAAAAGTAATAAAGGGACGGATCTCTATTGAGAAGCCGGTCCCCATGAAGGGTTCTGCAAGCAACCGGAACCAAGACAAATTTTGTGATTATCATGAAGATGTTGGTCATCACACCAACGAATGCATCAGTCTCATGCGGTATTTGGACCGCCTGGCTGAGCAAGGTGATCTTGACTCTTTTGTAAAGAAATCCACGGGGAACACCTCCTCGAAAAAGCAGTCGGCCAAAAAGAATCAACAGGCCGACAGCTCTGATACAGATGATGCAGTCGTCTACACTATTGCAGGCGGCTTCGCAGGAGGAGGTCCCACTATTAGGGGCAACAAAGACAATATCAGGCGGCTAGATGTAAATGCCGTTCACCCAGAACGGTCCTCCAAATATTCATTTCCTGAGATTGTCATTACTGAAGAAGATCTAGGAGGGGTCAGGGGACCGCATGACGACCCTATCGTCATTGAATGTAAAGTGGCCAACCAGAGAGTTGGCCGAATCCTCATAGATACCGGAAGCTCCTCAGATCTTATCAGTAGCAAATGTCTGTCAAAATTGAAGTACAAGACTGATTGTATACATCCGGCCTCCCACCCTTTAGTAGGGTTTGGAGGAGGAGTCGTCCACCCTGTAGGACGAGTAGATTTACCCATCCGCCTGGGTGAAAAAGGGGAAGGACGACACATGGTAGTCCGATTCCTGGTGGTAGAAGAACTCTCGGCCTACAACATGATTCTGGGACGACCAACCCTGAATAATTCCAAGGCTGTAATAATCCCATCTCTCATGTTGCTCAAGTTTGAGAGGGATAATGGAACAGTCGGGTCCCTAAGGGGAGATCAGAGGATGGCCCGAGAATGCTATCTCTCGGATGTCAAGCCCACTGTTATGGCCGCTGAGTCCAGTGGAGGAAAGATAGACCTTGACAATGTCAAGGAGAGTGCGCCTGTTCAAGAAACAGGCGGCAAGAAAAGAAAGGCATCCCAGATGGGGGCCGCAAGAAAAGATAAAAAATAGCAATCATTGGCAGAGGAGCGGTCGGATGAATTCCGCCCTCAGCCGGCTGGTGAGCATACGGACCTAATCTTAGATGTCACGCGTCCTGACAGAACAGTCAAAGTTGGGACGACTGCTCTCGGGGTCCTAGGTGACGACTTTCACAATCTGTTGAAAGAATACAAGGACATCTTTGCATTCGAAGTCCATGAAATGCCAGGCATTAGTCCTGAGCTGGCGGTACATAAACTAGCTGTGGATCCAAAAAAGAAGCCGGTAAGGCAGAAGAAGCGGAACCATGGCGAAGAAAGAAGTCAGGCGGCAGCCGCCGAAGTTAAAAAATTACTTGATGCAGGATTCATTCGGCAATGTTTCTTCCCAGACTGGGTTGCAAATATTGTGCTTGTTAAAAAGCCGAATGGTACCTGGCGAATGTGTGTAGACTACACAGACTTAAACAAGGCGTGCCCCAAAGACAGTTACCCTCTGCCTAAAATTGACAATCTGGTCGACTCAACAGCCGGCCATGCTTTGATGAGTTTTATGGACGCCTACTCTGGTTTCCATCAAATACCTTTATGGAAGAAGGATCAGGAGAAGACGGCCTTCGTCACTGATCAAGGGTTATACTGTTACACGGTCATGCCGTTTGGTCTTAAGAATGCCCCGGCCACCTTCCAACGAATGATAAACACTGTGTTCTTTGATCAGATTGGGAGAAATGTCGAGGAATATATTGATGATATGATTGTCAAGTCTAAACTTCAGAAAGATCATCTGTCGGACCTCCGAGAAACTTTCGCCACACTCAGGCGGCACCATGTCATGCTCAATCCCAAGAAATGTGTCTTTGGAGTTGAGTCTGGGAAATTTCTCGGATTTCTCATTAATCAGAGAGGAATAGAGGCGAACCCTGAGAAGGTGCAGGCGGTCATCGACATGCAGTCGCCCCGTACCGTCCGAGAGGTTCAGAAGTTAACAGGTTGTCTGGCGGCCTTGGGAAGATTTCTAAGTCGATCAGGCGACAAATGCCTGTACTTTTTCCAGTCAATTAAGAAAAAGGCAAGGTTTGAATGGGGGCCGGATGCTGAGGCGGCCTTCCAAAAATTGAAAGTTCACTTGCATTCCTTGCCGAGGCTGGTCAGCCCTTTGCCCAAAGAAGTACTCTACATGTACCTGGCCGTCTCAGATCATGCGTTAAGCGCTGTTCTTCTTGCTGAAAGAGACGGCTGTCAGCTCCCGGTCTACTTTGTCAGCCATGTGCTGAAAAATGCCGAGTTGAGGTATCCCTTAGTGGAGAAA
The DNA here is from genome assembly GCA_034703905.1 of Chenopodium berlandieri. Lineage (NCBI taxonomy): Eukaryota > Viridiplantae > Streptophyta > Magnoliopsida > Caryophyllales > Amaranthaceae > Chenopodium > Chenopodium berlandieri. The sequence continues at coordinate 62,526,988 of CM068285.1, read as the reverse complement.
TTTGGTCTTGCACTTTTCATGGCTGTTAAAAAATTAAAGCCCTACTTTTTGGCGCATGCAGTCGTCGTGTATACAGACCAACCTATCAAGCGGCCACTGACTGTCATGGAGTCGTCGGGCCGAATGATCAAATGGGCCATAGAAATACAGAGCCTCGAAGTTACCTTCGAGCCTAGAAAAGCAGTGAAGGGGCAAGCCTTTGCTGACTTTATTGTTGAGATGACTCGCCCCCCTGACTCTCAAGTTCCAGACCAAGTCTGGAAGGTATATGTGGATGGAAGCTCTACTTCAAATGGTTGTGGAGCAGGCGTCTGTGTCAGTCGCCAGAGGGCGACAGATACGAGTATGCTTTACGCTTCAGTTTTCAGGCCTCAAACAATGAAGCAGAATATGAAGCTTTACTAGCTGGAATCCGCATGTGCAAGGCGGCAGGGGCTAGGAAAATAGACGCCTGTTCCGATTCACAATTGATAGTGAGTCAGTACAATGGCGAATATGAAGCAACCCATCCGGCCATGATCAAGTATTTACAGGCGGTCCGACAAGCAGTTGGCTCCCTTGAGGATTTCCATCTGATCCAAGTGCCGAGATCAGAAAATAACCAGGCGGATGCACTTTCAAAATTAGCATCATCCGCCTCCTGTGATACTCCTCGAACCGTTTTTTGGGAAGTAGTGGAGAAGAGAAGCATTGAGGGAGACCCTATTGGAATCTTAGACAGAAGCTCAACCTGGATGGATCCAATCAGGGCATATCTGACAAATGGTACCCTGCCGGATGATCATCAACAGGCGGCAGTGCTGAAAAGACGAGCCACCAATTTTGAAATGATAAAGGGAGAACTTCACAAAAGGGGGTATCTTCAACCTTTCTTAAAGTGTGTTACTCCAGAAGGGCCGAGAGATACTAGACGATCTTCACTCTGGTCACTGTGCTTCACATATAGGCGGAAGGACGCTTGCTCAACGGGCAAGGCGGCAGGGCTACTTCTGGCCTACCTTAGAAGCAGATGCTATGGTGATGGTGAAAAGTGTGACAAGTGTCAAAGGTTTGGCAAACTAATTCACCGTCCGGCAACTGACCTCACCACCATTCATAGCCCCCTACCGTTTGCTAAATGGGGCATGGATATTCTGGGTCCATATACGCCTGCTACAGGCGGAAGGAGGTACATACTTGTTGCCGTCGACTACTTCACTAAATGGGTAGAGGCGGAGGCCGTTAAGGGAATCAAGACGAAGGATGTAATTTCTTTCATTTGGAGAAATGTCATCACTCGGTTCGGGGTTCCCATGTCTATGGTTTTTGATAATGGTCCCCAATTTGAGACGCCTGTTCTCAAAAGCTGGTTGGGTGACCAAGGAATTGCACACTGCTTTGCATCTGTCGGTCGTCCACAAGCAAACGGCCAAGTAGAAGCCTTTAATAAAATCATCTCAGACGGTCTGAAGAAAAAGATTGAACGAGCAGGCGGCCTATGGGCGGATGAATTACCACATGTTCTCTGGGCCATTAGGACGACTGAAAAAGGGGCGACTGGAGAAACACCATTCCTCCTAACTTATGGTGCGGAAGCTGTTCTTCCAATAGAACACTACGAGCCGACTCTTCGAGTAATGTTATATGACGAGGAGGCAAACTGGGAAGCCATGCGCCAGGCATTAGACTCACTCCCTGAAAAGAGGGGCAATGCTGTCTTGCGCCATGAGATTTACCGCCTGAGAATGACTCGATCATACAACAGAAAAGTGCACAGGCGTCCACTAAAAGTGGGGGACTTTGTACTTAGGAAAATGGAAGCTGTTGGTAGGGCTAACGAGTCTGGCAAGCTAACTCCCAACTGGGAAGGCCCCTACCGAATATATGAAGAGGTTAGAGACGGTACCTACCGTCTGGAAACACCAGACGGCCAGCCGTTGCCTCGAACTTGGAACATAGATAATCTTAAGAAATATTTCTTTTGAAAAATGTAAAGTCAAGGACTACTTGAATAAAGCTTGCATTCTTACTATTCAATTTTGTATTAAGAGGGGCATGCCAACTGACAAACAGTCGGCTACTCTCCAAGTTTAAATTCATTTTTACTTTAAGAGGGGCATGCCAACTGACAAACAGTCGGCTACTCTCCATGTTTAAGAGGGGCACGCTGCTTGTTTCACTCAACCGGCTACCCTCACATAATCTAGTTCACCAAGAACTATCAAAAAACATGATCAGACCAGGCGTCAAGCCAACTGATCAAAATATAAAAATTCAATTCGACCTGTCCCAGCATTATAGCAGGCGTCCGACGGCATCCATCCGGATGAAATTCGTCGCAGAGAGCAGCTCCCTTTTGGGTGGAACATTGTTCTATAAAATCATTACACGGCACCTATACGACTGTTTAAACATGACAACCACGTAGCCGTTTCCCGGACAAGGATATCTCACTTAAACTGACTAATCACGTCAAGCAAGTGTTCGCAATAGCCATCCGGGTCAACCGACCAACTGAACTACTTGGGATAAGAACAGTTGGTATTTTATGAGTTAATAGCCAACAAACATTGGCGAATAATGGGGAACAAACGGTACCCACCGCTTGATACCTCTACTGCTCATCACTCGTCGATTAGGTAAGAGCCATATTTACTTAGTCACCCCTTAAAAATTTTAGTATGAAATTAAAAAGTTCATACAACACCTATTCACACTGATAGGAACCAGTCGTCCTAGACTGCCTATAGCAAAAAAAAAAAAACAAACAAAACACAAGTAAGAAAACCTTTTCCTCGGTTAATTTTACAAATGACAGGACCGCCTGCCTAAAGGTAATCCAGTCTTTTAAACGAGTCGAATACCGATTGAATAAATGGTCGATTGATCGCCTAGTTTGGAAACAGACAACCAGTCGTCCAGGGGCATAGGCGGCGTGGTGACTAACCATCCGTACCTGTCTACAATCGGCCATGCAAAACAGTCAGTACAGGGTACAATTCATTACCAAATATGCAATACTTAGACAAATTTCAAGCAAAATAAAATTTCATTAAAGATTAAAATATTCAGAACCCCGGCCCCCTGGCCGGGTAAATACAAGCAAACGGCACGCAGGCCGTGAAAGAAGACATAAAAGCTTAAGAAGGGGGCAAATCTTCAACATTAGCAGCGTCCGCCTGGTCAGCATTCTTCTTGCTGGACTCGGCCTCAGCTGCATCCTTTTTCGATGCCTTGCCCCCAAGTGGCACAAGCGCCACTACCGGCTGCTCCTCCACCTCCAACGCTTCCTCAAACGCCTCGTTCTCAGCAGCCGCCAGGATCTCTTGATTATATGTATCAGAACACTGGCGGTACGTTTTTTCCCATGAGGCAAAGTCGGCACTGGGGAAGAGGCGGCTCCAGGTCATGCGCTGGATCTGGGAAGAGTCTTCCATCATCTCTCGGACGAGCTCTTTCTTCTCTTGCTCGGCCTTCTCCGAGAGCTCTTTAGTGAGACTCTTCTCCTGGGTCACCAGGCGTTCCTTTACGCTAGCCAAGGATTTCTCCATGACTTCGTATGAGAGCATTTTTTGGCGGAGAGGTTTAAGCTCGGCCTTGAGATTGGAGACGGTCGCCTCCAGCTCGCTGTTCCTCTTCTGGGCCGCCTCTAACTGAGCCTGGATAGCGGCGGTAGCCTGCGCCTGATAATAAAGAATATCAATTGTCAGAACTTCATTTTGGGCAATTTGAAACATTGCCTTATCACAGTTAGAGGCGGCCATAGCTTTTGCAGCCTTTACCTCTTTATTCTTCCGATCAAGCGGCTTGCGAAGGCCGTTCACTCGGAGCAGGGCCTAAGTAAAAAGAAAACATGCGTCAGTTTCCAAGAAAAAAATAACAGGCGTCCTGAAATTCAAATACTCAAAAAATGCAAAGTATACCTCAGCAAGGACCCCTGCAATCCCATCAAGGTCAAGGGTGCCGACACCCCTGACCGCCTCCCTTTCAGAGGGAGGAACTGCTTTGATCATGGACTTGGCTACCTCCACCAAGTCAGGCTCCTGAGGGCCGGCTGCATCAAGCATAAAAAAGCAGGTTATGCCTAGTCAAGAAGGAAACAAGTGTAAAAAAATTTTACAAGTAATTGTCCATACTTCTAGGCGGCCCCGCCGGAGTTTTTGAGGGAGTGGCCGGCTGCTTCTCAGCCGCCACCTGTTTCCTGGAAGACCCAGGAGAGCTTGCAACAGTCGTCCTCCGGGCCTTGGGGTCCGGCTGTTGCGAGGAAGAAGCTCTTGGAGTGCCCGACTAAAAAAAAAAAAAAAAAAAAAAAGGTTAGTATATGCACAAGACAACTACTTCAAAAAGAGGAAGAGTTTCGAAGCCCACCAAGGGTGCCCCCTTGTTGGGGGAGTCGGTACAAGACTGTTGCATGATAGAAGCCCGCAACATGGCCGCCGCAGTCTTGGAGGCTGTGATTTTGCTCATGGCGTCAGCTGCAAAAGAACAAACAGCAAAGTTAGCAAAACTCCCAAGTAAACAAAGCGTGAAAAAACAGAGTATTTGTCAGGCCGGCTACCTCTAGAGCACCGACTGCTGAGGCCACAGGCGGCCAAAAAGTACTCGTCATAGAGCCACTTGAAGCTCGGGACGCAGTTTAGGGGTACTTGCTCTCGTACCCCTGAAGTAGAGTTCACCCTAGTCTCTACTTTGAAGAGTCCTTTGTCTAGGATCTCTTTTTTAGCCTTTGGGGGAACATGCGGCATGCTTCGGCCGCCTGCAAGGAGAGGCGGATTCCTATTCCACCTGTTAAAGCGTTTGTTCAGCTCTATGTCTGAACTCTCAATAATAAGGAAGGTGTTCCGCCAATCCTTCCACTTGTTCGCCTTACCTCTCGTCATGAGGTAGCCCCTGTGGCTCGTCAATTGATACCAGCCGGTACCGCCCGACTTAGGGGTCCGGCTGAGGTAGTTCATGTGGGCGAAAGCCTCAAAGCTTGGCTCCACCCCGTACATTTCGCACCCGGCCACATAGCCGAGTACGTTGACCCAAGAGTTGGGGGCTAGCTGCCATAACCCCAAATCATACCCATCCAAAATCCGCTGAACAGCCGGATGTAATGGGAAGCGCAGTCCAGCCTTGATGGCCGCCACATAGCAGCCAAAACAGGCGCCATCGTAGCTGGTACCAGCCGGCCAGACGACAGTGTCTTCTGGATCCGGCACGAACAGTAAAAATCCGGGGCCCATTCTGTGGTTAGCTATAAAGCTCTCCACTTTGTCTTGCATGGCTGCGATCCGGCCCCGGGGTACCGTGCAGTAGTAGGGGGTGTTTTCCTCTCGGTAAGAGGCGGACGGCTCCGCCCAATTATCCCCCTTCTCAACTGAATGAGAAAGCCTCGCCTCTTGTAGGCGGCTGTTTCTTTCTTCTGTGCCTGGAGAAGCGTGGCCAGAAGAGCTGGACTCGGACTCGTCCTCTGACGAGTCCGAGGAGGACGACTCCTCCCCTCTCCCAGAGGGGCCCGCCTCCTCTCCCTTAGAAGGAGCAGGAGAAAAGTTAGTCATGTCAACTGTGAAATGGGAAGGGACCACCTTGACCCCTCCCTCAGAACTGTCGGCTTGGCAGCCGCTTTGCTTTACTTCTACATCTGGCGTCTGGTCAGATGTTTCACTAATTGGCACCCTTTGGGAGGAGCCGTCTGAGTTTGAGATCCTAGCAGTCTTTTTTGTTCTGGCCATCACGTTCTGCATAGACACAGATACAGTCGGACTTTGTATAAAGGGCAAAGATGGGTCCAGAAAAGGGCAGGCGGCACTCCTAGTCCTAGATTCAGCCGTCCCCGGTGACCGGCTGATCACTAACTTAGGCCGTGTCGTGTGCTTCCATGGGGCCATTTCAAAAAATAATAATAAAGAAAAAATTAAGAGTAAGAGAACCGACGGTTACCTGAACGAGTGATGATTGGTGAATTTTTGAAAATCCTTTGCAGGCGGCTTGTCAGAGCAGGCGGTAGGCAGAAAAAGTCCCAAAATGTCAGAGCAAGTTCAGGGGTCCGAATGTTCTCTCGCAAAGTTCTCAAATGTGAAAATGACCGAAGTCAGCACTTCCTTATATAGGCAAAGTGAGAAGGCGAAGGGTCACTTCCAAATTCAAAATTTGGGCGGGAAAATCTCTCGGCCATTTGCAAGGTGACACCTGTAGCAGGCCGTCGCCTGTCACCATGCGACACCTGTCACAGGTGACACGTGACCAGTCACGTGCCACCTGTGAGGGGCAAATGATTAGGGGATTTTTATCCACCAATCACCGTCTGATAAGTGGACCAACCAGGTTCCGCCACGTGTCCTTCACGTAGGCCAATAGGAGCCTGCCACGTGTCAATCGCAGATACGTCCTTTACGGACCAATTGAGACACGACGCGTGTCTACCCATGCCAAATGGGAAAACCGGCCAACAAGGCCCAATCCTGTTTAGAGGCCCAGTCAGCCCTAGGTTTACTCTAAACCTAGAGAGTGGCACGCTTCCCGAGGTTATAAATACCCCTCTTAATCCTCATTAAGAGGGGGGAAAAAACACGGAAAAACACACGGATTACGCATTAAACACTCTCACCTAGAGAGACCAAATCACTTTAATTTCCGCGTTAATTACTCCTTAATCAGTACTAACTTGACCGTTGGAGGCGGAGCTCCCACCACCAGGAGTCTCCGTTGTTTTGCAGGTACAGGCGTCCGGTTCCAGTCTCGGTGTTGTAACTCTCCCGCAGGACATCAGAAAACCCCGAAACACAAGCTACAACGCACCAAACCTAACATGCTCAACTAATTAAAGTAGATAACATTCAACACAATTTCATTAATCAAGACTCCACACCATATTAGTTCAATCAACTCAACATACTCACTAACCAATTCCAATCCACTTGACTCTTTATATTTAATTTAATTAATTTAATTGGAGTAAGCAATAGACGAGGTTGAATTGTCCAATCCACCAAATCATTTTGGTTCCAATTGACCATTTAAAATAAAAATATAGCGCGGTGCAAGAATGTGCGCGACTCCATTCTCACAAAGTTAGTCTATGATTCCATCTAACTTTCATTATAAAATAAAAATGTAAAGGAAAATTGTAAACTAATAATCCCACCTTTAGTGAGTCTTCTATAAACAATCCCACCTTTTGAAATTCCAGAAACAATCCCACCTTTGGTAGGGATCTTCCATTAACAATCCCTTTGACCTATAACCTGTTAAGCAGGTTAATTTTTTTTTTCTTTTTTCTTCTTCCTAATCTCTCTCATTGGGCCACCAATCCACCACCATAACTCCACCCTGCTCATGCTTCAACCTGCTCACCACGTTCACCTCACCTTACACCAACAACAAGCTGCTACCCTCCTCCCACTTCACCACCGACAGCAACTGCATGCAACAACAACAACAACAGCTCACAACAGCCTAACTACCCCCAAAAACACCACCTTGAAAACCCGTAACCACAATCCACCACCCAAAATACCCACTTGTCCCTTGCCGCCCCCTATTCACCACAAACCCCAAACCATGCCGGAAAACCCCTTCAACCACCCCAAAAAACCTCCACAACAGCCCCGAAAATCTCCAGCCCCAGCAAAAAAACCCCACCCCAGCCTCAAATCACCAACCCCCACAACGAGTTTCCAGGAAAATTGGAAATTGCGAGCCCTAAAAACCAGTGGATTTCTTTGTGGTTTAATTTCTGTTCGTACTCTCTTCATTCAATTAGTATTTATATGTTTTGATTATTTTCTTGAATTGTTTTGTGATTTTGTTGTTGAAATTGAATTTAGGGTGAGTGATCGAGATATCAAATGCTTTCCTTGGAAACTGATCTTAATAATATGCCATTGACGACTAACACTGCTACGGGGATAGGACGGCGATGCGGTGGGGAATGCAGTGGTTGTGTCCGGCGCCTTGGGGGGTAAGAAAGGTTGCTGGGGAAAGCAAGGGCGGGGGATGGGAAGGGGAATGCAGTGGCGGGGCTGCGGCAGGCCGAGGCAAAGGTGGGGGGTTTTAGTTTTTTTGAATTAATTTTGCTTTTTTTTTTAATTATTAAAAATTAGAATAACCCTATTAAAATCCGACATGTGTCTTAAACCTAAGGAATCCGGTTACTAAAATAATCAAATCGGTCAGGGATTGTTAGTGGAAGATCCCTACCATAGGTGGGATTGTTTCTGGAATATCAAAAGGTGGGATTGTTTATGGAAGACCCACTAAAGGTGGGATTATTAGTTTACAATTTTCCAAATGTAAATACCAAAAGAAAAGAGGACGTGTTGATCAAACAAGCCTCGGAAAGCCACGGGCTACCACCGTGTACCCCAACCCATAATTGTCAATACTGTAGAAGTGCACGCTTTCTAGAGTTTTATTGTTCATCCATGTTTCACTTTACGTGATTACAAGTTTAATTAATAGCCGACTCATTCAAGTAAACAATACATAATAACCATACATATAATTCACTTTTAATCTTATTTAAGACAACGATGATCACATCACAAATTGACCTTCAATTCCATTAAACTTCCAAGATATCTAAAATTGTTGAACATAGTCAACCCACCTAGCCATTTCGGCTTAATCCACCTGTACTCAACATACTAACAAGTCATGCTTGAGTAATAAATAAAATAATAATAATCTCGTGGAATAATTAATAAATTCATTCCATTTAAACCATTCAATTCCAGTCCTTCAATATTCCAAATGTGGTTAATAAACCAATCCAATACAAAAAATGCTTGTATCAACATTCCATACAAACAATTAATCCAATATAATTCAACATGCTTGCATCCATAATTCCATACAAACATAATCAATTCACCATAACATGTCTCATAAACATAAGCACATGAATTCATTCAATGTTTATCCATCCAAGAGTTCTCTAAACATGAAACTAAGTTATTTCCTTTTGGTACCTAAACATGATACTACTTACAACGAAGTAGACATGTACGTACCTCGTATAAACAATCCTTTGTGCCACTATTAATCAATTAAAAGTTTCCTAGGGAATAATCACCTCCTAGAAAACAACCAACAACCAAATATTAATTCACAAACTAATTTCCAGCAATATAAATTTGATTAAAACTCCTTAAAGCTTCTTTTAAAACATGTTTTTATGCTTAATTAATCATTAGAAATACATTAGGTACAAAAGCCCCAATTTAATTACTTATTAGAACCCTAAAATCCCAATTTTAATAAATTAAAACCCTAGGTTTATAATTCACAAAATCTGAAAAATTAAAACCATTATATAATCTGAAATATAACTTTAAATCATCAAAATATAGTTTTTCATACTAATTAAATTAATTTCAAACAATAAAATAAAACCCAAAACAAATTAACAATTTTTAAGTAAAATAAAAAGAAAACAAAGGAGGAGGAAAAGGGGCAACCACGGCTAGGCCATTTGGTAGGTTGCCGGCGATCTGGGTGGTGACCGACAATAATGGGCAGCAGGCGGCAACATCAATGAGGGGGAGGCGTGAGAAATTCTCACGTAAAAAAAAAAGAAAAGGAAAGAAAGAAAATAAAGGAAAAGAAATAAAGACTAAGCTTTTGTGAGGGAAAAATTTGGGAATTCATGGGGTATTTATAGGAGAGAGGGTTGTAGGTATAGGTGATCATTGGGCAGGCCGGGCCGGGCCGAAGCAAAAAAAATTTGCCCATTTCTTGGGCCGGGCCAAGCTTCGAGCCGAAATTGTTGTGCCCAAACCCGTCCAAAATAGTCGGGTCAGGCGGGCTTTTCGGGCCATTTTCGGACCGGGCTAAAAAACAACTAAATATGCATAAAACACATTCCCAAACCCGCCCAAAAAAATAAATTTTTGGCCCGGGCCGGGCCGGGCCCAACCCGATTTCGGGCCGTAAAATTCTGCCCAAAACCCGCCCAAAATCGGGCCGGACCAACTTTGATCACCTTTAGTTGTTGGGTAAAATTGGGCCTCATGAAAATAATGGGCCAATTAAATAAATAAAATGGGTTAGACTTTGTTTTTATGATCATGAATTGTAGGTAATAGGTACACAAAAATCATATTGTAATAAAATAATTTTCCACCCAAAAATAATTTGAAACTTATAAAATAAATTCCGGGAAAAAATACAAATAAAAAATTCATTTATAAATTATTTAAAAATACGGGGGATTACATGTTTACTCGTTGTTAACCTCCCACCCTAGAAAGACTACGAGAATAAGGAAAGAGAAAAGGGTAATGTAGGGAGAGAGAGAGAATAGGAGGAGATAAAAATTGAAGTGGGAGAGGGAAGAGAAGGGGTTGATGTAAGGATGGCAATACTAGATGGATATCCGCTAACCCGCTCCACCCGCTATAAATAAATGGATGAAAATCTGATTTAAATGGATGAAAAGCGGGTGACCGATGAAGCGGATGATGGATCAGATCAGAGATGGATGATACTTGCTTCACCCGTTAACCATCCACCCACCCGTTTAACATATATCATATTTTTTATTTATAAATTTTTAATAATAAAAAATAAAATGTGCAAGAAAATTACTTATTTTTGTGTCGCAAGTTAATTTTTTCAAAGAATACGTTGTTATACTTTTCTTTTTTAATATTAAAATTGAAATTTAATGTATAAATAACCGAAAATTAGAGTTATGTGGATTTTTTTCACTTTAATTAGTCATCCGTTAGTCATCCGCTCCACCCGTTTCATTCGCTGATGATGGACGGACGGATAGTAGGGGTGAACGTTCGGTGTTCGGTTTGGATTATGGCCCAAACCGAAATAATTCGGTTTCAAAATTTTCAATCCGAATCCAAACCAAATTAGAATTCGGTCCAAACCAAACTGAATCGAACCGAAATTCTAATAAGCGAACCGAAACCGATCCATAAACCGATATTATTAATAATCCGACCTTTACCCCCTTTAGGCCATTCGTTTTTAATCCCAACTTTGGGTCATTCGTTTTTAATAATCCCACCTTTGAGATATTATTTAATAATCCGACCTTTACCCCCCATTCTTTTTTATTGGTCCTACGTAGCGGCCTGTGATTGGTCAAAAATTAAAAAAAAAACAGAAAAAATAATAATAATAAAAAAAAAAAACAGCCATCCACTAGGGAGCCAGCCCAAGCCAGCCCCCTGCCGCCGGTACCTGCTCCGGCAGACGCGCCGGCGGCCTCCCTCCCCTTCCCCTCCTTCCTCAACAACCCCATTTTTAAGCTTAAAGAAGACAACAATAAAGGAAACTCCATTGAAGCTCACGTATAGAGTTCATGGCATAATGGTAACCTACTCATTTCTTTCACCAAAATGCATGAAATTTGTATCAAAATGCTCACAATCCAACGTAGATTCATTTGGTGCAACGAATTACAAGAGTAGCTTAACCAAACAAAAGCCCAAATTGATTATTTTTTTAGAGTTCTTCACACCCACCATCCCACCTTCGCACCACCATCAACCAACCTAGAAACCCCCACGCACCTCACCAGCGGCACCGCTCCACCATTCATTCAGCCCAAAAATAATCCCAACAGCCACCAATTCAAACAAAAATAGCGCCCAAGATTCGCAATACAACCCACAAATAAGCCCAAAGCCATTGTGGTTGGGTGTTGCGGAGAACGGTTGTGGTTTGATGGTGCGGGAATTAGCTGTGGTGAGGAGGTGGATGGAGTAGCGGCTGAGCAGTTGTTGAGGGAAGGTGGAGATGGCTGGCTGGTTGTAGCTTGTTGCAACGGCTGGTTAGGTGGTTGTTGCGGTGGGGAGCAGGGGAGTAGGCGAAGGTTGGGGCTATTGTGTAAGGGTGTGATGGAGGGTGAGGTAGGGGAGGAGGAGCGGCGACGACAAGGGTGAGGGGAGGGGGAGGAACGACAGGGGTGGGGTGATGGGAGGAGGAGGAGCGGCAGGGGTGGCAGGGGAAGATCCGGTGGGTGGGTTCAGGGTAGGGTTTTTTTTTAAATATTGGACAAATCAAATTGTGACACGTGTAAATTAAACTTAAAAAAAAAATTTACCTACTCAACCGGTTTCTGGTCAAATGGTACCAATAAAAAAGAATGGGGGGTAAAGGTCGGATTATTAAATAATATCTCAAAGGTGGGATTATTAAAAATGAATGGCCCAAAGGTGGGTTATTCCCATAAATTTTTTCTTATTAAAATTGAAATTTAATGTATAAATAACTGAAAATTAGAGTTTATGGGATTTTTTTCACTTTAATTAGCCATCCGTTAGTCATCCGCTCCACCTGTTTCATCCGCGGATGATGGACGGACGGACAGTAGGGGTGAATGTTCAGTGTTCGGTTTGGATTATGGCCCAAACCGAAATAATTCGGTTTCAAAATTTTCAATCCGAATCCAAACCAAATTAGAATTCGGTCCAAACCAAACCGAACCGAACAGAAATTCTAATAAGCGAACCGAAACCGATCCATAAACCGAAATTTTTCACCTCATATAAAAAAGAAAAATATTCAAAGTATACAATTAAAAGAAAAAAATAACACAATTTAAATTGATAAATAACTTTAAAACTATTTTATTTATTCAACCATTGATTACAAGACTTAAATTTGCCCACCAATAATATTAACATCAAATGACATACAGATTAAAAAAAAAAAAACAGATCTTGTGCCCATCAAAAAACTTCAGAGTTCAGATTCATCATCAACACAACCTTACAACGAGAGGTGAAGGACGAGTGGTGGTGAGACCTAAGAAACAAGCGGTGGTGAGGCCGTGAGGGACAAGCGGTGGTGAGGTCGCGAGGGATGAGCGATGGTGCGAAGGGACGAGCGGTAATGAGGCCGTGACAGACGAGTAGTGGTCAGGTTGTGAGGGATGAGCGGTGGCTGAGTGAGAAAAGGGGAAAAAAAGTAGAGTTGCTGCAACTAAGAAACTGAGGGAAAGACTGAGGAAAGTTGAAAGGGAAAAGAAGGAATAGAAATTAGGGTTTTGATTATATATGAAGGGGATATGGGCTGGGGTATTGGGCTTTATGAAAATTCGGTTTGGAAATTCGGATTTCGGTTTTTGGAAGGTAAAAATCAAAACCGATCCGCAATCTATATTTTTTGAAAATCCCAAACCGATCTAAACCGAATATTAAAAAAAAATCGAACTGAATTGTTAATTCGGTTTGGATCGGTTTGGTTTGCGATTTTAAGCCATATTACTTTCACCCCTAACAGATATGGATGATGGGTGAAGCGGGTGACGGATGGATGTGGATGGAGTAATTGGAATAATGGATGGATGCGGGTGAAGCTCCACCCGATCCAAATCCGATCCATTGCCATCTCTAGGTTAATGGGAGAGGAGGTGGAAGTGACGATTGGAGTTCAGCCACGGAGTAGCCGCCTTTGACTTGGTTGGATGGTGGTTGATGAAGGATCGAAATGCCAAGGATGCACGACTGTGTTGGTGGTGGTGGTGGTGGCTCGTGATGGTAAGGGAGGTGGATTCAGAGGAGAAGATTGGGAGGAATGGTAAGCCATGAATTGATGGTTGGTTAACAACCATGGAAGAGGAACAAGAGAAAGAAGAGTTCGAGAGAGGATGAGATGAGGGAGAAAAAGTTTGTTTTATTTTTTTACAAGAAAAATATAATTCAAAAAATAAAAAAAAATAAAAAATTTAGACCAAATAGATAGCGACATGTGACACGCTTAACATTTCAAACCAATTACCAGCATGTAAGGGATCATTATGAGCGAATTACCCCCAAATGTTGGATTATAACAGAATAATCTAAAGGTTGGACTATTATTAGACAACCGACTAAAGGTAGGATTATTAAAATAAATTTTTTCCTTAACCTATATTTCCATCTATTGTATTTGCGCCTCCACTGCAATATCCATCGCTCACATGGTGTTGTCGCCACCCCCCTTTCATGTTGCCATTATCACCACCAAAATAATCAAATATGGATTAAATGAATGAAATTTTTATTTAATAATTTTTTGTGATTCGTAGTTTTTAAGATGTATTACGAAAAGTCGGTAGCTAGGTGTTTGCTAAAAATGAGAACATCAACTAAATTACAAAACTTAGTTTATAAATATTGATTAGATAACTTTATGGTTGAAAGTTTAAGTTTTTTTTTTTCTTGGCAAAGTACAAAACAGAACAGGACCTAAGCACATCCTTTGCCTTTCAGTGCTAGATTGTGTGCCTCAATGACTATGCTTATGAGCACCTGACAACAACGAACATAGAAAAATAAATTAATTTTACTGTGACTAGAAAGAGAAAGCTTGGCATATCAATAACATAATACTAAAACAGACGCTAAGAATGACACGTGTCATTTCCTGGTTAAAAAATTTCCCTCCAATTTTTTTTTCTTTTTTTTTTTCAAATCTTCTTAAACAATATTCTATTCCATTTTAGTTAACATATATCTTTCATATAGTATTTTTTTTTTCATATCATCTATACCTTTTATATTATTAGGTATAATATTTTTTAAAAATGATAATCTGGAATAAGGTAATACGAAGTATATATTACCTATACAAAATAATGCCATTAGAAAGATATCTATGTTAATTATTATATTTTGCTTATTTCTTTGATCATACTCATTTTATTTTAATTTTAGTTTATAGATAATAGTGAAATTATTTTGTCATCAAACATACTACTTATATAAAAAATTATATTCTTCCACTTAAAAATAATATTAGCAATCAATCAATCAATTAAAGCCTTAATCCCAAAAGTTAAAGTAATATTAACAATGACGTGTAAAAAATAGGTATAGAAAATTCTCATCACTTTATTCTCAACTTAAATGGTTAAAAATAATATTCGGTGCATTTGTTATATATAAAAACTCAATTATATTATTGTCTAAGCTAAATCATGTGCTAATCAAAGTGTGTCAACTAAATAGATATGATGAGCATCAAACTATACGTCTATGTTATAGTATAGCTTAGTTACAAAAGTAATTTTAAGTATATTATAAAATTTATAATTCTCTATCTTTAATTTTTATATAAATTATCACATAATTTAACTAACTATAGATTGTAATTAAGAGATTTTATTGCATGGGTACCAACTTGGTGTCTTTGTTAAATACAGGTATAAAATTCAAGCTGTTTAATTTGTGTGCAAAAAAAAATATAACTCTTTGTTTTGTGTAAATTGTTGTATAACTATAAACCTAAAGGTTGTAATTCATTATAACGTTTTGTTAAATCCGTGCATCGCACAAGATCTAAGCTAGTATTGCTTATAAACCGAATGGCCTCTCTTAAGTCTAATTCGATTTCTATGTTGTATGCGAAGTGTCTCCCCTTTTGCATGCAATGCATGGAAAATAGCCAGAAGCTTGGTTTAAGCTTGTTAGATTTGAAAATCACGCAAATCTTCAAATGATTAAATACTAATATAGCCTACTTGAGAGATTCAATGGTGTTTTGACCCCTTTTGTATTTAAATAAAATTAATACTCATGCTTTAACTTTACAGAAATTAACATATGTCAAACAATCAATATTTCTTTAATTAAGTTCATAAACAAAATTTCACTTAAGGATAATAACAAATTTTTTTACCAATAATTATTAAAATGAACAAGTTGTATAGTCAAGTTATGTTGAATAAAATATTTATAAGAATTTTGCTCAGTTAAGGCATGTTAATAATTTAGATTAATTAAAGGAAAATAACACTCAAGGTGTGATATATTCACCTAATTTTTACTTATTATAAATTATCTGGTCTTATTTAAACTTTTTAAAATTGTCATTTGAAACTGAGTATCCTTGATTAACCTGTATCAAAACTTATTGTGCTCGAACTTATCTTATTTGAATATATATGATTTATTATTATTATTATTATTATTATTATTATTATTTTTATTTATTTATTTATTTATTTTTTCCGAAATAAGTGAAAATAAAGTCAGCATAACAATAACTCATTTATAAGTTTTAACATAAAAATAGATGAGTTTGAATGCAAGTTGAAAACAAAACAAACCCAGGTTAAAAACATGTAGGGTTATGTTATATTGAATTAAATAAAAGTTGGTTTCAAATTAAATAGTTTCAGGTTGATCAATAATAGCTTAGCAAGTAAATACAATTTCGGTAAAATTGGGTAGTTTTGACATTTTGGATCTAATTGATTTCAAGTAAGTTTCAGATAGGTAGGCGTTCATATTTGAAAATTAACCAAATTAAATTTAACCGTCTAAGTATCTAACTAGTTTCAAATAGATTATGAGTCAACAACTAACTAAACTCCAAGCCGGTAATATACAATGGATTCGCATCTGATATTTCGCGTGCAAAACCAATTTGAATCGGACTCAAACTCAACGCAAGTAAAGTTTCCAAATCGAGTCAATTTTTGACATCTCGATAGTTGATATTAGAAACGTCCCGTAATTTTTTTTTTTTAGAGTATATTATAGGCGTCTCATTTATATTCCTGATCTTATTTTCTTTTTTCCCCTTTAGATCTATTTCACGCTTTGCGCTTTCTCGCTGTACTCCTTCCTCTCTCTCTCCTCCATTGAAGCGTACTCGAAATTCTCCATTGAAGCGGCTTCTGAGCTTTCTCTCCTCCATTGAAGCAGTCTCTAAGGTTAGATGCTTCTTTTCCTTTAATCATCTAATATTAATTTTGACAATCTAGTGTTAATCGTGTATTTAATTGTCAGTATATACTCAATTTAGGGTTCTTCGAAGTTGGATAATTGAACTATTGGTTATAGATACTCGAAGAATTTAACGTAATTTTTGGAGTCTAGTTTGATAATTGAGTCAATTTTGGTTGCTAATGTGTTGCAGGGTTTGGTTTGTGTAACTCTTTAATGTCAGGATGAAACCATGAAAATGGACCTCTTTTCCCTTGGTCTAGGGCGGGTGCCCCTCCTGCCCTGGCTCCGGGACGGACCCGGAAGCCGCACAAAGTCAGGGTTTAGTCTGCTTGGTTTAGTTAATTATTTATGTTTGATCCGAATGAGCCACAAGGACAATACAAATGGGATTTTGAACCTGTGACCTATGGTACACAAGCCCTTAGTCTTAACCACTAGGCCTAGACGTACAATTTAATCTCTCTAGTTTAGCAAAGGTGTAAATGATTAAGGGAGGAGAGAAGCTGGGAGCATTTGTGGGAATAATTGTTGTGCATTACTTGGGGTTTGTTTAGATGTTAGGGAATATTTTTAGATTTACGTGTCAGTCGCTGCTAAGGCACTTACTTAGAGCATGCCCTCTCTTTTAATCTCAGTTAAATGGAAGAACTGCTATGTTACCAGTATCTTGTGGCATGTATTGGTTATGTAGGGTAAACGTTTTTATTTAGTAGTATAAATTGGGGTTGCTTTGCTGCACGTGGGCAAGTGACTCATTCTTAGTGTTAAAGTTCTGTAACATCAATTAATTTATCTTCGAACTAGATCTTCTTACTTAAATTACTTGTCTTTTCTATAATTGCGGTATGTCTTTTCGTCGGATTGAAGAGTATTGGTGGATACAGAACCTTAAAAGAAATTGTTTGAGGAATAATGGTGAATTTATTTCTGAATTGAGAGAGTACAACGTTTCCATGTTCGTCGGGTTGTTTTGTTCGCAGGTGGGAAAGGGAAAGGAATTGAGCAAGGGAGTCTACGAGAAAAGAAAGGAATAACCCAAAATTTCCTAATCTGATTGGTTCATGCCATAAAAGGAATATAGTGAAGTTCCCCTTGATTCTGTTTTCTGTTTTTTGGTTTAACGTAGCTATATTAATCCCAGATAAAACTTTTTCCCTTTTTCTGTAATTCCAACCTAAAAACAAACAATGATATTGTCATATTCCAATACCATTACAAATTAGGAATCAAACTTCTAACAACTCTCATCTACAATCAAAATAAAAACGATAAAAACTTCATAGAAATACTAGCTTGACCCTTACATTAGCAACACATTTAAGTTAAACACTCGTATAAAAAAAATCAGAATAGTTCAGAGGGGAATTAATGAAAGAGATAGCTGTAATAGTTGGAGATTTGATAGTTGTTGAAGTTGCACCTTTGGAAAACAACGAAGTAGTGTTATTCCACGATATCAGTTGAAGAAGAATGAGAAATAAAGGAACAAATGAGAGCGAAAGTCAATAATAGAGGGGGAAAAATGAAAAATTATCGGGGCTGATGAGAGATATCGTGGGGATCTGCCGGATCTTCACCAGAGTTTCAGGGATGAATGGGTTTGGACTATGGAGTGAGAATGGAAGATGAGAAGTAGAGAGGATGGGTAGAGGGCAAAGGGTTAACGGGTAAGTTCCAAGTTGAGGAGGGGAAACAAAACAGATGGGAAATGGGAACTCCAAGAATTCAACAGGGAAATTTAATGGTAAAAATCACCTACCAAACAGCGACAAAGGGAAACAGGTTTTAGACCACCTTTCCCTTTCTTGATATCCACAAAACAAAGGACCCGTAAATGATCTTAGGGAGTTGATGTATGGTAACTATTTGCTGGAGTACTATGTAATCCTGGCAGAATAGGTATCTTTCCTTTCCTGAATAGGTGTTTGAATTTTTTTTGCATGGAGCAAGTTGATTCTTCTAGAATACAGGGTTATATTCTTGGTGCCCTGCTACCTTTTGAAGATTTCAATCTAATAACTTTTAAAGGATTTAGGTCCTGGGCTTGCCTATTCACTTAGACTTTTCTGGCTTGTCATACTTATTGCTATCCTCTTGATGATAATTCTTTTTGGGGTAATGCAATTAGCATTATAGTCTTTGGTTCATTTTAGCTGGGTTTATGATAAATAATGACTCGAAGAGCAAAAGTGATAAGGTTGTCTCACGAGCCAGATACAATGACAGTAAAGCTGGAAATTGTATTTTCATTTTTTGGCTTTAAATGGCTTTATGAATGTGTAAGAAGGGTTTTTTGGATGGCGTAAAATATCTGGAGAAAATGCCAACTTTCTGAAGTATTGTTCTGTTTGAGTAGGCATCTTGTGTATTGTTTTATTTTAGAAACTTTCTACCCTAGTATTTCGAATATGGAACTCGTATTGTTTAATAACTTTCAAGGAAGATTGGAATATACATACTTGAACTTGAATATTTCAGTATTGAAGTTGCTTCTTGAGGTGGTGAGAGCTTACCAGTCACTCTTCCCAGGTGTTTGTGTACGTGTGTGACTTTGAGTACTTGTGCAAGCACACATCATTCTCTTGGTGGCCTTTTCTGTATTCCATATAATTGCATTATGGTTCTGTTCATGTACTCTAGTGATGGTTTTGAAATGAGATTTCAAGCGGTATTGTTGATATGACAATTGCATAGGTATATACCTCAATGTACCAAGAAAGATGTGTGTAGTGCACATGTGATTTGTTATTACTGACATGGAACATTCAGTTACCTTTGAAATTGTTGTAATCTCTATATTGAGCAGTTTTTGTTCTGTATTAGGTAGCCCTGTTTTGATATGCATGCAAGCTTCTGAAGATTTGCAGTTAGAATAATCTATGCCTGGAAACGAAGTTGGTGATCGGATCCACAATTTCTTTGATCAAGGTAACTTGTCACAGGACCAACATCATACACAACTTGTTGCGGCTAATTGGCCAGTGTATAATAATAATAATAACAATAATGTTTGGAGTGCTAATGAGAGACAGACTGGCGGACCTGTGAATTCTGGTTCTGAGAATTACAGTGCACAACAATCAGGTGACTAAGATTTTTGCTACTCTTTTCCTCCCTTTCTTGGAGGCTTGATATCGTGTGGTCTTTTAGTTTTTTCTTTGTAAGGATACCTTTCTCCTTTCTTAGGTGTTCATAAACTTTTTGTTTTCATATTGTGTAGACATTGAGAAGGGGCAAGGGAATCAGTTCTCACTGAGTTCACATGGGTTGAACTTTACACGGTCAAGTTTGAGACCTGAATTTGTTAAAACTCCATCACAGCTTCAGCAGCTTAATTTGAATGGATTTATGCATGCTTCTCAAGTTGGCCATACAAGGCAGAATGAGGCAAACTTTCTGGGAGCGGATACAGAACCTGATCGACATAATTTAACATCAAGGAGTCCGTCTGTTCCCGATTCACAGCAGAGGAGTGGCTCACAGCATTCAAATTCAGCTGGCTTTGGAGGCTCAGAATCACCAATGAATTTCAATTTTCTAGGTGGTCAACAGCAAATGAACGGTCAGCAACCAGGAATGCTACAGTCCTGGTCTCGGCAACAGCCTGGAAATAATGATGCTCAGTTGCAGCAGCAAATTATGATAAAACAAGTGCAAGAATTACAGAGGCAGCAACAGCTTCAACAACTAGAAGCACTGCAAAGAAGTGGGTTGAGCCATATTTCCTCCTTCCCAAATCAGACCACAGGACAGCATCAACCAGGTATTAATGGTAATGCCATGCGTGATACATCTAATTATCCATGGTCATCTCAAGTCATGGCTGGCAACGCAAATTGGCAGCAGCGTGGATTGTCTTCGTCTGTGCAAGGATATTCTAATGGATTTATGATAACCCCAGAGCAAGGCCAAGCAATGCAATTAATGGGTTTGATTCCTCAACATAATTCGCAATCTTTCTATGGGGTTCCTGTTTCTAGTTCGCGAAGTGGTAATGCATTCTCTCACAGCAACATAGATAAACCTGGACTACCTCAGGTTCCAGCTCCAAATAGTTCTTTTTCTGGCAATCAATATGGTTCACTTGCAGAGCAGGCTGTGAAGGATGGACCTTCAGTATCCAGATATGGTTCTGAAGGAAAAAGCTCTTTTGAGCAGGCCTCTAGTCAACGATTAGGGAATGTGGCTAATATGGGAGGCTCCACTCAGGTGCAGCAGAGGAATGTGCCCATGTCAGAAGGTGGTGGACAAGGTTTTCCTGGTGGTTCAGAATTGTTGATTGAAAAATCTGTAACTCAGGCTTCTTCTTCACAGGGTGCGTCTACACATTCTGCTGTTGCATTAGATCCAACTGAAGAAAAGATTTTGTTTGGGAGTGATGTTAATATCTGGGAAGCATTTGGTGGGCCATCAGTTACAGGTAGTGGAGATGCCCCAGATCTCCTCAGCGGTCTTCCTTCAATGCAAAGTGGGACCTGGAGTGCTCTTATGCAGTCTGCTGTGGCAGAAACCTCCAGTGCTGACGTTGGGACGCAGGAAGAATGGAGTGGCCTAGGCTCTCAAAATCCCAGGTCACAGTCTGGCAACCAGCATCCTACTGTTTTTCATGGTGATGAAAAATCACAACCGGGTCCTCGACTTAGCAGCAGTGATGTGAGCACCCATAATTTAAACACAAGTCATAAGTATGTTAACAATTCTGGGCAACAGCAGCCATTTCTAAATCAGAAAAGAGATTATTTACAGACAGAAAATCAAATTGCACAGGAAGGAAGGAGGTGGTTGGACAGCAACCAGCAGAAGCCACATGCTGAGGAGAAACAGGTGGTTGAAAATTCTAATTCTTCAAGAGACTGCTCCAGGTCAGATACTGGCTTCTGGAGCCATCAGCAAAATATGTTTTTGCATGACAACAATGGCCAACAATCTAGTAGACAAAGTCATTCGAATTTCATTGGATCTGTACCTGTAAATGGTGGTATACCCGCTACCAACCAGGGTAACTTGCTTGGTGAACATCGTAACATGCAAGTAGGCATGGATACAGGTCAGGGTGCTGCTATGAGGCCTGAGCTTGTCTCTTATTCTAATGATAAAACGGGGAATTCACTTGTCAGCTCTAAAGATGACGCTGTTGCTCCTGGTCAGAACACTATAAAGGTCAACCTTGAATCCAACCAAAGGCTTCCTAATAACCATCATCTTGATTTGTGGAAATCAGTCAATCCTACTGGAAAGTCTGGATTGGAGGTTTCAAGTAGGGACCAGCATAATTTGAACAAGGGACCCCCTATATTGGAATCTTCAGATAATAGCACTGATGATGGAGCTGCTGAGATGCATGAGACAGAAAATAGTGATAAAAGAGAGACTTCCAATGATAGCCACCGCAGCAATTTTCTCCATAATGCTCCAGTTGGTGGTTTGAGAGAGAATATGTGGTCAGATGCTTCTGAACGACGTAGTTTGCCTGCAGGCAAAGAAAAGTCATCTGGTCAGGCTGGCAAAAGAATGCCTGTATCTAGGAAATTCCAGTATCATCCCATGGGTGATGTGGATATGGATTCAGATTCTTCTTTTGCAGCAAAACAAATTTTACATTCACAGCCCATGCCTCAGCAGCATCTTTCATCAGGAATCAAAGGTCAAGAAGCAAACCCAAGGTTTCATGGTCCATTGAGCACTAACTTTACAGACATGGAGGTTAGTTATTGTTTCCTTGTTCAGCAGAATTTTTTTCCCTATCCCTTTCAATGTCTGCGCACGTTAATTCCTCCATCTGTATAAATATGTGTATACTGTACCAGCCAGTTAATTTTCTTCCACTGCAGGGTAGGGTATCTAATTTTCATGGAACTGTTAACGTATCGCGTGGAGTATCGTCTGGTGCTCTTCACCCTGGCTACTTACCTAATATGTCTGCACCCTTTGTCAGATCTGGTGAAATTTCTTCGCCAAGCCAACATATGTTACCAAGGTAATGCTTTTTTTTTGTTTTTTGGATTTTTCTTCTTCATATCCTGAGAAGAAATTCTCAGGGAGTCGGGGCCTTTGAATTCCTTTTCCTGATTTCTTTTACATTGATTTGGAGAGTGGGCACATGTCCCTGGATCTTTAAATTTTTGTGAAGTATATGTATATTTTGATTTCTGGTTACATTCTATTGTGCTTGTCTACCTGAGCAAGTTTATGAGAATTTGTTATTTTCTTGTTTTATTATTTATTTATTTTGGGTTTCAAGTTACTTTGGGTTGCTTCTCTTAATTCTTGCTGACACAATAATTGTTGCCGTGATTCTTGTATGCTTCATTTACATTATGATATTGCTATCAGTTATAGGAAATTTGTTCTGTTTCACTTAATTTGCGTTATTCATAATGCTCTACAAGCGAAGGGATATCTACATCTGTGATTGCAGTGAAAGGCAGTAACGGGCCTAATGGCACTGGTTATGGACTGCTTTTCTTCTTCTGGTAGTCATGGAACATATAGTATTTTTTTCGTGTATTATTTCCTACTTGGCTACTGGAAGGCAATTGCCTATGATTTATTTTGTTGTGGACCTTGTGATGAATATTAGTAAGCATGCTGGATTTTTTTTATCCCCAAGTCATTTACACACTGGTTTTTGTTACTCTTTCTTATTTGCATTCTATTTTTATAATCTTGATGCCTTGTTGCAGTCAGAACATGCTTGAGCTTCTTCATAAGGTTGATCAATCCAAGGAGCAAAATGTTACCTCCCATCTCAGTTCTACTGATTATAATAAATTTTCTGATGTATCCGCTGGTGGACCTGCTGGGCCTAGTCAAAGTCAGTTCTCCACATCTCATGGTTTTAGTTTGCAACTAGCTCCTCCATCTCAAGGAATTACACCTTGTAATATTAATGCTGCTGCTCAAACCTCTTCAAGAACTGTTGATTCTTCCAGTTTAGGTCATGTAGCTTCTGAGAAAGGAGATAAAATACATGCATGGTTGCCTTCTGCCTCTTCTGCTCAATGCGTACCATCTTCACAACAGCATACTCAAATGGAATCTGGAAATGAAACTGCTAGTTTGGGAAATTCAGATGCTGTTTCGGTGCCTAACATGATAGGGAATTCTTCTGCTCCTTTGTCAACTGGTCCTCATACAAAAAATCCACTTCAGGGTCAGCACTTTACTGCTCCAGGCGGAAAAATTTTCAGTGATCAATCTCCTACCATGTCTTTTAATAGGCATGCTTACCATGATACACAGTTAAATGATTCTCAACTTCAGGCTATGACCAATCATCCCGTTAGTAATTCACACAACAGTTTGGTGTCGGGGAGAGAGATGAATCAATCTGGCATGAGAGGGTTAGTGCATCAAATGCCAGCCGCCTTTCGCGCTGCTATGGCTGGGATGCCTAGGAAGGATAATCTTTTACCGCCAGGATCTAATCAATGGAATTCACAGCAGCAGTTATTGGGGGCTCAAGCTTGTAATGCTCCTGAGTTAACCAAGTCTTTTCAATCATCTGGTGCTTTGGAAACCTCTTTTCCCCAACAGAAGGATGAGCAAGAAGGTCCGATAAGAGTTGATGCATTAAATTCTCAAAATACTGTAGGTGGGGAGGAGCTCCAAGCAGCAGAAAGACGACCTGTTATGAAGGCAGTTGGCCAATCTCAGGAAGAAGAACCTTCTGCAAGGCATCAATCGGATGCTTCTCCTTCAAATTCTGCCGTGAGCCAAAAAGATATTGAAGCATTTAATCATTTAGTTAAACCAAATAATAGTGCACAGAACAGCTACTCCTTGCTGCATCAAATGCAAGGTATTAAGAGCATGATTACAGACCCTAGCCATCGAGAATCAAAGAGATTGAGGGGACAGGATAGTGGTCTTGATCCGCAACAGATAAGACAGGGCCGACAGGCAGGAGAGCCTGGCACTGGTAATATGAATATTATGGTTAGTGACCCGTCAATGAGCCAGACCTCAGTTTCTGGCGTAGATGCCAAGATGTATAACTTTTCGCCTCAGCCAGGTAATAGGAATACTTCTTTTCAGTTGCCACATGGAACTGTAGCTTCCCAGGATATGCTCTCGTTTGGTCGTAGTGATCCTCAAAAATTTGCAACTGGAAATGTTGCTTGTAGAAGTGAGCATACTGGAATAAGTCCACAGATGGCCCCATCCTGGTTTGAGCAGTATGGAACCTTTAAAAATGGGCATATGTTACCAGTGCATAATGTGCCTAGAGTTCCAATCATGAAGAATGTGGAACAGCAGTTCATCAGTGGGAAGTCTCCAAGCAATTTGGTTGTACATAATTCAGTCCAGTTGGATAATGCTGTCACTGAAAGTGGTCAGATTGCAAATACTTGCCAAACTGCAAATGCTTATACTCCTAGTGAGCATGTCTCTTCTCTTAATGCATTGGTTCCCCATGTCTCTACTCCAAATTTGGTGTCTATGAGGACCAAGAAACGGAAGACTGCGACATCTGATCTTCTTTCATGGAACAAAGAAATTGGACAGAACCTAAAGAGGCTTCAGAATTTGAGGTGAGTTCTGTTGCTAACTCATAGATTTGCATACTAGGAATAGGAACATGTCTTTCTTTTTAGTTTAGGCTGCTGCGTCAAAAAGTTTTACTTTGCCTTTTCTTAACAATTTATTTTTAATTAATTAATTAATTAATTAATTTATTATTATTATTATTTTTATATTTACCTAGGGGTTTGGTTTATTGGGCTCTTTGGCTATGGGATCTTAACAATTTTTTTTGTATGCTGCGTAGGGGAGGGATCTGGTGAGAATAGGTCCTTATGTGAGAACACCATACTTATATGAGAATTGATGTAAATTTTAGAACATGTGAGTTAATATTTAGAACAGTTGATTTAAAATTAATAACACATGATTCAGTATTTAATATATATTGAGAAAAAATTTAGAACATCTGAATTAAGAATTAGAATATGTGAGAGCCTGATTTAAAATTCAAAACATCTAATTTAAGATTTAGAACATGTGAGTAAACACTTGATTTAAAATGTAGAACATATTAGTAAATGAATTTTTGGATGACTATACAGAATAATCACTTTTGGTTCATGTAGCCGACCCCACTTATGGGATTAAGCCTTTGATTGATTGATTGAACATCTTAGTACAATTTATAACATGAGAGGTTAAAGGTTAGAACATACGAGTAGAAATTTAGAACGCATGATTTAAAATTTAGGACATAAAAGTTAAAATTTTGATCAACTAATTTAAGATTTAGAACATGTGAGTTATAATTTTGGACATCTAATTTAACTTGTTTACACTTTAGAACACCTGATTGAAATTTTTTAACATATATGATTAAAACTTTAGAATATAAAGAGTGTTCTCAGTCTCTCACATAAAGGATGGGTTTTCACGAGAGCTTTCCCCTATATATATAATGTACTCTTCATTGACATTTTCTGAATCTTCTTATATGCAGTTCGGCAGAAGTAGATTGGGCTCAATCATCAAACCGATTAATTGAAAAGGTGTGCATGTTACGGTGATATGATCCACAGGATTCTTGTATTCCTCATCATCATGAAGGAAAGTGACATCCTTTTTTCTTGTGCAGATTGAAGATGAAACTGATAACTGTGAAGATTTACTGCCGATGATTAGGCCAAAAAGAAGGCTTGTGTTAACCACACAGCTTATGCAACAAGTGTTTAGACCCCCTTCAGCAGCAGTTCTCTCACTTGATGCGAGTTCCAATTATGAAACTATTGTGTATTCTCTTGCAAGATCTGTAGTAGGTGACGCATGCAGCCTAACCTGTGGTGTGGAAAGCAATTCGTCAGTTGAAATTGAAAATCCGTAAGCCCTGCTCGTGAATTCAGTTTTTTCCCCCATTTTTTGTTTTTACTATTTTACCAGGATCTTGAGCTGGTTTTAGATAAAAAAAAAATAAAATGTTTTTTTACTAATATTTGACTTTTGTTACCGTGGTGCACTTATAGCCGGTCTGGGAAGGTTAAGCCCAAAGAGAGAATTCGAGATCAGTACTTTACAAAAGTTGTAGAAGATTTTGCTACTAGGGCTAAGGGGCTGGAAAATGATTTATCAAGGTAACATTTTTGGCTTTTCTGTTCCTTAAATTGTAGCTTTTCGTTTTCACTTCTGAGGTTATGGTGCATATTTTCTGGATCTTCTGGATAGCCGGCCTTTTTTTTTTTTTTTTTTTGCCTCGGTAAAGAATTTGATTAGTATTTGAAAAGATCCTTACGGCAACTAGGCTGGCCTCGGTTACTCTATGTGACATAGAATCAGAGAAGCATCCTTAATAGAATGGTCATTTGGCTCAATTATTTCCTTTTTGCACAACCAAATTGTGATTCTGTTATGAATGTCAATTTGTTATGCTGATGAAATATTTTTGTGTTGTACCTAATACTTTGGTTGTAATCTGTCTGCTATGGGCCCGTGGCCTTTTTGATCTGTTGATTTTTCTGGAGCTTGCTTGGTCCTCCATCAGCTTTTCTATGTTATCCAACTTGTTTTTGTCTGCAGTTTTTAAACAAGTGTCCAGATTTTATTTTATTTTATTTTTTTTAATCCTTGTGAAATGACGATGCATAGAATTACCGAAATAAAAGATGAAATATCTTCTGTATGTATCATAGAATTGTGTACTACGTAGGGAGGAAGTAGTTTTGCTCAGATCCGTGTTGTTGGTTATTGTTAAATAGAAATGCTGTAATTTCTTTTATGGACGTATATGTTATTAGCATTTTAGACTTCTCAAACAGGTTGGTTAGATATTAAAGTAGGTGCTTTAGGTTTAAGTCTAAGCATATATTGGGTTATTTGAATTTGGGCTACAAAGTGCATGATTGCAGCTTAAAGTATCTGGTTTGAGGTAGCCATATGGTTAACTAAGGGGGTGTTTGGTACGAACATTGGAAACAGAAGGGAAAGGAAACAAATAGGAGGGGGAAAAGGAAACAATGACCTCTAACCTTTTTTATTTGTTTGGTTTAAATATGGAAAGGAATCACTTCTCCCTTTCTTTTTGTTTGAGGAGGGTGAGGGTAATTTTTACCTTAGGTTTTAGAGAGGTAACAAATAGGTGGAAATCATTACCCGTTTAATTGATTCTGTTTCCAACCATTAAATTACACTTGCCAAATATGCTCTTAAGTCTCTTTTCTCTCATTTGTGTGTGTGTGTTGTGAAATTTTCTAAATTTGTCAATTATAGTGGCTATAATGTGAAATTTTCTAGGTTTGTTTAGTATAATTCATATAATTTGCTTTTTGCAATATCTCATAGAATTCCTCGGTTTTTATTTACTTGCAATACATTAATTTGGCACGCACTTTAATGAAGATCTTAAGTTAGGTAAATGGACAAATTAATTGACAAATTTATACCACCAATACGAAGAAAGTGATAAGTTGCTATGGTTTGGATATTAGCTTAATTCGTTTGTTTACCTAGTCTAATCACTTCCTTAAATAGCTTGCCAAGAAGGTGTGTTGCAAGTATAAAAAAGCGGAGGAAGTACTAAATAAATTCACTTGATCACATTGGTCTAATCAGAATAGATTCGTTTTGGCCCTTAAATTATTGGGTTGGTAAAATATGTGTATCAATTATATTCAGGAACCAAATTTATCGGGCTAGTTTTAGTTGTTTTTAAGCTGGATCACGGGTTCTTTATGGGCTTTTGCTGCCATTGCTTTTCTCTTTTCATGATTATTCCAGTCAAGTGCTGCATGCATCTTGACATTCTCACAGCCCACATATAGTAGGTTTATAGCTGTATTGTTTCATGCCTTATTGCTCATGATTGGTGGTGTTTGCAATTGCTCACAGATTGGACAAGCGTGCATCAATTCTGGACTTCAGATTGGATTGTCAGGATCTAGAGAGATTTTCGGTCATTAATCGTTTTGCTAGGTTCCATGGCCGAGGTCAAGTTGACGGGGCTGAGACCTCATTGTCCTCTGATGCAATAG
The DNA here is from genome assembly GCA_034703905.1 of Chenopodium berlandieri. NCBI lineage: Eukaryota > Viridiplantae > Streptophyta > Magnoliopsida > Caryophyllales > Amaranthaceae > Chenopodium > Chenopodium berlandieri. The sequence continues at coordinate 62,498,358 of CM068285.1, read as the reverse complement.
TGACGGTTCAGAAACCATGTCCACAGAGATATGTTTCTGCTCATCCCATGCCTAGGAATGTCCCTGAGAGGGTACAATGTCTTTCACTTTGATCATCATTAATTTATTGATTTTCCTCCCGAATTGGGTCTATTGTCTCCACAATCCCTATATTTCACTTAAAAGTTCTATTTCCTCTCACATATGGCATTATGGCACTGTGCACCCGAATTTAGAACCACACTGATGAGGGCAGAGGACATGGACAGTAAGAATTCCTTCTTTACAGAACAGAGGCTGTTTTATCTCTTCAATCTAAGGCAATTATGTTATTCTTGAAAAAAAAAAGTAGTCACTGTAAATCTCCTGTGAAGTGGTAAAAAGCTGAAGTTGCCCCAATCTGTGTTTTTTGGGCATACAGGGAGGAAAAAAACCTACCCTGGTTGTTAAAAGTGTTTTAAAAAGTAGATAGCCTAAGGTTAGCAAATTTATATATATGCTTGTTCTGATGCCTTTGAAGTAAATTTCTCGGCCAGTTCATGGTGGCTTGACGGCTTCGATATCAATCTTCATTTGGCCGTCTTTTATTTTTTATTTTTCCCTTTATTTTTTTTTTGCTCATCAATTTTTTTTTCCAGTTATGTATGATGGATTAGATCTGCGGATGCTAAGATTTTGTTGGTTGTATAAATTAAGCCGCAGTTGGGGTAAAAAGGCACTGGGGTGGAATTAGGCTGTGTTGGGGAAGTGTTAGGTCTGTAGAAATGGCAGATGAAGATTTCTGACATGTATGTTGCCATATGTAAAGAACTTGAAGATGAATGATTAATGCTCATTTTCATGAGATTCTCAACTCTGACTATGTGAGTACGTTACCCACTTTTACTACTGCAACCAAAAAAAAAAAGGAAAAAGAGTACTCTAGTATTTCTTTTATATTCTGCTTCCATTCGAGTTTTGGCGCTTATGTACGGGGAAGTTTGACATTCAAGCTACAAAACAGTGTCCTGTGAAAGAATTATTGTTTTTTCCTGCCAAATGTATTTCCTACTGGAAAATGTACTCCCATTGCATGTTAGTTGCGGCGAATCGTTTAGGCATTTATTTCAAGAATAGTAGAATCAAAATAAAAATACCCTTCTCGGCCTTTTGGCTAAGATCAAGTGTAGGATTATTGGTTTACTGATAACAATAATGTTGCAATTAATTTGGGCAAGGAAAATGCGACGATTAATTTGACAAAGTATAAGACATACAGTCCCTCAATAATTTTTTTTTTTTAAAAAAAGAGTAAGACATGAGAGGATATGTTCATGCATTACATTTATCGCTTTTCAAATGAGTGGTGTTGAAAGATACATGGAATATTATGGATGTGCTTTATAACGAAGTCTTTTGTACTTCCTCTGGTTTCTTTTGTCCTACCCTTTTTATATTTTCATCTATTTTGAGCTAAACGTGTTTTTATTTAATTTCTTTCATCGTTAAGTTCGTATCCTTGAGAAAGACATTATGTGAGATGTGTCTGGTTATCATTTTGTTGAGAAGGATTTTAGATTAGGATTGATATGGACTTCTTATTTTGATTATTAATCTCAGATATTGGAGGTTCGATATTAGATTTATCCATCTCCGTCTATCACCTTCCCCTTGAATCTCCTTAACAAAATACTTGTTCATTTTTAGAAATTTTAATTTTCCTAAAAACGATTCAAAAACCTTAACCAGATTTATCTGGTTGTAGTTGTTGTAGACAATCTTGGCTTCGATGGCAGGGTAATATTTCAACCTTGCCATGGTCCTCCCTATCCGTTGACTCGTCTAATGGCTCATTTGTTGTTGAGTTCTTCATCCACACTCAAGATCAACTTGTCTATGTCATCCATTGATGACATAGAAGAATGGCAAGAAGAATTTGTTGGTATGAGCTTCAGAAATTTTGTTTCTTATCAAAAGGGATTTGTTTCTTATCTGCATGGTGCTGAGAACAGGGGTGAAGTCACATGGGGGCTTGTGGAGGCCCGGATAATCATTGTTGGGATTATTTGTGAAAGATGGTTGAAAATGAGATTCTTCTTGGCATTTTTTTCTAAAAAGTTTAAAAGTTTGGTTATAAATGCTTTATTAATAATTTTTTAATTGTAAAACTAATTTTAACTGAATATAGGTAAAGACAAGGATGATATTCGAAAATTGGACAAAAAAATACCTATTCTAACTACTACATAATACTCCTATTTTCATTGACAAAATTAGATAGAACAACACAAAGTACAACTCGGTTGTGTTCAACAACATAACCTTAAGCAATGAATAGTTAGAATAGGTATTTTATTGACAAGAGTTATTATACCAGAAACACTTTAGGGGGTAGGTGCAGTTAATAACATAAATAATTTATGACATCGAAAATCTAAAAGTATGAAGTTTTCTATTTTAAAATTATTTTTCTAATCTATCTTAAAATCCAAATATTTGCAAACTTTTTTAACCCATGCAAAATCACATCTTTTCTCCACATTTTAAAAAATTACAAGTTTAAAATCTTCAAAAATCGAAACAATAATATGAATGTTGGAGTCAGACGAAAAAAGTTGAATTATGTATATTGGGTTGAAAGTAATCGTTCGAGAAAAGGCCGATAGTCAAAAAAATGAGAACAAGGCAGAAGGGAAAAGGATAGAGAAAGAGGTGTAGGCGAACACATTAACAAACTTTGAAAATGGAAGTAAACAAAGCATTTGAAATTACAGAGTAGATGCCAATGCTAGCTAACTATACATGACTTATAACTTTGGCAGAGGTTTTTGATTCATCCTTAAAACTAAAAGAGAAGCTTGAAACTGTTATACATCTCCATTCTCCACATAACTACCGAAAAGGGGCGGGTAACTGGGTAAGAAGAGAGATCTGAGACAACATTGTTTTTTCAACACGCTAATAGGCTGTAAACTATGGTGATGATTTAACTGAAATAAATTAGCTGACATACATAAACAAGGAGAATAATAATATAACATGCGAGAACAAAAGAATTAATCAAGGCAACACAAATATTTGGCCTAAGCTTTCTTAATCTTTATATATGACCCTATGACCTATACACTTCATCTAATCTCTTTCCTGTAAATGCCAGCATCTGAAAGGCTCATGAAAAGCTCGTTCGTAGTTCCTCCCCAACAATTAAAAATATTTCTTCCACCCTGATGAAAGTCATGAAACACATCAGTATGCTTAGATAATATCTACAAGCTGCAGGAAAAATAAAATAATTCTATAATGGAGGGAAAAGAAGGGAAGGGAAATGGAGGGATGAATTATCTTTCATTTGGATAACAAATGTGGGAAGAAGAAAGTTGGAGGGGGAGAGAAATGAAGGGATTAAATTGAAGAATTTCTTCAACAATGGAGAGAATTTGGAAGAAAAACTCATCATTCTTCCCTCCCCTCCCTTTCCTTTCCATCCTTTCCACTCCCTCCCCTTTCTCTATCCAAACACACTTTAATGTTCTCTTCTTTCCGGTGCTAGGATGTCAAAATCCTTGGGAAATGGTATAGATAGAGAAGCCAACCTTTATTCCGATTCTCCCTAAAACCCAATGCCTAATTAGGAGACGACATAGTTTTATCAGAGAAAAAGGGAGGGTAACAAGTCCCCTTGTTTGGATAAGAAGTTGGGGAGAAGAAAACACCTCCCCTCCAAAATTGGAGAGATTTGAAGGGAAAATGAGCTCCAACCCCTCTGCCTCTTTCCCACCCCTTCCTTAATCTTCTATCTTGCTACCCAAACAAAGTGCTAGGACTTTTTCTAAGCTAGTGTGGCAAGAAATAATATGCCAAATCTTTTACTAACTTCATCAACTCTATAACCAATCATTGTGAGATGACAATGGAGCATACATATAAAATTGGTTTTTGCAGGTTTCACTTCTAACGTCGTATAAATTACAAACACTTATTGCTCTCTTGTGGTTTGTGAGAGTGGGTAAAGCTCATCTCCGTACTATTCTGTTTATGTTCCTGTCAAGTTATGCAAGAACTTGAATGAACCTATAAAAATGATCAATGTGATAGCTATATAAGCATGTAGGTGTTTTAGAAAAGGGAGGGCAGGTGATTGGCTCCTCTAGGAGAGTAGAAGGGGAAGCGCTGGGGCCAGGGAACTGAATAAGAAGATCTGCCAACTTTTAACCACTGTTCTTTCAGCTCAGATTCTCAGGCTCTATTCATTTTTTTACTAGCCTTAATCACCAATATGAAGTGCTGCTTTCGTCCCATGATCAACTGGCTATAAACTTTTTGGGATATTCATAATAAAACCTTTCTCAATTTTAATGCTTGCTCTAACCACTTTTCTCTCCCTTTCCCCTTTCAAAATTTTCATTCTACTCTCAACATTTTTTTTATACCTTATTGCCAATTTAATGTGCATAGTAAATTATGGGATGGAGAGATTAATGACATTTCCAATAAAAACATTATGGAAAATTCAACATTGCCCTGTTTGATCCTATGAAAAAGTACAACCCACCCCCCTCTGCATACATATGTTAATAATAGCAAGAGTGACTGGTTATAAACTTTTGGTTTTCTTTACGTTCTTTCTTTTCATATCTACTGTAGTAGTATACTTTACCTGGATGTATCTATATTGACCTCTGCAAGCCATGTTGTGAGATAGACCTGTCACAGAAAGATAAACATTAGAAATCGTATTTATAGCACCCCTTTCTATACTAAGTTCTTCCCTTTAGATCAGTGTTCACAATAGCATGTGAACACAAACTGTGAAATTAAAATAGAGCAATATGACACCTACACAAAATAAATATAATTGTCATTCTTTCAAAAAATATAATTGTCATGAGTAGCATCACACACCATGTTACATATAGCAGTTGTGGCTTAGAATCTGGTGCATTAACCATTAGAAGACGGCCATGTTTTTTAAAATTATAATAGCAAAGTAACTAAGTACTTCCTCCACTACACTAAAATTGCAAAACTTGAATAAAGCACATATATTTAGGCAAGAGGTGAGAGGCAAAGCAACCCATGTGATTATACAGAAGTAAGAAGTACAAAACATATATTACAAGGAAGATATTGTGAAGAGGAGGGAAAAATAATAGGCAAAGTATGAATAAAGTAATAAATTAACTTGTAAAAATAACCAAAAAAAAAAAAAGTGTTGGGATTTTTTTTGAAACATTGGAAAGTAGCAAGTGTGCAATTATAGTGAAACGGAGGAATTATAAGGTACAATTAAGAGTACATACTTTGGATGATGTGGCAACAATCAAGTAGAGTGATGGACACAAGTTAGTGTATCCTTTCTTTCTCATTAAATTAGTCACTTTAAAATATATGAATAATATAAAAGTCTGCTAATTGGGCTATACTATGTTTATTGTACTTCTAATTTACCAGGAAGTCTACATAGTTCACTGGGTATTGGTTATAATGAGGGTTTGGGCTGTCGAGGGGTAGAGGAGTGGAGAGGTGCCAGCACGGTGGTACACTTTCAGTGCTCTATAACCAATGCATGCTTTTGGAGTATGGAATAACCTAAAAACCTGACCTATTATGGCACTAAGAAACAAATTATACTAATTAATTGTCCACTAAGACTTCAGCTACAAGACAAAGGCATGAGAGAACTGCTAAGACTTCAGCTAACACAAACCTCCACACTAACTGTAAACTTATAATAACACATGCCTAACACCACATAGGCCAGAGTTATTTTCTTCAGAGTCAGGACATGTAAAAGAGGATACCTATGATTTACAAAATTAAAAAATAAATAATCATAATTGCAGTCATTCTAAGCATATGGTTACATGTCATTTTGGTTCCATCATACCTGCAAAACATCGTGGCTTGGATTTTTCTCAGACTCCACAGTTGAAGTTTTCGATTGCCACCCACTTATTTTGGGAAGAAATGGCTCTGCTGGATCTTTTGAGTACAAGTTGCACATGTTCAATTCATTAGCTTCACCATGATAAAGTTCATCTTTCCAGGACAATTGATTGAATTGCTCTAATTCTGGACAACACTTGGAGAGCAGCTCAACTACAAGCAGACGCTGTTGACACAAGTAAGAAATAAAAAAAAGTAATTAATTTTGAACACAGAAAATGAAAAGGTAATGTGAATTCTACATTAAGACAATTACCTTCAAAACAAGCTCTTGTTTGAACATTTCGACAAGCTCCTCGGCCAACATCTCTAAAACACGAGTGCTAAAACTTATCAGATATCTTTAAAAAAAGATAGCACATTTTTAAGCATCTTATTATGAAGAGTTTAAGCATATCATTCCACATTAAATGTATAAATCAAGAAAAGCAGGATATATGAAATCTGACACATTCATACTAGTACCTAAATTGTTCCTGTTAACATACAAGGAGTGTCAATGTGATGTACTATCTGCAGTAAGTGTGGTAGTGAGACGTTCTGCAGAATCAAGTTGGGAGCAAAGTTTTGGAAATCCATATTTTGTGCAATTGAACAAAAACATTCACAACAATTCACAAAATCTTAGTATACAACAGAGATCATGGCGTTGTGAAGGAAGAACAAAAGCCGAAACAAGTTAATTCCTACTCAACAGACTCTATTAAAAGCTGCACCCATTCAGGGAGCCATGGAAGACCAACTTATGACTTACATTACATGCATAAGTTTTCTTCATGATTAGGCAGAAAACACTCCCCTTCAACTTGAAAGGCTCAGCATGAGATTAAGTACTACGTATAGATGATGTCCTTATTGCATTTTGTTCAAATTTACCCCTCTTTATAAGCCCCACTACATGATTTTAGTACAATCATAATGGTGATTGTAAAGAAGCAAAAATCAGTCTTTTATTTACTTTTTTCCCCCTGATGTAGGGAGTAGATCGCCCCCCCACCCCCTGCCGCCGCCAAGCTGTGCAGGGAGAGGATGGGGGTAATATAATTCAAACCGATTGCCCCGAAGCAGGAAGGTTGATGTCTAACCACCACACCATTCCTACAATCCACTGAGTAGGTACTAAATTGTGTACAGAAGTGTTAAGTCTGTCTGCTATGTCACAAAAATTAATCTTCAGTCTGTCCACTGTCCAATGGCAGAAGTAATATTTTGCTTGAAAAGAAGGTTCAAAGATCAGAAAACTCAAGTTCTCAACCGAGATCATTCAGCTAGCTCACTGGTATTTGATACCGTAACAAGAAACTAACTTTCAACAGAGCATGGATGAATACTAAATTGGTTGACTTTATGCATCTTTTAAATCAATTACAAAAGATGATTATATAATGAGCACTGGAAGTTAAATAGGAATGTAACAGTTCTAATATTTGCTCAGATGCAATCCCCCCAAACCAATACTTAATTATTGAAAAAATAGAAGATATAGTACACTTAGTTTGCTCATAACAATAGAGACTGTGACATTTAGATAAAAGGATGTTCAGTTCTATCAAATGTTTATAAGTAGAGCATAAAATCTGAGGCCTAAAGTAGGAAATACATTGCAAAAAATGATGTTCTATGGAAGAGTATAATCAGAAAAAGAAAACAGCATTGTCAACATTAATGACTAATAGACTACACCATCAGCATAAATGCCTACACTGAGCAGGCATTGAGGGATTTAAGTTCAAAGCTTATTATTTGTTATGCAATGACAAAGTAAGACAAGTATAAGAGCAGAGGTAGATTTTATCTGATATAATAATCAGTGATAATCAATGTACAAAACACCTCTACCACATTTCCTCTATGCCCTACATGACCAACTACAGGAAAAAGATTAGGAAATAAAATTCACATTTTTTTTTTTAAATAAAGTGTTTTTAACTCACACCTTTTCCAGAAAACAAACTTTAGCCAGTAATCTAAGATTCGTAAGATGATTAGATGAAAAGGCTGATCTATTAAGACAATTTTCTCCCACACATCCACGCATCATGTTGATTTTCAATCAGTGAACTAAACTAGGACTTGTGAGCAACACATCTTACTCCACCACCCTAACCTCTCCATAACAAGATAGCTTGAGTACAACCTTTTTTGTCTTTTAGATCTCTTTTGTTACCAGTTACACAAAATAATGAACAAATACAATTGTAATCAACAATGATATCTAGCTGACATCATTACTAAAAGCACTCCATCAGTAATATATTTGAAGATAGTCCTGCTCTCTTTGAAGCTCTGTCATTTTCCACTAACATTTCCAATGATGTGAATTGCTACGTAGAGGTCAATATTTTGCACAAGGCTATTATATATCTAATAAACTCCATCATACAACAATGAACAAGCAGTAAGGTATTCTAGCAAAAAGTACTTATATTTGGAGTTGTTACCCTCCAATCCTTAAAGCTTGCATAAACAAAACAACAATTATCAACATACCAAATGCAGAGACAGACAAAAATGTGACAACTGGAGCTCCTCCACCGTCACCAGTATCATTGCTATTCTCTGAAAACGTAGAATATTGTACAATGGCACTGCCAGTAGTTTTTGAAAAGCACCTCATCGATTTGCTCAAAGTCACCATGTCAACTACAAGTGCAACCTGCAAATAGGTCATCCAATGCTATTTAATAAAGTAAATCGCAGACATCCCTCTTGATAGCATTTCCACTGAAAATGATAATCCCAGAAGACTACCACCAATAAATCTGACAAAAATTAACAATGACGAAAAACACCCGACTCTAGCAACAAGCTGCATATCTTAGTGATACAAAGCCTAAGGAAAGTTTGAAACTTACACCTTAAGCGCACCCTAGGCAGAGAGGGGGGCATCTTTGGGTTTGACTATTGCTCTTCCATTGACATAACAATACTCGTTATTCTTTTTCATGACATACCAATATTCATAGCTCTTGATGCATATACTTTCTAGCTAATTTGGAGGATGACAATTCAAGATCTTCTCTCTTCAACTTATTACAAAAACTTGTTACTTATTCTTATCAAAGTCAAACCAAATTTTTGTTTATTTCCATTTACTTATGGCCAGATACCTGTATTTGTATCAATTAAAGTTAAGAAATTTAGATATATGAATACACATTAATACAAATCTAACAAGATCTCACTAGATAAAGTTTACTATTGTTTATTATATATATTCTTTTTTATTATATCAATGTAAAAATACAGTCGAAGTTAAGTTAAGTCAAATCACAATTACAACCACATCAGAATTGAACACCTTATGTTAAGCAAAGAGAATACATCCTAGGTCTTGAAAACATACCATAGCCTTATAGGATGATAAAAGTTGGTTGCGTTGAAGCTCCTGACATAAGTTTTAAAATAATATCAAAATTAGAGATACTTCCAACAAAATATATTTTTTCTTCTCTATTTTTTTTTTCTCTATTTTGGGTGAAGAACAATTGTTCATACATTTTCCTTAACATGAATATGATTAACGACAAAAAACAAGTTAAAGTCCCCTAATATACATACGGTCATCACTTTAACCAAATATATAATAAAGAGTATATACTTGCTATATCCTCACTCAACTTATGCTGAAAGCTTAAATTTAAACACAATGAAAACAAAAATAAAATGACTCATCCTACTAACCAGCTGCTTAAGTAATTTAGAACAAGCCTTTTTTCGTATATTGGGCATATCATCCAAGACACCCAAATCCATAGCATCCATATATCTGCATGAAAACTCAAATCATCTTAATTCTTAAACATGGTCAAAGATTCTGTTCAAATAAATTTCAATGTCATATCTCAAATGTATTGACATGAAAATGTCCATCAAATTTTCCGTGCTGACACAGACAGTGTTGATCCATCAATAATTTTAATAAATTTCATCATTCTATGTTGAGAAACTTCAACTGAATGTAATGTAATCCACTCCACCACACCCTCCAGGCCTCCCTCCATATCAAAATCACTTTAAAAATAAAATAAAACCAACAAACTGATATTCTAAAAAACATCCCCAATAGTATCACACTTCCTTCTATTGATTATAGCCCACATTGTAAATGATAGCATTTAGTTAGATTCTTGGTTCATGCAACCGAACCCATCCTTTGGGGAATTAAAGTCGTTGTTGTTAGATTATTATAGTGTGTCAAAATAAACAATGATTAGTATTAACCAATTTAGTTCAAATCAACTAATATCTTGGCTAACTTGCAAACTGAAATTGCATACTCCCTTCGTTCCCAAATAACATCCCATTTCACCCAAAACCTTTGTCCCTTAATAAAAGTCTCATTTCACTTTAATTTATTTTTTTATTCACTTTTAATCAACTAAACTCCATTAATTTCTTTATACACTTTTAATCAACCAAACACCACTTTTTTTTTTTTCTTTTAATATTCACCTTCAATCATTAAAAACCTTGAAATCCTTCTTTTTATTATTCACCTCTCTAAAAGCTTAAGCTAAAGGCAAATAAGACTTTTATTTGGAGACAAAGGAAGTATGAAAATTGATAAATCATTGTTTCGTGCACTTGAACCGATTTTATTGACTTGAAAAATTCAACTACTGTCGAAATAAGGAAATTAAAAAGAAATGTTCATGAAAAATTAATAGAAAGTGGGATTATAACATCACAATACCTGATAGAGAGGTAAGAGTTAACGAGAGAGGTAGCATGGGATCGACCTGAAGTAAAAGAAGAGCGCCATTGATCTCTAGAGGAGAATAATTTGGACCATTGATTTCGGAGATTTCTCTGAGCTTGTGGCCTCCATAACCTCAGCATTGAAGGAGAAATTTCTGGGGTTTTTGGTGTTTGAGGCTGGAGACATGAATATGAATGTGTCGGGGTGGTGGAGGAGGTTGCGCCAGAGGGGGAGGAGAGAGAAAGTGAGGCTATATCTGTCATCGGAACTCAATCACTCTTGCTCTGCTTCCCACTTTTCCTGTAGGATTTTAAGGAGTTTTCCAGTATAAGAATGGGACTAAGGGAGCAGAGAAAAAATCAGGAAGTATTCCCTTCGTTTTTTAAAAATTGTTTCATACTTGTACTAGTCTGGCAAGTGTAAAGACGACTTCCATTTCCGATTATGAGTTCATAGTTCACTAGCATGAGCTCCTGGCAAATGGCAACTACACAGTGTAATCAGTGGTTTGATTCAACAAACATCGACGACACCAAAAAAGAAAAAAAAAAAAGCGACACTTACTATCCTCGAGCTTGAAAAATTCAACTAGAGCTTAAACACTGCATATTGAAATCATAATCCTCCCACCCAATAGAGAAGAAAACCCAAGAGCAGGAGTCAAAGTCCTAATTCACAGTCACATTACATTGTGCCCGATTGTCAATTTTAAAATTGAATTTTGTTTGCTCGTCAAATCCACAAATATGATAATACAGTAAATTTTGCACAACCAGAATAAATGAATAATCCTAATGTTAGGAAATTGGCGCTAAATTTTCTCAAAAACCAAAATTCAAATTAAGGGTGTTTCAACCTTTTTCTTAATAATATCAACGTAAATTGCACATAGATAATCTTCCATAACTTCAGTAATTATAACCCATAGTTCTATAGTCCACCTTACAAGAACCCTAAATTGACTATACTTACAATCAAATTTACGATAGAGTGAAGATAAACCCTGGATTGTGAAATTGATATTCGATTATTAAATCACAGAAAAAAAAAAAAAAAAATCTTACCTTTGAAGCTGTTTCAATGGAGGAGAGAAAGCTTAAAGCCGCTTCAATGGAGGATTCAGCGTACACTTCTAGGCCTTTTTGGTTGGGAGGAATTGGGACGAAAAGAAAAAGAAAAAAGAGGAAAGGAAAAATATAGATTCTGGTTTTAAAAATTAAATGTGATTTGATAGGAAATGAAGGGAAATTGAAGGAAAGCTCCCTTCACAAAATCTTCCCTTTTCGAGGAATTTGAAAGGGAAAAAAAAATTAAATTTATTAAACTGAAAAATTTATGAATGTCATACCAAACAATAGAGTTATCTCAATTTCCTTCTTTTACTAATATTGTAATATCAAACCAAACATTAGATGATATAGGTTCTTTCCTTTCCCTTCTCTTCCTTTCTTTTCCCTTTCCTTCATTCCCTTTCTTTCCTTTACGAATATTGAACTAAACAAAGCCAAAGAGGAGAAGTATGTGAATTTGGTCTAAAACTCTAAAACACAAAAGCATGACCCAACGTGACAAAATGGGTACATGGGTTCGAGGCTTTGAGCCATGCGTCACAACATATAACTTACTCGTACGAGATAGGGTGCGGGTCAAGTTTAGCCAACCCCGACATGCATAAGCTTGGTAAGATCGTATGAGCCAGATTATTAAACTAAGTCAAAACTTCAATATATGCTAGAACTAATTAGTTTAGATAAACTTGGAATGTTTATCGTGGGGTATATGTGTTAATTTAACTTAAAGTAATAACCGTTCAAGAATATCGGTGAAATATCACTATTTGACCAAAATATGCATAGTCCGAATGAAATGGCTATGTATTTGTGAAATATGGAGGATATGGTCGTGAATGTGTGATTGTTGGTTGGAAATTAACCCATGCTCAACTTTAAGTATTCATTGTCTTAATTTTGTTGGTCTAAGGAATGTTAAATGTTGGAGTTAGTAATGCAACCAGAAAGGTTTTATCTAAGACTTAATCGGGCTGTCTGACCGAGCAGGCGAGAGTAATTCCTTTGTTGAAAACTCATTTTTGTACAACAATTCTTTATATGGTCGTGTATCTTGTACAACACGACTGTGTGATACACATAGCCATGTACCTTTCTCTAAACGGTCTGTGGCTTTGCATACGAACCTATCTACACAGTTGTGTACCCTATTCTACATGACCGTGTGTGTAACACCCCAATAATTCTCTCTTTAAAACCTGTAAATACCCTTAACAATCCGCAAGAGAATTACTGACGTGCTACCGCCACGTGTTCAAACGTTAAGGCTAGTTCAAAAATTAGCAGCGGAAAAACTAACTCAGTTATAAATAAGTTTCAAAACCAAATTTAGTCTTACAAGTTGGAATCATTATGGCCCTTATTCAAAACCCGTTAAAATAGTAAGTAAATAAAATTAGAGTCAAAATAAATCCAACTTATGAAATAAAATGAAATGAAATGAAATGAAATAAACTGTGAGGTTAACCAACACTCCACTCAAAATCCCATCACCTTGATGCAAGTTCTGATTGGGTAGGACCTGTGATTAATCTGCTCCCCAATATTACAAGAGTAAAAATTGGATCATTACAGGGTCATTGAAAGGCGAAGGCCATGACCAAGAAAAGACACACAAAAGCACGCAATCAGCAACGCTGAGTACATACAATCTACGAAATATAGCAAAGAGCCCTAGCATGTTACTAAAAATCAATCTGCACACACACAATATGATCATTGACTCGAACACATGACTCAATTGTTAACATTACTAAGACTTCACTAATTAATAATAAATAATTCATTTCATTCATTGATTGGATTAAGCAATAGACCAGGTTGTCCCCCTATGCTCCATTTCGGAACATTAATAAAAGAAAACCCTATGCCTCCTTTCGGAAACATTAATAAACATCCAATGGCAGACGGGCGCAACTCCGTGGCCATAGCTGGTATGAGATCTCATCTAACTCCTTATAATTTTAAAAGTATTTGAAAACAAGAGACTCGTAGATCAGACGGCCTCTGAAAAGTACACGGCTAATACCCCATGAACCCCAACCCCTATTTGTCAATACTCTAGATAGGCACAAATCCAGAGTTTTATTGCTCATCCTTCTTGCACTTTACGTGATTTACCATTTCAAACTTGGTAATGACTCTAATGCAAAATAATACAATCAATCAAACATTAATCACTCACGCAATTTAAATTTCCAATTCAAGTCTTGATTTATTAGTGACAAACAATATTTATTATTGAGTCCTTTAACTACCTCGGTGTATAAACACCTTAAGTGCATAAGGCACCTCAAATCCTCGACCTCGTCTTATAAGACTTTAATTCTTCCTTTACTCATTCCATTTCAATATTAATGAACAAGTAATAAAATAATTCATTCCATATATCCTTGTACCTTTGCCTCTAAGCTCATCTTGCAAGTTATTGCATAAATAATACTTACAAGGAAAATCAATACGTATTTCTCATACATAAATCAAACCAATCATCACATTAATCATCAATCAACCTCACTACCAAACAATTTCAACCAATCTACAAGTTTTCCTAACACGATTCTAAGTTTCCAAGTTCTTATACATGCTCCTAGAGTCAAGGTTTTTGTATCCTTGTACGTACCTTGAGGCCACTTTAAAACTAGAAATTACCTTCTACGAAGTCCTCTCTGGTGGTTGTGGAGAGGGTCGCGGTGGACACCGGAGCAGCAGTGGTGGCTGGTGTCGCAAGCAGAATTTTTTTTTTTTTTTTTGTTGAAGCGTGAATAGGGAGAAGAAGAAGGAAAAGCCAGTAGCAGCAATTCAACGTGAGATTTGGGAGTGAGAAAGTGGAAAATTTTAGGTGGGTTTAACTAATAAGAAGTGAGGTTTTTGGGTTTCCCTAGTTCTAATAAAACTAGGATTAAAACTTGGGCTTAAAGTGAGTGGGTTTTAGGTATGAGAGAATGGGCTTACTAATTTATGGATTGGACTTGCATATTAATGCATGATTAAAATATGGGTAGGGAAATAATCTAATGAAATAATTTTATTAGCTTTATAAACATTAAGTTTATTTGCTTAAATCATAGTAAAATAAATTATGTAAATAAATAATCATAATTAAATATTCACAAAAATATGTTAAAATATAATTTTAAATTTCACAAAATTACGGGGGATTACAGTGTGTGACATGTATTATTTGAACTTTTGAAGTAGCTATCAGTTGGGGCTAGTTGGGGATAACATAAAATGATAAGTGGTTTCGATTTATTTTGTTTCCTTATATTTGAACTTTATAAATACAAACAAGGGTCTCTTCAATGATATGACGTTTTGGAGAAACCCTAAACACAATAAATACAAAGCTAAAATCCGATAGAGATCTGAGCAATTCTCGAAGTAATTCCAGCCTTCCAATCGGGGTATTGAGTTGGAAGGTAGTTGTGTTACCCTTGGGGAGCAATCGTCACTAAGAGCCTTGTAATGGTGATCTACAATTGAGTATTGTTTTTTG
This sequence comes from Chenopodium berlandieri, assembly GCA_034703905.1. Classification (NCBI taxonomy): domain Eukaryota; kingdom Viridiplantae; phylum Streptophyta; class Magnoliopsida; order Caryophyllales; family Amaranthaceae; genus Chenopodium; species Chenopodium berlandieri. The sequence continues at coordinate 62,483,186 of CM068285.1, read as the reverse complement.
CCCTAATTTCTCTATTATTTTCATGGTTACAACATCATATTTCCAACATTAAACATGTGTAAAATTTTACATGGATCATCCTGTAAGTTTCAATACAAAAGAAATGACTATGACAATTTTTCGGCTAGACCTCTAATCTTGAACAAGTTATTTTTATCACCAGTTGTTCTTGTTTTTGAAGTCAACAATTGAGCGAAAACGATGGTGGTTGCTGTAGCCGGAGGAACCACTGGAATTTAAGAACTATATAGTTACAATAGTAATCGATGCAGGTTTTCGATTTGATGGAGTCATTTAATTCACGTCTTTCACCACTTTACAGGTGGACAAGCAGAGCAAAGTATCCAGATCAAACTAGAGTTACTAATCTTACTATAAACATCATACTGTCACGAGCTAAATGTCCTACATTAACTATTCAATCAACTACGCGATTGAGTTTTCTTTATACATGTGGAAATACTTTAATTTAAACACTAAGATAGACATGTTTCAACTACAATTCTACTCCGTATTATATTTGAAATAACATAATTTGTATTATCTTTTCAAAATAAAACCGTATATTTCTTCATGGTATACAATAAGGGGTCGTTTGGTTTGCAGGGGGTAATCGGAATGGAATGAACAAAGGGAATAAAAGAGAATGGAATGAAAAACCTTTCCAAGTAGTATGTTGTTTGTTTTAAAAAAAAATAAAAGGAATGGAGCCACCAGTCCACCACCACACCACCACCACACAGCCACACGAACAACTCATTCCTTCAAATTTCCAGCCATCACCCAGCCAGCCCACCGCCCAGCCACCACCTAGTCACACTCGTCGCCCCTAGTCACACTCGTCGCCCCTAGTCGCACCTCCCCCGCCCATCGCCGCCCAAAAACCCCACCCTCCCCCTAAAACCTTCCTCTACCCTTGAAAAACCCTAGAAATCCCTCCTCCTTGTAAAAACCGCCAACCTAGGGTTTCGAGGGTGGCCGACGGTTCTTATAGGGAGGAGGAGAGATTTCTAGGGTTTTTCGAGGGTAGGGGAAGGTTTTCCGGGGGAGGGGAAGGGTTTTTGGGTGGAGAAGAAGGGCGATGAGAGGAAGGTGAGGTGTGGCGAGGGTAGCTGGGTGGTGGCTGGGCGGTGGGATGCTCGGGGAAGGGGTGGCGATGGTCGGGAAGGGGTGGCGAAGAAGGGCGAGGGGAAGGTTTTTAGGGGAGGGGAGGCTTATTGGTGGGCGGTGATGGTCGGGGAAGGGGCGGCGATGGTGGTGGAGGTGCGACTGGGTGGTAGTTGGGTGGTGGGGGTAAGGTAAAAGGGTGGTGGCTAGTGTGTGTGGTGGTGGAGGGGTGGCTAAGAAAAGGGAATGAAAAAGGTAGAGGGGTGGGGAATGAGTTTAGAACAATTTTGGATAAATCCAAAAATAAAAATGAAGAATGGGAATGACAAAAGATGCAAAACAAACAATTATAAAGGGAATCATTCCCATTCCCTTTCCTCATCAAAGCGAACCAAACGGCCGCCCCTAATAGTAACCCGGCCCGGGACACTGCCCTGACTCAAAAACTAGTCTAGCCCCATACAAAACCTTTTGACTACATCCCGGTTCGCTCCAGCTGTAGTAAGCAGAACAGAAGCCAGATACAGAGAGAAGAAGAAGAAGAAGAGAGGAGAGAGAATGTCTTCATCAGGGAGCGATCCAAGGCTACCATCGGCTGCCAAGCCATTCAGCAGAGCTCCTCAAGATGTTCCGCCTGAACTTCCCGTCGATTACTCCGGCTTCATCGCCGTCTTATGTGCCGTCGTCGGCGCCATGTTCAGGGTAATTCTAATTCTTTTCTCTCCTTTCTTTTCCAATTTTATTAAATTTTGTCAAATCCTTTTTCTTTTGTTTATTTTTTCATCAAAGATTCAATCTTTAAGCTGCTAATTCCATGATCTTTTGTCTACATTTTCCCAGAAATTGTAATATTAATTTTTGATGAGATTTGCTATTATTTAGAGGAATTCTTGTTAATTTAGCCTTTTTGTTGTTGTGATTGTTGCAGTATAAGTTGGGATCTTGGCTCGCAATAATCTTTTGTGCGCAGTCATTAGTGAATATGAAAAACATGGAGAATGATCTTAAGCAGATTTCCATGGCCATGATGTGAGTTTTCCCTTCATCCTTTAAATTTCGCTTTATTTTTTTGCAATCAGGTTATTGCTCGTTTTCGTGCTCGAATCGATTGGTTGCATTGTATGTGGTTAGACTTGTTACCGTTGATAGAGAATTATATGAATTTTATCTATATATATCTCAGGATGTATTTGTCATGGGAAAGGGAATGATTTTTCTTTCGGAAGATGGGTTTATTTAGGTCTATTCAAAATTTGAACTTAGTTCATGATAACCTGGGATTTACTGATTACCATAGAAGTGGTATTATTTCGTTCTTGTAGCACTGTTATGCCAACTTGCTAAGATTTAGTGTTATTGCTATCTCAAGCTTGTTGGTATCCACTTATGGAAACAAATGCGGAGTACAAATGGTTACTTAAAGAAGCTGGACATGTTTTTGTATGTTTCGAGGTTTTAGATTAGCATATCTTAGTCCAGATAAACTGGTCCGTCAAGCAAAACTATTTGCATAGTTGATTTATCATGTCAGTGCTTGAAGGTAAGAGACTCTCCAAGGTGGTAAGGTGATAGGGTATTCAGTCTTGGAGTCTAGACATGCTGAGGTGTGAAGCAAAGACTTGTCTAGGTGAAAGTGAGATGCTCGTTACTGTACTTGAAAAATGTAGTCATTCATTAACACTTTCTTTGGATTGAAGGAAATGGAGGGAAGGGAAATAGAGGGATAGATTATCTTTCATTTGGATAACAAATGAGGAAGGAAGGGAATTGGAGGGAGAGAAATGGGAGAGTAAATTGTAAGAAATTGATCCCTCCATCAATGGAGAGATTTGGAAGGAAAACTCATCTTTCTTCCCTCCCCTCCCCTTCACCTCCCTCCCCTTGTTTTCTTTCCTATTTCTTTATCAAAACACACCATAAGAGTGTGTTTGGATGGAAGGAAATGGAGGGAAAAGAAGGGAATAGAAATGGAGGGAGGGAGTATCTTTCATTTGGATAGCAAATTGGGGATGAAGGGAATTGGAGGGAAGAGAAATGGAGGGATTAAATTCTAAAAAAATGATCCCTCCAACAATGGAGAGATTTGGAAGGAAAATTCTCCATTCTTTCTTCCCCTTCCTTTCCCTTCCCTCCCCTTCACCTCCCTCCCCTTCTTTTCCTTCCCTTAACATTACCCAAACAAGCTGTAAAAGAAAGTTGATCTAGAGTATTGTGTCAATAATTATTGTACCTTATGAAAAAGATTTGGAGATCCTTGACTTCTATATTAATTAGTCATACTGTGAAGGCGCACCTCTTCTGCCTTAGGGCACAGCCATGTCTCTTCACCTAGAGTCGTGAAGGCAATTGTCTTGTGCACCTCACGCCTTAGCCAGCCATGCCTTTTTCTGCAATGCTTCAAGCCTTTAAGTTTAAGATTCTCTAAGGTTACAGGGTGACAGGGTCTTCAGTCTTTGAGTCTAGGCATGCTGGGGTGTGAGGAAAGGGTGTCTAGGTGAAAGTGACTTGAAACTAGTCATTCATTTAAAGAAAGTTGATCTAGAGTATTGTGCCATTTATCATTATTAACTGTACCATATAAAAAAGAATTGGAGATCCATGACCTCTATATCAGTTAGTCATACTTTAAAGGCGCACCTCTTCTGCCTTAGGAAACATCCATGTTTCTTCACCTAGAGTCATGGATGCAATCATCTTGTCCATCACTCCATCTCACGCCTTAGCCAACTGTGCCTTTTTCTGCAATGGTTCAAGGCTTTGAGTTTATGGATTTTGGATAAACTCCTTTGTATCTGCTCCCAAATTTGCTGGGTTTGTGATGGGTTGACATCCGAGTCTGATCCTTTTCTAGTAAACCCTTTTAAACAATCAAATGTAACTCCACCAGATGTAACCAATACATAGGTATCATTAAGAGTTGATAAAATTCTTTGCATACTTTTCTCAGTTTTAAGTTGCAAATTGAATATATATGGAATTGTGAAATCATGCAGGCTAACTGCTTTCAATGTGAAATTCTGAGAATCGCCCATCTTACGTCCTTGTCAAGAATCTGATAGAGACCATAGAGTGGACTAAAGAGGAATTTTGGTTGCTAGGAAGTGAGCAGTTATTAGTACAGCAGAGGAAAAAAAAATAGTTGGTTCACTTTTTTTTTTTTTTTTTTTTTTTTTTATTTCTGTGTGTGTGTGTGTGTGTGTGTGTGAGAGAGAGAGAGGGGGGGGTATTGAAAGTCCTGACACTTGACAGAACATCTTGCAAGAAAAACGAGATAGGAAAGTGAGATGATAATCAATTGTAATCACCAAAATTGCAGGAAATTCAGAGCCTCCTGGGATTTGATATGATGTTTTTGAAACTTTAGACAATAGTATTGTTAGATGCCAAGAATAAATCTATCATGTCAATAGTTGTAGTGTATAAATTTGAATTTAGTTGCATTATAAGAAAGCGAAGATTACTGATGGAATCTTGAGGTCATAGAGGGAAAGAAGAACTTAATAAAAGTTAAAAATTGGTAATGTAAAGAACGTGTTCTTTAAATTTATCTGAAGTTTCCAGAGCCGAAACGCTTTGAGGGAGGAAAAACAAGATGTCAAAGTTTCCTTGCAAGTTGCAATGTACTCCATAGGTGGCAGTAATCCCATGGAATAATTAAGAAGATGCTTAATGATGGTTTGGAAAAAAGGAAGAAGAAGAAGAAAGCAGAACTTGAAAGGTTGCTGTAAAATGGAATCAGAGCCCAAAGTAGCTACAAGATTTGATGTGGGATGGATGGGTGATTGGTAGCCTCTTCTTGAAGAGCAATTTTCTGTATCCGTGCTAGCTCTCACCTCTCAGTCTGTGCTTCAGGTATGGCACCTTTTTGGTGCCTCTACTTGATAAAATATCTTTCACGTATGCATTGCATTTCTGGATGGTGGTTTGGAATTTTGGGTAACAAGCCTAATCAAACAAAATATAGGACATGGAGTTCCACCTAAATACCAAAGGTCTCATGATGGTTGAAATTAGGACTGGTTTAAAAGTGCTATTAATGGCAGAAGTTGGAAACCAACATTAATGTTTATTTGAGATGATATGGATATTTGGTAGGTTCAGACGCTCAGTCATGATGGTATGGGTATTTGGTAGGTTCAGTCAAGATGCTATGGGTAATCCTTATGCATGTGTATCTATCTGCCCATCATGTGTTATACCTAGTTATTCACATTCTATTGATGGTTATTATGGTAGCATTTAGAGGGGAAGGAAAACTCTAGGTTATAAATTCAATCACTTATTCATGTGTATCTATCTGCCCATCATGTGTTTGATTTCAGTTTGAGTACTGTAATCTATGCTGCTATATTAAAATATCTTTTATGAAACCTCATCATGTGGCGTTTCCCTTGGCTAATGCATCATCACTGTTCTTCAATGGCAACTGCGCTGTTTTCATGTTCGTCCTGATTCTAAATCCTCCAATGTGTTTTCTTTACTTGGATTCCAGGTTTGCAATTATGGGATTGGTGACGAACTACATGGGGCCACGACCACCAGTTTCAAAAACTTGACAGTGCCTTAATTTTCCTGCTTACAATTAGTTCCCTAAACTTCTACAAATGGTCTTGTAATGACAAATTATTACACCCTCATAATATTTGTGTTATGTTTTGGCAATCTGGATCATTTTTGACATCGTGCTATATAAAGTTTTTTCTTTTTGACAAATATTTCATATAACGAAACAGAAGTACAATCTGAGAGCAAACTAAAGCAAGAAAACACAAAACAACAGAGGAAACTAAAAATAAGAAACCAAAACAAATAAATATCAAAACGACCAGAAAAGAAAACGACGTTGACGAGCCCGAACAACCAACCAGTGCGCTGGAGCAACCCAACCCAAACCCTGAGACGAGGAACCTTACGAATCCAATAGGAATCAAATTGTAATAGAATGTCTCGGATAGCCCTCAACAACCAAACACAAGAAATATCATCCGAACACGAACGACAAAACATGGAAACCAGAACTGTGCTGTCCGTAAAGAGTAGAGGACTAAAAAAACATTTTCGTCTTGCAGCCAAAAGAGCCCATAAGCAAGTCTATAGTTTCGATTGTAAAGCTGACGAAGACCGACAAGCTCGGGAAAACCCACCCAAAACAGTAGGGGAAAGCTCACTCTGAAATTCCAACCTGCCCCTGCTGATCATGACTGTTCTGATGAGTCTATTTTATATATATTTTTATTCCCCGTCCCACGGTCACATTTGTGCTTATTTGAGCTCTACGGAGCTATTTTTATTACTAATATACGTTTTCTAGTGTTTTTGTAGAGTTGGTATCTTTTGTAGGAATTTACAAATTTATGATAATTGCGGAGCTTATTGAGCCACTACAAAGATATTGGAGTCGGATCGTATTTTATGACCATATATTTAAAGCCCAAGGTCGAGCTAATTAATTTGGTTCGGTGATTAAGGGCTCGATTTATTTGGAGTACTAATTTTATTAAGTCCAATATTTGGATATCAAGAAGATGGATATTGGGCCAATTCATATAAAGGTTCAAGTTACAAGATCAAGTTAAAGGGGTTTTAGTGGATGATTATAAATATCCAATTAGTGAGTTGTTAGTAGGAAATTAGTGGGCTTTGTTATTAAAACCCATTGCCTTTTCTCTATTTAAGGGGGTAGTAGTAGGACGTGAAGGGGGGAGGTTAGCTTATTTTCTTTATTTTCTTTTGATTTATTGCTTTTACGCAGCTTTTAGTAAGCAGTTTTTAGTGGAGATTCATGATCCCCATTATTGAAATTAGTATTAGCTTATTATTTTCCGTAAAACTTGTTGTTTTTGTTAGACATTGATTTTGCTCTGTTAGTTACGTTCGTCACTTTTGTTTTAATTGTTGATTGGATTACTTCGTACTATTATTTTAGATAGTTTTTATATTTATGCTTTTCGTCACTTATTGTTTTGATAGTTTTTATTTTATTTAATTTCTTGTTTCTTCTTGTTTTATTCTTTTAATCATGTTTAATTTAATAGTTTTGTTTAATTTAGATTTAATTATGTTCGAGTAGATTTTTATTCTAGGGTTTGGGAATCCATGAATAATACGAAGGGGTAATTTATTATTGTTAATTATTGATGATTGATTAATTTTCTATTGATTGGTTTAATACTATGCAATTAGATTTGCGCAGGTTTAATTGTATGAGTTTTGCAATATTGATTCGAGATTCGACAGATGAGAATTGATATTTAGGCTTAGTTTCAATAGGCATGTTAATCAATTAATGGTTAGGTCGAGATTCGAGAGATGAGATTTAATACCAGTAGATTAATTATGTGATTATAATACGTAGCGACAACCCTTTATAATTTGGTTAATTTATGCATTGATATTTGATCGTATGTTTTACCCTGAAGTATTATTTATTGGTGAACCTATACCCTAGAGCTTTTTATTAGTGATTATCTCCTTAGATTTATTTGTTTAGCTTCATTATTAGTTTAATTCCCATAAACACAAATTTGGTTACTTGGTAATTTAGACTATAATTGTTAATTAGGAATAGAAGAACCTTGTTTCCCTGTGGATTCGACCCTACTTCCCTATCTACTTTAGTTAGAGGACTTAGGAATTACTTTTGATTAGGTGATACGACTTAAGCCTGTCATGTTCCAAGCACCATCAAAGACTATACAACAATCTGCAATACCTTAATACGAGCCATGTAAACACCCAGATGTAACGGGAGGAGGACACGGAAACTTACGTCGCCGGAAGGACGAAACAAAGCTAGAAATCGTAACAGCCTCCAAACTACGCGAAATCCATTCTGCAAAAATATGAAGAAATGAAGTAGGAGACCAAACCGCCTGTTAAAAAACAATTTAATTACGAGTAAGCCAAATAGCCCACAAAAGAGAGACCAAAGTGGCTAGACTATGCCAATTTCGAGACTTCCCATAACCAAAAATTAGCTTTGTGAACCAGTGAGTAAACAAGTTTACAGTTAAAGAAGTACTCTGGAGTCCCAAGGGACCAGTGGTCAAGAGATGAGAAACAAATGAACAATCCCGAAATAAATGCAAAGTCGTTTCCAAGTGATCATGACAAAGAATACAAACGGGGTTAACAGGAAGTCCTCGGGAATGCAAAGTAGTAGAAAGAGGTAAAGCATCATGAATCAATTTCCAGGAAAACATCCTCAACTTGGACATAATTGGCATCCCCCAAAAGCGTTTCCACCACGAAGCTGGAACCGGATCACTGGCCACTGGCCACTAACACCATGGACTGGCGAATCAGCAATGCATAAGCCGATTAGCATCACGTGTAAATTTCCAATAAACAAAATCATCCATCAGTTTTTGAGGGCGTTCAACAGACAAAATATGCGAAGCCGTAATATTGTCGAAAAATCGATGGACCTTAGAAGTATCCCACATGTATGAACGCAGACAATAATAGAAGAAACATGAGTCAGAACATCCGACTCACCCAGACCTGATTTGAAGGAAACATGCCCCCCAGGGGCCTAAAGGAGACGAACTTGAGTCCCCGAACCTACTTTCCATGCAATCCCCTGAGCCAGAATGGACATACCAGCCAGAAGACCTCAACAGCCCAACGAAGACCGAGAAACCCGACTAGGCAAGAAGGACTGAAGGGAGGAATACTTTGCCGATAACACACAAAACCAGGAGCTGAGGATGCCGATATATACACAAACTACGGAGCCCTAGTCCGCTCAAGCCCTTAGGAAGATGAAGCAGAGAAGAAGAGTGAAGGGCCATCCCCCGAGATGAAGATGAGGAACGCCACCAAAAATGAGCAAGCATTCGATCAACATGTTGACAGATCGAGGAGGGGATCTGAAACACAGACAAAATATGGTTGAACGAAGCAACAAGAACTGAATTAATAATCACCAACTTAGCAGCCGAAGAAAGCCGAAGAGAAGCGAAATTAGAAAGACGCTTTGACACTTTATCCACCAGGAAACGAAACTCCGAAGCTTTACTCCTCCCCAAATCAACCGGCAATCCCAAATAAGAATCCAAAGAACCCCTACATTGAAGCCGCAAACTACGAGCCAAATAATCTCGATAATCTGAAGGAGTGTTCTGCTGAATTTAACAAAGGACTTCTGCAGATTGATCACCTCACCTGACCAGACATACTACAAAAATCCGAAAGAAGGCCCATTAGATTATCACAAGTAGATATAGACACTTGGAAGAACAACATGGAATCGTCTGCAAGAACAAATGGGAAATAGAAGGCGCTCCTCGCGAAATACAAATGCCTTTGAGTAACGACTGCTCCTCCACACTGCGTAACATGGAAGAAAGAACTTCCATATAGAGAACAAACAAGTACGAAGAAAGCGGATCACCCTGCCGAAGAGCACGCTGTGGAAAAAAGGTGGAAGACGGATCCCCATTGACCAACACTTGATAAGAGACTGTAGAGACGCACTGGTGTATAATATGTATCTAGTATGGAGGAAAGCCAAAGACCTTTAAAACATGAAGTAAAAAATGCGAACCCGATCATAGGCCTTATTCATGTCCAATTTTAAAGCAGCATAAAACCGTTTCCTAGCCCTAGAAGCATTCATGAACGAGAGAAGTTCATGGGAAATTAGAGCATTGTCTGACATAAGACGTCCTAGAACAAATGCATTCTGAAAATAAAAAACCAAAGACGGTAAGACAAGACGAAGCCGAACAGTAATACATTTGGCGATGCACTTGTAAAGAACGTTACAAAGACCAATAGGACGAAACTGCGTAACAAGCTCCGGACTGTTAACCTTGGCAAGCAGAGTTAAGAAAGTACGATTCCACTCCTTCAGCATATAGCCATGAGTAAAAAAATACTGAACTGCTCCAACCACCAAAGAACCGACCAACTGCCAATGAATCTTGAAAAAATCCGAAGAAAAACCATCAGGTCCAGGAGTCTTATTATCGTCAATACTAAACATGGCCTCCTTAATTTTCAAATCTGAAAAGGGAATTAACAACTTCTGCTGTTCTGAGGAAAGAGAAGGTAGATGAATCTGATCCCACCAAGAAGAGGCTGTCACTGGAGAGAACCCCTGGACGGTATACAAATCTTTGTAGAACGAAAGCACCACTGACTTAATACCCACAGGATCAGCTACCCAAGAACCGTCTAAGGACTTCAAACTGTGAATCTTATTACGACGGCGACGAGACTGAACCAAAGAGAAAAGGAGACGAGAATGACTCTCCATTTGCATCCCAATTAACCTTCGCACGCGGACGCCAAAACATAAAAGCAGCCTGAGCCTCTGCAACCTTTTCCTCCCTCGTAGTGAGAAAAAGACATCGACCAACTCGAGTATGCAAACAAGAAGCAGCCTGACCAATAGACAAAGCTATATTCTTCCAATCAATATCCCACAATCGTTTATGAGAGGTGCACCAAACTAACAGACGTTCTTTAATGAGAGATAACTTTCGAGACTAAGAAAATATCGGAGAACCAGTGACGACCATTGAAACTACAGAGTCAACTATAGAGTGTACGTCCTTTGCCGATAAACACCAATTTTCTATCCTATAAGGTTGATGAACTCTATTATCCCAGAAAGAACAATAGCAGCATGATCCGAGAACAGAATAGGGTGGTGTAGTACAGTTGTATCTGGATACTCCTGAAACCAAGAAGTTGTATAAGCTTTATCCAGGAGCTCAAAAGTTGAGTCAAAATCAGAATGATTATTTGTCCAAGTAAACTGGCCCTGAAAACGGAACTTCCAATAAACCCGACTGTAAGCGCCGGTCCATGATTTCATGACGACCAAGTATAGAAGTAGAGCCACCCACTTTATCCGTTAAAAATTCCACCTGGTTAAAATCCCCTAGTAAAACCAAGTTTGAATTTGAACACAAAATATCTGAAAGGGCAGACCAAATTTGAGGACGATCAACCACATGGGGCGCCCCATACACAAACACCACATATTTTATTACAGAGTCCACAAGTATTTTACTAAAGATGAAATTTGAAGTAATTAAAATAGGAACTATTTGAAGCAGGGAAAACCACAACAAAAACAAACCACCACATAAACCAACTGCATCTGTACCACAAAATCCGGAAAAAGGAACACGTACTAGACAACTTTTTTTGTAGCAATATCTACAGAAACTATAGTTTCCATAAAAAAACATAACATCTAAACCAAGGAGCGGACTAAAGAGCTAATATACGGAACTTTAGGGTAGTCGGCCTACCCAAGACCCCCAGTTCCATGATCCAAACTTCATCTCACACCGGGTGGCCCAATAGGGGGAGCCACCAACCTCTCTAGAGGTAACAGAAGAAACACGAGAAAATTCTGCAGTAGCATGACCTGTTCGCTCTTTCAAAGGAAAACAGTAGAACCAGTCTGACAACATACTAGCTCTCAATTCATCATACAGATTCGTGGCCAAAGCATGCAGAAAATTCACTCTCCATTTATGCCTCTTCCTTCTCCCGTTTCCAAGGTTTGAAAATAGAAGAGCAGCTTTATAAGCTACGGATCCCTGCTCCAACATAGCTGCTCTGTCGCGGACGTCGTCACATAGAAATAGGAAAATGTTGTCGAACTTCTGGACTTTAATTTCCCCAACTTAATCCATTGGTTTGACACCCACTCTTTGAAATTGAGATAGTTGGAGGTCAGATGGTGGAGGATGGTGATCGGCAGACAAGCGGTGGAGGGAAATTGGGGAAAAGGGCTCTAGTGTTCTAGAGAGATAAGCTCTCTTTTAGAGAGAAGTTTTTGCACTTTTGTGCTATATTAAGTTATAAACTGAAAGTGACACCCCTTGTTTTGCATCAGATTATGAGCGAATGTAACTAGAATTGGTTGACTTCTCAATCTTGAACCATTTCTGATCTCCTTTTTATTTCTATGCAAATTGATCGATCAAATTCCTAATTTCTATCACTGAAAAATTTACTATTTGTATCTATTGTTGAGACTTTTTTTTTTTTTCGAAATCTATTGTTGAGACTCTAATTAATACAGTTTTTGTAACTTTTACTTGCTAAATAATTCGGATATCTAAAAGAAAAAGAAAAAAAAAAACTTTGCTTAGATTTGATTTGATTTAGTCATTTTTACGATATATGATTTGATTTGACTAAACTTTAAACTCATTTAGACATTACGAGTTATTCTTAATCAATAATAAAAAAAAACCTTATCAAATGAGATGTCATTCGTATTAACCATTATTAAAAAAAATTGTATTAACCTGTAGTTTCTATATATGAAATTTTAACTTCTTTAATTATATTTTTAATGGCAAATATATCAATAACTTTTATATACGCCAATATCAATCGAACAATTGGAGTAACTTAAACCCGATATAATGCAACTTTTGATCACTTAAGAATTATTTTACATTCTATTTAAAAGTGTGTAAATATAATATTCACAAATTAAAAAAAATAATTCGATAGTTTTCAAAACAAGCAAATACTAGTACATTTTTTGCTTACTACTCAGTACATGTTAAATTAGTCACAAAGATTCAATAATGTTCACTGTATTTCTTCTCATTCATATTATTCATTTTTTTTACATCAACATAACTTAAATAAATTACAAGTTAAAAGTAAAGCTAATTAAACTAGTTCGACTATGATTCGTTAACCGATGTGCCCGTCGTACCTGATCTCTATCCACTTTGAGGATATTACAACATTGAAAATTTAGGCCCAACTTTTTGAAATCCAGAAAATGCTTATATCATTTATGTCCTCCTTTTGTAAGAATTTGATCAAATTCATCGAGTCTGAATAAAGAAGCACCTTATAAAACCCCATAAATGAACACCATTTTAAAGCCTCAAAACAAGCTTGGGCCCCCGCATACAAAGCAGAAGTTGCAAGTCCAAAGCTTGCTCCCGCATCAAAGAAATCTCCTATTCAAAGTGCTCGGGCCTCCATTATCTCCACGAAAGAGTCGCTGGTTTCTCGTGACCCACAGACCCCATAAGGTTGCAATAAAAGTGGATATTGCTGAACTATGGATCCCATCCCGACTATAGAAAAGCAGGATATAAGTTTGAATCCATTCCCGAAGTGAAATGGAGATGGATTCATTAGTTGTATGGCCATCAATTACGTGGGCATTACTCCACACAAATTTAGCCAAATCGCAGAACCTAAAGACGTGTTGTGAGTTCTCATTTTCCAAACCACAATAGTCACATAAAACATTCATTTGCACCCCTCGCTGTTGTAGCTTCTCTTTTGTAAGAATGGCGTCATAGAAAAGTTTCCATATAAACATACTCCATTTTGGCGGAATCCGAAGTCTCCAAATGATTTTAAAGAAATCAAAGGTTTCCTTGATATGGTCCGGTTCTTGAGTTTTTGCCTTTTGTGATAAAAAAACCATACCTAGTTTTAACTGTAAACTTCCCTAAGGAATGATTAGCCCACTACATGAAGTCCTCCGCCCTAGTCTTTGGAAGTTCCATCCCTAAAATTTCCTATGTGTTGTTCCACTCAAATTTCTCTCTAATAAACGAAGCCTTCCATGAACAAGAATTGGGGTCAATAAAATCTTTGACCTTCCATCTCAGACTGTCACGTAGAGTCTGATTCGATTTGACCACTGACACTTTCCCATCAACCCATTTGCTGCTACAAGCAGGAATATTATCACCATTCCCAATCTTCCAAGCAAAACCTGGTAGGAATCAGTTGGTAACTTTCCGGAAACCACTGCGAGCATAAGAAATAGGCCCAAGCACCTAAATTCTAAGTATGCCATGACACAAGACACAGTTTATTTTTGTATTAAAAACCTTAGCTGCCAGAAGTTGAGGATTCTTGTGAATTCTAAGAACATTTTTGAATAAAAGGGTATCATTCATCATACTAGTAGCCCTAATTCCTAACCCTCCTATTCCTTTTGGTAACCGAATAATCTGTCTTTTCGTCCAATGAATACCCTTTTCTCCATTCGTATCCCACCAAAACCTGGTTATGATCGAATCTAATTTGTTTGCTGTTGCTATGGGCAGCTTAAGAGACTTCATAACATGTGAAGAGATACCCATTAGAACTGAGTTTATAAGCACCAATTTTGCAGATTGTGACAACCTACATGCAGACCATGACATGATTTTTGTTTTTACCTTTTCCACCAAGAAGTTAAAGTTTTCCGATTTTTTCCCCGAAATATCAATTGGGTTTCCCAAATGTATTCCCATAAGTTGAACACTAGGAATCATGAGAATTTTCTTATATTCGGTAATAAGACCAGTAGGAACAGAGGGACTAAATTTTATGTATGATTTTTGAAAATTAATTTTTTTTTGTCCTGAAAGTGCCCCAAATCTTGTTAAAATATCCCGAATGTTTGTGCAAGAAGAGTGATCAATTTTGAAGAAAACATGGCATCATCCGCAAAAAATAAATGTGACATTTTGGTGCTCTACAGGCAATTTTAATGCCACGAAAAAGGTTAATCAGCTAAAAGTAACATTCTTGACAAAACATCCATACAAAAGAGGAATAAATACGAGGATAGAGGGTCACCTTGGCGGAGACCACAGTGCGGTTTAAAGCCTTCAGTTGTCTTACCATTCACAATGGCCTTAAAGGTGACGATTGAAACACATTGAGAAATCCACTGAATCCAACGTGAGGAGAAGCCATAAGCTTTTAGGGTTTTAAACAAAAAACCTAATCTACACGATCATAAGCTTTCGACATATCGACCTTGATAGCTGCAAGATGGGTCGAATGTTTTTTCATATTTATGAAATGGATAAGCTCCTGCGATAAGTACACATTGTCTTCCATATAGCAACCAGGAATAAATGCATGCTGATAATCTAATATTAAATAAAGGAGAGCTAGTTTCATACGTTTCACCAAACACTTTGCAATACACTTGTAAACTGTGTTACAAAGACTAATCGGCCTGAATTGCGTAACCATTTCGAATAGACCTTTGGAAGAAGAACCAAGAGCGAAGCATTTAGCTCAGTCAAAAGAAAACATGTGTCAAAGAAATGTTGTACACTTTTAATCACACTTTCGCCGACCACCTCGCAATGAATTTTAAAAAATTCCGCTATAAAGTCATCCGGCGGCCCTGGAGATTTCGATGAGTGAATGCCAAGCATTGCTTGTTTGATTTCTATTAGAGTGAATGGTTTCTCCAAATCTTCCGCAGTAGAAGTTGGATAATTAGGAAAATGAATTTCCCTTAATAGAAGATCTATATTTTCCTTATGGCTCGGATTAATCTCATGCTGGAAAGCATTCTTGAAGTTATTGAAAAATAATTCCACAATTTTCTCTTGTCCTTCCACCCATTCCCCACTGTCATTACATAAAGTCAGGATTTCTTTCCTCTTCTTTTTTTGTTTAATTTAACTTTGTTGAAAAGTCGTTTAGTGGGAGCATCCCCTTCTTTTAGCCATTTCGCTTTGAGACGTTGTTGCCAATAACCATATTGTAGCTGACATTCTGGAATAATAAAATTGAGTTGTTGTACTAATTGGTTACCACCACTCAAGCACGAGATATTTGAGCTAGTATAGAGTAGCTTCTTATTCACATCTTGCCAATTAATACCTAAGACCTGTCTATTGTCAAGACACCATTTTTGAAGACGATGTCTCACGCTATGCAATCTTCTCACAAGAACAAAAGAATTCGAGCCAGGAATGTATTTACCCCATTCCATATTGATTAAATGAGCAACCTTCGGAAAGTGCAGGCACCAAACTTCCACTTAGTAAGGTCGGTTGACTGAAAATTAAGAGGGGTTTAGATCAAATGTGATAGCCGCATGATCCGACACCATGATGGGTTCGTTATATTTCCCACCACCAAAGTCATCAAACCAATATGAGGTTACATAACCACGATCTAATCTTTCCAAAATCAAACCGTTCCCAAGTCTTTTGTTAGTCCAAGTATATCTTGGACCTGAAAAGGGAATTTCAAGTACATCATTATTTAAACGCCAATCAATGAAAGTATCCACCCCTCTAATAGTCGGGCTTCCTCCAAGTTTATCCTCCAAATATTCAATTTGGTTAAAATCACCAAGTAAAAGACATTTAGGATAAGTGCAAATAAAGTCAGATAAATCATTCCAAACCGAAGCCCGATCTTCAATAGCCGGAGCACCATACACAAATACTACATACTTTGATATTCCACTAGTTTCAAAAATATTACATTGCATAATATTTTGAGAGAAAAATATTGGAGTAATTGTAGAATTACACCAAGAAAATAAAGCCAAGCCGCCCCTGGTACCTACTGCATCAATGCCAAAAGAAAAATAGGGGAAAGACAGTCCAAAAGAGGGTTAACATCAGTTACAGCCATTTTTTTTCACACAAAAACAAAAGAGAAGGATGTTTAGTTTTAATTAACCATACAAGATAAGGAATTTTAGGGGCATGTGGGTCATTTAAACGCCTAGAATTCCATCAGATTATCTTCATATTGGACTCGGGGGCTGGAACGATGCAGCCGCCTCACCAAGATGTTCCATAAAAGATTGTTGTACTACTTTTGGAAAATCAACATCCATGTCGTCGTCCTCTTCCTGCCTCCTTTTAGAAGTGACTTCCACACTCTTCTGCCTTTTGCTCGTACTAGAAGAAGACGAAGAAGAGGTAGCAGATGGTCTCTTCTTCTTCCTCTTGAACTCAAGAACAAGCAATTTCACACCCCAAGTTCGTGCCATGTCAACATCCGACATAGCTTTAGATTTGAGTTTCAGAGTACCTTGCTTATCTCGTTGCCAAATGTTGAACGATCCCTTTTCCGACCATCAATTCAGCGTTTTCAATTTTCTTTTCTCCACCCAATTCAGATCATTGAAGCTCCTTCTCACTGTCGACCCATTTTCAGATTTGACAAGAGTGGCTTCATCCAGTTTCCTCCTTTTTCCAGACCAACTAGAATGGCTTGAATTAAAGAGGCTGTCAACATTGAGCGTCCCAATTGGTGAAACTAGAGTTACAAGGGCGTTTGGCGGATCATATTCTATATGCGGCACATTTGGCAGGTTCGTACCATAGATTGTTGGAGACGAACCCACAAAGCGGGAACGAGTAGGCTGACCTTCTGGGAAAACATGAGCCAAGTTGCTCCTTGATAATCTGAGAGATCGAGCAAGACGCCTACCTGTTTCAATAAAGTTATATGCAGTAGTAGTAATCTGAAAATCTTGATTAGTGTCCTGACTATTTCAGGAAAAACAATGGGTTCCGACCTCGGCTCAAGGAGACAAAGGCACGACATCGGTAAGACCAGAGGTGGCGGGGCCACAATAGTAAGAAAAGGAAACGAAGCGGCTAGAACCCTTCGTCTTTGTAAAATTGTTGGATTAGCCGAAGACTCGCCCACCTCGAAAGTTGATAGAGCTACCAGATTTGTAGCCGTGTATGGGGAGCTGCGGCGAATTGGAGGAGACAGAGGCTCAATTGGAGCTTTTCCTCTATCTTGAGTCTCTTGCTCTCTTCTACCGTTGGATGCTTGGTCCAAGTGTAATTTCATATCTTGATCTGGGCTTCTTACTTCTCGTGGGATAGAATTAATCCTCAAGTTGTGTTATGATTTCATGGCTGAGAAGCATTTTCAGAAGCTTGATGAGATAGGTTGTACCGAGCATAAGGGTCGTTTCCCAGCCCAAATCTCGTACCTGTTTGCCATACCATATTGGATTTGTTCCCTACATGTCCATTCTCAATAACATCAGTTTCAGAGCTACCATCAAAAGCAGAGTAATACCTTTCTGTACCACCGCTATCCAAGCTATCACCAGAGAGATCTGAGTCGCCTCTTCCATTCCTATCCATAAATGGAATATCTTCAGGTTCGGTTGGCCAAATAAGGTTAACTTCTGAGTTTCAATAACGAAAAATGTTCGGAAGTCCTTTGACATAGTTGGTGTAGTAAGCCTGCTGCCCAGGCCCATAAAGCACCCTCATTCCCCGTCTTTCTAGTGCAACAAGTCTACACCGAAGACTACGAGTCGCCACATCCTTCTTCACCTTACAGCTCCCTACTATGACCAACATAACCACAAGATTTACGATATTTAAAGACACCTTCATACCTGAAGAAAACCCTGACTACACGATCTCCTTCCACCGGTACATAACACCCTGGAATAAGTGGTTAAGATGTATCAATTAACATCCGCACCTTTATATTTGCATGCATGGGTAGCCTAGCTCCAACCTGTTCATACTCTTCAATATAACCCACATGAGATAGAATTTGATTTTCCCACTCTCGACTTAGGTACAATAAGGGTAATCCTTGCACTAACCCAGAGACGAGAAATGGCAAGCTGATTTCTTGTGGTATATAAGATCGGTGATAGCGCCTTAAATTAATAAGTCGGCCTTTAAAGACAGCAAAGTGTTGGCGAATGGTTCCATCCAAATCATAAGCATTGAAACACTCGAAGAGAAAATAGTTTCCAGATTGGTGAACACGAATATAACCTCTTCGTATCCACCTACAATTGACAATATGTTGAACAAAAGTTACTGTTGGTGGGTAGGGTCCCAAGAAAACGCCAATAGCACTACGATTGTAGTTAATTGTCCCTAAAAAGGTGAAGTTAGCAGGGGGAGCTGCCAACACACCCATCCTTTGGTCCTCATCAGGATCCCCATTATTATGGGGCCCTTAAGGTTAATTGTTATCCATGTAAAAGTGAGAAAAAAAAATAGTAGATCTAGAAGAAAAGCAAATTACACAGGACAAAGAAAAGGAATAGATTAGATAGACAGAAAGAAGACGAAAAGGGAGCTAAAAAGCCACACCCTGTTGTAAATTGAGCATTCAATGCTCCTATATAAAGGCAGAGGAGATACACCAGCCAAAATAAATGGCTAATGCATAAAATCCAAGTGTCACAAAGAAACTAGAACAAGGAACTTAAAACCAAAAAAGAATAGCTAGATTTGGGAAAACAATCTTTGAACAATTTGAGTATTGTAGTATCTCAAATTCTATTGGCGGTAGGAATTCAAAGTTAGAAGATCGATAGATTTTGCTAAAAAAACTTCTGACAGGAACAACGATACGAAGAAGGATAGATAGATTGATGAGCACGGTTGTGTGTAACTGTAGACACCTGATTGTGTCTCCTCAAAAACCAAACACAGTGATGAGTACCTTTCACGTCTTTGATTATCGAGTTAGGTGAAGAGTTGAAGAGTCTCGTGAATTTCCTTTATCCTTGACCAGTTCTAACCTTTTTCTAAATGTTTTAAGATAAAATCATTTATTTCGTGTCTTTAAACCCAAAAATCATTCATTTCGTGTCTTTAAACCCAAAATCATTCATTTCGTGTCTTTAAAAATCATTCATTTCGTGTCCTCTTTATAAAACGTCCAAACCTGATTATTTTGGTTCATAATACTAGTCTAATTATTGTGTATTTGGATAGATATTGAAAAGACCTTTCCAACGATATATTATAAGCCCAAATCCGACTTATAACGAATAAGTTATGGCCAAATTACTAAACCAAGCCCAAACCAAACCTAGGTCCACCTTATCTACGACCTAATGATCATGTGGAGGGTCCATTAACCTTAATCCCAATCCTAAACCAATTAGGATTCATTAGGAACTTCTAGAAGGTTCTAGTCTATCCATTCCGCAAGATAAAGATCAAAGAGTTTGAAATTGAATAAAACTCCTCTTTTTGAAAGTCCTTATTCTATTTGAATTTAAAGACGTTCAAATATAATTTTCGTGACTAAAAAATTTTATCCAAATATTAGGTGGTTTGATAGACTTTGAAATTATCTTTCCAATGATATATCATAATCCCAATTCTGAGCTATAACGGAAAAGATACGAACAAAATACCAAACTCTATGCAAAACTGACACCGTTCCACTATTTCGGCCATATATTTTATTCTACAAATGATATTAATATGATTCTAATTGGGTTGGAAATTAGAATTTCATGTATTTTCAACTATATATTATTTATCTTATTCCGATTTTTGGATCAAAAGTTATGATAAAAACAAAAACTGGAAAAAAGTGTTGTCTATTGCGCCGCGATGGATCCTGTTTTACTCCGAATCAAATTCTGACTCTTTTTATATCCTTCGACCCTCTTTTTTCCTTGTAAATAGAGGTCGCTTCACCTCGTTTTCAATCATCAACAAGCTTGATCACCAACAATCATCATCTAATCCTCTCTCTAAGCTAAAAGCTTTTCTCTCTCTCTTTCTTAGCCTGACCTAAACACATCCCAATACCTTCTTGATATTATACACCATTCTCCCTTCACGAGTCTTGAATAATCCAATCCCTTCTCGAAGTTGCCTTCGACCTCGACGTGAAAGGTTGATAGTTCTGAGAGTGTGGTCCCAAATCTATATTTTAATTCTTATTTGATTTATTTGTTTGATTTATTTCTTTCTTGAAGTTACTAACGTGTGTATTGTTTTAATAGAAAGAGATACGAGGCATCAAAGTGAGTAGATCTACTATCTTTATTCCTTGCTTTTGATAAAGAAATCATGCTTAGAATATTATTTTAATTCCTAGGATCATGATAGGATGCTTTTTTGATTCCTAGTATCATGTTTAGGGTGTTAGCTAATATTTCTATTATCATGTTTCTAGTATCATGCCTAGGATCTTACTAATTATACTGTTGATGAGATTATGATTATATTGATTATGATGATGATGATTTGTTGTGTCAATAATAATTACATTGCTTAATTATTTATTATTCATTGTTATTGCTTGTTCACGCCCTTTTCTGCAGGTTTTAAAGGGAAATTGTATATGAAATCACGCCTAATAAGATAATTAATAATTTGATTTAGGCTTAATATGATTTTTATTCAAGTGATCACCAATAATAGATTTATTTGTGCATTAATAATCAACCAACATAGATTAAACAGGTTTAAGGCTAACTTGTTGGATGTATGTTGATCGGAAAGCGCACATGAATATCATAAGAATTAAGTAGAGGCCGATTTAGGGCAGTTTCAATCTCCTTTAGGTTGGATTCGTACCATCATCCCCGAATATCCAGTCATGGTTCCGGACCACTATGGAGTTAGCGATCTCCGTGATCGTGAATGGGGTGTAACCTTCACACTCGTGAACAGTTTACAAGTTCCTAAAACTTGTTGGCGACTCTTTTATCTCTAGCTTCTTTCTCTTTGGACGCCACCGTGCCTAAAAGCATGATCACATTGGGGCTCAAAGTTGATGTTTGAAATATTCCCTACAGTAACGATAACCAAAATAAATAAAAAAAAAAAAAATAAAAAAAAAAACTCAACTTAGTGAGAAAAGCTCTTGGTTAGAGAGATATTTTTTTTAAATGTCAACTTCTCATTCATATTCATGGCCATAATACAAGTATATATAACAATAAGATTTACAGAACCCTAATATTCCCCATATATTTACAAAAGATATTCGCCTAAAATATTATCCCAACTCACCACAATAATACGAACAATAATATCCTAGGATATCATAATAATATCCTAGGATATCATAATAATATCCTAGTATATCTCTAATACCCCCCCCCCCCCAAGTTGGAGCATACGAATCACAAATGCCCAACTTGCGAAGTAAGTAATCAAACTTGACCTTCCCTAAAGCCTTCGTAAAAATGTCAGCCAACTGAATTGTCGTGGACACATAGGAAGGTTTAATAATGCTTGTTGTAATCGCATCTCTGACAAAATGATAGTCAACTTCAATATGCTTCATGCGTTCATGAAAAACCGGATTTTGAGCAATATACAACGCCGACTGACTGTCACAATATAGGTACATGCCACTATCATGTCGCACACCTAGGTCCCCTAGAAGCTGCTTTAGCCACTTCAACTTGCAGGTTACTGCCGCCATAGAACGATATGTTGTTTCTTAGTTTTCCACGACATCAGAGACAAACCAAAAAGCACAAACCAACCACTCAAAGATCGTCTCAAAAGAGGACAACTTGCCCAATCCGAGTCACACCAACCCTCCAACTGCAAAGCACTATCTGATCGCAATAGGATACCCTGACCCGGATTTTTCTTCAAATATCTCACAACTCGTAACGTGGTATCCCAATGTTCAACTCTCGAACTCTGCATAAATTGCGATAGAATGTGCACAGAATAGGCCAAGTCAGGCCTAGTAACCGATAGATAGATCAAACGCCCTATGAGACGTCTATATTTCTCCACATCGTGCATAAATTCACCCTGCGCCAGAGCTAATGTGTGGTTCTGCTCCATAGGAAAATCTACAGGTTTTGCTTCTAGCAATCCTGTTTTTGTAATACTCCCTCAATCCCATAATAATTGACACAGTTACCATTTTTTTCCGTCCAGAAATACTTGACACGTTACTAAATATAGAATAGGACCACTAATAAAAAAAATATTTTCCTATACTCTCTTTGGGACCACAAACCCCAAAACCCAATAAATCCTACATTTTCTCTCTCCTCACTACCCCCACCTCCCCACTTTTTGTTTTCTTAAAGTATAAAAATACAAAAGAGAATCCTTTATATAATAAATAAATGTTTTAATAGGCGCACTTGTAGTTTTCTTAAACTAATTGTCCACCCAAACGTCCCAAGTATTATGGGACGAAGGGAGTAATATCAACTGTATACTTTTTTTGACGCATGAAAATTCCCTACTTATTTCGGGCTACCTCTAGTCCCAAAAAATATTTTAACACACCCAAGTCTTCATCTTTAAACAATTTCCCAAATATGCCTTAAATTTAAGCATAGCAGACTTATCATTTCCTACAACGATCAAATCATCAACATAAACTAGAACATTCAACTGCATTTTTCCTTTTGTCAGAGTGTAAATAAGGAATAATCAGAGTATGACTATTTAAAGCCATAATTCTTCAATGCCGTTGCCAGTTTTGCAAACCAACAACGCGGAGCTTATTTCAAGCCATATAATGATTTCTTCATCCTGCACACTTTACCAGAATTATTTTTATTAAAGCCAGGGGGAATTTTCATGTATACCTCTTCTTCCAAATCTCCATGTAGGAATGCATTGTGGACATCCATTTGATGAACTTACCAATTTCTTCACTGCTACAACTACAAGGAACGTTAGAATTATCACCATCTTTGCCACGGAGCAAATGTTTCATTGTAGTCTAGACCTTCAACCTAATGATGGCCAAATATCACTAGTCTAGCCTTCAATCGCTGGAAGTTTTCGTGCTCATCGTACTTTTCTTTGTAGACCCATTTACTCCCGAGCGCCTTTTTGCCGGGTGGCAAATATTCTAGCACCCATGTTCCCTGTTCTTCTAGTGCCTGAATTTCATCGGTCATTGCTTTTCTCCATCCCTCATGCTTCATAACTTCTTTAAAAAATTCAGTTCATTACTGCTTGTAATTGCTGCAATATACTTTCTATGTTTCACAGAATACCGATGAGAATTAACAAAATGTGTTAAAGGGTAAACAGTACCTGAGGAAGATAGCGCAGATGAACTTTGGGGCGTGGATGGACTTTTATTCCGAATGGTGTCAGTCACATAGTCATAGAGCTTGACCGAGGGAAATTTGTGACGCTGCCCTTTGATAACTTATTATTTGGTATGATTTTAGGGTGGTTTTGAACCCCGTTTTTGTTATTATTCGGCATCTAAAGTTCATTATTTATTCTATTTTTATGTAAATTTTGTATTATCCATGCTTCACGGGTTGTTTGTGTTTTTAATGTAATGTAGCGCTTTTTAGCACTATGAAGGCAATCAAGCATGAGTGGGCAAGGAGAAGGGCAAGCTTAGTTGATAGAGATATAGAGGAAGAAGGATGAGTTCCTTAAAGAGAAATGAAAAGCTTTTGGAAAGCCTTGAAGGGTTGTTTGCACAAGGGTTAACTTCAACTGACCATAACTTTTGTTCTACTCAACATTTTGAAGTGATTTAAATTGGAAGTTCATCTCAAGAGCTTTCCAACGACTGGTCACATGTCATTTTTGACAAGAAACAAAGAAGTAACAGCCTCCCAAAGTCAAGTTGTCCAGGCAGGGGTTTCCGCACGCCCGTGCAACAAAATGGCACGTCTGTGCAGACCTGCTCCAGACTTGGCCGTAAGTTCTGCCTTATTTTTACCTCTTTTGCACGTCCGTTCCAACTTTGGCACGTCCATGTAGAGCCTTGCACATCCGTGCAAAAGTTGGCACGTCTATGCAAGCCTATTCCCGGGCTTTTTCCTCGTTTTCTCCGTCCTTTTTATTTTGGGGTAATATAAATACCCCCTTAGCTCCGATTGTTGGGGGGATCTTCTTAGTGTATTTTTAGATTAGGTTAGGGTTTTTAGAGAGTAAAACTCTCATTTTCTAGAGAGAGAAAGTGGAAAAAACTTGTTGAAAGCTTGGAATATGAAGAATTGAAGGAAGGAGACTTGAAGATTTAATTACTCCTTGCAATATCAATGTGAATTTCTTACTCTCTCTCTTATTTTATTGCTTTAATTACTTATTTTTGTATATTTTCTAGTTTTATTACTTGTTCATGTTAAATTAGTGTTTGATTTCATGTTCTTAGTTGTTAACTCCTTTAGTTTTGCAATTTATTATGATTTGTGAGTAGTTCTTTTACTTGGGATGGTTGAAACCATTAATGAGTTCACAAATACTTGTTTGCATGTGTTGATTTAGATAATGTGGGGTGTTAATTAGTTGAGGTTAAGTGGTTTCATTGTTAGTTCTTGTAAGTGGCCATTGCTAGAACTATTTATCTAAGCTTTCTCAACAAAGGATCGAGAGATGAACTTGAATTAGCTCCCTTATGCTTAATTGACTTAAAACGCCATGAGAATAGGAATTTCTAGTCAAGGGAATGTTCATGTCATCGTGATTATGCTTTAATACTTGTTTTATGCTTTGTAACCACGAGAGTAGGTTGTATTCATGACTCAAGCAAGTAATCCCTCAAGCTTGAGAGAGTAGTTGGGTGCCTTAGATGACTTCCCCTAATTTATTCCCAAATTTCTATGTATTGTATGTTAAATTGTAGTTTGTGAATGATTTAATTGGTGGATACCTTCCCAAGATCCTTTTTGTTATTGTTTGTAGTTTTTCTTTGTAACTCATAACCCCAAAAGACTTGACTTAGCTTATCATAAATCGATATTTGTTAGTGCTCCCCTTAGTTCTTGTGGGATCGACCCTTACTTTCCCTTTCTACACATTAGAGAGACCAAGTTAGGTTTTTATCTTTAGTAAGCTCGACGACGGCTTATCACCCTTTTCCCATGACATTACCAGTTTCTGCTTGTTCGAACCCCTCAACATAACTTGAGGTTTGCTATGCTGCCCCCTGTACTACAATCGTCTCGCTAGCTGTTGCACCTAAAGCCACGGCCTGGTCGTGGTGCTATCCCTCCAGGCACGGGCTGCCCGTGGAGTCTACTGTGTGGGTTGTATCATCACCTCTCTTGCCAGCCACGGCCTGGTCATGGTGCTCTCCCTCCATCCACGAGTTGCCTGTGTCTACTGTGTGGGATGCATCATCACCTCTCACGCCAACAGCCTCATTTCCCACAGCACCATTGTGCTCATCAAAACCCCATTCACCATCACTGAATCTTCAATTGAAAGATGCACAGGTATAAGTCTTTGAACTGCATTGCTTTGAGGCATGGCAAACGAAATTCGAACTCAAAGAATTGCACATCACGAGAAACAAAGCTTTCTTTGATCTCCAAATCATACACTCTCCAACCTTTCTTCCCAAAGGGGTATCCCAAAAATATGCACTTCCTACTTCTACTAGCTAACTTGTCACCCTTACTACGTTGATTGTGAGCATAACAAAAACACCCAAACACCCTAATATATTCATAAGAGGGTTGTTTATCAAACAAGATCTCAAACGGAGTTTTAAATTTAAGCAATCTAAAGGGAGACTGATTTATCAAGTGACAAGTCGCTTGCACACATTCCCCCCAAAACTTAAGAGGTAAATGTGCTTGAAATCTCAAGGCACGTGTGATAACTTGTTATTTTGTATGATTTTAGAGTAATTTTGAGACTTATAATTGTGAGAAATCAATGCCTTAGTTCACTAATTACTCTATTTTTGTGCAATTTTTGTGTATCCTATGCTTCACGGGTTGTTGGTGTTTTTGTTGAGATTTTAGGTTCAAAAGAACGACCAAATGGAGCCCATGGGTACAAAGCCGAGGTTAGAAGCAAGAAGATGGATGAAAGAAGCCAAGGAAAGGAGCATTATAGAAGAAAAGATGAAAAAAAAGGGGCTTAGAAGACCCTGCACGGCCGTGCCAGACCTTGCACGTCCGTGCAGGAGGTTCCAGAAAGCTTCAGCAAGCTGCCAAGGCCTGCACGGCCGTGCTAAATATGGCACGTCCGTGCAGAAGAAGGTGCACGGCCGTGCCAGACTTTGCACGTCCGTGCAGGGTGCTCCAGAAACTCAGAACATTCTGCCAAGGCCTGCACGGACGTGCCAAATTAAGCACGTCCGTGCAGATGTAGCTGCACGTCCGTGCCAATATCTGCACGTCCGTGCGGAACTGCTCGATTCTTAGCAGTACGTTCTGCCTCAATTCTGCCCCCTCTGCACGTCCGTGCCAAACTTGGCACGGCCGTGCTTAGCCTTGCACGTCCGTGCCAAATCTGGCACGTCCGTGCAGACCTGCAGTCGAACTTCTTCCTTGTTTTCTCCGTCCTTTTTATTTGGGGGTCATATAAATACCCCTTGAGAGCTCATTTGCACGGGGGGAGGCAGTTTTTCAGAGTTTTTCTCTTAGTTTGTAGTCTTAGAACATTAAATTCTCAAATCATTAGTTAGTTCTCAATTATTAGCTTGGAATTATTCAAATTCAATCATTGTAGAAGACAAATCCACCATTGTTGCTCACCTTGAAGCTTCATAGTAACCATTTCTTACTCATCTTTTCTTCTTCTCTTTACTTTGTTGTTGATTATTTGCTAGTTCTTGCATGTTTTGGATTGTTAATTAGCTTAATCCTTAGTTTGAATTTGTTCATGAATTGCTTGAAATCTTTAATTGCTTTAACCCCCATGGATTGTGAGTAGTCTAAATTCTAGGGTTTGGGCAAAACCCTCAATGTAGTCACTAATTACTTGTTGCATGTGCTAATTTGGTTGTTGTGGGATGTTAATTAGTTGAGCTTAAGTGGTTTAATTGCTTAGTTCTTGTATATGGCCATTGCTAGAACTATTTATCCAAGCTTTCTCAACGAAGGATCGAGAGATGAACTTGAGTTAGCTCCCTTATGCTTGATTGACCCGAAATGCCATGAGAATAGGGATTACCGGTCAAGGGAATGTTTATGTCATCATGATTATGCTTTAACACTTGTTTTATGCTATGTAACCACGAGAGTAGGTTGTATTCATGATTCAAGTAATCCCTCTAGCTTGAGAGAGTAGTTGGGTGCTTTAGATGACTTCCCCTAATTTATCCCATTAATTTACCTTGATTGTTGCATGCTAATTGTGATTTGTGATGAAGTTGAGTGGTATAACCCAAGCCCTAGATTCCTCTTAATATTGTTAATCTCCTCTTAGCCTTAGTTGAATTGTGTTAGAAGAAGTTACTCAAAACCAACCCAATTTAGAATTCATTTAGCTTATTTAAACGGTAGTACTCGGTGGATGATTCAACGCCTCTCTTGGGTTCGACCCTTTCTTACCATTACTATTGTTAGTGAGACCAAGATAGGAATTATTATCTTTGGTAGGCTCGACGACGGCCTATCAACGTGCCACATTAAGAATATGTTGATGTTTCCGTTCAACACGCCCATTTTGTTGAGGCGTTCCAACACATGATGTTTCAAATAGGATTCCATTGGCAAAAAAATAATTTTTCAAGGAAACAAATTCTGTTCCATTGTCACTGCTACAAATCACCTTAATCTCATGACCAAATTGTCGTTTCACCAAAGCAATAAAATTAAGAAACATGTATTCAAATTCAGTTTTATTACGTATTAAATGCGTCCATACTCCTCTTGAAAAATCATCTACTATAGTTAAGAAATAATTAGAACCACAAGTCGATGAGGTCTTGTAAGGCCCCCATAAATCTACATGAATAAGTTCAAACACACGACTAGCTTTATTGTTGCTAATGGGAAAACTATTCCTATGTTGTTTTGCCCTAGAGCATACATCACAAGATTTATTTTTAATACTTCTACTAGAACTACTCACAACTGAAAGATGTTGCAGTACTTTTCCCAAAGGATGTCCCATTCGTTGATGCCACAACTCCGTCAACTGAACACCATCTATCTTCAAAGCCTTCACCTCAAGAGCACCATGAAAATAATAAAGTCCATCCACTCGTTCACCCACTCCAATCACCTTCCTCGTCGTTAGGTCCTGTATAACACAAATTTTGTTAGTAAATTACAGAGTACAATTCGATTCATCACATAATTGAGTTACAGAAATTAAATTGCAATTCAATTGAGGTAAAAATAGAACATTAGAAATTTTCAAACCCCCTTGCAAAATTACGGTGCCAATTTTAGACCCATTAGCACTCTTCCCATTCGGAAGACCCACCAGACAATGTTGCACATTAGTCACATTCGTCAAAAGAGACAAGTCACAAGTCACATGGTGATGCGCCAGTATCAACGATGCAACCTAATTGATCCTTACCCTGTAGCTTGGGTTTTGTAGCGTTCAAGTGATTAATAATTTGCTGAATTTGAGCAGGGGATACACCCGCAAGAGCTGCCCTGTTAGCTGTCGTAGCACTCCCACCTTGCGTGGGCTGAGAAGCCGATTGCCCTACAGTCTTGTTCGCATGAACAGGTTGACCACCTCCACCTCGGCCCCCAAATCTTCCTCCTCCTTTGCTTAAGCCAGAGTCACCACAACCTCGGCCCCTACCTCCACGACCACGTTCTCCCCACCAAGGAGGGTAGCCATGAATCTGAAAATAGTCTAATTCATCATCATGTCCTACACGGTTGCAATGGTTGTAAAATTTATCAGAGTTAGTCGTCGAACATTGCGGTTTAGAAGTGGTGTCATGTTTAAGCTTGAAAGCCATAACATTCTCACGAGCCGTCGGCATGGTAGTCTCGCCTCCCCACAAGCGCTCAGCCTGAATAATTTGTTGATAAGCCTTATCAACATATGGTAACGGATCTTGAGCCAAAAATTGACCCCTAATTGAGCCATAAACGTCATCTAGTCCAATAAAAAAATGATGAACAAAATCTTCCTGCCTCAATTTTTCTACTTGCGTCACGATATTACATTTACACGCACCACAAGAACAAGAAGGTACGGTAATGTAGGTGTTCAATTCATCCCAAATTTTGGCGATTTGACCAAAATATGTAGCCACAGGATCGGTCTTGCATTCACCTAAGGACAACTTCAATTGAAAAATTCGTGTGTCGCTAACCACACAAAAGCGGTTTTTTAAATTATTCCACAAGAGTTGTGCATCGTCATACTCTCCAATGGTTGCCCTTACTGAAGGGTCTAACGTATTTATAATCCAAGAGACTAACATTGAATGAACAGCCTCCCAATCCTCCAATTTCTCACTATTCGTCGGTTTCTTGATACTACCATCAACAAAACCATATTTGTGCTTGGCCTTCAACAAGGTCTAATAGCCCTCGCCAACTCATCATAATTCTCACCTCGAAGCTGTATCGGGGTGATATAATATCCAGGTCCATCACTTGAACCCAGATGGTAAGTCATGTCCACCTTCATCTTTCCTCCATCATCGCCTGAGCCTCCACCAAACATCTTCACAACTCAACGGGAAAGGAAAAATAATCCCACAAGTGTGCGTAAATTATGAAAATCTACGTACAAAAAAAAAAAAAAAAAAAAATTGATCTTAACTAGGCTCTTGATACCATGTTAAATTAGTCGCAAAGATTCAACAATGTTCACTATATTTCTTCTCATTCATATTCATGTCCATAATACAAGTATATATAACAATAGGATTTACAGAACCCTAATATTCCCCATATCCTTACAAAAGATATTCACCTAAAATATTATCCCAATTCACCACAATAACATCAACAATAATATCCTAGGATATCATAATAATATCCCAGGATATCATAATAAAATCCTAGTATATCTCTAATAGTACACTATATTTTAACGAGAAAATACAAGTTTATCTTCTTGAGAAATCAAATAATCAATAGTTTTTTTTTCTCTTTTTTTTTGTTTTTTTTTGTTTTTGGAGGTCTTGTATGGACCCGGTCTACAATATTGCAGACCCAATATTTGATACTCTCAAATAATGCAGTCACATTCAGATGATATAATCACTTTTTTAGATGATATATATAATTATCTTGTTGTGAGTCTTATTTTGAATGATCTAATTGTATTTTAAATAATTTAGTCAGATGATATAATTATCTTTTGAATGATATAATAACTGTTTGATACTTTTTTTTATTGATAAGTTCACTTTTTAAATGATACATTTACATAATCAGTTTCTGGGTGATATAATCACTTATCAAATGATATAAGGTTGTGTTTGGAAACATGATATTCATTTCAAATGTTGGAATTGAATTTCAAAACTTGAAATCTTGATATTCAATTTTATGATTGGGTGTTTGAGAAATATCAGAATTTCATTTCCAAAATTTGAAATTCTAACCTATGTTTGGAGATGAGTGAAATTTTGAATTAAGCAAATGAAATTACACTTTTAACTCACACAAATTTCCTTCTCTCTCCTCCTCAATCTTAAATTCCCAAAGTTTCATCTCTTCCTCTACTCATATTTCTTCAATAAACCCTAAAATTAAACCCAAATTTCTCCGATTATTCAGTAAATTACTACCAAAATATTTCAACAATACCCCAATTATTCCCAAAAATACTCTATTAAATCCAAATTCCTCCGAATTTTCAGTAAATTAGTGCCGAAGAAGTTCAAAATTTTGTTGATTTCTTCCCGAAAAAGTGCCGTCAAATTGCAACCAGTTAAAAGTTTGTGGGTTGCTTTGTTTGCTGCAATGTTGGTATCTTTATTTTGTTGTTCAATGGAGGAGAGAGAAAGCTCGCACGCCGCTTCAATGGAGAATTTGAAGAGCTGCTACAAATTTCAGAAATTGGTCAAGCAAATTTCAGCCATTTTAAATAGGGTACATTCTAGGGATTTGTTAAACATCGCCCGCAAATTACTATATAAAGCCCGCAAATTAGACTTGGTGAGATAATATTGCCCTTATCATTTTTAAAAAAAAAACACTCTCTACTTCTCTCTAAAAAAAAGAAAATCTACCACTCCTAAATACGACAATGTCTAGGCGGCAAGGGAAGGAGGTGGCGGCGGCGACGGAGGAGGAAAGGCGGCGACCTGGTGGGAAGGTAATTATTTAATATTTTTTTTTAAAAAAAAAAAAATAAATAAGAAAACGGTGGTTGGTGGTGGGGCGTCTGGTCTGGCCGCCACAGCCACTGGCGTGGCGTCTGGCTTGGAAGCCCAGCCATCAGGCCAGGCGTCCAAACCAGAAGCCACGCCATTGGCTGTGGCGGCCAGACCAGACGCCTGGGCCATTGGCGTGGCTTTTGGTTTGGACGCCTGGCCTGGTGGCTGGGCTTCCAAGCCAGACGCCACGCCAGTGGTGGTGGCGGCAAGACCAGACGCCCCTTCCTCATTTTAATTTTTTTTTTTTTTTTTTTTGTTATTTTGTTTTTGTTTATTTTGGTTTTAATTTTTTATTTTATTTTGTTTTTGTTTTTTCTGATTTTTTTTTTATTTTTTTGTTTTGGTTTTTTATTTTTTTTTATTTAGCAAAATTAGAAATTTATTTTTATTTAAAATAATTTTGTGTTATGTCTAATTTTTTTTCGTTATTGTGTTTTATTTTTTTTTAAATATTTATCAACTTTATGTGTTTTTTTTAATAAGTCGTGTATATTTTATTTTTATAAAATCAGTTTTTTTTTTTTGTGTATGTTTTTTTTGTTTTGTGTTTGATGACTAAACATTTTTTATCCCTTAATTGATGTAGTATGTGGAAATTGTTTGTGTTAATGTGTAATTGTTTTTTTTATTTATTTTTTTGTGTGTATTTATGTTTAATTATTTGAAATAATTTTTATTCTTTTTTGAAATCCTAAATTTTGTAATATATTAGGGTATTATGTGTGTATTTGTGTATGCCGTATAATATTTTTCTATGTTTAATTAGTTGAAATAATTTGAAATTTTTGTAACATTTCCTATTTATTTATTATGTGTTTGATTTTTGATAATCTTTATTAATTTTATGTTTATAAAAATGACGATATGTTGGAGTGTTGGTATTTTGTATTTGTAGGTAGTTATTTATTTTTTTAAAAAACTTTTGTATGTTTATATATTTTATAATTTTTTGTAGAATTCACTGGGTCGTCAAGGTGCGGGGAAGAATATAGCCATTCTTAGGAGAAGCTATTCAGTGGAGAGGTCGGTGGATAGACATGTTAGATCCCGTTTTATTTCGGCCTCGGCTCGTAGAGAACGAATCCACCGTCGGGATGAGGACGATGATGACGATGATGATGATGAGGAGGGTGACCAGGAGGAGGGTGACCAGGAGGAGGAGCAGGAGGAGGGCGCATATGAGGATGAGGATGTGGACGATGGGAGTGGACCGTATGATGATTACGGTCCATTCAGTCAGAGGGTTGATGACATGTACGAGGCACATATGGTGGAGGTGCGTAAGGGTAGGGGTGGTAGGTTTGTTAGCAGATCTGGCACATCATCTGCGTCCACTGTATCTGGGGCAAGCAGGAAACGGTCGAGGGCCGTTAATGATTCTTGGGTTGTTAGGAGTGAGGTGCCCGGTGGGCCTGTTGACGGGAGTGTGATTCCTAGCTTTCTAGGACACATAGCTGCCCGTATTTGGGAGGACCAGGAGAGGCCTTCAGTTACGGGGTTGTTGAAATGTCATACCCGGGAGAAGACTTGTAGCTTTTTGCGTACATGGGCTGATTCTTGGCCGGTGGAGAGCGAGATGTTCGATCGATTGCAGGGCACTGGGGTGGGTCACGTTCCTGCGACCATGCACGATAAGATTGACACTACGCTGATCACGGCTTTCGTTGAGCGGTGGCAACCGGATACGAACTCTTTCCACCTTCCGTTCGGTGAGTTGACGATCATGTTACACGACGTCGAGGCCATTCTGGGGATTCGTGTTGAGGGTAAACGACTTTGTGCTGTGGCTGATGCGGATCAGGCAGATATGCTGGCGGAGTTGTTGGCGGTGGACAGGGCTGCACTGTACACCGAGGCGCTTGGTGTTTGGGATCACGGCGGTGTGAAGATCGCATCCGTGTTGGAGCGGTGTTTGAACCCCGCTGCGCGTAGGACGCACGACGCACAGCTGGCCGCTCATTGTTTTCTACTCCTCGGATGTACCTTGTTTCCTGATAAGAGCGGCGGAAACAAGCTCAGGCCGCGCGACATAGCTGAGGCGTGTGACCCCGACGCTCTAGGCCAGTATTCTTGGGGATCGGCTACGTTGGCGTATTTGTATCGCCAACTAGGATTTGCGAGTCGGGCTGACGCGGCAGGTATCAGTGGGTGTCTGACTTTGTTGCAGACCTGGATCTACGAGTATTTTCCTGCATTGCGACCACATCGTGACCCGGTTCCCATTGATGAGGGGATGCCGCGTGCCTGTGCGTGGAGACCGCGCTCTGAGAGGAAGTCCGTTGACCGGCTCCGATCGATACGTTTGGTGCTCGACAGGATGTCCCCCTTAGAGGTAAAGTTTATATATTATTTCTATAGTTTTTCAGTAATGCATTTATTATATGAATGTTAATAACTTTTAAAATAATGTGCAGGTAAACTGGATGCCATTCGGATCGAACCCTAGTAACAGGGTACCCAGGACCCTGTACACCGGCCTCATTCAGTATCGTGATATCGTGGAGGCGTACATGCCGCAGCGTTGTCTTCGCCAGCTTGGATTTGTCCAAGTCGTCCCTCCTCCCCCGGCATGGCCGATGAAGGCGGTCCGATCAGCATCGTCGAAGGACTACGTCGTGCAATGGCCGGACATCATGACTGCGACGTGGGACCAGTTTCCGATGGTTGCCCGGTTGTGGACTGCGGAGTTGCAGAGGCCGCCATCTGGGGTTCCTCCCATGTGTGACCACTACTACATGGAATGGTTCAACCGGTCTTCGCACCCGAGGTTGATTGCAGACCTCGACCACAGTGATGCTGATTACATGCCACCGCGATCTGCCGTGGAAGCGGTATGTCTCATAAAACATTTGTCGTTGTTTTTTTATTTAAGTTTTATACGTTGTTGTTGTATTTCATGTCGTATTTTCTGTTGTATGTAGTGGATGGGCAAGGTACAGCAAGACGTACAGAGACTGTCTTTGGAGAAGGACAGCATGAGCGGACCAGCGAGAGCTGCTGTTGATAGTTTGGAACAGACACTTGCGCACTGGGAGTCGGCGTCCACGAGAGATTACTGATTGTCACGGCATGTTATTTGTAGATCATTTTAAACATTTTTATTTTAGTTTTTGATATTTTTCATTTACGTTTGCATGTCGATGAATTTAACATTGTGGTTTAGGTTTGTAACATTTCAGCTTATTGTTTTAGATTTCAAAATGCGACAACATCGTTTGCTGTTTTTAAATTTTGAAAAATATTTCAACTTCGTAACGCGCAACTTACCCATACAAAATATTAAAATAGCAAGCAATAGAATATTAAAAATTAATGTTGTCATTAAAACCGTAGTTGTCTTCGCCCATTTGAAAAATATCAGCCACGACCCGGAATCCGCAGTTACCATCTCCGACTACATCGTTCCACCCTTCCAAGTACGGCATGATGATGTTAGGTATCCTGTCCTTGTACGGAAACTGATCAACATCGTTTCTTCCTATTCAACATATAACTAAACCCAGTTACCAAGGCAGAAGTAACGTAACAAAAACAATGTACAATCCAAAATAAAGTAAGCAACCGTACCAGTTCTCAGGGGCATATTCACAGACGATGAAGATTGACTACGACTAGATGACGATGTCCGGCCACGAGCACGACCACGACCACGACCAAGACCACGGATATACTCAAACGCACTCCTGTTCCGCCATTGCCGACCTCGAGGACGGTCAACTCCTTCGGGTTCCTTGAAATCTAAGGTAGACGTGTGGAACATGTCATGAAGTACATGCGTAGCGTCACGAATAATAGAAGGATGGCTGGAGGACACTCGGTCGTACATCGAACGAAACTGCTCACGCTCCTCCTGTTCACGGTCGGCCGTTTCAGTATCTGCATGCTCACCAATAACGAGCGTCCGCCAGAATGAATGAACCTGATCAACATGTAACGACGCCCTGTCTTCTGTAATAACGCGGTGAATGGTGCATGCGCAAGGTAATCCATGAGTTACTGAAATAGCACACCCGCACCGAGCATACACTTCGTCAGCCAAGTCCCTCATCCTGTTCAACTCAGTGAGGATCAACCCCAAGCAGTAGTGCGACACATGACCATGGAGAATCTTAAATATGAAATGGCTATACATCGTACCATGTCGTCGTCTGGAGTCCTCTAGAGAGTTCCTGATGCCGTTCTTCTGAGTTTCAATTGACTTGTTAAGTCTATCGAACAGTGTATCCAAAGCAGCGGTTGATGAATCAATCCAGTCCTTGGTAGCTCTGTGAGCGCTCTCAACTCTACATGTTGTAGTGTTCCCGAAATGCAGTACCTGGTTTGTCCAATATTTGACAAACTTTTCCCTGTGAGGGACCCATTGCTGCATCACATAGTCCACCAGTGCCGGACACCACTGGTACGAATCCCTGAAGTTAGCCAATTCTCGCTCGTACGCTTCCTCTCTGGTAGCCTGTAGGATTTTCCGCCACTTACCATTCACCAATCTCTCTGCCCTTTCCAAGTTCTTGTTGAAAAGATTGTAGGCTTTCACTTTCACGCAGTTGTTGATGTGCCATGTGCACAATAGGTGCTTCGACTCTGAAAACAGCTCCCTAATGGGGGCAAAGAGACCTCCCTCACAGTCACTTACGATGGCTGCTGGATGAACATTAGGCCCGATGTAGTTTCTCAGCTTCTCCAAGACCCAATAATAACTTTGAGCCGTCTCATCCTTCATGATTGCATGACCAATCAGAAAGTTCTGGTTCGTTGGAGTCATCCCCATGATCTCAACCAGTGGGAACTTGTACTTGTTTGTCTTGTACGTTGAGTCGATCAAAACCACAAATGGCCAAGACTTGATCATATCGGCACAATCAGGATGCACAAGAAAAAGATGAGTCACCTCCGCTGTATCTTCATCAGAATCAAACCAGAACAGGTAACCACGTGATTGTGCCTGGTGTAGCAGCTGCTGTACAGGGTTCCTTCCCTCTGACCGTTCAAACCTGAGTTGTTGTCTGACGTTGTAGATGTGTCTTCGGTTTGGATGGTCTTCTGGAAATTTCTCTAACACAAATGCTAATATTTTAGCAGGCTTGACTTGAGCATCACTCATTTCTTTCACAACTAATTTTGCAGCAGGACTTAAGCCGCTCAGCTGTCGATGACCCTCTTCATATACTATCATCTCATGGTTGTGATACCCCCATTTAGAGTAACTAATCACTTCCCAACCGTCACTACTGCGGAGTTGTCGAACCTTTACTCTGAACTCACACCCACAACCTTTCCGCTTTGTATCAAACCGAGTGGCTGTACGGAAATCTCTGTCTTCTCTTTTGCGATAACGGTCGCATCTCAAAATGCGATCCATTCTACCATCCCGTTGAGATTTATGAGTTACTACTACCAAGCAAAATCCAGCTGTAATTGCAACCTGTTTTGCCCAATCAATCGCTTGCTGAGCATCTTCGAATGGACCATCATGTCCAAATATCCCACTGTAATCATTTCCGTCTCCACCATAATCCTGCATCAATTATATATTATAATAAATACGTTTAACGGATAATACATTTAATTTCTATATTTGCACAGAATTAACACATAATTAAAAACATAATTATGTATAATATTATTCATACACATACACATACAAATTTTAAACACAATCAATATAACATTTACATAAACAATTAAATATTTTGATATACATTAACACAAATCTACTCACAACATAAATAAAAACATTAAATTACTAAACTTAATTTTAAAAAAAACCGTTTTCAATTTTCAATTTGAAATAAATTAAAAAATATATATATATAAAACCATTTCCAATTTTTTTTTAATTCAATTTCGAATTGTCAAACTTAATTTTAAAAAAAACCATTCTCAATTTTCAAACTTAATTTTTTAAAAAACCAATTTCGAATATTCATACATAATTTAAAAAAAAAACCATTTCAAATTTTCAAAAATAATTTTAAAAAACCCCATTTCGAATTTTCAAATATAAAACAATTTCGAATTTTTCTAAAAATTCATTTTCGATTTTTCAAATTTAAAAAAAAAAAAAAGAAAAAAAAACAACAATAAAAAAAAAAAAAAAAAAAACAAAAAAAAAAAAAAAAGGTGGCTGGCGTCTGCCAAGGCCGCCACAACCACAGCACTGGCGCCTGGCTAGGACGCCGCAGCCAGTGGACTGGCGCCTGGCCAGGACGCCAGTCTGGTGGTGGTGGCTTCCAAGCTGGACGCCAGTGTGGTGGTTTAGGCGTCTGGCTTGGACGTTCACCCTACGGTTTTGGCGTCCAAACTAGGCGCCTGCGCCACTGCACGGCCACCTATTTCAGACGCCGGCACATAAAACGTCAAATTTAACGGTGAATTACCTCGTTTTCCGTCGACGACGATGTACCTCCGGCGTCCCCCGCATCTCCGGCCTCCCCTCCGGTCTCCCCCGACGACCCAGTACGGCTCCACATTTTTTATTTTTAGAGATTTGTTCAATTTTGGAATATGGGCATAAATGTCAATCTAAGTCATATTTGTGGGCTTTAATTAGTAATTTGCGGGCGATGTTTAGCGATTCACACATTCTAATGGTCGAGCAAGAAATTCGAAGCTCGCTTCAATGGAGGAGGGGCGAGAGAACTTGTGTACGCTTTAATGATGAAGAACCCTAGGAGAGAGAAAAAAATGGGGAAGAGGATGAAACTTGTGTATGACATAGGAGAGAGAGAGTCTTGGGCTTTTTTTTAATGAATATTAGAATTTGAAATGACAAGTTTAGGATTGGAATTTCAATATATCAAAATATACTCATGTCTTCATAATCTTGGATTTTGGCCAATTTCAATTTCCAAATTCTAAGTATATCCAAACAACATAATTGGGCCAAATTACCAAACAGGTCATAATTACATTTCTTATGCTATACTAGATGGTTGGGTGCACAATAAGTTATTGTCCACCGGGTCTATTATAGACGTTGTATTTTTGTTATACATGAGCCCACAGTTGTCGATTTATTTACATAATACATAGTATCATGTTGACAGGATAAAATCGTGATGTGTTTACAATTACTCTGTATGTGAGAATGAGGGATAGATCAATTAGTTAGAGTTTTCCTCCGATTCCAAGTGATCCTGTGAGCAATTCTCAAACAATTACTCCGTATGTCTCTTGTATATGGAGGAAATAAAGCGGGGCTCCCTCCATTTTAACTTGATTTGAACATAACCTGAAACCCAAATGCTAAAAATAAACCAACTTTTACAAAATTAGTTCCTTCACCTCTTCTTATCGTCGACCAGAAGCAACCGCAATGCCCGCCGGTGCTGCAAATAGACACTAGCAACCCCTGTGAAGGCGAGCAGCACCGACACACTCAGCTCGCAACACTCAATGTCAGTTTCTTCGTCTTCATTTTCTTGTTCAACTTTGCGTTTGCTCTATTTTTGATTATGGGTGCTTGCTAAATTAAGGTTATTACATAAAAAAATCGGCGAATCTAGAGGAAAATAAGCACGAGTAACCCACATAATCAGGACTATCATATTACTTCATATTTGGATTTCAGTTTTCCTTAGAAATTAGCTGCTATGTCTATTAATTTTCCTGCTTTATTTTCTTTGATTTCTGCTTCTACAAAATCGAGATTTTTTAATGTGAGGCCTCGTTTTTCATCTTCGTATTGCGTAAATGATTATATTGACGAAAACAGTGAGGACCAAGCTGTCCTTCTTAAGCATCAGATTCATGTCCCTGATGCTTCTAACTTCTATAAATCTCTTTTGAGTAGCTCAACTCATATGATTGATTTGAAGCAGATTCATGCCCAATTTATAATTTCTGGACTTCATACTAAAGAAAGCTTTTTGGTCTCTGAATTTATGAATGCATGCTTAAGAATCGGTGAAATTGGCTATGCTCGTCAGGTTTTTGATGCCTTTCCTCAACCAAATATACCTATGTGGAATGCAATTGTTGGTGGATATAGTAAAAGTAATATGTTGCGTGAGTCAATTGAAACGTATGCTGGAATGAAGCGGGCTGGGGTGAGTCCTGATTACTATATTCTTACACAAGTGCTCAAGGCATGCAGCTTATTAAAGCTTCTTCAGATGGGTGGGGCTATCCACGGCCATATATGTAGGCTTGGCCATGATTCTAACATGTTTGTGCAAAGTGGACTGGTTTCACTTTATGCTGAGTGTGGTAGAATTGATTATGCCAAGAAGCTTGTTTCTTATGATGGCTTGTTGTGTAGTAGTAGATCAATTGTTGTTTCTTGGACCGCCATTATATCAAAATGTGCACAAAGTGGTAATTCCATGGAGGCTTTGAGACTTTTCAGTGATATGAGGATGATGAAAATGAAGCCTGATTGGATTACTCTAGTGAGTGTTCTGAGAGCTTGTGCTGATCTTGATTATTTGGAACAAGGAATATCTCTACATGGTTGTGTCCTTAAAATGGGTCTTGAATCAGAAGAAGATTTGCAAATTTCACTTACGGCTATGTATGCAAAATGTGGGGAAGTGATGGTGGCAAGATATTTATTTGATCAGATAAATAAACAAAATCTGATATTGTGGAATGCTATGATTTCTGGATATGCTAAAAATGGTTATGCTGAGGAAGCTGTAGAGCTGTTTAAACTATTGGCCAAGAAGAAGGATATGAAGCCAGATTCTATCACTCTGAGGGCTGCTATTCTAGCCTGTGCTCAAGTTGGCTCAATTGATCTGGCAAGATGGATGAATGATTATGTCAGTAGAAGTGATTACCAAAATCATGTATATGTAAAAACAGCACTTGTTGATATGTTTGCTAAATGCGGAACTGTGGAAGTAGCTAGGCAAGTTTTCAATAAGATTCGTGATAAGGACGTTGTTGTTTGGAGTGCCATGATAGTGGGATATGGATTGCATGGTTGTGGCCGAGAAGCTATTGATCTTTATGATGCAATGGTGCAAGCTGAAGTGATGCCTAACGATGTCACTTTTCTTGGGCTTCTTCTGGCATGTAAAAACTCAGGGCTGGTCAGAGAGGGATGGACTTTTTTCCATAGCATGAAAGATTACGGCATAGAGCCTCTTCACCAACATTATGCTTGTGTTGTAGATCTGCTTGGTCGTGCGGGCTACTTGGCAGAAGCCTACAAATTTATTGTTAGAATGCCCATGCAACCAGGAATAACAGTATGGGGTGCCCTTCTGAGTGCATGCAAAATCCATCGCCATGTACAAATGGGAGAATATGCAGCTTCTAAAGTTTTTGCGATAGATCCAAATGATACTGGATACTACGTACAGTTATCAAATCTTTATGCTGCAGCACGTATGTGGGATCAGGTTAATGAAATTCGCAAGCTTATGAAAGAGAGAGGGTTGAGCAAGGATTTTGGATTTAGTCTTATTGAAATCAATGGAAAGCTCCAAGTATTTCGTGTAGGAGACAATTCACATCCAAGATATGAGGAAATTTGGAAAAAGCTTGCTGATTTGGAGAGGAGGTTGAAAGAAGCTGGATTTTCCCCTGATTCAGAATCTAATTTACATGATTTGAGTTCTGAGGACATGCAGGAGAGTCTTTGTAATCATAGTGAGAGGTTAGCAGTTGCTTGTGGTCTCATCTCAACACCATCAGGAAGCACTCTTCGGATAACAAAAAATCTCAGGGCATGTGTCAACTGTCACTCTGCTATTAAGCTTATATCAAAATTCACCAATCGGAAAATAATTATTCGAGATGCTAATCGATTTCATCATTTCAAAGATGGAGTTTGTTCTTGTGGAGACTATTGGTGAAAGCATTTGCGCATGTTATGATGATTTGGTTGAACCACTCTAGAGGAGATGCTTCAGAGCACATTCCGCCAAGGGTTAAATAACTAAACAGTTCACACTAAAGGAGTATGATTTGCCACATTTGCCAGGTACCAATTGCATTGTATTGTTGTAGATAGTTTCTAGCACCATGACCATTTATTTGGCATCTATTATATGTGCGGTAGTCCAGGTTTCAAGATGACTTATTTTCTTTAATGTTATTGACATCAGTTTATGCATAGAGTCGATGTGTTCCCTGGTCTTAAGTAGATATTTGGCTGCTAGTCAATAAACCGTTCCATTTTTTTTCTAGATTAGACTATGGCCTGTGGTTCTGTGGAAGTATGGTTCACATGCAAGATTAAGATTTTAAGAGCTACATTTTAGTATAATAATATTGGTGTGTCCTGTATTGTAATTTCTCTAATCTTTATTACTCCATCCATCCAATTCCATTGTTGACTTGTCCGATTTCCTTTTTCAAGTGATCAAATATTATTTCTAGGAGCTACGAATACTTTAAGTTAAAAGCTTTTTTGTCTTAAATATTACTGTAATTAATCAAAAGTTAATGCAAATTTTTATATATTCTCAAGATTTAATTATTCCTAATACCCTAAACCCTAAGTTGAGACTGACTGCGGTCATTGAGACACTGAAATCAGCTAAGAAATGGCTTTACTACATACAATTATTGATTTGCAACTAGTTCTTTGTCTTGGAGAAAAGTTATCCTTTTGTAGACATTAATCAGTAGCTCAGTAATATAAATATATATATATATATGTATGTATGTATGTATGTATGTATGTATGTATGTGTATATATATATACATATATATATGTATATATATATACGTATATATATATATATATACATATATATATACATATGTGTATACATGTATATATGTATATACATATATATATATACATATACATATGTATATATATGTATATATATGTATATATATATATGTATATATGTACACATATATATACATATACATATATGTATACATATATATACATATATATATAACAGATTTGCTAGAATGAGAAATGAGAATATGAGAAAGCCAGTTAAAAACTGCCACGTGTCCCATATAAAGTACAAAGTACATAAGATAGGAATATTTGTTTTTTTAAAAATTAGGAAGGGGGACATGTGTCAACTTTAAGTGGTTTTCTCATTCTCATTCTAGCAATTCTATATATATATGGATCCTTTTCTTCTGACTTCTCCAAGTAAGTTGGCTTTAAAAAAAAAAATTAATTCACG
This sequence comes from Chenopodium berlandieri, assembly GCA_034703905.1. Classification (NCBI taxonomy): domain Eukaryota; kingdom Viridiplantae; phylum Streptophyta; class Magnoliopsida; order Caryophyllales; family Amaranthaceae; genus Chenopodium; species Chenopodium berlandieri. The sequence goes on along the minus strand of CM068285.1, from coordinate 62,440,460 downwards.
TTGATCAAAGATATGAGCTTGCTTTGTTGATCTATACTTGAGTTTCTGATCTCTGGCACAAAGACAAAAGTGTATTTCAGAAAACAATAAAATCCATAGATGCCATTAGCTCTCAGATTCTCAATTACAATGACTCAACCCCAAATGCCATTGTGTATCATACAGGTAAGCCTTGTGGCCATGTTTGCATCCTTTTTCTTTTCTTATTTGGTATTTTTTCTTTTTCTCTTCTTCTTCTAATATATGAAAGGAGCTTTTCTATATTCTTCTGTGCTGGATCACAGAACCTGCTACTAATTGCTTCATATAACCATCTGTTCGCTTCTGATTTGTACTTAATATTATTGATGCACAGAATATCTACGCACTTTCATCTGAGCATGCTGTCTTGATCGAGAATGAATGGACCTGAGGATTGAGTAATTCAAGGACTTTCAGTAAGTCAAAGTTCCTTTTTTATGGATGCAGTAAGGAAGTCAAGATCGGATGTGAAATCTGGAAGCTTTCAAGCTACTACAAATACTGCAGGGAAGTTTTTGAGGAGAGACTGAGGGTTGCCCTGTAATCAATATCCTTCAAAAGTCTTCTAGTTAAGGTAAGCCAACTTCAACCCTCTCTTCTTTGTGAATCAAAAACTGATTACCATGAGTTGGGTTGAATGGTCTCTTATGAAAATGAAACATGTGAAAGTGAAAGTTTGTTTTAAATCCTTTCAAGACTGGAAATTGGGAGTTGAATAGGCTGTTATGCTAGAATCATATGAATAATATGTTGATATAATACTATATAACTTTAAGCCTTACACAATGATCTGCAAGACATAAATCAGTCTTCACAATTAACATAACGAACATAGGATATAACATCAACATTTCATATAATATTGGGTTGTTCTTTTTTTTTTTTTTTTTTAAAAGAAAATATTTTTATGAGATCCAACCACCTTCGATCTGATCCAAGAATTCAATTTAAAAAATAAATGTGCCCAATCCATCCAGTTTAACAGATAATTTAAACCAAATAACTATTTTGGTTCGGATTGTATTAGGCGATGGATTTGATCCAATTTTATTTCACCCATAGTTAGGCCTTGTTTTCTTCACCTTATTTTTACTAAATTGAAATTATTTTTATTGAACTGAAATTATTTTGCTGAAATGAAATTAATTTAATGAACAGAATTTTTTTTTTCTGATTCCCTATTATATTTCTTCTTTAAAGTTACATATTTTTACTTAAGTGAAATTAATTTTACTGAATATTATTTATTTAAGGTGGAGAGATCAGGGCGTTATTGGATGCTCAATGTTCATCACTTCATCTTATGCTAATGTATACAATATGAAATTGTTTATTATATTTCAATGTTGTCATGATCATTTGCTGAATACTTCTTGAAGATGAATATTGTAGTTGAAGTGAACATTCATGTACCCTTTGTAGCTTTGTTGTTAGTCTAAATGGGTTTTTAACAAATCTGTAGGTAGCCATCGCGTACAGAATCACAATTTGGGGCTGGTGTTATGTTCAGATTGGCAACTGTTAGAACTGTGTCTGCTGTTCGTGGAAACATTGCTTCCCGGCTTCCTTATTGCATGAGGTCCTCTTTGGGTTTATGATCTGGATTCTGGAAAGCTGGAGTGTAGAGGACCAAGCCTGCAACTATAATGCTTATATGAGGCCCATTTGTAAGCTTGAAGATGACACAGTCCATAACAGGTGTGAGGACACCGGACACAGCATTAATGGAATATATCTTTGTTTAAAATTGAGGTTGTTTCACCTGAGCCGTAATGTGCAAATACACACACATTTAAATTAACTTTGTTTAATTTGTGTTGAAATGCTTATCTGAAGCCCATTTGTAAGCACATATCACACATATTATCTTTTTCTGTTTTTTTTAAACCCTCTATCTATTAATACATTTTCTTCTACAATATGATTATGTGGTTTTTAAGATAGTTGAAGTGTTTGAGAGAACATTGAACTATAGGGTAAGGATTCCATATCTTTGTCAGGAGTGTCGAATGTTGACACAAGTACGATAGACAAAATAAAGAATTGAAGTAACATGAATTGTGAACGTGACTTAAAGCTGATTGAAAAATTTCTTACGAAGTAATATATTTTGCACGAGCAAGCCCCGACTAATCTTTATAATTGATGAACTTTGTCAATCTACTTTACTAGCTGTTTTTTTTTTTATATTTTTTTTTTTATTATTTATCACTTGTTGAGTCAGAATAAATACATTACAATTGTTAACTCCGTCTATTGATGCTTGCTCCATCCACCATTTGTGTACTCCACCGATACCATTGATGAAGCTTCCTCCATTGAAGCTTCCACCAACACCACCATTTCCACTATCTTCATCATGTGATCATGTCCAGTTGTCCACCCTCTACCGACACAATCTTCCTCGTCTCCACCTTCCACCGACGACACCACCATCTGTGGCGGCAAAGACACTAGCAAAAAGCTTGTGAATAAAGGGTGAAATTAAGGGCATGATCAACTCCAGAGGGTAGGGGTGACCATGATTTGAAGCTGTCATTGAGCTTAAGATTTTCAAAGATGGTGTCAACAATGGTGGTGATCGAGGGAAAGAGAAGGAAGCTTCAAATGGAGGATTGAGGAAGTAGGAAGATTCAAGGGAAGAGGATGAAGGATATTATTTAATACGAGTACCAACTAAGATAATGTATACACGAAATCAATGCAAAATAAAGTTGGGCTAATATAACATTAGAGTTTGGATGATAAATCATTATCAATGAAATTAAATTAATTATTATTAAGATAATGTGAGAAGGGTTTTTGTGTTAATAGTATACTACTCCAACATAATAGAGTTTGGTGATAATAACCCCTAACACTAACACTAAAAAAAATAAAATGAAAGGAGACCACAAAACTCATACAACATCAATACTCTGACTTTAAGTCAAAAGTAATACTGTAATAAGAAAGAACTTAGCTTGTTTAGCTAAGCATACAATAAAGTATAAAAGGATACTACATCATAATCAGTAAGCTCCAGCTAACCAGATGGCAAATGTTTATGCACCTGCTTCTGGAGACCTCATCTGCTGCTGCAACTCCTCATCGGCATTCCTTAAAAATTGATCCCAACCACTTCCCGCACTCATATCTATATAATCAAAAGGGACTGCGGTCTTCAAACCTGGGCGTACTGTATGTTGGCTTTCCACTATTCTAAAATCAACCTCTTCCTCTAACCTTCCACCTTGCTCTAACTCCTCCCAAGTAAACAGTAACGGCAGTGTAAATGCACCCCAAGGATTAAAATCAATCAACTTCACCCTCCTATCTTTTGTAACATAAACATCAAAAGTGTAATTTTCAGATTTGAATCTCCCTTCAACATTGTCAATGAAGAAATCATAAATCAGACCTTTGAGCTCGTCTTTCTTTTCCAGTACAGCAGGATAATAAGCAGTGACTTCACGTTGAGATATTCCAACAAGTTGCTGAGCACAGACAAAGCAACGGAACTCCATCTCTGGTCTTAAAGAGGGGTACCATTTGCGTAAGGCAAGGTAGAATTGAGGGGGTCTCGACAAAGTCTTGTCACTGCATGAATCATATGGATGGCACAAATCGTGGACCACAGAATCAGATGCTTTGAGTAAGAGAGCTATGTCACTAAATGAAGTGCATTTGAGGGTTCCAGTGGTGCTGATCCAAGCAGAATCTTTTGGTGAACTCCAATTTAATTTGGGAAAGACAGCACCACCAAGGGATTCGATTGAATCTTTGATCTTCAATTCAAGTTCCGGGAATGAAGGAGGTGGTGATGGTGGCTCTGACTCATCTTCAGATCCTTCCGACACTTGGTAGTCCTCCTCATCTTCAGGTTTATGAATCCTATTGGGCAAGGCATCTTCATTTGACACAGACGTGGGAAGTAGAAAAGGGCCAGAATCTCCAACCAGATACTGAATAAAGGATTCAGGGAGTTCATGGATAAAGGTCTTTATAGAGACTGGTTTAAATTTTGGATACCATTTTTGAATCTGGCAACAAGTCACTTCTTCTTGCTTCATTTTCTAAAAACAAAAAACGATAGCACACATAAAAGCAGAGAAGAAATAATAAAACAATAAATAATAATTATGAAGACTTAACCACAAATTAGAAAACTGTCAAACATAGTCACCAATGGTTTCTGTCAACATTGGCAATTCGTCTTCATGTATAAGAGTTTCTTTTTTAAAGTAGGGTGGTTTGCTTTCCAGTCCCATGATGACTATCTTATATTCTTATCCAAACTAACCATCTTATAAGACAAATAGTAGATGTGTATTCTACAATCTACATTGCTCAATTTGTTGCCTAGAGACAATTTAAGTGATTTGTGCCAAGTTGCCAACTCTAAGAAGTCAATCATTTTGAGACACAGAGTAATTCTAACAAGTTACGAAGTGTAATGAGGTAAATTTATGCATGTTTAGAATCATATAGTCTAAGTGCCTGCCAAGGCAATTTTAGGCTAATTATGAGAAGAAAATTTGGGAAAATGCTTTTCAAAGAACACAGTTTGAAGATCTCACAAGAACTTTCTCCCACATATAGGGAAAAAGTATGAATACAAACTTCTGAACTCTAAAAGCTATGGCTTACTTTAAGCAGAGTTAAGCATGTAACCATGTAAAGGGCTACAAATGCTAAATGGCACCTTTGAGAATCATAAAAGACCGAAATTCGAGTCCTACAAGTATGACGTAGAGCCCCTTGTCTCTCAAATCTTTGAATTGCAGAAGAGCTAAACCCCAAGTCCCAGAAGTATAATGTAGAGCCCCTAAGGCTCTCAAAACGACTTATGTCAGCAATTCTAAACTGCAGCTCACAAGATTTACCAATCAGAGATCAACCGAGGCCCACTGGCCCAAACTCATAAGGCTTGTTGAAAAAACACGAGCATCTAGCAGCATTATAGGGTTTCTGCTTAGAGAATTGTACTATTGTTAAATATGAGCTCTACAAGTCGCTCGATTTGATTGTTTTGTTCGTATTTTCTACTTAAAAATCTAAAATCTGAGTATTGTTTACCCACATTATCCTTCAATCCTAAAAATAATGTATAGAGCTACATGACTGTTTTTAAGGCGGGTCGAGGTGGTTAATGTCAGGGAAAGTTACATAGCTCATATGCCTCATAAAAGTAATAATCACTAATAAAATCCACCATCATCTAAATTAGGCTTCTAATTCGAGTCAATACCAGTAACACCCACAGAAAGCTATTGATCAACCAAATTAACAAACAAGAATTAGGAAAACTCATGACCAATTAACTGTTATCAAATTGATTACATCTTGAAACAAATTTTCAACGCCACAACACATGAAATCTGATTATTAACTTTTATTTCAGCAAAACAACCCTCAAGTTACGAACTTTAATTGTAAATCTAATTCAAAGTTCCGGTAATCAGTATGCTCTAACATCATGATTGACCCAGAAAATAAAATTGATTGTAACAACATTATTCACCCAAAAATAATCAGAAGAATTACCTGTTCGGCTGTTCCAATGAGCGGAACGGCGGCAAGCAACGGCAGGAGACGGGAGATCGGCGGCGAAGTTTGTAAAGCGCCTTGGATTAACCCTGTACGGCCCGTTTTGGTAAGTCCTGTAAACGAGGAGTGGGGATTAGATTAGAGAGTGGAATGGTGATCGACTGATCGTCAATCAAAGCACATACATGTTAAATACACGTTAAATAATCTACTCCCTCTTCTAATTGACACGGTTTGATTTTTTATACTACCAACAATTAGACATTTTTCCTCTCTAGTTTATGTCAAATCGTTGCAAATAACCGTTAACGGAAGTAGTACTTCTTTCGTTTTGTTTTAGTTGATGCTAATTTCTTTTTAAAAAGTTTCTTTTTAATTCATGTTTTCCTTTTTTTTTTGGGAAAATCATCTTTGATAACTCTGTATTTTTTAATTTTTTTAATGGTAAATTGTGAAAATTTTTAGTACCTTTGAAAATTTAAGTAAATGGTTAACCATTATTAGTGTTTATTTTAAATAAAAACTAAAATTCCTTAAATGTCCTTACTTAATACACTCAACTAATTAAATATTTTATTTTTTAACAATATAATAATTTTATAAATGATTGTTTTTAAAAAAAAAAACACTTCTTCTCTTCACCAACCCCGACACCCCCTCCCCCACCAGCCCTGCTCCTCGGCCACCCTTATCGCCGGCGGCCAGTCTTTCACTCCAATTCCTCCTCCTTTTGCACGCGCCTCCCAAATCTTAAGCCATGATTCGCTCCCAAAGGCCTAATTGTAATCAATCGAAATCAATTTAATCGATCGATCCTCAACACCCCGCGATGAAACCGAATTGAATTTGGGTCTTTTGAGGGGCCGAATGGTGGTTGCTTGATGTCGCTGCTGTTGCGGTTAACTGCGGTGACTGGTTGCAATTGGTGGTGGCCGAAATTTATTTGTGGAAGAGATGAGGGAATGCGAGGGCAAATGGCTCCTGGGTGGAGTTGATTGATGGTGGTTTCGGACTGAATCGAAAGCAGGGCTGCGCGAATGCTGTGCGCTACTGGTGGCTGGTGCGGCTGCGCGGAGTGTGTGGGTGAGCTGGGCGGTGGTGCAAAGGTGCCACAGCGAGGAGTGTATGGTTGATCAGCGTGGAGTGTGCGGCTGACTGGTGGTGTGTTGGGTGTGGTTGGTGGTGCGAGAAATAGGGGAGTGCAGGTGGTTGATTGTGTAGCAGGAGAGATGCGGGCTACTGTAAAACAGGGGAAGAGAAAAATTTGGGGCTCTTATTTGAGGATAGTTGGCTGGACGACGCCGGTACAGGGAATGGGTGGCGCCGGTGATTGGGAGCCGGCAGTGGACGGGTAAGGGCAAGGGGTGGCTGGGTTGTGGTGGGGGAGTAGATAGTTTTTTTTTTAATTAATTATTATAAAACTTAAACATGGTTAGGCTTATAATTGCATATAACTAGCACTGTCAAAAACCGAACCGAACTGGTGAAACCGAACCGTTTCAACCGATCCGAATGAGAACCGAACCGATTAAAAACCGATTTTATGAAACCGAAAATCGACCCGAACCGCATGTTAGTAAAACCGAAACCGAACCGATCCGAGTAAACGTTAAACCGTTTAAGAACCGAACCAAATCTAAACCGAACCGTTTCTAACCCGAAACCGTTTAAACTGGCATAAAAACCGTTTACACCGAACCGTTAACAAACTGCAACCCGTTTGCACCGAACCGTTTGTAAACCGAACTGATTATAAACCAAACCGCTTATAAACCGGACCGTTTATGAACCAAATCGCTTATAATTCGAACCGTTTACAAACCACTTCCTACTAGGAGTATTTTGAACGACTCGATAAAAATCCGATTTTTTAAAATCAAAAACAGTCCCGAACCGTAATTTAGTAAACCTAAAATAAAATTGATCCAAATAATGTTAAATCGTAGAAGAACCAAACTTGTTAACAAACTGAACCAGTTATAAATCGAATTAAAATAAAACTGAACTAAAAAAGACCCGAACTGTTTCTATCCGGGATAAAAACCATTAACAAACCGCAACCCGTCTGCACCGAACCGTTTACTACCCGGACCGTTTACAACCCGAACCGTTTACAACCCGAACCAAATTTAAACCGGGATAAAAACCGTTTACACCGAACCGTTAACAAACCGCAACCCGTATGCACCGAACCGTTTACTACCCAAACCGAATTTAAACCGTTCAAGAATAAACCGAAACCGAATCGAACCGATAATTGTTTAAACCGAACTGAAACCGACCCGTAAGACATTTGAACCGATTTCTAACCGACCCGATTTCAAACCGAACCGAAACCGAACTGTCAAACCGTTTTGACAGTACTACATATAACGATATAAACATCATTAATCTCACCATTGGATAATTATAACAAATTACAATTTTTCAGGGATAATAAAAAATTTTACAATTTGCCACGAGAAAATTAAAAAATGCAGAGAATTTCCTTTTTTTTTTAGTTACTCAAAGCATAGTTTCTATTTTACCTTATTCAAACAACTTTAAATTGATTTGTAATTTGGTAAGGAAGGGGTATTCCTTTTAATATCTTTTGACTCACTTCCTTAAAATGTGTAACTAAATGAAGTGTGTCAAACTAATAAGAAACGGAGGAAGTACTATACTACAAACCTACGATACTATTATGACCTAACTTTTTTTTTTTTTTTTTTTCCGACAAGATTTATATCGAGCTCTTTCCCAAATTAATGTTAAGAATAACCGCAATTCCCAAATTGCAGCCAAAGTTTTAAGAATTCCCAAAGTACCGTCCACGTCACCGGTTCAGGGGGAAGAAATCTAAAATCCGGTCTACAGCAAAACCGCTACCTGAAGTAGCGGTTTTTATTAATAAACTGCTACTTCAGGTAGCGGTTTTGGTTTGATAAATCGCTACTTCAAGTAGCGGTTTTTGTTTAATAAACCGCTACTTCACGTAGCGGTTTTTGTTTAATAAACCGCTACTTCAAGTAGCGGTTTTCTAGCAGGTATAGTTTCGCAGTTTCACTTTCCTCTTTCAATTTCCTCTTTTCACCAAAATCCCATCCACGCCTTCCACCAAAATCACACCTCCTTAAACAGAAGCCGGCACAGCCAAGGAATCCACCGACGCCGCCGGAGCATTCCTCAGCAACGAAGGCCACCGCTGTTGACGCCGAGGGTTCGAGTTTCATGGTCGGCATCGCTAATTTCAGAAGAAACGTGCTGTTGTTCTTGTTTGTGGTAAGTGCCCTAATTATTTTTTGTATTCAATTATTGAGTTTGTTGTTGTTATTGAGTTTCAGAATTGTATGTATGTGTTGTTGTTGTTGGTTTTGGTTGTTTGTGATAAACATAGGGCTCCTCTTTACTTTCTTCTTCCCTTAGTGTAAAAAGAGTGAGGTATTATTGTGTTTATAACATATCATGAGCTTTGATTTACTTACCTTACATATAACCCTTGTAGATTTATTAATGGTTTCGATCACATTACTCAGTTTAGGTTGCTATAATTTCTGATTTTGAAAGTGAAAATAGAGCTTCTATACACAAAGTACATGTAGTCATGACTTATGCCCATGTTGAGCTTCAAGAGGTATTAAGACCTTCATAGCTCAGTTTAGGTTGCTATAATTGTGTAGTTTGCTTGATGTTAGGACATTGCCACACTGTTAATGAATTTTTGCAATCTAATATCTTTGATTAATAATGGTCTTTTCTAGAATGAAACATGGAGGTTCCGAACTACCCTCTATATTGCTATTGGGGTGGAGAAATTGTCCACAAAGATAGCGATGTAACGTATAGGGGTGGGAATCAAAAATTTGTTTTTGTACATGCTGCGATGACACATTCACAAGTTCTGAACAAGCTATACGAAGAATTGAGTGTTGATCCTAGAGGTGTGGAGTTGAAGGTGGTTATGCGTTATCCTATGGCTGGGGCATATGTTGCAATTCCGTTGAATGACGACAACGCTCTTAGAGCTATGTGGATTGTTGTGACTCAGAGTTCCTCTGTTGCAATGCAATTGTTCATTGAACAAGTTCCAAAGGAGCCAGTTGTGCAAACTAACACTGGTTCCTTTCCGGGGATGGATTTTTTTGGTAGTGTGGATCAACCGTTTTCCACTGGTCATCAAAGTGTGGGCATAGGGTCATTCACAAGAATGCTTGTTGATCCACATTATGTCAATGAACATCTGTCACAGTTTAGGTCTCCGGCCTCATCGCCTAATGTTGGAACCTCAACAAGCACACAACCACAAGGCATTCTTGATTCTCTTGACCCAAACAATGTTGATGTATTTGGCGATGCGGAGATGAATGACACTGATGAAGATGATGACGAAGAGGTAATTGAAGCTCGTGATAAGGCAATTAAAGGAAGCGCCCCCACTTCAGACTTCAATGAAGTGGCGCAAGTTGATCCTCGTTTGAATAACTCATGGATGTCTTGGTTAGGAAATGAGACATATAACAATGGGGGAGAATTTGAGGTTGGACAGCAGTTTGACTCATTGCAACAACTGAAAGATGCTGTGAAATCTTACTCCATAGCTAGAAATCAAACAATTCGAGTTGTGGAGGCAGAGCCAGAGAAATATGTTGTTGAGTGCAAGAGGAAAGAACAATGTAATTGTTCGTGGAGGCTTAGAGGAGTGAAAGATCCAACACTCTCTACGTTTAAAATTGTGAGGTACAACGACCCTCATGCAAGTAACTGTGTTGGTGACATCGACTCGGTAGATCATAAGCTACTCACTTCCGAGTTCGTTTGCAATGCTCTTCTAGATGTCATTCGCGTTGATCCTTCATTGAAAATCAAGACAATGGTGCAACTTGTGAAAGAGAAATTTGATGGATTCCAAATAACCTACAAGAGAGCATGACTAGCGAAACAAAAGGCAATAAAACTCATTTATGGGGATTGGGAGGGTTCATATGAACAGTTGCCTAAGTACATGGAAGCTCTCAAGGAATCAAATCCTGGAACTGTTGTTGAGTGGAGGTTGTTAGAGAGTACGGTTCCTGGAACACATATTTTTCAACGAGTCTTTTGGGCATTCAAGCCATGTATTGATGGATTCCGTCACTGCAGACCCCTTATCACCATTGATGGCACTCATTTATATGGAAAATACAAAGGCACTCTACTTATTGCTATGGGAATGGATGCCAATTTTCAACTATTCCCCCTCGCTTTTGCGGTTGTCAAAGGAGAGAACAATGATAGCTGGTCTTGGTTCATGGCTTGTATTCGAGCTCGAGTTACAGATAGGAAAGGGCTATGTGTGATATCTGATAGACATGCTGGTATTTTAGCAGCAATGGAAGAAGTTGGAAGTGGTTGGGAGGAGCCCAATGCCTACCACAAGTACTGTACACGGCACTTGGCTTCTAATGTGAACTCAAAATTTAAAAGTGTCGTCATAAAGAACCTCTTTGGCAAAGCAGCTACTGCAAGGCAGAAGAAGAAGTTTGATTACTACATCAACAAAATTGGTGACTTGAATGTAGAGGCCCGTAGGTACTTGATGGAAATTCCGTACAGTAAGTGGTCCATTCATCATGATGGTGGTTTCAGGTTTGGTGTGAAGACTACAAACATATCGGAAGTTTTCAACGGAGTCTTAAAGGGGGCTCGATGTCTCCCGATAACCGCTTTAGTGCAAATGACCTTTTTCCGGGTTAACTCCTATTTTGCAACTAGAAGAAGTTGGAGTAAAAGAAGACTTGAAGAGGGCCATGAGTTATCGGAAAAGGCTATGAAGACAATAGAAGCCAACATGGAGAAAGCCACGCACCATGAGGTTGTTGCTTGACTATGATGCCATCGGGTTGTATCAGGTTAGGACCGGTCGTGGAAGGAGAAAAGCTGGTAAAGGTGGTAACTCCCACACTGTGAATCTGTTGAGCAAGACATGTACTTGTGAGAAATTGAGAATATACAAGCTCCCATGCTCTCATGTCCTAGCAGTTTGTCGTCATCGAAGCCTATCACATGCAGACTTTGTGGATTCTTTTTTCACGACCGCCGAATATAGGCGTTCATACGCGAAGTGTTTCGCACCAGTTCCTGATCCTTGCCACTGGTCAGCTTACAATGGGCCTACTACTATGGCCAACCCAGATTTGAAAAGAGGCCCAGGCCGACGGTCCACTAGAATTCGAAATGAAATGGATGAGCGTCCCTATCGTGTGAAGAAGGCATGCAGTGTTTGTCGGCGACCTGGGCATAACAAGAAGACATGTCCTACTCTTATTGGTGGTGTTGGATCATCTGGGTAACATGATTAATTATATATTCTTGTTTAATATTTATGTTTTTTCTCGAACGCTTAACATTAATTCAATTTTCTGTTATCGTGTAGGTCCCATGGAGCCGGTGATTCGTCCAGGCCCAGTTGATCCATCTGTTCTACGGTTGCAGACTTCCCATAGGAGCCACGATGTTTGGATTGGCGTAGCTGATAGAGTTCTCTCAGTTAGGGAGCATATGGTCAGCGTGGGACGTAAGTGGAGGGTAGAGGGCGGAGTACTAGAGTACGTTAGGCTTGCTGGGTTTTACGGTGTGCATAGGATTTTGGGAGGAGGGTTTTTGCTTGATCGATCTCTTCTTATGGCGTTGGTTGAGAGGTGGAGGCAGGAGACACATACTTTCCACCTAGTGGTAGGTGAGGCCACCATTACTTTACAGGATGTCGCCGTCCTGTTAGGTCTGAGAGTGCACGACCCTCCTGTCATTGGACCTCCATTTGAGGGATGGCATGACCTAGTTGAGGAGTTGCTGGGAGTTCGACCTGGCCATGATGATAACGGTAAGCCGTTTCTGGAGGGATCTACTTTGAAGTTGACGTGGCTCAGACGTCACTTCTCACAGATGCCAAAGGGAGCTGATGACTTGACAGTTCAGCGCCATAGCCGTGCTTACATTCTCACTCTCATGGGATCTATTCTGTTCGCCGACAAGAGTGGTGATGCTGTGTCACTCTACTACTTGTCGTTCCTTCGAGACTGGGAGACAACTTCAACCTACAGCTGGGGGAGTGCGACTCTTGATTTTTTGTACCGGCAACTATCTCGAGCATGTCAGCGAGATTCGAGACAGATTGGAGGCCCACTCATCCTACTACAGTTGTGGTCGTGGGAGCATATTACTATCGGCCGACCATACATTAGGAGGCCTCGAGATCCGCCACAGGAGGACCCTGAGGATGAGGATCAGGATGACATTTTGGGGACTCAGCATCAGCGAGGTGTTGACCCTTTGGCGTGCAGGTACAGTGTTTGCTTCAAGTTCATGTTCTAACAGTTCTATCTTTCAAAAATTATTATTAACGAGTCTTTACAGGTGGTTACGTGTCCATCTATCGTGTGCGCATACCATACTACAGAGATGCGTTTGACCATCAGCGCGAGGACCAGGTACAATCGGTGTTTCTTTTTTTTTAGTGCATTATTTTTCTTCCATTATGTTAGTCATATACATGTTGACATACTTGTTTTGGGAATTAGATGATTTGGCAGCCATATACTAAGGCGGTGATGGATCGACTTCCGGAGATTTGTCGCTCAGACATGCACATTTGGCGTACACGGGCACCTCTGATATGCTTTGACGTCGTTGAGTTCCACCTCCCAGACCGAGTCCTTCGTCAGTTCAGGTTAGAGCAGCCGATCCCACAGGATGTAAACACGGACGTTGCTCTACACAGGAAGGATCGAAGGGGACAGCGTAATTGGGAGATTCGGCATTCGGACCATGTACACGAGTGGAGTCGACGAGAGGCATTAGTCGTCCAGGGATACCCGTTCACTGGGACTTCTTCCCCGGCCATGACAGAGTACATAGCTTGGTATCGTCACATCACGAGACTGGTCATTACTCCACCTTCGCAGGAGCACCCCCCGAGTCATTACCAGCCAGCTACCTCTGACCTACTGCTTGTATGAACTTCATTTCATTTCAATCTAGTTCTTTCGTTTTTGATTTCATTTTACTAACATTAAAACTACACTTCAATGTAGGCACATGCATTTGCTGATTTGCACGTCCAGCTATCGGGAGCTACTGAGACCATCTCCCATTTGCCACCAGAGACGGCTATACCATTTGCCATACAGACGATGCAGGGTTTTACATCATTCTGTGGGCAGACCTTGTCTAGGGTGGGGCAGTCACACCTTATTCAGTAGCCTCGACCGTCCACGTCTTCATCTTCTACTGTGCACACTAGGCTGATCAGACCACCACCTCATCGTGGAGGCCATTCAGCACGTGCCTTCCGTCCACCGACTCACATTCGCCCTCCCTTGCATGAACCTCCTCCTTCTCAGCATACTATCATGACATCTCCTCCACTGGTGCATCGCCAATATCAGAGAAATCGACGGCGTAGCAACACTACGTCTGGGGTTGGAGTTGGCTTGGATGACATTCCAAAGGAGGAGACAGCTGCATCATCTTCGTCGTCACCTCATGGGAAGAAGCAATGCCCGAGCTAAGTGTATATTTTGGAACTAAACTAATTTTTTTGTAAATGCTTAGAATTAGATTTTGTTATATTTAATCAATTGAAAAAATATTTGACTTTGCAATTTGGACTTCCTCAGATCTTCATAAACTTGTTATTTGTGGTGGTTGTGTTGAAAATATGCTATATATATTATGTTTTACAGGTACACAACTTGCAGGTTTTTTTTTTTGAATGATTATGTAAGTTTGAAAAAAAAAACAGTCCAGGGTAAACCGCTACTTGAAGTAGCGGTTTTCCAATGTAAACCGCCACATCAAATAGCGGTTTTTTGTAAAGAAACCGCTACTTGAAGTGGCGGTTTACCTTGAAAAACCGCTACTTCAAGTAGCGGTTTTGTACTAAGAAACCGCTACTTGAAGTGGCGGTTTATTGCAAAGAAACCGCTACTTGAAGTAGCGGTTTACCCTGGACCGGAAAAAAAAAAAAATACCGATTTTTTAACCAATGCTTACGTGGACGGTAGAATGGGAAAATAAAAAGAAGTGGCTTTAGTTTGGGAATTGCGGTAATTCTAGACATTAATTTGGGAAAGAGCTCATTTATATCCTAACTTTAACTATAGTTCAATTACTTAATCTAACTTTTATTGTATTTAGTCTAACTTTTAGACTTTTTGGTAACTTTTATCAATAAAGCATAAATAACTTTTATTTATATCAAGGTAACTTATATATACGAGGTAACTTTTAATCATTATAGGGTAACTTTTGATCATTTTAAGGTAACTCTATATCAGATGTACAATATTTTAATATACATCCAATTTTTGTAAATGTTTGTCCTTAATCTTTAAAAAAACTATTTTTGTCAGATAAGTAGTTGCTAATTAGATACGAAGTATTACTACGTAATATAAAGTTTCATAATTTTTATTTGTAGTTTTTTTTTCCATCAAGTTTGATTATGTTAGTTATTAAGGAGTATGTAATACTAATATTGAGTAAAATTATATTAATACAAATTACTTCATATACTACACTTATAAAATAAAGATTTGCTCTAATGATAAAGGTGATTTAAAGGTCGTGAGATCAACAACTACAAACCCATTTGATAGCCGGTAATAAATGGTGGTTTTGAGAATGATTTTTAAGTGTAATTAAGAGGTTATTAACATTGTAATCCCATGGTAGTGCACTTTCATCCTCGAGCATGTGTTTTCTTTGTGAAAAACATCCACTACTAATTGGGAGGAGGTGTTAGGTGAGAACGAAAATTTCTTCAAAAAATGGTTAATTTGGGATGACTGGATGATCCGAGCTAGCATTAATACTGCGTAATTGAACATTGATTTTCATTGCAAATTTACATATAAGTTTATTCACGTTACCATCAATAATGACCACCTCCAAATGGACCGTAAGGGGTTTGGGGTGATGATTTCTATCTTTTCTTCTTGCTTTCATCTTACTCCTAAACCTAATTCATGTTTATCAATCAAATGCATATAATACATTAGAGATTTCTCACTAACCTGATACTTGTATGGGATTATACTTTTTATTTTTAGGTTTAAAAATGTATTTGCATTAAAGCATCATTAGGTGAACTTATCGAAGAAGGATTTCACAAGCACATCGAATTTTCACTCCTTTGTACAAGTGTGCAAGATAGTTGCATAATCACACAACTTCATCCAAAATTGAACCAACGTGGGAAGCTATTTCTACACGATCATGTATTCTCGTTCCCAGCCGTCCACATTCCTCCGTGATGTACATGTACACTCCAAGCCACTACGTCCCTAAGTCTTCATTGTAATGAGTCTAATGACCAAATCTACAACTCAATATTTATCTCTTTTTTCTCTTTTGGTTTTGTTAATGCATTGATGTTGCTAATCGTTTAAAAAAAGTGAGTAATTTTTAACACTAATAATTAGCTTCACCTTAATAGAGGTGATTCCAATGAAAACCCGACATAAAAATTTTGACTTTTCAAACCTTTTCTAATCATCAAAAGTCTACAAATTTATTAATCCTTCAACTTTCTTTTACTAGAAAACCATATTTGTTTTGAAGTGATAAAAATAAAATTTCTCGATAACTTCATCTAATCATACTATCATAGTCTCAAGACTCTCAACTCTCATAACTCCCTCTTCCATATTTTGAACTTAAAAGTAAAATTTAAAAAAATCTAGAAATTAATTTTAGCTTAAGAGTGAAAAATAACAGGATTTACACATGTTTAAAGTTAATATTAAAACCTCCAAATTTTTCTCTCACAGAAATCCCTCAATCACTCCACTCCTCAAAATTCCCCAAAATGACGCAACAACTTCTTCCCTAAAACTCCATTAAAATCAAAATTAGGGTTTGAAATGCGACAAATTCAATGGCACCAATTCCCATTTTATTGACAGAAATCGCTTCATCATCACACTGTTGCTCCTTCAATTCTCCTCTCTGTTCCCGTTGCCGGAGCTCCGGCACCTCCACCACCGTCGCCGGCGGTGGTTTTCTCTCTCTTCCAGAAGCTTCGCAGTGTTCTAGAAGATTCTCGTCATTTTCTTCCTTGATTTGTTGTGCTGCTGTAATTTATCGTCGTCATCATCATCACCATACATCTGTTGAACGAAGAAGATGGAGTGTAAATGTGAATGCTAGTGCTACGGCATTTCGTGCTTTGGATGCTCATGTTAATGGCCATAATATTTCCAATCACGTCGGTGTTGAAATCCCCGTTTCTTGTTACCAGGTTTTCTCTCCTCATTTCACTGAAAAATTAGTCATTTATTGCTATTTTTTTTTTTGTTACAGTACTATTTTATATGTTTTTTGGATTTTTGCTGCAATTTTTTTGATTTGTTTTACTGAAATGTGGGTTAGTTGTCTCTGATTGTTGAGGAATTGCTGTAGTTCTCGTGTAGATTGGGGTTGTATGATTGCAATTTTTCGGCTAATGATGATGTTGGACATTATTATATTAAGTCTATGATTGATGTTTGCTTGTGCGTAGAGTAACAGTGGGGACTGGGGAGTGACAATGTGGGTTGGTTTACCGGAAAATTACGCTAGGTTGGTGAAGCAGGCGAAGTGAAAGTCTGTTAATGAGTATTCTTGGATTATAGTTGTTTGGGAAATGGTGGAGCTGCTGATTGATGTTTGCTTGTGCATAGAGTAACAGTGGGGAATGGGGAGTGACAATGTGGGTTGGTTTACTGTAAAAGTACGCTAGGTTCACAGAATTGTAGGATGTTTTGGTGAGGCAGGCGAGGTGAACGTTTGTTAATGAGTGTATTGTCAGATTATAGTTCTTTGGGAAATGGTGGAGCTGCTGCTGATTTTTTTGAAATGGACTGTAATTATGTAGTGAACTAGAGGAGTGTATTACTTTCCTTGATCTGAATTGGTTGATATAACTTTTACATTTATTAGGAAGCTGAGTACAATGATTTAAACTTGCATTGGAGTTGTAAAGCACCATTTAATGTTGAATACATAGTATCAATTAACGTATAATATTATATAGTGTCGGGTTTAATTTTGCTAGCTATTGTAGAATGGCTATATTTAGATTCAGAGGGACTGAGGGAGTAATATTCAAAGCGATGCAGACTTCTGACAGATCTGATGAAAGACACTCCAGATCTTTTGATCCATTCTCTTATGCAAATCGGTCTTAGTTTGATTGACATTTTTGAGTGGCCAAAAAATACTATTAGGTGAAAATGGCACACTTGAGCTAGTTCTTTGTGTCTTGATATGGAATTTGCTCTTTGCAAAATATATTACGTTTTATATGTGATTTTATAAGTGGCTTGCAGTGCTGAAGCAATAAAACATGCTTCTTTTATGCTACCTTAGTAGTGGCTTGTTGCCCTTTGGTGCATAAGTTCATGCTAAAGCTCTTAAGTCTCACTAACAAACAGCTAATTTCTTGGCTTATGCTCTGACCAGTGCTGTTGTATTTAAAAAAATTATATAGCATCATAATGTCATCTACTATATATGGAGTACCTTATAGCACCTACTTTTGGATACTGCTTATTTGGGAGGAGGGATTCTCATCCAAAATCTTTGTCTTGCTCAAGCTGATACTTTATGTAGTGGCTATATTTGTGTATCCTAGAGGGTATCCTTTCTAAATGTAGCTGTCTTTAGTAATGTTTGAAGGCTTGAAGCCAAAGGAGGCAGTTCAACCTCATTGTTTCTTTTTCAAAGTTTGTTAACTCTCCTACACTTGAAACCTGGGAATTTGGGATAGCAAACTTACATTGCAATTAAATTATGCAGATTATTGGTGTTCCTGATAAGGCAGAGAAGGATCAGATTGTGAAGTCTGTGATGGACCTGAAAAATGCTGAGGTCGAAGAAGGGTATACAATGGAGGCTGTTGTATCCCGTCAGGTAAATGTAACTTGTTGAATGGCTTACTTAGGATGAATACTTGTTAGAATGTCTTTTCATTTCAAAATCAATGTTGTGTTTATGTTTGCAGGATTTGTTGATGGATGTTAGAGATAAACTCCTTTTTGAACCGGAGTATGCTGGTGATATTAAAGAGAATATTCCACCAAAATCTACTCTGCGCATTCCGTGGGCTTGGTTACCTGGTGCTCTTTGCCTTCTTCAAGAGGTATTATCGTTTATGACTTCATGTTAGACAGAGCTGGATTTTGTTATCGTTATGTTTTATCAGTATTTGTTGAGCGAGATATGTAAGATAATAGATGTGGGATTCTCACAGTTGTTTTGACCTGCTTTGTCTGGGCTACATTGAACGCCCAAGAAAGGCTAGTTTATATTTTTGTTTGCAATAGATATGAAGGGAAAAATACCTTGTCAATTATTCTTTCTAGAAGCTATGAGCTACCTTTTTGCATGTGCATCTTTTTATGCTGCCAAACTTAGCCAGGGTGCATTGTACGACTGCTGTTGGAACCTTAATCTACTTGAGATTTGTCCTGAATTTTCATTGATATTTGTTATTTAATTTGCCTAGGTTGGAGAAGAGAAGCTAGTTTTAGACATTGGGCGAGCAGCTCTCCTGTACCCTGATGCCAAGCCACATGCTCATGATGTACTTCTTTCTATGGCTCTTGCAGAGGTAAGATAAGTGGGAAAGATATCTGGAGTCGCTGCAGTATATTCTAGCAGCCTTGTTATTTGTCCCTTTCTTACCATAGGTGCTTTCTTGAAGTGTGCAATTGCCAAGATCCATTTGGAGAAGAATAAAGTGTCGCAAGGATTTGAAGCTCTTGCTCGTGCCCAATGTCTTTTGAGGAGTAAGACATCCTTGGGAAAAATGAAGCTTCTTTTGGAGGTAGTATTTTCTTTTATGATATTCTAATCTTCAAATATATCATTCTATATGCTTTTAGACTCTGTGAAGCTCATTATGAGTGAAGATTCGCAATGTCTGCAGTTTATTCTCATGTTCGATATTCTTTTGCTGCTTTTTATCTTTTAATGTTTTAGATGGTATTATTGTTTCTGAGCAGCCAAGGAGAAGTTATACATGCATAAAAAATTGAGATGTTTTATTACTGAAATAACGTATTTATTGTTTTTGCTGTATTGCATAGATTAAATCAGAACTGTTATATGTAGATGCTGACAATTATTCTCCTGCTTATAAGCACAATACCATGAATGAAACATAAACCCATAATGATATGTTCTGTACTTGTGTGTATTAAAATAAAGAAAGAACAAAGGAAATATAATGAACCTAAAGTAAAGTGTGACGTTCCTATCACTCATAGTGTCATTTTGTCTTCCATTCCATTGCCTTCAATTAGAGGTTGCATGCTTCACGTATATTACAATGACATGCTGAATGAACTTCATTTATATATTATAATTGTATTTTCTTTGTTGGCCTTGCCTACAGATAGAAGAGTCTTTAGAAGGGCTTGCACCTGCTTGCACATTGGAATTGTTGGCAATGCCTCAGACTACAGACAATGCTGAACGCAGGCGTGGAGCAATGGCAGCTTTGCGGGAATTGCTAAGGCAAGGTCTTGATGTAGAAGCTTCATGCCGGGTCAGTGATTGGCCCTGCTTCTTGAGTAATGCACTTGGTAAACTCACGGCTTCAGAAGTTGTTGATCTGATCCCCTGGGACAATTTAGCATTGACTCGTAAGAACAAGAAATCTCTTGGTTCTCAAAATCAGAGGGTTGTGATTGATTTTGACTGTTTCTACACTGCACTGATGGCTCATATTGCTTTTGGGTTCTCTAGCAGACAAAGAGACTGGGTAATTTTCTCACAACCTTGATGGTAGAAATAGATTGATTTATGGACTAAGACTTAATCGAATTAGATAAAAGTTGTAATATTTGGATGCCTTTTTATATTTTATTTTGATTGGTTTCTTGTACTAATATATTTTCTGATTGATATATTGAACTGATATTTTTTAATTAATTTATTGGAATTAAAAAATACTTTTAAAAAATAACTGACTTTTGCTTTTCAGCAATGTTACTGAGATCCGTTGTTTTTAAAATACCAATCTATTCTTAGGAACTTCATGGAAATGTTATCTTTTCTGGAATGAGTTGGTCACTAATTATTGTGACTCATCACGTTGCATAGATTAGCAAAGCAAGATCAATATGCGAGTGTCTGATGGCATCCGATGGTGTTGACCTGAAACTTGAAGAAGCTTTTTGCTTGCACCTTCTTGGACAGGTTTACCCTTTTCTTATTACTTCATTAATGTGTCCTTAGCAATTGTCAGATGCTCAAGATTGTTTTCTTGCAGGGTAGTGAGGCAGACACTCTTGAAAGGCTTCGACAGGTTGAATCCAGTAAAAATTCAGGATCTAGAAACTCACTCTTGGGAAAGGAAGGCAAAGATGCTCCTGCCTCAGACTATTCATTAGTATGTCAGCTCTTATATAAATATATGTTATATTTTTGATATGTTGTCTCTAGGTTGTCTGTTAATTGTTACTTTGTTAGACTTGCTACAGATCAATTGCTGTACTCTTTTGCTATTTTTCTTTTGGTTGGCAGGACTCAGGAGTCATTAGGATTAGTGATCATTTGTGAGTCGTGATGGTATTTGTTTTCACCTTTTGTCATTATGTCATGTATATAGGCTGTAAGGGACCTTCAACAGTACCTGTAAAATTAAACGGACCTTTGACATTAATGGTTTCTTTTTTATGATGATTTAGACCTGTCTGTTGGTGAGTTCAGTTTGGCATGATGCATTATGAAAAACATTTGGGCACTTTTCTAAGCTGCATCATATGACAATGATATAGTTTTGTTTTAGTCTCCTGTGTGTAAGCAATTTTTTTTTGGAATTTTCTTATCTGGTGTTGATAGCCTTAATTTGATGACTGATTTAAGACCTGATTTTGCTTTTGTACACCTTGAGCACACAACCATCGGGTAATAAAGTTTGCATTGGTCCTGTCAAACATGAGAAATTATGAACGTAGGGTGCATATAGCTTCTAGCATTTAATTGGCAAGCACAGTAGTCATGCTGTTGTTTAACTGATTTTGTTGTCTTTTCTTTCCTTCTGCTCCCTAGTGAAACTGGAATTACTTGTTGATATTGATCATTCTTTTTTTCTTATGCCACTGTATCTTGTCTTTTTGAGTCAGGCGGTAATCGTATTCCTTTTGACACTTTTTACTCATCTGTTGTATTATATTGGCCAGGAAAAATGGCTGAAAGATGCTGTGCTGTGCTTGTTTTCAGATACTCGCGATTGTTCCCCTTCATTGGTAAGATGATTATAATTCTGATGGTATATAATTCATGAAATTGTGAACTATATCATTTTTAGTTTTCCTACAGGCTGGGTATTTTGGTCAGGAGAAGAAATCTTTTGGCAACAAGCAAAGTAGAGGTTTGTCACCTTCTATGCCAAACGTAAACCACAGGACAATATCTCCTGCTGTTTTGTCTGATCAAATGGTGTCTGATGAGCGTCTTGCTTCATTGGTGTCCTCCCAACATCTTGGGCCTGCTGTAAAGCAGTTGACTCCAACTAATCTGCGAAGTCCATTACAAGAAGCTAAACCTAGCACCCAGACCGGAACAGCCACTCCACCACCACAGTTAAAGCGAGATCTTGGTAGCTACCATCATAAAGCTGCTACTAGCTGGATGGCTCAAGGAAAAATTTTCGGGCGTATTACATTTGTCGCAGTTCTAGGTTGTGTTGTCTTTGCCACTTCAAAGATGTTGGGCAGGCAAAGTGGGCGTGTGTATGGCTCCAGACTGGCCAATAGAAAAACGTTGTGCTCATCTCTTGGTGATCACTCTGGACATAATGGCATGCATAGCAACTTTGCTGCAGCAATGCAGCAGTTTTTATCAACTTTGAAGCTGGGAGTTAGAAATCAATCCAACACAGGAAAAAGGCAAAAATCGTCTGTCTTGGCTGGCTTATCATCTCCTGTGCCTGCTGCATATGACAGGGTAATGACTCTTGAAGAAGCTGAAGCTCTTGTAAGACAATGGCAAGTAATCAAAGCTGAAGCCCTCGGTCCTGATCATCAAGTTCATTTGCTCTTTGACATTCTTGATGAGTCTATGCTGCTTGAGGTAGGAATAAGCTATAATTCTCCTTTTTTACTAGCTTAAATTGAGCTTCAGACTTTATTGCCATCCTAGCTGCCTGCTGGTATTTATGCATTTGCAAAATAACTGTTGGCATTTAGTTGTTACAACACCCTCAACAAGTCCAAAGGGAAGATGGAAAATCAAAAGGCTTTTGTTGTCCTTAGATTTTTGCTATAACTTTTGGTCCATATTTTTTTTAATTGATGGTAGTGCAGTGCTTATAACAGAATATTTTATATCAACCATTCTAGATTTTAGAAGACATTTCTTTTATTCAGTCTTGTTCTCTTCTTTCCTCCTGACATTCACAATTCAAAAATGATTATAACTTTATTATTATTTACAGGATGGTGTTCATTGTGTTAGGCATTTGTTCGTGTTTATCTACCCACTATAATTTGAAGTAAATAGGCTATTTTTATGTTAATGCCTTTTCCCGCCCCGTTTCAGTGTGGTTATATAATTGTATTGTTATGATGGGTCTCATAATGGGTGACTCTTATAACTCCCCTGGTAATATGTAATGTGCTTGATAAATGTGTGTTCTTTTTCCCCAGTGGCAAGCTTTGGCAGATGCAGCCAAAGACAAATCATGTTTTTGGAGATTTGTTTTGCTGCAATTATCAGTCCTTCGAGCTGATACATTCTCAGATGCCACCGGCACTGAAACAGCAGAAATTGATGTTCTGCTGGAGGAAGCTGCAGAGCTTATTGAAGAAAATCAACAAAGGAATCCAAATTACTATAGGTAAGACAGCATTTAAATCATCATTTTCCCAAATTTGTTTCTCAGAGAGTCAAATCCTTTGCTTTAGCCATGCTTTCTTGATCAGTTGGTATTACTTCCAAGTTTTGGCTTGTTATTGCATTTGGTGCAACTTTCACAGATGTAAATTCATTAAAGCCACTTATCTTACCTCCCACTTCTCTTTTCCTTTAACGAATAAGGCAACAAGGAGGAGATGCACATAAAACTGAAAGCACTAGACAATATATATATATATATATAAAAAAAAAAAAAAAAAAAAAAAAGCTGTAAACATTTTCAAAAGGACAATAAACGGCCACTCCTTCCATTTGTTAGGCTTCCCCTTCTCAATCTTGTTGAGGTGTAACTTACAATTGATTATGTCAATATATTGATAAAGTTACTTTTAGATTTGAGCTCAATGATTTCATTATATACTAGTATTATTTCTCAGTTTTATTAACTATTATTCTCTTTGAGGTGTAACTTAAAATTGATTTTGTAGTACATGCATGGTTCTTATTATGATAAAGTAGATCGAATAACTAACTAAACAAACAGCTATAATAGAGGGTGTTGGGAAGCTATGATTTGAGCCAGTGGTTTTTAAGTGCAAGCATATTTCATACTGTGATAAAGTAGATGGAATAACTTACTAAACAAACAAATATAAGAGGGTGTTGGATTGAGCTGGAGGTAGGAAATTTCAGGAATATCTATATCTTAGATGCTTGTTTTTGTGAGGAATAATTTGTATTATGCTAGTATAGTAGTATACTATGAAATGAGATGACATTCAGGATTAGGCCCCCTCTTTTTTTAAAGCTTATTGTGAATGTTCAGATGGTTAGGGCAAATATCTCTATAATATGGAATTACAGATAAAGGCCACATGAACTGATGGGTTATCCTAAGATTCCTAACATAGCTTCTTTTTGCCAGATGATATACGACTTTATTACAATTAGGTATATATAAAGTAATTCAGCTTTGATGTGGTGCTTTTAAACAATGCTAGTCATCTAAGGACATTTTGAAGTCAGATTTCTCTCTTTTTATTTGCTATTATTGCTTTCTAGCTGAATTTCTTTTTGGAGAGGGTTTTTATTTAGTTCTTTCAGTTAATTTCTCTTCAATCTCAAACTCCATCAACTGTATCCTCACTTACATAAATTCATTGTTAAGAGTGTGTTTGGATTGAAGGGAAATGGAGGGAAAGGAAGGGAAGGGAAGGGAATGGAAGGAGGGAGTTTCTTTCATTTTGGATAAAAAATTAGGGATGAAGGGAATTGGAGGGGAGAGAAAGGGAAGATTAAATTCTAAGAAAATGATCCCTCCAACAATGGAGAGATTAGGAAGGAAAACTCATCCTCTTCCTTCCCCTTCCTTTCCCGTCCCTCCTTCATTTTCCTTTCTTTCTTTCCCTTCCCTTAACATTACCCAAACAAACTGTAACTGTTTGGATAGCAAAGAAGGAAGGAAAGGAAGGGGAGGGGAAAAGGAGGAAGGGAAGGGAAAAGAAAGGGAGGGGGAGGTGAGCTCCATTTTCCCTCCAAATCTCTCCAATTTTGGAGGGATTATGCTTATTAAAGAGAGAGGGAAAATGGATCCCTCCCTCTCCTTCCCCTTCCTTCCCCCAATCCTTTATCCAAACAAGAGAATTTGTCCCCCTCCCTTTCTCTTCTCTTCTTTTCCTTTAATATCTTTCTATCTAAACAATACTTTGAATTTGATATTAACACTATGTTTGGATAAAGGGAAATAAAGGGAAAAGAAAAGAAAAGAAAGGGAGGGATTCATGGCCCCTTGTTTGGGTATCACATAGAGGGAGAGAAAGGGAGAGAAATGGAAGGATTGATTTTCCCTCCCTCTTCAATGAACCAAATCCTTCCCATATTGAAAAGATTTAGAGGGAAAATGTAACCTCACTTTCTCCGTCCCCTTCCTTTCTTTCCCCTTCCCTCTTCTTTCTTCCCCTCCCTTTCCCTTCACCATTGCTATCCAAACATAGTGTTAAGTGCCTGAAAATGGTAGAGACTGGGAAAATTAATAGAGTGCAGAAGATCAGAGGAGAGAAAACGAAGCATATAAGAAGACCCTCTTCCCCAATTTGGCTTTGGGTGAGGCGAATAAACTCTGGGAAGGGTGCAGCAGCTTATAAAATCCTTCCCAAAAGAAGTTTGTGCTGGACGCAACCCAAATTGAATATAATTAGATTTGAGATACACGATCTAGCTAATAATCTCAGACTTAAAATAGGTTCTTAAATTTTGAATTATTATATAATTCATAGCTACATACCCTATGGTTAGTAATCTAAAAGTTCTTAGTAGGCAAGGTATGTTAAAATATCGTTTTGAATTGAACATGTGTTTTTTTTTTTCTTTTTTTTTCTCTCTTTCTCTCTCTTTCCATTTTAAGTGGCTGAAATGTATTCACATTTTTGTTTTGATATGGCTGCAGCACCTATAAAATTAGCTACCTTCTGCGACGGCAAGATGATGGTTCATGGAAGTTCTGCAAAGCTGATGTAGATAACCCATCCTGATATATACCTCGATCACTGTATATGGTAACTCAGTAGTTAGGATCTTACTAATTCTTTAGGTAATTGAGTTCATTTCTTCCACTGACCAGACTTGTAAAAAAAGTAGCTTATAGTGATGGCAGCAACACACTTTTCCTTGAAATTTGTTTTTTCAAGAGCAATTTCTTGCGAAATGTCAGTGAAATTGCTGCCTGTGAACAATTTTTTTCACAATGAAAGGAAATGAGTTATTCTTTGTATTTATCAGAAAGATGCTGCAGCTAAGTAATTGGTTTTTCTTGGAACTCAGCTGCAGTTCAGCGAGATTTGATTGTTGGAACAGGATGGACAAACCTGTTGTTTCCCGCTGATTTTTAGATGTTAGTTTCCCTTTATTTATTAATTAATTGATTAATTTTTATTAAAGTATTATTTATTGTTAGTCTTATTATTAATACTTGTATAATTTTTTGCTTGTTTTATGTGAATATGTTACAAATTGAGTGGTTGTGTATGAAAAGCTTGATTGTGAATAATCTAAATACGACTATGATCTATGACAAATACCAAAATACTACGGAGTACATTGTATACTGAACTGTTTTTGAATCCTCGATTGTAATTTCAAATTTTGATAATGTGGCTGAGAAAAAAATGGTTTAATTAAGTTGGTTTTTATTGAGAATTTGTATCATCTCTAATATGTTTTGGTGGTCCTTTCCATTTTGATGTTAGGGACAAACTCCGATTGACTTTTGAGGAATTGGAACTGGTTTAATCGATTCATTCTTTTATCTTCTTACTTTTCGTTTAAAAGTATTGTGATCTTCCTACTTTCTCTTAAATTGGCTTTTTGCTTAACAAATTTGTTAGTTTTTTCTCTCCTTAATTCGACAGAGTTAAAATGGAATAAAAATGAACAAAAGAGTACCAACATAGGGAATTTTTGCCCTGTTTTAAGATAGGACATGCAATTCACAACTAATGATGTTTAGGTAATTGTAGAAGAATGAAATTATCAAATGCATAGATTTTATAGATAGTGTCTAATGGTAAGGTGGTGGTAGTCGTAGCAATTAACGATTGGTGTTCATGAAATATTTCCTAAAGTTAATACTATTATAAACGTAGCAAATAAGCTTTCTTCTGCTAGAAAGGTCATGTTTGGTGAATGGCTTTTTGATGGTTTTATTTGGGTTTGGCTTTTAATTTTACACGTGATCAAACAACAACAAAAATATCTAGTTAAAGCCTTTTTGATAGTAAAATTGTAAACACATTACATGTCATTGCTTGAAATTTAAACTAAAAGTTTCAATCCATTAGCCATTAATTTTCCAATAACAAACAACTATGACTAAATTTAAACTAAAAGTTTCAATCTATTAGCCATTAGTCTTCCAACTAAACACAACTGTTAACTAATGCATATTTTTTCTACTCTCATATGTACGACCTATTTGCCAATCAGCCGGTACCACGTCGTTAAATTGAAACGTCTTACCATTACTAGTAGACACTTGAAATGAGAGACTTTGACCATCCAACCTTGTCCAAGTTTGCCAATTTTGCCCCCAATTACGGGTCATTTGTGTCCAACTTGTTTTTGATCCTTTAATATTCACCCCAGCAACATCCCCTACACCACCAGCATTATAAACCAAAACCATCAACCAATATGAATTTCCTTTAAGCTCAAACTTAACACCTCCTTTCTTATGGCATTTCACCTTTCTATAAAGAACCGGAACAATACCGCCTTTGTACTCCGCAATCTTTAGGAACATAGGCATCGACAAATCGAAATGTTTTCGTGGTGGATTGCACCATGCTTGCGGTGTTTCTTCATACCATTGAGGGCAAAAGTTAGTGGCCGTTACTCGAATTGGACGAGCCCCTTGCTTACACCATTTTGAGTCTATGCAAGTTATTTGGAAGCACGCTCCGCAAGCAGCTCCATCGTTGAAGAGTGCTGTACTTAGTGCTGTTGTTTCTAGACCATAACCTTGCTTGAATAGGTCACCGTACCCACATGCACCATCTGTGTATATTAAATTCATGTATGAAAAGTTAATTATATGGTTAATTGTAACTGCATCATCATTTGCTATAACATTTATGTAAAGGACTAATGGAACGTTTGGCTAGTGTATTATTCACAACTAATAAAAATTGAATGTTGGTGCAGTGGTGATTGAGTCTGCACTTGGTAGGAAGGACCCTAACCACCCAGATTTGAACCCCAAATCCGGATTAACCCAGAGGATGACCAAGTGGAACACAAAAAAAAAAATCAAAATATCCATTTTTCTTTTGGTAAATTTTACATCATACCGCCTGGTAAAATAAAAAAAAAAAAAAATTACATCATACCACGTATTTATGTTGCATTGTTGCTGATGACTTTTAACAAATGAATTTAATTTGCACAAAAATTTAAACAATATGCGAAAAAAAAGTAAGAGAAAGTGTAGGTATTGTACCTCACAAAAATTACTCCGCATCACAAGATTCATACCATAACTAAAAAGATGCACAGTTCAAAATCAAGAACCTCTAATTTTATTTTTAAAACAAAACAACTAAGACATTAAAATCAGTTATAAATTGAAAATACATCCTATGTTCACCAACATTTAGTGTCACTACAATTTTTTTTTTTTCCGATTCATTTTTACAAATAAATATCACTCCATCCATTTTAAATGTTAGTCCCATATACTATTTTGGGTGTTTAAAAAAGATCCACCCATATTGAATATGTTCCATTTTTAACTTAATTTTTTTGGAATTAATTGTTTGTGGATTGATGACATAACTCTAAGTAAGGAAATCTCTAATTTGAATTATACAATTATGACTTACACTTTCCCAAAAAAAGAATTTTAAAAATTTAAATAAGGTAAACTAATTATGATTTATTTTGTACTTTAATGTTAGATTCCAAATATTCTTCTTTTCTTATTTTATATGATTGATTCCATATGAAACTAACATTGTGAAACGAAGGGAGTATCTGGTTTAATGACATTAGATAAAAATTCCATTGCACAAATCTGATTCAAAAACACTCATTAATTTAAACAAGCACAAATTTATAACAAACATCATGAATTAATAAGATTTACAATTATAATATTAATAAGATAATCCTTGAAATACAAACATAAACCCAACAAAACAAATGGTAGTCAATACTCCTTCCATCCAAATTTATTAGTTGACACGTTACTAATTCAAATTGCATAACCAACTTGTATGTTTACTAATATTATACTGTAGTAGACAAACAAGAAAACTTACACATGGTATCGCCGCCGTTAATATCACCATAAAACGTTGCATGAGCGAAATGCCAGCCATGTCCACCATGATTGATATCATTTGATCCCTTAGTTGTAACAAAAATTAGCCCTAATATTACTACATAATAACCAGCTAATAATTGAGAATCACCCATTGCAAAAATAATTATGCTATTACAATAGTTGTGTAGAAGAAAGCCTAATTAGCTAGTGCTCTTATTTTGCTGTTAGAATACTAAATTATAAAATGCCTATATTTATGATAATCTTGCATTTTAAAGTAAAGAAATAGTCATATTGTTTTACTTCAATTTTAAATTAAAAAATAGAGAAGGGATTGTTTCAATATATTAATTAAGATTAAATAAATCACATGGTAAAAAAGGAACAATATCAGGTTTGATATTTAAGATCCCTTATTTTCTGCTAGTATTGAGAATTTGAGATAACTGCATCATAATTATAAGGAAAGTAAAATTATTGGGATTTTTTATATTAAAAGAAATTAATCATGTTTGATTGTGATCCCATCTTTTCTGCTAATATTGAGTTTTGACCATTAGAATTAAAAGAACACACAATTTTATTCTACTTTTTTGAATGCTCATAAATGCCAAAATATATTTTTGGTTATACAAATTAGTTAGCATGATTATTTATTTCAAATTGTAATATATATATTTTTTTGTAAATTTATTACATTATATTTCAAAATCTTATTTTAACATTGTATTATCGATCAAATTGATAGTAAATTTTTAATATATGCATCGCGTGCATATAGGGCTAGTTTATATTGATTCTAAAAATAAGGTTGGATAATCATATAGATAGGGTTCAATTTAAAAATAATTTAGGTTTACATGATGTCAATTTTATAAAACTAAGATGAAATATATACAAGTGCACGACTTTATATTTATTTTTATACTACGTATTTAAGTTATTACTTTCATAGTTTCATGTGAAATATTCTAAAGCATAGGACATATATTTATCAAGAAGAAATTTACATATGCCACATTTTTTTTAATTTATGATATGTTGAGTGTGGTTAAGCCCACTGTTTTGGTACGGTGGAATATTTGTGCATATTCTAAAAGCTTTCGAAAAAATCAAGCAATGTTAGTTCTTGCTCATATTTTCTCTAAAATTATCAACTTTAACGTTTTAGAGAATTCTTGACATTAGAAACAACTAGAAATATGGTTCCTGAAAATTCTAGAACATATGGCTACAAGAAAGATGAAAGAAGTTATGGAATCTTCTAGCCATTTCTTCCAACCTCTATCTTCAACTATAAATATAGGTTATAGGCATTCAATCAACATACACACAAAAAGCCATATCTATACACAAGTCTACTCGTCGTTTGTGGGTTTTTTTAAAAGAATTTTTTCATGTTAAATATTGTGTGTCTTTTAATTTACTTTCGCTATGCACTCACCAACCCTAACATTGATCAAATTTTTAATTAAAATTGGTCATTACTAAAGTATCAAAAAATTACATTTTAATATAGATCTAACATATTATATGCCAGTGTAATTTTTACCTTGCCAGTGTAATTTTTACTTTCAAATAATTTCATCAATGAAAGATGTGTTATTTTATTGGATAAAGAGAGGTTTGGTACATTAATTAATTCAAACTAACCTATCATACACTACAGAGATAAGAATACTTTTTATCAAGGTCTGAACTTAATTAAGTAGTGAAAGCTTGACTATCAATCTATGACAATAAATGGCTGACATGCTAATAAGGAAATATTAACAAACTCGATGATAAACTCTCTCCAAAACTGAAATCCTTATTTTTATTTGATATGATAACTAATAAACTATCATCGCTCATCTATCAGCCACATAACAATATGAAGACCTTGAACATCTGGAGGTTAATGTCATGTCCTCCAACTCTATTTTCAGTTTACGATCGATAATCTCTCAAGAAAAGAAACATCTGCAAATCTTGTTTATTTGCATTGTATTTATCTATCTTAACCCTTATGAATCTTTATCCGTATTTATTATTTCCAAATTTACTTAATTATATTTGAATTTATTAAAAGTTTCTTTTTAATCTGAAATAAGTATAAACGTATTTTTTTTTTTTAAAAGTATGTGTATAATTATATTTGTACACAAATATCTATCCTATATACAAATATACGGATGCACCCTCCATTTTATTAAAAAACAAACCTCTTCTCATTAATTTATTTAGGAGAGTATCTTGATTTGGTACGGTGTATAAACCGTGGTTCTTAGCCAATTTCCATAAATCATCAATGATTATTTCCCTTTTTTCCCTAAAAAAAAAATGATTATTTCCTTTAGTGGTTGAGGCAATATTATTTCGTTTACTTTTTAATTTTACCTCCTTCATTAGCTCATTTTTGCACATTCGTGATAATCGATGGAATAATTTGATTTAATTTTATTCATAGGAAATTAGGAAGGTCATAAATGATAAGAGGTTCAACCTACAATACAAATAGGAAAATCCGAAAACCAAGTATTCCTATGGTTCAATACAATTGGTCTTTATATTATTTTATTTAAACTTATCAACACTTATGTCATTTAAACATATTATCTCTTAATTTATCTTATCGGAATTTATTTAAACTAATTAAACAGTGAAGAAAGAAAAGTAAAGTTGGATATTACGTCATGGATTTCCTGCTGGATTTATCTCCATGAAGTTTTTTTACATCACCTAGCTACGGTTAATTATCCTATGACTATACTTGATCAAAACATAAAGAAATTTTAGAGTAACTTTTTAACGACCCTTAAAAATCGTATCGCTGGAAAATTAATGATGAAGAAGGATACAATAGGCTAATGAACGTTATTGCATTGAATCATATTTCGCTCCCTCCTTCACTTAAACTTCGTTCTACATATAATTGCCTTTTTTAATAAGAAAATCACTATTCGGACATGAAAAACTTATAGAGACAAAGTGAATATAATCTTAGCCTCTTAAAAATTATCTTCTCCTTCAAATGACTGGCCAAATTGCCATTTTGGTGGTGCAACACCTTCAAACGCTAACGATTCTCCATCACTAGTAGTCACTTGGAAGGACAAGGATTGGTTGATCCAACCCGAACCACCAACTTGCCAATTCATACCCCAACTTCGCGCCATTTGCACCCAATTGCCCGAACCCTTGATCTTCATGTCTATAACATCTCCGGCACCTCCAACATTGAAGACTAATACCAAAAGAAAATTAGGGTTTCCATTAATTAGAAATTTGACACCTCCTTGCTTAGCGCAAGGTATCCTCTTGTATTGCACAGGTACTATACCAGCTTTGTACTTAGTAATTGTGACAAACATGGATTCCGTTAAGTCAAAGTGGTGCAATGGAGGATTACATGCCTCAGTCGAAGGTGGACACAAGTTGGTGGCCGTAACCTTGATTAGGCCAGGTTTGCACCATTCTGAATTTATACATTGAATTTTATAGCATGATCCACAAGTTGCACCCTTTGAAAAAAGTGCTGTTGTTTATAATCCATGTCCTTGCGTTAACGTACTATAACCACAAGCACCCTCTGCATGGCTCCATGCAACCAAAAAATAAAAAAGAAATATAGATTACAATTACTCATTTAAACATGTATTCATAATTTGTAGCTTCTATAATATGTAGCTTTAGTTTAACTTTTGCAAAGTAGTCATTTGAGAATTATCCTAATGATATATCAAATTTATGCCAATTTTATATAAAAATTATTAAGAAAATTATGGGATGAAAAATAGAGGAGGACTACATATGAAATGCTAACTGTGCATGATAATGGCCTGGCAGACCGCCAGAGTGGCGGTGCAACTTTGTAATATTGGGCTTCAAAATCATTATTTAAAAATATACATATGAGTTTTATTAACAAAACTAAATTATTAACTTTATGATAAAATAAAAATTAAATTATTTATCAACTATGCGATCACTCACTTTGCACGTGCTCAGAATCACAGTTGATGAAAATGTGCCTTCGCTGTTTTTGTTCTACTCATTTTTCATTTAAGCTCATCCTTTTTTGTTCTATTCATTTTACTTAGCTTTATTCCATCTTTAGCCTACCCCTTTCACCATCTTCCCCTTTAACCCCAAATTAATACATTACTACACACTTGATCTCTAATTCTATCAACCTTTTTCTTACACTAGTCTATCTTCTTAGATATTATTATTTCTCTTACTTTATCTTACATCCACTCATATTATTCAATACTTTTTTTTTTTTGGGGGGGGGGAAAACAAAGAAGCAATATTATTAAATCAACCAGCTAGAGTCCAATTCCACCGGAGCTAAAATGCCTTGGGGGAAATAGTTTACAAAAGATTGTTCTACACCATTAGCAGGAACTAATCTAGCAGATCAGACAAGTGGGCAACCCCATTGCCATTTCGTGTAACATGATTAATATATAGAAAAACACTCACATTGCTCCTCTTAGTGGCGAATCCAAGAATTCTAACTAGGGTAGCGTAGAATAATAAGGGGAAAAAATTAGAAAAAAGATATATATATATATATATATATATATATATATATATATATATATATATATATATATATATATATATATATATATACTAGTATTATCGTTTAATAATTAGCCTTTAAAATTTAATAATTCATTTTGGTAGATAAATTTTCATTTCACAAATATGGAATAAATTATATTCTAATTATCAATATGATCATATTAAAAAGTATTCCATATATTTAGTGGTATATTTTTGTATGTATCTTCCGTATTTACTATTCATAAGGTAAATATAAAACTAAAAAAATTATTTATTTAATATAAATTATTGATTTACTCATATGAAACTAAATAGTAAATATATATATTACTTACCAAATAAATATGTGCATCGAAAAGTGCAACAATAATGGGAAGAATTTCATCAATAACGGAGTTCTTAAGAATAATAAGTTACTCATTTCATTTCATGTTTGGATTAAAGAAAAAAAAAAGAGAGCCTAGGGACCTGTTTTTTTATATAATTGGTCTCTTTTCTTTTAACATGGAAAGCTATAAAAAAGCAAACATTTGTTATAATAACCTCAAAGAGACCTGTTATTTAAGATTTTTTTTTTTTTTTTTTTTTTTTTTTTTTTTTTTTGGTGTAGGACTGGGGCTAGGCCCCTAGAAACCTGTTATTTAAGAGAATGGCTCTCTTTGAACAACATTTTTTTTTTTCAAGGCTTTCGTGGATCCGCCACTGGCTCCCCTGCATTATTCAATACTTATATATATTTGAATTGTTTATCGATAGTAATTAAGTTGAATAAAAAGAAATGGAGAAATTAAAGTATTTATTTAAGTAGTATTAATATTTCAAGAAAACCCACTCCCAGTTTCATGACCCATCATATCACCATAAAACGTTGCATGGGCATCTGTCAAACCTTGACAATCTACCTTTGTAACAAAGGCCATGATAGCAAGAAATCCAAATACATATTGAGAAAAATATGACATTTTTTTAGCAAACAATTAAAAATAAAAAGTAAATGCAAAGAAATTTTTTAGTGAGATTGTAATATCACATATAATCAAATGTAAAAAAATTGTTTTCTTGTTTGACTTAAATTTCATTTAAAGTAAGTATTCTAGAACACTTATTAAGTTATTATGCTCTTTTTTTCTTTTTTTTACTTTTTTTTTTTGATAAAGGACAAAACACTTATTAAGTAGAGTACATAAAATCGCAAGTAAAAAAGGTAATATATAAAGCGTTGATTGTTTGTGATCCCATTTTTTCTGCTAATATTAAGATACATGGATCAAAATTAGAAGGAAAGTAAGAAATTAATGGACTTTGTTTTTTTTTTTTTTTTTTTTTTTTTTTTTTTTTTTTTTTTTTTTTTTTTTTTACCTATAATAGTGCTTGATTTGTGATCCATATTTTCTGCTATTATTGACTACTATACCAACCAGAGATTCAGAGTGTTATATTTGAAGGAAAAATTCTAATTATGGATTACTCCGTATTATTTTGTTTTAAGGAAATTCTTTTTTGAAGAAAAAAGGAAATTCTTGTAGTATTGATTTTTTCATTGGGTACACAAATTAAATAGAAAATTATTAGGTTAGTTCTCATGTCATGCACGGTAATTTTTAATAATCATTATTAAACTATTATTATAATTGGTTCTTTATAAACAAGAAAAAAAAATCTAAATATATAGTTGATAAATTTTGAACAAAATATAGGATACGAAAGATATGTTATATATAAAATGTAGAAAATGATCAAAATTATGTTAAGAATGTTTTTTTATAGCTATATAAATATGTCAAAAAAAATTATCTTAAGTAATTATATTGTATAAAATAAGGGAATTATTTTTGTATAAGATTTGTTTCTTTAACAAAACTTTATTCTGTTTCAAAAAAAAAAAAAAATACCAAGGACACACCAGGAGTTGATATGGGGACCGCTCGCAACCAGGCAGAAGTGTGATCCCCCTGCTGGGACTTCCATAAGGCAACCTGACGCTGAGATAAGGAGAAAGTGGATTCTACAGATGCAGTGACCTTCGTGAAATATATATCTGCCAATTTCTTCATGAGTTTGGGGGCAACGATCTCACTAGGGTTACGCAAAAGGTTAGTCTCCACAGTCCTATTAAAAAGACTAAGACCGCCATCGAAGGCCGGACCTGAACCAACAATACCAGAATTGCGAAGAAGTGAAGCCTGAAGACCAGAAGACTGCAAACGCGACACAAGGAAAGCATAGTGTCGAACATCACCCGCTGAATAGACACCCAATCCACCATAAGAAAAAGGTAAGGTGGCAAGTCGCCATTGCCAATCACCAAAACCTGGCCCCGAAGCAGTTACAATGCGCTCCAAAGAACCCCAAAGGGCCACATCAATAGAAATGTGGGCCGCTTCAAAAAGACGAGGAGGACAAGTGTGCATAGAAAAGTAGAGTTTTGAAACCCCAGTACACGCACGAAGCAGTAACAACTCACATTGGGGATCCTCAAGCTTAGCAACAACATCCATGAGCACAATGGTCTTCGACACTCTCTGCGAAACAAGCTCACCACAGAAAGAGGCGTCCACACTGACGGGACCATCAAGCAACTTAACACCATGAATAGGACAAGAAATATCTAGAGGAAAGACACTGGCCAGACGGCTACGTGGGTCCTCCGTGGGCCAGAAAACTTCCGTTTTCTCAACGTTAACATGGAGACCGAGGCGAGGTCCCTCCACCAAAATCAACTCCATAACCTTCCCTACCACCAAAGTGTCACCAATAATAGTGCCATCATCCAAATACCAAGTCTGCAAACATAAGTCGAAAGAATCCCTGATTCGACAAACCAACGGATGGAGCACCAAAGCAAAAAGCAAAGGGCCAAGAGGATCACCCTGCTGCACACCTTGACATGACCTTAAGGTATGCTCCCCATAAAACAGCCTGGCTGGAGAAGAGTAACAGAATTCAACCCAACGCGAGAGAGCTGGACAACGGAGACGGACCTCACGCAGTAAAGCCGTACAATCAACCAAATTAAAGGCATTCGGGAAATCCACCAGCAACATAGAGAGGCCTACATCACCACCACGAGCCTCAACCAAACGATTAACAGCATGAAGAATAGTCTCACCACCCGCCGGCACCCCAACACCAAACTGAAGACCTCCTAAATAGTTTCCCAGACGCGGACCAATTAAAGCAGCCCCAACCTTTGAAACCAGACGCCGCCAAACAGTACCCACAGCAATAGGCCGAATAGCACCACCGGGCTTAACAAGTGGCGTGAGAGGAGCACTAGAAATATACTCCCCCAACTTAGCAGGACATTTCCCTGCGAGAAAGAGATTAACCACCTGCGTAATAGAGCCCACCAACTCATCTGAAATAGCAACTGCAGCACCACTCAAGCAATCCAGAAGGTGTTATTATTATTATTATTATTATTATTGTTGTTGTTGTTGTTGTTGTTGTTGTTGTTGTTGTTGTTGTTGTTGTTGTTGTTGTTGTTGTATTATTATTATTATTGTTGTTGTTGTTGTTGTTGTTGTTGTTGTTGTTGTTGTTGTTGTTGTTGTTGTTGTTGTATTATTATTATTATTATTATTATTATTATTATTATTATTATTATTATTATTATTATTATTATAGTAACAAAAACCTACAAAGTCAAACGATTTACAAGAAGTTAGAGGGGAGCCGAGATACAATCTGGGCCCCCACCCCTCTAGTTATAGCGAACCCGATCATGTGAGGCGCTGCACAAGCACCAATATCCTGAGTCCTAGCGAACGCCTGAACCCGCTTCAGCAACGCAACAACATTCTTCTTTAATTCCCCCAATGAAGAAAAGGAGAAAGGTAGAAAACCATATCCAATAACCCTGCAACGCGCCCCGTACTTGTCTCGCTTCCGCTGAGCCGCAGCCGACACAACACGACCAGGAACGAAGTCAGACAACCTAGATTGTGTCAAAGGGGAAGACCCCGTCAAATCAACACAAACATCAAGGCCTCTATCCCAGGAATAAAGCAACACATCTGCTGGTCGAAGACACTACTAGAAAACAGTCAATCAACGACCGAAAAAATCCGTCGAAAAACCCTGAAATTCCTTCGGAAATGCCCATTTCCGACGGAATTCTGTCGGAAAGCATTGTCGGAAGACCCTTTGTAGGTATTTTGCGATATTCCGTCGAAAATTCCTGTTGATAATTTAGAGTGTCGGAGGAGCGCACGCTCTTCTGAATCGCGCTCGCGCCAGATAGGCGCGACCCGCGACAACACCGCGCATAAACCGCGATAAGTTTCTGGAAAATCTGGAAAAGCTTGGAGGCGCGCCCGCGTCATGGCATGGCGCGACCCGCGCCTAAACCGCGCATAAATCGCGTCAACTTTCTGGAAATTCAGAAAGTTGGGATTCCAGCAGAGGAGCGCCCGCTCCTACTATAGGAGCGCCCGCTCCTCCTGGTGGAGCGCCCGCGCCTCTTGCCGTTTTGCGGTTTCATGCGACGGTTGATTCTATTTTTTAAATAGAATGTTATTTTCGAAAGGAATAGGGACAGAACTTTATTCTCTCTTCTTCTCCCCAAGAATTCTCCATTTTTCTCTAAATTTTCTTGCAAACTATTTTGAGAAAAACCTCTTGATTTTAGCCTTCGTTGTGAATCATCCATCGGTTTTCAATTCTTTGTGCGAAGAACGGAAAGTGCTGTCAATTGTATCTCAAAGGGAATTTCCGGATCAACCCAAGCACCGTGTGGGGGAAATTAATCCCTTTAGGAAAGTATTCATACGCCTTTGACAGTGTATCAAGATCATAGTCTCAAGGGACATTGCGATTCTCATGTTCATGTGTTCGTTAATCGGCTTGGAGTTTAGGCAAGTGTTTAAGTCTTCATACTAGTGTTTCCTTTGAAATTTCTGTAATTTCATAGATTATAATACTTGTTTGGAATACCATTGTTGTGTTTGTTTAATTACATTACTTTGTATTGTAATAATATCAATTAGGTTTTGTTTCCAACACATTTTATTAAGTATTTCTTGATATTATTAGTGACTTCTTGTTAGAAATTCACTGTAAACCTAACAATTCCGTTGAAAAGGACTATTCCGACGGAATTTGTTCTGTCGGCGCTTTTGTTGACTTTCAGTGAAAATCCGTCGCAAGTTTCCGACGGAATATTCCGTCGGAGGCGGTATATTCCGACGGAATATTCCGTCGGTGGGGGAGATTTTCTGACAGAATATTCCGTCGGAGGTGGTATTTTCCGACGGAATATTCCGTCGGAGGTGGTATTTTCCGACGGAATATTCCGTCGGAGGTGGTATTTTCCGACGGAAAATTCTGTCGGAAAAATTAAAAAAAAAAAAAAAACAGCCCACCCCACCTGCCCAGACCCACCCCCGCCACCAGCCTACCACCACCCACCCCCCCACCACAGACCCCCAGCAGCCCCCCACCCCACCTGCCCAATCCCACCCCCGCCACCAGCCCACCACCACCAACCCCCCAGCACACCCAGACCCCCTACACACCCAGACCCCCCACCCACCTCACCGAAACCACCCTAAAAACCCACCACCCACCCCACCAAACCAGCCCACACCCCAACACACCACCCACCCACCGTATTTCACCCCCAACCCACCCACCGTATTTCACACCCCACCCACCCACCATATTTCTTCCCCCACCCACCCACCCACCGTATTTCACCCCCACCCACTGTATTTCACACCCCATTAGACCACCCAAAAAACCGAAAATAAAATCAGAAAATCGTTATTAAAATAAAATTAATATATTAACAAAAAAAAAAAACAGATCTAACCCACAAATCGAACAATAACAAATCTATTATATACATTGAATAATACAAAAGTAGGAAAATCAAAATCAGAAAAATAAAAACGAAAGATTCAAAAAATTGTTCTTCAAATTTGTTGATGTCCGTTGTGATTGTTGCTTGGTTTCCCGGTGAAGCCGTAATTGCTATGTCGTTGTTGCATTGGTTACCATTTTTTTTGCGTTGTTGTTGTTGGTATTGAAACAGAGAGGATAGTGAAAGGGGATGAGAAGAGTGGAGTAAGTTTGAGAGGAGAGATGAGTAAGAAGAGAAGAGAACAGGGAGGAGGAAGAGAAGAGAACAGGGAGGAGAGATGAGTAAAGGGAGAAGAGAACAGGGAGGAGAGGAGAGAGAAAAGGAAGAGAAGAAGAAAGAGGGGGAAATAAGGGGCTTTGGGCAGCTGAGGAGCAAAGTTTATAGGGTTTTTAAGTTTTTTTTTTTTATTATTTAATTGAATTCCGACGGAATTTTCCGTCGGGAAATTCCGTCGGAACATTCCGATGGATTTTATTTCCGTAGGAAACATAACTTTCCGACGGTTAATTCCCTCGGAACGTTCCGACGGATTTTATTTCCGTAGCAAGATACAGGCCGACGGAAATTCCGTCGGAATACCCGTAAATTCCAACGGATTTGTATTCCGTAGAAATTCGGTAGGAAAGTTCTGACAGATTTTAAATCCGTCAGAACTTTCCGACGGATTTAATGTCCGTCGGAACTAGTCCGTCGTAAATTGACCTATTTCTAGTAGTGAGAGCCCCGTCGTTTCCTATAGTCAACCCAATGTTAACGTTCTTTCTTGCAGAGAACCTGCCCAGAGCGAAAACAAATATCAACAAGGGTATCACGAACAACGTTGTGCCAATATTTAATACCCTCCATCCCAGCACAAGACACTGCATGATCTCCATATATATCCCCATCAAAAACCCTTGAGCAAGCAGAGTACGGTGTCAAAACGGAGAATAAAGGAACACCCAACCAATAGCAAAGAACACAATGATAAGTCTACAATTGATGAAGAGAAAAACACGAAAGAACGGATCAAGTTGTTGAGGAATATCATAAGTATATGTTTTCCTCTCGTGATGATCGAGAAGGGTTTTCTAATATCTTCTTTTCTATCTTATTTTTATTAAAGAAAATTACAAATAATAACACGCACTGTATATGAGTACATAAATCTCGATACCCAAAGAGATCAAGCTTAATTAAATCAATCCCATTTCTGTGAAGTCCACCTGTAACACCACAATTATAGATTTATCCTTATCATCAATTCTCACTACAAAATTGTTATAAACACGAGAACCCTTCGACCTTCACTAAATTTCTATACCTAGAAAGGACAAAATTAAATTTTAACATGATTGATTGTTAAAATAGTTTAAGGGATGTTGGTACTCTAGATATTGGATTAAATTTTAACATTGTTTAAATCTACAACAATGTTCTTTGTAGCTTTATCTACCAAAAATCAACTTCGGTTAGGTTATAATGTAACAAACACCTTAGCTCATCGATTAATAAACATTTAAAATATTAATGATGATAAAGGAAATAACTCAAAAGGCAGGCAAATGAACATTATTGAACTCATTTTTTGAATTTTGAGGTATCATTTTATAAGAAAATTAGTGATGATTATAATTTGAAGGACATAACCTCTTGTAAAATAAATTCCTCAATTACAACAAAGCTCTTAAAAATTAGACTTTCCTTCAAATGTCTCACTAAATTGCCAATTTG
The DNA here is from genome assembly GCA_034703905.1 of Chenopodium berlandieri. NCBI lineage: Eukaryota > Viridiplantae > Streptophyta > Magnoliopsida > Caryophyllales > Amaranthaceae > Chenopodium > Chenopodium berlandieri. The sequence continues at coordinate 62,399,097 of CM068285.1, read as the reverse complement.
ATGGCACAACACCTTCAAACTCTAGGGTTTTTCCATCACTAGTAGTCACTTGGAATGATAACTCTTGGTTGATCCAACCCGAACCACCAATTTGCCAGTTCATACCCCAATTTCGCGACATTTGAGCCCAATCACCCGAGCCCTTGATTTTCATTTCTTTAACATCTCCGACACCTCCAACATTAAAGATTAGTACCAAAAGAAAATTAGGGTTTCCATTAATAAGAAACTTGACTCCTCCTTGCTTAGTACAAGGTACTCTCCTGTATTGTACAGGTACAATACCGGCTTTGTACTTAGCAATTGTAACAAACATGGGTTGTGTCAAGTCAAAGTGTTGCAACGGAGGATTACACCATGCCTCAGGACCAATTGAGGGTGGACACAAGTTGGTGGCCGTGACTTTGATCGTGCCAGCACCGTCTTTGCACCATTCTGAGTTGGTACATTTGATTTCATAACATGCTCCACAAGTTGCACCATCTAGATAAAGTGCTGTGCTAAGAGCTGTTGTTTGCAGTCCATATCCTTGCGTAAGTGTTCTATAACCACAAGCACCCTCTGCATGGCACCAACAACCAAAAATTATGTTAGGAAAAGAGATTATGCAAGTTTGCTTTAATTAAATTGCCCGACTAACGGTTTTCTTATAAAAAAAAAAAGAGAGATATTATGCACGTAGGTATCCACAATTTCACTTTAGCCACATACTCGTGATTCGTGAATAAGGGCAAATGATAGATGGAATGAAAAAAAGTTTTAAAAAACTGTCAAAATCATGTCATATCGATCGCAAACAAGACTAAGACATAATTTAACCGAACTACTAATAATTAACTCATATCGACATTTAAATCAAGTAAAATTTTCCTTGTATGGATGGGAGCCTCGATATTCCCCAATTTTACAAAAAATTAAATTATACTTCGTATATGTTAATTTCTTGGAAACAGCTAGGTTAAACAAAAGTTATAGTTTTGGCCGTTTAGTTTAAACGAAAATTTTAGTCCCCTTAATATAATTTTCATGTTCCACCCTTGCCTTGTTCTTCCAATGTAAAATCAAGATTACTAAAACAATGAAACTTCATTAGCATTATTACAAAGTGGCATCAAATGCATGCTAGCTTTCGATTCAATGATTTGTCAAACTAGTGTCAATTTTATATGTATACAATTTTTTTGTAAGAAATTAAAGGGTGAAATTAAAATGTATTTTATAACTAACATATATATACGTAGTATGAAGTAATAATTTATAGAAAACTCACTCTCGGTATCACCACCCTTAGCATCACCATAGAACGTTGCATGAGCATCTGTCCAATCTTGACAATGTACCATGGTAACTAAGGCCATGATAGCAAGAAATCCAAAAGCATTTTGAGAAAAAGACATTTTCTTTGATATCAATTTTCTTTTGAATGAGATTGTAATATCAATTTGTATTTTATACATGAGGAAGTGTGACATTTATAGCAACACAATAAATATTGAAATAATTATTTGATTGTGCAAAAATTTTAAATTTGTATTAAATTAAAGTATGGTCAAGCTCATAAAACATATATTATGGTAGAGAATAGGATGGGTGAAATGTAATAGAAAATTATTTGGATACAAGGGATATGCATGGATTTGTTACCATAAATATATGATGTTTTTCTATATTGCTTGATTTCCATTGGTAAAGATGGATTTTATTTTTCTTTCTTTTTTGTCCCATTTCCTTTTTGAATGTGTACAAAATTAATCAATTTCAACTGCATATTACTTACTATTGGTAAAGATGGATTTTATTTTATTTTCTCGTTTTTCTCATTTAATTTTATTTAATTTTATATACAAACTCTTAAATAGACTTATTTCACATTAATTTGCTGTGGAGCACTAATATTAGAGACACTATGGTTGTTGGTATCATAAACAAAAAGATCACTAAGGTAAAAGAAAAGTCATTGTGTTATTATAAAGGTCATAAGAGTTTTTTTTAATGAAAGTTTTTAATATATACTGTCTGGTTTAAGGTATTGTGTTAAAATTAGGGTCACTATGTTCAACATAACGTCGGCCACATGTGTACTTTAGGTCACAATAATATTAAAGGTCATGTAAGTTTTAATAAAGGTCAATATATTAAAATTAAGGTCACTATATGTTCAATATAACGTCAGTTGCGCGCGTATAGACCCTAGGTCCAAAATAATATTATTATGAACTAGGTCAGCACAAGTTTTCTCCATAATATATTACTTACTATTTATGTGGTCAAACTAAAAAAAAAAACTAAAATTGTCTTAAATTGCCTATATAGTGTCTTAATTTGATCGGCATAGTTGTCAAAACGGAACTTGTCTACTAATGATATTGCTATTTTTTATATCACTAATAAATAAAGTCGGTCTCGCAGCCACGGCACGAGACAGCGACACTTGGCATTTCAGTTTTTCTCCAAGTGTCGTGCCATGTAGGCGACAAATAGGTATTATTGTGACACATATGATGCTAAGTAAACGATTCTTGGATAGATTTTTTTAAGATAAAATTATTGTATAGAGTTTTATTATCATTATACTTCTAATATTTCATATATACAAAATTAATCATAACTTTTAATAAATATTGTATAACTCGATTTTATTTCCATCATAAAATTTGTTTCAAAAAGTTCTTTAAAAATAAGATCTATTTATATATATTTAATTTAGCTGCAAAAATAATAGAGAATCAGTAAAAATAAGTTTTAATCAGTAAAAGTAAGTTTTAATTAGTAAAAATAATTTCGATTTGGTAAAAATACTTTTGGTTTAGTAATAATAAATAACAATTATTTCAAGTCAATAACATAGGTATTTATTTACAAACAAAACTACAAAAAGTACATTATTATATGATATCGTATATCTAAATATCTTACATTATCAAAAGAGATTATATGCCCATGCTTAACATTCAAGCCAAAAGTTTATCCTAAAATTTTATCAACAATCTAGGCATCGCCCAAGCACAAAACTAGTCACTAATATATAAAGCCAGTCTCGCAGCCAGGCCTCGAGACAGCGACATTTGACATTCCAATTTTTCGTCAAGTGTCGCGCCATGTAGGCGACAAATAGATATTATTATGACACATATGATGCTACGTAAGTGATTTTTGGATAGATTTTTTAAGATAAATGTTATATAAAGTTTTATTATCGATAAAATTTTAATACATATATACAAAATTAATCATAACTTTTAATAAATGTCCTATAACTCGGTTTTATTTCCATCATAAAATTCGATTTAAAAAGTTCTTTAAAATAAGATCCATTTATAATATATTTAATCACAAACTTTTATACGTAGCTGGCCACGAGACAACGACACTTGGCATTCTAGTGGCGCGCCACATAGGAGATAAATAGGTATTATTGTGACACATATGATGCTAAGTAAGCGGTTTTTGGATAGATTTTTTAAGATAAAATGGTTACTAGAGTTTTATTATCGATAAAATTTTAATATTTCATATATACAAAATTAATCATAACTTTTAATAAATATCCTATAACTCAATTCTATTTCCATCATCAAATTCGTTTTAAAAAGTTCTGTAAAATAAGATCCATTTATAATATATGTAATCACAAACTTTTATACGTAGCTGGCCAAACCATGTCACCAACAATTACAATCTCAAAGTTAGGTCTTTAGTGCTATAGGGGTTACTTGGTCAATGTTATAGTGGTTACTCAATCATGTTATAGATAAGGGTTATTTAGTCAGTGTTAGAGGTTACTCAGTTTATATAACAAGGGTTACTCGATCAATTTTATAGGGGTTACTTTGTCCAGCCAGTTGGTGTGGTTAGTCGCATACAAAATACATTGTTATTTAATTTACTAAAAAAATTAGAGAATCAGTAAAATAACTTTAATTCAGTAAAAATAATGTAAAAATACTTTCAGTTCAGTAAAAATAATCTAAATTCAATAACAATATTTTAAGTCCATAATAGCATATATATCTATTTACAAACAAAACCATTATTTTATAAATAAGCGATATGATACGTATGTCTAAATATTTTGTATTATCAAAAGAGATTACATGATCGTATTATTGAACATTCAAGCCAAAAAGTTTATCCTAAAATTTTATCAACAATTCGGGCATCAACATAGATATTGTGAGTCTAAATATCCTGCATTATCAAAAGGGATTGAAGGACCATATTTCACATTCAAGTAAAAAGTTTATCCTAAAATTTTATCATCAATCTGGATATCGCCCGAACACAAAACTAGTAATTGATAAAAGAAAAATCTAACACAAATTCTTCAAAAAGGCGGGTGTACGTTAATTTATTGTAAAACGGGTTAAAGTTGTGTTAAAAGTACCTAAAGTTACCCTTTGTATTGCTAAAGTTATGATTTTTCTATTAATAAATTTTATCTTATAAAAAACTTATAATGTATTAAATTAATCATATTAATATTTATATTATGTAATCACGTATTTATAAGAAATTATACATTAAAATAAAATTCAAAACAACGACAAATTAAAAGTTACCCTTTAAGTGGTTAAAGTTACCATAAAAATAGTTAAAATTAAGCTCAAATCGACCGTTTTACAATAAAATTAATGTACATCCGTTGTACACAAGACTTATTGAAAATCTAATCATTTTTAATACTTAATAGCTTGCTTTTATCTTTGCCTAGAAAAACATTAAAGATTAGTTTTATACAGAATACTCATTGGATGCAGCATGTTATTACTTTTATAATAATTTTTATAAAATATTGAATCGTGAATTATGTAATATTGAATCTGTAAAATAAAAACCCAAAAAAACAGGCACAATCAATTAAATTGAATTCACTCCACATCTGTTAATGGAATATTGGAAAATTATTTTCCATGAATACACTTACATCAAATCAAAAACTCACTAAAATAAAGTCTTACAAGATTTTATTTACGAACTCTTTTTAATGTTATTTCATAATGATTATATCCTAATAATTGATGCACGTTAACTTTAAATACTCATTTTGAATAGTTAAATACTCAACTTGGTAGAGGATTAGTAGGAAACATAGAGGATTAGAGAATTAGTAGGAAACATATTTTCTCGTCAAAATAAACCCCTTTAAACTAGGAGTATAGTAGGAAACATTCCGTTTGGATTTATTTTTTTTTTTTTTTTTTATTTTTTTTTTTTTTTTTTGAGAGGCCGCTAGAATACTTCTTACAGTATATATATAGGTAAAAAGTTTAAAAGTGAATAATGTAAAAATAGTAAACCAAGACTTTTATTTTTTACTTTTTTTTTAGAACAAAAGGACAATAATTTTGCATGAAATAGGAATAGGGTCTCTGGCATTATTCAATCTCCTTTGAGATCTTATACTCTCGCCTAGTTCAACACTTACATGGAATTTGATAGGATTTGAAGGGAAGCGAAAGGACCCTTCACAAAATATTCACTTTATTTTTGATTAAAAGAGAGAAATTAAATATATCAAATTAAAATTTGTTTTCCCTTGCTTTCTCTTCTTTTTGTGTCAAACCAAACATTGGACAATATATTTTCTTTCCCTTCCCTTGCTAAAATTGAACAAGATGAAGCCTCTATGATTACTCAATATCCCTTGAGATCCCGGCAATCTGTAATTAACAGAAAAAAGAAAAATACCAAATCTTACCTACAATATTGTATTTTAAGTTGAAATAAGTTATAAATAAAGCTATAAGAATTATTACTTGTTGGAGTAGTTTATGTCAATCCTCCAATGTGTTCGCTTGACATCTTTCACATTATTCATATAGAATTGTAAATTACAGCTTTAAACTCTCACAACGAGAGACATTAAACCCCATATATATGGGTAGATTTAACTCAAAAATTGAGTTAGTCGATAAACTCTCAAACAAGAAATTAGGAAATTTAGAAATGGAGATTGATTTAGTAATAGGAAAAACTAACATAAGAGATAGATTGATTTATTATCAATAGGAAAAACTAACATAAGAGATAGATTGATTTATTATTAATAGGAAAAACTAACATAAGAGATTGATTTATTATAAATAGGAAAAACAAACTTAAAAAGCTAGAATTGCTCAATGCTAGCATTCTCAAACCCCATCATAGTTTGTTCCTTTTATCAATTTCACCATTATCCACTCGATGTTCTGTAAAAAAAATTAAAAAATAAAGATTTAATATATGAAATTTCGCCTACATCATTAAAATTTAGGTACCAATAATGTTATATCATATATGAATTACTTACTTGTTGGAGTAGCTCATATAAATCAATCTTCCAAATTGTTCCCTTTGGTTTGTCTTGAGGTTTGGTTCTCAAAAACTTGTATTCAAACTTGTTGCCGATTGGTTTGCTCTCTCGATCATGTATCAAAACATTGTATTTGAATTGCCAATACCCTACACCTTCCACCCCTTGTTGGATCCTGTCTTTAAATTCGTTTGGATTTTGTGGAATGAAAAAGTACCACTCACTCCTATCATCAGGTAACCTTAAAACTGCAACATCCATTTATGAATGAAATTCAGTCCATATGATCCGATTTGATCAAATTATGACCTTGTTTATACATTAATCAGCTATTTAAGAAAGTAATGTCATTACATTCGTATTAAATAAAGATATATAACAATAAATAAACACAGATAAAAACAAAACACTAAAATGGATTTGATCTGGTTACTTCTAAAATAATTTGATATTATTGGTACACATTGTGTATTTGTGTGCTAGACCTTGTGCATGCAAACAAATTCAGCTTTACAAAAAAAAAAAAAAAAATATTCTGTTTTTTAAAAGGATTGCTTTTAAAATAGGAAAGTTTTAATCTTTTTATTGCTCTCTCGTACACATTGTGTATTTGTGTGATTTATATGCATCACTTTCTTTATTTAATAAGCTCTCAGTATCTCCCCTATAACATGAGTCTACTTTTTTTTTTTTCTTTCTCTACATCCCTCTCATCACCAAAAAGTGCCTAAGAATTCCGCAATATTTTAAGTGCTGCAACAAAAAAGGAAACACTAACTAAAATTAAATTAAAAAAAAAAAAAAAAAAAATCTTACCAAGATCTTTAGGATGAGTATTATAGAAATCAGATGGATTGATATCATGAATTTCACTAGGTGGAACCAGCTTCAACGTTGCTTTCTTCACTAGGTATTCACATATAATTTCGACATCGGTAGGCTTGAACTTAAAACCTATTGGAATGTCTGTGGTATAGCTGCGTTGTTGCTCTTCATCCGCTTGATTTTCTGAACTTGAGTGCCCCTCATCATTTTTTGAGCTAGGGAACATCATATATACAAATAATGTTATGCTTAACATATTTATAGTATATGAATTGGGGGTCTTAAGATTAGGAAGCACAAAAATATTTGTTGGATTGGACAAAGTCAAAAATTATTTACAATGTTTTGGGCTTTAACAGCTTGACTAAATCGATTGGTGGAAGCAAAAATCTCGAAATTTGGTAATTGAAGTAGTTTTTTTGTCGAAATTACTATCAAAGAAAGGTTTGTTATGCATATAATATTTTTCTTTTTTTGACAAATGTTATGCATATAATATTAGATATTACAATAGAGTTTTATAGTTTTCTGTTTTCTGAAACAAGAGTCGAGTTTTATTTAATTACTATTTCTAGTTTTCTGCGAGTTAAAATCCATGTAAAAGTGGTATATCAAAATTGTTAATATTCTATTATTGCTAATGTTGTTAGCATTAAAGATACATTTTTCATATGCAAAAAAAATTAGATAACATTCATAGTGTTTTTATTTTTACAGACTGTTTCATAGTTACCATTATTATTGAGGACAATTATGATTATTAGTGTAGGTAATTACTGGGAAAGGTTTATTAAAACAAAACATGTTTATCATATACTTCGTAGCACTTAATATAAGATAAATTAATCCTCCCTTTCATTCAGAATAGCAAACAATTATCTACTTCTTCAATCCTGCGTTATTTTTTTTTTATTTTATTATTTTTTTTTTTTTTGACAAATTCTGGTATGAGATAAATTAGTCCTCCCTTTCATTAATTTTATTATTATTCTGAATAGCAAACAATTATCTACTTCTTCAATCCTGCGTTTTTTTTTTATTTTATTTATTTATTTATTAATATATTTTTTTTTAACAAATTCTTCAATCATGCATTACTGATAATTTTTTTCTCCATTTCAACTACTTATCCAATTTTATTTTTTTTATAAAATAGCAATTATTTTTTGAGCTCGATTGGATAAACCCTAATTTAAAATTGAACTCCCTCCGTTTCATAATATTAGTCCTATATGGAATCAATTACATAAAATAAGAAAAGAAGAATATTTGGAATCTAACATTAAAGTACAAAATAATTCATAATTAATTTACCTTATTTAAATTTTTTAATTTTTTTTTTTTGGGAAAGCATAAGTCATAATTGTATAATTCAAGGTAGAGATTTCCTTACTTGGAATCATGTCATCAATCCACAAATAATTAATTCTGAAAAAATTAAGTTAAAAATGAAACATATTCAATATGGGTAGATCTTTTTGAAACGCCTAAAATAGTATATGGACTAACATTATGAAACAGACTAACAGAGGGAGTATTAAAAAGATAAATTAACTAAAGTTATTAGTTAACTACTTCTTCCATCCTTAATAAGATAAAAATTAGATAGTCGTAGAAGCGACTAGCGAGTTGTATATTCAACTATGATAAAGAAAATTGTGAATAATAGATTTCTCGTTAAAATATATATATATATATATATATATATATATATATATATATATGGATCATCCAGTTAAAGGTTCTTTTGAGGATTTTGGAGAAAACTAATTATGGGGTCAAATCAACACAAAATAGAATTTTAAACTATAAATCATAAATTAGAAGAATTTCTAATTGAAAAAAAATAAAATAAAGTAATCATACCAGAATTCTCCAATTGATTTCACCATTACAGTAATTCAATGTGTGATTAAATTGCAATACAATTATTTATTCAATGTAATAAAACTATAGTATATATATAGAATCAGACATACCCAAATTTGGTAAGTACGAACATTTAATTCAGACATAAAATAAAGGAAAGGTAATAACTTACCTATAATGAGAATACAATTATGGGAAAGATGGCTACCTTTAAAAAAAACTAGTTTTGTGTCCATATAATGTTCGGATTGTTTATTGAATTTTAAGATAATTTTTTTTTTTTTTTATGTTATTTGAATTTTTAACTCATGAATTCATAATCACCTAGGCAATCATACTTGAAAAAAAAGGTAGTACTACCTCTCATAAAGATATGAGTGGTTTTAGGAAAGAGTTTGGACTATTTGGTAGTTTTTGAAAGTAACGCAAATAGTATGGTCAGAGTAATTAGAAGAAATCAGTTTAGAGTTGCACCTACCTGATAAATTGTGATTTTAATAATATGGATGAGAGTATTGAAATATAAAGTTTTTGTGTTAAAGGAGAGAAAATTAAAAGTTTACAGATGAGAGTAGTAAATTTAGAACTATTGATTCGAAAGCTCTTATTTTTATATAAATTTAAGGTAACATTAAGAAACTATAAAATATTAACAATACAAAGTATATGAAGCAAAATAATTAATTGATACTCTTATTTGATACTTTGATAGTAGTGCTTTATGTTCAAGTGTTTATGTACGCTATGAATACTATCAAAGTATTTAAAAAAAACATATTAGTGTTTTGGTAAAAAGAAAAAATAGAAAAGAAAGCAAATACTTAGAAAGCCGGGTTTGGCAGAAGTGTAATGTAGGGTTGTAGGGGTACTAATGTACAATTAAAAAAACTGTTTTCTAAAGTTGTGATTTCTTTTCATTTTCTCTTGTTTACATGTTAAGACTTAAGTATATAATAACATGTCTCTTCGTTTTTTTTTTCCCCTTTTTGGGAAGGAGAATGAGAGTACAATTGTACCTCTATATACCCCGGTCATTTGGATCCGCCACTTGGACATACAACGTATAAAGAATTGATATTTTTTTTGATAAAATATAAAATATTAGTATCTTATTAAATATAAAATTCTAAACCAAAAGTTTTATCTTAAAAAACTTTACATATTTTATTGAAAATAAAACTCTAAAATAACTTTGTTATCCTACAAAATCTATCTAAATTTATCCAATTTTTTTTATTCTATTATACAAAAAATATATATTCAAATAAATTCTATGTGTCATACTAATATCCAATTGTCGCCTGGTGGCATGACACTTGGCGAACAATTAAAATGCCAAATGTCATATATATGGAATTAGACATACCTAAATTTGGTAAGTATAATAAGAATATTTAATTCAGACAAAAAATAAAGGAAAAATAATAACTTGCCGAGAATACAATTTTAGGAAAGATGACTACTGATTAGGGGATTTTTCCCTACCAATCACCATCTGACAAGTGGACCATTCAGGCTCTGCCAAGTGTCCGCCTACATGGGCCAATAGAAGCCTGCCACGTGTCAGGAGTTGATCTATCCACCATGGACTAGTTGTGTCACGCCACGTGGCCTCCGTATGCCAAATAGGCCAAACGGCCACCTAGGACCAATTTCCAAGGGAAGCCCGGTCAGCCCTAGGTTAACCTAAACCTAGTGTTTGGCACATTTCCCAAGGTTATAAATACTCTAATTAATCCTCATTAAGGGGGATTTAACAATTAATTACTCTCACCTAGAGAACCTAAACACACTGATCACTCCTCCCCTAGAGGAACCCGATCTCCCAATCTTTACTTTTCCGCACTATTCACTCCTCAAATAAATACTAACTTGATCGTCGGAGGCGGAACTCACACCACAAGGAGTCTCCGTTGTTTTGCAGGTACAGGCGCAAGGATACCAGTCCCGAAATTGTAACTCTCCCGCAGGACATCAGAAAACCCCGAAACATTTTGGCGCCATCTGTGGGGAGAGTATTTTCGAGATGGAATCACAGTCTGTGCCGACCCAGAGCGAGAGGCGTCCTATGGACGACCCTCAGGTCTATAGTGACCAGGATACCGAAAATGAGGTCGAGGTTGAGACTCACACGGCCCCAGACGGGACCTTACGAGCTCGACGAACCCGTTCCTTTGAAAAGAAGGAACGAAAAGATTGCCAGGTTGGATCTAGTAAACCTGCCGGCCAGCCGCTTGATCATCAACAGGCGGCCGAGGGATCTGCTCCTTTCATGAATAGCTTCAAAGGGGAGATCCAGGATCTCATTAATAAGAAGACGCCTGCTCCCTCCAAGGAGTAGTCGGCTAGAAAACCTTCTCAGTCTGGAAGGAGGAAACCTGTACAGGGTCGAGAAGCGACTCCTCACTCTAATTCTAGGAAGTGGGAGCCGCCTGTGATTGACTTAACAAAGTATTGTTTTCCCTCACCAGGGAAGAGAAAGCCCATTCGTCATGTACAAGCGGATGGGTCAAAGAAAACTTACTCAAATGCTCGATTGTTGCTAGAGTAGAAGAAGAATGACCGACTGTCAGAGTCGGCCTCTACTTCAGATTTTCAAGATAGTTTACATAATACCTCCCTGAGGTATACTCAATCAAATTATGAAAGTCAGACAGGCGGTACCTCCCGTCGTTCCGGATCTCATAAAGATCAGTCGGTATCGAATATACCATATGTACCGCAACAACAATACTTCTTGCAGCCTCCTTTGTTTGGAGGGCAGGCGGCAAGAAACGTCCAATCATTGGACTGGCAACTACGGTTGCTCAAACTTGGAGAACAACCGTCCGCTTTCTCCAAGGAAATTATTGAGGCCACCCAGCCGGCCAAAGTGAAAAATGTGTTAGTAGGCGCCTATGATGGCACTACTAACCCAGAAGATCACCTAATGGCGTTCACCAACCTAATGTACCTCCAAGGGTTGGATGATCCCACTTGGTGCAAGTGTTTCCCAGCGACTCTCAAGGGAATCGCACAACAATGGTTCGGCAACCTGCCGACTGGTTGTGTGAATAATTTCAAGACACTTGCCTATTTATTCACCTCCAATTTTTCTATGAACATTCCTGCTAAAAAGACGACCCTTGACTTAGGGACTATTCAGCAGGGTGAGAAGGAGGGACTCCGTTCCTACATCAGGCGGTTTAACCTGATGAGGATTCAAATACAAGGGCTGCCGGATGAGGTAGCATACACTGACTTTTTCAGAGGTCTTAAGGATGGGTCGACCTTCAAGTTCGACTTGGTCCGAAAGAGAGTTGCGACTCTCCAAGAAGCATTGATTGAAGCGGAATCCTATATACAGGCGACTGATCTCTATAACACTGGAAAACAGTCGGATGGAAGGAGGTCTGACAAGAAAGAAAGCCGACCAAAGCAGGCGGCAAATAAAGAAGAGAAAAAGTGAAAAGAAGTCTGGGCGGCCGACTCCTCTGCACAGCCGGCCCAGTGAAAGAAGAAAGAATTCAAACCATACTCTCCCAAGTATGCGTTCAACAAGGATAGCCAAGCTATCCTCAAAGAAATCAAAAGTCGGATCTCAATCGAGAAGCCGACCCCCATGAAGGGTTCTGCAAGCAATCGGAACCAAGATAAATTCTGTCATTTTCATGAGGACATTGGTCATGAAACCAATGAATGTATAAGCCTCATGCGCTACCTAGACCGCCTGGCTGAAAAAGGCGACCTTGACTCCTATGTCAAGAAGTCCAAGGGGAATGCTCCCCCCAAGCACAAGCAGTCGACCAAGAAGAATCATCGGCAGGCCGACAGTTCAGAAAACCCCGAATTCCGCCCTCAGCCGGCTGGCGAGCACACGGATGTTGTCCTGGACGACTCACGTCCTGACCGAACAGTCAAGGTAGGGACGACTGCTCTTGAAGTATTAGGTGACGATTTTCACCAACTTTTGAAGGAATTCAAAGATATCTTTGTATTCGAAGTACATGAAATGCCAGGCATCAGTCCAGACTTGGCAGTACATAAGCTAGCTGTGGATCCGAAAAAGAAGACGGTCCGGCAAAAGAAATGGAACCATGGTGAAGAAAGAAGTCAGGCGGCTGCCGCCGAGATTAAAAAGCTGCTTGATGCAGGGTTCATTCGGCAATGTTACTTTCCTGACTGGGTTGCAAATGTTGTACTAGTTAAAAAACCGAATGGTACTTGGCGCATGTGTGTGGACTACACTGATTTAAACAAAGCATGCCCAAAAGACAGCTACCCACTGCCTAAGATAGACAGTCTGGTCGACTCAACAGCCGACCATGCTTTAATGAGCTTCATGGACACCTACTCTGGCTTCCATCAAATTCCGTTGTGGAAGAAAGATCAGGAGAAGACGGCCTTCGTCATTGATCAAGGGCTGTATTGCTACACGATCATGCCGTTTGGTTTAAAGAACGCCCCGGCCACCTTCCAAAGAATGATAAACACGGTCTTCTTTGACCAAATTGGGAGGAATGTCGAGGCATACATAGATGATATGATTGTAACGTCCAAACTTCAGACAGATCATCTGGCTGACCTCCGAGAAACATTCACCACACTAAGGCGGCACCATATCATGCTAAATCCAAAGAATTGTGTGTTTGGAGTTGAGTCTGGGAAGTTCCTCGGATTTCTCATAAATCAAAGAGGTATAGAGGCGAACCCTGAGAAAGTGCAGGCGGTCATTGACATGCAGTCGCCTCGCACAGTCCGAGAGGTTCAGAAGTTAGCAGGTTATCTGGCGGCCCTGGGAAGATTTCTCAGCCGGTCAGGCGACAAGTGTCTTTACTTTTTTCAGGCAATCAAGAAGAAAGCAAGGTTTGAATGGGGGTCGGATGCTGAGGCGGCTTTCCAAAAACTAAATGTCTGACCATGCTTTAAGCGCCGTCCTTCTTGCCGAAAGAGACGGTTGCCAGCTCCCGGTCTACTTTGTCAGCCATGTATTGAAAAATGCCGAGTTGAGGTACCCCCTAGTGGAGAAATTTGGTCTTGCTCTCTTCATGGCCGTTAGAAAATTGAAGCCTTATTTCTTGGCACATTCAGTCGTTGTATACACAGATCAGCCAATCAAGCGGCCACTCACAACCATGGAGTCGTCAGGCCGAATGATCAAATGGGCAATAGAGATTCAGAGCCTTGAAATCACATTCGAGCCAAGAAAAGCAGTAAAGGGGCAAGCATTTGCTGATTTTATTGTAGAAATGACTCGACCCTCTGATTCTCAAATTCCAGACCAAGTCTGGAAGGTCTATGTGGACGGGAGCTCCACCTCAAATGGTTGTGGAGTATGCGTTATATGTCAATCGCCAGAAGGCGACAGGTATGAGTATGCTCTACGTTTTAACTTCCAAGCTTTGAACAACGAGGCAGAATATGAAGCATTACTGGTCGGGATTCGCATGTGCAAAGCGGCTGGGGTAAGAAGAAAAGACGCCTGTTCTGACTCACAATTGATAGTGAGTCAATATAATGGAGAATACGAAGCAACCCATCCGGCCATGATTAAATATTTGCAGGCGGTACGACAAGCGGTTGGGTCACTTGAAGAGTTTCATTTGACTTAGGTGCCCAGATCTGAAAATAACCAGGCGGATGCTCTCTCAAAGTTGGCCTCCTCGGCCTCCTGTGATACTCCAAGAACCGTCTTCTGGGAAGTTATGGAGAGAAGTATTGAAGAAGATCCTATTGGAATTCTAGATCGAAGTTCAACCTGGATGGACCCAATCAGAGCATATTGAACATCCGGCACCTTGCCGAATGATCACTCCCAGGCAGCTCTACTGAAAAAACGGGTGGCCAGCTTTGAAATATGCAAGGGTGAGCTCTTTAAGAAGGGTTATCTTCTACCCCTCTTGAAATGTGTTACCCCAGAAAAAGGACGAGAGGTCTTAGAAGATCTGCACTCTGGATACTGCGCCTCTCATGTAGGCGACAGGTCGCTTGCTCAACGAGCAAGGCGGCAGGGTTACTTTTGGCCTACCCTAGAAGCAAACGCCATGGAGATGGTGAAAAAATGTGACAAGTGCCAAAGGTTTGGCAAGTTAATTCACCGTCTGGCTACTGATCTCACTGCCATTCATAGCCCATTACCGTTTACTAAGTGGGGCATGGATATCATAGGTCCCTATACGCCTGCTACAAGCGACAGGAAGTACATACTTGTTGCAGTCAACTACTTCACCAAATGGGTTGAGGCTGAGGTTGTTAAGGGAATCAAGACGAAGGATGTGATCTCTTTCATCTGGAAAAATGTCATCACTTGGTTTGGGGTGCCCATGTCTATGGTTTTTGATAATGGTCCCCAATTTGAGACGCCGGTTCTCAAAAATTGGTTGGGAGACCAAGGCATCTCTCACTGCTTTGCATCAGTCGGCTGTCCTCAAGCAAGTAGAGGCTTTCAATAAGATCATCTCAGACGGTCTTAAGAAGAAGATTGAACGAGCAGGCGGCCTATGGGCAGACGAACTACCACATGTTCTCTGGGCCATTAGGACGACTGAAAAAGGGTCGACTGGAGAAACTCCATTCCTCCTAACCTATGGTGCAGAAGCTGTTCTTCCAATTGAACACTACGAGCCGACTCTTCGAGTAATTTTGTATGGCGAGGAGTCGAACTGGGAGTCCATGCGCCTGACATTGGACTCACTTCCAAAACGAAGGGGCAATGCAGCCCTGCGCCATGAAATTTACCGCCTGAGAATGACAAGGTCATATAACAAAAGAGTGCACAGGCGTCCACTCAAAGTGGGGGTCTTTGTCCTAAGAAACATGGAAGCAGTCGGTAGGGCTAATGAATCAGGCAAATTAACTCCCAACTGGGAAGGGCCCTACCGAATCTATGAAGAGGTCCGAGACGGCACCTACCGCCTGGAAACACCAGACGGCCAACCCTTGCCTCGGACCTGGAATGTAGATAATCTAAAGAAGTATTATTTTTGAATGATGTAAATAGCCAAGAGCTACTAATAAAAAGTTTGCTATTTTGCTTCATCTATTTTGTATTTTGAGGGGCATGCCGCCTGCTCCATGAGCAGCCGGCTACTCTCCGTTTTTTCTATCAATTGAGGGGCATGCCAACTGATAAAACAGTCGGCTACTCTCCATTTTACTCAAATGTGCATTCAATTAAGAGGGGCACGCCACCTGTAGCTATACAGTTGGCTACTCTCCTATACTTAGTTCGCCATGAACTACCTAAGGCCTATGGCCGAATGATCAGACCAGGCGCCCAGCCAACTGACCAATCTTTAAACTAATACGACCTGTCCTAACATTATAGCAGGCGTCCGGCGGCATCCCTCCGGATGAAATTTGTCGCAGAGAGAAACTCCCTTTTGGGTGGAACATTGTTCTATAAACTAATTACACGGTACCCAGACGACTGTCCCCAAGGACAACCACGTAGCCGTTTTTGAGACAAGGATAACTCTAACACTAAACCAAACAAGTGTTAGCAGTTAACACCCGAGTCGGATAACCGTCTGTATTACTTGGGATAAGTACAACCGGTACCTCTTGAGTAAATAGCCAACACAAATTGGTGAATCAAGGGGACCAGCCGGCCTCTGCCGCCTGGTGTCTCTACTACTCAAGCATAAAAGATGACGAGTGGGTAACCTCAAAGATTACCCATAAGTCACTCTCTCATACTTAATAAGGATTCAAAAGGTATGACGAGTCCGCCTGCCTAAAGGCGAACTAAAGCTCTCATACCCCGACCCTACTAAGATGATCTCTTTTGAAACCAAACACGTTTGAAAATCTGGTTCGTAGGTCGACTGCTTTTTGGCAAGCAAGGACTCAAGAACTATTCCTATCTTAACAAACAGGCGGGCTAGTTATAAGCGCCCTGTTCCTTTCTAACTTGAAAAAGTTAAACAAACCTAACGTATTTCCTAAAGTATGTTGGGGGTCCGACTGGGTAAATGGCCAACTGATCGCCTAACCTGGAACCAAGACAACCAGTCGTCCAGGGGCATAGGTTGTCGGTACTTTGTACCTGTTCGCAATCTTTGGTTTACGATAAGTTACAAATTATAACTACATGGCTAGCCGAAACAGTCGGTATGACATGCAAGTGGATATCAAGGATCCTCAACACTTTGCAAAAATAAAGCATAAAACAAAATTCAATGAGCGCAAAGACGACCAAAAAGATGGTCGCCAAATTCATATAAACAGTCGGCCATAAAGATCGGCCAAATATTCAATACCCCGGCCCCCTGGCCAGGTGAAGTGATACAAGAACAAATGGCACGCAGGCCGGAGAACAGAAAAAATAAAGCTTTAAGCATTGGGAGGGGCTTCGATGTTAGCTGCCGCCTGATCGAGCTCAACGATGGGCGCTTGATTCTTCAAAGCCCCCTCTTTTGATGACTCGCCTTCAGGGGCAGGAGCTTTATGCGCATCCACCTCAATCGGTTGCAGGGCCACCTCCTCTTCTTCCTCTGAGCTGGAGCCAACCGCCTCGTCCTCCTCAGCCGCCTGCCTCATCATCTGTTGGTTGTACGTTTCGGTACAAGCGTTGAATTTTTTCTCCCAGGCGACATAGTGAGCTTTTGGGAAGAGCGATGTCCAAGTCATCTTCATAATCTGAGCCGAGTCCTCCATCATGGCTTGAGCTAAAGCCATCTTTTCAGCCTCAGCCTTCGCATTAAGATCTTTGGTGATGGTCGCCTCCTGCTTCTCCAGGCGCTCCTTGAGTGTGTCAAGGGACGTCTGCAAACCTTCAGCCTTATGGGAAATGTTTTTAAGGGGCCGCAGCTCATTGGTGAGGCTCTTGACCTTCGCCTCCAGCTCATTATTCTTCTTTTTGGCCGCCTCCAACTCGGTGCGGATAGCGGAAGTGGCCTGCGCCTAATAATAAAGAATATCAGTTGTCAAAATTTCATTTTGGGCAATTTGAAACATTGCCTTATCAACGTCAAAGGCGGCCATAGCTTTAGCAGCCTTTACCTCTTTGTTCTTGGCGCTGATCGGCCTCCAGAGGCCGTGTACTCGCATCATGGTCTGGAAAAAGGAAAAATGGGCGTCAGATTTGAGAATAACAGGCAGCACGCAAAGTCAGCACTTTACAAAATATTCCAAGTCTACCTCAGAAAGGAGACCCATAATGCCGTCTAAGTCAAGGGTGCCGACTCCCTTGACCGCATCCCTCTCCTCTTGAGGGACGACCTTAATCATGGACTTGGCCATTTGGACCAAGTCTGGTTCTTGAGGGCCGCCTACATCAAAACAAAGAGAAACATCAGAAACGTGAAGAGAGTGATGAACAAATAAGTTAAGTCTAGCAGAGCAGTTTATACTTCTTGGCGGCCGACTGAGGACTTGTGATGGATTCCCACACTTTGTGGGGTGATTGGCTGCTTGTCAGACGACTGTTTCCTGGAAAATCCAGGCGTACTCCCACCAGTCGTCTTCCGAACCTTCGAGTCCGGCTGTTGGGAGGAGGAGGGTTTGGAAGTGCCCGCCTGCGAAAAAGATGAATGGTCAATACTGATATAAGCAGCTTTTCAAGACCTGTTCTAAGGCTCGAAACTCACTATGGGCGTCTCCTTGGCAGGAGAATCAGAAGAGGTCCGCTTCTATTGCATGATAGAGGCTCGCAGCAAGGCAACCGCCTTCTTAGATGCAGAAATTTGGTCCATAGCGTCAACTACAAACAAGAACCACAAAGAGTTAGAAAAAATTCGAAAACAAACCAAAAGAAGTGTATGTATACTCAAGAGGCCGGCTACCTCTTGAGGACCGACTGCTAAGGCCGCAAGCGACTAGAAAAAACTCGTCATAGAGCCATTGAAACTCTGGGACGCAGTTTAGGGGCACTTGCTCTCGTACCCCAGTAGTAGAGTTTTCCCTAATCTCTACTTTGAAAGGCCCTCGGTCCAGGATCTCTTCCCTGGCCTTGAGGGGAACAAGCGGCATGCTGCGACCGCCTGCTAGAAGAGGCGGATCTTTGTTCCACTTATTGTAGCACTTGTTCAGCAGCTTGTCAGGGCTGGCAATGATTAGGAAGGTGTTCCTCCAATCCTTCCATTTATTTTCTTTTCCTTTCGTCATCAGATAGCCTTTGTGGCTAGTTATTTGGTACCAGCCGGTACCGCTTGCTTTGGGGGTCCGGCTGAGATAGTTCATATGAGTGAACGTCTCAAAATTTGGCTCCACTCAGTGCATTTCACATCCGGCTACATAGCCAAGGATGTTGAACCAAGAATTCAGGGCTAACTGCCAAAGCCCCACCTCGTATCCATCGACGATTTGTTGAACGACCGGATGCAAGGGAAATCGCAGTCCAGCTTTGATGGCCGCCTCGTAACAGCCAAAACAGGCGTCCCCATAGCTGGATCCCGCGGGCCAGATGACCGTATCCTCACCATCCGGCAGAAATACTTGATAATCCAGACCCATCGTATGGTCCGATAGAAAAGTGTCTATTCGTTCTTTCATGGCCTTGATCCGGCCCTTTGGGACATGACAATAGTCAGGAGTATTCAACTCCCTATGAGAGGCGGATGGTTCCGACCAGCCGTCCCCCTTTTCGACCGCATGAGAAATTCTCGCCTCATGCAAACGAGCATGTCTTTCCTCTGAGTTTATAGAGAGGCGGCTTGAAGATCTAGAGTCAGACTCACTATCAGAAGAGTCCGACTCCTCCCCTCTCCATGAGGGGGCCGACCCCTCTTCTTCTTCTTCAGGGGTCGTTTGTTGACTGGCCAGGTCAACAAAGAAGTGGGAAGGAGCTACTTTAGCTCTCTCCTCAGAGCTCTCAGGCGAAGGGCCTCCTTGGGTCCCTGCGGTATCAGGCGGCAGGTCCGACAACTCACTAATCTGAACCCGGAAAGAGGAGCCATCAGAGTTTTCAATTCTCTTGGTCTTTTTTATTCTTGCCATACTGTCATGCATAGATACAAAGACAATTGGATTTCGGGACTTACGCAAAGTTTTAAGTACCGCAGGGCAGTCGGCACCCCTAGTCCTAGACTCAGCCGTCCCCGGTGACCGGCTGATGCTAACCTAGGTCGTGCCGGATGCTAACCTAGGAGTTGATCTGTCCACCATGGACCAGTTGTGTCACGCCACGTGGCCTCCGTATGCCATATAGGCCAAACGACCACCTAGGACCAATTTCCAAGGGAAGCCCGGTCAACCCTAGGTTAACCTAAACCTAGTGTTTGGCACATTTCCCAAGGTTATAAATACTCTAATTAATCCTCATTAAGGGGGATTCAGCAATTAATTACTCTCACCTAGAGAACCTAAACACACTGATCACTCCTCCCCTAGAGGAACCCGATCTCCCAATCTTTACTTTTCCGCATTATTCACTCCTCAAATAAGTACTAACTTGATCGTCGGAGGCGGATCCCACCACAAGGAGTCTCCGTTGTTTTGCAAGTACAGGCGCAAGGATACCAGTCCTGGAATTGTAACTCTCCCGCAGGACATCAGAAAACCCCGAAACAACTACCTTTAAAAAGAAATAGGTAAAGAGCTTAAAGTCCGTTGATAACGATTAACTTGATTTATGGGCCGGCATGATTGTTAAAGAGATAAAATTAGCTTAGAACGATCTATTTCTTAAATTTTGAGAACGTTGAGTATATCCAATTTTAGCAAATTGTGTAGCTTATTGTCAATCTGTCATGATTCAAGTCCAAATTATAGTGTCAATGGGGTTGTATGGGCAGTAGCTAGGAGGCAATAATTGAGGTCAAGGGAGATGCCCATATATGGGTGTCAATCAACATCTTCTCCTTATAGAACTTTATTTTGTTCCACGCTATTATTTATAAATTCTAATAAACACCACATTGACAACAGTAACACAATAATGGGTCATTTGGGGCCCAAATAAAGTTCAAATATACCCAAATTTGAGGGTCTATTGTTATTCAGATCAATGAACATCATACTGAAATCAGAATTTTAATATAGGGCCTAAAAATGCCGCTCAGGATTCTATAGAACTTTCCAAAATCTTGTACTTGTATACAAGTGGTATGTACTTACAATGGTGTAGTACCTTTTAGGACTTGTGTATGTAGAACCTTCCATTAGAAAATGTTAAGAACACTTTAGAGAAGAATGTTCTAGGTTGTAAGGAGGTCTATAAATAAGGAGTCTTACATTATTAATAAAAACATCCTTTCATAAATCCCTCTCTTACATACCTGTTATATGTCCCTTTAAACGTTCCTCACCTAGCTTTGAATGATAAATAAAATACCTTAATCGGTAAAAATAATTTCAATTTAAAAAATTAATAAAT
Source organism: Chenopodium berlandieri (assembly GCA_034703905.1). Lineage (NCBI taxonomy): Eukaryota > Viridiplantae > Streptophyta > Magnoliopsida > Caryophyllales > Amaranthaceae > Chenopodium > Chenopodium berlandieri. Next base: position 62,377,816 of record CM068285.1, on the reverse strand, counting down.
AATTTCAATTTAATATAAATAATTTCAATCTAATAAAAATAAATTTTAATCGGTAAAAATAATTTCATTTCAACAAAAATAATAAATAATTTCAATTTAATAAAAATTATTACAATTCAGCAAAAATAAGATGAAGAGAAATGGCCAAATTATTAGTCCATCATTTAATATTTCTCTTCTCTACTATTTATAAAAAGTTATAATAATTCAATCAAACATATAAAGTAAAAAAAAAAAAACACACACACATTAGTTAGAATAATTAACAGCTACCTGTTTTAAAGTATGACATAACAATTAAAATAAGATCAATAAAGACACACTGTTAAATAAAGACAAAAATTTATTATTTATTAAAAAATTAAGGAATGAAAAAAGCACTTACTCTTCACTGATGGCAAAATCTCCTAAATAGAATATTAAGGTAACAAAAATAGAAGAAGGGGTTCAAAGGTGGCTACTGAAATTAGGGTTTATATATGTGCACACAAAAAGGGGTGTCCACCGCAAATGTTGGTTGTTATATAATCCAATATCAATGTATTACATTTAAAATATCCGTGTGATGTACGCTTTGTTTGTATTTTTTTAAACAAATATTTTTTATAATTATGTGATGATAATAAAAATTTGTTATATCCTTCATTAATAGAATGGGTATGAGTTTTATTTAAATCAATCAATAACATAATACTAAAACAGACACCAAAAATGACACATGTCACTTCTTTTCTTCATGCTGTTTTTTCCTCCAAAACATTTTTTTTTAATTCACTTCCTTTAAAAAAAATCACTTTTTATATCATTGTGATTCACTTCCCTAAAAAAATATTCACCAAATCATATAATTGTAGTATTCACTTCCTAAATTAATATTCACATATTTTTCATATCTTTTATTTTATAAAATATTATTTTATATCTTTACTTTTTGATCGGAACTCAATTCTGGATATAAATTAAGATTCAAACTTTTACAATATCATTTAAAAATATGAGGTTTATTTTTTGGTAGATTTTGAATTAACATTATAATTCGTTATAAAAATTTTTGGTAGATTTTGAATTATTTTTTGTATAAATTTATGAAAGGAGGAATTGAAGTCAGATGAATTAAAACGTTAAATGGAAGAAGATATTAAAGAGGAATGATTGAACAAAGCGGAATAAAAACTGGACATTAGGGTGTGTAAAACTCTTTTTTTTTACCAAAAACCAAAAAAAAAAAAAAAATGACAAGTGGCACTCTAGATTTATTTTAAATTTTCCTGTTATTAAATAGTAGTATAGATTAGGCATAAGTTTGCGCTTCTTTTTTTTTTAAAAAAAAAAAAATCATGTTATTACTGTCAAAATAATTTTAGTTTATCAAAAATAATTTCAGTTCAACAAATTTCTCTTAACTGATATTTAGAAAAAGTTATAAATAATTATGCTAATTAATTAAACATATACAAAGCATAGGGAAAACAAATTATTAGTTATCAAGTTTGCTTGGCGTTTATTAAGGTGCAAAAGCATTATGAATGAAAGTTGTTTTAAAATTGCAAATCATATTCTATAGATCGGACATAACCTAAGTTGTTAAAAAAAAAATCAAGCTAGTTATCAAATTACACTGTATTGTTTGGATTTCATGATTTAATTCATAAATGATTTTGTTGTAGATTTTAATATATAATTGGATATGCAATTTATTTTTTTTAGTTATATTGTACTATAAAAAAAATGTAACAACAAATTTTTTTTTTTAAATGTTGATTACACGATATTGATGTGCTTTATTAGCAGCGATCAAAAGAAAATTATTAGGGAAGTGAGTAAACACAAATATCTATACTAATCTATTAAAAGGCGTTCTTAAGAAATTCCATGTGTCACGTAGACCCCTTCATTACACCACATCATCCACCACTAGTAGAAATAGGCCGAATTCCGACGGAAATGTTTTTCCGTTGGAAAATTCAAAATTTCCGACGGATTTTATACTCTGTTGGAAATTTTCGATGAATTCAACAATTCCGTCGAAAATCCGTTGGAAATTTCCGACGGAATATAAATCCGTTGGAATTTATGTATTTTTCGACGGATTTTTCCATTGTTAATTACAATTTTCGACGGATTTATATTCCATCGGAAAATAATATTTTTTTTAAAAAAAAGAAAATACCCCATTTAAACAAACCCTAAACCAGTAGCCCCCTTTATTATTTTTTCTCTTTCTCCATTCCGCCTCTTCTCCCATCTCTTCTCGTTCTCTCTTCCGCCTCGTTCTTCTTCTTCTTCTTCTTCTTCTTCTTCTTCTATTCTGATTCTCTCTCCTCTACTCCTCTTCTCTGATTCTCTTTTCTCTTTCCTCTTCTCATTCCTATGTTCTCCCGTCCTCTTCTTTCTCCTTTCTTTCATTCTCACAAAATCGCTAATAGGTAAAAGTTTGCAACAGCTTACGCATGAAAATGATTGGGGTTTTAATTTTTAAACAAAGTAAGGGTTTTCATGTCAAATTCGACCATGAAAACTCTTGATCTAGAGTTTTCATGGTGGAATTTGACCTTTAAAATCCAAATTCAAGCCAATTTCAGGGTTTTTTGTTGGTGAAATTCAAGGTATGTTCTTTTTTTCTTACTTATTTTTGGTTTTTGAGATTTTTTTTAATTTTATGGTGATGTGTGGTTGAATTGCGGTGGCAGTGGATTGGTGGGTGGTTTATGTCAGGAAACTGCGGTGGTGGTGGGTGGTTTGTGTTCGGGTAATTGTGATGTAGATCTAGGCTTAGGGTTTGTCGGTGGCAGTGGTCTTTTGGCTATGTTTGTGGGTGGCGGTGGTCTTAGGTGGGTGGCACTGGGTTTGGGTGTTTTAGGTGGGTGGCGGTGGGTATGGGTGTTTTAGGTGGGTGGATCTAAGTATGGGTTTGGCGGGATTTTGGTCAGGGTTTGGGTTAGGTGGGATTGGTTTAGGGATCGGTGGTGGTGGTGGTGGTGGTGGGTGGCGCTGGGTTTGTGGTGGCTATGGGCTTAGGTGGGTTTAGAGTTAGGGTGGGGAGAATGGCGGTCTGATGGTCTGGGCTTAGGGTTAGGGTTAGTTAGGGGCTGGTGGAGTGGTGGTGGTCTGATGTTGGGGTTTGGGTTAGTTAGGGGTTGTTAGTGGTGATACGTCGTGCCGGTGGTGGTGCGGCGTATTTTTTTTTTTTTGGGTTTTTCTAAGCTATGCCCCTAAACTTATTCGGTTTCTAAGTTGTGCCCACGGTTTTTTAAACGTCTAAGCTATGCCCTCCACCACACTATTTTTAATTAAAAATAACCTAGGTCATTAGTAGTAAGTAATAGACGTAGTCTGTTAGTTGTCGTTGCTAATTAAAATAGAAAAAAAATAAAATAAAAAAAAAAACAATTGAATTCCTTAAAAAAAAACAACAACAATTGAAGTCCTTCCAGTTCCCTTACACTGATCAAACTCCTCTTCTACTTTGTTTCATCAACACTCAAACGAAAATCAAAACCCTTAAAAAGTAGTGCCCAAAAATTTGCGAAAGAAATCAAATTGACAAGTTGCGTGGTTGAATTTCGTGGAGTCGTAGGTTGCGATCTTCATCTGGGTTGCAATTTGGTTGCGAGCTGGAGTCATGGTGTGGCTGCGATGCTGAATTTCACCAAAAACGAGAATTTTGGCTTGGAAGACAGGTAATTTCGAATTGATTTGTGAAATTTAGAGCAATTCTTTGTTATTTTACATAAATTTAAGCGAAATGTTGATTATTGATGTCGCAATAGATTCTAGGGTTTTGTTTTTTTAAATACAGTTGGTAAATGTTGATTAAGTTAAATATTGTTTGGTTCAATTGTGTATTTGGATATGTTGGTTAATGATTATACATTGGTTTTGTGCCCCATGTTTTCGATCTAATGGGTGAAAGGGTGTTGAAAATGTATTTCATGGGTAACTCTATTAATGTTATGGTTGCTGATATAGATGAATGTTTGCTGATAGATGTAGTGAATGATATGGTTGACAAATTTAATTCTTTTGGGTATGAACTCCCTACTTTTCCTGTGTTAAGTTATTGTTCCAATGGGAAGAGTCATGCACTTATTGATGATAAAAAACTAATGACCATGTATGAGGTAGTTGAATTTAGAAGGATAGATATATGGATTGGTTGTTTGAAGCAACCTAATTTTATTTGGACCTTGGCTGAAAAGGTAAGGTTGAATGGATCAAATGTAAGTGGTTCAGCAGAACTACCTAAACCACCAATAACTAAACTGCCAGTTAGGGAGGGGGGGTAAGAGGGGTAATCTATCTCCAATCTCTTCATCTCATGGACCATCTAAAATTCAATCTCCTGAACAAAGTCAAATCCTTACTTTGTGAAGCCCAAGAAGAAGCCCCAGGCTTATGGCTTCTAGCCCCCCAACCACACGACAATCCTTAATCAACCCTCCAACTTTAGGTGTCACCCAAACAGGTCCTAGTGTTGGCCATGCTGCCCCTACTAAACCAAAAAATATTCTTAAGCCTTCTTCATTCCCTCGTGGTAAAAAAAAACTCAAAATCTACCCTTAAATTCAAGTGGTTATGGGTTCCACCTCAATCTAACACTGAAGCCAATGAAGTTCAAGAGGAGCAACCATCAGTTAGGACTAGAATGAGGACTAGGGTTAGGCTAGATGATGATGTTGGGGTGTCAAATGTGAGTGGGGCTTTATCTGATAGTAGTAGTACAGATACTGAAGGTGATTACCAACCTAACCAAGGTTCTGATGTAGAAACTGAATCTGATGATGATGAAATGGAGTATGCAGAGGGTGATATCAATGAACTCTTGAATCAAAATTATGTAGATGGTGGATGGGAACCATTTAGGACAAATGAATGGATAGTTGATGATGATTCTTACATGAGTAGGTTGTACAAGAATGGGGAGGTATTTGAGGAGGCAGAGTTTGGTAAAACAGGTTGAAACAGTGGCAGCTTTTTGTAGACAAAGATCATTTCAAGGATGCTTTAAGAGATTTTTGTATCCAAGAGGGATTTGCTCTAGTTGTGAACAAGGCAAACAACCTAAGATATACTGCAGAGTGTGTTGATCAAAGGTGCAACTGAAGGGTTCATGCAGCTTTGCTAAGTGATGGACACACATGGGCCATCAAGAAGCTGAGAAAAGGCCATACTTGTGACCTTAACTTAGTAAACAACCCATGTGTAACTGTGAATGGGCTGCTAATAAGCTTCTTGAGGACATAAGAGCTAACACGGACATTAAGAGAAAGGCCTTAAATGCTCTACTTTGGGAAAGATATGGTTTGAAAATGTGCACATCTACCATTTATAGAATGAAGGGAATAGCAATGAAGATCATACAAGGGGGGCATGATGAATCTTACACTAATTTGCCTCAACATTGTGAACTATTAAAGGGGAGCAACCCTGGGTCAATGACTTTTTGCTGTTGGACTATTGTTCCTTCTCCTGAAAGATCTCTACAATTTTCATCAATTTTTATCAGCTTTGTTGCACAATTCAAGGGGTTGATAAGCGAATGTAGAGGGTTAGTTGGAGTAGACGGATGTCACTTGAAGGGAAATTACGGGGGTATCTTATTGTCTGTCGTTTCCTTAGACGGTAACAATGAGATTTTTCCAGTTGCTGTAGCAGTTGTTGATTTTGAAAATAAGACAAGCTGGAGTTGGTTCTTTCACCATCTAAAGCATATACTCAATGCTACAGGGAGAGAAGAAGGGACTATAATGTCTGATCGACAAAAGGTTACAACTCTATGCTATTTAATTTACTTAGTTTGCTTTACTTTGTTTTTTTTTTTTGCTAATATTTGCAATGTTTGTTTTACTTTCTTTGTTTTAATTTATGTTATACAGGGTGTAGACCCATCTTTGGACTCATTTTGGCCAAAGGTGGCTAGAAGGTATTGTGCTAGGCACTTATGTAAAAACTTCAAGAAAGACTACCCCGGATTACTCATGCATAAACTATTTTGGAGTGTTACAAATGCGTACTCAGACTACTCATTTAGGAAGGCAATGGTTTAACTTCAAAAACATGGTGGTTTAGGGGCAGTGTAATGGTTTAAAGATGTGGCCCACTAGAGCGATGGACAAGGGGAAGTTTAACCCCACTTTGAAAAGTGATGAAAACACAAATGATTTTGTGGACAACTTCAATAGTACTATTGGGGTGGACCGAACTTATCTAATTCTGACTCTACTAGAAGGCCATTGTGTAGTTATTTTTGTTGTTGTTGTTGTTGTTGTTGTTGTTGTACATTAGAAAATGCAAGCCAATAATTACCTTTTATTTTCTATGTAATTTCTGCAGGTGTTAGGAGAATAGCAATGGTAAGACATGCTACTAGATAACACCTAGAAGACTAGTGGCAAGACGGAATCTGTCCAAACATTAGGAACAGGAGCAGGGTACTAACTAAGGATAACAGAGTTTGTCAAGCATACCCTTCTCGTAGGGGTACTTATGAGATTCATGATGGACGAGCAAGGTACCAGTGTCTTTAACTGGTGGAACATGTGCATGTGGGAGATGACAATTTAGCGGAATTCCATGCAAACATGGAATCAAAGCTATCTTACATGAAGGCAAGGATCCAACAGATTATGTGAGTGAATGGTTCATTGTAGCTAAGTACAAACAAGCCTATAGTGGAAACATATCCCCTGTACCTGATCAAGAGCAATGGCCACACATTGATGGTGTTCCAACCCTCATACCACCAACAATGAAACGAAGTATTGGCAGACCAGCAAGAAATAGGAGGAGAGAGGAAGGGGTGCAGAGGAAAGGAAAAAGAAGCGTAACCGTCCAGTGTAGTAACTGCAAGAATTATGGGCACAATATGGCAACATGCAAAGGTGGTCCAACTGCCAGAGAAGTATCCAAGCAACAAGGGAAGATTGTGCCACAACAGGGAGGCAACAAAGGAAAGAAAGCACAAAGACCATCTGAATTGATGATCAGTGGAAATTGCACTAGTGAAGGTGCTGATAGAACAAACAACCGTACTCACCACAGTGGTACATCAAAAGGGAAAGGAAAGTCACACCAAGATCAGTCCAGCAACAGTGATGCATTTGATCATAGCTTCATTGATACCATGATTGCATCTTCACAACCCCAAGTTCAAACATCAAACCAAAGTGCAAAAGTCAGGTAGCCATCGATGAGTCAGCCTTAAGTAATCAGATCCCTTAAGCAAGCCAAGATACTACTCTGAAATGGGTGAAACTTATCCTTTTGTAATTATTTGGGCAAACTGTAATCACTATTTGTTTAGGCATAAACACTAAAACTTTATGCTTTTAGTGTTATGTCAGGTATGTAAGTGGCCTAGTTTTTGTGGCAAACTTTAGTTTTTTTGGCAAAAAATACTTTTTAAGCCAACTTTTGTGTTATTGCTACTAAGTGATGTAATTTTTTGGGCAAACTGTGATTATATGGTACTTTTGGTTGACATTATAGATTATTATTTAAATTGCAGAGTGTCACTATTTTCTATTTGAAATGTTATATTATCAAATTCAATACAAGACTCAATATAAATAGGAATCTGATAAACTGTTATTAATAAATAAATAAATAAAAAAGACAATACATTACGTCATGAGATCATACACAAACCAAGCTTACTATGATTCTCAAACCATACACTAAGCTACTTAAACACCACTTAAATTTTCAAAATGATAATTAACAACAAAAACATAACCACCCCAATTTTAACCATGTCCTTAAAAGAAGCAGTAACATTATCAACTTTCTGCCTTAAAGCCCCCAATTCACGCTTCACCTCCATCAGCGCACCATTGTCAATGCTTTCACCACCATCAAAACCATCGTAAAAAGGTTGTTGGAAATCTCCTCTTCACAGCATGTTATGAGGGCCTACCCATTCGAAAAATCTGCAGAAATCACACCTCCAATATGCCTTTCTAGGGTTCCTTGTTGAAGTGGAAACATGTAACTTGCAATCTAAAGGAGGCTTACAATTGCACTTAGGACTAATAAAATCCCATTGACAACTAGAAATCGCCGGAGAAGAATGGGAGCTTGTCATCTTAATGGCTAAATTTTTTGGGGCTAAATTTTTGGGCGATAAGAAGAAGAAACAAGAGAAATGTGTTATACAAGCCCCCTTTTATAATCCAAGTAAAACCCTAACAATTATGGCGGCAAATCTTCCTTCCAAAGAGGGGTACTTAACTGTTCCGCAACTACTAACGAAGTTATAACCTAATAGGTTATAGTTTATTAAAAAAAGTAAGATGGAGGGCATAGCTTAGACGTTTGAAAAACCGTGGGCACAGCTTAGAAACCGAAGAAGTTTAGGGGCATATCTTAGAAAAACCCTTTTTTTAATTTCATTGAAGCATTTTCCGACGGAATTTCCGTCGGAAATTTCTGACAGAATTGTGTCTGTCGGAAATTTTCGACGAACTTTTCCGGTGCTGGAAATCCTCTCCCGAGTGTTTTCGACGGAATTTCCATCAGAAAAAGGTCATTTTTCTTACAAAACTTCTTCCAACAACCGGTTCCGACGAAATTCATGGTGAATCCGACGGAATTTTTCCATCATAAATAGGTTGTTTTCTAGTAGTGCACTTAACTCCTTATTATGTCACGTCATCCACTCAACGCCACGTGGCTCATCCTTCCATATGTTTCTCGTTGCATGTCATACACTTATATTTTACAAAAATGTTTTCTACAAGATTTGAACACGCAACCTCTAATTCTAGAGGTGAACATCTTACCACCAAGTTATGTTATATTTTATGTTACCTTATGATGCAAAATATTAATATATGTAACAAATTTACTAACAAGAAAAAATGTAATCACCCGGGGCATCGCCCGGGCCCAAGTACTAGTTAGTGTATAAAAAAAATGTTGAAAACATTTGTCCAATAATAGACAATAGTCAAAATATTGAGTTGATTAGAGATGATAGTTGTTAAAACATCAACATTAGTTGTACATGATCAAAATAACAGAACAACGATGTATTGGTACAAATAATTGCTCATATTATGTTAAACCACCTTAGGGGAAAAGCGTTGGAATAAGGTGGCAAAATTGATGAATTGAAAGATAATAAAATGGATTTCATATAAGTAATCTATATGTGCAACTTTATGTTTTCAAGATAAATACGAATATAAAATCTTACGACCTACTGAGAGGTAGGGATGTCAGTGGGGTAGGTCAAGTAGGAGACCCGCCCCATCCCCGCCCTAGTGGGGCGGGGATGGCTCCCGATTTGGTGGGTGGTGGGGCGGGGATGGAGATGAAAACCATACTCGCCATGGGTGATGGGGCGGGGGTGGATTTTAGGTTGTACCTGCCCCCTCCCATCCCATCCCATCCCCGCCCTGCCCCACCCGCCCCATTTTGTACCCACCCCATACCCACATCTATATATTTTTTTTAAAAAAATGTATACTTTTATACTCCCTCCGCCCACAATTATCTGCAAATTTTCCATAAATGGGTGCTCTCTATTATGTGCAACAATTTTTTTTCTTTCCTCTTTTAGTAAATTTTAGAGAGTAAAAAAACCACCTTACCCTTACTTTTATTTTTTAACTTTGTTTAACATCTTTTAATTACACTCAATTTCCACCTTTTTCCCACTTATAAAAGAGGCCCTCAATTTTCCACCTTTTTCCCACTAACTTTAACCCACCCAAAAACAAAAAAATAAGGGACCACTTCTTTCCCTCCTTTTTCCCACTTAATTAAACCCACCCAAACTTAATTAAACTCCACTAAAAGTTTTGCCTAGGAGTCCGCAAAAAGGACGTTTGGTGCAAATAATTGTGGGCGGAAGAGGGAGTACTATTTTATATTAAAAAAATTTATGTAAAATAAAGTAGTAAATAACTAAATATAATATGTTGTAATAAACTTAATATTAACAATGATTTTTTTTTATTATTTTTTTATTGTAATCTATATTAGTATATTACGTAATATTGTACTGTTGTATTTGGCAGGTGGGTCTTGGGTGGGGATTAGGTGGGGGTGGATATCCAAGTGGGAGGGATTCCCTGATTGTTAGGAATTTGTTTAGCCGTTAATCCCTTGATTACAACTAACTGTTACACCCCTTGATTATTGCATTTGACTGACCAAGTTAATCTTGACAGTTTTTTTGGCTACGTTCTTCCTTTGATTGTGGAATATAACGGGCAGCCGTTTCCTTGATTTTTGTTGAAAGTTGCTTGAGTTTCGGCCTTAATCATGTGGCAGTTTCTTCCGTTTTCCTTGCTGCCCGTTACCATCTCATACTCTATATAAACCTCTGTTTGCTTCTTCGGTCAACACAGGAAAAATATACCTTTCTCTTCTCTAAAAATACTAAAACACTTCTCTTTATTTTCTGGGCAAGTAATCTGAATTCTAGTCGGGTTTGTGAGTGCACATAAACTCGGGCGCCGTGCTTATCTTGGAGGGCGACCGCTTCTTGTCTACTGCACCGGGAGGTAGCGCATAATCGTCTTTTAGGTCAGTGGTTCACCACGACACAACTACTGTTCTTTCTAGTTCACGCATCAACAAATAAGTTTACTGTTTTTATTGCTTATAGTATAACATCAAAATAACATGGAATTGTACCCGTTAGGGCGGGGATGAGGATGAATTCCGTCACGGGTATGGAGATGAGAATGTTAGGCGGGGATGGGGATGGGAAATCCAACATCTGCCCCGCCCCGCCCCGTTGATATCCCTACTGAGAGGCATATAAAAGCTAATATAAGTATTGGATATTATCGATATATATATATATATTGTCAATTTTATTTGAATATCTACACAATAAGTATAGATTATATATACAAATCTAATAAGATATGTTTGAACAAAATGCCAAGATGTGAAATTGATGGTACTTTTCAAAGGATGATTGTACTAATATATAGTGTATAAACTACCTCAACCCTTAAGTGGTATAAATACATGAATTATAATAGATTACCTATGAGAAGAAGTATAATAGTATTGATTGAAAATCTATTCAAATATCATTATTAATAGCATTTAAAGTATGTACACAAACTATTGAGTGCGGCAGTTCGCACCTAATGTTTCATGCGGCGAGATACCATATTACAGCAGCTAAAGCATCAACCAACAACTCTTACTCCGATGACGATGACGACGATGAAGCTCAAAACCCCTTAAAATTTGATAATTGAATCGAAATTGGAGGGTTAAACAATCGAAGGGTCTTTGATTTGGGGTTGATTTCTGGCTTTCGGCGATATGCCACTGCTTGAGGGTGTTACATATCAGCCAACAAGAAGATACATATCAGCCAACAAGAAGAATATATCAGCCGACAAAAGGCACTTATCAGCCAACAAAAGAAGCATATCAGCCAACAAAAGCAATAGGTAAGCCAACAAAATAAACATATCAGCCAACAAAATGAAACATATAAGCCAACAATTAAAATATACATATCCGCCAGCAAAATAAAGATATCGGCCAACTAAAGAAACATATCAGCCAACTGATGTCTGACAGCAGCCAACAAAAGGAACATATCAAAAATTGTATATATATAAAAAACATATCAGCCAACAAAAGGAATGTATTAGCCACACACAAAAACCGTGTCAGCCAACAAATGAAACCTATCAACCAACACACAAAACATATCAGCCAACAAGTGAAATATATCACCCAAGCTTGCCGAACGCAAATTTTCGTGCGGCAGTCCGTACCTAATACTTTTTCAAGTATGTATTATATTGAACAATTTTGATGATACCAGTATATTTTTTTAAGGACACCCGTATATGATGGAACCAATAATATGTATATGCAAAAACTAATAAACTTGTGAATAGGAAACTTGAATTATATGTCTAATTAGATGTCGACATAGTTATAATGATCAAAATGAGCTCATTTGAAAAATATATTCATTTATCATTGATAAATAACATTCAAAGTATATATTGAACAATTTTAGTGATACATGTATATAATGGAACCAATATGCGTATGCAAAAAGTAACAAGCTTGCGAATAGAGAATTTGAATTATATGTCTATTTTGATGTCAACATAGTCATAACTCATGATGGTCAAAATAAGCTCCTGGAATTAAAGTGCAACAAAAAAAATACATATTTTAAAATTTCAATATATAATGTTTTGCATATTTGAGTTTTATGTAAATTCATCTGCATGTGTAGATAACTAAATAGTAGGTAAATGCATAGTTCATCATATGTTTGTTCTATATATATTATTATTATATTGCATATGTCTGGTATTTGTTTCTAAACTACAATAGTGATATTTGTTTTTTATTATTTTGTTGTATAAATATGTACTCATAGCATAGTAAGATGAATTTGCACCATTATTGATAGAAATTTATAAAAAGAGAATTGTAATCAATTTAGCTAATGGTCACGAGCATGACACAAGTCAAATAATATCGACAATTGAATGTTGCAGTGGTGGTAGAAAAAGTCGTATGTTCGATCCTTAGCAATAACAATTGAAAGGGGCCTGAAAACTGAACAACTAATTTGCTGGGTTCACACAAATAATTTATGGACCCAACCCATATGGAGTGGGCCATAAAAAAGACCCGAATGAATGAGTGAATACGGGTAAGACCATATAAACAAGTCTTAAAACCAAAACCAAAACCCTAAATTCCTCTCTTTTGCCAACAAAACTCGCTTCACTCATTTCGTCTGCAGCAGCCGCTCGTTTTCCTGGGTGAGGAGAGAGAAAGAGTAAGAGAGAGAGTGAAGAAGAAGAACAACAACAACAATGGAGGCTGGGAAAACTGTGAAGGATGTTTCTCCTCATGATTTCGTCAAAGCTTATGCTGCTCATCTTAAGCGCTCTGGAAAGGTTTCCCTCTTTCTCTTTTCTTCTTCGATTTCGGATTGTGTAATTTGATTCTATTTTATGATATTAGATTCATGTTTTGTTCGTCATTGTTTATGATTAAGTGATTCAGATTTAATCTGTTTTTTTTTTTTTTTTGAATATTAGTTGTAGATTTGAGCTTGATATTTCCCCCTATTTGATTATTGTTTTAGGGTTTATTGATTTTTAGGGTTTAATGGTATATGTTTAAGAGCTGTTATTGTGCTTTCGTGTTGAAATTTTCTCGTTTGATTTATGTGGTAGAGTATATGAAAGAACAAATTTGACAATTATAAATTTTGATTTAGATTTCTGCTTTTAAGGTATTAGTTGCTATAGGTTGAGTTTATTTTGTTTAATCCGAGCTACATTGGATTGGAAACGAGTATTGTTCTGTAAATGAAGAGCTGGGTAATATAAATGTGTAAATTATGCCCAAAAATTGAATAAATTGTCCTCTAAAATTGAATAAATTATACATAAAATTAAATAAATAAAGGTAGAGATATTTCAATCGAGGCAAGGGTTGTATTTTTTGTGGCTGCATTTATCTTGTTAATATGAGAGTATTGCTTATGAGTCGGAATATGTTTGATGAAGCTAGGTTTTGTTATGGTGCTTATGTTTCTGATTTGTGCTGTGTAGATGGAGTTGCCTCCCTGGACTGACATTGTCAAGACCGGAAAGCTCAAGGAACTCGCACCATATGACCCTGACTGGTATTACATCAGAGCTGGTAAGCGCATTTGTTGATCATTGTTGTTTGCCTTTTTCCTTTGAACTCCAATCTGTACATGAAGTCAAGTATTCTGCTATATTCTTGCTAATAAAAATAAATCATTAAAATAATGAATGCATATTTGTGGTGGAATATCTTCATTGGAATAGCAAGAGGAGCTGCATTCTACTTTGTTCTCAGACTTTTGCGAAAATCTGTAGAGCATTTAGGAGTTCATATTCTTATTAGTATTAATCTAAAGAGATGCTCATACTTTCAAGAGAATAATCTTGCTAAGTAACGAAAATCAGGTGCATTTTGAGAGTTGGTGTTGTGAAGTAGTATGTTGCTTGATGCGGTGTTGTGATTGACAGCTTTAGATACTTTCTTGAGTGAAAATTTTGCTTGCACACTGCTGTTGCTTTGTCATTCTCTTCGATCATTCAGTTACATTTTATACTGGATGGTAGTTTTATGGATTTTTGTAGCTGAATGTATAGTGTTTTCATAGCAGGATAGTGTAATAAATAAAATACATGTGCATGCTAATTTTTCCATCATTTAAAAATTGTGAACACATTGCTTGCACTGTCTAATTGTGCTTATGATGCTTATATAATTTATATTTATTACCTTTAAGTTAATGAAAATCATCTTATTTTGGCAGCCTCAATGGCAAGGAAGATTTACTTGAGGGGTGGACTTGGAGTTGGTGGCTTTAGGAGGATTTATGGAGGAAGCAAGAGAAATGGTAGCCGCCCTCCCCATTTCTGCAAGAGCAGTGGATCTGTTGCCCGTCACATTTTGCAGCAATTGGAGCAAGTGAACATTGTTGAAATTGACCCCAAAGGGTAAGTTATCTTTGCTTATAGCTATTTTATGTACAGTTGATAGCTATGAGCACCATGACATAATTATTTACAAACTGAGGCACAATATAAGCTGTTTCTAGTTGAAATCCTGAACTGGAGTTATTTTTCTTGATATGACATTAACAGTAGAAGTTATGCATTTTCAGCTTGACGCTGCTTTAAATTGTGTTTTGACATCCAATAAGGATGTTAAGATGTAGTATATGTTGCTTGCAAGTAGTAATTTGCTAAAAAGCTAGTGGAGAGTGTACTGATAATTATGTGTGTATCTTGCAGAGGAAGGAAAATCACATCAAGCGGCCAGCGTGATCTTGATCAAGTGGCTGGTAGAATTGGTGTCGAGGTGTAGGAAAGCTGGTCTGTGATCCTACACATGCATCAATCACTTCAGAATCTTTTTATTACTTTCCAGTCAAATGGAAATTAGGTGTAGAGGGACGTAAATCAGATTTCTACCTTTGATTGCCTATGTTTAATTTGTTAGTTTTGTGATGCTGTGCTAGTTGTCTGAGTCAATTTTGCTATAAAGGTCGAAAGACACAGGGTTAATTTTATGAAATATATCAACTTAAATTTTGTCTGTGTCTTGTGTTCATGATACTTCTGTGACACCCATCTTCATTACTAACAATGACATATTTGCAAGTCTATTCCGTATTACTTTGCTCATCTTGGTGATAGTTACAGCGGGTCAGTAGTAGGTGATTTGTTCATGCTACTTCTGTGACACACACCATCGTCACTACTAACAATGACGTGTTTGCAATCCTCTTATGTACCTGATAATATGAGTGTATCAAATTCTCTGAGTCTTGATACTCAGCTTGAATTAGAGTTGGAAGTACGTAGAATTAATGTTTACCAATTTCCTGCATGCTTTTTAAGTGTTCATCATTTGATTTTACATTCAAGGAAAAAAGGAGTTAGTTGCCTGGTTTGAAAATGAATAAATCAGATAATTGTTCTCTCCGTGCAAGTCCCGTGAGTTACAATTAAGCATGGATATAGTTGGTTCTCACTTAACGTTGGTGTTGCATAGGAATCTTGGGGCTTCAAAATTGGTATCTGATGCAACGACAACCTTATAGTTGCAATAATTTGTGGGATCTTAGAACAATTAAATTAAAACAAGCTTTCTTGTTGGTGTCATGAATATTGGACGCTTGAATGCAAAGGAACTAGGAGGTGCTATTGAGTTTTTTTTAAGGGTTTGGCTAAATTCTGCCTTGCGGAAACAGTTAAGCGTGGTTGTGCGTCGGTTTTGCCATTGATGATACAAAAGGTGGAGGACTTACATTACTTTTGTTTCTTTTGTGGGTCTTATTTTGAGAGGATTTGAGATAAATGAGGTAGAGGGAAGAGACTTGATGCGAGGGGAAAAGCCACGGTGATAGAGAAATGGTGGTGAAAGCTCTGGTCTCAAGAGGGGATAGTTGGGATAGGTAAAATTTCCAATTTCATGTCACTAAATAACACACTACTATGTTTAGTCAAATATATTCAACAATGTAATAATGGCGATGTGATCTTTAATATTGCTTAATAAGAACCAATAAACTTGGGAAGTTCATCTTAAATTACTTCGTTGTAAAATAAGATAAATAAAGCAAAATGGAATCAAATTCGATAATGAACAAGTTGATTTGATATGTTTAAAACTTGACTTTAGATTGAACTTGTTTATATCCTAATGCATTAACGCATGTCAATCAACACATGTCAATTGAAATCAAATATGATTCGATTGGACATAACCAGATTAAAAATGAACAAAAATGAATCGATACTTGACTAGCCAGCCAATTAATCCCGTTTCTATCAATTACTTGATTATGACCCAATCTAATATGAACTTGAACTCACAATAACCTTACTTAACTTACTTCCCTACCAATTTTACACAAAATTGAATATGACTTGCCTAATCACAATATACAGAGTAACTTCTTTTATAACCTAAATAAGTTTAAATCAAATATTGTTAAACTCAATCCAAAACCGAACCAGCAATTCGAATTATCATTTATAATTGGATCTTGTTAACGGATACCCTCGGGGTGTTAGATAAACATTGAAAATATCAAAATATTTCTTAAAGTGATATTAATTTAAGAATGCATGCCAAAATCACACATCGATCAATATAATTAATGTTAATGTTGATTTAGTTTTTTACTCTTAGCTATCTTATCCAAAACTACTATTAGTTTTTGCTTTTATATTTTTGTATTGAAAGATTTGTAACACACCTGATCAGCAAATTTTAACGTGTCAAACAAATTGGAATTTAGCATCTCACTCTCGAAATGTAGGACCCCTTCTCGAAAAAGCCACATTTGCCGACAGCCACGTGTCTCGAATTAATCGAGATTCGTATCTGTTAACCCAACCCCACCTCACCAATTTTCCAGACAAACTCTCAGATTCTCTCTCTCCTCTTTTGCTCAAACAAATAACTTAACTAATCGTAAAATCCAAAATTTTCAAATTAAAAAACCGAATAATTCGAAAAATACGAAAAAGAAAAAGCTTTGAAATTCGCTGAATAAAATAAACCTCCTTTGATTATTTTTTTACTAGGTTTATTTGATCTATATTTACCCCTCCTTTCGTGCTTTAGTGCATACTGCTTTGCTTTAATTTGAATCCATTTTCTTAAAGTTTTCCTCCAATTTTCGATTTTGTGATCTTCGGCATTCATTTAGGGTTTCTGATTGCTCCCAATTTGTGGTTAGTTTTTCTTCTTGTTTATGATTTTGTATCATTATATATTAATCAGAATCATTTTCCTTTTTGGTTATAATTTTGCCGTTTGTTTGAGTGATCGAAGGTTTATTTTGTTAATATTTTCTGGTTCATGTGTTAATTATTACTAGTTTTCATGAAATTTTGCTGTTAATTTGGTAGCATTTGTTTGATTTTTGTTATATAATATGGTAGGGCGAAGATTAATTTGAGTTTTATTGATCAAAGCTGGTTTAGAGTTTTTATTTTTAGAGCAGAAATTGGACTTGGGAGTTATGTTTGTGTTACTTACTGATTGTAGTGATTGCGATGAAGTTGGTGTATTGTGACTAGCATTTTGAACTTTTGATGCTACATTATTGGTTCAATACTTCAATATGTTCCATTACAGTAGTAGTAGCCGAGGAGGCTGTCGGATTACTAGACTATATTATGCTCTTTAAATTTCATATGAGCATTAGGGTTATGACTTGTATTGCCGAATTTGCCAGAATCGGCATTGTGTGTTTATGAAGAAATCAAATTACCGTGTTTTTGAGTTCTTGTGTTTCTCTTTGTTCTCCATTTCTAGGAATCATAATTGGTTTCATTGAGCTGATTACTTAATGTTGTTTTGGATGCCACTCGTACACACTATACATTTATAAGCAATTGGTGATAAGTTAATTATTTGTATTGCAGGATTTTCTGTTTCAATCGAACCTTTGCTTTGGGGGTAATTCAGATCCGGTGGGTGTTTAAGTACTACCAGTTTTTTTGGTTGCGTGGAAGTAAGAGATTGTTGGAACTCTAGGAAAGTCAAAAAGCAACAACATAGAGAGACTATCCTTTGCGAATATCTGATGGGACGGAGATTTTCAGATTAGTGTTACTTTGTTATGGTTTGATGTGGGCTGAGTGGTGACTGAATATGTGATGTTGGTTGTTCCCTTGGTTTTAGTTTGGAAATTCAGTAGTAAGTTATTAAGGTGATTGATGAAATGTAATTGAGAGTTGGAGCTGAACCTCTTTGCTCTTTGTAGAAGTTAGTTTTGTATTCGTTGGCCTTTCTATGTTGCAAAAGATTTTTTGTTGAAGAAGAATGGATGATTTGTCTGAATGGTTGGTTGGCAAGAATGCAAGTGAAGTGTCTGATTCACACTTTTTTATCCTTTCTTGCTTTCTTGCTGGCCTGGTTGGAATCTTGACTATAGCATTCACTGCTTTTCAATGGAGAAGAAACATCAATTTGACTTGGATGAAAGCTATAGCAAGATCCAAAAAAAATCCGAAGACAAGGAACAAAGCGCCTGAAGCTCCACATTCATGGAATTTGGAACCTGTAACACGTGCAAAGAATGGGAATTGTTGTGTCTGCTTAAAATCCTTTACTCCTTCACAAACTCTTGGACCAATGGTGGCTTCAGACAGTTTTTATAACCGATGTAGCATTTGCGGAGCAGCTTCTCACCTAGGCTGTTCCTCAAACGCACACAAGGATTGCAAGCGTCTATCAATGCTAGGATATGAGCATGTTGTTCACCAATGGGCTGTTCGCTGGATAGAGATTACAGATCAAACTGATGAAACTTCTTTCTGTAGTTATTGTGAAGAACCATGTAGTGCTTCTTTTCTGAGTGGATCTCCTATATGGTGTTGCCTATGGTGCCAAAGGCTAGTGCATGTTGACTGCCACACCAGCATGTCTAATGAATTTGGTGATGTTTGTGATCTCGGTCCTTTGAGAAGGTTGATTTTATCTCCACTCTTTGTCAGGGAATTAAGCCAGCAATCTTCTGGTGGAATTTTGAGCTCAATTACTCAAGGTGCAAATGAAATTGCTTCCACTGTACGCGGACGCATTAGAAGTCAAAGCAAAAAGCATAAATATAAAAATGGTTCCTTTGTTGATTTGGGAGGTGGAAGCAGTGCATGTGATACATCAACGGATAATACTTCAGGTACTAGTGTAACAGTAAATGGATTACATACTATGGAGGACAATTGTAATGGTAGTGGCAGCACAGGAGATCAGAATTGTAATGGAGATCTAGATAAACATACAGATCTAAAGCCTGATCTTAAGAGAAGTACATCAATAACCCAGAAAGATGACCAGGTTGTTCAAAAACAGAGATATGTCATTCTTGATCTGCCAGCTGATTCAAGACCTCTCTTGGTGTTCCTCAATAAGAAGAGTGGGGCTCAGCAAGGAGACTCGCTTCGTGTGCGCTTGAATATGCTACTGAATCCAGTTCAGGTTAGTCGCTACATCGTGTTTCAAATCTATTTTATTTTCTTTCCCGAATGATTGACATTTTCTTCTAAAATAAAGTGGTTTGCGTAGCCCTTTCTCTCCTATTCCAGAGGGTTGTTGTGTGTAAGATTTTTACTTATGCCTGGAATCCTGGATAATCTGTAATGGTGCTACACTCCACTTTGACAACCCTGTGTTTTTTTTCCTAATGTATGAAAACAAATGTTAGTGTGTAAGATGATGTTGGTTTTTTTTTTTTTTTTAATTATATATTTTCAAATAGTAATGTTTTACAATTTTTCTACAAGATAATTGGTGTATTTTTATATGATAATCTTTTATTATTATCACTAAGGTGACAAAGTATGGTTATAACTTAAATAGATACTTGTTAAAATTTGTGATAACACTGAAAGGTCAATGTAAAAGTTCGTTGTGGAACATTGGGAGCAGCATAGAAGACATAAGGAAGTGTTGCGAGTGGTGAAGCTTGATTTCCCATCAGAGTGGCCTCATTAGGAGTGGTTGGGTGGAATTTTAATTACAATCGGTGTTTCTTTATAATTTCAATAAGCTGCCTAATCTTTCTGATTTTTTTCGTGTTAGTTACCTTTATTTGTAAATAATAATATACAATATTCCATGGGTTTAAACAATGCTATGTGGGTAGAGGAGATGAGGAATTAAGAGTAATGCCACTATTCTGCTCTTTAAACCTTTGTTATTTCCTCCTTTTTATTGTGCTGATCTGGATCTCTCATTTAATATTCAGATTTTTTTGCATGCTTGCAGGTTATTGAGTTGGGCCCAAATCAAGGACCTGAGGTTGGTTTGTACATGTTCAGAAAGGTGCCTCACTTTAGAATTCTTGTATGTGGTGGAGATGGAACTGTTGGTTGGGTTTTGGATGCTATAGATAAACAGAATTTTATTTCTCCTCCCCCAGTTGCAATTCTTCCAGCAGGGACAGGAAATGATCTTGCAAGAGTTCTTTCTTGGGGTGGTGGACTTGGCTCAATTGAGAAGCAGGGAGGTCTCTGCAGCGTATTGCATGACATAGAGCATGCTGCAGTGACCATTCTTGACCGATGGAAGATAACAATTTTGAATCAGCAGGGGAAACAACTTCAACCCCCCAAATATATGAACAATTATCTAGGTTGGTCAAAGCTGAGTCTCATATATATTTCCTCCTCCTACTTTGTACAGTTAAGTGGTCATGGTGTAGCTTCTTGCACTTCACTGCTATGGAAAAGCAATAAGTTTCTATGGATTTACTTTGTTCTGGGATACAATACCTTCGCAATTATTTATTCTTTTTTAATTTAATTTAAGACTTCTATCTCTCTTAATGTGGCCTCAAGTTTACACTAAGGGTGTATTCCCATGAGCTGAATTTGACTGATCTGAACTTATGGTAGTTATAAATTGAACTTGGGTTACCCATAGAGCAGCTTCGTTGAACTTTTTCTTTTTTTTTTTTTTTCCCTATAATAATTTGTTTTTTAGGTGAAGAGAAAAGAGCCTAAGCTTGAAAATTTTGAGTTTACAGAAATTTTATTCGCTAGGCATGTGTGGTATGCTGCTGATCTAGTTCTGTGTGCCATTTCTTCAAAACTATAACCTTTTTTATTGCAAGAACCTAAGATTCTTTTGTTATTTTTAAATTATACACATATATTTTTTTACATCGTTCCTCGCCACAGTTTCTCTTACTCTTCGCCATTGTGAACCCTAAAAAGTTCAGTTTAATGGGGAAGCTGATACAAGTAATGCTTCATATGCTGTGGCTAGTCGTCTTTTGATGATGTTATCTGTTGATGTGATTGTTGTGCTGTACAATATATTGTTATAATTGCTTATTAATGCATTTGTTGCATCACAGGGGTTGGTTGTGATGCGAAAGTTGCTTTAGATATACATAATATGAGGGAAGAAAATCCTGAGAAGTTTTACAGCCAGGTAAGCAACCTTTTTGCTATACTTTCTCATATTGCAGTAGTTTTCTTCGATGATAGTTTCATATACAATGCAATGTTTACTCATTTGCACATGTTTCTCTCTACTCCCTCATCTCATGGCTCTTTAATCTCTCTCTCTCTCCCCTCATCACACTTGCTCCTAAAATACCGTGCTTTTTTTACATGTTGCAATATCCTCATCACACTAGCTCCTAAAATGCTGTGCTTTCCTACATGTTGCAATAAGCAACAATGCTTTTCACATCTGGGTGCAGGTACTTCTGCAATATTATGAAACTGTCATTGTTGAAACTATTTATGTTGTCAGAGATATTGATTGTTGATTTTTGAATGGATGTGATCACTGGCAGTAACTATGGCTGGGCAGCCAAAGTTTAGGCTGCAACCAATAAGTTAAGATTCGGGTACCATGTACAGCATAGAATTAAATTCAGTTTAGATAAAGGCCAATAAGTCTGATAAGTAATGAAAAGGGAAGGTTAGGATTATTTCACCTTCAAAAAAAAGTGTAGAATAAAGCTCAGATATGGGCCAATAAGTTCCAAGTAAGGGCTACACAAATTCAATTCACAACAAAAATGGGTCATATAAAGGGCAATAAGTTCATAACGATAAACAAGTTTAAATAAGTTAGGTCAATGTTCTTTAGGTGAAAAGAATGACTCTTTAATATCCAAGATATTATTTGGCATGTTATATGGTTTCAGTATTTTCTTCTTGAATGTAACTTTGGCATCGACTCATTGCAACCAGGTTTCTTTTCATAAGAATGACTTAGGATGCTTATCTATGGAAGAGTTCATCTTTTTTTTTTTTTTTTTTTTTTTTTTTATTGGTTGTAAAATCTTCCCATCCCCTGATAAAATATCGAGATTATCGAGTACTTTTATGTAACTTTAAAATCATGATAGTTTATTATTTTGTTGCCATTGTTATGTGAGCCCTACATTCAGATAATGACTATAATCTATTTGGCTGATAGCTGTTAATTGTTTTTTGCAGTTTATGAACAAAGTCCTTTATGCTAAAGAAGGAGCTAAGATTATCATGGACAGGATATTTGAAGATTTCCCTTGGCAAGTCCGTGTAGAGGTAGATGGTGTTGAGATTGAAGTCCCTGAGGTGAGTATGGTGATTGAACTTGATGTGGAGTGCTACCATTATTTGCTCCTTTATAAGCTTTTATAACTTTCCAATCTACAGGTTCTTAGTAGGATCCAATGGTCCTAACAGTCTGTTATATTCTTAATAATTTTAATGTATAGAAGTAATAGGAATGAAATAATTATGTACCAGTAGAGGGAGTATAAATATGAGTAGAAGACATGCTGTCTCTTGGAATGAGACAGAGAATATATAACTTGTATCATATTGGGGAAACTTTTATTTGCTCATGGGGCCTAAGAATAACCCATTTCACTTAAACTGCTTATCACTTATAACTTGCTGAAGTCCTACTTGATTAGTTGAATCCCCCGTCCCTTTAGTAACTTGAGTGATGGATCTTTTTTCATCAATGGATTGACTTATTCTAAGTCTTAGTTGTTACAAAGAGTTTGATGGGGTTCCTTCTTTGTTTCAAGCTGTGATATGGGTAATTAGGGCTAAGTCCATTTTGGGGTACGTGTGCCACATTATTGTTTTGGGATATCTTTGATGTTCAGCTTTGCATCCCTATATGTAATCTTTGTGTCTTACCTCATTGGAAGGGTGCTCTACACTTTCCAATCTACATAATTTATAACTGCTCTATTGGGTTGTAGGGTACCATTAATTCCACGCTGTAGATTTCGGTATGCTTTAAGTGATTGAGAATTGATGGAAGGAGATAGGACATGATGGTTTACTTGCTGCAGCATTTGTTCAGTCATGGACCAGTCTTACTCGTTAAATTTAATGGCTGACTTGAATCTCTGTGAGTTGTCAGCCATCATCATGATAAGATCAGCATCATCCTCTTCAACCTTCCACTTGTATATAAGTCATGAAATTGTTAAGATAATTGATTGGATGACTTCTGTGGTTTTCACCATGATGAGCCACGTGGATTAAAAATAATAGATTTCTTTCTTCGGATTTTTGATTGGTTACAAAAGTCTCAAGAAGAATTGTAAATCAAGCAGGTCATCTCATATCTTAAGAAGTGGTTAGATATTATGCTATCATTATAGGAATTGGGTATCTTATCCCTCATTGGCTTCCTTTATGTTCCTGGTCTTCTCACAGGGTCTAAGAGGATCATTAGTGCTTTGATTGGACACTGTTGGTTTTGGTTTTGCAACTACATATATTTTGTCCGCATTTTTCCATATTTTAGAATGACTCTAGCTAGACTGCATATGGTGATCATTGGAGTTTCAGGACCATGCGGAAGTATTAACAAAAGCTTTACAACATTACATTATTACTGAGATTTAGCTACTACTACATTACAAATTGAGTGCTAAAATTTTGGTAGGAGACTTCCCAACTGCACTTCTTATATTTTATGGGGCCACTTGGCCTACCCTATCATTTTTTGAGAGTACATGTTCCTGTAATAGACTAGCTTTAGGAGGGGCATTTTGGGAAGTTTAGTATTATTAGGTAAGAGGGGAAAGGAGGGAAAAGGAAAAATTAAGTGAGGAAACTTTAGAGAGTTGTAACCTCAAGTTGCTAGGAGATTTGTAGCCTCAAGCTACTACCCCTTGTAATCGTCCAACCATTAGCAATCAAACATTCAAGCTTTCAGCCTTAAATTACTGTTATTTGTGCTTAATTTCGGGTAGAGAAATCTGGTCCATTACAGTTCCACACTCCACAGTAGTAGTATCTGGAAATAATTTGTCTGCGTGGCTCTGCTTCATTTTACTTGAAGTCAGCTGGAATTTTAAATTGGCAGATGTCGGTCCATATATTACTTGACCAGATTTATTTTCCTTTTATTATTGATTTAATTAATTTATTTGTAAACTTCTCGTATTCTGGAAGTTACTTAAATTATTATCTGGTATCCTTTGTGAATTTTTCCACTATATTGTCAGATCTCTTTTTAACGCTTTGATTGCCTCTACAAGTCTACATATGTTCATGCATTAATACATTGCTGTTTCTAGGACGCAGAAGGTGTTCTTGTAGCAAACATTGGAAGTTACATGGGAGGTGTGGACTTGTGGCATAATGAGGATGAAAACTTTGGAAAATTTGATCCTCAATCAATGCATGATAAGGTTTTGGAAGTTGTGAGCATATCAGGGACATGGCATTTGGGAAAGCTTCAGGTAAAGTGGCATTTTCTTTCATATTGCATTGTTGTCTTTCAGTTTGATGCCGCTCTTTCCTGTGATATACTGATTTGTAAATGAGAAGAATTAAGAAAAGGGAATTGTCCACCGCATGCCTGCTTCCTGGGTCATATTTTTCTTGGTTTAGATGTTCAATTTTTTACACCATGAGGATTTATGTCTCTAATCTCTTCTGCTGTATGTAGAAGTCTCAGAAGGGATAGATATGATAAGAGATTTAGATATTCTGTCTCTAATTTCAGAGAACTAATCAGATAGTAGTGATTTCCCAGTCAGGCAACAAGTTGCTGTGAACACCAAAAACAACAGATTTGTGCTATTCATGCGTATTTTCTCCATATCAGCTTACCATTTTTTTTTTATCTTTGATTTAGCAAATGATGCTTAATTGCAAGAATTTCTGGTCCACTGGTTGAGAAATTTCCCCTCCGCAATTCAGTAGGCATTGATTTTTTTTTTTTTTCCCTCATTCTTTTCCAAATATAAGGTTCCTTTCATTTGTCTTATGTTGGCTCTTTTATCTATTTCAACATAGATAAAAGTATTGATTTTGTCTAATTATCTTCTTAGAGTTTGTCTTGCAGTATCTGGTGAATTCTAATAATTTCGAACTTTATTGATTTTCCTTTATAGTAATTCTATGAATGACTTGAAATTTTTGCATGTTACTTTGGATTGGTCTTATTAATAGCTTTAATAATATAAAAAAGTGTTTAAACAATTGGGGTGCAGGTAGGGCTGTCCCGAGCGCAGAGGCTTGCACAAGGGCAAACCATCAAGATCCAGTTATTTGCTGCATTGCCTGTGCAGATTGATGGGGAGCCATGGTTTCAGCAACCTTGTACATTACAAATCTCTCATCATGGCCAGGTAACCCCTTTTCTATGTGTTTGGGTAGCCTCGACCCAACCCCCGATTTACTCTATTGTGCATTTGTGATTGCATGCAAAGCATGTACTTCTTGCAGATGCTCTTAGTAAATTTGTTGTCCTTCTGAACATTCTTTTATTTGGGTAATTTGTGACCTTGGTGGTGAACTTTATTGGAAGTCCTTGCTAAAGTTTCTTTTAAGTAAGTATTCAGGTTGCTTGAATCTTTGAAGACCTGGTTTGTTCAGAATGTGAGATTTGTGACCTTTATTACATAGAAGACTAAGGTCCTACTTTATTAAAGTAGGAGAAGTAATTGATCTAAGGGTCCGACTTTCCTGTTGTCAAGCTTCGGCAAAGACCCTTGTTGGGATTAAAGAGTAATGATTGATATAATGGGGGTTCAATTTTTGGAAAATAGAGACTTTTAAATGACTGAGTGTAGTCCTTGCAAGACTGAACTGATGGTGTGCTATCAGGAAAGATATATTGGCCCATGTTATGAAAGGTTTGAAAATTTAAACAGATCTAAATGTACCTGATGTTTTGCAATATCTGAGCCTAGTTAAACGACAGTTGTTTGTTTGTTTGTTTTTTTTTTTTGTTTTTTTTTTTTTTAATGATGCTATAATGGTTTGGTTGTTGATTTCTTGCTTTAATTAAGAATCTTAAGATACGCATAGGGAAAAAAAAGGGTGTGTGTGTGTGTGTGTGGGGGGGGGGGGGGGGGGGGTGGGGGGGGGGGTGGGGGGGGGGGGGGGGGGGGGGGGGGGGTCGGGAACAGCTGTACACTGAAAAGGCACCAAAATCTTCTGTCTAATGTTAAGAAGATATGTTTTTTCTCTTTCATTTTGAAAGAAAGAAAATAGGAACAAGAAGGTAACTCCTGTCAACCCTTGCTTATGGGGAAAAGTATTAGAAAAAGGAAGTGTAATAGCTGATATATCAGAGAAGAAATATTGCCACTTCTAGAAATTGATACCTTCTCAACTGAACTCTCCTTTTACATCTGGTTTCCTGTTTTACTTAGGTTACTTCTCTTACCTCTTGTGTAACTGCTTCCGTCACTCTCTTGTTCCAAATATTGTTTTCGGCTTAAAGGGCATTCTCTTCTTTTTTTTTTTTTTTTTACTATTTTCTTACATGACCAGTTTTCGTTGCGTAATATGATATATTGTTATGTGATTGCTTTCAGCAAGACTATTGTTTGGCTTTCATGGGAGTCCCTTCACTGAGTTTTACTGCTATGCTAAGACAATTTTTTAACCTGTATGTGCTTAATATAATTTTGCAGGCGTTCATGTTGAAGAGGGCAGGTGAAGAACCCCTTGGTCATGCTGCTTCGATACTTACAGATGTATTGGAAAATGCCGAATCCAGTCATGTTATCAATGCTGCACAAAAGCGAGCTCTTTTACAAGAAATGGCATTACGTTTATCCTCATAGTCTTTCCAGTGACCGGTAATTTGTATTATGAAATTTTTGGTGTATAGCTAGCTTATTTTCTGTTGTAGATGGTTGATGTAAGGTTTGCTCTTCTCTCAAGAATCCTTTCCTTGTGTTTTGAGGGGAATTTTTGTTTTTCTTTTCCCTTGATTGCTGAATGCATTATCTGGTATGTACAGTATATCTCTTTTTTTACACAAAAATGGTTCTCATTGTAGATTCTTTGAAAGAGATTATGAACAAAGAAATGTCACAGCTCCGTAGAAACTTTATATCCCAATGCAAACTTCGGCCAGAGATCATCTCTATTACTTTCTATTTTTAGCATCTCTTCATTTTGGGGAAGAATGTTTTTTTGAGCTTCCAAGTCGATAAGACGTTGCGTTAAATTCAGCTAGTACGGGACAGAGGGGGAATGATTTACCCCTTTTGGAGTAAAGTGGTACCTCTTATAAGATACCAATTAACCGTTATTTGTTATTTAAGCTGCCTTTGTGTATGTAAACATCCACAAGGTTCATATGTTTGCGCCCTAATTTTGCCTAAAACTCTGAAGTCTAGGACTAAATTATACTACGTACTTTATGTTTAGTACTTTATAGATAGATTGTTGACTAATGCAAAAGTACAACTATATAAGTTGACGCATTTTCTGAGTAAGAAAATTAAGATTGAGAATTCATTTTCTTATTGACTTTGAACATTATACTTCTTGCTTAAAAAAGGAGTTGAGTGAAAGTGAAAGGTTGGAGACTCTCTTAGAGTGATGAAGTAACCGAATTAGTCATTTTGCCAAAAATTCCACCGAAAAAGAGAGTTTCTTTGCCTTCATTTCACAAAGTAGGAGCTATTTTAATTTACTTCACATGACTTGTCAAAAAAAAAAAAAAAAAAAAAAAAAAAAAAAAAGAGAGATAGAGAGCGCAAAATAGTGCATGAATTAAGCAACAGTGTCTTGAGTTGTTATGTTTTGATAAACTTTGCTAGGCCGAGCATTAACACCATGCCGAATAAGTAACCGACTATGTATAAAATTAGATAAGTCACATCGAAAAATAATGGGTGATAGGTGGACTAGTCCACCTCTTATACATGAAGTAATAATAATTCTCTTTATTTTTTCAAGGGACAACTCCTTACATTTTAATTATCATTCCTATACCGCCTCTCACATGTGTCACATCTTATTGGTTACAAACTTCCTTGTTGGATCCTGCTCTAGACTTCCAACATAAGGCCAAATGTGAAATGAGCCCTACTTGGAATTTCACAATTCTATTGGGTTACTTGTTTCATACATATCTTCAAATCCTTAACGTCTTGCATTCTTCAAATCATTGGCCCCATACCTTTTGGATATTGATAAACGGACCGATATGTTCGTTGATGATAAGCTTTACTAGACCGAGCACAAATAAGCCCAAAAGAGTTTCTTTCATACTAAATATAAATGGTGATAAGTGTAGTAGTTCACTAATTTAATACTCCCTGTGTGCAGCTTGTGCAAATAAACCTTTGGCCCTTTTACTTACATTTGTGGATGATTGAGAAGGAGCAAATTGAGACACGGTTCCATATTTAGATTCATAATTTCTATATAAGGCAAACAATTGATTGGTCACATTAGTTTTATAAGATTCAACATCATCTTCAAATTTCATGTATTGAAAATAAATATCAATTAATGAAAATGTGTCATCATACTTTTGCCTTGGATCTAATATAAAAGCAAAAGTATAAATCATAGGAAGAGTAGTGCAATATTTACGCCATTTTTCCTCCATTGATGGAAGATATCTATCATAATTGTGTTGTGATCGGTGTTCACCAAAAAGTTGTGCCAGTAAACATGCATTGCTAAGAAACGGATGAGCACAAGGATTATAAACAGAAGAAAAACAATGTGTCATACTATATAATAATTGTAAAAACTGCATATACTTTTCATAGTTAGACCAATCATCATCTAATAAGCAAATTGTGGAAATTTTTATTATAAAAAATTGTTAATAGACCCTTATACTCGATTGCCATACTCAACATTTCATAGGTGGAGTTTCACCTAGTTGCACAATCCGTTTTGATTTTAATACCCTTTATCCTTTGTTGCCTGCAAAAAGCTTTCCATTTCTGAAATCTCATGTTAGAGTTGTTAATAAACATAATAGCATTTCTAATTTTGTGATAAAATGGACCAATTGCTTGGGTTCCATCCTTCACACACAAGTTTAGAACATGACAAATGCATCTAATATTACATCGGTCAATTGTGCTTTAACTAAATTTGTACTAATGTCATAGAAGTTGCATTATCAAAAGTCATAGACATGATTTTGGGCCTAAGATTATATGCATCAATAGCTTGCATTAAATGATGAGAAATATTAAGACCGGTGTGGGGGTATTCAAGCATTTTAAAATAGATAATGCGTTTTTGTAATAACCAATCAGTATCCAACCAATGACAAGTCACACACAAATAGTGATATCCGTAACCACTATCCTATGCATCAGCGGTCAAAGAAACTCTACAAGTAAGATTACTCAACTCATCATATAACTTCAATTTATACTCTTGAAAATATTTCATGGCAACCGAACGGACAGTTTTTCTAGAGATTTTTTTGTGTTGGGGTTGTAGTACTCGGTTAATGTAATTGTTAAAGGGATCATTTTCGGCAAAAAGAAAGGGTTGTTTGGCATGTACTAACATTCTCCCAAACTCATCCCTATCTCTCTGATAATTGTAAATGTAGCCATGTGGATGGAATTGAGAAATTTTTGGTTGGGTTGGATCACTAGATGGTTCACCACATTTTTTTACATGTCCAGTAAGGTGTCCCGTCCCTCCCTTGGTTTCGGCCGAGTAAATTTTCTTACATGTCTTACACTTGGCTTTGGTTCCATCTCTACTTAATTGAAAACACTAGTAGAAAAAAGTAAATGGGAAGCCTCAAATGGGGAGCGGTTATTGAAATTCCGCTTCCAAAAACACCCAAGAAAAAAAAAAAACTGAAACAAGCAAATGAGGAGCGGTTTAGGGTGAACCGCTTCCAAAATTGTAATGGGAAGCGGTTTCCATTCTTTAAAAAAAAAACCCTAACAAACAAACTACCCCTCAGCCTCATGCCTCTTTTCTCCTCTTCTCTCCTCTCTCAGAATTCTCATGCCTCTTTCTCCCTCTATCTTCTCTCTCCTCCCTCCATTTCTTACTCTCCTGATCTCCTCTCTCAAGCCTCCCCTTATTTTCTCTATCCTCTCCTCTCTCAAGCTTATCACCGCCATTTTCGAGCAAAAAAACGAATCAAAAACCCCTCATTTTTTAGCAAAAAAACGAATAAAAAACCCCAGATTATTTGAAGGTGGTGGTGCGTATGGTGGTGGTGTTTGGTGGATGGATTTATTTTATTATTCGACCATGGAGTTGTAGTTTTTAGGTAAGAATTTAGATCTAATTTTATGTTTTTTCAAATTACATGTTCTATATGAATTTCTGAATGGGATTTATGTTTTTATGTTTTTAGATCTGGTTTTGTGTGTTTAAATCTATGTTTATGTTATTTCAAATTTCATATTCTATTTGCATGAGTAATTTTTTTGAGCTATTTTTTTTAATGTTCCAGATGCGAGGTGGCGTCGGTTGCGGTGGTGGGCTGGTGGCGTCGGTTGTGGTGGTGGGCTGGTGGCATCGATTGCGGTGGTGGCAGAATAGGGTGGTGTTGACTTTAGTTGTATTTTTTTTGGTGTTGAATTATAATGTAATATTACAACTAATTATTAATGGAAATATATATTTTTATACATATATTTTATTTTTGTGTATCAATTTCTGTGAAAAAATAATTTTTTTTATTTTTTAAAGCCATAATAGGGAGCGGTTCAGGCATTAAACCGCTTCCCATTCCCTTCAAATGGGAAGCGGTTTGAACCGCTTCCCATTTAAAGTGGCAATGTGAAGCCCCCTAATCGCGAGCGGTTCAAAAACCGCTTCCCATTAGGGTTTTGAACCGCTTGCCATTTACTTTTTTCTACTAGTGAAATGTGCCCAAACATAACTCTTTCGGTTGGTAGCGGCTTGTTCCTCTTCGGTACACCATTCTAATGTGTTTGGAATTTGGGTGTTTGGCATTTGGGTGGATTGTTCACTCGACCGGGCGGCATGTGTTTGGCTACCTTGACTAGTAGGATAAGAAAATTCATGTTGTGAGCTGTATAAATGAGGTGAGAATTGGTTTTGTTGAAATCCCAAACTAGACATAGTCCAAGGAGTCATATTGTCAAATTGTTAGAATCCTTCCATGGTTTGGGGATGAAAGAAGGGGGTGGAAGTGTTCGGAATGGACATGTTAGGGGAGGGCATTGAAGTGTTTGAATTTGGTAATTCCCTACTAGTACTAGTACGTTTTGACTTGGCTTTCCTAGAGGAGGAGGAAGGGTTCGGGTTTGATGTCATGATTAATAATAATAACAATAATAATAACAACAACAATAATAATAATACAAATAATAATAACAATAACAATTATAAAAACAACAACAATAATAATAATACAAATAATAATAACAATAACAATAATAATAATAATAATAATAATAATAATAATAATAATAATAATAATAATAATAATAATAATAATAATAATAATAATAACAACAACAATAATAATAAGAACAATAATAATAGTGACAAGAACAATAATTATAACAATAATAATAAGTTAATATATAACAATAGAAGGAAGGGTGTATTTGTGGAAGAATATGGTAATTTCCGGGAATGAGAAGGACCCTCAACTCGAATGACGGAAAAGATACTCATGCATGGACCTAAGACATGGCCATGGTGTGAAGAAAGTATGTACAAAGTGTGTGCAAAGACTCGTGAGTGGAAGTGATATTTACAAGACTCGTGTCATGACCATGTGACTAGACATGTGGTTTGACTCGAACAAGACCAAGAAAAGACCAAATGTTGTCATTAAACAAGTTAATCGTGATAGCGGGACTCGATGTAAAGACTCGGAAAGAAAAAACCGAACCATCGCGCAACGATGGTACTATCGCGGTACGATGGGTCCAACGCGGCACGAAAACCCTGTCACGATGCGTTGGTTGCCCTCGTTCTGCGCCACAGAGTTGAAGTAATACACCAGTATTGGAGTATTATGACGATCTGTTTTCAATAATTCTTTCGAAGGTTTAAGCCTAAAGTCTTCAAGGTTCGAGCATATTCATAATTTATGGATTCATTTTTATAACCAAATTAATTAAGCAAAGTCCTTTGAGTTAGTATGTATAGACATATGTACAAGAAACAAGTCAACACGAAGGGTTAGTTTAACCACAATCAAAGGGTTAGTTTAATCATAAACAAGGTATGCACAAGTTAGATATGCACAAGTAGTCACTACATGATGCAATGAGTTTGCCACCAAACCATGGCTCTAGCTCTCTAAGGTCAAGGATTATGGTGTTCAAGAGGGTCTATGGTTAAGAGTCTGGATGCATCGCGCGGAGCCTTACCTTAGAAGGGTTGGCATGATGAACGGGACCCCGTGAGTTAAACTCAACTCCATACTTTGGTGAATTCAACAAGCTCAGATGCACCCATTATTGCACGGAGCTTTTATTAGGGTGGACGGAGCGTGAATTCTCAAGGGCTAAAACCATAAGTAAAACACATATGCGTTCAGAAAGGTCGAAAAAACTTAATTAGGAGGTAAAATCGTCAAGACAGTACTAGAATCAGGCGAAGGACGAAGACAGAATTTTGGCGCAGAATCGCCAGATCGTATCGCTGGAAGGCAGGGTCCAACGTTCGGCAACAACATTGTCGCGATGCGACAGTGCTGTCGCGCGGCGTTGGTAACTGATGCCTCGCGATGGTTCTGATGCTTTGTAGCAGTTTCTATTTTCGATGTTTTTTTCCAATTTTTCGTAATGTTTTTTCGATTTTAGTTGTGAAAAATATTTTCGGCCTTTCCTACGTGTAAGTCTTATGTTTTTGACGCATTACGGATGGTCTTTCCAATGTGAACCTTTTTATGCTTATACCACAATGTTAATCAAAATTACGCACATGAATATCTAGAATAATCTTTCAAGTCTCATCCACTCATTCTAAATCAATTGCTAAACGAATTCAGGAATTAATTTAGAAATCCTCCCCAGTTGAGTCGCCAAAAACTGTAAGAATTTTTCAATTCGAGCCCTACTATGGTTCATGATTTTAGGCATGGCGGCGTTCTAAGGAAAAGAAGCTAGAGAAAAAGAGTCGCCAACAAGTTTTAGGAACTTTTAAACCGTTCACGGAGGTGAAGGTTACACCCCATTCACGATCACAGAGATCGCTAACTCCATAATGGTCTGTAACCATGACTGGATGTTTGGGGATGATGGTACGAATCCAACCTAAAAGAGATTGAACTCGCCCTAAATAGGCCTCTACTTAATTCTTATGATATTCGTGTGCGCTTTTCGATTGTGCGCTTTTCGATCAACATACATACATTAAATTAATCCTAAACCTGTTTAATCAATGTTGGTTGATTATTAATGCACAATCAAATCTATTATTGGCGATCACTTAAATTAAAGTCAAATTAGCCTAAATCAAATTATAAATTATCTTATTAGGCATGTATCACAACAATCATCATCATAAAATATTATCAAAGCATCGTTAGTAGTGAGATCCTAGGCATGATACTAAACGGATTAATAACAAATCCTAGCATGTCACTAATAATCAAATCAAAGCATTATTCTAAACATAGAAATCATAACAACATTCTAAACATGATACTAGGAATTAATATAACATTATAAGAATGATTTCTACTCTAAAATTAAAAGAATTAAGTAATCGAATTACTCACTTTGATGCCTCGCTCAACCTTCTTGCTATTAAATTAATACACACGTTATTAAGATTCAAGAAAGTTAAATCAATAAAGCAAATAAATCAAATATGAATTGAAATATAGATTTGGGACCAAACCCTCAGAACTATCAACCTTTCACAGCGAGGTCGAAAGCAACGTCGAGTATGGATTAGAGTATTCGAATATCGTGAATGAGGTATTGTGACTGATTTGGGAGGGTATCAAGTATGTGTTTAGGCTAAGGCTAAGAACATGGATGATAGATAAGGATTGATGATAGGTGTTTGATAAGGTTGTTGATGATGATTGGAGCTAGGTGGTTAATGCTTATGATTGATGGTTCTAGCTGATTTAAAAGCGGGGAAAACGAACTCTATTTATAAGAAAAAAAGAGAGTCTGGACGATCAGAAAAAAGATCAAAATTTGAATGGAAGTAAAACTAACACATGTCACGCTGGCTTTGTCGTCGTGTGTTGGGACCATTGCGGTGCGTTGGTCCTGGCGTTGTGCGCTGGTTTTAAAGAATAATCTAATTTGTACGAAATTTGATATTTTATGGAATAATGATCGTGAAATACATCCGAACATCTTTGAATTCAAACAGGATAAAGATTATTATATGAGAAGTTTTATTCAATCTCAAACTTTTTGATCTTTATCTTTTCGGGAAGAATAGATTAGAACCTTCTAGAGGGTTCTAGAAGTTCCTAACTGGTTAGGAAAAAGTTTGGACCCTCATATAATCATTGGGTCGTAGGTAAGGTGGATCGAGGCTTGGTTTGGGCTTGGTTTAGTATTTTGGCCATAACTTATTCGTTTTAAGTTGGATCTGGGCTTATAATATATCGTTGAAAAGCTCTTTTCAAACCCCATCCATCTAAGTTATAATTTTACCGGTAATATGGACCAAAATAGTCTGATTTGGACGTTTTAATGACTTGGATACGAAATGAATGATTTTAAGGACATGAAATGAATGATTTTGGGTTTAAAGACACGAAATGAATGATTTTGGAATAAAACATTTAAGGAAAGGGGGAATATGGTCAAGGCTTAAGAAAACTTCACGAGACTCTTCAACTATTTACCGAATTCGTCAATCAAAACGTGAAACGTACTCATCACTGGGTTTGGTTTTTGAGGAGACACAATCAGGTGTCTACACCAAGCCATATATGTTATTTAAAATCAAGCCAAGTTCACTTAATGAAATCTAAAATGAATGATATATTAGTTTTACTATTTGACCCAATGCCACTCTCCTATAAAATCAATTTTCAACCTGTAATTCTACAAGAAAGTTGTTTCAAACTTGTGCGCTTGAATTAAGGAGAATAAAAAAATTAAAAAATAACTCAACAATTATATTCATGCAAATTACTAGCTTTGGAATTACTTTGTAACTTCCTTTGTATTCATTACTCACATTTCCTTTACCTTTGAATTTATGTCAAATCAATAACAGAAATAATAATCATTAATATCTTATCACTACTGTCCATATATCGACTTCTCATAAATAAAAAATTTGGTCAAAATTGTTTATGATATCATCATTCTTTTTCCTTTCAAGAGAAATTAAAGTCTTGAAAAGGATAGTCTGATTGTACATATTTGTAAAAATTTTTGTGATTAAATTGACTGACTATGCAATTTTCTACAGAATAAAATAAAAAATTTACTTTTCCATTTCTCTCTCTCCCCCATTTTCCTAAAAACTTTATATTACGAGTTTGAGTCTCCCACTCTTTATTAGGATAGTTGAAAGATCTAATTGGTTGAATGATGTCTATATATAGTTAATTACGAATCTATATAGATAAATTAGTCCTTACAACCACATTGAAAGCAATGTCAATCTATAAGGATAATCTCTAAATATTTACAGGGTGCTAATTTTACCAAGGCAAAAAAAACCACATCCAAGGTAAATCTAAATATGTCAAACATATTATCATATCAATCTTCTGTATTATTTCATTTTCAGTAATATCAAGCACTAAATATTCCAATGAAATTGCTTGATTACTGCATTTTTGAAAATATACCACATCAAACAATAATCTTCATCCAAAATTTTTATGTTATCATCTTTATCTTTTAATGTTTATTTTGTTCCTGTAATGCAATTCCGTTTTTTTTTTCAAAAACTATATTATATTTTTTTTTCAAGTATTAAAAAAGAGAATGACAATGTTGACTAACAATAAATTGTTTCAACTAAAACCTAAAATTTAAATCACCAAGGTTAGTCTTCTTCGATTTAAAAAATAAATCATATAAACTTTTTTTTCAATTATGAATTTAAAAGAAAAGATGAATCGTAAGTAATAAATTGATATGAAGAAATTGCTTAGGGTAAAAATACCCCTGTCCACGTGGACAAATCATGTGTTGACACGTGCCAACATCAGAGAGGTTCTGATAGAATCAATTCTCTAGTGACACGTGGCACTCTAACCTATGAAAGGAGAACTGATCTCCTCTCACTATAAATAGAGGAAAATCCTCATTTATTACACATTCATAAATACACGCAAAAAACCCGAGCAATATTAATTGCAGAATTCTTTTAGAATCCGAAAGAAAAAAACTTTACATTCCGCACTTTAATCCGAAAGAAAAAACCTTTACATTCCGCACTTTAATACATCCAGAAACGTTCTAACTTGATCGCCGGAGGCGGAACTCCACCCAACCGGAGTTTTCGTGGATTTGCAGGTATAGACGGTCAACGTGCATTCTTGGAATTGTAACTCTCCCAAGGGACTCCAAAAACCCCGAAACATTTGGCGCCGTCTGTGGGGAGAGTACTTCTAAAATGGCATCCAAAGAGTTTGTACCGCTTGCTGAAGGCAAACAACTGAGGTCCACACGAACCAAGATAGTGGTGACGACTTTGAGGTTGACACCTATGTGGCCCCAGACGGGTCATTCAGAACAAGGTGCACCCGTTCCAAGGAAACAAGGGAACGGGGTGAAGACAAAGCTGGTCCTAACAGCCCAACCGTCAAGCCGGCTGGGCGACCCCAGGCGACGGAAGGTGCTGCCCCCGTAACTAAAGACGAACTTATGAAATTCATGACGAGTTTCAAAGGGGAGATCAAGGACCTGATAAACAAGTCAACTGGCACCAATAAGGGTCAGTCGGCCAAGAAACCTTCTCCCTCTAGGAAGAAGCATGTGAAAGATCGTGTGCCTACGCCACACCCTAAACCAAAGAGGGCGGGTGGGATCATGATCGACCTTTCAAAGCTCCATTTCCCTGAATCAGGGCAAAGGAAAGCATTCCGGCAAGTTCAGTTGGATGGATTAAAAATGACTTACTCAGATGCCCGGATGTTAATCCAGCAGAAGAGAAGTCAACAATTGTCTGAGTTAGCCTCAACGTCGACTTACTCAGACAATTTTTGGAATACTTCAATGAAGTATTCAGAAACAAACCGAGAGAGTCAGTCACGCGACATGTCTGCACGTATTGGCCCTCAGATTATCCAACCGGCTCCGTATGTGCCCCAACATCCATACATGCCGTATGGATCACCATACATGCAGCCGACCCTCTTTGGGGGTCAGGCGGCACAAAATGTCCAATCCATGAACTGGCAGCTCCGGCATCTAAACCTTGGGGAACAGCCGTCGGCGTTCTCTAAGGAGATAACCGAGGCGGCTCCGCCGACCAAGGTTAAGAACGTGTTGGTTGGTACCTATGACGGTACCACCAACCCGGAAGACCACCTAATGGCTTACACCAACCTCATGTACTTACCGGGGTTGGATGACGCCGCCTGGTGCCGATGCTTCCCGACGACATTGAAGGGAATAACCAACGATGGTTTGGAAATCTGTCAGCCGAGTGCATCAACAACTTCAAGACGCTTGCATACCTGTTCGCGTCCAACTTCTCTATGAACATCCCTGTCAAAAATACAAGTCTCGACTTGGGGGCTATTCAGCAGGGAGATAGAGAAGGACTAAGGTCCTATGTCAGTCGGTTCAATCTGATGAGAATTCAGATTCAAGGGCTGTTTGACGAAGTTGCCTACACAAACTTCTTCAAGGGTCTAAAGGACGAGTGGACCTTTAAGTTCGACCTGGTCAAAAAGAGGGTTGCTACCCTCCAGGAAGCATTGATGGAAGTCGAAGCCTATATATAGGCGACGGATATCTGTGCCATCAATCAGCCGTCGAACCCTAAAAAGTCCGACAAAAAGGAGAGTCGGTCTGCTCAGCCAGCTAAATAAGATGAGAGCAAGGAAAGGAAAGAAGTCTGGGTGGCGGACCATTCTGGTTAGCCGTCCCAGAAGAAAAAGAGAGAGTTGAAGTCGTAAGTCCCCAAGTACGAGTTCAACAAGTACTGCTCCTCTATCCTCATGGAGATCAAAGACCGCTTGACCATTGAAAAACTGGCTGCAATGAAAAGTCCCATCAAAAGTCGGGATAAGAGCAAGTACTGTAATTTCTATGAGGATATAGGCCACGACACTAATGGCTGCTATAGCCTCAGGCGGTTACTGGACCGCCTGGCTGATGAGGGGGCTTTGAACTCCTATATGTTGAAGTCCAAGGGTAACCCCCAAAACAAACAATGGACAGCCGTCCAAGAAGCCTAACAACCTTGCTATAAGCTCTGACACTGATGAAGAGCAGATCTTTACTATAGCAGGAGGCTTCGCAGGAGGGGGTCCTACCATCCGGGGCACCAACGACAATATCAGAAAGTTGGAGGTCAACTTAGTGGATGAGGGCCAGGCATCGAAAGACACCTTTCCCGAGGTCGTCATCTCTGATAAAGACCGGGGCAAGGTCAAGCGGCCTCATGATGATCTCATAGTCATCGAGTGCAAGGTTGTCAATCAACGAGTGGGCCAAATCCTTATTGATACCGGGAGCTCGTCTAACCTTATAAGCTATCGGTGCTTGGCGAAGCTCAAGTACAAGCCTAGCAGCATGCACAAAGTCTCTCACCCCTTAGTTGTCTTTGGGGGAGGGGTAGTGCATCCGGTTGGGAGGATTGACCTACCCATCCGGCTAGGAGAAAAGGGGGAAGGACGGAACATTCGTCAAGTTCTTGGTGGTCGAGGAATTGACCGCCTATAATCTGATTTTAGGCCGTCCAACCCTCAACGAGTCCAAGACAGTCATCATCCCATCCCTCATGCTGATCAAATTTGAGAGGGATGATGGGTTAGTGGGTTCATTGAATAGGGATCAGAAGACGGCAAGGGAGTATTATCTCTTACATGTCAAGTCTACTGTGGCCGCAACCGGCCAAGGCGAGGAGCACATTGACCTTGATGACTTCAAGGAAGCCGCGCCTGCTCCCAAAGCAGCTGACAAAGAGAGAAAGGCGGACCAACTGGTGGCCATAAAAAAAGAGAAGCAATAGCAATAACTGATCGGGGAACGGTCAGATGATCTCCGTCCCCAGTCGGCTGGTGAAAATATTGACATTGCACTAGATGACAGCCTTCTGGAACGAACCGTTAAAGTGGGGACGGTTGTTTTTGCCAAGTTGGGCGCAAATTTGCACCAACAACTGAAAGAATTCAAAGACATTTTTGCCTTTGAAGTGGAAGAGATGCCAGGCGTTAACCCTGATCTTGCTGTCCACAAACTCGCCGTGGATCCAAAAAAGAAGCCGGATAGGCAAAAAGTAGCCGCCGAGGTCAAGAAGCTGCTCGATGCCGGGTTCATTCGGCAATGCTACTACCCGGATTAGGTAGTAAACGTTGTCCTTGTTAAAAATCCGAATGGAACTTGGAGGATGTGTGTTGATTACACAGATCTGAACAAGGCATGTCCAAAGGATAGCTATTCACTTCCAAAGATCGACAGTCTGGTCGACTCTACAGCTGGTCATGCCTTGATGAGCTTCATGGACGCCTACTCAGGCTTCCATCTGATACCCTTGTGGAAGAAAGATCAAGAGAAGATGGCATTCGTCACTGATCAAGGGCTATTCTGTTATACGGTGATGCCGTTTGGGCTGAAAAATGCGCCTGCTACCTTCCAGCGAATGATTAATACAGTCTTCATTAATCAAATTGGGAGGAATGTAGAGGCGTACATTGATGACATGATAGTCAAATCTAAGCTACAGACGGATCACCTTGCTGACCTCCAAGAAACCTTCACCACCCTTAGGCGGCATAAGGTCATGCTTAATCCCAAAAAGTGTGTCTTTGGTGTTGAGTCTGGGAAATTTCTCGGATTTTTGATTGATCAAAGGGGGATAGAGGCCAACCCGGAAAAGGTATATGCGGTAATTGACATGAAGTCACCCCGCACTGTCAAGGAAGTCCAAAAACTTACCGGTTGTCTGGCGGCATTGGGGAGATTCCTCAGTCGGTCAGGGGACAAGTGCCTTTATTTCTTCCAGGCAGTAAAAATGAAGACTAGATTTGAATGAGGGGAAAATGCTGAGGCGGCATTCCAGAAATTGAAAGAGCACCTTCACTCGTTGCCACGGCTGGTTAGCCCTCTAGCAGGAGAGGTTCTCACATGCATATGGCCGTCTTAGATCATGCCCTCAGTGTCGTTCTCCTAGCTGAGAGAGATGGCATTTAGCTCTCGGTCTATTTCAATAGCCATGTTCTTCGAAATGTTGAGCTGCGGTACCCCTTGGTTGAAAATTTTGGCCTTGCCCTGTTCATGGCAATCAAGAAGTTGAAACCATACTTCTTGGCACATCCAGTGGTGGTCTACACAAACCAACCCCTCAAGCGGCCAATGACAACCTTGGAGTCATCCGGCAGAATTCTCAAGTGGGCTATTGAAATGCAAAGTCTAGAAATCACCTTCGAACCAAGAAAGGCAGTGAAGGGTCAGGCGTTCGCCGACTTCATTGTAAAAAT
This sequence comes from Chenopodium berlandieri, assembly GCA_034703905.1. Classification (NCBI taxonomy): domain Eukaryota; kingdom Viridiplantae; phylum Streptophyta; class Magnoliopsida; order Caryophyllales; family Amaranthaceae; genus Chenopodium; species Chenopodium berlandieri. The sequence goes on along the minus strand of CM068285.1, from coordinate 62,336,995 downwards.
GACAAGGCCGGCTCAGCTGGACAATGTTGATCAGGTCTGGAAGGTTTATGTAGACGGGAGCTCTACTATGAACGGTTGTGGTGCAAGCGTAATTTGCAAGTCCCCGGAAGAGGACCAATATGAATATGCACTACGGTTTAAGTTCCAAGCCTCGAATAATGAGGCAGAGTATGAGACCCTGCTAGCCGGTATCCGCATGTGTAAAGCAACAGGAGCAAGAAAAGTTGATGTCTGCTCAGATTCTTAGTTGATCGTTAGCTAATACCATGGTGACTACGAGGCCACCCATCCGGCTATGATCAAATATCTGCAGGCGGTCAAAGACGAGGTCGGGACACTTGACGAATTCCATCTAATTCAGGTGCCTAGGTCAGAAAATAACTAGGCAGATGCACTGTCTAAGTTGGCATCATCCGCCTCTTGTGATGCGCCTAGGTCAGTCTTTTGGGAAGTCATGGAAAAAAGAAGCATTGAACATGATCCCATTGGAGTTCTTGACCGAAGCTTTACCTGGATGGATTCCATCCGGTCTTACTTGGCAGACGGCACTTTGCCGAATGCCCCTTCAGAAGCGGCTGTATTGAAGAAGCGAGCCACAAGTTTTGAGATCTATAAGGGAGAACTCTTCAGAAAGGGTTAGCTCCCGCTGCGGAATGTGTTACCCCTGAAAGGGGGAAAGAAGTTCTAGAGGATCTACTCTCGGGATTTTGTGCATCACATATAGGTGGCAGAACTCTAGCAAAAAGGGTCAGGCAGCAAGGCTACTTTTGGCCCACTCTTGAGGCAGACGCCATGGAAATGGTGAAGATGTGCGATAAGTGTCAAAGATTTGGCCGGCTCATACACCGTCCGACTACTGATTTGACGGCTATCTACAGCCCGGTTCCATTTGCAAAATGGGGCATGGACATCCTAGGTCCATATACGCCTGCTACAGGCGGACGGAGGTATATCTTTGTGGATGTAGATTACTTCACCAAATGGGTTGAGGTAGAGGCGGTCAAGGGCATTAAGACAAAGGATGTCATCTCTTTCATCTGGAGAAACATCATCACCCGGTTTGGGGTACCTATGTCTATGGTCTTTGACAATGGCCCTCAGTTTGAAACACCTACCCTCAAGAGTTGGTTGGGAGATCAAGGGATGTCACATTGCTTTGCATCAGTCGGCCGTCCCCAAGCAAACGGCCAAGTTGAAGCCTTCAACAAACTCATATCAGACGGCATTAAGAAGAAAATTGAAAGGGCTGGCAGTCTATGGGCAGATGAGTTGCCTCATGTCCTATGAGCCATCAGAACAATTGAAAAAGGGGCAACCGGGTAAACCCCATTTCTCATGACAGACGGCACTGAAGCCGTCCTGGCTATTGAACTTTATGAGCCAACACTTCGAATCATGCTCTATGATGAGGAGGCTAATTGGGAGGCCATGCGTCTAGCATTGGATTCACTCCCGGAGCGCAGAGGCAATGCCGCCTTGCTTCATGAGATATACCGTCTGAGAATGACGAGGGCCTATAACAGAAGAGTACACAAACGACCCCTAAAAGTGGGGGACTTTGTGTTACGAAAAATGGAGGCAACTGGTAGGGCTAATGAGCAAGGAAAGTTAACCCCTAATTGGGAGGGCCCCTACCGGATTTTTGAAGAAGTTAGAGGCGGCACCTACCGCCTGGGGAAACTCCAGACGGCAGGCAGCTAGCCAGAACTTGGAATGTAGATAACTTGAAAAAGTAATACTTCTAAAGACTTGCAAATCTTTGTAAATAGAGTATATTAATGAAAGAATGCTTTATTTTCATTGTCTTTTGAACAAAGTCCCATCTGTGCAATGCACAACCGGGCAACCGTCTACTCTAAACTGAGTAGACATAGGCTAAGTATCAAACTTAAAAGCTATTTATAAGGATAATGGCCGGATAGTGTTCAAACCGCCTGCTTCAACATGAACAGGCAACCGGCGACGCCCATTTGGGTGAATTCGTCGAAGAGAGCATCTCCCATTTGGGTGGTACATTGTTCTATAAATCAAAACTCAAGCGGCTTTAACCGACTGTCTAGGTTAAAGATAACTCACGGCCGTTTGAATGATAAATTGAAACCTAGATACAACCGGTCATTGCTTCAAAGCAACATAGACGGTAACTAAAATCTTATTCGAATGTAACCGGTCTTTGCCCAAAGGCACTACAGCCGGTTACAAACCCAAATTAAGCAAGGTCAAAACCTTGGCAATTAATTCATAACTTGGTTATGATGCATACGCTCGGCCACTGGCCTCTTGCATCCCAACAAACGGCAATGACGGATACCCAAAGGGTAACCCGCATCCGGTTAAAAGAATAATCTAGGTTGGCCCTAGCCGGAACCGTCTGCTAATCCAACTTAGAATAATTCTACTTCTCTAAATACGGTCAATGACCGTCTATCTTTCCGTCCGGATGCTTGTTTGGACGGCTGCCTGCTTAGAGTTAGGTAATATTAAGCAAACAACCGTCCAGGAGCAAGCAGAGCCAATGTATCCGGCATACCACATGTACCGAATCAAATTGCAAAAAGAAAAAGATTTGCGCAGCATACTAGAAAAATTGCAAAAATTGAAGCAAATTATATCAAAGGCAAAACTGACTTAGTCGGCAAAATATATTAATATAAATGATTGTCAGCCGGACCTACGTCCGGGTAAAGTAGATACACATCAAAAGTACACGGCTCACAGGCCGAAGGTAGAAAAAAGAAACAAATCAAGTTACTGCTGCTGCTGACGCTGAGATGCCTGGCCCTAACCGAAAGGAGGAGCTTCTGGAGTTTGCTCGGCTTGAGCTTCGTTAGTCTCACCTGGCGCTTGTTCTTCTGCCTGCTCCTCCTCTTCTTCCTTGGCAATGCCGGCCCATTCCCCAAAGGGAGCCGGCTTCTCTGTTCCTAGAACCTGGGCATCGAACACCTCAGTGGCGTACTTGTACTTCAGGTCAAAGAAAGCCCAGTCGGTGTCCGGATGGATCATAGACCAGGCCATCTTCATGCGCTCTTCACAGTCGCGCTCATTCTCAGAGATCAGCCGGTCTTGCTCAACCGCCAGCTTTTCCTTATGGTCCGCCTGGGTCTAGGCCAGCTCATTCTTCAGGCGGTTGACCTATGACCGCAGCTCAGTGCTCTCCTTGTCATCTTCCCCCAGTGCTTTGACATCAGCTTGGAGGTTTTCAACTTGCAGCTCAAAGTCAGCCGCCTTCTTGTTGGCCGTCTCAGCAGCAACCGTTAGCTCCTTGAGTAACATCAATTAGGTCTGCTGCCCTTCTATTGGCATCCTTTACCTCCTGCTCCTTCTACAAGGGGACCTTCATGCCGTCCACCTTTAGCATCACCTGCAAAGTCAGCCGGAAAGGGGTTAGTCTTTCAATTACGCTACAACCGGCAAAAGAATAAAGTGGCACAAAAGCACCCCAACCGGTCAATTACCTCAGCGAGCAATGAGTTTATGTGGTCTATGTTGACCTGGTGTAAACCCAACACCGCCTCCTTCTCGGACCAGGTGAGGGTCCTCAGCATCCTCTTGGCATAATTTTGGAGGTCAGGCCAACGAGAAGAGACATATGCATCAATAGATTTATTGGTTAAGTATTGAGCATAGGCGGCACCTACATTCTGCCGGTTGCCTGAAGAATCCCCTGATTGGGTAGCTTAGCACTTGGCTCGCATAGGCCCAAGCGGCCAGGGGGGATAAAAGGTGAGATTCGTACCTTGATTTTCAGGCTGAGGGGTCATCCCATCCCCAGCCGCATTGGAGCTGGACGCTACAGCAAGCACTCGGCTTGAAGGAATTTCGGGCTCCCTCGTTTCAACCTCAGCCGGCCCTGTGCTTAGGCCAAGGTCTTTCAGGCTTTTGCCTGCTGAGGTGGGCCTCTCAGGCACAGGCGGCCTTCCAGTAGAGGCAGGGGGCAGCCGGATTTAGAAGCAGGCTAGGAGGGCTCCTCTCCCGGTCTCTTCAACATCTTTGTTAAAGAACGAGGAACATTCTTGTTCCCCGTCTGCAAAAGAAAACAAAATAGCCGGTTAATATCAGAATTAACTTCAAACCATACAAACGGTAAAAGAGTTCAACCGGCGCTTACCCCATCATCTTTGGCCGCCAGTTGGGCCCTCTTCTTCTCTAACTGATCCTTCCGGATCTGTGCAGCAGATTTAGCAGGCGTCTTTTTAGGAGGCACTATCTCTAATCCTTTCTCTTCAAAGAAGAAAATCAAAGTCAAAAACCATTCAAGTATGATACAGACGGCATAAAGTGTCGGTTATCAGTCAACATACGTCTGCTAAACTTGTGCTAAGGCCGCAGGCGGAAAGGAACGCCTCGTCCTTTAGCCAGTCCGGATAAGGGACCCAATTCTTGGGGACAATGACTTCTGTCCCATCATCCAAAGGCAAGGAGGTCTTCTTGAAGAGCCCCGTCTCCATTATTTGTGTCCAAGCCTCTTCCAGTACTCTAGGAAGGGCGCATTTCTTTCCAAGGAGAGCCGGGTGTGTATTGTAGCGACGTAGCCGGTGGTTTTGACGAAACGATGGGGAAGAAACCAGGTAAAACTTGCTCATCCAGCTGCTCCATTTTGACGGCTTGTCAAGCGTCATCATGTATTCCGGATGCGTGGTCAATGTATACCACGCATTCCAGCCGCCTGGGGAACGGCTGAGGTAGTGCATATGTACAAACGCCTACCAGCTAGGCGTTATATCCTGCATCTCGCAGGCGGTTATATATCCTAGTATATTCACCCAAGAGTTGGGTGTTAACAGCCAAACGCCAAGGTCGTAACCCCTTAAAATGTCTTTTATTGTATCATGGAGGGGGAACCAGAGGCCGACTTTGAATGCCGCCTCATAGCAGCCCAAATAATCATCGACTTGATCAAGGTCGTCATCCCAGACGACGGTTGCCTCTACAGGCGGCACAATAATCTCCCATCCTACCCTAACCGGGCGCTTTTGTAAATATCCGGGTGAGGTGGCATTTAGAGTGACCACATCCCTGGCGGTCATGTGCGCCTCTGTAAGGTTATTGATGGAGGGCCATTTATTTGCCTTCTCATCCTCTTGGGGGGCATCCGTTTCCATAATAGACTCTGTAGAGTCTGATTGCTGGACGGTCTCTTCGCCGCCTGTATCCTCGGAATCGTCCAAGATATCATCTCCGAGCGTGCTAGGTACGCCCGGCTGGTCATAAGGTACAAAGTCAGCCGGAGCTTTGGCTGAGCCGTCTGACTGGTATCTGGGGTCTACAGCCGTCCGTCTTGTCCGAGCCATTCTGTCCTCCACATGAACAGAGACGGTCGAATTTGCAGAAGAGAAAGGATGGTCCAAACACCCCCAGACGGCATCCCCAGTCCTAAACTCAGCCGTATCCGGTGACCGGCTGACAACTGTCCTAGGCCGTGTCGTGTGTGTGTTGGGTGAGTCCATTATTCTTTACAAGCTACACAACCGAAAAAACTCAAAAAAAGTTGCAAAGGGTAGAGACGGTACCTTGAAGATGCTTTGAGTGAGGAGAAAGTAGGGTATCCGGATCAGCAGCCGAAAATCTTTTTGTTGCTTGCTAGATACCCAGACGGTAGCCCGGATGTACCCTCTTCAAGAGCAACTGAAAATTGTTGAGCAACCCAACCGTTTCTCCGAAATCTTGCTTGATGATACCCTAGACGGTAGACCAGTTGTGGGTGTATTGAAAGAAAATAGAACCAGTCCAAAGACCCCCAGACGGTTGGCTAGCTATGGGTGGATTGAAAGATAGGGATGACAAAATACCCTCAAGCGGTTTTAACAAGTTCTAAACAAAGAGCACTCAGACGGTGACCGAATGAGTGAGTAAAAGGAAGACGGTTGTGTATGAAATAGTAGCCGGTATCAGAGATTTCTCTCTTTATCTCAGGAAAATTTCTCAAAATAAGAAAAGTTTGAAAATGAGAGGAGGGGGGTCTCTACTTATAGAGAACCCCAGAAGGCGAACCGTCACCTTCCCAATTCGAATTCAAAAAAAAAAAGAGAGAGAGAGATAGAAGGAGACGAAACGTCACCTTCTCAGAGCATGACACCTGTCATAGGTGCCACGTGGCAAGCCATGTCACACCTATGAGGGGCAAATGTTTAGGGCAAAAATACCCTATCCACATGGACAAATCATGTGCTGACACGTGTCAACATCAGAGAGGTTCTGATAGAACCAATCCTCTAGTGACACGTGGCACTCTAACCTATGAAAAGAGAACTGATCTCCTCTCACTATAAATAGAGGAAAATCCTCATTTATTACACATTCATAAATACACACAAAAAACCCGAGCAATATTAATTGCAGAATTCTCTCGGAATCCAAGAGAAAAAACCTTTACATTCCGCACTTTAATACATCCGGAAACGTTCTATCTTGATCGTCGGAGGCGGAACTCTACCCAACCGGAGTCTCCGTGGTTTTGCAGGTATAGACGGTCGACGCGCATTCTTGGAGTTGTAACTCTCCTGAGGGACTCCAAAAACCCCGAAACAGAAACCATCAAAGGGGTTTATGGTTTAAAGGTAGTTTACCCGTAAAAAGCATATATAATGAATCTAAAATTAAAGGTATTTACAAAAATTTTAAGAAAACTAATGCTAGTGATTGTGAGATTATTGATGAGTTAATGGTGGTAAATGATGAGTGTCATTTATGACACTATTTTATAGTCATGTTCCTTATATTTTAGGTTAGTTCCTTTAGCTATTTAGTGCTTTTATCTATGTTTTTGGTATTTTGAAATTTCTTTCCTTATTGTGTGTTTTTATAGGTTATTGAGTCATTTTGGATGATAAAAAGATGAACTGAATAAAGGAGTCAATGTCAAATGCAAATGAATATATGCTGAGTTCTTTCGGAGGAACTGGAAGACTGACGCAAACGTAAAGGAACTTATTGGAAGTCCGAGATTTGTCCTGATTTATTGCAACGTGATATTTGGTTACTTGGAGAATAATTCTTGAATATTTACAGCTGAAAGGAAGATATATTTGATAAGAAGAAGATCCTATCATTTAGGAATAGATTTGGCAAAAAGATAGAATTTCCTAGATTCTATCCAACTACTTTCCCTATCTTAGAATATTTTCCATAATTTTAGGGATTTTTACTTAGGGAATAATTCTGTCACGATTCTATAAAACCCCAAAGTTATTCAGCGTTTAAAGCATCCATTCTTCATTCATCTCTCACTTGTGCTCACGTTTAGAAGGAACTGCCTAGAGGAACTCGACATGTCTTTCTCCAAAATCTTTTCTTCTTTACTCTGTAACATGAGTGAGTAATTCTTTAAGATCAGTAGTAGTTAGAGGAGGCCATGTAATCAGTATTTGAGACAAGTTATTTTGGTTTTAATGATGATTAGTTAATGTTTTGGAATATTTTTAAATTACTGTTTTGTTCACATGAATGATGATTTCTTATAAGTGGGTGCGCAACTATTTGTTTGGGTCTGATTTCTATTGCTAAGTAATACTACTAAGTCTGTAATTGCTTGGGAATGTTAATGAAGAGGAGGACGTTCCACTCTATTAATTGAAAAGTAATTCTTGATCAAGGCTAAATCACGTAAGTTTCGGAGTGTTGTGGTTGTCTTGGCTTGATGTTTTCCTAGTTCTCAATGCTATCATCAGGTTGAATTCCTTGCTCATAGTATAGGGGTTATTTGTTGGTTAGGGTTAGGGAAGGTCGTACTGTAACTAACTGGGAAAACAGAGGAACTTGTTCCATAAGTCAAGTTGTTCCTTGAATATTAAATTAATGTCTCGATGATTTTACGGAGTTCCATGGCTGGAATTCGATTATCTACTGAGTGTTTTCTCCATTGATTGTTTATTCTTTAGTTAAAAATCCTTTTTTTTATTATTCCTTTACTTATTTAAGGTTAGATTTCTCATATCAAAAACCCCCCAAATCGTGTTACTCTTGTGGAACTTGGAACTAATAACTTGTTACTTTAGACTTACTTTCCTCGTGGGATCTACTCTTACTTGCCCTAGCTATTTGTTAAGGTGAATAAGTTTTAATTTTGAGTGCACTTCGACAACACACCAGTAAATTATGGTGGATTGACTACATCGTTAGTGTGAATGACGAACCAGGAACTAAAAGATTTTAGTTAGAATTTTTTTAAGACTATTTTACTTAGAATATATAGTGTTTCGTATTATTGGCAACATGTTAATAAAGAAGGTTTTTTTTTTCCTAAAAAAAATGATATTTTATTGATATAATAAGTTATACTTATTGGGATACTTAAAGATTACGAGTAATGGATAGAAGATTTGTCTTGGATGTGGTTTTTTTGCCTTGGAAAAATCAGCACCCTACCTTGTGAATTCGCGTTCAAACTTGGCTCGAGTATGAGTTTTAATTTGCTGAATCACATAGAAACTTTGCTTGATGAAGAGTTCCTTAACATTACACAACGTAATGGGTAAGTCTGTTTTACCATAATTAATAAAAAAACGACCTATATACATTATGAATCAAATAATCAATTTATTAATACTAAAAGAAAACATGCTGACATCATCAACCCTCCTCCCTATCCTACTTATCGATTTCTCATTAAAAAAAATTCCCGTCAATTTAATATGTGATGTCATCAATGTTTTTTTTTTAATCTACACTTTATATGTATACCTTGGATGATGCCAATATAATTTGTTTGTTATATACGTTCAATAATATTCTCCTCTTAATATGGCTTCTCCTTATCTCTTCCATCTTCTTGATTTATATTTTATTTTGCGTTATAATTTTTTTTAGTTTTAAAATTTTGTGATACTTTTATATAAACTGGAATCATAGCTTCAGGTTTTTTTTTTTTTTAATTTATACTATAGTATATATTTTGCAGGTTGTTCGGTTCATTTATGAATACAAGAATGTAGGCATCATCAATTGCTAGAGTTGTTGAGGTATGTTTTGTAAATTTTCTTCGAAATTTTATTTTCCTTTGTTTGGTCGTAAGAAGTTGTAAATATTCTGCTACATGTAAATATTGTCGTGATTATCGAAGCTCAAATATACAAGGAATTAAAATCCCATTTCATAGAAGAGTAGTAACGAAGAAGCAGTATAAGAATTTAGCTTTGATGTAGTTATTAAAGGAATATAAATTTATCATAATTTATTAGTAAATACTGATACCTATTTTGATTAAATTTTTACCATGGATACAATTACTTGGCTTGGTCTTGGTGTCTATCATGCTGGTGTTCAAGGTTCCCTTTCCTTAATTCTTTTTTGTGTTTTGAATTTTAAAATTAATTCATATATATATATATATATATATATATTGAATTTTAAAATTAATTCATATATATATATAGGGTCGAGATCCAGTGAGAACCACCCTCTATGTGAGAAACCAATCCCTTATGTGAGGACAAATCTCAGCCATTAGATTGTATTAAATCCATCAGTTGAGATTAATGTAATTTGCAACATAACAAAACCCACCCAAACCCAACATCACAAATAACCTCTTTCTCTCTCCAGAAAATATTACCCAGCTTATTTCTCTCTCTCCAAAGTTGAAGGAGAAACATCAATGGTCTGAAGCTTCAAGGATCGATCATTTCTCTCTCCTCTTGTTCACTTACACATAATTTTGGTCAGTAATTTTCGAATATCATGCCATTTTCGAATTGAATTGTCTCAATTTAGTATTTTCATCAAAAATTTCGAATTTGATGTTCTAATTACCAAATTTTGGTGTTTTGGAAAATATCGAATTTGAATGCTCTTATTTTGGTTATTTGAGTTTGACATTATGATTTTTGCTAGATTTTTTGAGTTGAGTGCTCTCAATTTAGGATTTTCATTATAAATTTACTATTGCATGTTACTTTTACGTTAATTAAAGCTAATTTTCGTGAAATTTTCTATTGAATATTCTTAATTTGTAAAATTTTGTTAATTTTTGAGTTGATTAATTTTTGTTATGAATTCTGTAATTGTGTTGAAATTAAAACTTGGTTTAAAATGGGTTATTGGTGCATTTTTATGATACTTATGAAAATCCAGATAGTGCATACAAGGTGTTTGATAAAATGTTCATTAGCTTTTAGCTTTTCATCTTGGTCAAACAGCCAAAAAAGTGTTTGGTAAATGACTTTTTTGCTAGCTGAAAAACCGGCTTTTTCGTCAAAAATAAAAAAGCTAGTCTTATTGAATAATTTTGGTTTTTCACCTTTGAAATTACATTTTGATCCATACCTTTCACTAGTAATTAATAATTATACTACCTTCGTTAAGTATTATTTACAACTTTGGGGTATTATTTGTGAGATATAAAATATTCCAAAGTTGCAACTAATATTTAACGGAAGTAGTAGTAATGTTAATAATTAATAATTAATAGTAATTGTAGGCGTCATTCGAAGCGCGCCTACCTAAGCATGTTGTGAATATACTTGGCACTCATAGGAAGTGGGAATTGACATACGATTAGAGACATGATTAAGGACAAAGCAAAGTAGGGAGTCGCCAACAAGTTTTTAAGGAACTTGTAAATCGTCCACGGATCATTATAAGGTAATCACGATAAAAGGACAACGATAGGTAACACCGTGAAGGTTACACGCCATTCATAATCCATGAGATTACTAACTCCATATGGTTCGGAACCACGAAAGGAGGATTGGGGATGATGGTACGAAGTGAGTCACGGAGTCACATTCGCCCGTATTGGCCTCTACTTGATTCTTATAGTGAAAAGTATTCTTGCGATCTCAAAGGCACAAAAACAAAGTTTTAATTTGTTCCAAACTAAAATTAGGCTAAATTGGTTGAATATTAATGCAACACATAATTCTAAATATCGTGATCACTTGATTAAACAATAAGATTAAAAAGGAACCTAAGTCGGTAGTCCAAATTATCTTATTAGGCGTTATATTCAATTACATATTCCCATTAAACATGTAATATGGTGATCAATAAACATAATAAAATCATCATTAACATTGAAAGCAATTTAGCCATGATAACATTAGTCAAATCAAATCATAATAATAACCCTAATCATGATATTAGCAATATAAAATAAAAGTAAGTAATTGAGTAAATAAATTACTCACGTTCCACGCTTCTTTAAATTGCTACATCATGAATAAAACGTTAGTAACTTCAAAGAATAATAAATCAAATTAAAATTAAATTAAATTAAAGTAAAGTTAATTTGGTCAAAACCCTCAATCGGTTCTACCTTTCACGCCTTGGTTTACGTATGTAAATTCGAGTGTTGTATGGACTCATTGGAGTGCTTAGGGAAGGAATGGTGTAATTAGGAGAATAGGTTTAAGGCTTAGAATGTGAAAGAGAGAGAGAGATGAGAATGTGTGTTGGTGCCCCGAAATTGGTGAAATCAGCTTCGTATTTATAGAAAAAATATGACGGGTGAAGCACGGAACCCTAAAATTAAAGCGCCGCGAAAGAGTTAAACCTAAAAATTGCCATGTCACGGCAGAATTGCCGTGGCGCGGAAAATGTTGCCGTGTTGCAACATTTTGGTTTTTTGGAAAATCGTCTAGGTTCATTTTTATCTTTAAATTTGTATTAAGCATGTGAAAATTAGGTGTCGTTTCAAAGCTACGGACTTATTTCAGGCTTAGGGGTTTTTTATTTATTAATTGGATTTAATTAATAAATAACACGAAATGAATTAAAAAGAGTTTGGGCTGAGTTTGAATAAATGTTTGGACTGATTTGTGGATTGAATATACTACGTATTAAGTTGTCTTTGATTGAATGTGGATTTTAAAGCACTCGCAAGATTAAATACTCGACCCGACCAATAATGGCGGTGAAAGGTTGTTCTTCATCGGGTTTGGTTTTGTGGAAACCATTTTAGGTGTCTACAGTAATGATTAATAATTAATAGTAATAATTAGTAATTAGTAATTAGTAATTAGTAATTAGTAATTAGTAATTAGTAATTAGTAATTAGTAATTAGTAATTAGTAATTAGTAATTAGTAATTAGTAATTAGTAATTAATAATTAATAATTAAAATTGACAATAAGTAATTAGTTGATAATATCAGGTTGCGAGCGGTCCCAATATCAGGTTTGGGTTAGACTATGAATGGTAAGACTTACCATTGTGTTCTTTGCTACTGGTATGGTGTTTCCTTGTTCTTCGTTTCGACTTGTGTTCTGCTTGTTCAAGGGTTTTTGATGGGGATATTTATGGGGATCATACAGTGTCTTGTGTTGGGTTGGTGGGTATTAAATATCGGCACAACATTGTTCGTGATACCCTTGTTGATATTTGTTTTCGCTCTGGGATTTCTGCAAGAAAGGAGGTTAACTGGAGGGAACGACGGGGTTCTTTGACTAGCAGATGTGTTGCTTTATTCCTGGGATAGAGGCCTTGATGTATGTGTTGACTTGACGGGGTCTTTTCCTTTGACACAATCTGGGTTATCTGACTTCGTTCCTGGTCGTGTTGTGTCGGCTGCGGCTAAGCGGAAACGAAACAAGTATGGGGCGCGTTGCAGGGCTATTGGCTATGGTTTTCTTCATTTCTCCTTTTCTTCTTTGGGGGAATTAGGGAAGGATGTTGTTGCGTTACTGAAGCGGGTTCGGGTGTTCGCTAGGACTCAGGATATTGGTGCTCGTGCAGCTGCTCACATCTTCAACAGGATCGGGTTTGCTATAGCTAGAGGGGTGGGGGGCCCACTAATTTCTTGTAAATCGATTGACTTTGTAAATTTTTATAATAATAATAATAATAATTGATAATTAATTTTCATAATTTATTATTATTATTATTATTATTATTATTATTATTATTATTATTATTACTATTACTACTACTACTACTATTATTATTATTATTATTATTATTATTATTATTATTATTATTATTATTATTATTATTATTATTATTTTAAAAATTGTGTATATTACAAAGATATAAATTATACCAATACCTTTAAAGGTCCCTTTTGTATAAATAGACAGCAAACAACAACCAAGTTTACGTAACATATGGGTTTATTGAGAGTCGACAGTGAAACAACCAACATGAAAAGCCAATATAAACAGGGTTGGACCAAGTAAGACAAACATCTAATAGTTAATTCATATACAAGGCCATAATATTTTAGTATTACGCATTTATCAAATGTCCAACAAGGTTAAAATAGTAAAATTCTCCCTCAGTTTTTTTTTTTTTTTTAAATGCATCAGTTTGACTGATACATTTTCCAGGACGTAACTTTAACCATTAAGATCTTTAATTGTCTATTAGTAAAAATTGTAACAGCAGGTAATCCTTTTCGCTTTGCCTTTAAGAAAAGTTTAACCATTAATATCTTTAATATCTTTAATTCTTAACTTAAATTAAAACTTGTAACAGCAGGTAATCCTTTTCGCTTTGCCTTTAAGAAAAGTTTAACCATTAAAACATTTTCCAAGACGTAACTTTAACCATTAATATCTTTAATTCTTAAATTAAATTGAAACTTGCGCAGTCTGTCTCTTTGCCCCCCTGTCTCAAAGATCTTTTCTTAAATTAAAACTTATCTTTTATAAAACTTTCCATATTTAAAAAGCTTGCCAAGTTTTGCCACGCTTCTAATCGAGAAATTAAAACTTATCTTTTATAAAACTTGGCAAGCTTTCTAATCGACCACTTGGGCTGATAAGCTTCAACCTTTCTCTATTTTCTTTTTCTTTCCCTATGTCTTGCTCTTTTTACTTAGCTTTTTCTTTGAATTTTGCAAAAGTACTGAGCTTCGGCTCGGAATATTTTTTTTTTTTATGATGTTTGATGATACTCACACTGCTCTTTGCCCCCCTGTCTCTTTTGTTCACACTGCTCTAGCCATTTTCGCACTCCGAAATGGGCTGCAGGCTGGAAAGTTTCTTGACTTTTTAAAGCATTTTCTTAATTTAATGATGAAAATTTTCTTATCAGATAAAGGAAACAGCAGGTAATCCTTTTCGCTTTGCCTTTAAGAAAAGTTTTTGACGGCCTCATGAGTTATGATTGTTAAAACTGGAATGCTCACAGAAAGTAATGATTTTTTAAATGAGAATCAACTTTAGTAAGCCATAATTAGAGCCATAGAGGTGGCAAGCATGTCTGTTCCAGTGTAGGCACTGTGTTTTGGGGCATATTTTGGTGATCTACTCGCCTGGTTTAATTTTGGCTCGGGTCATATTCGGTTTTCATTAAGTAGCTTATTATGATTGGTCATCAATGATAAACCTACTAATTTTCAGCTCGCGTTGGGTCAATTTCTGTTCGAGCCATGTCTTTTGGATATTATTTGAGATTGGGTCAAATATTCAGATCATGCTATTCGGTAGGGGTCATTGTTTAGAGCTATCAAAAATTGATATTTTGACAACAATTTAATCATGTTTTATTTGCTTGTGGTTTGCAGTATCATGAGGAGCAGAATTTACAGGCAGTACTGAGCAGGGCACAGAGAGCTCAAGATAAGCTGAGAACAATGAGGAGTCGTCGGAGCTGCACCCTTTAGATTAGATTCAAAGAGGAAACTGAGTCCGGATCTAGATTTAGTAGTAATTATGTAATCTGATCTTCAGAGATCAATAATGTAGTGTTAGTTGTTCTTTTAGGTTATATTATACCCTACCTTTCTCTTCTGTTGTCATTTTTAAAATGCTGTAAATATTTTCTGTTTTTTAGCAATTAGTTGCAGAATTTGTATATGGATTTCATCCTCTCCTTAATGTATCGCAAACTTAACAGGAGAATCTGTCAGATAGAAATTCGAGTCAAATTTTGAAAAAAGTTGCTAATTCTCATTATGCGTTCTGAATATAGGTTCATATTGATCAGTCTAGTTCAATTTTGGTTGACACCAAATGCAAGTTAAATAACTTGGAAACACAACCAGTGTATGTTTTGCTAGCATTCACCAGGACCTCTGTTAGCAATTGGCATGAATTGAATTGATTTAAACGAGCTTAGGGAACCGAGATGCAACCGCAAATGTTGCCTCAATTTCTCCTAACCAAGAGCATTGCCTTCCATTGTGTAAACTTAAAGTATCAATACACATGCTTGATAAATTAAGGATATATACTTGTTTCGATTCTTTGTGGGCATAGTTAGAGGATCTGGTTAAGAAGTATATAAAATGTTCTAATTATGGTAAAAAAAAACACATCTGGTCCCTGTCTTTGCATCACTAATCATAAACCATGATTGTTATCTAGGACTGCTAATATTTTTATCAGAACAGACCATTGCAGCTACTTTTTCTCATGAACAACAATATTAAAGGTAGCTTGTACATTGTACTCTTGTACATGATTTTACAAGACAAAAAAAAAAAAATCACATCTTGGTCCATATTTGCAAGACTTCATACCCAACCACAAACAATGATCAACATTCAACAGTGTATGGGAAAATGTGTAATCTTTTCATAAAAACATAATTTTGTTTATAGCATTTGGGTTCCTAATATTGCTTATGAACATGTAAGGTTACAGCAATTTCTATCTCTAGGAAGCCTTAATCCTGAGAGGATTGGCGGAAAGAGAGTGGCATATGTCCCTGACCAAACCACACTTCTCAAAAACTTGACCCAAAATTACAAAGGGATAATTGTCATTCAAATTCAAATAATACCTCTACTTGTGAATGAATCCTCATAAGCCGAACAATGGATGAGGTGAAGCGAGCAAGAGCATTGCACTCGTCATGTGTTTTGGCCCCTGACACAGCCCCATAGATAATCAACTTCTTGAGGTTAGGGCATCTTTCTAGAAGTCCAGACAACCACTCAATGAAGAGATCATTGATTACCGTCCACCCCAATTCCAACACAGCTACATTCTCCAAACAAGATGATCCTGGCAAACCATAGTGAAGCACGGAGTCTCTTTCATAGCTTAGGGAGAGATGTTTCAGTCGAGGAAAGCAAACAGAAACAGCCTCCAAATCCACAACTTCATCTTCATCATCAAATACTCCACCCCAGAGTCTAAGATATCTCAATCTCGGTGACTTTGAGATTATATGATAAAACTTTGGCCACATAATTGTGAAGTTGCTAGCATCAACAACTTCGAGATTTTCAGTATTCTCACCAATATCAAAATGCAAAACACTAACATCGTCAATCCTAAGAATCCTCAACCCACCTTTTCCAACAAGCAAAAACATTTCAAGGGTACAATCCTTCAAATGCAGTTTCTCAATATGATCACCCTCTAATATAACCTTGTCCATACTAATAGCGTCCATATAGACATCTTTCAACGAAGTACTATAGAGCTCTAGCGTTGTATGATTATCAGATATGGCAATATCAGGATTAATAAGCTTTAACACCTCAAGCTTAGGACAAATATTGAGGAGCAAACTCAAGTCCAGTGCTGAGATGCTAACACTAGTCAATAACAATGACCTCAATTGAGGAAACCTCTGATAACTAGGTTCTACACCAATGATAGAGTTATGAGCTAATGCCAAAACCTCTAGCTTATGCCGTCCACATTTTTCTAAAATGTTCACACTTGGAATTGTCCTCACATTATAGTATAGCTCGCGCAAAGAGTCTCGTGTATACAACAGCCAAGCAACCACAGGCGCAGCTGAGAACTCGTCGACATCATCCATAAGGATCGAGAGGCGTTGAAGTCCTCTTGTTTGGAATATAGTTTGAGTGATCAAAATTTCCAATCTATATTGTGGGAAATCATGGTACAAAGGCCAATCACTCGAGTCGAACAAGAGAGAATGAAGGTGATTCCTCCAAGCCTCACGCCATTTTCGGCATGAAGTAGATGCAATCACCACATCTCTGGCAGCCCCAAGTTGGGACAATATGTTACCAATAACTTCAACTGGGAGATTATCCATACATCCACACAAACAACCCAAAAGTCCAACCTCAATACAATCTGTCTCCGTGCAACCTAGATTAAACCCAACAACTTTAAAATCTAGTGTAGGATTTATGAGAATCAGGGTTTCAAATTTGCCCCATCAAAAAGCAAAAAAATTGAAAATTTAAGATACCCAGAAACAAAAATTGATAAAATCACTTAAAGAGTGTAACTAAAAGACGAAATTACTGCGAATTATGGTACAATTAGCAATTTTAGAAGCAATTGAATCAAGTTGTTCCCCAACTGAAGCATAAATTATGAAAAAAAAAAATTACGTAGTATAAAAGGAAACTTTTGAGATGATATTTGAAAGAGAACTTACCGTTAGATGTAGATGTCAACCCAGTGGAGTATAGTGTATATCAATTCAACTATTCAGTAGTCTGCGCTGCGGCTGCAATATGGGGCGTTGGCGTGCTCTTCCTATTTTTCAACCTTTCGGGTAAGCATAGCAAGATTAGCGTTTGACGGTGGTCCCCAAAAGTGAAATACTTACCGGGGAAAACAAGTTTATCTCCTAGGAAAATTTTATCAATTACAACCGGTAAAAGTACTTATTTTTGCGGTTTACAAGTCACCAAACATTTTAAACTACGACCAATATCCGATTTTCGGCTACTTTTACCATAATTTTACATCATTAATCATTTATTGATTTAAAAAATAACCCCAACCAATATACTAGTTTGGAATCATTTATTGATATTATGAAAGTCTTGCAAAAATAAACGCAAAAGACAATGTTACTGGAGATGCAAGTGAGTCGTTCATTGATGCTATAGAAGATATGGATTAAGAGATTGATAAGCAACCATTGAATTTCGAGAGCGATGAAGAAGATGATGTGAATTCTACTCATTCAGACACTTATTTTTCTACAAGTCAATCCGGAAAACGCCCCGTGAAAATAGAGGATAATCATTCAACTCCTTCAAAAATGGCAAAAGTGAAGGCTTCTATGACTCATTCCTCCGCAGGTGATTCTACTACTCAATCCGAAAAACGTTGTATATAGGCGAAAGAGGCTAAGGTAAAAGGAAAGAACAAGGTAGATTTGAAGAGTTTGTGTATGAATGGTGATGATGATTTGGTGGCCTCCCTTCATGATGTTTCCAGCAAATTTGGGAAGATATTTGAAGATATCAATGTTAATCTCGGGACTATAGCTAGTGCATGGTCTAAAGCAAAAGATAGAGAGCAAAAGATGGATGAAAAAGTGAACAAGGTTTTGGACGAGGTGATGAAGTTGGATGGCATTTCTCCATCAGAATCTTCAGAGGTTGCTACAATTCTCAAGGCCGAAGAACATAAACTCCGCATCTTCTATCAAGCGCCAACTAATATGAAGAAAAAATATGCAATAGATTTTGATTTTTTTTTTTTTTTTGGAATGCAAGAATTTCAATGCTTTTGTAATCAATAATTTATGTTACTTTGCCTATATTTAGCATATGACATTGTATTGTAATTTGTGTTGCACATTGCATAAATTGTAGCAAAAAATAGCAAAGACAACAAAAAAATAAAAGGAAAACTATTTGTTTCCAAGTTATCTATGCCAAACAAGAGGAAACGAATTGCTTGTAATCATTTACGTTTCCGATACCAAACAACTAGTAAAGGTAACACTATTGGTCGTTTGGTATAGATATTGGAAATGGAGTTGAAAAAAAAACCAAATAAGTAGAAGAAAATGAATCATTTAATCGTTTTCTTTTCATTTGTTTGGTTTAAACATAGAATAAAATCACTTAAACCTAACTCTCTTTATTTTTGTTTGAAGGGACTTTACTGTACCCTCTCTCTTTCTCCTCCATTGAAGCACATACTCTTCTCCATTGAAGCCGCTTCTGAGCTTTCCCCACTCCTTTGAAGCAACTTCTGAGGTAAAATTAATAATTTCTTTTTTATATAATCGAGTATCAATTTCACAATCTAGGGTTTATCGTTAAATCTAATTCTTAGTATAGTCAGTTTAGGGTTCTTCTAAGGTAGATTATTGAACATTTGGTTATAATTACTGAACTTATGAATTAACTATAACGATCGATTTTGTTGCTGGAATCTTGCTATGTGCAATGTACGCTGATATATTCTTAAGCGTGAAGAATTTAATGTGATTTTTGAAGCTTAATTTGTTAATTAAGTCAAATTAAGTTGTTAATGTGTTGCAAGTTGTTGTTTATAATCTGTATTGTAGGCCAAAACTATGAAAATGGACCTCTTCTCCCTAAGCCGGGGTAGGGACGGGCTTGCATAAATGTCATTGTTAATTGTGATGCATTTCTTAGCAGTAATTTGGAGATTTGATGGATTTTTTATGAAGAGCTACTAGTTTTATAATATCATTCTTTGAATTATATTACTGGTTCGTCCGAAATTGATAGTCACATTGTCCCAATAGCTCCTCATCCAGTCATCCTCTCTTCACTACTCCAATTAGTGGCGGATCCAATGTGGGTTTATTGAACCCACTGATTTTTTGAAAAAAAATGAAAATTTTTTATTTAAAAAAAAAAAGCAGAAAAGGATTAAATAGAATATTTGTATGATATATGTCAAGAAATAAAGCTGCAGCCTGGCGGTTTTTTTTTACCTCCCATCAAACAGGCTATAGCTCGGTTTCCCACTTTCCCCCAAATTCTCAAACCCTAACTCCTCTAAAAGGCTAAAACCATAGCCCAGATACCACTGCCCGCAGATCGCCTCCGCACGCCAAAACCCAGATCGAAAGACCGGCCAGACGCGTTGTCGGCGTCGACGCCTCCAGGCCCTCCACCGTGAGTTGTTGCGGACTTGTGGCCTTCCCCCTTTTCCCGGTTTCCTTTAATTGTATGTCGTCTTCTAGCCTTCTGGGCTAATATAAAGTTTTTGGTTTCATGATCTTTTTAGCATAGTCGTTTCTAATATTTTGGTAGCCTGGAGCAAAATGATAATACTTTTGTTGAATAAATTATTTGTTTTTATAATTATAAATATTTATATAATTTGTTAATTCATAAATAATTTTATGTAATTTGTTAGTTATTTCATCCGTTATTTTAATTGCATTATTTACACTTTTCCACTATTCACTCACCTCTTTTGAATTTATTTTGTGATTTATCCGTTAGAATATTATATTTTTAAATATCATATTTTTAAATATCATATTTTTAAATATTTATATGTAATAATTTATTGCATTCGCCCCTTAATTTCGTGATTAATCAATTTATTACATGGTTATGACACACACAAAATGTGCATAATTACACTTCTACGTTGGAATTCTTCTTTGACTCAACTCATTATATAAAAGAGTATTAAATTTACTTGTCCCAATCTATAAATATGATTGAGTAATAAATAATAATCATGTTTCATAGATAATAAATTTAGCCTTTTCTTATAAAATTGAATTAAGCTTACATTAATTTTTTTCTGGTTACTTATAATTAAATAATTACATGATTCAGTTCACTTTTAATAAATGTATCATGTAATAATTAAATTATCACTTCTTATCATGCTTGTAAACAGGTCATTAAATAGAATTTATCAAACAATTTAAAAATCATAATCTTCTTATAATGATGTCACTTCAATTTTCAAAATATATAAAATACCTAATATGATACTATGCGAGTATTAAAAAATTCATACATGCATACATACCAAATAAAATTATGGTGAATAGTCGCAACCACTAAAAATCATCTCACTCGAATTCTCCTATATCTTAAGAATAATTATTGTCAAAATAAAATTGCATTATTAAAATATTCTAAGCCTAAAACAAGAAAAAACCTTCTCATGTAAGAAATAAAAACCTGTAGGAAAACTTCTGAAACGACTACTATCATCAGTATCACATACACATCTAAATCCCTTCTAATTCAAAGTGGAATCTCAATTTTGATAACTTTGATATAAATAATTACTATAAAAAAATAACATTCATTAAGATATCTTTATTTAACTACAACTATAATAAATCATTTTATAATAAATTCAGACATTTAATGCAAGAAAAATAATCCCTCCATTTTTTAAAGTGTGCATCACTTTAATCGGCATAATTTTTAGAATATTGACTTGAATTCGTAAATAATATGCACAAAAAAATTGATACATTGTATAAAATTTCATAGTATCAACTAATTATAATAAATATACGATCAAAATTATTAAAGGTAAAATAATTTTATGTATCAACAAAAATGTATATTAAAGTGTTTCAATTACTTTAGGATGATTTTTTTTCTTTTTTGACAAAAAACTTTAGGATGATTAATTTTGTAGGGTACCCCTCCGTTTCTTTTTATTGGTTATTATCAAATTTTAAATACTATTCATAATACTTCCTCCATTTATTTTTATTGGTTATGTTTAGATTTTAAACATTATTCATAATACTCCCCCCGTCCCAAAATATATGAAACGTTGGACTTTTTTCACTATTCATGTATTAATTTTGATCATTATTTTTTATTAACATAATAAAAACATATTTTATCATAAAATATGTTGTTAAATAGGTATATATATATAAAGTTTTAAAATATAATTTTTAAAATAATTTTCATTAATATTTAATTATATACAAATAAAGTCAAAGTAGTGCATTGACATGTGTGCAATATTGACTGTATCATGTATTCTGAGATAGAGAAAGTATTAGATAATCTTCAAATTTACTCACAAAAGTAAAAGAATCATGTGAGATCATGTTTGATTCATCTCAATGAATGCTCTATTAATATTCAATCGTTATAATTTTAAAAAGTATGTAATGAATAATAATCAAATAGGTGTATTGACAAACGTGTAAAAGTCAAAACGTATCCAATAAAAGGGACAAAGGGAGTATTATACTTTAGATATAAGGTAATTTTGTGAAAATTTAAGAAAATTTTACCTACAGCTACCATTATAATGACTACTTTGAGAACAATAACTACCATTTATATATTTATTTATTTTGTAAAAAAAAATCTAAAATTATAACAACTACTTTGAGAACAATAACTACCATTTATTTATTTATTTTTTTTGTAAAAAAAAATCTAAAAAAAATCTACCACAAAAACCTTGAGTAACACAACTACATTTAATTTCTTGGCAATGATCTCTAATTGAGGGGGCTAAAAAATTGGTCGTTTCGACGACGAGGGAAGGGAGGAGGGGCGGTTTCATCGACCTGAGAAGGGAGGGGCTATTTTGGGGATGGGGGAAGGGGGGTGGTTACGATGGTGTAGGTGGGTCGTCCGAGTGGTTTTAGGGGTAGGGAGGGGTCGATCGGCTGTTATCGGTTGTTAGGGGAGGCGGGCGGTCGAATTTCGGTCGAGCTAGGGGTTAGGGCTAAGGGGAGGAAGGATGGTGGCTGGGAAGGGTTTTTAATTTTTTTTTTCCTGTTTTACAAAAAAAATTTGGACCAATTATGTTGCAACACATCACACATGGCTTTTACAAAATAATATTCACCCTTTCTTTAAGTTACTGGTAAATCGACCTAGTGGAAGAAAATCAACCCAAAAGTTCATAGTGCTCCCTAATAAATGTAAGTTGGGATTATTGAGAGTAAATCGCTGAAAGTTCGGATTAATAAATTAAAGTGAATTTTTCTAAAAAATAAAACTTAGATTTTGGAAGCACCCAATATAATAGATCAAAAAGCGAAGACAAGTCGAATTCAGGGTTGATTGGTGGATGAAATGGAGTCGTTTGACTCTTGGAATTGCCCTTTTTAATCTTTTTAGTTTTAATAAAAATGTGTTCCTTTAATGGAAGTGGTTTTACTTATATTTGTTGGGAAATGTAGCAAAATTTCAATTTCAGATTTACATAAACCCTTGTTGAAGGAGGATGGTAGTAGGTATTGTTAAACCCATTTGTATGTGATAACGGTAAAAGTCATTACAACATCATGACCTTGTATTATGATATATAGTCCCTACGTTCCACAATATAGTTTCTGTTTTCCTATTTTAGAGACCCAAAATTTTGTTGTTGTTTTTATTTTTGAATAGTATGTAAAGATCATTATACCCTTATTTTTTGACTTTATTCATTGAACTTCCTAATTTACCCTTAACTTATCCACTTGCATTGTACTTTTTTCACTTTCTCTCTCTAACTTTTGTCTATAATTGTACTTTTTATTTTTTTTCCCTTAAATTATCCACTTGCCTTGTACTTTTGTCTAACTTTTATTTAGCTTTTTTCCACTTCTCCTCTCATTTCTTAAATACCGTGAAAAAAACATAATAGGAACTATATTATGGGACGGAGGGAGTATAAGATATGGTTTTGTCAGATCGCAAGAAATGTGATTGACATGTATGAAGCATAGATCTCAAGAAAATTTTATCCATTTGAATTATTAGGGTCCTTTAGGGTAAGGCGCACTGATTTTGGGTTGTCTCCATTATTTCAGCAACATTCATAGACTTTTAGTTGTATGTTAGAAAATACCTTGCACAACACAAAACATCATCACCAACTTCTCTTGTTTTATCAATAGTCCCATCGTATGTTTAAATGTATATTGGTAAGCCTTATATGCGTTGTCCTCACTCGTTGTAATAGCTTAAAGGTAAATATCGTGAATAACCTTAATTGGTATTGTGTAACGGCTTCTTATGCCAATAGTAACTTATGTTACTTTACTGTCCTTTCGTTTGTTGTAAACTCAGTTTAATTAATGTAATTTCAGCTGTTTTTTTTTAAAATAAAAAAAATCTAAAAAACTTACAAAGAATTGATACAAGCTTTGGTGTATGGAAATATTAAAAACTAGGTTAGGTCTCGTGCCATGCACGACAATTTTAAAATATTAATATCAACTTTTCAATATAATTGGTTATTTTACAACAATAAAACAAAAAATCTAAAAACACCATGGACAATCTTTGATTAAAATATGAAAGATAAGTGGATACATCTAATAAGTATAAATTGAATAATTTGATATTCTTAAATACAAATTAATAAAATCGTCTATTAAGTAATTGAAATATTGATGTGTAGATATTGTATTCAAATATATAATTATATATAGTATCAACATGTTTTGGATGAGGTCAATAAATAATACTGTAATATTGATCTTCATGAGATTTTTGTGTGTGTTTATATTAATATTATGAAGTATAGTCTAACTAATTTTTAAATATTAAGGTAGTAAATAGTAATGTTTCTATAAATAAAATAAAATAAAATAATTTAATACAGTAACTCATTTTCACTTAGAGAAGGGAAAGAGCGGGGTTATTATCATTCAAGGGGTAGTAAAAGTATATGCACTACTCTATTGTGAATTCTAATCAATAAATAAACAACTTTAGGGGAAATAAAATATATATGTATATACTCTCGTGTAGTAAATCATTATATGTCACAAATCATATTAATATTTTCTATTATAGTCATAAATGATTGTGTGAAAAGGTAAATCAAATCTTTTATATTTAAAGTAATTACCTTTGTTATTAACATATATAATAAATTATTTTCGTATAAGATATTATTCTATGATTGATTTATTTTTTTCAAAAAAAAAAAAAAAATTAAGGACACACCAAGAAATAATACGTGTCATTGCTGATATGTCTTTTAGTACATATTATTATTATTATTATTATTATTATTATTATTATTATTATTATTATTATTATTATTATTATTATTATTATTATTATTATTATTATTATTATTATTATTATTATTATTATTATTATATAGTACATATGTTGTCGTTGTCCGGGCCTTTCGCGATGGGTTGAATTCTGCTATTCTAATCCAGCTAGATTGTATTATGGGGACCACACCTTATGTTCGTCTCGGGGGTGCAGCAGGGTGATCCCCTTGGTCCTCTTCTTTTTGCTTTGGTTTTATAACCCTTGGTGTGTAAAATCAGGGACAATTTTGATATGTCTTCAGGCTTGGTATTTGGATGACGACACTGTTATTGGTGACACGTTGGTGGTGGGGAAGGTTCTGCAGTTGATTATGGAGGAAGGGCCTCGTTTTGGGTTACATCTTAACGTGGAAAAAACTGAAGTTTTCTGGCCTACAACAGACCCTCGAAGCAAGCTTGTGGGTGTCTTTCCACCTAATATTGCTCGACCTTTGCGTGGTGTTAAGTTGCTTGGTGGTCCCGCTAGTTCCGATTCCGGTTTTAGTGGTGAGCTTGTGATGCAGAGGGTGACCAAGACCATTGCGCTTATGGATAATGTTGTCATGCTTGATGATCCTCAGTGTGAGCTATTGTTACTTAGGGCTTGTACCGGAGTTTCTAAACTCTACTTTGCATTGCGTACTTGTCCCCCTAGTACTTTTGAGGCGGCTCAGTGTACATTCGACGGGGCTCTTCGATCTTCTTTGGAGCGTATTGTTACTGCTTCGGGGCCTGGGTTTGGCGATTGGCAATGGCGGCTTGCTACCTTACCATTTGCGTTTGGAGGACTTGGGGTATATTCCGCAGGTGATGTTTGTCATTATGCTTTTCTTGCTTCTCGGTTACAGTCTGCTGGGTTGCAAACATAGCTTCTACGACATGCTGGCATTGTTAGTCTTGGACGAGCCTTTGAAGATGCGTTGAGTCTATTTAATGGAATAGTGGAGTCTAACATTATGAGTAATCCTAGTGAGGTCGCTGCCCCTAAACTCATGAAGAAATTGGCAGATATATATTTCACAAAGGTTACCGCTTCTGCAGAATCCGCCTATTCTTTGTCTCCTCGGCAATCAGCATTGTGGAAATCGCAGCAGGGAGATCACACCTCTTCTTGGCTTCGGGCAGTCCTTGTTTTTGGGTTGGGTCAGACGATGAACGTAAAGACCTACCGATGTGTGTTGTGCTACAGGATGGGTGTTCCATTGTTTTCTATCTCAACGCCGTGCTCTGCTTGTTCTCGGGTTTTTACTGGGGATATTTTCGGTGATCACGCGGTGTCGTGTGCTGGTATTGTGGGTATTAAACATCGGTATAATGTTGTCCGGGATACCCTTGTTGATATCTGCTACAGATATGGGATTTCAGCAAGAAATGAGGTTGACATAGGGTTGTCTGGAGGGAATGACGGGCCCCTCAGACCTGCTGATGTGTTACTTTATTCCTGGGACTGTGGTTGCGATGTTTGTGTGGACTTAACAGGGTCTTCTCCTTTGACACAAACAGGGCTATCTGACTTTGTTCCTGGACGGGTTGTGGCTGATGCGGCTCATCGGAAGCGGGTGAAGTATGAAGCTAGTTGTCAGCTGATTGGATATGGTTTCATTCCCTTCTCCTTTTCTTCGCTTTGGGAATTAGAGAAGGAGGCTGTTGTGTTGCTGAAACGGGTTCAGAGGTTCTCGACGACACAGGACATTGGGGCTCGTGCTGCAGCTCATATCTTCACTAGGGTAGGCTTTGCTATAACTAGAGGAGTGGGGGCCCAGATTGTATCTCGGCTTCCCACTAATTTATTATAAGTTGTATGACTTTGTCTGTTTTTGAGATAATAATAATAATAATAATAATTATTATTATTATTATTATTATTGTTATTGTTATTTAAAACATATTTACTTAAAAACCTTTACAAAGCCCACCTGTCCCATAATTAGACGATCATACAAAGATCCACCCTATTTATTTATCAGACCCATTTTATAACTATGGCGGGTCATGGCTTTTAAAGGCCTCCATTCCTATTTCCTACCCCTAGGAGTTATTTCATTGAAGCGCACTCAACGTTCTCCATTGAAGCGTTCTCCGTTGAATCTAATTCTTGTATCCCCCATTGAAGCAGCTTCTGAGGTGAGTTGTTTGCTGTTGTTATCATCACATCAATTTCACAATCTAGGGTTTATATTTGATCTAATCTAATTTAATTATCAGTGCTTTAAGTTTAGGGTTCGTAAATTCTTAGATTATGAAACATCATATCCAAAAGAAAAGAAAATAAAATTATGAGCGTAATTTGGTTATTGAATCAAATATCCCTAAAATTATGTATTTTTCGAGATAATTCAATATGAAATTAAATCTCTTTTCCCTGGGCCTAGGGCGGCCGCCCCTCCTGCCCTGCCTCAGGGACAGGCCTGAGTTTTTAGATAATTACGTGGTGTTTGAATGTGTGATGAACTTTAGCTATCAATTTTGGGTTTTGGGGTGACTATTGAAAAAATGGTTGAAATTGGGGAAGTATCTGATTTAGGGTTTCTAGAAGTAGTTCATTTGTTGAGGACTTGGGGTAGATGATAGTCTGATAGACTGATTGTCGAATTGTCATTTACTCATTTGTCTGTTGAATCGTTGTCTGTTGAAGTGTTGATTGTTGATTGTTGATTGTTGAAGTGTTGAACACTTGAAATGTGGAATGTCTATTGTTTTAGAGTGTTTATCAGTGGAGGTTGTTCTTGAGGTAGCTATGTACTACATTGTTCTCATGTTCTGTAATTAGTGTAATCTGTACATTGTTCTTGACTTCTTGTCATGGGTTATCGTCGATTTATTGCAGAAGTCGATTAGAAGGGGATAATCTGTACATTCACAACGGACTTCTTGTCACGGTGGCACGGCCTCGAACAATCGACCTGGTGTCTGGTGAGCTTGCCTTTCCGGTTTCCTTTAATGCCTATTGCTGGCTTGCTGTGAATTCATGTGATTGTGAATGTTGTCTTTCATTGCTGTCGAATTGTGATTTGTGAATGTTGTCGAAATTGTCTAATTGTGAATGTTGTCGAAATTGTCTAATTGACTAATTGCGAATATTGTCTTTCAGTTTTTGTCTAATTGCATTTGCTGAATTGCTGCCTAACTGCCTTGCTGCTTGACTAGTGACTTGCTATCTTTCTATTTACGAACTAAAATGTATACCCATTCCCCAATCAGATGGTTATTGCTACAAATATGATCATGATTGCACTTCTAGAACTCCACATGATCTTACAGTTTTTCTTTCATCATGACAAGTTCTACAAAATGTATGCCCATTGCCCAATCAGATGGTCATTGCTACAAAACCCCCCCATCCCTGTCTCTCACTCACCCACACACAATATAAAAACAAAAGGGGGCTAATATACATAACCATTATAGCTACAAATGATTCTACAAACAATTAAGCCCCACATCTATACCATTACACACTAAATATATCCTTTTCAACACAATCACCACTATTTAACCAGAGAGAAGTTCATACTCCCATCAACTAGGTTGCTAGAATTTTTTTAACGGCGAGATAACGGCAAGGTTACCGTATGGAAACAAAATGTATATTGGGGTTACAGTGTGGAAAGTGATATATGTTAGGGCACAACGTAGAAAAGTGAAATTAACAGGGTTACTATATAGAAAAACCCTTTTTTTTTTTCTTTTTTTTTTTTTTTTTTTTTTTTTTTTTTCAATTGTAGAGATCATGCTTTGAAAATTCCATATATTCTAACATATCTACAGAGTAGTTAACTAATTCACCGACTTTCAGGCGTGAGGCTAGGGGTTGAATCACACCAAGGTGGTGGGGGTCTCCCAATAAAGAGTGGTAAAATTATAAAATATGTATATTACCTCTTTCATGATCTGTTACCTTTTGCTTCTAATCTTTGAAAAAATGTATCTGTACTGAGTGTTTTAGTTTGATGTTCTTTCTCCGATAAACGAACTCTTGCTGAAGATAATGCCTGGTATTGTTGTTTTTCTAATTTCATATTTTAGGCTTTCAAGTATGTGAAAATGAAAGTTTAATTAAAAGTGAAAGAATAGTAAACTTTGCTCTAATTTTTGTGTTTAGTTTGGGTCAGCGACAATGCAGAAATGTCATAATCTTTTTGTTTTTTTTCTTTGTTGGGGGAGAAGGAAGGGGGGGGGGGGGGGTAATCTGACCCATACCTGTGTTCTGCTTGTGATTGTTCAGCTTTTGGTGAAGGAGTTCTGTTTTACCTCTAATATATATAAATCCTGAATTTAATCAGATCCGATGGAAGCAAAATATTTCCGAATTCTGAGGCTATTAGGAACTGGTTACAAAGCCAGAGCTGAAGCAGAAGGTCGCTTGTTGTGTCTTAAACTGGGTTACAGTCATGAAGTTGAGTTGCCAGTTCCACCCACTGTTCGTGTCTTCTGCTTTAAACCTGACATAATTTGTTGTGCTGGTATTGATAAAGCAAGAACGCATCAGTTTGCTGCTGCTGTTCGTAGTGTCAAACCCCCTGACTCGTACAAAGAAAAAGGTATGCGTTACAAGGATGAAGTCATAAAGTTGAAGCCTGGTAAGAAGGATAGATTGAAGTAAAGAGGTTTGATTTTTGTACTAGCAGTAGCAGAATGTGTATCTGCTCATTGCTAAGTTTGAAGTTTGTAGTTTGAATTTTGTATTCTGTTATAAGTATAGAACTGTTTATGATTTACGAGCATTTTTCAGGATAGCAAATTGTTTATGTTGAATCTCCATGAGATGAACTTGAATAATGTCCATTGAATTTCATGTTGCAAATTTTTCCGGTTGATATAAAAAATCATGTACAAGATATGAGCCATACTAAGATGTTGCTAGGGACTTGCTCTTAGGTCGCACTCTATGTTTTGAAGACAGAACTGTTAAATTAATTGGATTGGATAAATCAATATCGGATCTGATGCAGATCAAATACTCAAGATTTTATAGTTTTATTAGTACCATAATAACAAATTAAAATAACGTTGAGTTAGATCTTACAACGACGCTTTGATTGCTTTCCGCTAATTAATTTTCCGAACTTATAATTTTTTTTAATTAATATTTATAATTGAGAGAATTAGAGAATTAAATATTATATGAGAATTTTTTTTTTTTTTTTGAGAAGTAGATATTATAAGAGAGTAAGAATTAGAGAATAAGAGATTTGAGAATAGATGAGTTGATGAATTGTGGAGAAAAATGGAGGAAGAAGTGAAGTATTTATAGGAAAAATGATGAATTAGCCGTTAGAGTGGTTGTTGGAATATATCCGTTAATATGGCTGTTACAATATAGCCGTTTATGGCTGTTGGAAGCTGCGAAAAGTAGCCGTTATGCACGGGCCGTGCTGTGCCTGGCAGGCCACGTGTCGTGCTGGGTCGTGCCTGGCCGTGCCGCGTGTTGTGCTAGCGGGCCCGTCGTGCCTGTGTCGTGCTCGTGTCGATTTATCAAAATTTTGTTCACGGCACGGCCCACGACCCACTGCTGGGCCACCGTGCCGTGCTGTGCCTATGGCGGGCTCGTGCCGGGCCGTACCACCGTGCCGTGCTCGTGCCGCCCGCAGGCCGACACGACCCATGCCCATCTCTACCTGTTTTAATTCACATGTAGGTTACTTTCCTAACATTAACATATGTTCTAAGTTTGTAACTCACATGTAGGTGCTTCCCTCACACTTTTCAATGATTTACTTTATTCTAGTAAAAAATAAAGTGTAACAACTAACCAAATGAAGTATATTTATACTTAGTACGAAGTATTTTTAAACTCAAATCAGAAAAGATACATGTCTCTATTTTATTACAATTCTCTATTTTCATTTTAATCCAATGTGTCACATGTATTCTAACAAATATTTTTTTTTTAAATTTTTTATTACACCATCTTTCTTAACTCTTTCATTAAGCTTATATATATATATATATATATATATATATATATAGCCACAATAATCCAAATCAACCATATTTCATCTCCCACGCACACTTCATCTTCATCTCCCCTATTCAAATCAACCTTTTCCTTTTCCCTCTTTAATTTTAGTCCCTCCACTTTATTTTTAATTTAAGCCTAATCTTGAATTAAAGTCCCAAAAATATTTCTTTAATCATGTTTTTGGTTACACATTAATCCCATAATGATTTATTGGTATTTTCTCACTCATCTCTCAATGCAATTTTCTACGAACAACCTGTGCATTGCACGGACCATAAGGCTAGTTAATAAAATATAAGTTTCCCTATCTTATAAGCTTCAAATTATTTGCAATTAAATTGACAAGAATTAATAGTTCTCCAAGAGCTCTAATTAAGCTAATACTCGTCTATTTCTTATTAGATCTATCTTTTCAATATTACATCAATCAATGATATCAATAACAATTTTATCACCTACTTCATATTATTCTATGGGTAATGTGCTATCAATTTAAAACAACATGAGTATGTAAATATGTTGCAAGATACAAAACTGTTCATCAAAGAACCTACCATGGTGCACTATAGATTTTTTCTATTGTTATAATTAATTCCCAAAAATGTTCATCATATTGTGGAATGCAAGAAGCTATTAGAAGGTGAAGAACGGCTAGTGGAGGTAATGCACATCTATCGTGAAGGCAATAGAGCATTTGATTGCCTTGTCAATCAAGGAGTTTCGCAGAACAACAAAGTAGAGTTAGTGCAGTTCCCAGCCTTTAGCTATAGATCGTATTTTACATGCATGAGGATAGAGTAGGTGTAGCATTCCCTCGGTTTGTCCCACCTTAGTTTAGTTTGGTTGTAGTTGTTTATTTTTGGAGCCTACCACTCGTTTGCATCAAAAAAAAAAAAAAAAATGTTATATGTAAATCTAAAAATCCAATCCAATTTTCAGTTTATATAATGATTTCAGTTTATGTAAAGATAACTAAATAATTTGTGATTGAGGTGGGATCTAGGGAGTCCTTACAAATTCAGCTCATGAAATTCTTACAGGAACTAATCTTCTAATTAAATTGCAGAAAAAAAAAATTAAAAAACTGACAAACTAATTTTCCCTTTAAATGCTCCTTCTCAACAATTTTTTCTTTTTTTTTTCTTTTTTTTTATAATTTTTGTACAACAATCTTCATGCTTGAACGTCAACATTTGTCATTTGGTGCAGATCTATGGCACACAGTATGGTACAATCACGTTATTTTTCCGATTTATTGAGTCTAATTAAATTCAGATTATTATTTATTAATTAATTAATGTGGGTTTCTTAACAAAACCGTCACTTTCTTTGAATAATTTTCTATAACTAACTTATTAAATCTAATGGCTTTGATCACACTCTATAGCACCTTTCCAACCCCAACATTATTATGAACTTTGTTTCTGTCCTTTCAAGTTTTCTTTCTTTTATCTTATTTTATTGTTATTACACTAATTACTAATTGAGTGCCATTATGATTTATTTCCCTTATTTGTTATGTGATTGCTTTTATTAATGTCCTACTTTGTTACCAGAATTTTCACCACAAAATTACTTATACTTTCCAAGGTGCATCATTGACTTTTTATTTTCACCACACATTTGCTTATAAGGTATTAGCAAGTGAGCATGCACTATGCATAAGGTACAACCGACTAAACATAGAATATTGATGATTATTATTACCGTTGTTCAATTCTTTGCTTTTATTTCATAATATTACATGATTCACGAGATTTTGTGGTGGTGTATCTTTATCAATATTGTCCTTCATAAGGGGAAGAGACGTGGTTGATTCATAAATAATCAATCAATTGCAGATTTGCATGGATTTGTTCAAGTACAATTACTGGTATTGTATAATAACGTTTTTTAGAATGTCATATGTTAAACAATATAGTGGTCACATGTTTAGGTATGTGATTGTATACCTTTAATTTCGTCACCTGTTCGTGAAATGCGTGACTACTTCGTCAATGTAAAAAATGGAATGTTGTAGGTGTATACTTAATTATAAGTGCAATTAAATGACATTCCTTATTTTCGAAGCCCTTACCAAACTGTGTACTAAGCAACTAACTAACAACACTACAACAGGACATAGAGAACCACCCCCCCCCCCCCCCCCCCCCCCCCCCCCCCTATTTGGAATATTTTATCTTGCCATTTTTTTGTGTGAAATCTTACTATTTTGTTTGACCTTCATGATTTATTATTCCTAATAAATTGCCATGTAATCTAATTAAATTTTAATCTTGTAACTTAGCTAACTTTATTACAGGGATTGGGGTGGGAGGAGAAGAATGTGTGACATAAATTAAAATGTTATACTAGATCGAATTTTTAGTCAATTCAAAGGATTTTAAAGTAATTTATAATTTTCTTTTAACAATGCACCAACAAGCTTTTCAGCAAGTTATTGACTTCAAAGATTCTGAATTGGATGTTTGCCAAAATTAAAAAAACCACTATAGAAAACAATTGTGGAGTTCAAACAAACAGTTTTCCATTCTTGGACACCATATTTCTAATTTCTTCTATAATCATTTTCTTATAGTTGATTGCTTACTTCCATCAAATTGCAAATGCTTTTTTAAAAACAAATAATTATGTTGTTGCTTATCAACTTTTTTTTATACACATTGCACATATAATTTAGTACATGTAGAGTTGTAGGGTTGTAGAGTTATTGTCTTGTAGACTTGTACCCATGGAATTTATATGGAAATTCTTTGTTAATACTCCATATTAATTTTTTTTATCAATTTCTCTTTTAGTAATAATATTTATGAATTTATAAATAAAAAATTAAATACATAATGTCTTGTTATTTATAGTTACAAAATCCTCTTTTTTTGGTTGATTTATTGGTTAATACACAGACAATGATACATAAGATCAATATGAATATGTGATAGAGTATCTGTATGGAGTAAATCAATTTTGATTATGTAAATCTTGTATAGATATAATATCTTGTTAATCAATTTTGATTATGTAATTAGTGTTACTAGGCTAACAAGATTTACATAATCAAAACTGATTGACAAGATATTCTTCCATCACAATGGTTAATTATAGTCCAAATATGGTAATCCGAGTTAAAATAATGTCACATCAATGTGAAAAGTTGTAATATTGTACTATATATGACAATATGAGTCCATGAATCCACCCCTTGTCGCAAATATTACCATCTACCATGAGTCCATGACTACCAAATGCGTTTTTATTTATATTTTATTTTATGAAAATTAAATATTAATAAATTCAAATAAAATAAGTTTAGTAAAAATAAGTCTAGATACGTTTTGATAAAGATTAACAAGAGTCATCCAACTTCAACTTATAACTAAAATGACGTATAATAAGTGGATAATAATTTAATTAGTTAAGTTTGAATAAGTATATAAATCAGTTGATCGAATACAATGCATTTGTTACACATATAAAAAATAATAAAAAAAAAAAAAAAAAAAAAAAAACTGAAACAAAGTGTATATATTACACATTTGCATCTCCTCATGTGCATACTAAGATTTCCAAGTTTGGTGTAAAAGCAATTAAAATCCACCAATTTAATAATTAGTCAAAAGGAATAATAAGAAATTCAATAAAAAAGGGTATGATGGAAACTGTGATACATAGAACATTCTGTTAATTTGTTTTGGCCCTTTACCAATAAAAGTTGCTCACTTGTCTGTTACTGAAAGGTTTTCAACGTGCTCTACTCTGAACCTACCAATTTTTGCCAGCTTTTTTCTTTTTAATATCTTACACTTCATATTTTTATTATTGGGTAGATCTTGTTTCTTGGATGGTAAAAATATTGAATGTGTGTTTTAGTATTTAAGCTGCTTTTCTTGCTCTTTTGTTTACACCAATTCATTTCTCTTTCTCTCTTTTTTCTCTCACAATTCAAGCAGGGAAAACTAAAAAAACTTAGGTAATTTGATTAAATTTTGTCGCATGTTATGTTTTCATTCATACCATGATATACCCTATTAGTCTATATTAAGTTGTCACGTTACTAGTTCAGATTAAACTGTTAGCGTGACTATTTAATTTTAAATGGAAGGGGCCAAGGGGCCGAGGGGTGTAGTTACATTTGATTACTAACGCGTTTTTTCATGTGTTGATACAGGATCAAGGAAAATGGTGAATATATGCTGCATTGGAGCAGGGTATGTAGGGGGGCCAACAATGGCAGTGATAGCCCTGAAATGCCCTTCAGTTAAGGTGGTTGTAGTGGATATCGCGGTTTCGAGGATTAATGCTTGGAATAGTGATCAATTGCCTATCTATGAGCCTGGCCTTGATGAAGTGGTAAAGCAATGCAGGGGAAAGAATCTGTTTTTTAGCACTGATGTGGAGAAGCATGTAAGGGAGGCTGATATTGTGTTTGTTTCTGTTAACACTCCTACCAAAACCCGAGGGCTCGGGGCTGGTAAGGCTGCCGACTTGACCTATTGGGAGAGCGCGGCTAGGATGATTGCTGATGTCGCGGTTTCTGATAAGATTGTGGTGGAGAAGTCTACTGTTCCGGTGAAGACTGCTGAGGCTATTGAAAAGATCTTAACTCATAATAGTAAAGGTATGTTAATTTTCTTGTAAATTAGTTAAAATGTTGTATTCGTCTAATTGTCTATGCTAACCAAGAAAATTTTAAAATTGTCAAGCCGTGTTAGTTTTACTTTTCGATCATTAAATTCAAATTAGATACGAAATACTTCGTAGTATTTATTATATGTGACAAAAAATACTAGTAAATGGATAGATACAACTTTGATTAGTAAAAAGTAATGTC
Source organism: Chenopodium berlandieri (assembly GCA_034703905.1). Classification (NCBI taxonomy): domain Eukaryota; kingdom Viridiplantae; phylum Streptophyta; class Magnoliopsida; order Caryophyllales; family Amaranthaceae; genus Chenopodium; species Chenopodium berlandieri. The sequence continues at coordinate 62,301,620 of CM068285.1, read as the reverse complement.
TATCCCAGATAAATTAACAAAAGTTGGTTTAGTAAAAAGAATTAAATCAACTGATTTTGACAATTGAATTAGGTAGTTTCTATGGTTTATTGGGCTACTACATACTCTGCTAGCATTATTGTCCTATGTCTTTCTGCAAACCTAACCGTACCCATGGTCCCATGGCATGAACAACATTAAATAAATTATACATCATGGAAGAATAAATGTTGTATATATCTTTAAGTTTGTTGTAAAATTTTAGAAAATAATACTTAATATTCGAGATTGAATTACATGTGTATAATAATTTTTTTTTTTTTTAAGGTAAGTGGTTGAATTAATATTTTATTTTAATTACAAAACAATATAGCTCAAAAACAAAGAGAAGTTAAATTTTGAATGTAGTATAGTAATTTACACTTTGTCTTGGTATTTTGATACTTGTTAATGTACGCAAATTAGATCATGGACACATGTAAACGGAATCACATTGTGACAATGGATTTATTATGGTAACAGGAATAAAGTTCCAGATTCTATCAAACCCAGAATTTTTAGCTGAAGGAACTGCAATCCAAGACCTGTTCAACCCAGACAGAGTCCTCATAGGAGGCAGGGAAACCCCTGGAGGCCAAAGGGCTGTACAAGAACTCAAAAATGTGTACGCGCAATGGGTGCCTGAGGACAGGATCCTAACCACTAACCTATGGTCAGCCGAGCTGTCTAAGCTCGCGGCTAATGCATTTTTAGCCCAAAGGATTTCATCGGTCAATGCTATGTCCGCGCTATGTGAGGCAACGGGTGCTAATGTGTCACAAGTCTCCCATGCGGTTGGTAAGGACACAAGAATTGGACCAAAATTTTTGAATGCTAGTGTTGGTTTTGGAGGGTCATGTTTCCAAAAGGACATTCTTAACTTAGTGTACATTTGTGAATGTAATGGCTTACATGAGGTCGCGAATTATTGGAAGCAAGTGATAAAGATTAATGATTACCAAAAGAGCCGGTTTGTGAACCGTGTTGTTTCATCTATGTTTAACACCGTGTCTGGCAAAAAGATTGCAGTTCTTGGTTTTGCATTTAAGAAGGATACAGGGGATACAAGGGAAACCCCTGCTATCGACGTTTGCAAAGGTTTAGTTGGTGATAAGGCGTTGTTGAGCATTTTCGATCCTCAAGTGACCGAGGAGCAAGTTATGAGGGACTTGGCTATGAGGAAGTTTGATTGGGATCATCCGGCTCATCTTCAGCCTATGAGCCCTACCGCGACTAAGGAAGTGTCCGTGTGTTGGGATGCTTACGAGGCTACTAAAGATGCTCATGCTGTTTGCATTTTGACAGAGTGGGAAGAGTTTAGGAATTTGGACTACAAGAAGATTTTTGATGGTATGAGGAAGCCTGCATTTGTGTTTGATGGTAGGAATGTTGTTGATGTTGATAAGTTGAGGGAGATCGGATTCATCGTTTACTCGATTGGTAAGCCTTTGGATCCATGGCTTAAGGATATGCCTGCTTTGGCATAGCGCCTTTGCTAATTTTGGTTGCACCATTGGAGGGCTGACTAGCCTAGCTAGCTAGCTCCTCCAATTAAGTGAAGGAAGATCAGTCATTGTTATTCATTTAATTTGTTATCAAGTTGTTATTATTATTATTTGTCATTTTGGCTTTTGGATTATCATTGAAATCTAATTTACAAACTTTTTTGCATAAACCATAGAGATCATATACTATTCTCTATGCATGTCAAGCATTTGAATGATTTTATATTTTTTTTATTTGAGCTATATAAGTTAAGTGTCCTGTTTTCTTTCTTTCTTTCTTTATTTTATTTTATTTTATTTGAATTGATACAATGTGATCATCAAATTATCAAATTTTGAGAAATAACAAGTTCACAATAGATATTTAAATGTTATGAACAAAATAAAAGTCATTCATTTCCTCTTTCAAAAAAAAAAAGAAGTCATTCATTTCCTTGCCCTTCAAAGAAGTGCACATTATGAACAAAAATAAACGTCACAAATGTTCTGAACTAGTTAGGATAAGATAATGTCAACCAATTTTTTTTTTTTTTTTTTTAACTTCAAGGGTAAATCCGTTACTTAATAATGTGAAAGGTACATTAGCCTCTAATTAAGGCCGTTTTCAGCCTCTCTTTTAATATTACCTTGCTGGTAGTGAAAAGTTCATTAGAACTATGTTAAAAAACATTTATATACATGAACTCGTTGATGTGATTGAAAGTGGAGGGCCCATGTTACGAAAGATGCCACAATAGATCTTTGGTATAATAAGAAGTGTACTTATTAACAATATTGCCACTAGATTGACAAATGTCAATCATAAAGATTAACATGTATTTTCTCATCCTTTTGGATGCCATTGTTGGTCAATTATAATGTTTTGAACATTCGTCAATAAGATCCTTGCAATTTGTAAGTAAAAGCATGATAGGTATCAGATTATTCTTACTTTTCATATGTTGATTTTATCTAATATTTTTCTTAAAATTTGATTTTGTTGTGATTTCCACATAGTGTGCGAACTCATTAGCATGAAAATCAAAATTCCAAGCTTTAGAGTACTGATTATTGTTTTAAAGTTTACTGGGTGCATACCATAAAATGTCACATAGATTGATTTTAGTTAAGATAATTCCCAATCGATGAGTATAGAGCCTTAACTTCTAATAATTACCTAAATTATAATAACAAGTGGCGCTCTTGAGCTGGGCGTCAAGTGAGCTAATCATTGTGAGGTGAGCCACATAAGCTAAATGTGTAAGGTCGAGCAACATAGGTAGTTCATCAAGAACCATACTTTGATACTCATGAGTCTGAAGGTTTAATCTATATTATCTGAGCAACAAATCATAATGAACATTGCTTTATATGCTCATCTAACGTGCATAATGAATGTATGTCTATCGATTTGGTTAGAATTGTAGGTGTTTTATCTGAAATTCAAAATCAAATCCGTTTACATCATTATTGGTGTGGGTTTCATTTCAAAAGCTGACTTATAATCTTAAACAATAACCATATACGACTTGCCATTACTCGATACATACACGAACTCGCTACTTGCACTTATGATTTCTCTTTTTTCTATGGAAAGTTAACTCTTTAACTCGTACAAGAAATCAAAGCATGATATTAATTAAACTTCAAATATACAAAGTGACAAATTGTCGAATTACATAGGAATAGTCAGTCAACTAATGTATCAATCAACAAGTGATGTTGTACAGTACAATCCAACTTTAGGAGAGAGAATATACACTCCCAAAAGACGCGGTATTTAGCATTATTAATTCATCCCAAAATATAAAACCTTTGTTCTTCTCCTCCAAAACCCACCATTTTTCAGAAATTCAACGTTCAATTCATTCAAGTTTGCTACAAATTAATCATCATCTGAATTTTTGTATTGATTTTATCATCTAGGTATTTTAAATTCATGCTGCAAATTTACTCATTTGATTGATTAATGCGATAGAAAAGAGGAAAAGAAGAGAGAGAAAATGGGGTGTGTTTCCAGTAAAACAGCGGATTCTAAAGCTAATAGAGTTGCTCGATGGCGTTCCACTGGCATTGTTGCTCTTCGAGACTCCAAATTAAAGGTCTAATTTTTATATTGATTGAGAAAATTTATTGAAATTTTCCAATTTTATGATATGGGATGCATGCTTTTCTGGGAATATTTGCTTTGATTATGTTTATGTTTCGATTAAATGGATTATGATTATTGTTATTGTTTTATGTTGTTCATTTGTATTTATGATATATTGATTGTTCTCTTGTTGGGAGGTATGATTGATGTTGTTTCTCTTTGTTTGTTTGTTTCGGTTAATAAAATCATTCAGAGACATAAGAAGCTTAAATTTATGAATTCTGAGGACTCTTTTATTTTTCGTGTTGAATTTGTGGTGCGGAATATAGAAATGTTGCATATATTAGGTGATTAGACTCTCTTAACTTGAGTGGGTTCTTCTTCTTCTGCTTGAACGCCTTAATCCCATAAGTGGTTGTTCCCCTAGGATTAGAAATGATGGTTTGGTTCAATTTTGAAACTAATACATTATGATCAACTTCAAGTTGTTGTCAATGAGGAAATGTTGATTATGGTCAACGAGGCCTATGATGGTATGGTGTTCACTATTGTGGAACTTTCATAGTTTCATACATAACTTGGATTCTATGACTATTGTTTACTAGAGGAGATAGAATAACTACATAAACACTAGTACACAATTATGCTCCAATCTTTCAAAAAATGATGATACGTAGGCAAAAGTATGGCATGATTATATATACATATATACCCTTTATACGGAGTAGTAGTTGTGTTTTTTTAATTCTCTCCCATCTTTTATTTAAAGTTAAGGTTCATTGGGATATTAAATATATTATTACTATTTTAGGAAATTTAATTACTTTTTTCGGACCTCTTAAAATAGTTTATGTGGGTAATGTGACTATTGATTCTTGGCTAAGGTAGTATGTTGAGAATGGGAGGTAGTATAAGCAGTTAAGCACTCAGAATGAGGAGCAAGTTGGAAACAATTGGATGTCTCCTTATTGAGTACTTTTGTCAATTGTTCACATCAATTAGCTATATTACGCCTTTCAAATTTGATACTTCTATTTCTTTCTAATAATTGCAGTGAAAATTTGGTGAGTAGTCTAACAATTTTGCAGCAAGGTTCATTTTGTTCAACTTGATTTGTAATTGCAACAACTACTGATTACTGAGCAGATGAAGAATAGTCAGAACCAAAAGAGAATCTTTTTCGGCATGTATATTAGAGGTTCTGAAAGGTTGTATATTGTATGTTGTGTTGTCCAAGTATTATCCAAGTACCCAAGGCCAATCATTGTATTTTAGTGTCAAATGGAGTGTTAAACGTTGAATTAGCTGGAGAAGGTTACTTGCGTTTGGATAAATAAGTTGTGCGTCTTTTCTCCTTGGGTGCAGCAACAGAAAACCGAATCATGTTCTTTTGTAGGTTATCAGTTTGTGTAAGTACACATAGAGTATTATGTGCTGAGAATTTGTTGTAAGACTTATGCCTATGTCTGGCCGCAGCTGAACATGTTCAGTGCTGAAGTCTTAGGTTTAGTACTTTTCTGTTTAGGGTATTATGTGCCTTTTTAATATTTGTGCTTGAACTGAAATAAATTTAATTTGTTTTTGATTTATATAAATGTTTTTCTGCTTGTATTACTGACCTGTATAATTATGACTTAGGATTCTTAGGAAATTTATTATTGTTGCTGATATATAAGGCCACTTAGAATTGTTTAGGGTTTATAGGGTAGGGTTTTGCAAGAGGCTTTGTTCTCTTGTACTCTATTGGCTATTGGGAATATTTGACCCTTCTCAGCCATGCATTTCTTCCTAAAGTTTATATTTTATATTTAATCACTTCTCTTTGCCTTGTTATCAGTTGAATATAGGCAATTTATTATGTGTGTGGGCATAGGCTCAAGTATTGTATTTTATTTTGAAATATACTTACACTTGTATTCTTTTGCATTTTCTGCATTTCTGTTATTTCAAAATATGGTTTTGAATTCTTAATTAGATTCTCAGAGTGCAGCTCTTTACTTATCTATATAGGCTTTGCTTATATTCAATTCTAATGAGCATTATTTCCATGAACAGACATTTCCTGATGAAGTTCTTACCCTAGACAGAGCTGTACGCACAGTGGACTTAACACACAACAAAATAGGTAAACTATATAATAGGCAATTTTTGTATGTTGTCAGTAATAGTAGTTGCATTAGAGAGTGTTTTTAAGCTCACTAAAGAGTTTAAGAAAATTGAGTTGTACATTTTGATGGAAACAATATAACACTCTAGAGTTTGTGTGACAATTTTCTCTTCCAAGGTTTTAATATGTCGTTTACTTGTCAGAGTTCTCACATTGCTTATGTGCATACTATTCAATGAGTGAGAAAAATTAGTGAGAAATTAGTGGGTTGGTAAGCATGGAACCCAACTGTTGAGTAAAAAGTTGATAGAAAGAGCTTACAATAAAGGAAATGGGCAAGTCATTTGGGACATCCCAAAAGGGGAGATGTGTCTTGTTACTTGTGGTGAAGGGAGTATGAGACATTTGGTTGCCAGATAGTATAAAAATTGACCGTTAGATAAGTCATACGGCTGCTGTCTAGTTGAAGTGGTTTTGTCTAAATGGTTTTTTTGGAGTGTCCAGACGATGTGCATCATGTTTGTTATCGCATGGATGTTATTATTTGTTTTTGAACTGCTTTAACTAGGTAGGGTCTTCTGTGTGACCTAATTTTCATGCCTTGTGCTATTGAACTCTATTTCTAACAGTTGAATCTTCTCCTTGTATGCTTTTTACAGTTGATGTTCCAGTAGAAATTAACAAATTGATCAACATGCAGCGCCTGGTAAGAGAATAGTATTTTTCTTTGTAAACCTGAATTATGATTTATACTTGCTTTCCGAGGGCTGCTCAAAATATCACATCACAACCTTATTCTTTGATTACCCATGTGAATGCTTGATTCTCTGACTGAGGGGCAGTGCTTTTTAAATACTGTAATGCTGATTTTCTAAAAATTGTATACATTTATTTCAATTAACATATCTTCTCAGATTTTGGCAGAAAATCTTATTGAATGTCTTCCAATGAACTCGGGGAAACTTCAGTCACTAAAAGTAATGACACTTGACGGGAATCGACTTTCTGGCTTGCCTGATGAATGTAATCTACCTCTCTCTAACATTCTAAGTGTTATCTTCTCATTTCTTGTGAAATCATGGTGATTGTCTCTGACAAAGTCTGTCTTGTTAGTGGGTCAACTGGTACGGCTTGAGCAGTTGTCAGTATCTCGGAATGTGTTGACATACTTACCAGAGACTTTAGGGAGTCTTAGGAATGTAAGTAACTAATCTCCTGTGGTTTTTCATACTCACCATCTCCCCACCTATATATTCTGAACTGTCCCAAAACACTGTCCTATATATATTTTTAAAAAATGTTAATTATTCAATCAACATTCTCAATTCTTGGTGTAGTAACATACGTGGTACTTGTTAACTTGTCCTTATTAAATGCACTCCTCGATACAAGTAAAAGTAAAAAGCTAAAATTAATAAACTTAGTCTGATGAATGAAGTATTTGACCTGAGTTCAAGTCCTGTAATAATCCAACTTGCAAAATATTAAATGTCAAGTAAAATAGAGAAATTACACTGTTTGGTTTGCTACCCAAAAATAAAATAAAAGGTACAGCAAATTGTTTGATCTTTTGACCGTTTTATTTTACTATATCTTATCTTTTGTATGACTTGTGATTTTGTGATGCAGTTGAAGCTCTTAAATGCATCAAACAACCAATTAAAATATCTTCCTGAATCAATTGGGAGTTGCTTTTCACTCGAGGAGCTTCAAGCAAATGGTATCCATTATCTCCTTTTTTTACTTTTAACTGTACAATTTATGAATAATGTGTCAAAGTACAGACCTTCAATGTCTATAGAATCTTATGATGCAGTGAAGTGTTAAGTTACATAAATTTGATGTTATTGTTATACTTTACAGGTGTAACTTTTCCTCATACACAGTATTGTTAGATGTGCTACTCGTATTGTATTTCGTATAATTCTTTGTTTTCATAATCTGCTAGAATGTAGCCGAGTTTATCGGTTTCTTGTTTCAAAGCGTGTTTACTAGAACAAGATGAGTATAAAGCTTTTTTTTTTTTTTTTTTTGGTAAGCTGTTCTTGCTCTTCATGAATGCACTGCAGTTCTTGAAGTCTCTTCTTGGAGGTCACTTACAACTTTTACTTTGAGACGGATATAGTAAAGAGGTTAATCAAAGCTGTAAATAACAATGATCCTTTTTGGGAACTTGTAGTTGAATTGATTGTCCTATTCTGGCTATATACATAGTGATTGTAGTTCAACATTATGTCTTATGGTTACCTGGCATGTTGCAGCTTAGCATTTTTTAATACACTCAGGAAGTTTTTCAGGTTGTGTTATCTGACTTTTATTCTTTCTGTGGTGCTATAAGTACAGATTATTTGATGAGTTTGTTTATTGTATTTCCTACATGTTATTTCAACATTGATGGACAACCTATGATAATTAATGCTATTGACTCTTACTGCTGTCAAAGCCTTGTTCTTTTCTTCTTCCCTTGGCCTCCTTTTCATTCTAGCCTTTAGTGTATACAATTATAAGTTAAAGATTCGTGCTTTTACTTGTAGATAATTCCATTGACGATCTTCCTCCTTCAATATGTAATCTCGTTCACCTGAAATCACTCTCTCTGAACAACAACAATGTGAAAGAGGTAAATGTTTCTGTTGCTTATTAGGCTAGAATTTCTTATTGCTCTTTGGCTGAACACTGTCCTTTTGAGTTTTGTACTTATGTTACTCTTATGTTATTAGGTAACTTTGTTCTTTATGCTGTAAATTTGTTGGTTGTATTTGTACATAAGTTATCTATCAAAGCCTTGAAAAACTAGTGTTTCATTTCTGAACCTGTGTTGGAACTGAACTAAAGATTTTGAGTGGGTAATTTGCATTGCTAACTTCTGACCTGTTTGAAACCAACCAAGTCCAGATCGATCTTGGTTATTGTACTAGATACCCATACTTTTTGCTCCCTCCTATTGTGAGCAAATCAACACGTTTCATGCCGTCTGAGCTACAGTAGTTTGGCTTCTAGGAAATGTCTCCTAGTTAAGAGTGTGAGAAGGGTCACCTGCTAATGCCTATTGACTACCTTGTCGTCCTATTTGAAATTACAACCCAAAGTTAACCGTTTTGACGGTGGCTAATTTGTTAAAGTTAGCTTAGGTACTAAGTGATCAGCGGTTGGACAATTGTTTTCTTCTGGGTGTGCATTAACCAGTGTGGAGCTGTGGACTCTTGTAGGCTTTGGTTAAATACATTACTAATTTTAGTTTTGATATACGCTGCCCTTATTGCTAATTATAGACATTTTATATATTTACTAATAGTATTATAAGAAATATGACAAATTCACACGTCAATCGTGTTATTGATGTTTCTTTGATGATTAATGTTTCTACTTTTAGCTTCTATAGTTATTCATTAAGTTTGTGTACATGAGAATCATTTTCTTGATAATTTCAGTCAGAATTATATATGTGGGTTAGTGATTTGTCCTCTTGGAAACTGTTATCAGATTTTAATCTTGAAGCTTTTCATCTGTTTTCCTTAGATGCCTGCAACTATACTCAGAGACTGCAAAATTCTGCAGAGTATTTCCTTGCACAACAATCCCATTTCCATGGATCAGTTCCAACAGGCATGTCACTTACTCACTATTCTTCAAAGTTCAAACTGCAAATTTGTCTTTTCTGTAACATAGTCTAGTGGATTCTACACCCAAGCTATGTCGATTTTTCCAAATTTTTTATTTTTATTTTTTACTTTCCCTTGTATTTAATGATGGTGCACATAAATTAGATGGAAGGTTACCAAGAATTTGAGCAACGACGGAAAAAGAAGTTTGACAAACAAATAGACTCGAATGTGATGATAAATTCAAAGGGTCTAGATCAGGGTGTTGATTCATGATTCCGTGTATCCTGTACCAATTTTGATGAAATCTTGGTAAGCTTTACCGTTTACGCACAAGTTGAATTACTAGCTGCACTTTTCTTTCTGATCGTAAGACTGGTTTGAATTCTCTCTTATCTGTTGCACAATAACACTAATAATTATACAATACTAGTTAGCATTTTATTGTAATTTATGACTATCTTGGAGTTGACTTCTTTTACTAAGAGTTGCTTTATGATGATCCTATCTTCTAGAAGTGCGAGTCATTGTGCTAGCTGCAAAATCAAAATTTATTACCTAATATTATTCCTTGGAAGGTAGAGGATTCTGTGCTTTTGGTGTGATACTGCCTATTTAGTTAGTTAGCTAACGAGGAAAACGCTCTAAAATTCTTTTAATCGGTAAAATTTAAATAGACTAGTATATACTTCGTACTATATAACACTATTGACGTCTCTCCCCATGTTGTCAACTGTTAGGCTTGAATCTATATTTCTATAGATTAAAATGAGTATACACATGAAATGTTTAGGCTTTGGTTCTTGGATTCCTTTTAGTCATGCCTCTGGTGTCTCATCTTTCCCTGACAGTGCAATTTTTCTGTTCAAGGTTGTCAAACAAAGTTAAGCTGTGAACATCTGAGGCAAAGATGAAACCCTCAGATTGTAATTCTCCAGCTGAATCTATCCAGTCGTGTTCAGTCATCTTGCTGCCCATTTAATTTCAGTCGCAATGGTGAAATGGCCTCTGTATATGATAATTTTTTTCGGGTAATTTTGTTATCTGGTCTCCCGAAGCTGGAAGCTTTATATTGTGCAGGTGTGTATATAGAGAAAGAGTTCCCTTGCAAATTGTTACATTGAACTTGCAACCACAGGAAGTTTGATATATTGAGTTTACGAATTGCTTGTTTTTCTAAGTGTTTATATAAGTACTATTGGCTTTCTTTGCATCTATGACAGCATCTTTCAAGCATACTATATTACTTTCATTGGCCGTGTATGGCAATTAGGCAATTAGCTTTTAAGTGCTTGTATTTGTCGGCTTGACTAGCTAATTGTAAACGCTACTAACCAGCATTTTCAAGTCAGAGTTTGTAACAGATCACAAACTTAACAATTAGCGGATTGCAGACTTGCAGAGGTCAACCTCAATAAGTGCTCCAATCCGCTAAAAGCTCTTCAATTTGCTGTTAACCAACCAACCAACCAAACTGTGTATTGTTTATTGTGAGCAGGAAATTTGAGCCAACGTGCAAATTATTAGCACTAATCAATGAAGACAAAGATGATAAGTACTTTGCAGTTAAAACTTCTTCTAAAGACTAACTGCTAACTTTGATTACTCCACAGAAAAGAATACTAATTGGCAAATCACTATCTACTAATCTACATGACGCTCAATGTGATATTGGTTGTTTTAGTTAGCTGTGATCTACACTTTACTGAATATTTTGCATGCACTCGGCGTATATTCTTGCTCACTCTTAAATCTTTAACTGAAAAAAAAAAAAAAAAAATCCTTTGTGCATGTGCATAGGCGCAAAGCGCATCTACTTCAGTGTACACCCAAGTGCATAATAGAGGTTATTGTGTTTTAAGAGTATTTTCATCATTTAAATAGTTTTTAAATGGATAACGCGTGTTGCTAATCAAAGTGTTTTATATGTGAGAATGTGAGATGTAAATTAAAATTCAATTTTACAAAAAGGTAATTTTTATGTGACTTAGGATAACTCTATCGTGTAGGACGTGTACTATATACTCGTTGTGTACGAGACTTACTCGCAAACAATAAAGAATATAGGTTGTTTGGCGGTGACTTCCTAGCAAACTCTTATACTATCTTCATAATTTAAAATTCAAAAGAAAGGATATTATTCTAGGAACGTAATCTAAGAAGAATGGAGCCGAATTTGATGTCACATACCAAATTGTAGGTGTATTGGTTTTTTCACAGAAACTTCATGTTCTATATTAACCATTTAACAAAGTACCGACTTCTCAAGTGCATTTATCAAACCCATCAACGACCAATCTTTTCTACATTTTCGGCATTTTTTTGGACAAGAACCAAAGTTGTTGGGTCTCCAACTTCAATCCCTTTTTGACCACTAAGATCTAAACTTCTCAACTTAACCTATGATTATGCCTAACCATTCGACTAATTATCTATATTTGCCTAATTGTACCGTCATCTTTATGTAACTTCTTCCCTATTTTTCTTCTTAATTGGATCATAGATAGTTTTGAATCTAACGAATTGTTTGACAACAATTTTTTCAATTAGACCACATTTGAACATGTGAAATAGTGTTTAGTAAAGTAGTATTCTTCTAAATATAGTTTTGAAATAAATTTAAAATGTAAGTTTTTATATAAAATATAGTTTTATACTCCATAACAACTAGTTTTGTCGATCAGTTTTTTGTCATTTATAACAGCTAATAGCTACTATAACTACTACTTTTGCCGAATAAGGTCTAATGAGATATAATTTTTCAATGACTTTGCCAAGTAAATGAACACATAATTCCTTATGTTCACATAAAGTAGCTAAGTTTTCGAATCATAATGTCTATACTTTGAAGCTTAGTCCTTACTCCCCTTTATCAAGCCATTAAAGGTGGTTTTTTTTTTTTTTTTTTTTTTTTTTTTTCCACATAAAAAATACAAAAGAAACTAGCATAGATAACGCCATAAATAAATACTGAAAGTAACTACCACCGTCCACAAGCAACTAAACAAGTAGAGCAAGTGAAGCAACCACTTTGCCTACAATTGCCATCAAACTATGGTTAAAAAATCTACCATTTGCTAATCCTTGAAATATTGACATAATTAAACTATACTTATATGAAACACTAATTGTAACAAGTAATTACTAGTACTAAATTTGAAGCAAAGAGTAGTTAATCTCGGCCCAACTCGAAACTAATCCTTAAAGATTAAACCCAAAGCTTCATTCTCACCCAACCTAGTACAAATAGTAATTAGTAATGTAACTTAGATGAGGAGAGTAATCAATTAATAATGATGAGTTACTTACTTAAGTTTGATTTATTAGGTGTTAGCTTGTCAACCTCATTAGTAAGTAATTAGAGCTCATAATTAAAAAAAAATGGTGGTCCTATTAATAATAAAAAGTAGAAATAGTGTTTCCAATGAGCTTGGTGATTACTAAGAAAACACCTAGCACAAGTTGCATGCTAGCTAAAAGTATAAGAGAGCAAAGGAGAGAAGTGAGATGGGTTGTCATGTATAAGGTAGGTGATGACTACACAACCACCCCTATGCTCACATGCTATCTTTGTGTACACTACTTAACTATTTCAATTTATTTGCTTTACTTCTCTTTTTCTACTTCTTCTACTTCTACTATTACTATTGCTACTACTTTATATGGTTAGTTCTTTCGTTTTTATACAACTTTCAACACCACACTTATTTATCTTCCATAATAACAAGGAAGTATTATTATTATTATTATTATTATTATTATTATTATTATTATTATTACCACTTCATGAATCGATTGTGTAGTCGTAACCTTTTATAGCTTTTTGAATCTCTAAGTCTGTACGGATATACCTGTAGTAGTAAGTTTTTAGGCGAGACTGTCTCTTATCAATATATCACATGATATTACAGTGTAAACTGTTCTTATAAAAAAGTACAAATCACCTTTAACCTATGATTTTAAAAGTTAGTGCGTTGCAATTCGAGTATTGTTATGTACTATGACACTCACAAGTTAGATGATAATATCATTAATTGCAATTCACCTTTTGTCTCTTTTCACTTGATCAACAAAGTACACAAGGTCTGTATTGATTAAGAAAAGAAATGAAAAAAAAGAGTGCAACACTTGGCCAATTTTGAATTTCTTTAATACAAACTCGAATAATGAATGAATCAATGGCGAAAGTATGCCATAAATCTGTACACTCTTGAATAATTGAAATCCTGAAACATTATACTATAAACTATATGAATCATAAAAATAAATCAATTTGAGATTAATCCCAATAATGACTCGTGCTTTTGAGAGCTTTCAACACACCAATATGGCTTGATGAACCCAACTAGTGAAGTACTACTACTAGTAGTAGTAGTAACGGTAGTAGTCGTGGTCGTAGTCGTAGTCATAGTCGTTTCGTCTTGTGCTGGTGCAGGAGGGAAATTAAGATCAAACAAATCTCTAGTACTTTCTATGCTTGATAATCTTTCAACAACATCAGCAATTCTACTAGTTTGATGAATCTGGTTATTGATTTTCGCCTCAGTAATTTTGCCATTTATATCACCATTAGATGTTACTAGTAAATGTGACCTTTTGTGGCCTCCCAGTGCTTGTCCTGATGGAAAAACTCGATAACATATCGGACACTCATGTTTGTGCACAACTTTCTTAGACGGTGATGATCCAATAATAGCCCCAACCTCGGGAATTAGCTCGTGCTGTTGTTGGGGTTGGGGTTGTCTAGGATCAGGAGATGAAACGACGTCGTTGCCACCGATGTCGGTTTCAGCCTCGAGCTTTGGAAAGGGAGGAGAACATTTACCTCCTCCACCATGCTTCTTGTGACTAGCTCTATGACCCCCTAAAGCTTGATAAGACTGAAATACTTTGTTACAAGTAGTACACTCAAATTTGCTCCTTTTACTCATACTACTGTAAAATTCTGAATCAAATATATCATGGTCACTGCTCTTTTGATCATATGAAGAAATCCCATGTTCTGAAACCTCAAATTTCACGATTTTCGAAGATTTTTTAACAAACCCAGAAGCTGCAGATTGAGCATCAATCTTTCTCTTACTATCAGAAGAGAGCTTGTTTTGATCATTTGACAAAAACCCATTTTCCAAAACATCAAAATCCTTCATTTTTACACTATCTTTAACATACCCAGAAGCTAAAGATTCCATCTTTATGCTTTTACCAACATGATCAATCTTTTCTCTCTTCTTCTTACTCTCAGAAAACTTGCTGTTTTGATCATTTGATTCAAACCCATTTATATTAACTTCAATTTCCTTCAATTTCAGCCCTTTTTGCTGATACCCAGAAACTGCAGATTCAGATTTTTTGTCAGCAGCAGCAGCAGAAACAGAGACATTCCCCTGAACTTTCTCTCTTCTTCTCCTTCTATTCTTGCTGTTACTCCCCTGATCAGCAGCAGCAGTAGCAGCAGCAGCAGCAGTCGCAGCCGCGGCGAAAGAGGAAGAAACGTCACCCCAAGATCCTACATCTCTAGACAACATGATCAAACACATTGCAACAACAACCTCTTCTTGTTCTTCTTGCTCTGCTTCAACCACCTCAGAAACAGAAGACTGAGAATTATTTCTTCCAAAATTTGATCTTTTCCCCTGATTCTGACTACTAATCTTGCTTGATTTCGGGTTTCCGGTCTCGTTCGAAGACGAAGAAAAGGAAGAATTCATAGTGTGATCCTCATGATCAGCTGCTGCTACTGATCTCCATGTTTTCTTTGGATTCTCTCTAAGTTCATACCCTGGTTTTGGTAAATGAGACCTTATATGACCTCCTAATGATCTTCCACAAGGAAAACTCTTCTTACAAAACTTGCAAATATGCTTCATTTTTTGCTCTTCCATAACAAAAACTAACAAAAAAAAAAATCAAAAAAGTGAAATTTAGAAGTTTTTTGTGAAAAAACAGAGGAAAGTTTGAATCTTTGAAGAAAATTGAGCTTAAAAAAGATGGAATTAATTTAGTTGGAGTTAGGAGAAGGAGGTGAAAGTAGGAGAGGGAAGTTGCTGTTTTTGAGCAAGTTTAAGATCTGAACTACTGATGCAAAAAAAGAGGAGCTTTTTTATTTGTTTTGAGTAGAAAAATTTACACATATTTTTTCACCATTTTTTTTAAATTCTCTCTCTAGATTATGAACTTTCTCTCACTAATTAGCTATTGGGTAGTTGAAAATTGAGGAAACAAATCCAAAATTGAAAGAGCAAAAAAAAAGGGGTAGTTTTAGTTTTTACTTTATTGTGTGGTTTTAGTTGCTGAGCAAAAATTTCTACTCTTCTTAATTTTTTTTTTCTCTCTAATAATTAAGCTAGTTTGTAGCTCTACTAGTACTAAATAAGTAGTACTAAATTTGGTGGGGGGGGAGAAATCCATGCATGGAAGCAAAGATAAAAAGAGAAAAGCGGGAAGGAGTGTTATGGAAGCTGCACGTGTTCTCTCCTCACCATCCTTCGCCATTTTTCTCAAGTGTTTATGATCCAAAAGTTTGGGAACGGATCGGGTAACGTATCCGATTCGTTTTCTTCCCGTTCTTATACAATGGTTAAGAATTAAGATTAATAAAATTGGAGAAATAATACTGAGTGAATCTATTTCCGTTCTTATGTAATGATTATTAAATCGGTATACTAATATGGGGGTAAATTTATTTTTACTAGCTTATGTGTCGTAATATGTATGTCGGAATTCGAGTTAAAACGGAGAAGATTTTAGAGTGAGTTGAGTAACGAGTGTAATTGAGACTTGAGAGTGTATGTGGAATGATCCCATATGGTTGGGGAACCTAGCTAGCTACTCAAAACTAACGGCTATACTATTTTATTACACTTAGATTTGCAACTAAGCAAGCTTCCTATTTAACTATTTTTATTGGCATTTATTGTACCAATACGAAAAGGGGAAAAAATTTAAGAAAAACATTATCATTTCATCATTTGCATTTATTTCTTCTTTCGAATATCAAGAAGTTGAATTTTAGTTTAATTTCATACTTACTTTATTTGGACTTGGTTGAGTGGTCAAGAGATTTATAGGTGTCAGCCAATTAATTTTGTGTTTGTTACGATGACATTCACAAATTTTGCATTTTTTTTTATGATATTTGTGAATTAGTATATAGTAGCCCTTCGAAGTAGGTGATTTAGTGATGGTTTTTTTTTTTTTTTTTAGGAATTATTTTTTATTTTAAATAAATCATTGTATATCGGTTCATTTATATTTCTAAGTTATAGAAGTAATTTTTCCTACACATGAGTATCATATACTCAATCACCTTAAATATTACTCCATGAACGGTTCATATGTAAAATAGTATTCCATTTGTTTTTTTCATAATTTTCTATTTATATATCTGAGTAGTATAATTAATTACATATAATTTATATCTATATTTATCTATCTATACTTAGTATTTTTTTTTGACACATCTATCTATACTCTATACTTAGTATTTAAAAACACAAACCACAAATCATTCATATGTCACATGTCACATGTCACTTCCCTTAATCTTTTTTTTTTTTTTTTTTTTTTTTTTGTATTTTCTTTTTAATATAAAATTAAAATAAATATATAATATAATGTTAAAGTCTTTATGTATTCCGTAACTTGCATATTTAAGTAAGAAAAGGAAGTGCTTTATTTTCACCATAATAAAATAAAGTTAAACTAATTAGTACACATTACATAAATATATGAAGTATAATAAAAATTGTCTTTTCATCTCTTAAACTTAAAATATAAATTAAACTAATATGTCATTTCATATCCACAATGTTCAATGTACATATACCCTAACTAAATTCCTTCATCTTCTTCCACAGTTCCACCCTATCTTTTTTTCTTTTAAGTTTAAGCAGTGAACTTCATTCACCTCAATGGTCATGAAACATTATTTCGTATTTTATATCAAAAGTTCCAACCATTGAAAAGCATACCTACTATTAAAATAACCTAAGTAATAATCTGTGTATCAAACGGGCCAAAAGGCTAGTTAATAGTTATAAGTATAAATTCATGGTCTTGGATCTTTAATCGAGAGATTTCAAATGTATCAATATTTTAGGAACCGGAGAAGTAAAAACACACCATCATTAGTCAATCAAGTTGGTAAAACAAAATTTAATACGAATATAAACAATTTATCAAGTATATTTTTAGAATAAATTGAAGTATGGAGTACTTCTTTTAAGTAGTAGTAATAGTCGTAACTATATGAAGTTAATGGTATTGGTTGGAATATTGAAAGTTGTAATTCTAGTTTGATCTATCTTATCTAATTTAATTGGTGAGTATCTGTCCCAAACTCCCTACAGTAGCATTAAAAGTGTGGCTTAAATCACCCTAACCTCTTTGCTCAACGTGTTTGTTTAACAACAAATATGAAATATGGATCTAAATAAGAATAGTTTGGTTTCAAAATTCAATACCTTATTAAGTAGTGTACTTCCAACGTCCCATTAAAAAAATGGGATTAGTTCCTCTATAAATATAGTTATCTTATAACTGATACTTATTGTCCTTGTGAATAGCTAAACTTTGTTTTAATGAACAAATGAACAATTAATTATTTTCTGACAATACACATAAGGTTGCATACATTAGACTCTTTCTAAACTCTAAACTTGAAAGAATATGCGGTGGCTTTAGAGAAATTAGCTCCTTAACTTGCAAGGAATAATTAGGTAGCTCAAACTCTTGTTAAACACTTATTCCTGTTATATATCATTAAAAGATTATAGCTCAAGGATATCCTCTTCGAATTTGTATCTCTTGTACTATATAGGACAAGTATTGGATGATTTCATTAAATGTGGTAAAGATCTTCAATAAAAATGTTTGTGGTAATATACACTCTTAACTTCAAGGAAATGATAAATCTAATTACTATCAAAACCTTGCCTCATCACTCGATTTAATCATGATATCATCAATTGGAAAATACTTTTGTAAAGCGTGTATATATATGCAATAGGATAGTTCGATTCACTCCTTAAATCGTTGAAAGTCACCTCATAATCTTTAAAAGCTAATCGTTCTCAATACATACATACATATATACATATATATACATATATATATATATATATATATATATATATATATATATATATAACCCGTTTATGTACAACTTACTCTAATATGTACACAGTACGGTATCTAATGATATCTATATACGACGTATTCAATTAAAAAATCATTGGTATTTGCTTATTGAGAAGTGAATCTGATGATTACCATCTTCTAAACAGAAAAAATCAAGTAAGAGAGTTACGATATGATATGGTATACATGCTGTCTAACTAATAGTTAAGGGGTTTAATAAGATACTTTAAGAAATAGAAATAGACATGAACACATGCATGTTAGCTCATTTTCACTGTACTAACTTGTCACCCTTGTCCACCAACCTTACTTAGCCAAAGCTGCTGCCCTCTCTCTATACTCTGGTCCACTGCCTTTGTCAAAGTTCTTTCAGCTGCTTCATTCAACTAATTTATACTCCCTCAGCATCATTATACTGTTATATGCCTTTATCTTAACTATATAAAATATGATGCAAGATGCTTAGATGCATCATACATGCTCCCTCAGTTTTTAAAAGTTCGACTCACTTTCCTTTGTATGGTCTTTTACGTGCGACTTTAACCATTACTGTCTTCAATTATATACATATGTGAGTGAAAATAATACTCGTATTAAGTTAAAATTTTAAATAGGAAAATTGTCCAGAATAATCAATAT
The DNA here is from genome assembly GCA_034703905.1 of Chenopodium berlandieri. Lineage (NCBI taxonomy): Eukaryota > Viridiplantae > Streptophyta > Magnoliopsida > Caryophyllales > Amaranthaceae > Chenopodium > Chenopodium berlandieri. Next base: position 62,282,537 of record CM068285.1, on the reverse strand, counting down.
AAAGAAGGTTTTTTTTATTTTTTTTTATTTTTTATTTTTATTTTATTGGAAGGACACTAAATAGAAATGTGACATTTTCGTGTTCTAAATTGGTAACCACTTACCAACCATACATTGTCCCTCCTACATTAACTAAATTAATTTGAGTTTTTTTTTTTTTTTTTTTTTTTTTTTTTTTTTTTTTTTTGGTAAATAGAGAATATTATTACCAAAGGTAGCTGCAAAACAGCAGAAAGGAATACAAAGCCAAAAGGCCAAAACTCCAAAACACCGAGAGCCACAACGGACACACACCACCAGCCTAGGACCAAGACCCAAAGGCCACCTTCTAGGAAGGGTTCCAAAGGGCCCGGGACCAAAACCCGGCCCTTCTGAACTCAAAGGAAGCGAGCAACCCTCTAGGAGGGAGACCCGAACCAAAGGAACAGGACAACGAAAAACCAAACAAAAACACGAAAATAGCAAAACAAAAGCAAAAAGCAGGAGCAGACAAAAGGAATAAAAGACAACGCTGAAAACAAGGACATCAACTAAAAAAAGAGTACAACAGCCCCTAAAAACAGCAGCTCCAAGAGAAATCAGAAACAGCCCTCAAACATCACCAGGATCAAAAACAGGAACCAGCATGTCAGCTGCTGCAAAACAAATCAAACAGATCAGCACTAACCTCAGCACAGCAGGTCAGTTACAGCAGCTGAAAAGTCAGAGAACCAGCCCCTATCACAGCAGCAGATAGCAGCAAGTCACATCAGTAACAGGACAACCAGCAGGACAACCAGCAGCTAGATTAAAGATAGAGCCTGAAACAGCAGCTCAGTCACAGCCCAGGACACCCAGCATCAGTCACAGGACAACAAGCACCAAGTAGCAAATCAGGGGCTAGCAACTAAAAAACCAACCAGAACAGAAACCTATGGCAAGCAGCAGCATCAAGCACCAGTCAGCCCTGCAGAAAGAGAAGACAGAAAGCACAGAGCAACCAGAAGCGGCCTGACAGAACCCAAAACAACAAACAGCCTGACACCAAAATAACAGTCAGTGGATAAAAAGTCTATGTCTCTCAGAATTTTGGATTCTACAAGAAATCTTGAAGATAATGCTTTTAACAACAGTGTCAACGGGTTCACAAACACCATTGTACATGACATTGTTCCTTTGCAACCAAATCCCATACACAGCTTCAGTAAATAGCATGAGAAGAAGTTTGCTAGTAGTATTCGACTTCCTAGCATATCTAACAATCCAATCCAACTCATGATCAAAACCCCGAGCAGGTCTATAGTAGTTCATAATATGCAATAGTTTCTCCCAAATCCTGGAAGAATAACTACAGGAGAAGAAAAGATGTTGTACAGTTTCATTATCCTGTAAACATAATAAGCAAGTAGGATCACACGTAGGATTCCATTTGAGAATCCTTTCCTTAGTTAGCAACCTGTTCCAAATGGCCAACCATAGAATGAAAATGCTTCGGGGAGTAGCACGGTTGTTACAGACAATTCTTTTCCAAGGCACCCTCACAGCTTGGTGTCTAATCTTGCTGTAAATCAGCTTAATTTGGACTTTATTGTTCTTTGTAACAGAATTCCAGCCACCTAGATCATCAATGATTGTCCTACATTTCATAATTTTCTTCAAGTTCCAAGAACATTTGCTAGGTATACTAGCATGCCAAAAAACAGCTGCTTTGAAATAATAAATATGCACCCATCTAACCCACAAGGAATCCACTTTATGAGTGATATCCCAAAGGTTTTTACAAATGGCAGCCACATTCCAATTTTGAAGAGAAATAAGGTTCCACCCACCACAAGACCTAGGTAGACACAAAGTTTTCCAAGCAACTAAGGCTTTCTTAGAAGGGTTAGACATTCCAGTCCACAAAAAGGCCTTAGTTACTTCAAACATTTAGGATGACTATGTGTACAATATATTGTCCATAACGAAAATGACCTCACGTAAGTATCTAAAACTTACTAGAACTTCACTTTATGGTTATATGATACGGAGTATCTAAATTAGAAGTAATTATTAATTATGAATATCCCTACATAACATCCTCTACGATGTTGAAAGGGTATGATATGATGGAGCTATAATCTCGATCTAAGCTTGGTTCAAAACTTACCAAGTCGAGTTGAGCAGAGTATATTCAATTCACCTGGTCAGAAAAAATCTGTGAGTGAACATAAATATATTTTTTTACAAAAATATATTATGTATATTAAACATAGAATGAGAATATTCTACATATATTTTCAATCAATGGCTAATGTATATTGCGGAGTACATATCTTAAATATAATAAAAGAATATTCTGCGCATATTTTCAATCAGTGGTTGATGTATTAATTAATTGACCGTTGCTACTATTTATGCGTGCTAAAAAATTTAGCCGTCTGGCAGCTTAGTACGACGTTGAGTTGTAATTTGTGCACCACAAAATATTTTCCTATCCAAATTTGTTGTTACTTTTGAGTATTGATGCAAAGGAGGGAACAACAAGAACCATCAAAGTGCCCTTCAAAAATTTAATTAAATGAATTAATAAAGATAGCATCAAGGTGATTAGAGAGAAGAACATGTTACATGTAATTGGTGTTAAAGCCAACATGTTCTCTAAATTACATGTGCAAATGTGCATTCATGTCTAAGCTAGCTTAATGGCCGGTGACTGATTATCCAAATTTTAAGTTATAAGTAAATTAATTTAGTGGATTCTATATGTGTGACTAATATAGTAATATGTATAGTAAATAACAAGTTTGTTAAATTAATCATTTCATTAGATTCTTACCATATTATTATAACACCCTCATCATTGATCTTAGCTTTATGAATTGGTAATTAGAATCCTCCATTGTTCAATACTTGTATTGGTTATGATATATGCATGCAACCCTAAATCGAGCTAACCGACTAACCATGAACATTAAGTTATTTTCTAGAATGAAATGAGTACCTTTTTTCATTTCATACTAATGTTAAATATTAGAATAGTGTTTTTAAAAGGTATTCTTGCTGTGAATTTATGATAAAATCATGCTTTAATCAATGTAATTAATTTTTAATATTTCTCATTTTAACTTCTTAAGATCACTCTATGGCTACATATGTCCTTTGTTACATTATATTCCATTTAATTTTACTTTCATATTAAAATCATCAAGTGAGCTTTAGTTAGTCGATCATGCTCTTTAGTAGTGAGGGAAGAAGGAATTGAAAGTAATCTTCGCCTCTAAAATATATATCTTCACGAGATTTAGGTGCTATTTTTTTCCATGAATGAATCTGAGAAGAATTGAAGTGAATTGAACTAAAAAACTGTATTTTAAGTCTTAATACTAGGTACGTAGCTATATATATGTGCTAATAAAAAAATCAAGAGAAACAAATCTCTACCCCTACATCAAGTACAATACAACATACATAATCTCATCATACACATACGGATTATAATATATATACATACTACTCCGATCTCTAAGCGTCTTTACTTAACATAGTAGCAAGTAGCTACTAGCTAAGCTAGTATATCTCTCACATTCCTATTTCATAGTTCATACTACATGTATCATTTGCACATGTTAAAATGGTGCAAATAAAAAGTTGGATGAAAATGTGCATGATAACATGGCAAAGGTCCATCAATTGGCTAGATACTTCCCTTATGAGTAAAGGTTGGTGGTGGTTACGTCGCAAGCAAAAAGATGCTCCAATTAAAGACTCACTTATACTTGTTAGCTACTACTACTACTTCCAAGTAAAGAATGGTACCACCATGTTATATATTTGCTTTATATAATAATTTTTAGTTTTCCCATAATATAATTATTAATACAGACATAATATAATTAAGATACCCATATTTCTACTTTGGCCTTTTTCTGAAAATAAATTAATTAAATAATACAAGTAAAAAGCATGCGCTCTTGCTTAAATTAAGCACTCAAAACTAGGGCTGGCAAACCCTGACCCGACACGAAAACCCGACCCGAAGTTACTGAGAGAGACCCGAACCCGACCTGAACCGAACCCGAACAACCCGAATTCGACCCGATTTGACCCAAATTTCATATTTCGTAATAATATTAAGTTTTACACTATTTTTAATAATTTCTAAGCATAACCCGAAATCGACCCGAAATCTGACCCGAACCCGACCTGCTGACCCGAATTGCCACCCCTACTCAAAACTCACTTAGCTTAGCTTCCTAGTACAAGTACTGTCACCATCCATTATCTGACCCTAGAACCACCATTATGTTAATTACTCTTTAATTAGGTTCATATTGATGATGATGGTGATTATTAATAATCATAGTATTAGTATGTATGTTTTCAATTTAATAAAGTGGTGAGTATAATTGTGTCAAATCTAGAATTCTATAAAATGAATTAGCTTGAGAGAAGTCGAGTATGTATGTGAAGTACTTTTTAACCTAGATTTATATGTTCACATTTCTCACTGATGTGGACATATAGTGAGTTCAAATGGAGATCATAGTGAGAACAAATTAGGGTAATTAAAAAAGAGATTATTAGTCATTATTCAAGAATATATTCTTTAAAGGATTTCGGATCATGACCATTAACAATGGTTGTCAGAAACTTACAATAATTCACAGAAAACTTATCACAATTTATAATGCTAAAGGATAAGGCGTACCTGAAGGAGTATTGGAAGATGGAGTGGAGGAAGACGGATTTTTAGCAAACACTGAGTGAGTCACATAATCACGAAGAAGAACCGAGGGAATTTTTTCCCGAAACCACAGAGGCTGCCTGTCGTCAGTGGGCTGGTGCTGATGGGCAGAGGCTGCCTCACCCTCGTACACAGACTGACCAACAGCGGAAGCAGTAGCCTGGCCAGCCTGCTGTGCTGCTGTCCCTACGCCCGCAGCCTCATCCTATCGGGTGGCAGTAGCATGGCCTAGTTGGTCAGCTATGCCTGTGCCCACAGGGTCTCGAACACCAACACTACCCGTATCCTCATTGTCACCATTGTGCACATCATGCACCTCATTGCCAATATACTCCTCATACTCCACAAAATCATCATGGACATCATAATTCAACCCAAAACCATGAGACTCAATATTAACATCTTCCGGTGTAGCAATTGGGAACACATCCTCAATAAATTTGACATCCCGAGACACAAAAAAAACTTTGGATTCAAGATCATATAATCTCCACCCTTTCTTCCCAAATGGATAGCCCACAAAAATACATTTCGACTCCGACTCGCAAACTTATATCCATTAGTTTTCTGATTATGTGCAAAACATAAACACCCAAAAGTACGAATGGCATCAAACGTAGGGGGTTCATTAAAGAGGATTTCAAATGGAGTTTTATTTTGTAGCAATGGAGTAGGAGTTCGATTAATTAGGTGAGCCGCGGCAAGAACACACTCACCCCCAAAATAAATTGGTAATTTGGCTTGGAATCTCAAAGCTCTCCCAACTGACAAAATATGTTTATGCTTCCTCTCAACCCTCCCTTTTTTTGCGGAGTACCCACACAAGAGGTTTGGAAAATAATACCAGTAGCATACAAAAAAATCACGCAAACAATTAAACTCTGTACCATATCACTTTGCACAATTTTTAAAGTGTGAGAGAATTGTCTTTCTACCATAGCAACAAACATCAAAAACATACGAAAAACCTCCGTTTTATCATTCAACAAATAAATCAAAACAGCTCTAGAATAGTCATCAACTATTGTCAAAAAATAACGAGCTCCGCACGATGAAACATGTCTATACAGAGGCCCCACAAATCACAATAAAAAATTCTAGATGCTTTATTGTCACTCAAAGGAAAACTATCTCTAGGATGCTTAGCACGCTTACATACTTCACATCCTAATCTAAACAAGCTTTACTGCTAACGGTGGGAAGCAACTTAACTACTTTCTCGGAAGGATGACCCATACGACGATGTCACAACTCCAAGTCAGACTTTGCAGCAATAGCACTCACATGATGCACCGAATCCAATTGCTAAAATAATACAATCCGTCCCTCCTAGCTCCCGTTCCAATCAGCTCCTTTGTTTGGTCCTGTATAGCACACATATAAACGTTAAATTGGACAATACAATTAAGGTCATCACTAAGTTGTGAAACTGAAAGTAAGTTACAACTCAAATTAGGAACATAAAGCACCCCGGTGAGGGTGATTTTATCCGACAAATGAATAGAGCCAACAAGAGAACTAGAGCCACCACCCGTGACTGCATTGGCCTTCACCGGAGCACCACGACCATTCAATCGATTATCGAAAATTGTAGCATTACCCATCAATCTCGTAATCGATTTCCACTGTTCACTTGAAAATAACCGACCCGAAGCAAGAGTACCCGAGTCATTAGAACTAGAGCCACCACCCGTGATTGCATTGGCCTTCACCGGAGCACCACGACCACGACCAGCCGAAGGTTGCCCCCCTGGCTGCAAGCAGTACCTTCCGGCCAATCATGCTTGTCATAGCAACGACTTTCTTCATGGCCTCGCTTTTTACAATAATAGCATATTTTGTCAGACCAACACTTCACGGTTTCATGACCCACCTTCTTACACTTCTCACACATCGGCACCTGCCAATTTGAACCACCACCACGTCCCCTCCCTACACCAGTCTGTACAGCGAAACCGAGGGCGGGAGAAGAATCTTCTTTGAGGCATGAAATACCCCTAACCTTCGCGTCTTGTGAAACCTGCTGATATGCCCTGTTTAGAGAGGGCAGGGGATCTTGAGAGAGCAAGGTGGAGCGTAGAGGAGCATAATACTCGGAGTATAAGCCGAGCAGAAATTGTTGAAGACGATCCCCAGCACGCCTATCTGCGTGTTGTCGCCCTACATTACATGAACACTTCCCACACTTGCAAGCAATTAAAGGTTCTAGGCGATCAAGTTCATCCCACAAAACCAACAATAGACTGTAATACACCGCAATCGTCATATATTTCGATTGTTCACATCTATTAATGTCAGACTTAATCATGTTGAATTTAGGGCCATTAACAAGACATAAACGCTCATGTAAATCATCCCACAATTTCTTAGCATCATCATAATGAGAAAGCATAGATTTTACCTCGGGATCGATAGTGTTCATTAGCCAAGAAACTAACATACAATGAATTGTAACCCAATCATCCTTCGTACACGATGGCTCGAAGGTGGTGATACTACTGTCAAGAAAACCAAACTTCTGGCGAGAGCACAGCGCAATTCGCACGGCATGAGACCAATCATGGAAATTGTCTAATTTGAGACGTTGAGAGGTAATGTAATCCCCGCCCTGGCCGATCTTGCGGTCCAAGATAGAAAGGAGAGTTAGATTCAATTTTTGGTGGTGGTGGAGATGGTGTCTCGCCATCGCCGGTCATTGTGTATCGAAAAAAATAAATAAATAAATAAATATTAACGAGGCTCCGATACCATGTAGAATTAGTGTAAACTTACGGCTTGGCTTTCATTAATCAATCAACACCAATATATATACAATGCTAAACCTAGAATTACCTTAACTTAGGTAACTAGGAATTAGGAAACAATATAAAAGATAACTACCAAAATATCCCTCAAAATATATCATCAATAATTTACGTTATTTTTATTGAATTCGCCAATGACGATTAAATTAAAGTAGTGAGAAGTGGAAGAAGTTGCTTACAGAGGCATTATTCTCCTCAAAATCAAATAACACGATGTCAATTATGTATTGTGTAGAACTACATCCGTACATTCTTCTAATTAAATCTCACAAGAACTACATCCGTACATTCTTTTAAACCAAACATTCAAATCGTTAATTATTTTGACCAACCACAAATATCAGATCACGTCGTAATTTTATTAATTTGTACGTGATTTTCTCATTTCTTATTCTAATCCCCGCAATTAACTAGAAAACATAACTATTTATTAACACTTATGGATCAACAGTTGCATAAAAGTTCACCAACTATAAAAGAAGAAGATAATCTAAATATGTATAGAATATATAGTTGAACTGTCAGTTACTACTAGCTAATATATGGATGAATGCCGAAGTGACTTTTGCCATGTGAAGACAGAACCCTCTACACCGGCTTTATTTAAGCAAAAAGTACATTATTTTGCTGACACCCACAATCAATTTTATTTATATATGTAACACACCCTACATACACATAGATTAAATTAAATTAATTATTTATTTCAGATAATTTAAACATAGCTAAAATTATTAATTTTTAATAGTAATTTAATAAAGAATACCAAAATTTTAATTACTTGATTAGTTGGTTAGGCTTTAGGAAGCAGGTAAAATAAGGATTAAAGTCAAATGATTAGTGAGTTTGCATTAATAATAAAGCATGCTCTTGATAAATTAAATCATAAGCTTTACTCAACACTTAGATCGACTTGGATGTCTTAGCTGTGGTAGTTGGACTAGATCTTGCTCAACTACATAGTAAAGACCCTGACCAGCAACTAATTTTAGATCTTGTCACATACTCTTGTTCCCTTCTCTTCACATTTTAGTAGTTTTTTTAGATCTTCTTCTTTTGAAATTACTATCTACGTCTACTTATTTGAGATGTCCAATAAAATTTGTCACCTTTCTTTTTATATATATAGAATATATAATTATATCAACATATGATTGAATATTAACACTTGTGTACTTACTTGAATAATGAGTTAGTAGTATATACAATTTAATTTAAATAGTACGATAATGAATTTTTTTTTTTTTTACACGGTAAGGTCAACCGGGCTCCAACCGAAGGCTCATATCACAGGAAACCTAGCTGGCAATGCCATAGAGGGGTAAGGGGGTGGGATTTATCGCTGGTGAGGATCAAACCTCACACCTCAAGGATGCGAGGCGACCTCTTGTGCCACTGCACCAAGAGGTCTCCGATCCCTAAATAGCACGATAATGAATGGTATAGAGTAATTTTATAAATTCATGGCATATCCTTATTACAAACTATATGTGTGAAAATAGGAAAAATGAAAACTAATAATCCCACCTTAAGTGGGTCTTCCATAAACAATTCCACCTTTTGAAATTCCAGAAACAATCCCACCTTTAACATGGATCTTCCACTAACAATCCTTGACCTATTTTCTTAATGGTAACCGGTTTTATTAGGTTGCCTACCATGTGTCAAATTTTTATTGGTCTATCTTATTTTTTTTAATATTAAAAGTAAAAATTAAAAATCTCTTCTTTCCGATCCTACCCTGTTTTCCCCACCCCGGCAGCCCCATTCCCACCCGCTTTCCCCTTCCATGACGGCTCTATCATCCGCCATCTCCTCCCTCGCTGTAACCCTCTCGCAAGTTGCCATCTCCTCCCTCACTGTAACCCTTCAACCCTCTCGCAAGCTGCCATCTTTTCCCTCGCTGCAACCCTCTCGCAACCACCGAAAAAAATCCAATCAATTAAGCAAAAAATCAACAACAATAGATCTAAATCAAACCTTAGATAAAGGGGGAAATCAATTACTGGCATTGGTGGAGAAATGGCGACGAGAGAGAAATTCTTAGGGGTGGTTAGGGTTTTTTCATGCCTGTGGTTGGAGATTTCAGGGCTAGCCGGCTAGGTGGGGTTTTTCGGGGTTGGGGTGGAGTTTTTCGGGGATGAGGGTTGAGTTTTCAAGGCGAGGAGGGGTTTTACGGGGTTGTGGGTGGAGTTTTCGGGGTTGTGGTGGAGTATTTCGGGGCTAAGGGTTGAGTTTTCAGGGCTAGGTGGGGTTTTTCGGGGCTAGGGGTGGAGGTTTTCGGAGTTAGGGTTGAGTATCGGGGCTAAGTGGTGTTTTTTGGGGTTGGGTGGTGTTTTTCGTGGCTTGGGGTGGTTTTTTCGGGGCTGGCCTGGGTGGTGTTTATCGGGACTGGGTGGTGTTTTTGAGGCTGGGTGGTGTTTTCAGGGCTCGATGGGGTTTTTTAGGGTGGTTGGAGAGTTTCGTGGTGGGTGGGGGTGAAGGTGGCCATGGCATGGTAGCAGTTCAGGGGCCAAATGGGTTTTCGAGGTGGTGTTATGGTGGTGAATTGGTGGCCCAAGGAGAGAGACTTAGGGAAAAAAAAAAATTAACCTGTTTAACAAGTTGTAGGTCAAAGGGATCGTTAATGGAAGATAAGGGTAAAAGGTGAAAATGTTTCTAGAGTTTCAAAAGGTAGAATTGTTTATGAAAGACTGACTAAAGGTGAGATTATTAGTTTTCATGTTTCCGTGAAAATATAAATTGAGACTTATTACTATCAAACATCATTACCTTACTTTTTATTGACCTTTTCACTTATTTCGGGAAAAATAACTTTAAATGATGTACAATATATTTTGGAAAATAAATTCAAATAAGGGTTAATATAGGTTTCCAACTTTAAATAGTGCTAAAATAAACTCTAATAAATTCATATAAGTTAAGATTAATTCAAATAAATTTGGGTAAATTCAAATAAGCAAAAATTAAATGAATAATATAACACACTTCTTTAGTTAAAAATAAAAATATATTAAAAAAAAAAAAACAAAAAAAAAACATGGTTTAAATATACATATACATGGTGCAAAATACGAAGTATCTAATATACAGTATATACCTAAAAATTATAGATTGTACGGATTACTACTTTACAGTAATGGTTTTCATGGGATTGGTTAGATATAATTGGATCAGCACCATATCTTAATCGAAATGGGTAAAAAGAAAAGGCTGAGTTGAGTGACCACTTACATTACAGCTTTTTGGGCAGCAAAGAATTAAATTTGTGCTATATATATAAATGGACAAAGGAAGCAACTACAGTTCCACCTTCTCTCTTATATACTCCATTTTAGGTTCTAATCATAATGTTGCATGTGTTTCCCTCTTATGCGTCATAATGTATCATGTTTGAGTGACCTAGCTATTCTTTCACCAACAATAATTAGGGGAACTAACACTTACATATTACATACTCGTCTGAAAAGTCAATATATGTTTGCTATACAGCTAGTTGATATTTTCTCTGTTCTTTTATTGCTAGTCAATACAGACTCTAGTTACTTATATAGATTAGTGTTTAACCTTGTTAAACATTATTTTTTTTAAATAAGGATTAATTAAAAAGAAGACTGCCTACTAAGATGTTTTCATCTAACGGGACGATCCAATTCGATCTCTATGTTGCGCATTGTTGTTGGAGATGAGGATGGTGATTTGGGTGAGGAATGAGCACACAATGGCACTAATTAGGCATATATCATGCACTAATTGTAGTGTATACCCAACTTATGCATGCACTAAATATATATTAATTAAGAACATAGTGGTTGCTTGATTTTGAGTTAGTTAATTAAGGAAAATATTCCTTAGATTGTTGCATTCCTTAGCTTGTCTACCATCATGTGGGCATCAAGAAGAAAAGTATATAGTATATATTCATAGCTTTCATATCTCAATTGGTCCTTTTACTTTGGCAAGGGTTACATTTTCTCAACTAGAAGCAAAGTAAGAATTCGACCAATTCAAACCCACCAACTAATTTGTGTGAATTATTAACTAATCCACCATTGACTCATCAGAAAATTAAAGTATGCTGGGATTAATACTAGTTTCCTAATCATGATAAGTTGATCATCAAGTTTACTTGAATTCTAATTAGTTATTTACTCGATCTAGATTCGCATTGTTTTTCCCTTGTAAACCAAGATACTATAACGAAATTGTGACAAATGCGTTACTCCAATCAAGTTATTTGTATGAGTCAATTATTAATTGTATTGGGTTATATTGAGATTGACATTATGATGAGCTATTTGGATCAATTTCGTTCTTAGTCGATCAATCTAGATTAGATTGTATTCACATGATGTGCTGCTCAATTAATTTGGTCATATCACATTAGGTGTATTGTACTAATGTAATTTGTTCATAATTATGAGAATTTATCAACTTTAGTGAGCTTAGTCATACAATAATATAGCAATTTTTTGTAAAGTCAATGTTCAATTTAAGTAATTGGATGATTTAATTTGGATTATTACAGTTCAAATTTGGATATTTTGGATAAAAATTGACATGATAAAATTTCATTATTCGGTAACAAATAGCTCAAGTTAGTAGTGCATTATGATTTATCATCTATGGCTATGGTAATTAGTATTGCCTATATTATGTACCAACTTTTATGTAGATAAACAGTCACCGGATTATAACATATGATCATATTTATTATTGTCTTTATACTTGATCGAACAACATGACTATTGTATGTTTGGATTCACCTATATATTGTTACACCCATGCTAAAGTTTTAAATATCTCTTAATTGACATAAAATCTAGCTACTTTCAAGAACATATATAAAATATGCTTTTATGTAAGAAAAGTATTGATTCGACTATGGTATTAAGAAAAGTTTTCTACCTCCTTGTCTACGTTTTTTCTACCTTGTATGTTGCTTAGGTGGTATGTATATGTACAATCTTACAATGTTTTGGAGACCATAAGCAAACTAGAAATAAGCTAGTTGGGCTTAAAACATATTACTTGGGTACACACTTTATTTTCAAGTTTAAGGCACGTATCTTTATCATTAACAAAGAAATGGGTTCAATGTATGGAGCAACTTACATAAATATGGTTTTCGCCTCTTGGTCCACTCATTAAGGGTTGGCCAAAAAGTGATATGGTTGGGCTTCACAAACTCTAACACACAATTTATAATACACCTCCTTTTCATATTATTTAAAACGATTTGACATAATAAAACGGAGGTAGTAATAATATTATTAAAACTCAAATAGACAACATGCTATTGTCATGTACTCATGTATGTGCTATCCTTCTCTCACCATGACTTGGTGCCACATAAAACATATTATGTAAAAAACTTACCATCTATGTTTTATTATTTTGTGTTCATTCAATCACCCTAATAATAATTACCTTACTATTTAGCAATGATTAACTTATATACACTAATACTTCACCATTATTTTCCGTTACATATACATGTTATTAATTAGAGTTTGATTCATGCGATTGCTTGAATTTATTGTTGTTATAGTATCAAACTACTCTGCATTATATTTCCAATCCATTTCAAATTACTTAATGACAATTGTAATGTTATTTTATAACGATCTGGGACATCGTTCGGGCCGAAAGCTAATTATACTATCATAAACTCTCTTGGCTACCATTCTACCTAGCAATGAATATGTACACTTCCTCTATCTTTAAAAGTTCAATTCACGTGTATTTTTCATTTTTTTTTTTTAGGAAATTCAAGTGTATTTTTGTTCTACTACCTCCATTTCTTATTTTTTGCAACTTTGGGGTATTATTTGTGAGATATAAAATATTCTAAAGTTGCAAAAAAAATACAAAACGAAAGTAGTATAAAAATTTGTAAATAGTGAGAAGGTGTAGGACAATGCAATCCTTAGATAGTATAGGAGTAATACATGTATTGTACCCATGATAAATAGGCATGTTCTTATAAGCAATATGTGTGCATGAGCATGCCATCAGTCTTCTCCAGAAAAACTAACACGAGTTGAACTGAAAATAATAGGCCAATAGGGAGAAAACAGGCCCAATTCTAAAATTATAAGTAATAAATAATCATATCATATCATATCACTTTATAAAGTCGATATCGCAGCCAGGTCACAAGACTGCGACACTTGACATTTCAGTTTTTTGCCAAGTGTCGAGCCACGTAGGCGAAAACTAGGTATTATTGTGACACATATGATGCTAAGTAAACGAATTTTGGATAGATTTTTTAAGATAAAATTGTTGTATAGAATTTTATTGTCGATATACTTCTAATATTTCATATATACAAAATTAATCATAACTTTTAATAAAAATCTAATAACTCGGTTCTATTTCCATCACAAAATTCGTTTTAAAAGTTATTTAAAATAAGATCCATTTATAATATATTTAAAATAATAGAGAATTATTAAAAATAAGTTTTAATCGGTAAAATACTTTCAGTTTAATAAAAGTAATTAAAGTATGATATTGCATATCTAAATATCCTGCATTATCAAAAGTAATTATATAACCGTATTTAACATTCAAACCAAAAAATTTATCCTAAAATTCAATAAACAATCTGGGCATCCGGGGCACAAAACTAGTCACTAATAAATAAAGCCGGTCTCGCAATCATGCCACAAGACAACGACACTTGGCATTCCAGTTTTTCGCCAAGTGTCGTGCCACGTAGGAGATAAATAGGTATTATTGTGACACATATGATGCTAAGTAAGCGATTTTCGGATAGATTTTCTAAGATAAAATTATTGTATAGAGTTTTATTATCGATAGAATTCTAATATTTCATATAAACAAAATTAATCATAACTTTTAAAAAATATCCTATAACTCAATTCTATTTCCATCATCAAATTCGTTTTAAAAATTTCCTTAAAATAATATCCATTTATAATAATATATTTAATCACAAACTTTAGCTAGCCAAACCGTGTCACCAACTATTACAAGAGTTACTTTGTTAGTGCTATAGGGGTTACTTGGCCAGTGTTATAGTGGTTACTCAATCAGTGTTATAGATAGGGGTTACTTAGTCAATGTTAGAGAATACTCAGGTATTATTACAGGGGTTAGTCAGTCAGTTTTATAGGGTTTACTTTGTCCGGCTAGATGGTGTGGCTAGCCGCATACAAAATGCATTGTTATTTAATTTTTTATTAAATCAGTAAAAATAAGTTTTAATCGGTATAATTAATTTTAGTTTGGTAAAAATACTTTCAGTTCAGTAAAAATAATTTAATTTCAATCCAATAAAAATAATTTCAAGTCAATAATAACATAGATACTATTTACAAACAAAACTATAAAAAGTATTATTTTATAAATATATAAGCCATATAATATCGTATGTCTAAATATCCTACATTATCAGAACGAATTATTTGACCGTATTTAACATTCAAGTATTTTATCAACCATCTGGGCATCGCCCGGTCACAAAACTAGTTGCTAAATAAATTAAGTCAATTAAGTCCTTTTCTCTATCTCAATTTTAACTAAAAAAACCTAAGGTTAACCATTTTAATTATAAAGGTTTGCCATAAAACCAAAAAAAGGGTACTATGCTTAATTTTTCAAACTAATGTGCTACTTGATAGAATTGAAAAAAAATTGTCTTCTACATAGAAATTTTTATTCCATGAGACCGCCATGTAGAATTTTCCATGAATTAATTTATTTTTTAAAAAAAACCATACTTTTTTTTAATACCTATATTAATATATGTCAAAACTGGGTACCCAACTAATTTTGGTTCAAAAAAATAGAGAATCGGAACTGATTTTAACCACTTCTTTTTATTACCAAAAAATGGAACCACTGGATCCAAATGCAATCCCTTAACAACCAGTTCCTAACCAATTTCAGTTCCAATTTTGGTACCGAAAATTTTGCTCACCCCTCACCATAGCCACAACGTTAATTAAATTGCATCAAGGTTGTATAATGTTGCTACTCCGTAGAATAAGATTTGAGCCATTTGGTGTTTGGTTTCACAAATGCTTTGAAATATTAGAGTCAATGGCATTGTTGAAAAATAAAAGCGTACAAGGGCTGCAACCCTTACGTGATATGCTACCTAGCCGAAGGGCGAAGGGGGGGGGGGGGGGGCTAGTGGAGGCCCGGCCTTCCCGGCCTAGATTTGCAGCCCATGTTTTATATCTTATGCCCCCCCCCCCCTAAAATTATTATATGTATTATTAAAGACATATATGTAACAATAAATACATCTTGTCATGTTGGTTGGGTAATGATGCATTCAAATCAAGTTTTTATTTATTTATTTATTTATTTTTATTGTAATTAGTTGTTTTCTTGGTTAATATGTTTATTTTTTATATTATTTTTTTTTAAATCGGCTAATATCTTTATTTAATTTAATAATTTTGACTAATTTTTATTTTTTTTATTGAATGGACCTTTAGGATCAAATTTTAGGATTATATGCTATTTAATTTGATAATTATTGTTTTTATATTAATAAAATCATGAGATAAAAAAAAAAAACTAGATTTTTTTTACAAAAAAGTTAATAATCAACAAAAATAGGGTTCCACTTCAAAGGCAAATTTGAATCCCAAGAGTAATTTGAGTGATCATAATGAGCAAAATACAAATTTTGAGGGGCAATAAAGATCTATTACTTCAATTCCCGAAACTGATAACCCAAAACGTTCCAAGAGTTGAAACATACGATATAAATACATTATGTACTCTTGAGCGTGATCCCGGACTACACAAACAAATTAGTGACTATCATCGTAGAGTACGATTTAACTATTTTTTTTTTTTACAACAATAAAATATTAGTACATTTTAATTTTTCCTCCAATCTGTTGTCTAACAAGTCCGGCCCCCAGCACTTGAAAATCCTGGCTTCGCCCCTGACCTAGCCCAACGCAAGTTCAAGAGATACACGAATATTAAGCTTCGTTCTTAGACCGTTGAATCATCGAACACCATTACATCCACAAATATTTTTCTTTTGGATATTAAGGCCATGTTTAGTTCACCTTATTTTTGCTTATCTGAACTTATTTGATCTGGTCTAATCTGATTTGATCTTATCTGATCTAGTCTGGTCTGATCTTATAGTCTGATTTGACCAAATTTTGACTTTAAGTGTACGATAATCCGTAAGGAAAAAAATATATCAAGTGGAATCTTGTTAGATTTGTAATAATGTGTATTTTATTAATATATAATTTTCATAATTTTTTTCATTACGAAATTAAAGATATTTTGCGATAAAAAATTGCACATAAAACGACGATCTGATCTAAACTTATTTTTTCTGAAATAAGTAAAAATAAGTTGAACTAAACAAGGCTTAAATCATTAAATTACTTGGCGCATACATTCAATACATAGTGTATTACAATCCAATACATAAAATTTTGTATATATAATAATTAGGTGATTGGGGTGACAGGCTAAAGTCATATCACCTAATCAAAAGTAATTTCTAAATTCCTCTAACTAATATAGATAAGGAAGTAGGGTCAAATTCACAGGGAAACATCGTTCTTCTATTCCTAATCTATTATTATAATCCGAATTAATAGGGAACGAATAAGACTGTGGGAATTGTACTATGACAAAAACTAATGAGGGAACAATCAATAATAAAAGGCCTATGGTCACAAGTTCACCGATAATTAATACTGCGAGATAAAACTTAACAATCAACGATTAATATTGCAAACATAACATGATTAACAGGCTCTCGCAATTTATTAATCAACATATATCTAACAAACTCTCGCAATTTACTAGATCTAAGCTCCTATTGAAAATAACCTTTAATATCAAATTAACATCAATCTGCTCGATTCATCAATTCAATATTGCTATACATACACAATCAAATCACATCTGCTCGATTCATAATCCAATTGCAAAGAATTAAAACAATTCAATAAGAAATTATCATGCAATACCAATAATTAACCAAAACTATTTATCCCTTTATATTAATTATGGATCCCCCAAGAACCTTAGAATAAAACTACTCACACATATTTAAATCTAAACTAATCACAGCATATAAAGAAAACACGATTGAAATCAAAGCAAAAATAAACAAAGCAATTAAAATCAAAGCGATAAACAAAGCAATAAAAGAGACGAGAAATAATACGGAATGAAGGAAATATGAAATTGCACTAAAAAAGGGAAAACTTGAGTTCAACAATAATCTCTCACTAAAACCTCTCTAAAACTTAAGAATGAAATTTGCAATCTAAAAACATAGCTAATAAAAGCTTACAAAAGAGTTTAAATACTCCAACCCCAAATTACCAAAAATGTCAAATCTTAAAACGCTTAGGAAAAACACGATCCTGATAAGGCCCTCCTTTTTCTTCTCTCCGCTTTGCTAAGCATCCGCTCGATCGGGCGGTTCTTGGCCAAGTTTCTCCTTTGGGCTTCAAATACTTGTGGCCCAATTTCTTCTTCCTTGGTCCATTATTTGGACCAATTCCACAAACCAAGCCCTTAGTCACCGAAATCCTCTGTCTTGGGCTACAAAAGACGGTCATGAATGTGATCGTAGGCTCCGATATCTCGTAGTGGCCGGAAACCATAGAAATTACCAAAAATATGAAATTTCCTACAAGATAAATGCCAACTCTACAAAACACTCGAAACCACACATTAGTAATAAAAATAGCTCCGTAGAGCTCAAATATGCATAAAAATGACCGTGGGACGGGGGATAAAATAGCATATAAAATACACATATCAAACTCCCCCAAGTCAAACCTTTGCTTCTAAGCAAAGCAATGAATCAAACAAATCAAACCTTCACCGCAAATCCATTTCAAACCAATAATACAACTCAAGGCAAATCTAACAAAAATGTATCAAAATCAATCACTCAAATCCATCCAATTACCAATCCTCCTTAGCAATTGTCAAATAGAGCAAACCACAAGAGCATATAAAATTCAAGACTAGTAATCACGCACTCAACTCTCATTTATGTGACGAGTAAAAGATGTACTCGATCACTCTCCATCTCAACCCCTTATATGTGAACAAAGCACTCCCAACTCACGCACTCGTGTGTTTAAAAGACATACACTCAACCTGGTAGCCGACTCGGAATATGTCAAATCATTCTTCGTATTGGTAAACAACTAATTTCACATTCATACAACTCTATGCACAAAGGTCGGAAGATCTTCAAAGCTTGTAATGTAAGGCTTAGGTAAAGGGTAGGAAATATTTGGGAAAAAGTGAGAATAAAGCCATGCTTAAGGGAGCCAAATCTCAGTAACACCAAGGTCAAAAATAAATAATGACTAATCATCTCCAACTCAACTCAACTCTACAAAAATTCACCAAACAAACCAACCAATATTAACAATATTTCCAACTCTTACAACTTCATTCACTCATACAAATATGAAATTGTAGAACTTGAGTGAACAAACAAGCTTTTAACTATTTTTCTTTTGAACTTGAATTTTTTTTTTCTTTTGAATTCTTTTCTTTTTTTCTTTCTTGTGTAACCTTCGACTAGAACACTTGAACATTGAAACATTTTTTCTCTTTTGCTCTTTTTTTTTCCTTTTTATCTCACAGGAAATTTTCAACTTTTAAACACTTTTTATTCCGATTCTTTTCCAATCGCAATATCATAAGAACAAACAACTCCTCATTTTCACCCATATTGTGCAAATTATATGCACACTACAACTCCCTCGGCTCACCAACTATTAGCTCCCCCAAGCCAAGCTTGGGACTAGTAACCAATGGGGCTAAATTGGCTTGTAATGTGGCTAAATAAACAATGAAAGGGCACAGACAACAACATGGGTAGCAAGAAGGTAACAAATGTATCTAATATCGTCGGAAGGCTACCTAAAAAAACAAACGCCTTCGTCCTCCTCATTGTGCGTAATAGTGAATCATACAAATATTACTCAAAGTTAAAGACCAATACTCAACTTCATTGACATACCAGGAACTAACACACATCCTTACCAAATCAACTAGTCAAGCACTATATCACAAGCAGTTGGGCAAAATTGACGCATGTTAAGATTTCAAGGCAATCAAACATCAAATCATGACCAACTAATCAACAATGTTCATTATCAATAAACAAGAGTCAAAACAATTTTCCAAATTTTCATCAAGGTGCACAGGGAAGCATGATTTATCTTTTTATTGGAAAGTATTTTTGCAATTTTTTTTTTGAAAGCAATAAAAACTAACCTAGAAAGCAATAAAAGAGAAAAGAGAGAAAGAGTAGCATATATACAAAACCACCTCCCCCCAATCCAAATCAAGCAATGCCCTCATTGACTTGGGAGTGTAGCTATAAGTAGCTACTCATCATCATCATCCATCCTAGCATAGCCACCACCACCTCCATGGCTAGAACCGGCTCCTCCATGACCCGAACCACCTGCAAAATAGATGGGATCCACATTCCCACCTAACCCTCCAAAAGGAACATCGGCCCCATAACCATGAATAAATGAATAGTCCACATAAGAACCATAAACATTTGGGGCGGTGTATCCTCCATGGGGAGGTTGAAACCAATCGAGAAGCATTGTTTCGGGAGGGATAGCACCTCGGCGTGCATAATCATCATACATGGGATATAAACCCCTCCCTAGGTTTCGCTCAACATACCCTACCCTCTTATCAAAGGACCCCACCCTTGTGTCAAGGGATTGAACCATTCCTTCTACCCTTCCTTGCCCTCTCTCGATCCTATCAAGTTGACCCCTAAAAGCCAAAAAGTCGTATGGTACATTAGGATCAATGTTATAGTCATAAGAAGAGGAGAGGATATCTTACATATAAGGTTGGGGTTGGGGGTCCAATTGAGGTGGGGGTTGAGGTTGGAATTGTGGTGGAGGTTGAGGGGCTTCCCGAGCTTCCCCTTCAATGTCAATAACATAGGTGTAAGATGTCTTACCCCTGTCAAACTTAGTCATAGCGGGGATGGACAATTTGAAAGTTCAGGCGCCCTCGCCTAATTGGGTGAGCTCCCTTGATTTTCCTTCGTCTACTTGCGCGCTCGATCGAGCGGTGTTGCCCGATCGGGAAAAATTGTAGCTCGATCTTCGTTCATAATCGCGCCCGATCGGGCGAGAATTTTGCATTTTGGAACCTCACTTACGCGCCTGATTAGGCCATTGCCCAGTCCGAACTTAGCTTTCTTCGACTTTTTTCTCTTTAATTCCCCTTATTTCATGGCTCAAAACCTGCACAACTTACTTCACACATGTAAAATTTGCACTCTCCTCACCTCTCTATAAAAACAAAAATAAAAATAAAATAAAATAAAAATTAGTCTAGAAAGCATAAAATACGGGTTGCCTCCCGCAAAGCGCTGGTTTATAAAGGTCCCACACAACCTTTTGTACCTTAGCTCTAAGATGAGAGTGAAGTTAGGTGGATTTCATCCACCACTCCAACGGTAGCTCCTTCATGGTACATCTTCAATCGTTGACCATTGACCTTGAATTCTTCACCTTTATCGTTCAAAAGCTCAATCGAACCAAATTTATTCACCTTAGTGACAGTAAAAGGACCTGACCGCCTAGAAATTAACTTTCCTAGGAAGAGCTTAAGTCTAGAGTTAAAGAGTAAAACCTTATCTCCCGGTGTGAACTCTCGTGGTAGGATCTTCTTGTCATGCCACTTCTTGGTCGATCTTCTCCTTGTAAATTCGCGCACTGTCATAAGCGGACAATCTAACTCATTAATTTGGAGAAGTCTTTTCTCTTCTGCGATCTTCGAATCCATGTTAAGAACCTTGATTTCTCAAAAAGCTTTGTACTCTAATTCCACGGGAAGATGACATGCTTTACCGTACACTAGCCTATAAGGAGAGGTGTCAATCAGTGTTTTTAATGTTGTCCCATAAGCCCAAAGTGTGTCATCTAGCTTCATGCTCCAATCCTTCCTTGACTTAGCCACCACTTTTTCTAAAATAATTTTATTTCTCGATTAGAGACCTCAACTTGACCACTTGTTTGAGGATGGTAACTAAGCCCGGTCCTGTGGTAGACTCCATACTCCTATAGAAGGTTGTCCAACTGTCGTTCATGGAAGTGAGAAACTCCATCACTAATGATAGCTCGTGGGACACCAAATCTTGGAAATTGGTCTTCTTGAAAAATTTCATGACCACCTTGGCATCATTTGTTGGTGAAGCAATGGCCTCGACCCATTTGGACATATAATCAACGGCCACGAGTATGTAACAATTTCCATTGGAAGACGGGAACGGTCCCATATAGTCAATACCCCAAACATAAAAAATTTCAACTTCAAGTATCCCAGTTTGGGGCATCTCGTGCCTCCTTGAAATATTGCCAGTCCTCTGGCAAGAATCCCAAGACATTATGAATAACCGCACATCCTTGAACATAGTAGGCCAAAAGAAGCCTGATTCATTAAGCTTGGCTACGGTTCTAGAAGGGCCATGATGCCCACCATATAGAGAGTTGTGGCAGCGTTGTAGGATGCCATTCACTTCCCATTCGGGGACACACCTGCGATATAATCCATCTGCACACTTGCGAAACAAAAAAGGATCATCCCAAAAATAATATTTAATATCATGGAGAAACCTTTTTTTTTGTTGATAGGACATATTTAGAGGTAGTATACCGCCTACCAAATAATTGGCATAATCGGCATACCAAGGTCCCTGTGATTCAACTGCAAGGAGATTATCGTCAGGAAAGGAATCATCAATAGGTGTAGAGTCCTTACCTCCATCACACCTGATCCTAGACAAGTGATCTGCAACTACATTTTCCGCTCCCTTTTTGTCTCTAATTTCAATGTCGAAGTCTTGGAGCGAAAGTACCCAACAGAGAAGTCTAGGCTTGGTCTCTGCCTTGGCAATGAGATATTTTAATGCTGCATGGTCAGTAAAAACAATAATTTTATAACCAACCAAGTATGATCTAAATTTTTCTAAAGCATAAATCACATCAGGAAACTCCTTCTCTATGGTAGCATAGTTGACTTGAGCTTCATCCAAAGTTTTACTTGCATAATAAATAGCATGCAAAACTTTGTTCTTCCTTTGTCCTAGCACGGCTCCTACTGCAAAATCACTGGCGTCACACATGATCTCGAATGGAAGGTACCAATCGGGAACACGTATAATAGGGGCTGATATCAAAGCTTTCTTAATCCTGTTAAAAGACTCAAGACACTCGTCAGTAAAATTAAATGGGGCATCCTTGAGTAAAAACTGAGTTGGTGGTTTAGGAATCTTAGAAAAATCCTTGATGAAGCAACGATAGAACCCCGCATGACCAAGGAAACTCCTTACCCCTTTAACATTCACTGGTGGGGGTAATTGCCCAATCACTTCTACCTTTGCTTTGTCTACCTGTATACCCTTATCAGAAACAATGTGACCTAGGACTACATCTTGTGTCACCATAAAGTGACACTTTTCCCAATGTAAAACCAAGTTGCATTCTTCACACCTTTTCAAAATTTTAGTGAGATTAGCTAGACAAACATCAAATGAAGATCCATACACACTAAAATCATCCATAAAGACTTCCATAATAGATTCTATGAATTCAAAAAAGATGTTCATCATACAACGTTGAAAAGTAGCAGGTGCATTACATAATCCAAAGGGCATCCTATAATAAACAAAAGTACCATAAGGACATGTCAATGTGGTTTTCTCTTGATCTTCAGGGTGAATTGGAATTTGAAAGAATCCCGAATACCCATCCAGATAACAGAAAAAATTATGCTTAGCTAACCTTTCCAACATTTGGTTAATAAAGGAAAGGGGAAATGATCCTTCTTAGTGGCGGTATTTAATCTACGATAATCAATGCACATACACCACTCTGTTACAGTTCTATTGGGAATCAATTTATTTTTAATCATTTTTAATCACTATCATCCCACCCTTTTTAGGAACTACCTACACAGGACTTACCCACTTTAAGTCGGAGATAGGATAAATAATACCTGCATCAAGTAGCTTCATGACCTCCTTTTTGACAACTTCCTGCATGTTAGGATTCAACCTCCTCTGTGGTTGAATACATGGCTTGTGATTGTCTTCTAGGTGTATCCTGTGCATACAAAAGTTAGGGCTAATACTTTTCAGATCATCAATATTGTACCTGATTGCCCTCTTATGGTTTCTTAGAACCTCTAGGAGTTGGGAAATTTGGGAATCATCGAGTGCAATACTAATGATCACGGGGTGCAGTTCCTGCTCATTAAGAAATACGTATTTCAAATGCGAAGGAAGAGGTTTAAGTTTAGGTTTCTTTACCTCCGCAGGGTACGATTCTAAATTAAATTTTCTACCTTATCATTCTCAACAGGGCTAAGTTGCTCATTTGCTAGACCTTGCTCAATTGCATCCACCTCTCTACTCCATATGTCAACATCCCCTGCAGTAAGATCACAACATAGTACTTCCTCCAAGGGATCTCGGGTGAGAACCTAGGGTAAGCTATCATGGCATATAATATCAATATCATCAATACTACAACATTTTTCCTCTAGCATAGGTCCTTTCATGACTCTCCCTAAATTAAAGGAGATGTTATCCTCCCCTACAGAAAGAGTGAGTTTTCCATTTTTAACATCAATTATGGCCCCTGCAGTGTGAAGAAAAGGTCTACCTAATATAATAGGAATTTGTGTATCTTCCTTCATGTCAAGAACCACAAAGTCAACAGGAATAAAAAAATTACCAACTCTGACGAGGGCATCCTCTAAAACACCTAAGGGGTATTTAACAGAACGGTCGGTCATTTGTAGAGTTATATTGGTAACTTTTAAATCTTCCATATTAAGCTTGGAGCACATTGATGAAGGCATGACACTAACACTAGCACCCAAATCACATAATGCTTTATCAATGAAAAGATTACTTATATGACAAGGTATAGAAAAACTACTGGGATCCTTTAACTTAGGTGGAGATTTATTTTGTAGCAGTGCACTACATTTTTCAGTAAAAGCTACAATCTCTACCTCATTAAAGACTCACTTCCTAGTCAAAATATCTTTTATAAATTTAGCATAAGCAGGAACCTGTTTAATTAAATCTGTGAAAGAAACTGTTACCTGCAAATTCTTAACAACCTCCAGGAACTTACCAAACTACTTATCCAACTTATTCTTTAGGTTTCTATTTGGGAATGGAATCTTGATAGCAGGGCTCTGCACATCTCCACCCTTATCTTGAGTTTTACCCTGCAAAGTATTATCAGAAGAGTTAGTTTTACCCTGGGGCCTTATAAGGCTAGTTTCAATAGAATTTGGTATAACAGAAGCAATTTTTGTAATTATAGGTTCATCATCTTTGGGCATAGGGGGCCCGTCATATTTTGAACCATTTTCTTAGAGTAATTGCATTCGAGTGATCTGTAGGTTGTACTGGCTGTGCTATCAGGGCTCCTGGTTGGCGATTTTGCAGAGTAAAGAAAAGTTGCGTAATTTGAGTATCTATCATTTTATTATGTGCTAGCATTGAGTCAATCTGCGCATCCCTACTCTGCATCTGCTTCTGCACATTGGCTAACATAGTTTTGATTTTCGACAGGGCAGGATCAGTAGATGGAGGTGAAGTTTGTTGTTGGGTTCTCTGGTTAGGGTGTTGGTAATATTTCTACTGTGGTTGTTGTGGGCTTGTTGTTGTGGTTTTTGTGGAGGTGGAGGATTTAGCACATTGGTACTCCGGTAGAAAAGGTTTGGGTGGTTCCGGGGACCAGGATTATAAGTGTTGGAGTATGGGTTATTCTGCTTATAGGCTTGGAAGGAATTAACTTGCTCCATGGGAATCCTACAAACGTGTGCCCAATGTCCTAGAATTCCACAATTTTCACAAAAAGCATCAGTATTAGTATTATTAACAGCGGAAACATTAGCTACGGAAGATGGAATAGCAATACTAAGACTATCTAATTTCTGGCAGATAGAAGTTAATTGAGCTTATATAAAGGATACAGAGTCGACATGATGTTTCCTTTTGTTTACAAAACCTCTAGGATTCCCGTATTGGGAATTATGAATTGCCATCACTTCAATAATAGTGCCTACTACATCCTCTTGAAAATTCATAAATCTTCCATTTGCCGCAGAGTCTAGGATTGATCTTAAAGAATTTTCAAGCCCATTTTAAAAGGCTTGGATCAACTGCCACTGTAAAATCCTATGATGGGGCATTCTCTCTGCATATCCTTAAATCTTTTCCAAGCCTCATATAAAGACTCATTAGCTTCTTAGGCAAAATTTAGGATTGAGCTTCGTAACAAAGCAGT
The DNA here is from genome assembly GCA_034703905.1 of Chenopodium berlandieri. Lineage (NCBI taxonomy): Eukaryota > Viridiplantae > Streptophyta > Magnoliopsida > Caryophyllales > Amaranthaceae > Chenopodium > Chenopodium berlandieri. The sequence continues at coordinate 62,256,681 of CM068285.1, read as the reverse complement.
CTTCTCTACAAGATAATACTTATTGTAGAAAGCTAAAGCAAGAGAATTCTAGTCAGTAATACCAAATGCAGTTTTATTCAATCCATTATACCACAATTTAGCTTTACCACATAAAGAAAAGGGAAAAAGAATCTCCCTAATTTGGTCCCGTGTGACCCTAGCTTGTCTGATGGTGTTGTAATATTGACAAAAATAAAAAATATGAAGATTAGGATCTTCATTCTTAGCTCCTCCAAATTGCTTCATTTTTATCATAGTAATAAGCTGGGGTTTGATCTCAAATTGCACTCCTTCGAGATTCGGTGGAGGAGCAAGGTGCGGAAGGTCCGTCAGGGAAGGCTGCGAATAATCGCTGAGCTTGCGAGGTGGTTGAGCATCCATCTCTAATTCTAGTTCTGAAGATAGCTCTGTGTCGCTAGAATCAGATGGGGGTTCTAAAGGTATATTACCATCGGAAGTAGCTCGTACTTGTCTGTAAATATTCTTCTGTCTATGGAAAGAACGTTCGATTTAAGGATCAAATGGAATGTAACCTGATCTAGAACCCCTGGGCATAAACACAGAACTAAACAAACAAATATGATAGACTGTCTCAAAGAACTTGCGATCCCTGAGACGAAAGAAAATAATCTAGACTACAAAAATAATTAGAAATAAAAATAAAACCGTCTCCTCGGCAACGGCGCCAAATTTTGACAGGCTAAAGTCGTATCACCTAATCAAAATTAATTCCTAAATTCCTCTAACTAATATAGATAAGGAAGTAAGGTCGAATCCACAGGAAAACAACATTCTTCTATTCCTAATCTATTATTATAATCCGAATTATTAAGGAACGAATAAGATTGTGGGAATTATACTATGGCAAAAATTAATGAGAGAACAATCAATAATAAAAGGCATATGGTCACAGGTTCACCAATAATTAATACTCCGGGATAAAACATAACAATCAACGATTAATATTGCAAACATAATATGATTAACAGGCTCTCGCAATTTATTAATCAACATATATCTAACAGGCTCTCGCAATTTACTAGATCAAGTTCCTATTGAAAATAACCTTTAATATCAAATTAACATCAATCTGTTCGATTCATCAATTCAATATTGCTATACATACACAATCAAATCACATCTGCTCGATTCATAATCCAATTGCAAAGAATTAAAACAATTCAATAAGAAATTATCATGCAATACCAATAATTAACCAAAACTATTTATCCATTTATATTAATTATGGATCCCCCAAGAACCTTAGAATAAAACTACTCACACATATTTAAATCTAAACTAATCACGGCATATAAAGAAAACATGATTGAAATCAAAGCAAAAATAAACAAAGCAATTAAAATCAAAGCGATAAACAAAGCAATAAAAGAGACGAGAAATAATACGGAATGAAGGAAATATGAAATTGCACTAAAAAGAGGAAAACTTGAGTTCAAAATAATCTCTCACTAAAACCTCTCTAAAACTTAACAATGAAATTTGCAATCTAAAAACGTAGCTAATAAAAGCTTACAAAAGAGTTTAAATACTCCAACCCCAAATTACCAAAAACGTCAAGTCTTAAAACGCTTAGGAAAACACGCGCCCGATCGGGCCCGCCTTTTTCTTCTCTCTGCTTTGCTGAGCATCCGCCCGATCGGGCCATAAGCTGCTCAATCGGGCCCGGTCTTTTTCTTGGCCGAGTTTCTCTTTTGGGATTCAAATACTTGTGGCTCAATTTCTTCTTCCTTGGTCCATTACTTGGACCAATTCCACGAACCAAGCCCTTGTCTTGGGCTACAAAAAATGGTCATGAATGTGATCGTAGGCTTTGATATCTCATAGTGGCCGGAAAACCACAGGAATCACCAAAAATCTGGAATTTCCTACAAGACAACAAATGTCAACTCTACAAAACCTCGAAACCACAAATTAGTAATAAAAATAGTTCTGTAGAGCTTAAATATGCATAAAAATGTCGTGGGACGAGGGATAAAATAGCATATAAAATACACATATCAGGGTCCACTAACTATCTTCTCACCCTATTTCCCAATTTGAAGTTTTTCCCCAATTTTGAGAGGAGTACAATATAGGGGAATGAGAAATTGAGAGAGAAAGAACGAATGGGAGGGAAAAAGGGTGGGAAGGTAGTTAGTGGGCCCCACATGACATCACATTTGAGTTGAGAGCCAAGTAGGTTGGAAGTTTTGATGTTTTAAAAAATAGTATGTGGTAAAATTCAAAAAAATAAAAAAAAATAGACTACATGTGATAATTTCCAAAATAGCACCAATTGTAGGTGGTAATTGTCAAAAAATCCCAAATTATAATTACAAAATATGCTGAAACTAGGGTTTGATCTAAAACCTAAGATGTGTGATACCATGTTTGACAAATTGGAATATCTTCCATTGATTTATATATATATAGTTACAAGTATGAGGTGCTAATCGTGTTAGGAAATCTCCCAAGATAATTATACAATAGTTACAAAATATTCCTCTCCTTCTCCTCCACCTTTTCCTTCCTCACGCACCCATGGCAAATGAAAATAAATTATCGTTTACTTTAAAAAACACAAAGGGAAGCCGTAGTGATTTTAGGGCTACGAGTCCCTATATTATGGGCGATGATTCGGGTCAAAATGAGCGTGAAGTAAGAGTGAGGGTGTTTGGACGTGTTGGTGAATCGTCGGCTAGTTCCGACCCGAGGTTCTCCGACATGTTCCCGTTTCGGAGTATTTGTAAGAAAGAGTTATTACTTGGCAAAAATATGGAAGACCAAGTATTGGGTATAGGTGTTGATGATTGTGTCCCTCTTGCATCATGGTTGATGGATATAACCTCGAGAGAAGTTTGTGTTGAGTATTGGCCTGGATCGACTAGATTCAAGGGATTTGTTCCAAAAATTAGGAAATTGGGACAACTAATTGGAACAAATAGGTATCAACACCATGTAAATGGTGATTATCTCAGCATTTCGCTCCCGTTTGCGTCGGTAAATGAAGAAAATGTATTCTACGATGATCAGTGCAAAGAATGTTGGAGTAATTATACTTTATTGTTTTTCATATATGTAAGATGTTAACTATAATAATTATTTTTTTTTTTTGTTAACTAATAAAATTTATATGATTTTGTAGTGGACAACCCAATCGAAGGGATGAAGTTCAATTTACTTGAGTTTGACAAATTCATCGAGAGAATTGCGCAACTCATGTAGTTTAGCCGCATATTTTATATGGAAGATGATATATCTCCGTTGTGAGATTAGCATAGGATCATTGTGAAGAAAATAATCTCAACAACCTTACTACGTACCATGAAAGAACTACCATAAGTTCTTCTCTATCATTAATTTAACAGTAATTATCATCACCTTCTCATTTTAATCCATACAATACTTTAACTCAAATTAATCTTAGCTGTCAAATTAATCTTAACTGTTGATGCATTCTTCTCATAATAGTATCATTTGGTTGTTAACTTGTTATACTAGGTAATAAAGGGTGATTCGTCACTTTTTAATTGGTTTGTTGAGTTTTATTACTTTTTAATTTTTTTTATGTAACTTTCCTAACTTCCTTTGACCTCTATCCCCCGTTTTGGATGAACATCAGCCAACACCCAACAAACCACCACGGCACCACCCACCCTTTCTTTTAATTGTTGCTGCTGTGATTGCTAATGAGTGTAGAAATTGCAACAACTTTAATGATATTGATTAAAATTTATAATGCCACCAAGCCCTCCACAACTAAAGTCGTAACCACCATCTACGTATGGGTATCGTCTATTCCTTGTCATATTGGTAATCTGATGATTGATAAAGCTTTATGTGATTTGGGTGCTAGTGTAATAGAAAAACATCCCGGATCTTTTAGTTTAGGTGGAGATTTATTCTGTAATATAACACTACATTCTATAGTAAAAGCAACCGTCTCTACCTCACTACTAGATCTTTTTCTAGTCAAAATTTCTTTCATAAATTTAGAATATGCAGGAATTTGAGTAATTAATTCTGTGAAAGGAACCGTTACCTGCAAATTTTTGACAACCTCCAGAAATTTACCAAACTGCTTATCTAACTTACTCTTAAGATGTCTATTTGGGAATGGAAGTTTGATAACTGGTTTCTGTACATCTCCACCCTTGTCTTGAGTTATAACTTTCTTTGGGGTTGTACCCTGCAATGTATCATCAGAAATGTTAGTTTTACCCTGAAGCCCTGCAGGCCAGTAACAAGATCATTTGGTATAACGGAATCAGGATTAGCAATTTTTGTAATGATGGGTTTATCATCTTTGGGTATAGAAGGCCCATCGTATTTTGAACCGCTTCTTAGGGTAATTGCATTCACGTGATCTGTAGGTTGTACTGGTTGCGATGGTAGGGCTCCCTGCTGGCGAGTTTGTAGAGTAGAGGAAAGTTGCGCAATTTGATTATCCATGATTTTATTGTGAGCTAAGATCGAATCAATTTGTGCATCCCTACTCTGTATCTGCTTTTGCATACTAGCTAACATAGTTTTGATTTCTGATTGGCCAGAATCAGAAGGAGGAGTAACAACCTCTTGTGGTCTCTGATGTGGAGGTTGGTAGTACCTCTGCTGTGGTTTTTGTACTTGTGGTGGGGGGTTAAGCACATTCGTACTATTATACGACATATTTTGGTTATTTTTCAACCCTGTATTTTAGGTGTTAGAGTACGAACTAATTTGCTTATAGGTCTAAAAAGCATTAATCTTCTCGAGTGAACTCCTACAGTCTTGCGCCCAATGACCTAAAAGACCTCAATTTTCACAAAATATTGCCGAGTTAGTATCAATAGCAGAAACATTAGCAACAAAAGATGAATTAGAATTATTAATATTATCTAGTTTCTGGCTAATAGAAGTCAATTGTGCTTGCAAAAAGGATATAGAATCGACTTGGTGTTTCCCTTTGTTTGCAAACCCTCTAGGATTCCCATATTAGGAATTTTGAATTGCCATCTCTTCGATAACTGTTCCTGCTACATCTATTTGAAGATTCATAAATCTTCCATTAGCTGCTGATTCTAGGATTGATCTAGATGACTTTCCAATCTCGTTGTAGAAGGCTTGGATTATTTGCCACTGTGCTAGACCATGATGAGGGCATTCTCTCTGCAAATCCTTAAATCTTTCCAAAGCTTCATATAAACTTTCATCAGCTTCTTCGGCAAAATTTTGGATTGAACTCCTTAACAAAGCTGTCCTTTCTGCAAGGTAGTATTTATTATAGAAATTCAAAGCAAGAGTATCCTAGTCAGTAATGCCAAGTGCAGTTCTATTCAATCCATTGTACCATAATTTAGCTTTACCACATAAAGAAAAGGGAAAAAGAATCTCCCTGATTTGGTCCTGCGTGACCCCAACTTGCCTAATAGTGTTGCAATATTGGCAAAAATCCCAAATATGAAGATTTGGATCTTCACCTTTAGCTCCCCTAAATTGCTTCCTTTCGATCATAGTAATAAACTGGGGTTTAATCTCGAATTGCACTCCCTCGGGATTAGGTGTAGAAGCAAGATGTGGAAAATCCGTCAGGGACGGCTGCAAATAATCGCTGAGCTTGTGAGGTGGTTGAGCCGTCATCTCTGATTCTGGTTCTGAAGAAACTTCTGTGTCACTAGAATTAGATGGGGGTTCCAAAGGTGTATTACCCTCAGAAATAGCTCGTACCTGTCTAAAAAGGTTCTTCTGTCTATGGAAAAGAACGTTCGATTTCAGGATCGAATGTGATTAGGGGATTTTTATCCACCAATCAGCATCCGACACGTGGGCCAGCCAGGTTTCGCCACGTGTCCTTCATGTAGGCCAATAGGAGCCTGCCACGTGTCATCAAGAGATTCGTCCTCCTTGGACCAATTGCAATGTGACACGTGTCCACCCATGCCAAATGGGAAAACCGGCCAACAAGGCCCAATCATTGTGGGAGGCCCAGTCAGCCTTAGGTTTAACCTAAACCTAGTACTGGCACGCATCCCAAGGCATATAAATATGCCCATTAATCCTCATTAAGGGGGATTACGCACATTTAACACTCTCACCTAGAGAGACCCAATTACTTTTATTTCCGCATAAATTACTCCTTAATCAAGTACTAACTTGACCGTCGGAGGCGGATCTCCAATCGTCCGGAGCATCCGTTTGTTTTGCAGGTACAGGCGTCCGGTTCCAGTCTCAGAATTGTAACTCTCCCGCAGGACATCAGAAAACCCCGAAACATTTTGGCGCCGTCTGTGGGGAGAGTACTTCTGAGATGGCATCCACGTCCGTACCGACTCCTGAAGAGAGGCGTCCCCTGGACGACCCTCAAGTTCAGTCGGACCATGATACTGAGGAAGAATTTGAAGTTGAAGCTCACACAGCTTCAGACGGGACCCTAAGGGCCCGAAGCACCCGTCATACCGAAAGGAGAGAACGGGAAGGTCTTCAAACTAGACTCAGTGATCCAGCCGGCGCACCGCCTGTTCAGCAGCAGCCGACTGATGGGTGTGCTCCCATTACAAGAAACGAACTCATGACCTTCATGAGGGGCTTCAAGGGAGAGATTCAAGAGTTGCTCAACAAGAAGCCGCCTGCTCTGGCCAAGGAGCAGTCGGCTAAGAAACCTTCCTCTTCAGGGAAGAGGAAGCCTGTTCAAGGGCGAGAGCCGACCCCTCATCCTAACTCTAGGAAGTGGGAGCCGCCTGTCCTTGATTTCACAAAGTACCGCTTTCCTACTCCAGGAAAGAGGAAACCTGTTCGTCATATTCAGGCGGACGGGTCGAAGAAAACATACACAGATGCTCGGCTATTGCTAGAGCAGAAGAAGAATGACCAATTGTCAGAGTCGGCCTCTACTTCAGACTTCCAAGACAGTCTACGCAATACCTCGATGAGGTATACTCAGTCGCATCATGAGAGTCAGTCAGGCGGTACCTCCCGTCAATCCGGCTTTCATAGTGACCAGGCGGTACCAAACTTACCATTTGTACCGCAACAACAATATTTTTTGCAGCCACCTCTGTTTGGAGGGCATGCAGCAAAGAATGTCCAACCTATGGACTGGCAGCTACGGTTGCTTAGACTTGGGGAACAGCCGTCGGCCTTCTCCAAGGAAATTACTGAAGCCGCTCAGCCGGCCAAAGTGAAAAATGTATTAGTAGGCGCCTATGACGGCACTACTAACCCAGAAGACCATTTGATGGCATTCACCAACCTGATGTACCTTCAAGGGTTGGATGATCCCACTTGGTGCAAGTGTTTTCCAGCGACTCTCAAAGGAATCGCACAACAATGGTTCGGCAACCTGCCGACTGGTTGCGTGAATAACTTCAGGACGCTTGCTTACTTATTCACCTCCAACTTTGCCATGAACATTCCTGCAAAGAAGACGACCCTTGAATTAGGAACGATTCAGCAGGGCGAGAAGGAGGGGCTTCGTTCTTACATCAGGCAGTTTAACCTGATGAGAATACAGATTCAAGGGTTACCGGATGAGGTAGCCTATACTGACTTTTTCAGAGGCCTCAAAGACGGGTCGACATTCAAATTTGATTTGGTTCGAAAGAGGGTGGCGACTCTTCAAGAGGCCTTGATTGAAGCGGAAGTCTATATACAGGTGACTGGTCTTTGTAGTACGGGAAAATAGTCGGACAGGAAAAGGTTCGACAAAAGAGAAGGACGACAGAAACAGTCGTCGAACAAAGATGAGAAGAAGAGAAAAGAGGTCTGGGCGGCTGATTCCTCTAAACAGCCGGCCCAGAAGAAGAGGAAAGAATTCAAACCATACTCCCCAAAGTATGCGTTTAACAAGGATAGCCAAGCTATCCTAAAGGAAATCAAGGGACGGATCTCAATTGAGAAGCCGGCCCCCATGAAAGGTTCTGCGAGCAACCGGAACCAAGAAAAATTCTGTGATTATCATGAAGATTTTGGTCATCACACCAACGAATGCATCAGTCTCATGCGGTATCTGGACCGCCTGGCTGAGCAAGGCGATCTTGACTCTTATGTCAAGAAATCTACGGGGAACACTTCCTCGAAAAAGCAGTCGGCCAAAAAGAGTCAACAGGCCGACAGCTCTGATACAGATGATGCAGTTGTCTACACCATTGCAGGCGGCTTCTCAGGAGGCGGCCCCACTATTAGGGGCAACAAAGACAATATCAGGCGGCTAGACGTAAATTCCGTTCACCAAGAACGTCCCTCCAAATATTCACTTCCTGAGATTGTCATCACTGAAGAAGATCTAGGAGGGGTAAGGGGGCCGCATGACGACCCTATCGTTATTGAATGTAAAGTGGCCAACCAGAGAGTTGGCCAAATCCTTATAGATACCGTAAGCTCCTCAGATCTTATCAGTAGCAAATGTCTGTCAAAACTCAAATATCAGACTGATTGCATACATCCGGCATCCCACCCTTTAGTAGGGTTTGGAGGAGGAGTCGTCCACCCAGTGGGACGAGTGGATTTACCCATCCGCTTGGGTGAAAAAGGGGAAGGACGACACATGGTAGTCTGGTTCCTGGTAGTAGAAGAACTCTCGGCCTACAACATGATTCTGGGACGACCAACCCTGAATAATTCCAAGGCTGTTATAATCCCATCTCTTATGTTGCTCAAGTTTGAGAGGGATGATGGAACAGTCGGGTCCCTAAGGGGAGATCAGAGGATGGCCTGAGAGTGCTATCTCTCGGATATCAAGCCCACTGTTATGGCCGCTGGGTCAAGTGGTGGAAAAACAGACCTTGACAATGTCAGGGAGAGTGCGCCTGTTCAAGAAGCAGGCGGTAAGAAGAGAAAGGCAACCCAGACGGGGGCCGCAAGAAAAGACAGAAAATAGCAATCATTGGCAGAGGAGCGGTCGGATGAATTCCGCCCTCAGCCGGCTGGTGAGCATACGGACCTGATCTTAGACGACTCGCGTCCTGACCGAACAGTCAAAGTTGGGACGACTGCTCTGAGAGTCCTGGGTGACGACTTTCACAAACTATTGAAAGAATACAAGGACATCTTTGCATTCGAAGTCCACGAAATGCCAGGCATTAGTCCTGACCTGGCGGTACATAAACTGGTTGTGGATCCGAAAAAGAAGCCGGTAAGGCAGAAGAAGCGGAACCATGGCGAAGAAAGAAGTCAGGCGGCAGCCGCCGAAGTTAAAAAATTACTTGATGCAGGGTTCATTCGGCAATGTTACTTCCCAGACTGGGTTGCAAATGTGGTGCTTGTTAAAAAGCCGAATGGCACCTGGCGAATGTGTGTAGACTACACAGACTTAAACAAGGCATGCCCCAAAGACAGTTACCCTCTGCCTAAAATTGATAACCTGGTCGACTCAACAGCCGGCCATGCTTTGATGAGCTTTATGGACGCCTACTCTGGTTTCCATCAAATTCCTTTATGGAAGAAAGATCAAGAGAAGACGGCCTTCGTCACTTATCAAGGGTTATACTGTTACACGGTCATGCCGTTTGGTCTTAAGAATGCCCCGGCCACCTTCCAGCGAATGATAAACACTGTGTTCTTTGATCAGATTGGGAGAAACGTCGAGGCATACATTGACGATATGATTGTCAAGTCTAAGCTTCAGATAGATCATCTGTCGGACCTCCGAGAAACTTTCGCCACACTCAGGCGGCACCATGTCATGCTCAATCCCAAGAAATGTGTATTTGGAGTTGAGTTTGGGAAATTTCTCGGATTCCTTATCAATCAGAGAGGAATAGAGGCGAACCTTGAGAAGGTGCAGGCGGTCATCGACATGCAGTCGCCTCGTACCGTCCGAGAGGTTCAGAAGTTAACATGTTGTCTGGCGGCCTTGGGAAGATTTCTAAGCCGATCAGGCGACAAATGCTTATACTTCTTCCAGGCCATTAAGAAGAAGGCAAGGTTTGAATGGGGGCCGGATTCTGAGGCGGCCTTCCAGAAATTGAAAGTTCACTTGCATTCCTTGCCGAGGCTGGTCAGCCCTTTGCCCAAAGAAGTACTCTACATGTACCTAGCCGTCTCTGATCATGCGTTAAGCGCTGTTCTTCTTGCTGAAAGAGACGGTTGTCAGCTCCCGGTCTACTTTGTCAGTTATGTACTGAAAAATGCCGAGTTGAGGTATCCCTTAGTGGAGAAATTTGGTCTTGCACTCTTCATGGCTGTTAAAAAATTGAAGCCCTACTTTTTGGCACATGCAGTCGTCGTGTATACAGATCAACCTATCAAGCGGCCACTGACCACCATGGAGTCGTCAGGCCGGATGATCAAATGGGCCATAGAAATACAGAGCCTCGAAGTTAGTTTCGAGCCTAGAAAAGCAGTGAAGGGGCAAGCCTTTGCTGACTTTATTGTTGAGATGACTCGTCCCCCTGATTCTCGAGATCCAGACCAAGTCTGGAAGGTATATGTGGACGGAAGCTCTACTTCAAATGGTTGTGGAGCAGGCGTCATATGTCAGTCGCCAGAGGGCGACAGGTACGAGTATGCTCTATGCTTCAGTTTTCAGGCCTCAAACAATGAGGTAGAATATGAAGCTTTACTAGCCGGAATCCGCATGTGCAAGGCGGCAGGGGCACGAAAGATAGACGCCTGTTCCGATTCACAATTGATAGTGAGTCAGTATAATGGCGAATACGAAGCAACCCATCCGGCCATGATCAAGTATTAACAGGCGGTACGACAAGCAGTCGGATCCCTTGAAGATTTTCATCCGACTCAAGTCCCGAGATCAGAAAACAACCAGGCGGATGCACTTTCAAAATTAGCATCATCCGCCTCTTGTGATACCCCTCGAACTGTTTTTTGGGAAGTAATGGAGAAGAGAAGCATCGAGGAAGACCCTATTGGAATCCTAGACATAAGCTCAACCTGGATGGATCCAATCAGGGCATATTTGACAGACGGTACCCTGCCGGATGATCATCACCAGGCGGCTGCGCTGAAAAAACGGGCAGCCAGTTTTGAAATGATAAGGGGAGAACTTCACAAAAGAGGGTACCTTCAACCCTACTTAAAGTGTGTTACTCTAGAAAAGGGACGAGAGATACTAGACGATCTTCACTCTGGTTACTGCGCTTCCTATATAGGCGGTAGGTCGCTTGCTCAACGGACGAGGCGGCAGGGCTACTTTTGGCCTACTTTAGAAGCAGATGCAATGGAGATGGTGAAAAAATGTGACAAGTGCCAAAGGTTTGGCAAACTAATTCACCGTCCGGCTACTGACCTCACTACCATTCATAGTCCACTACCGTTTGCTAAGTGGGGCATGGATATTCTGGGTCCCTATACGCCTGCTACAGGCGGAAGGAGGTACATACTTGTTGCAGTCGACTACTTCACTAAATGGGTGGAGGCGGAGGCTGTAAAGGGAATTAAGACGAAGGATGTAATTTCATTCATCTGGAAAAATGTCATCACTCGGTTCGGGGTTCCCATGTCTATGGTTTTTGATAATGGTCCCCAATTTGAGACGCCTGTTCTCAAAAGCTGGTTGGGTGACCAAGGAATTGCACACCACATTGCATCAGTCGGCCGTCCACAAGCAAACGGCCAGGTAGAAGCCTTTAATAAAATCATCTCAGACGGTCTCAAGAAAAAGATTGAACGAGCAGGCGGCCTATGGGCGGATGAATTACCACATGTTCTCTGGGCCATTAGGACGACTGAAAAAGGGGCGACTGGAGAAACTCCATTCCTCCTAACTTATGGTGCGGAAGCTGTTCTTCCAATTGAACACTACGAGCCGACTCTTCGAGTAATGCTATATGACGAAGAGGCAAATTGGGAAGCCATGCGCCTGGCATTAGACTCACTCCCAGAAAGGAGGGGCAATGCTGTCTTGCGCCATGAAATTTACCGCCTGAGAATGACCAGATCATACAACAAAAAAGTACACAGGCGTCCACTCAAAGTGGGGGACTTTGTACTTAGAAAAATGGAAGCAGTTGGTAGGGCTAATGAGTCTGGCAAATTGACTCCCAACTGGGAAGGACCCTACCGAATCTATGAAGAGGTCAGGGACGGTACCTACCGTCTGGAAACACCAGACGGCCAACCGTTGCCTCGAACCTGGAATGTAGATAATCTTAAGAAATATTTCTTTTGAATGATGTAAATAGTCGAGGGCTACTTAATAAAAGTTTGCTGTTTCATTCAATTTTGTACTAAGAGGGGCATGCCTACCGGCAAACAGTCGGCTACTCTCCATGTTTAATTTTCATTCTTACTTAAGAGGGGCACGCCGCTTGTTCCACACAACCGGCTACTCTCCCATAACACAGTTCACCAAGAACTATCAAAGGCTCATGGCTGAAATGATCAGACCAGGCGCCAAGCCAACTGATCCAAATATAATTTTAATTCGACCTGTCCCAACATTATAGCAGGCGTCCGACGGCATCCATCCGGATGAAATTCGTCTCAGAGAGCAGCTCCCTTTTGGGTGGAACATTGTTCTATAAAATCATTACACGGTACCTATACGGCTGTCTAACCAAGACAACCACGTAGCCGTTTCCCGGACAAGGATACCTCTCTTAACTGACTAATCAGGTCAAACAAGTGTTCGCAGTAACCATCCGTGTCAACCAACCGACTGAACTACTTGGGATAAGAACAGTCGGTATCTTATGAGTTAATAGCCAACAAACATTGGCGAATAAAGGGGAACAACCGGTACCCACCGCTTGAAACCTCTACTACTCAGTCACTCGGCGACTAGGTAACAATCATGTTTACTTGGTCACTCCTTAAAAATTTAGTATGAAACTAAAAAGGTGTTCATACAGCGCCTGTTCACACTAGATTAAATGTGGCGGGGAACAGTCGGCCTGGACCGACTAGAGTCTCTAGCCTAAAAAAAACAACAACAAACAAGGCAGGTAGGAAACCACCTTCCTACTTGGTTGAAGGGGATCCAGTCTTTAAAGTGGCCGACTGATCGCTTAGCCTGGAAACAGACAACCAGTCGTCCAGGGGCATAGGTGGCGTGACTAACTACCTCGTACCTGTCCGCAACTATCGGCCATGCAAAACAGTCGGTATAGTATGCAATTGGATATCAGAGTTTCGATACTTAGCAAAGTCGAAACAAATTCGAAACGAAACAAATTCGAAACATTTTGGCAAAAAGGCGACCTAAAATAATGGTCGCCTGAGTTATATTAACAGCCGGCCAGAAGGACCGGCATAAATATTCATACCCCCGGCCCCTTGACCGGGTAAAAGATACAAAAAGAAGCCGGTCATTAAGACCGGCAAAATATTCAAAACCCCGGCCCCCGGCCGGGTAAACAGAAACAAATGGCACGCAGGCCGTAAAAAGAAGACATAAAGCTTAAGAAGGGGGCAGATCTTCAATAATAGCAGCTACCGCCTGGTAAGCACTCTTTTTGCTGGACTCGGCTTCAGCTGCATCCTTCTTCGATGCATCCACCCCAAGCGGCACAAGCGCCACTAGCGGCTCCTCCTCTTCCAACGCCTCGTCCTCAGCAGCCGCCAGGATCTCTTGATTATATCTATCAGAACACTGGCGGTACGTTTTTTCCCATGAGGAAAAGTCGACATTGGGGAAGAGGCGGCCCCAGGTCAGGCGCTGGATCTGAGCAGAGTCTTCCATCATCTCTCGGACCAGCTCCTTCTTTTCTTGCTCGGCCTTTTCCGAGAGCTCCTGAGTAAGACTCTTCTCCTGGGTCACCAGGCGTTCCTTAACGTGTGCCAAGGATTTCTCCAAGGTGTCGTATGAGGACATTTTTTGGCGAAGAGGTCTCAGCTCGGTCTTGAGATTGTTGATGGTCGCCTCCAGCTCATTATTTTTCTTCTGGGCCGCCTCCAACTGAGCCCGGATAGCAGAAGTATCTTGCGCCTGATAATAAAGAATATCAAGTGTCAAAATCTCATTTTGGGCAATTTGAAACATTGCCTTATCACAGTCAGAGGCGGCCATAGCTTTTGCAGCCTTTACCTCTTTGTTCTTCCTGTCAAGCGGCTTGCGAAGGCCGTTCACTCGGAGCAGGGCCTAAGTAAAAGGGAACAGGCGTCATTTTTCAAACAAAAAACAGGCGTCCTGGAATTTAAATAACCAAAAATATGCTAAGTATACCTCAGCAAGGACCCCTGCAATCCCGTCTAGGTCAAGGGTGCCGACACCCCTGACCGCCTCCCTCTCAGCCGGAGGGACGGCTTTGATCATAGACTTGGCCACCTCGACCAAGTCTGGCTCCTGAGGGCCGGCTGCATTAAGCATAAACAAACGGGTTAGACCTAGTAAAGAAGGGATCAAGTCTAAATTCACAAGGACAGCTTCATACTTCTAGGCGGCCTGATTGGAGTTGTAGAAGGAGTGGACGGCTATTTCTCAGCCGCCGCATATTTCCTGGCAGTACCAGGAGAGCTCGCAACAGTCGTCCTCCGGGTCTTGGAGTCCGGCTGTTGGGAAGAAGAGGTTCTTGGAGTGCCCGTCTGAAAAGAAAAAAAAAAAAAAAAAAACACTCGGTCAGTATATGCATAAACCCAACTCCAAAATGAGAGTGAAAGGTTCGGAGCTCACCAAGGGCGCCCCCTTGTTGGGGGAGTCGGTTGAGGATTGTTGCATAATAGAGGCTCGCAACATGGCCGCCGCAGTCTTGGAAGCGGTGATCTTGCTCATGGCGTCCGCTACAAAGACAAGATACCAAGTTAATAAAAAGATAAACAGTAACTCATGGCAAAAAAGAGTATTCGACTGGCCGGCTACCTCTTGAACACCGACTGCTAAGGCCACAGGCGGCCAGAAAGTACTCGTCATAGAGCCATTTGAAGCTCGGGACGCAGTGCAGGGGTACTTGCTCTCGTACCCCTGTAGTAGAGTCGACCCTCGACTCTACTTTAAAGAGTCCTTTATCCAGGATCTCTTTCTTGGCTTTGGGGGGAACAGGCGGCATGCTGCGGCCGCCTGCAAGAAGAGGCGGATTCTTGTTCCACCTGTTGAAGCGCTTGTTCAGCTCTGTGTCTGAACTTTCAATGATAAGGAAGGTGCTTCGCCAATCCTTCCACTTGTTTGCTTTACCTCTTGTCATGAGGTAGCCTCTGTGGCTCGTCAGTTGATACCAGCCGGTACCGCCTGCCTTAGGGGTCCGACTAAGGTAGTTCATGTGGGCGAAAGCCTCGAAGTTTGGCTCCACCCCGTGCAGTTTGCACCCGGCCACATAGCCGAGTACGTTGACCTAGGAGTTTGGGGCTAACTACCATAACCCCAACTCATACCCATCCAAGATTCGCTGAACAGCCGGATGTAGTGGGAAGTGCAGCCCAGCCCTGATGGCCGCCTCGTAGCAGCCAAAACAGGCGCTATCATAACTAGTACCAGCCGGCCAGACGACTGTGTCTTCTGGATCCGGCGCGAAAACTAAAAAGTCGGGGCCCATTGTGTGGTTCGCAATAAAGTTCCCCACTCTTTCTTGCATGGCCGTAATCTGGCCCCGTGGGACAGTGCAGTAGTAAGGGGTATTTTGCTCTCGGTAAGAGGCGGATGGCTCCGCCCAATTGTCCCCCTTCTCAACTGCGTGAGAAAGCCTCGCCTCTTGTAGGCGGTTGTTTTTCTCTTCCGTGTCCAGAGAAGCATGACCAAAAGAACTAGACTCGGATTCGTCCTCTGACGAGTCCGAAGAGGACGACTCCTCCCCTCTCCCAGAGGGGCCCACCTTTCCTCCTTCAAAAGGAGTAGGAGAGAATGTAGACATGTCAACTGTAAAATGGGAAGGGATCACCTTGACCCCTCCCTCAAAACTGTCGGCTGTCAAGCCGCCTTGGTTCACTTCCACATCTGGCGCCTGGTCAGATGTTTCACTAATCGGCACCCTGTGGGAGGAGCCGTCTGAGTTCGAGATCCTAGCAGTTCTTTTTGTTCTGGCCATCATGTTCTGCATAGACACAGAGACAGTCGGACTTTTTATAAAGGGCAAAGATGGGTCCGGAAAAGGGCAGGCGGCACTCCTAGTCCTAGATTCAGCCGTCCCCGGTGACCGGCTGATCACTAACCTAGGTCGTGTCGTGTGCTTCCGTGGTGCCATTTCAAAAAAGAATAAAATAAAGAGAAAATTAAGAGTAAGAGAACCGACGGTTACCTGAACGAGTGAAGTTGACGAAGTTCTGAAAATCCTGAGTAGCCGGCTTGTCAGAGCAGGCGGTAGGCAGAAAGAGTCTGGAATGTCAGAGCAAGTTCAGGGGTCCGAATGTTCTCTCTAAAAAGTTCTCAAGTGTGAAAATGACTGAAGTCAACACACCCTTATATAGGCAAAGTGAGAAGGCGGAGGGTCACTTCCAAAATTCAAAATTTGGGCGGGAGAATCTCTCGGCCTTTCACCGAGTGACACCTGTAGCAGGCCTCGCCTGTCACGGTGCGACACCTGTCACAGGTAACACGTGACCAGTCACTTGCCACCTGTGAGGGGCAAATGATTAGGGGATTTTTATCCACCAATCAGCATCCGACACGTGGGCTAGCCAGGTTTCGCCACGTGTCCTTCATGTAGGCCAATAGGAGCCTGCCACGTGTCATCAAGAGATTCGTCCTCCTTGGACCAATTGCAATGTGACACGTGTCCACCCATGCCAAATGGGAAAACCGGCCAACAAGGCCCAATCATTGTGGGAGGCCCAGTCAGCCTTAGGTTTAACCTAAACCTAGTACTGGCACGCATCCCAAGGCATATAAATATGCCCATTAATCCTCATTAAGGGGGATTACGCACATTTAACACTCTCACCTAGAGAGACCCAATTACTTTTATTTCCGCATAAATTACTCCTTAATCAAGTACTAACTTGACCGTCGGAGGCGGATCTCCAATCGTCCGGAGCATCCGTTTGTTTTGCAGGTACAGGCGTCCGGTTCCAGTCTCAGAATTGTAACTCTCCCGCAGGACATCAGAAAACCCCGAAACAGAATGGAATGTAACCTAATCTGGAACTTTTGGGCATAAATACAGAACTAAACAAACAAATATGAGAACCTGTCCCAAAGAACTTGCGTTCTCTGAGACGAAAGAAAATAATCTAGACTATAGAAATAATCAAGAATAAAAATAAAACTGTTTCCCCGGCAACGGCGCCAAATTTTGACAGGATAAAGTCGTATCACCTAATCAAAAGAATTACCTAAATCCTCTAACTAAAATAGATAGGGAAGTAGGGTCGAATCCACAGGAAAACAAGTCTTTCTATTCCTAAATAATTAATATAATCTAAACTATTAAGTAACCGAATTGTTGTTATGTGAAAATTAAACTAGGGGAAAATAATTAAAGTAAAGCAAATTAAACAAGGGAGAAATCAATAAAACAAAGCCTAGGGTATAGGTTCACCAATAAATAATATTCCAAGGTAAAACACAATAATCAATCATCAATGCATAAATTAACCAGATCATAAAGGACTTTTGCTACGTTTATAATCACATAATTAATCTACCGGTATTAAATCGCATCTCTTGAATCTTGACTTAACCATTTATAAATTAACCTGCCTATTGAAACTAAGCCTAAACATCAATTCTCATCTCTCGAATCTCAAATTAATATTGCATAACTCATACAATTAAATCTAGCCAAATCTAATTGCATAGCAGTAAATTAATCAATAGGAAATCAACCAAAGCATTAACAATCAACAATAACAAATTACCCCTCCATATTATTTATGGATCACCACAACCCTAGAATTAAAACTACTCACGCATATTTAAATCTAAACTAAAAAAAGCAATTAAAACAAGACATAATTAATCAAAGCAATTAAATTACTGAAAATAAAAGGGGAAGAAATCGTTACCAAAATAAACGGAAATGATGAATTGTATAAATCAAAAGTGTAGAGAGAAAACAAGAATATTCACCAAAGCTTAAAGCTAAAATCTAGAAATTAACTAATGAGGAGAACCGTAATCGTCACTTGCTAAAAATGTAGTTATACTTCAACTTAAAAATCCTAAATAAATAAATAAATAAAAAATAAAATAAAACAAAGTAAATTGCCGAAATTCCTCTTAGAAACACGTGCCCGGCCGGGCGGAGCTTCGCTCGGCCGAGCCCACCTTTTTGCTGGTATCTTCTTCACTCGCGCCCAGTCGGGCGCGAGACAGGGCGAGGGCTGCTTTTCTTCTATGTGCCTCGCTCGACTGGGCACGCCTCAAGGTGAGGGCTTACCCGGTCGGGCGAGCATCCGAGCAACTAAGAATTCTTCAATTGGGCTATTTCTTGGCCCAATCTGGATTTCCTCTTTGGGTCCTTAACACTTGGTCCATTGCCTCGGTCTTTTCTCAATCGTCGAGCCCTTAATCACCGGTTTGATTGCTCCAACGCGGTCTTGTGCTACGGAATACGGTCATAATAATGCGATCCCACTCCAATGCTCGTAGTGGCTCAAATAAGTCCAGGAAAATGCTTCAAATCTGCAATTTCCTATAAAACAATTTCCTATAGGTAGTGAAAGCCCTTTATAATCTGGTTAATTTATGCATTGATAATTGATTGTTGTCTTCCATCCCGGAGTATTATTTATTGGTGAACCTATACCCTAGGCTTTTATTTTATTGATATTATTTTAATCTTATTTGCTTAGTTTTATTATTTCCCTTAGATTGATTCTCATAAACTCATACTTGTTACTTGATAATTTAGATTATAAAAATTAATTAGGAGTTAAAGAACATTGGTTCCCTGTGGATTCGACCCTACTTCCCTATCTATTTTAGTTAGTGGTTTTAGTAATTACCTTTTGATTAGGTTATCCTGTCACCAACCTCAACTAGTCAACTGCTTAGGTAAGTTAAATTGAATGTCATTGAACTGAATTGAGACTACTTCTTCAAAACCCTTGTTCTAACTGTTTTGGGGTTTTTTAAGTATCCTGCGGGAGAGTCACAACACCAAGACTGACCTCCGGACGCATGTACCTGCAAAACAACGGAGACTCCCATGGGTGAGAGTTCCGCCTCCGAGGATCAAGTTAGAACGTGTACGTATATAATAAGTGCGGAATGTAAATGGGATTAGGCTCCTCTTAGGAGAGGAGTGATCATCCGGCTGTCTGAGACAACTTCAATATCTGAGCTTTTAGCTCTCTGAGTTGTGAGGATCGAATGTGTATTCCATTGAATCTCTCCTTTAACTGATGTAAATGATCAATATTTATAGAGTCTTTGGGACAGATGCCTCTTAGGTTATTTAACCTAATTTGATGGGCTTCCTCCGTTTTACGGTTTCTAGGGTTATGGGCTTAAAGCCCGTTTTCCCCTTTGAATGACACGTGTCATGCTCTAATTGGCTCATTGAGCGCTGAGTTTAGGGACACGTGTTACATTAGCATAGGTCCATTTTTCAGGGGTATTTTTACCCCAAACACTAACCTTTTGTAATCACTACTTCTCTAAAAATTGATATCTTCTCTCTAAAATTGCATGATTTCACACCATAATTGCTAAATAAATTGTTGAATTTATACTTTGAACTATATAACTTCATATAATCCATAAACAAAAATTCATTAAAGGACATTCTAATGTCAACTTAATTAAAGCAAACCATATAAACCATCTAAAGATAACATAAATAGTTGAACATTATAATTGGGATGATTGAAAGCATAACAATGCTAACAATGCTAGATTCAAACCCATAACCTCCTCTACATAAAGGTAATACATTTACCATTTCAACAACTTTTATTTATGTTTTAAATTCTGAACTACTATTCGTCGTTCGCAAATTACTGGGTGACGTTCACATTTTTAATTGAAATGACATTTTTGCCCTTGTGGGTATTTTATCTATTTAAGGGTCCACCATGGGTAAATTTAGTTACCGAAAACATTAAAAACATTACCGAGCCCACCACTTGTGTTAAAAAAATCCCGATCATTAAAAAATCTCGGTTCCACCATTGTACGGTAATCCCGAGGAATTTAAAAATCCCAGGGCAGAAAAGGAAAGTGTACGGAATGGTGTTTTACGATGGACGACGACAATCTGGGGGAGATCCGCCCTATTTTTCCGGAAATCTGGGGGAGATCCGCCCAAAATTTCCGGATGTCCACCAGTACATCCGGAAATTTCATCCGGATGTGTACATCCGCCTGAAATTTCCGGATGTAATTGGGGACATCCGGAATTGGGCGGATCCCCACTCATACTTCCGGAAAAAAAGGGCGGATGTCTTTTTTTTTTTGTTTTGTTGTTTTTTTTTTTTTTACGTAATTGTTATTGTTATTATTATTATTATTATGGTTATTAATATTAGTTTTGTTAATTTTGTAAATTTTTGTTATGATTATGATTATTATTAATATTATTACTACTATTATTATTGCTATTGTTGTTATTATTATTATATTAGTTATTATTTGTTAATGTTACGTAGTTATTGGTGTTATTATTATTAGTATTATTATTGTTATTGTTATTATTATTATCATTAGTATTACTATTGTTATTATTATTATCATTAGTATTATTATTGTTATTGTTATTGTTTTTTTTTTTTGAAGCCTTGTTATTGTTATTTTTATTGTTATTATAATTATTATTATTATTATTACTATTAATATTATTATTGTTATTTTTATTATTATTATGATTATTTGTATTATTATTGTTATTATTATTGTTAAATTTAAAATACTAATCCTTGCGTGTTTTATTTGTTTGTGTTGTTATTTTGATAGGATTCGGAGGATGAAGACGACGGTGATGTTGTGAATTACAGTGCACATTTTGTGACAGACACGGTTTTTTTAACGTTTGACGATGCAGTTACATGGGCGGATGCTGTTGCAATAAATCTGGGATTTATTTTGGTGAAATCGTCTTTCAACAAACAGAGGGATGGTCGACCAGTTCGATATTTAAGATGTGATCGGGGACGCAGGAGTAAGCCGAAAGATCTTGAGAACGCAATTCGGAAGGACACCAAAACCAAGGGCATTGGTTGTCCTTTCTACATCAAGATATGTTACGAGTTCGTCACCAATACTTGGTTTATCCGGGCCAAAGATGATGTAACTGGGTCCCACAACCATCCAATGATTGCGTATCTAGAGGGTCATCGTAAAATTAGTGGGTTGAGCCCGAATGCGAAGCAGGTTGTGCGTGACATGACGAAGTCTAAGGTTGCACCGCGTAACATCATGGCGACTATTGCGGAACAATTTCCTGATGATCATCCAAACATCAGACACATCTACAACTGCCGGAATGACTTCAGAGAGGAGATGTCTGATGGGAGAGGAGTTGTTCAGC
Source organism: Chenopodium berlandieri (assembly GCA_034703905.1). Taxonomy (NCBI): domain Eukaryota; kingdom Viridiplantae; phylum Streptophyta; class Magnoliopsida; order Caryophyllales; family Amaranthaceae; genus Chenopodium; species Chenopodium berlandieri. The sequence goes on along the minus strand of CM068285.1, from coordinate 62,235,412 downwards.
AATTTCTACATTTGGCGAGACAGAGTCAGTATGTTTACTGGGTCATGTCCGATGATGAAGGCGTTTTACAGCACACCTTTATGGCGCATCCAGTCATGGTAGACATCCTACGGACGTACCCATATGTGATCGGTATGGATTCCACTTACAAGACTAACCGATACGGGATGCCGTTCTTTGAGATAGTTAGCGTGACACCGACAAATCAGAATTTTCTTGTCGCTTACGTGTTCATGCGCAACGAGAGCACGGCAAGCTATCGATGGGTTTTGCAGAGGTTGAGAGACGTGATTGGGTATGATAAGGAGCCGTCGGTTTTCTTGACAGACCGTTAGCTTGGGCTATGTGCTGCTTTGAGGGAAGTGTTTCCAGGAACCTCGCACTTACTTTGTCGATGGCACATTAACAAAGATGTGGAGGCTCGGGTCACTGCTATGTTCAAAAGCAAGAAAATCGGTGCGTCTTTCAAAAACGGAAAATGGAAACGTATCATGGACGCTGCAACCGAGGAAGATTATGAGGCCGCTGTAGAAAACATGAAAGATAAGTGGGCAAGTTTTCCAGCAGTGATACAATATGTAGAGAACACATGGATTTGTCATAAAACGAAGTTTGTGACATTTTGGACAAACCAAGTTCTACATTATGGCAACACCAGCACTTGCAGAGTTGAGAGCCAACATTCGGCCGTGAAGATGTGGTTTGATTCCTCGACAGGTTTGGTGTTTTCTTATTGTACTTCATGTATGTACTTTTATTTAGGAATTTCAGTTACAAATCATAACGGCTTTTCTTTGTAATGTGCAGGTTCTTTGGATACCGTATGGGCTCGAGTTCATAGCCACATTGGTAATCAAATCATCGTAATTCGTAATGGTTTGGAGGCTTCTAGGTCAAAGATAGGTCAAAAGTACCGACAGTTGCCACTGTCACGTATAAACGGGAAGGTGTCTCAGCATTGTTTGAAGGTTCTCGATGAGGAGACAAGGAGGATGAGGGAGCTGAGTTATCAAGTGCACGAACGATGTGGATGTGCAATGCGTGTGACCCACGGGTTGCCCTGTGCATGCCAAATACATGATTCGCTAGCTGCTGGGACAGGATTGTACATAATGCAAATTCACCCTTTTTGGAGGACCTTGGTTATTGGTTTTGGAGATGTTGGGACGGTTCCTGGCAATGACTCGACCGAGGATGCCTCACATTTTCGTTCTCTGATGGAGGAGGTGTTCGATAGTGATCCTGCTGTTCTTCGAAACGTGTCTCGCATCATTGAAGAGGAGTTGCATCTCGATCATTCTGATCTCAGAGAGCCTGCTGTAAACCACCGGGTTCGTGGTCGACCAAGAAACAATGATACAAGACGTGATCGTTCTTATTTTGAACATGTAAACCGCCAACACACTGAACGCGGCGCACGACAAACAGGTACGATTGAGTGTTGTGTTTTTCACATAAATCAGCGTTCACTAAACTATTAACTGAAACCTACATTTGTGCAGGAGATGTAAACGACATTAGCCAAAGCCGTTATCGACACGCGCTTCCAGGGCCGATGTTGCCTTACATCACAGGATGGAAGGATGTCATTGGCGATGGGAACTGTGGGTTTCGTTGTGTGCCCGAGTTCTTCTTCGGTGATCAAGGCCGATGGTATGACGCTCAAGAGACAATAGCGAATGAGGTCCTCGGTTATCGAGCCCTATATGAGAGGATTTATGGGCTTGGAAGACTTGAGATCAATGTGCAGCGTATTCGATGGGACGGTGGGGCGGTTGATTCCCGTCATTGGATGGTTGCAATACAAGATTTATTTCCTATTGCGACTTGGTTCAACGCAGCGGTTGTTATTCTTGGTGTAGGCCAAACACCAACTTGCTACTACCCATGCCTCACGATATTGCCGTTGCGGGCAAGAAGGGGGGTCACAGCACCGGAGCGAGAGTTTGTCATCGCTACAGTTGGGGGCTCACATTTTATTTGTATTGAACTTGCACCAGATTCGCCACTTCCCCCGGTTGCAGGTTGGTGGACCGAGCACCACGACCCAAGTGTTGACGGTTGGGATCAGCGTTACGAAGCTAGAATGGACATGTGGGATGCCTTAATTAGATAGTGAACATGTTGTTGTACTTTCATTTATGTTAAACAGTTGTCGTTATGTAATTTGCAACGAATTGAACTTAATTAAACAAAATTTCTACAAAACCACCAAAACAGTTGTTCAATACTTAAAGTACATGACGAATAAATAGTACATAAACGAAATGCGTACAAGGGAAATAAAAATAAAAAACAGGAAGTTCACAACCCCATCATCGCCCTCCAATCAGCTCGTAGCGCCTCAGCCATTACTCTTGTATCACGCGATAGGCTCGGATACTCCTCCAGGGTCCTGTTGATGACCTCCATAGACCGACCCATCCACTTCAATAAAAAAAACAACATATTAAATAAATCACAAGTTTTTTTAAAAAAAAAAACAACATATTAAAAACAACATATTAAAAAAACAACATATTAAAAACAACATATCAAAAAAACAACACAAAAAAAACAACATATTAAAATAACAACTTATTAAATTATACCAAAAAATACAACTACTTACGTAATCCGTGTTAGTTCTCTCTGGCAGTGTGCGACTCTCATGTGATGACGCAACTGGAGAAACACGTGGATGAGAAAATCGGTACAGCCACTGCATGTAACCAGGACCGACCGTAGGAGCACCACCACCAAGTCTGCTGAGGGCACCTACCACGACACTAAAAGACATACCAGGGACAAACCGAGTCCACATCACAGATTTCATCTCTGGCGGAAAGTCAACCCGATACATCTTCAAGTTCGTCGGTCTCTTAGCCTTCTCAGGCCTGATAATGGCTGGTGGAATGCCCTGGACGTATCCAAGTTGCCGAACCACTCGATCAGGCATGTATGGCTCAATGATGCTACGATACTGGATGCAGCCAATGAAAAGAGTAGCAGGCACGCGTCGTGCTGGATCAACTCCGTACGGTAGCCAGTTCACTTCATTGTTAGTCAAATGATCCAACCTAGCCCGAAAAGCGAGAAGGCGCTCCATGCTTTTGTTAGGGCACCCCGATCCAACATCCCAGGCGGACGCACGAGGAATAGCAAGCTCTCTGGTCAAGGTCCCCTGCTGAGGCCGGAAACACGGAAAGTACTCGTAGATCCACGCCTGCAGAAGCGTAAGGCAGCCAGCGATAGAATCAGCATCTCTTCGTGATGCTGTACCCAACTACCGGTACATGTATGCTAGGACAGCAGAACCCTAGGTGTACTCACTAATCTGAACATCCTCAACAAACAGCTCGTTGAGGAAGGAAGGATGAGTACGGTTTCCACTCTTGTCCAAAAACAAACAACCGCCGAGTACTAACCACAGGTACGCCCTGTAATGGAAACTGAAGGGCCTCTGCGCCTCCAAGGTCGACTCCACTATCCTCTCAGTCAGGACCCCACTACCCTGCCATACGGTTTTGGTACCGCACTTCTCATTCAACTCTTCCTCAGTCATATCTAAGGTAACCAAGCACGCGTCCCGTAAAACGTCCGTGCTAGGAGTAGTGGAAACCATGGAACCGTCGACACGAAGCCCTAGAATATGATACACATCATGCAGCATGATCGTGATCTCCCCAAAAGGCATGTGAAACGTGTTCGTGTCTGGCTGCCATCTCTCAATAAAAGCAGAAATTAAGGGCCAGTCAAATCGCCGGAACATGATCCCGGGTAAATGAGATAGACCACTGCCATCAATCGGTTCCAGGTGCTCCTGCGGAAGACGAGCGCGCCAGTTACCCAATTCAGAACACAACTGTGTCCTGCTCAAACACCGCAGCACGTTTCGCTCCTGCCCACCCCATATGTAGGCAGACACGTGACCCCCAAAACTAGGAATAACGGTACCATCCTCAGGCCCACCTGGCATCGGCTCCTGCACCACTCATGACTCTGACGAGCTGGTAGAAGCTTGACCTGGTTCACTACTACTAACATATCTCCCATGGTCACCCCTATACACAGTACGGTAATCCTGAGGGTCGTACTGTGCATCTCCAGCAGATTGACTTCCTCGATCTTCATCCTCATCCTCATCTGATGAAGGCACTTCAGTAGACGAATACATGGGGGCGCTCCCCTGTGACTGGTGCTCCCCCGACCAAGCACCAGCAGTCCCATACTGCTGCTCATGCTGAAACGGTGCATGTGAAGGTCCTGCACCACCTAACTCCCTCCTAACAGACGCATTCAAACGTCTTGATCTTGCATGACGAGGACCAGAACCCTCAATCTGCATTAAATAAATAAGTACAAAATCATATTTCAATAATAATTCATAGTCAAAAAAATCAAATCAAAACTATAATAAATCAAATCAAATAAACTATAATAACAGCATTACTAATAATAACAATAATATTATTCTTACAATACTAATACACTACTAACAATAACAACACACTAACACACTACAAATAATTTCAACACAATAACAGACCAAATCAAAACTATGATTAACCACAAAATTGCCAAAATTTAAACGCAACAACGACAACCCAATAAAAAAACAATTACAATAACAATAACAACAATTTAAGTAAACAACCATAATACATAACAACAACAGCAGCAAAAACCAATACAAACCAAACCAAATTTACATAACAATAACAATACATAGCAACAACAAACTTATTAAAATAAAATCAAGAATTATTGCTAAACTATAATTATTGTAAAACTAAATCAACAAAAATTACATATCAATAACTATTGCAAAGCTAAATCAAGAAAAAAATTATTTTAATGCCACAAATGAAGGACACAAATATTTTCAAATTAAAACATGCACCAAATCAACAAAATCGAGGAAAAAAAAATTAAGAAAAACATAAATTAAAAAACAAAAGAAAAACAAAAAAAAAAAAAAAAGGGGGAAAAACAGAAACAGAAAAACACAAAAACCAAAAAAAAATGGGAAAAACAGAAAAAAAAAAAAAAAAAAAAAAAAAAAAAAAACCTAGAAACAGCACTTCTGCCCAGAAATTCCGGAAGTCTAGGGGAACTTCCGGAAATTTCAAGCGGAAACCCCACTTCCGCCTGAAATTTCCGGAAGTTCCTCTTGACTTCCGGAATTTCTGGGCGGAAGTGCCCTTGTCCAGATTTTTTTTTTCAAAATTCAAAAATTTTTAAAAAAAAAATAAAACTCACCGGCTCACCGCCGCTAACGCCGCCACCACGACCACCAAACGTCAACCTAATTCTCCGTCGGTCTGCCATTGTCGGATTCAACGTTTGATTGCTAGATTTGCTTGTGTTTGAGTAACCTTCAACTATTTTGGTTTTTTTTTTTAAAAAAAAAAAATTCTGATTTTTTTTTTTTTAAAATTTCAGATTTTTTGGAAGGTTTTAGAGAGAGAAAGTGTCAAAGAGTGATTTTGTGAGATGGGAAATGTCTCGTAAGCCGCTAACTTAATTTATCGAGTATTTATATACGGAGGGCAATTTAGGAAATTCATGTAAAAAATGTGAACGTCACCTAGTAAAATGCGAACGACGTTTAACAACACCCTTTAAATTTCACATAATATTATATAGGAAAATTTGATTATAATAATCCAACTTTTGCACGATTCTTTTTAATTAATCAGACCTTTTGATTATTCCACAATAATCCAAGCTTTGGGGGGTGTTCTATTCTATTAGGCCAAGCAGGCTGGTCACTTTACCTACAAATCCTACAATAATAAGTCACCTGCCACGCGTCGCATTTTCATTTGTCCAAAAAATATTAATATTTATTTTTTTAAAAAACTTTAAAATTGAAAAAAAAAAAAAAAAAAATCCTTTTTTTCCTTTCCTCTTCATCTTCTTCCTCCTAATCCCTTTCCCTACCTCCATGGATAGCTCCCATTTCTGGCTAAACCTCTTCCCACCACACCTCAACCTCCGGCAGCAAGGAATCCCACCCCACCAGCCACCACCCTGGTCGAAACCCAGAAACACGCAACCACCTCCGTTAGAATTCACCGGAAACCACACAAAAAACCACCGCATTCCCCTTCAAAAAAAAAAAAAAAAAAAAAACCACCGCATTCAAATTCTTTAAACCCATTTTTCTCGGATCTTCCGTTTTCGATTCTTTTACCCTTTGATCTTAACTGGGGTTTTCCCCTAATTTCACTTCAATGCTCAAGGAATGTTCAGCCAAAAAGCTTACTTCATTTCAATATGCAATTCAATTTTTTTTTTTTTTTTTTTTTTTTTTGAAGAACTGCAATTCAATCTTGACTGGGTAGGTGTTTTTTTAGCTAGATTTTGGTGGGTTTTGGTTGATTTTTTATTTTATTGATGACGTGAATGTTGGGTTTGTTGTGATTTTTGATAGTTGCAATTTGTGTCGATGTTGTAATTGGTGGCTGCTTGCGGTGGTTTAGAGGTGGCGGTTATGGTGGTAGTGTGAAGTTACGGCTACCGTTGGTTGTGGGCAAAGTGAGCGGTGGTTTCGAATTAGTTGAGCGGCTGTTGTTCGAGGCTGCGCTGTTGAATTGGTGCTTTGGTTGAAGTGTGGGAAGTGGTACGGTGGCTATGAGGGTTGTGTGGTGGTTTCAGGCGAAAGAGGAGACAGGTTGTGTGGGTGGAGCATATAGGGTGTGGCGTGGTGTTTTAGTGGCTGGGGGTCGTTGAGTGGGCACCAACCCATGACGGTGCTGCTGCGGTAGTGGGCCTGGTGGCCGTGGGGAGGTGGGCTGCGTGGGCAAGGCTGGGGAAGGAGGAGAAATGAAGGTTTTTTTTTTCCTTTATTTTTTTTATTTGAATTTATAAAAAAAAACAACCGGTTCGTCAGATAAGTGAAATTTGTATAATACCTCACGGTGCACCATGCTCATGGTACACCTAATGATGTGGCGTAACTAAATTGTTGAAATCAAATTTTTGGAAAAAATAAAAAAATTTAGCTTAATTACAGGGAATTTTTTACGTTTAAATATCTTTTAGTTTTTGATAATTATTCTTAATTGACATTTTTCATTTTTTAAACATTTTAGAGAAAGAAAACTACAGAGATACTAAAATTTTAGAGAGAGAAAATTACAGAGAGATAAAAATACAGAGAGAATTTGTCGACCGATTGATAGAATTCTCTGTAGAAGAAGTTAATAATGGTTTATCAATCCAAATTTCGCCATGATTTTGATGTTAGATTCGTTGGTGATGATGATATCAACAATGAAGGTGAATTCGAGGATATTGTAAACGAAAATAAAGGTAAATTGGTTAATCGATTATCTTTTCATTTGTTAATTTGTAGATTATTTTGTAATCAAAGGAAATTGATGTTTTTTTTTATTTTTATTTTTTTTGGTATTATTTTCAAAGGTTGAAGATGATGTTCTTCTGATTATGATGAATGTTCCTTTATCACGCATTCAATTTGTTAATTGTAATGGAATATGTTCTTTAAGCCCGATTAATATGTTCTTTGAATCTAAACTATATTTCTTTACATTACAAATCATGTTCTTTAATTTAAGGTATAATGTTCTTTGAGGTTTTAATAATGTAAACTATGTTCTTTTTACTTGAATAATATGTTCTATGTTCATGTTCGTTTGTTTTAACTCTTATGTTCTTTTGGGTATTGAGTGATATAGCACATATTATTTTAAAATTAGTTTTTACGTCATTTTTAATTATTAAACTATCCATCTTTAATATTATTTATTAAATTTATATTTTCTTATGTTAATAACATTAAATAAGTGTGTACATTTTTTTTTTCCAGGATCACGATGGTTGATGGGGATATTCTTTTTGGACATCATATATTGATGATTGGTTTTCAGATCCAAAGAACATTTATACCATTTATAAAGAACATGATTATCTTATGTAATAAGCACTACTTAATTAAAATATTTAAAATTTAACAAGGATGGTGCAAACAAAAATTTAAAGAACATTTTCACAATAAGCAATGGATATTATGCGACAATAAATGTACATTACAATTACAGTTAGAGAACATGAACATTTAAAATATTTTATCAAAAGATCTAATAAAGATCATAATTAATAGTGGACATATGGAAGAAAAATAGTGCTAATAATTAATTGTACTTTACATACAAAATAAAGTACATCATATTTTCTGATAAAGAACAAAAATAAAGTACATCATATTTTCTGATAAAGAACAAAAATAAAGTACATTATATTTTTTGATAATGAACATTATCAAAATATATATAAAGAACATCACAAGAATTAGACATGACCATTATTATTATAACGAATATTATCATAATTACATAAAAAAAAAAATTGTTGAAAGAATATGATTGATTTTGGTAGAGATTTTTTAAATTTAAGAAAATCAAATAAAAAATTGGTAACTAAAATTTTAAATATGAAAATGAATTTTTGAATTTGAATTTTAAAAATAAAATCTTGAAATATTTTGAAGAAAATAATTTGGAAAAAAAATTATTCTGGAATCTTAATTTTTTTGAAAAGATTGTATCAATTAATTAATGTGGGATTCGGTTGATTCCTTTCCGAAATTTAATGAATATACCTAAAAATCTCGCGTTCTTCCTATTTCTACACAATGTTCATCGTTTTTATTTTTTTATTTTGAGGTTTTAATCCGACCTGCGTTTAATTAAGAAAAGGGTGTCGTTTTGGGTTGGGTGCACCATGCTCATGGTGCACCCGGGTGTAGGAATCAGGAATTGTCAAGTAAGTGGTCATTTTGGCCTAATAAAATAGAATGGGATATAAAGCTTGAATTATTGTAGAATAATCAAAAGGTTGGATTATTAAAAATAAATTGGTCAAAGGTTGGATTATTAAAATCAAATTTTCCTATTGTATATTCCTTAATTTCATTTATTAAGTAACTTAGAGGTAATATAATTCATTTATTTTTCACAAGATTAGAATATAAATACATATGAGGGAAAAAAAGGTGACATCCGACTATCCGAGGCAATGCCCGAACCACACACTAATTACACAAAGATTACAAACAGTTAAACATAATTATAAAATTAAAGAAGTACACAAACTAGCAACCCTAGACTATACAAAGATTACAAACAGTCAAACATAATTATATACATATAGAGTTTGCTACGGTGTTACCCAGTAAAAAAATTACTTTTCACAAACTTCTAATGCGAAATTGCTAAGTATATATATTTATTATATGCTGAAAACAATCTAAATTCGCAATGAAACAATTCTGTGCACCTCAATTTAATTTAGAAGAAATAACTTTTCCACGACTTTCACATCACTCATATTTTGTAGTCAAGACTGTTATTACTCCAAGTTTGACTTTTTCAATATTCACATACACCACTTTGAAGACCCTAAAAAGTCAATTGGGGCAAATATTAGGGATAGAGGGAGTACTTGTTACTATAAAAAATACGGATTACATAATAATATTATTCAAAGTTTTGCGTTGGTAATTAAATAAGTCAAATCGAAGTACTTCGTATTTTTTTTTTTTTTTATGAAACAAAGTACTCCATATTTATTTAAAAACAAGGGATTACCATGTTTTTTTTTTTTTAATTATTTTTTAAAAGTTTCATATGCTCCGTATCACGTATTAATGCACAATAAGTTCTCTCTAATGTTGTTTCAAAAAAAAAAAAAAAAAAGTTCTCTCTAATGTAAAAAAACAAAGAGTCAAAACTGAACATGACATTGGTAATATAAACGGTCAAGGTTAACTCAACAAAAACACCTCTATCTTCAAAAAAAAAAAAAAAAAAAAAAGAAAAAAAAACCCTCTATTATCCAGTTTTTTTTTTTTCTTTTTTTATTTTTAAACAAGTTCTATTATCCAGGTTCAGTTCAATGATTCTTTGTAATTTGTAATTTTGTATTCCAGTAAACATTTATATATATAATACACTAATTCCGATTGAAATTTACCTAAATGAAGAATCACTTAATTTAATGCTTATAGTAAAAAGAATCACTTAATTTTAATTAAACTCTATAATTCTCTTTCCAAAAACAAAAAAAATTAAACTTTATAATTTCATAGTTACCCTCTCCTTCTCTTTTGTTGTTGTCCAGATCTGTAGTTCCTCATTCCTTTCTTCTAAAACCCAAATTTTATTTCTTCTCTACTCTAAATTTGGATAATTAAAATGTATGAACCAATTAATCAAGCAATATATTCCAACAATCCTTATTTACCTGGACAATCTTTGCCCCCTTCAATCCAAAACCCTTCATTTTCATACCCTCAATTTCAATCTCTTTCTTCTGATTCTTCTGGGTTCACCCCGTTTCCGGGTTTCGGGCAATACCCATCAACTCTTCCGGGTTTTGGAGCTCAACCCGTTAATTATTCGGACCCTGCTGCTTCTTCTGCTAATTGGGTTGTCAAGCAATCTGCCCCTGTTAAATATTCTCCAGTATGTTATTCTATTCTCTGGAAAATGGGTAGTTCTTGAAATTTTATGTGCTTTTTTTAGTGTGATTTTATGTTGAATGTATGATTGTTGATTGAATTTATGTTTTCTGGAAAATGGGTAGTTGTTGAAGTTTTATTTGCTGTTTTGAGTGTGATTTTGTGTTGAATGTATGGTTGTTGATTGAATTTTTGTTTTCTTGAAAATGGGTAGTTGTTGAATTTTTATATGCTATTTTTGAGTGTGATTTTATGTTGAGTGTATGGTTTTTGATTGAATTCATGTTTACATGATGACAAGTTTTAATTTTAGGAACAAATGATGTGTAGTAGTAGGGATTTGTATATTAGAAGCATTAATAACAATGATCAATGTGTGATTTAGTCATGAATTTAGTGATTATGCATTATAAAGTCATTTCTTGTTAAATTTGTGATTTTGGTTGAATTTATGTTTGTTTGTTGACAAGATTTTGGAAAAACTGATATGTGTAGTAGTAGGGATTTGTATATAACAAGCATCAATAGCATTGATTGACGAATGATTTTGTGGTAAATTTGGGGATTAATATTGTTTTAAGAAATGCATTTATAATTTTAACTTAAAGCTGTAGGGTTAGGTATAGCAAAACCCTTGGCATTGACCTCAAAGCAAGACATTGTGTGACATACAATGTGAATTTAGTGCCCAAATAGATCATGTGCATGTGTACACGATGATCACTGTGCATTAAAAAGAACTATAAAACTACTTTTTGGGTTGTGGTTAAATGTAAGAACAATAGAAGGAATCTTTAAATTTGTCTAGTTATTACGGGTTCTTATGATTATGTTGTTCACAATGTTAAGGGATAGTGTTGTTGGGTGTGCGTTCTTGTTATTCATCTTTACTTGTGAAAAAGTTGTAATTTATGTGATTAATATGATATGTGATTGAATTGAGTGTGATTACTAGAAATTTACTCTTGGATGTTATTAATCTGCAGGCTATGTTATTCATCTTTACTTGTGAAAAAGTTGTAATTTATGTGATTAATCTGATATGTGATTGAATTGAGTGTGATTACTAAAAATTTACTTTTGAATGTTATTAATCTGCAGGCTATTCAACCGTTAAGGAACGAAGCCAATGCTTCATTAAGTTATGACCCTCCACCGAACTACAACTTAATACATCAAATCTCGTCTATTAACGCCCCTAAGAAAAAACTGAAGAGACCTAAGGTGATTCCTAAAATAATCCCAACAAGCCAAAGGGTTCGATGCCAACTTTGTGATATTGAGTGCAACAATGTTCAAATGTATGAAAAACACTTATCTGGAAAAAAGCATGAAAAAGGTCTCTTGAAACTTTATGCTCCTGCTTTACAGTCTGCAACTATGCAGACAAGCCAGACATCTCAGTCTAGTCAAGTCACTGCTCCTGGTGCACAAAGCATGCAAGTAGCCAAAACTAAGCCTGCTAACTTGGAGGTCAAGAAGCAAAAGCTTGTGGAAGGTGGAGCTACAGTTCAGTCAGTAAGGGTATGCGCAATATGCAATGTAGTATGTAATGGGGACGTAGCATTCAATGATCATCTTGCTGGGAAGAAGCATGCTACTCAGGTAATTTCCTTTAAATTTTACTCCCTCTGTCACTTTTCCATGGCTACATTTGGTTTTTGTGCGGGTATTAAGAAAAACACTCTGGGAGTATGTAATCAATCAATCAATTAAATGGAAATAAATTTGCAAGACACAATAAGTGTATCTTTTCTCATTATAATATTTGTGTTCTGGATAAATTTTTAATATGTATCTTTTCTCATTATAATATTTGCGTTCCGGATAATTTTTTTTAATATCTTAACATTTATTGTGTCTTGCTTCTTGTGCTTCGTGTTTGAACTCATGTAGTTTTGATTTGGGCTTCTTAATATGGTTGTAGACTTGTAGATATTACTTCTAGTATGATTTTAAAAGGAAATCTGAATTTTGGAGCCTTCTTTTATTATTGACTTTTGTTTGGCTATAGTTATGTCTTGTAACTATCTTTTTCGTGAATAGCATTTAATCTAAGTCTCTTAGGTTTTTTGGAGGTAAATCTGCATTGAGAATTAGAAATTTCAGTCCGTTTCCTATCTTTGTTAGATTCAGAAGGGGTTTTGGGGGGGGGGGGGGGGGGGGGAAGCAAGGGTTGTTTGGGTATGCTTTTATGTCATCCATTGGTCATTTATACATACTTTTAATGTATACAGTAATAATAGGTTACTTGGAAGCTATGCTTGGACTTGGGTGTAAGGATCAAAATTGAGTCTAAGAGTAGGACACACGAAAATTTTACCCTTGAAAATTTAGCCGATCTAGCTCACGTATTTTTTCTGTATACAATAATAGTATGGAGTGGGTTACTTGGAAGCTATTTTTGTACTTGGGTATAGGGATCAAAATTGAGTGTATGAGTCTAGTCTAAGAGTTGGACATAGGAAAATTTATTTTAATTTTGAATATGTAGGTAACACTTTCTAAGTTACAAGTCTTAAGGTTACAAAGTGACTTTATCTTGCTATATAGGCATTCATAGTTTTGATGTTACAATGTTTGGTCAAAAGTGAAGTATTAATATCCATTTACAAGCATTTTAGCAAGGAAGTACTTAGCTATTCCATAGTATTAGTTCAGGAAAAAGCCAAGGTATTGGTTCAGTTGCAACATCATTACATCAGCCAACACTTGCCTAGTACATCCTTTCAATAACAGGGTTTTGAATTTGTGAATTTTTTTTTTTTTTTTCAAGAAATCGGCTGCAGCTGGCCTTTGCTTTCTTAAAATTCTCTTTTCCATTCACTCCTTGCTATTTACAGTTTATTGAGTTTAATACTAAGGATAATGGTTTCTCATTAAGTTTAAACTTACTAGTTCATAGAGCTGAATTATGTGGTTACTACACAATGCCGTAATTGAAAATAGGGGTTCTAGTTTTTATCCTTGTGTCAACGCATGCTAACATGTGATTAACAACTTGCTAACTTATGATGGTAGGTATTGTTACTTCAGTCCATTTTTTTTTTTATTTTTTCCTTTGAAAATATGGAATTTCATTCTGTTTAGTAGTGAATGTTATATAACTATTGATTTGCCTATTTTATTTTAAGGTGATTTCATTCTGCATAATCTTCACTTTAATCTTCAAAGGGTTTTGGTGGTGATGGTTGTTTTGCTTTTGAGAAGTTTAAGAATGTACTGATTCTTCTTCTGATTTTTTTAGTTGGTTTTGAGGCTCAATGTAAACTTTTTTTAATCTACTACCTTCTACTGGCTATGCTTTGTTACTGTGTGTGTACAGTCTAAGCTTGATATGAAAATTCTATTTGGATAATCTGTTTTCATCCATGTGTCAGCTCTAACTTCTGGTGATGTTGCTTCAGGAACGTGCCAGAGCAAATGTGTTAATTTCAAACCCTGCTTTAGTGAGTACCACAGAAACCACCCAACATGACCTGTCCAAGAAAAGAAAATTTGATGAACCTGCTCCAGCGTGGTGTGATGTTTGTAAAATCAGCTGCACAAGCAATGATGGTCTCAATATGCACTTAGTAGGAAAGAAACACCAAAAGAACCTACGAAAGCTCCAAAACCCAAATATCAATCCCATTACTCCTTTTTCAACTGCTGCACCACTGCCTTAAAAAAATCCAACCACAACTGCTGCCAAAATGCCTGTGTCCAAACCACAGCAGGTGAAGAAGAAAGGTCTGTCTGTGGAGACTAAGAAGCGAAATGTTCTAGAATGTGGAGCAGCTGCTAATGCTGTGAGAACGTGTACTATATGCGGTGTGGTTTGTAACAGTGAGACAGTGTTCAATTCTCATCTTGCTGGCCAAAAGCACATGGCTATGGTGAAACAGGCTGAAGCTGCAAAGGCGATTAGTGGTCTACAAGCTGTCTACCCGTAACATGAAGATTTTGTAACATCACTTCACTTTGGAACTCCCTGACTCTCTCCTTGTGAACTTGTACATATTAATCACCTTTTCTTTGAAAGTTACCTTTGGAGAATGAAACAAGGGGGTTTTATGAGAAGTAACTTTATTTCGTAATTTCATCTACTCATTTACTTTTGTTTTATTTATAAAAGAAAATACAGAGTACATTATTATGTGAGCTATTGTTAGATTTGTTTTGATTTGGTTTCTTTAATAATATAAAATTTTACAAAATCTATAAAGACCATGAAGTTACTTCTGCTAGCATCCTTGTGGATATTGGGCATATTTGATGAGAAAACCAAAACTTTTATGCAATACTTTGAGCAATTTATATCTTTAATTATGTACATGTATTATTAAACTATATTTGACAGAAGGCAAAAGGAGATTAAGTACTCCCATTAATAGCTGTAACTTTCCTTGTTCTATCCTGCAAACAAAACTAGACATGAACACAAGATCATCACATTTTTAATTTTTAAAATTTGATTATATTATTTTATATAAAACTCTACTGAAAAAACAAAAACTTAGGAATTTGATGACCTTTTGTAACTATCTTTTTCCTAGCTTCTCGCTATCCCATTCTACTTGACCAATTTGGACATAGAATCCTCCAAGTTTTTTTTAGCATGTTTGATATTAACATTCATGGAATCAACTAGAAACGTTGTGCAAGTTTTAAGATACCTATCACTTCATATGAAACATCAATATTGATCATCAATTCATATGGCTCAGATTCATTCACAACAATGAAAATGTAAATTAAAGCATTTACTAATTTACATGTGTAGAACTTTTACTTTTTTTTAATTTCTCCCTTTAAAAAATACTTTATTGAGCATGATTATTTCTCCTTCACCCTTTGACTACTGTTTCTTCTCGATTGCGCATTTCAAATTCTTTGAAACTCGTCCTCAAAAAAAAAAAAAAAAAAAAAAAAAAAAACTTTTGAAACTCTTTTTACAAATTTCTCTCTCTTTACCTTCGAATCAATCATTCGTCATTCTTCAAGCTTGTTTATTGAAACCATCCTAAATTATTTCTTCAAGCTGTACAATTAATAAATCAAATTATACTCTTCAATTTTCTCAAATATACAGTCTGGAAGCTTTTTTCATTTCTGGGTATTTCTAGTTATTATTCCCTCTTCTAAGCTGGGGAAATCATCTACTTTTTAAGGTAATTTCGAATTTTTATTATACCCATTTAATTTCTTGAATATGTAATGCAAAATAGTTAGGAATAGTTTCATTTTATTTTCTGAATATGGGTTTTTTTTATTTTTTTGGGTCAATTGTATGATTGCTGGGTTTATGTTGTTCATTTGCATGAATTGGATGACATTATCTTGTTCTTTCTTTCAGTATACTCAGATAATAAGACCATAAATAATTGTTTATGCAATTTTTTTCTTGATATTAGTTTAGAGTATATTTTAAGTGGATGCTGCTAGGGTTAGCTTGTTTTTGGGATAAATCGATTGTCGAACAATGATTTGTTTTTGTATGAGGTGAAATGGGTAAGTTTCATCATCACTACCCCTCCTTTTGGGTGTTGCCGGAGCGGCTGGTGGTCGGTGGGTGCTATGTTGGTGACTTCAATGTACATTCTCTGCAGGAGGTGTATTTATCTGATTATTTATGTGCCAGTTGATGGTATCCAAGCCGTACCTTGTGAACGAGCAATGTGCAGTTCTCCTCTATTTGTAATTAGCTTTGTCTCCGTAGTCATTTACGAAGTATTCTATTTTGTGATGCAATGAGAAAGTTACCATATATCATAGAATAGTATTGGTAGATTTATTTTTGGATGAACCAAGATGCCCTTACTTAAATTGAGTGATAGGGACTTGGGAAAGTAATGGGAATGAATCGATTTATAGAGGGCTTTTTAGTGAAATAGTGTATTATCCTTAATTATGAGGGTTAGGACAATGCAACAATTATCAAGAAAGTAGCAAGAAGGGGCATGCTTTTGTTTATCAATCGTGATTATCCTTAGTTATGACTTATGAGGATTATGACAATGCAACGATTATTCAGAAAGAACGGACATGTTATTGTTTATTAATGAAAAATAAAAAATTTGGAGAGAATAATGTGAATGTTAGGTGAAGAAGTAGGAAATGTTGTTGTATGTTGGGACTTTTTAGGCCCTAGTAATTTGGGAACTTGAGCTAATTTTTTAGGAGTTTGATAACCATTAACTTTTCCTTGGTAGAAAATGGATTGACTATTAGCTTGTTACCCATGGAACCTTGATCAAGAGTTCGGCCATAGGAGTTGATTCTTCAATGATTTAGCAGTGGTGATTTGTGAGTATCCCTTAAGTCATTGTAAATTCATTCATTGGGCATCTTCTGTCCTTCCCTTGATCAAGTTTTGAGGATAGAATGGCATATAAGTAGGTTTTGTAGGGAAAAATAGAGATTTTCCTTATTCTCCATCTCATAACTCTCTACATAAAGCACGGATTTCAAATCTATTAAGATAGAATTCTTTGGAGTGTCATTCTGTCTGTCTTTATGATTCAACACTCTTGCTAGAGAGTCAACTGTTTGCATTACAAATTTGCTATTCTTTTTGAATTGTGCCTCTATGAATCATCTTGCACTCTTGCTGATTGAGTTTAATTTAAGAACTTTTCTTGTGGCTTATTCTACAGCTACAATTCTTACAGAATTTATTGGTCCATATCCAAATTCCTTATTATGTCTTCTACTAATCATTCAATTATTGAGTTTTCCTTTTCTAAATTAAAGAAATTTTGAGTTTTTTTTACTATATGTAATCAAGTTTGTTGAAAGTACTTTGAAGGTTTATTTTATTTTAGATAAAACATTAATTCGTTTAAAAAATGTTACTTTGAGTCTTCTGGAAAAATCATTTCTGAATTTTTTTAAGCATTGTTCGGCATCCCAAGCCTTCTGATGCCATGATGCATATTGAGTTGTACTGTGATGGCTGAGCTGTCTTATAGATAGTCATAAACCTGAAGGAATGTGATACCTATGTAAACAAAGTAGCATGATCGTTGACTCATTGAACTGATTTTTTTATTCAACTAGAATCTAGAAGGTGAGATACCCATATGTAAAAGAATCTCAGCATACATCATAAAATTGTAATGGACTGAGATCAGTCACACAGCAAAATCAATGTAACAGCAAGAATTTCTGAATTTAACTAGCAAATTAATAAAGATTGAAGCTTTGATATTGATAGATAATGGTGGAAGGGTTACATAAGGATAGATTAATAGCTTTAGGCTATCACTCTCAAACAATGGCTTGAGGCCATAGCACTTTAGGTTTCCCCAATACCAATTTCTGCCTAAGTTGTTATAGACTGATTTTCTAGCTTAGCATTTCTGATTTAACAAAACAAATGAATAAAGATGATAGCTTGATGTTTTGATTGATAATTGCTGAAAGCTTACAAAGGTGGTAGGTTTAGCCTACAAATCTCCTCTTAGCAACTTGAGGCTGTCACTCTCCATTTCCAATAACCCAATTCATGCCTCACTACTACTAGACTACTACCTTCTTATATATACACTAGCCAAAAGCTACAACATTAACCTAGCATTAATGACCCTAGTCTTCTACTGCTGCAAATAATCAGAGACCCGTTTCATGCCACTCCTCCCCCCTAGTGCTTCCTTAATGAATCTTGTCATTTAGTGGTGATGTGTTTTCCACCCTTTTTGAGCTGCTGATTCGTGTCTCCCTTGTTCCTCCCTGTGTGTACTTGCAGCAGTGGTAAGGCATAACTCGGTCTATCACAAAAATCTAGTAGAAAAAAGTAATCTTTAGTTGTTACTATTGATTGAGAGTGGAGACTACTGAAGAGTAACTACGTAGTCTCTTAAATTAACATTTCCGTGCTGATATATTAGACAAAGTTCTTAGAGGTTGATATAATTGACTTTTTTCCATACATCAAATGGCATAACTCATGTAGATGTATCTTTACGAATTTGTGAGCAACTGATAGGAACTTTATAACAACATATTTTGTGCCTTTTTGAAGTTGCATAACCAGACAGATATTTACTGTTTGTGGTGTTTGTTTTCTAGATGTCCACTAGCTCCAGGAGTGATACTACTGATGACTCCATTTTTGACATAGAGGAGCTATTACAAATTGAAGCAAGATGTAGAGAGGTATCTTTCAGTATTTTGTTCTTCTGGGTTGTTTTTGCATAACATAATTTACAGAAGTGTTGCATAACAGCATAAATTATGAGGCAAAGGAGATATTTTCCTTTGTCTTTGGTGAATTAAATAGCAAGATAGCCTTGATATCGTTCTTCAAGCTTGTTTATTGAAACAACCCTTGTTTATTTAAGCTGTTCAATAAATAAAACAAATTATACTCTTCAATTTGGACAGGGAAAAGGAATTTGGATATGGACAATTACCTCAATAGAAATTTTGTTGTGACTGATGGAAGGGATTTAATAACACCCCCACCCGCAAAAAAAAAAGTAACTGAAAAAAGAGGAAAAAACGTTCATTTCATCTGTTAAATTTCTATTGAAAGTTTTTAAGATATGTTTTATTAACAGTAAGTAGCAAAATTATTTTGTTACCTTGGTTCATTATTTAGAATTCAAAATCGACCTTTGTCTTTTATATTTCACATCCCAAACTTAGTAACTGTTACACACAAATACCTTCCGCTTCTTAGCTATCCCCTTATAGTCCAATCCTTTTAGCACTATTACTTTACATTGAAAGTGTGAAGTAGTCAGAGCTATTTCTTCTGACTGGAAGGAATTAGAGGTGAGCTAATATAACCCCTTCCTTTAAAGCATATTCTTATGAGATACATTTATGCTTGTGAATGTCATTTGTGAAGCACCACATTAGACACTAGACAGTAAGGTTACTCATTTCTGACACGAAAGCTTTTTTTTTTTTCTCTTCCTGTTAAGCTTGATGCAACTGCAATATTGATAAGTGCACTCTGGTCATCAAGTTCTCAATATATATTCCATGAGTACATTTGGGGGGTTGGAGGGGGGGGGGGGGGGGGGGATTGCTGGCACCTGTTAATTCGCTTAATCGGTATTTGAGTATTTGCTCTGTATTTGTAATATCACTAGGTCATTTACTTTGCTTTGATGAATTTAATTTTGCGCGAAAGGAATTATTTGCAGATTTCTTACTTTGTTTCTCTTTTTTGGTCGCAGTTAAGAAGAGAGAAGGATTTGCTTAAAGAAACACAATCCCAAAGCTTTGACCTGATCAAAGTAATATTGTAATTTCCATTTGGTCTATTTATGTACTGTTACTGTTGTTATTTATTTTCACCATTTGCTTAGCTAGACATCAGTAATCTTCATTCTCCAACCTTCCCTACACCTACAAACCTATAAAGGAAATACAAGTACTGTGGAAGTAATATAATTGGATTCTTTGAAGTACTCGATCAAAATCTATCTGGGAGTCCAAGATGACAGTAATAAATGTAGTATTGGACTCCTTTCATTACTGAACTGATGTATTATCAGTTTGGCATCTATATTCATTTTATTCAGTTTCTAATATGCCTTCTAAGCTGTACTAAATAGTGATACAAAACCTGTTGATGGTTCAACCTGGACAACACTAACAAATGACGCATAGTTCTGGAAATATCCAAACTAAAAGAACACTATAGAATAAATGATGTATGACTTCATTTTGGTCGCACTTAACTTCAGGAAGGATATATACTTATAGTCAGTCGCTATGTTCTTTTCTGCAATTTCATATATTAGACCTCTGTTTGCGGCTGTCCAAAGGACATATTAAAAGTCAGATCTAGTGCAGACTCTGCATGTTACATCATGCTTGGTGATCTTCTTACTAGGTTTCATGCAATGCAGAGACTGGAGCTGCATGTATGGAAATTGAATGAGGCCCGCTTGGAAGATAAGAGGAAAGTTCAAGAGTTAGAAAAAGAGCTGAATAACTGCCATCAGGAAATAGGTAATACATAATTATATTTATATCTTTGATTCAATTTGCATGCTAAGCTTCACTGTTTCTGTCTTTGTTTTGGTATTGAGGTTTCTTCTTTATGTTTTGGCTTGTGTGGTTGGGATTTTCTTTAGAATGGAAACTTAAGAGCAGACTTTGCTGGTTTTGACCCCCTCCCTCCTTTTTTTTTTGGCTCAGCTTTAGATTTGATAAATATTATTAGATGCCACTCAACTTTGGTTCCTAATTTGCTAAATCTGTTCTCATTTACTATTATTTTTGAAGTGAGTTCTTGCCTATATAGTTTGTTTCTAAGCACAGATCATAGGTATTGGATTTATCATTAGGTGGTGCCAAGTCAAATCTGCTCCTCTTTTTCCGTTGCAGAAAAGAGATCCCTTCCCCCCGCTTTCAAAAATGATGAATATTAGAATTTACTGCTAGTGGCTCTTATAAGGACCTCGCCAAATGCACTGGTGAAAAACTGCCCCCAGCAATGCTGAGAATCTGTCTGCCCAAAAAATAAAAATATAAAACGCATAAATGCTGTGAGATCATGCGCCTAGTTTTCTTTTTTCAGTTTCATGATTGCTTAGTGGGTGTTTCTAAGTGGATACTTTGATATGCTGATTGTTGATAGTATCATTAGTCATTTAGTGCATTATTGTGTCAACTCCAGACTATTTGCAGGATCAATTAAATGCAAGGAATGCTGATGTGAAGTATCTTGAAGAGTGTGTTGGGAGCTTTGAGATGAAAATGGTCGACTTTGAACTTCTGCAGGAGGAAGTTGTCAGTCTAAGAGAAGAATTAGAAAAATCGGACTCGGAGTGTAATTTTTATATTCAGGAACTAGGCACTAAAGAAACACAACTACAGCAGACAAGATTGCATATAGAAAAACTAGAAGAGTCTATTGCCTCTGCTGCATTGGAATACCAATGTGAAATAGAGAGCTTGAGGCTGGAAATGATGTCCTTGGAGCAGAGCTGCTTTGAGTCTGAAAAATCCGAGGAGTACTGTCAAGAAACTGCCGGATTGACCAAGTCACTTCATGAATTTCAGATCCAGTTTGAGGAAGCACAAAAAAATATTAAAAATTTGGAAAATGAAAATAAACGAGTGGTGGACGTGCTTAATGCACACGAAAAGGAAGCAAGATTATTTTGCCAAAGAGTTGAAGAGCACTTCGAAGGATGGATGGATTGTAGTAAAGGTTTAAATTCTTGTGGATTGTCCAATGTTGCAGCAGGAGAAATTAGTTTATGTGGCGATATCCTTGGACCACTGCTCTCAAAACTCCTCAAGATAGGTACATCAATTAAAGATCTTAAAGGTAGTGATAGTGGAGAGAAAATGTCCCATGAACTTCATAAGTATGAAGAACTAGTAAAGCAGCTTAAGGAAGAACTGAAGAAAGAGAAATTAAAAGCGAAAGAAGAGGCAGAGGACCTCGCTCAAGAAATGGCAGAATTGAGATACCAAATGACAGAGTTGCTGGAAGATGAGCGCAAACGACGTTCTTGCATTGAACAAGCCTCTTTACAGAGAATATCTGAGTTAGAAGTACAGCTTCAGATGGAGCAAAGGAAATCTGTTGGCCCTGTTCAAAGAATTTGTGAGGTATAATAGTTTCGATGAGTTCAGTACTGTTGTGTTTTGTAACATTACCAGTCTTGTGTAAAGACTGAACTAATTTTTTTGTACAGATATAGAATGTGAAAGTATCGTTTGATTGAGATAAAGCATTGTGTTTGGTCCGCACACAAAAAGATACTTCTCTGAGATGGTTTAAGCAGCTTGATCTGGAATTTTTTTTATAACCTTCTCATCTACTGTATTTTGATCTGTTGGAGCTAGGCGAAGCTTTGAAATTCAACAGATGAATATGGGGTTTATGTTTGTAGAATCGAGTGGGCAAAATTTGGAACATAAATTTGTTATGATAAAGCATTACAATTTGTTGGCAAAATTTCACTTGCAAATACTCTCATCTTAACACTAAAAACTCCTTGCCTTACACCTTAACTTAATATTAGATTATTAATTATATAATTAATAATAATTAATATGTAATTTGCGTAAGTTTTATTAATACACAATTAAAGATATTTATCAATGATGGAAATTAAAAGTTATAATCTAGATGTTTTGCTTTGATCTATCTTGGACGAAATAAATAACAAATTTCTAATAATTAGTTAAAGAGAACAAGTACTAAATCATATCATGTATTTTTAAGTTTGAGTTGAGTAATCATAAGTCAATTTTGCCAAGTCTCGGACCCTTGATATGTACTTTATAATTTCCCGAACAAGCAAATTACTCGTAGAATTTTTTTTTCTCCAAACTAGAGGTGTTAAAAATTGACCTAACCCAACTAAACACAACCTAACCGAAAGTGATCAGATTCAAATTTTGATTTGCATGGCCGTATGGGCACAATAATTTAGCATGACTCTAATCCGAACTACACCTGACCTAACGAGACCCAACCAAACCTGACACAATGACTTGAATTGACAACTCTAAAAAAAATCAACATAAGCAAACAGAGGATAAAACACATTTACAACAACTGGTTATGAGAATTCTTAAAAGCATTACGGTTCATAACAAAAAACATTACGGTTTAGCATTGTTAGTATTACAAACGAGGGCAAGATCTGATAAGCTTTCATTAAAACATACTGCACATGCCTGTTTAGTAACTGTCATGAATTTGGAAATAATAACCTATTTGCGACCTCAGAATAACAACCATATCTGATAAACAGGGTCGTCTTAAACATTTTAGAGGCCCTGTTCTAACCCAAAAAATTGGGCCCTAATTAGAATTACAGTTTTTTTTTTTTTGGAAAAATTCATGGGAATAATCCCACCTTTAGGTCATTCGTTTTTAATAATCCCACCTTTGAGATATTTTTTAATAACCAGACCTTTAGCCCCCATTCTTTTTAAATGGTTCCATTTTACCTGAAACCGGTTGGGTAGGTAAATTTTTTTTTTAAAAGATTAATTTACACGTGTCGTTACTTAATTGGTCAAAAAAAATAAAAAAAATATTTTCATTTGTTTTTCCTTTTTTTTCTCCTTGCTCCTCCTCCATTATTTCCGACAGCCCCTCCCCTCCACCACCATAATCCGGCAACCCCTCCCCTCCTTCCTTTCTCTTTCCCTTTTCCTTCCTCCCTTTCCTTTCCCTTTCCTCTTCTTCTTCCCTTTACCCTCCATTAATTCCGACCGACCACCTTTGCCAACCTCCTTCCCCTCCCTTTCCCAGCACCCCCCTCAACAACCATTTCCGGCCACCCTTCTCTTCGTTGAACACCCCCACCCACCCTCTTGAAACCTCGTCGGACCCCACCCACCCCCTCAAAATACCGTCGGAAACACACCCACCCCCTCGAAACCAAGTCGGAAACCCACCCACCCCACATCAGAAACCCTGAAACCCAAAACCCCACCCATCGAAACCCCTTAAGCCACCACCCATCTAAACCCCCCACCACGAACCCCCAGCCCCCTTCGCGAATTCACCCACCTCGAACCTAGCCATCTCGAACCACCACCATAACAATGGTGTTGATGGTGATGGTGAGGTGAATGTGATGGTGATGGCCGAAATTGAGGCGTTGGAAGGGGAGGGAGCCGGAAATGGGACGAGGGAAAGGGAGGAGGGTCGAAATCGGTCGAATGCTGTCTTGGAGGCGGTCAGCGGTGGAGGAGAAGTTAGGGGAGAGGAAGAGAGAGAAAATGGGGTCGGAGGAGGAGGAGAGGGGATTGGTACGGTTGTGGTGGTGGGGTCGAGGCGAGGGGAAGGGAAGGGGGCCGGAAAACGTGGTGGGGGAGGGGTCCGGAAGTGAGATGGCGGAAGAGGAAGGTTGACAGCGCAGCAGCCTCCCAACGATGGCGGCAGGGGCTGGCGGAAGAGGAGGGGCTGGGTTTGTTTTTTTATTTAATTTTTTTTAATTTTTAAAGGTTTTTTTGTTAAATTTTTTTAATTTAACTTTTTGTTTTCTATTTTTGACCAATCATAGGCCGTCACGTGTCATATAACTTGTTATAACAGGTTACATGACCAGTTGGGACCATTAAAAAAGAATGGGGGTTAAACGTCGGATTATTAAAAAATATGTCAAAGGTGGGATTATTAAAAACGAATGACCCAAAATGAGATTATTCCCATGAATTTTTCCTTCAAAGATGATAAACTAAAATGATATTTTAACACTGCAGTAATTAAACAAATAGTCTATAAAAAAAAAAAAAAACAAAAAAACAGTATACTCAAAAATGATAAACTAAAATAATATTGTAACACTGCAGTAATTAAACAAATAGTCTAAAAAAAAAAAAAAAAAAAACATATAGTGCACCAAAAACACAAAAATCAACAAACATTCGTAATGAGAGTAGGATTGAAACAACAAAAACTTGATAATCCAATTAGCAATTCTTCAAATTCCAAATAAAAATACACTGTCATACTTTCAACCTTTAAAAATTGCAACACCACCTCATATCAAATCTCAAAAAAACTGAAATTAAATTATGCTTTATGCATGCATACCTCATAACTCATTCTTTTAATTGGATGGGCTTTGATTTTTGAACTAGTAATCCCAAATTCACAATAATGAGTAATCTAATTATTGGTTTTTGTCGAAATTTGAGATTTAAAATAATTTAATTGTGGAAAACATGAAATAATTTTTCGATTGGAATCAATTTAGGGATTAGAAAATACATGATATTTTCTCATAACCAATTAACCATTGTGATTGACAGAGGAATTGAAGGGGGTTGTTAAATTGGAAGCTTAATTTTTATTTTCTTTTGGTAAATATGTGATATTTACTGACAAATTAGAAAAGAAGTGAGAAAGATGGAAAGTTTTATACAAGTATTGACTATTGTTATGGGAATTACAAATTAATGGGAGTAATTATAATTATGGAATAAATGAATTTGAAGAGTTAATTTAGGATGAAGAAATTCTTGAAAGTTGAAATAGACTGAAGCAATAAAGAGTCAGACAAAAGTCACAAAACACAAAGCAACGACTTTTTTTTTTTTTTTTTTTTTTTTTTTTTTTTTTTTCACATAACTGGACTTTTAGTAGAAATGGGCCTCAAGATTCCGGGGCCTTGTGCCAAGGGTCTGTTTGCACAGGCCCTTAGTCGGCCTTGCTGATAAACACTGAACAATAACGCAGTCAAACCATTTGTGCTAATAGTAGTATAATACTATGGAAAATCAAATGACTAAAAGACTAAGATTGGCAACTATAAGCATGAATACGAGTTGGAAATTTTGTCTAGAACTACCCTAAAGATAAGGTCACTTGTGAATAACTACCCGTTTTTTTTTTTTTTTTTTTTTTTTTTTTTTTTTTTTTTTTTGTTTTAGAAACTAATCGCAAGTTATGAAACGTTTGGGTAACAGTACCCATTAGGAGTGAAAGTTCAGTTTGCGGTGTGGTTTATAGCCCAAACCGAAACCAAACCACATTAATTCGGTTTTGGGATTTTCAAACTACACCGCACCATATTATTATTGAAACCGAACCAAACCACACCGTTTTAAATTCGGTTTTTCAAAAAAAAAAAAAAGAACCAAACCACACCGAAATTTTTCATCCTCTTCCTATTTGCTCCATCTAACTGGTCGTTCACTCCAACATCGCCCACATTGGTTAACATTGTAGGACTTAAAAAAAACACAAGTTTTATTATTTTTTGGCTTTATATATGAAGGGTAGAAATTAGTTTTGGGCTAGGCTATAATTTGGATATGGGCCATAATTCGGTTTGGATTTTGATTTTTGGTTTTTCAAATCTTAAAACCGAAACCAAACCATATTAATTCGGTTTTGGGATTCCTCAAACCGCATCGAACTATATTAGAAAAAAAAAATCGCACCATATTTCTAATTCGGTTTGGCTTGCGGTTTGGTTCGGTTTTAAACCGCATTAGTTTCACCCCTACTACCCAGTAACGTTTTCCGTCTAATTAAGACGTTACTGGGGCCCACTTTTTCACTTTTTCCACCTCATTAACTCCCCCAACTACCTTCTCTCCTCCTCTTTCCTCCCTAATTAATTTTCCCTCCATTCTCACTCAAAAATCAGAGATCGAGATGATAATCAAGCAATTGAATGCAAATTCTCAGTAATTCAGGTAATGTTTCACACCTTTCTTTTAATTCATTGTTTGTTGTATTTGTTTACAAGTTTTAATTGAATTCAATTAATATAATTAGGGTTTAAATTAGTGATTCAGATTAGGGTTTATGGGTTCAAATAAATTTAGGGGTTTTTATTTCTAGGGTTTGGGGGTTTAATTGAGTTATGGGCTTTGGTTATTTTGGCTCTGAGATCTATTGAATTCAATTAAATTAGTGATTCAGATTAGGGTTTATGGCTTAAAATTAATTTGGGGGTTTTGAGTTCAAGGTGAAAGAAGAGAGTGAGAATGGAGGGAAATTAATTAGGGATTAGAGAAGGCAGTTGGGAGGAGTTAATTAGGTGGAAAAAGTGAAATGTGGGCCCCAATAACGTCTTAATTGGACGGAAAACGAAACTGGGTAGTGTTATCCAAACGTTTCATAACTTGTGGGTAGTTCTAAACAAATAAAAAAAAAAGGGGTAGTTGTTCACAAATGACCCTATCTTTAGGGTAGTTCTAGACAAAATTACCAAATGATTTGGATCATTGTGAACATTGTTGGAACAGCATAAGCTACAAAACCGACATCATTTCTAAAATGGATCACAGTCAAATGACAATAGACTTATCTATAATCATGTGCAGTTAATGTAATCAACAGAAAATCAATCAAAAATGATTTGGAACGAATGACTATCACAACAATGCTACCAAAGAAGCAGCTTCTGCCAGGAGGCCCAGGACCCAACTTGATATTAAGCCATGGAAAAGAGTAATGCAGTTGCTAGAATTTCTTAAGCACAAGTGCAGCATCAAAATTAGCTTACAGAGCTGCAACCAAATCAGCGATGAATAAAGATGTGATAACAAGCAACAGGATAAACAAAATATACCAACAACAAAATTATGAATCTCACAACATAAAATGACACAATTCTGCCCAAGCCAATGAATAATGAAGCTTAGGAAATGATAATATAACATCAAAAGCTTTGGTAATTAACCACAAGCCCACACCCAAGTTCTGTATACAACGTCAATTGGACAGGAGAATTGCAATTACAATATGATAAACTAAAAAATGTACGCCAAAATCCCCAAAGCTACACAACAAAGATGATATGCCAATGTATCAATTTAGCATATCATCAGAATCAAAAGATCTCTCATGATACAAGCTCAATGCAAATTGAAACATCAAGTGACTAATTCATTCCAGAGTGTAAACAACCGACATCACCTTCCAAGGACAATGATTACGGAAAATGACTTGCTCCAGTGTCAAAATTATAACAAGAGGGCAATGAAGTAATCAGATCAGTATCTAAACTAGCTCAATGTAGGCCATTGGAGCATTGTCCCCTCTCCTTGGTAGGGTCCTGATGATCCTTGTGTATCCTCCATTCCTATCTCCATACCTTTCTGGCACTTCAGCAAACAAAGCGTGAACAATCTGCTTCTCATATATAAACCCAAGTGCTTGTCTTCTTTTGTGAAGTGAGCCCTCTTTAGCCAAGGTAATCATTTTGTCTACATACTTCCTCACAGCACTTGCTCTTGCTCTTGTAGTCTTGATACGTCCATGCTTAAGAAGTTGAGTTGTAAGGCCTCGAAGAAGTGCATGACGCTGATCTGGGGGCCTGCTAAGTTTAGGCACTTTTCTTCCATGTCTCATGGCAAAGAATCGACCTCCATTGTCAATGATTCTAAAAAGACTGTCAAAGCCTGTGTTCTCTGACAAAAGGAGACAGCTATAGTAAGCACACAACTCGAGGTTGAAATGGAAAAATAGAGCAACAAAAATGTCATCTCATTCAAGTAATGGCCAGATTTAAGTTGAATCTAATACAATAATACATTGTTACTTTGTCAGACAAACCCTTTCCCTTTTATGGATCAAAAGCACAATATAAGGCTCTAGGTTCAAAGTACACTATACATAATCAATATGGGCTAACATATGTATGACAAGTCACAAACTCACAATTCATCTGCTCATAAGCCTCCTTTAATTAAAGAAACTAAAGCAGTCTCTTAGAACCAACTGCTACTTTGATATTCCTTAGCCAGAAAATTTTCAGTTACAAATTTACAGCTATTAGTTCATTACATTATTGCACTTTGAAGACTACATCCATATTGCTGTATAAGCTTTGCAAAAAAGGGAGAACCATACACAACCCTGGTCTGTAGTCCAATCCAATTATTTTCTTAGAACCAGCCTATCCAAAAACTAGCTACCTTGAAGGAAGCTTCCCAGATCATGAATTGGTTACGAGTAAAAGGAAAAAGCAAGTACCATACTACCATTTTTATTCACCTTTGATAACAAGTTTCAGTTTAAGGCAACAAAATTCTTTTGTCAGCTGAA
Source organism: Chenopodium berlandieri (assembly GCA_034703905.1). Classification (NCBI taxonomy): domain Eukaryota; kingdom Viridiplantae; phylum Streptophyta; class Magnoliopsida; order Caryophyllales; family Amaranthaceae; genus Chenopodium; species Chenopodium berlandieri. Next base: position 62,206,460 of record CM068285.1, on the reverse strand, counting down.
TTGAGATATATATGAGCAGTACAGTTACATAAATGTTCAAGTCTGAAACAAAAAAGAAAATACTGTTGTGGAAACTGGTCATTCTTTTGATCTTTTTAGTAGCAACTACGGTGTAATCATATCAACAACCTTGTAACCTATTTGGCTAATTTGCTTCCAGTGACTTTGAATCAATGAGAAATGATATGTGTGAGTTAAGACAACATCAAAATGAAAGATTTGTATCACAAATAAACCAAAGACATTCATTAAATCATGCAACTCAATGTGCATAAAAATATAAAATAGAAGCTCACATTATGTTTCAGTTACAAAAGACTCCATAGGTGCTGTGTTTCACATTAAACAAAAGAAAACTGGAAAAGCCGCAAAACTAAATACTAATTGTCCAGAGGAATAGAGATTATACCTGATCCAGAGGGGAATGATGAGAGAAGAGGACAGAGTGCAGTGAGGCCACTGTATTGTGGTAGAAGAGGCTTAGAACTGCATAGTGATAATCCCACTCTACGTGGTTTTGAGGACGAAGTATTACAAGCAGCCGAAATGGGGACCTTGCGGAACATGGGAGCCGAAGGAACTGAAGGCAAGGCTGACTTAAGAGTAGCCATACTCCATGATGTTGACGATGAACAAGCCATCTACCTGCAATATTATATTAGAACAACTATTAACACCAAAAGTAAGCAAAATCAAAAGAGAGAAAGAACAATGCTACAACAACAAACACATATCAATCACAGGATTCACAACTCAAATTCCAACACCCAATTCACCAATTACAAAAACAAATGTAGAAGAAACAACAGTTACGTCTCAAAAGTACATGTAAATTCATTACCATTACCCCCTTATTACCACCTACCAAACGGGCCATAATTGATTGAATGAACAAAATCACTACAATTTCAATACATACAAGAAAAAATTTCACACGCCCAATTTCCAACAATCATGCAAGTTCAAAAACAGAAATTTAACCAATTTATTCAAATTTGGCACCAAAATTCTAGCAAAAAACCCACTATTGGTCAAACACACAAAAGAAAACTTCAGCTAAGCATTTCATCAAACAGATAACAAGCACACAAAAAGAACAATTCTTTTAGTAATGATTACAATGTAATTTCAAAATGGGCATTAATTTTTTAACCAGAAACCATAATTATATGCATGAATTCATGTAAATAGCGAATAAATTAGCAAATTTGAATGAAGAAGTAGAAGAGTAAGAGGGAATTTTACCAAGTAGAATGGTACAGTAGATTAGAGAGCTAAAGCCAGAATGAAATTGGATAAGGGAGGAGAGAGAAAATGTGAATGTTTACTCTATGGCTCGCCTAAAGTAAGGGATAGAAACTTAACAGATATCCTGTGTTCAACTTCACCTTTAAACTATGGGGCGGTCCACGCATCACTCATTTACCTCATTGATTTCATAATTGAAATGAAATAGAGGTGATCAAAGTTAGCCCGGCCCGACTCCGTCTGATTTTTGGCAGAATTTTTCAGCCCGAAATTGGGTTGGGCCCGGCCTAAAAAAATATATTTTTTGGACGGGTTTGGAAATGCATTTTTAGGCATATTTAGTTGATTTTTTAGGCACGGTCCGACCATTTTGGACGGGTTTGGACACAAATATTGCGGCCCAAAGCTTGAGCCAACTCGGCCCGAGAAGTGGGCATAATTTTTTAGCTTCGACCCGGCCTGACCTGCTTAATGATCACCTCTAAAATGAATCTATAACATTTTAAAAAGAGAATAATAAGTTTGGTGAAAAAGGGTAGCTCTGTAGTGATTTGTTTCGGTGAAATTCCATTCAAGTCTCAATTGATGTTTTTTTTTAACACAACAAAGGAAGATATATATGTTAGAAGATTATCCTTACATCGAAAATATTACAAGAAAAATTGATGAAGGTAATCACAAGATAATTACCCCAAGTATGGAGCCAAATGTTCAAACTTAAAAACAAGAGGTAATTAAACATAACTAGCAAACTTAGCCACTCATTAGCAGCACAAAAGATACATCTAAGCTGGAGGAGGGTGACAAAGTCAAACAGCAGTAGCAGGAACGCCCAACTCCCTTTCATAAAGGGTCTTGACACAATCAGGGACAGTGAAATAGGTCATATGGCCAATACTCATATCATTACCAACTTCAGTTAGCTCGTGAGCAATGACATTGAGGTCCCTTCGAATATGTTTAATCTCCACAACCTCAAGCTTCTTGATGCTAGTAGCAATATCATTGATAGTGGCAGCAAGCTGATGATGCACATTAAGCTTCATGGTATCAAACATCACCTTAATAGAGATAGCATCAGTGAAAAGCTCCACCTTCTGCACCTCAAAAGTGTCAGCCATAGCCAGAGCATTCCTAACAACATATAATTCAGCTGCTAGAGCTGAAACCGCGCATTATACTTGCTGGAGAAACCCAGGAACCAAGTATCAACTTCATTTCGAATAAACCCTCCACCAGCAGCTACATTAATCATCCTCCAAGAACCATCAGTATGAATTCTTTTAAACCCTGGGGGAGGAAGAATCCACTTCTGCTCTAAGGATAAAGCAGGAGAAGAGGTCTTTAAGGATAGGATACAAGCACCAGCAGCAGAACCATCATCGCAATGGGCAGAAGCAGTAGAAGCAGCAGCAGAATCAGAGGTGTTAGCACTCATTGCAATGGAAGGAACACTAGCAGAAGAGGGAGCAGCATTCGAAGAAGAGGCCAACCCCTTTCCTTTATCCTGCAATAGCATGTTAGTGCAGTGATAATCATTGAAAAATCTAGCAAAATTAGCATGAGCATGGAACATTTTTTTTCAAAGACTGTGATATTCCTATTTCTCCATAAATGCCAAAAGGCCACCAAAAAAACCATTTTCCAGTGAGAATCGAAGCTAAGATTATAGTTCAACCAATCATTCCACTCAAGATTCATAAACTCATTAAAATCAAAACCACAAGGGATTCTAATCTTAGCAAAGATGTCATTCCAAAGAATATGAGAAGAGAATCAATCATGAAAAAGATGAATATGGGACTCCTCATACATACCACACCTAGCACAACTTGGACTTACCAAAGGCAAGAAAAGACAGATTTTTTGAGCAACAGGGAGAATAGAGTACATACAGTTCCAAAGCAGCATTTTGTATTTTGAAGGAGCTTGAATTCTCCAAATACCTTTCTAAGAGTTACAGAAGGAACAAACGGTGCATTTATCCTTAATTAAATGATGATAGGCTGATTTAATGCTGAAAACTCCATTATTCGAAAAAGACCAAGTAATAAAATCATCCATATTACCAAATTTAGAGAAAGGAGTGGCCAGAATTAAATTCACAATAAAATCAGGAAGAATATGCACGATATCATTAAGATACCAATTACCATCTCTAATTATGTCACAAAGAAACCAATGAGCCTTAGCATTGGGAACATCCCGATCCAAATAGAGATATATAGGCTTGTCACCCACCCAATGATAATACCAAGCGAGGTTGTTTTCCCATTACCAGTACCAATTTTAAGACCCGAGGCAAGAAGGTGTCTTCCTTTCAAAATATCCCTCCAAATGGGGGATTGAGAATTATGGGGATTGCAATAAAAAAAGGCATTCCTCGAATATTTATCATTGAAAATTCTAACCCACAATTTATCTTGACTATTAAGCAAAGTCCATCCCAACTTGGCCATGAAAGCAATATTCCAATCCTTAAGTCTTCTAATGCCTAACCCCCCAATTTCCATAGGTTTGGTGGCATGACCCTATCTAATCCTAGGAGAGTAATGAATATTGTCCGCTTTATTCCATAAGAATTACCTGCATTGTTTTTCAATGGAATTGATAACAGAGAAAGGCAATAAGTTAGTTTTCACATGATAAACAGGATAAGAGAACAGCCTTGACTAATGTGTTCCTGCCAGCAAGATTAAGAAGTTTACACTGCCAACCCCTTTGAAAGGATCACAATGGTGATGAAATAAACATAATAATACTCTAGAAGGGGGGGTTGAATAGAGTATGGGCAATTTTCGCAAAACCCAAAATGTCAAGGTTTTAAGATTAGTTTCAAGGCGGAATAAACTAATCTCAGGTTTAAATTCAAGACTTTGAAAACTGTTTGTAAAGTAAAACGATTGCTAATCAGAATGTTAGAAACGTTCTGTTTGATCAGCTAGAGATGAGTTATAGTAGCGTAAAAATAAATGCAAGAATGAATAATAAAGACACAGAAAATTGTTACGAAGTTTAGCACAAAGGCCTACGTCTCCGCCTAGGGTTGTCCAACTCGTAGGATTTTAACCACTTTTATTTCTTCCCTTAGAGTCCTAAAGCACCTAGAAGACACCCTCTCTTCTCTCCGCAACCACCCGGTTACACTTTAACAACTCAATTCCCAGAAATAAAAGACTATTTCACTTTTACTATACTTTGAGTGTTATAAACTTCCACCTACTCTATTCAAACAGTTCGTGATTGATCAAGATCTTGAGCTCTGGGAGATTATAAAGAAAGGTCCTAAAGTTCCCATGAAGACGACGAAAAGTGGAGCAAACGTTCCAAAAGATGATGATGAGTTCAACCACACGGATCTTGAGTCCTAAAGCACCTAGAAGATAACCTCTCTTCTCTCCGCAACCACCCGGTTATACTTTAGCAACTCAATTCCCAGAAATAAAAGACTATCTCACTTTTACTATACTTTGAGTATTATAAATTTACTCTAAGTATATCACTCTTTTGATATATTCCTTTTCCACTCTTAAATACACTTTTCTTTTCTCTCAATCTAATCACACAATAAGGTATTAAAGAACTTAGAGAGAAAATATTTAACACTCTTGCTATAGTGTATAAAGCTTGATAATTCTTGAGTGTTCTTGTTCAGAATATTTCGGTTGATTTATTTCCAACAAGTCTTCACGCTATTTATAAGGCTTTAGGGCTGATTTCAAACGTTGTAGAGCTGATTTCAAACGTTGCAGGGCCGTTTCAAACGTTTGAAAAACTTCAACAGAATTCCTTAAATCTTGCTTCAACATAACTTTCGGCCCTTTTGAAATTTGAACGTTGCTAGCTGTTTGTTTCTGTTTCAACGTTTATTTGAATAACTCTTTTGAATAAATCAGCCTTATCCTGTAACAACAAGATTAACAAACTCCTAGAAACTAGGTTAGGTAGCACTAGATAAGTTTATTCAAAAAATATGACTAAGAAATATATTTATCTTAATCATAACATATAGATAAAAAAATCGAAACAAAAGATTAAATTATAATAATAATAACTTGATTAAAAATAATTAACAAAAATAATCAGAAACATTATCACCAAAATACTTAGGCAAAAATAATCCAGGTTAGCAAATTCAATCTAGCATACATATTGGGCTTGACTTGCACACAAGTTTAGTGGGTTTGACTTCCATCATTATAACGATAGAATAAGTAACAAAAACTAGTATCAAGGTGGAAATTTATAACACTCAAAGTATAGTAAAAGTGAGATAGTCTTTTATTTCTGGGAATTGAGTTGCTAAAGTGTAATCGGGTGGTTGCGGAGAGAAGAGAGGTTATCTTCTAGGTGCTTTAGGACTCTAAGGGAAGAAATAAAAGTGGTTAAAATCCTACGGGTTGGACAACCCTAAACGGAGACGTAGGCCTTTGTGCTGAACTTCGTAACAATTTTCTGTGTCTTTATTATTCATTCTTGCATTTATTGTTACGCTGCTATAACTCATCTCTAGCTGATCAAACAAAACGTTTCTAACATTCTGATTACCAATCGTTTTACTTTACAAACAGTTTTCAAAGTCTTGAATTTAAACCTGAGATTAGTTTATTTCGCCTTGAAACTAATCTTAAAACCTTGACATTTTGTGTTTTGCGAAAATTGCCCATACTCTATTCAACCCCCCCTTCTAGAGTGTTAATATGTTTATTTCATCACCATTGTGATCCTTTCAAAGGGGTTGGCAGTGTAAACTTTTCAATCTTGTTGGCAAGTTACAAGTTACAACATATACTTGATGACTTGCAAGTTACAGCATTTACTTGTAGTGTTTATGATTTTTTTTTATAAAAATTTTAACTGTAACGATTTTTTTTTGTTTTATTTTTTTATTTTTTTTCTTTTGATAACTTTATTTCTTTGGTCATGAGTCTGATTTATGTTTTATTCTTGCTAAAAGTAGGGCAAGCAAAAATTCGTGTCGTGTTCATATTTGATCTTGTGTTCATTTCGTATTGTTTACTAAATTTAACAAAAACTATGTAATTTTTTTTTAAATTAAACCTTTTGCTTTTGAGTAGGGTTGGCAAAATTCGATCATATCGTGTTCGTGTTTTGTCTCGTGTCAATTTTGTGTTAGTTGCTCACTAAATTTATTAAAAATTACCTACAATGTAAGATAGCTCCAAAATTTAGCCACTTTATCTAAACGATTTGTGCGTGCTTGGGTTGATTTCGTATCGTGTCGACTTTGTGTTTTCTCTCAATAATTCTGTGTACAAGTCGTTATATATATGTGTGTATATATATATATGTGTGTATATATAATATATGTGTATGTATATATATATATACATATATATATATATATATATTATTATATATATATATATATATATATATATATATATATATATATATATATATATATTCTGTGTACACGTCAAGTTCTTCGATTTCTTCCGTAAGCAGATGAATACACGGATTTCTATTTCTCAATGATATCCCACGATCAAAACAATTGGCTGAATCCCGTAAAACCATTTCATAGAAGTTCATAAGGACCTCACCGTTTAAAAAGGAACCATAGAAACGAAGGAACCCACTGTTTCTTTAATCATCTATAACCATCGTTATAGCCCACCATATGTATTCGATGCCCCCATATGGATTAAAATCGGTCCTTCAGTATTGGGGAATATCTTTATTTTAAAAAATAGACTTTTTATTTGGATTACTCATTTTAAAAAAGAAATATTATTATTGACGAGCCACGACAATTGCACCTATATGTATAAAAAGAACATCTTTTTTTTTAGCCCCTTCTGTCTACTCTAACTAGTTATTTCGGTTTTTTTACTAGCGGCGTTAACTATAACCTCTGCTTTATTTATAAGTCTAAGCAAGATACGAAACCGTCGAATTCATTAGATTTAATATGGATTACTACAGAATAAATTAATTATTTTAATGAATAATTAATTTATTTTTTTCATTATTGACTTTAGTAGATATTTAGTCGATTTTCTGATTCATAGTCTTTTTTAGTCGAATTTGGATGTTTTTAAATCTCTTCATACATAAGACGCTCACTGATAACACATTTATATATTCATTTCTATACGTTATATTTGCGGGTTTTTATCATGTTTTCTACATATATTTAATCTTTTAGAGTTATTATCCTTTATATTTCGATATTGCTCTCCTTGGTTTGTTTTATTTTGATTTTTGTAGGAATTGGGCTAGATTTGCTAGAGGTTTGCTTTGATCGTGATTCGACTTTTTAAAGGGAGAAATTTACATACAATAATGGACATGGCAGCCACCTCCACGACTTGCCTGTGGGCGTACAACTCTCTCCACGGCCATCCTGTGGCCAACTCGTTTTCACATGGTGAAGAGCAACTATGGCAGCCTTCTCCACGACCTGCCTGTGGTCGAACGCAGCTCTCCACAGCCTACCCGTGGTGGCTCCTAATTGCTGCATTTTAGGCCCTTAATTATGTTAATTTAGAGTCCTAAGCCCACTAAAATTCCTAGGATATATATAGACTAATAACAAGATAGAAAGGGGATTTTTGATCATTATCATTATTCCAGTTTATACGTTTGTTTTCTTCTTGTTCTTCCAACTTTGTTCCATTGAAGATTAATTCAAGTTCTCCATTAATTCAAGTATTTCTTCTTCTCTTTACTTCTTATTATTATTGTCACTATGTTTTCTTTCGTTAATTATTTCGTTTATTTAATCAACATGTGTGAGTAGTTTTATAATCTAGGGTTAGGTTGAACCCTAATATGGATTAATACGTTGTTTGATTCTCAATCCCATATTTAATTAATTTATAATTCCTCTTTATTAGGGTTGTTTTTATCATCAATGGTTAACTAGAAATAGTATTATTGAATGTGGTTAGGTTTACAATGAAAGTTGATCCCTAATCGAATTTAGAACCCTAATTAAAAGTAAGAATCTTTATGCATGAAAATAGCTAATTATTCTTGCTAGGACTTATGGGATGCCGTTCTTAATGTCTTTAATATATATGACTCCATGAAAATAGGTATGATTGCATATTAGGGAAGCTATTAGTTGATCGAAAGAAACTCTTAGTATTTGTTATAGGGAGCACCTGTCCCGTGGAATATTTATTGATTTGATTGTGGGAAAGGGATTATTTTGATGTATTAATCTATATTAGTGGGGATTCCTAATCTTAGATGTCTTTAGTTCTTGTTTATCTTCGTATTATTTTCATTGTTTAATATTTCGTATTTATTAATTGTTTAGCTTAGAATTCTTATAATTTATTTAGTTACTTGCTTAGTGATTATTTGAGTCTGCTTAATTAGTTGAACCTTAGTCTCTTGGGATTCGACCTTACTTGCCCGTCTACATAGTAGTGGTCTTGTTAGGTTTATTTTTGTTAGGTACGCGACACGCCTATCACTCACTAATGAGCAAATATCATAATAATGGTAGAAATGGAACTGATATTCTAATGTCACAATATTTTTTTTATACATGTCAAATTGATGGAAAACAAAGAATTTCTTGGATCGACCTTTTTCACTTCACCAAAATTTAGCCACTTTATCTAAACGATTTGTGCGTGCTTGGGTTGATTTCGTATCGAGTCGACTTTGTGTTTTCTCTCAATAATTCTGTGTACACGTCGTGTCGGATTCATGATATATATATGTGTGTGTGTGTATATATATATATATTTATATGTATAATAATTCTGTGTACACGTCGTGTCGGATTCATGATATATATATACGAGGAGGTTCCGCTAAAAACAGAAAATCTCAACCATCCATTATTACTAACAAGATCTAACGGTTTAAAAAAAATAAAATAACGTAGAGTCACTATATATAAAAATAACGTAACTATATACAAAAATAGGGTAACTATATCAATACAACATTTGTCACTATATACAAAAATAGGGTAACTATATCAATTTTGATCCTATTCATAGAAGTCACTATATACAAAAAAAAGGGTAACTATATCAATTTTTACAACATTTACATTAAGGTCTCTATATACAAAAATAAGGTAACTATATCGACTGAGTTTTTGACACCATTTACATATAGGTCACTATATATAAAAATAAAGGTCACTATATGTAAAAATAAGGTAGTTACATCAATTTTGACAACATTTTCAACATTTCCATGATACTAAGGTCATTATATACGAAAATAAGGTAACTATATATATACTTTTGGTAATTATATCAATTTGACACCATTTACCCATAGGTCACTATAAATAAAAATAAGGTAACAATATCAATTTAACATTTATACAGAGGTCAGGTTAATTTTGACTACATTTTAAAAAATCACTACATGTAAACCTATGTAGGATTCGAACCCACATCATGTGCACAATACAAGTACACAATGCTCGACCAATTGAGCTAATACACTTTCGGCACACTAAAACAATAAAGCTAATAACTCATAAATTTTGCTTAACGAACCACATAGCATATATGTACAACTTTTCCATATGTACTACGGTCATCCCAAACAAATATATCAACCTTTTCATTATAATTGCGTCAAAAATATCCGAAGCCATAGTTTATGCGGTACCAACACGGGGATCATATTTACACCAAAATCTCCCAGCTTAACCAATAAACCACCATAGAAAACTAATCCTTTTTCATCATGTAAGTGAGCAATACAAGAAAGACAAGATAGAGAGGCTTACAACATTTTTCTGGAAAGAATAAAGATATACTTACATTTATAATCCCTTCTTCACAAAAGGGATTATCCTAACACATCCAAATGAATTGCCAATTCTCTCATGTCCAAATTACTCCTGAATAAAATGGCAAGGGTTACAAAATAATATTGTAGATTAATAGCTTTAGGCTATTACTGTCTTTGATACTTTCGATTATTACTCTCTTGGTAACTTTAGCTTATCATTCTCTTTCATTCCACAATACAAATCTCACGCCTTTCTACTGCTATGCTACTTCCCTTTTATAATCAAGCAAAACTACAAAAATAATCTAATATTAATAATGTTTGTCCTTTACTGCTCAAGAGTATCAGAATTCAGTCCCATGTTGCCACTTCCAGACCCACCCTTCAAATGGGTTTTCGATCTTGAACTCTCTGTATTCCCCCTTTTTAGAGTCAAAAGGATTTTACTGGTGGCTACTTACTCGGAGTTTCAGTACACCTTTGATCCGTTGACATGGTATTGGCACCGCTTTGATTCCTGCCCCGATCTCACTCCGCTCCTTCATTCCTCCCTCAGATTTGATGATGGAATACGCGTGCAGCTGTGTATAATGATACCATCTATTGGGTCGACTATGCTGGGACTCTCTCAATGTACAATTTGTCTAACCAGAGGCATCAGAAAGTGTACGTCACTGGTCTATGTAATCCCAAGTTTGGAAATAACAATGGCCGTCTTTGTTCCAAACGAGTCATGGTGCTGCATCCCTTATCTGAAGATTTATTGGGTATCTTCTGGTGTAAATTCAATCCATTGGGTGATCTTTCTCCACTCCGTTACTCAGATACTAACTTGGACCTGGTTTTTTTCCGACTTTCTCCTTTGGATGCCTCTACTTTATCATCATACTACTTAGATGATGAAGAAACAAAAGACTATTTCGATGAAAAAACTACTACAATGACTGCTTCTTTGGTGGATTTTCTGTCTATTCCGGTTCATCACAATACAGCTCAAATAGTCGATGCACACCCATTGTGAGTTTTTTTTTTATTTTTTATTTTTTTTTATTATAAAATTTCTCTATATATTGTTTACCTCGGATCCCAATGATGATAGTATTGATGATGAGTTGATTGCATTCAGTCTTTGCATTTCGTGTTATAAGAGATGATTAACACTACAATGTCCTTTGTTTTGTGTATGACAAGTTCAGAAATGATTATGATTTGCGGCACCTCTCACCTTTAATTAGTTCATTTCTAATGCGTCTTTGATTTCTCTATATGTGACAAAGTGATGATGAGTTGATGGATTCTGTCTTTGCATTTTGTGTTTTAAGAGAATAATATAGCACTGCAATGTTCCTTTATTTTGCGTACAACTTGTCAATAATTGATTATGTACAATTTTTTGTATGCCACCTGCCCTATCGTGCGGCAGAGGTTACTCGAGTTTTTCGGTCAGGGGTTAGAATTTCTTGGTCAGGGATTACTCGAGTTGCCGGGGTTACTTGAGTTTCTTGGTCAGGGGTTACTCGAGTTTCTCGGTTAGGCGTTACTCGGTCAAAGGTTACTCGAGTTGCCGTGGCTACTTGAGTTTCTCGGTCAGGGGTTACTCGAGTTGCCGGGGTTACTCGAGTTTCTCGGTTAGGGGTTACTCGAGTTGTCGGGGTTACTCCAGTTACTCGGTCAGGGGTTACTTGAGTTACTCCTGACCGAGTAACCCCTCAAGTAACCCCTGATCGAATAACCCCTCGAGTAACCCATGATCGGATCCCTCGAGTAACCCCTGACTAAGTAATCCCTCAAGTAACCTCTGACTGAACTCCTTAAGTAAACCCCTGACCGAATTACTTGAGTAGCCCTTGACTGAACTCCTTAAATAACCCCTGTCCGAATAACTCAAGTAACCCCTGACCGAGTAACTCAAGTAACTCCTGACCGAATAACTCGAGTAACCAATGACCGAGTAATTAACCCCTAACTCGAGTAACCCGAGTAACTCTTGACTGAGTAACTCGAGTAACCCCTAATTGAATAACCCCTCGAGTAACCCTTTATCGAGTGAACACCTCGAGTAACCCTTGTCCGAACGCCTATAGTAACCCCTGACCGAGTAACTCGAGTAACCCCTAACTGAATAATTGGGGTAACCCCTAACATAGAAACTCGGATAACCCCTGACAAAAAAAACTCGAGTAACCCTACCGCATGGTGTGGCTTGCTGCACCAAAAAGTTATTGTTGATTATGATAAGCGGCACATTAGAGGAGGAATGAAGTAATTGAATCTACAACAGGTAGAACATGTTTAGGCTTTTGACTTACTGGGGTTGGACTAGCCTTCTGTGTTTATACTCTATCAAAAGCCTATACGAAAGATATTCAAAAACTTTCGTGAAACAAGAATTAATAGCAAGTGTAGCTTTGTGCTCTAAAATTTTCGTACTAGATTTCACATGAAGTAAATTTCTCGAGAATTAAATTCCTATGTGAACCAAACTAGTATATAGTTTGTGTTATATATTAATCAAATAATCACTCAACCTTCTAGTAATATTACTGTACTCTGTAGAGTTCTAGCTGAAACCTAATCTTTAGCAGTCCCTCACCATGGGTTCGAATTGATGCTCTGGAGTCAATGAACACCATAATTTACTGATTTACTTTCTAATTGATGAATGACGCTCTTCTAGCTAAGTTATGCAAATCAAACAACACGTTGCTGGAATTCCCAATAGCGTCTTCTGTAATAGACGTATGATACTTAAATCATGGATAAATTTTTCTGTTTCACTTCCAATTGCTACACAAAAGTGAAATTTTACATTTTAATTTCTGGATGATCCTCTCTCAAATTTTCTCTATTTATAGCATTTGTAATTTTTTTTTCCTTCTCCCTTCTCAGACTTATCTTATTTACAGGGATCATGATGAGACGAATAACTAATAAAACGGTCACTAATATCATGAAACGGAGAGAATACTATGATATGGTTAGTTAATTGTATTTAACGTGTGCTCAAAATAACCATATTAGAGAGTAGTTGTATTAAATTTTATAATATGGGGTATCATGAAATGCTAAGTGCCGCATAATGGTGTGGTTAGTCAACTATCCACAGCTTAAATGGTGTGATGCTTTGACAGCTAGCTAGTTAGCTAGAAATCGAGTTTTTTAATCACGTAAAGCCTTGTTTTGTCCAGAAAAGTTTGAGAAGGATTGGTAAGGGTTACCATTTAATATAGTTTACAGCTACGATAAATTTTAATAAGATCACCATAAATCAAAGATGCTTTTTATTTAGTACTTATAAGATAACAAGAGCATCATCACAAACACATGAAACTATTCCATGCAAAAGTACTAATAATATACACAATACTTTTCCCTCAAAAAAAAAATATACACAATACTTAAGGAGCTAATTGCTAATATCTAGTTACTTGCTCCCTTTCTCACCAGCATGAAGTCCAGAAAAGTAAACTCCTGGGTTACTCTCAAATGCACCCCTAGATATGTAAGCAGCTCCACCACTTCCGGGGGCCACCATGTAGCCCGAACCACCTCTTCCTTTCGAGCCACCACCACCTCCTGTTTCTCGTCCACTACCACCTCTCCCACCTCCACCACCACCTCCTCCACCTTTTCCTCCTCCACTACTACCTCCACCTTTCCCTCCGCCACCACCACCTTTGCCACCCATGTTATAAAGCTAGTAGAATTTTTTTAAGTAGTGCTAAACTTTGCAATAAGCTAAAATTAAAGTATTATTTGATGTATTTTGTGAGACAAAGAGGATAATTGAGTTGGGTTATTTATAGATGGAAGTGGTCAATTGGTCATACTTTGTTGTTTATGAAGATTAATTAGTGAGGGATTAACTCTGATTAACATGCATGAATCCAATCCATAAACTTGGTTTAATTTTATGCATGCATACTTGTACTACGTCTATGCAAAGTCAAATCAGATAATATATTGGAAATCACCATCTCGTAGGAGAATTGAAATTATTATTGATATGAATTTTGACTAAAGTTATGAAAAAGGGGATATCAACTTATCAATTCAAGTATTTATTTCCAACTATGTGCATGATCCATATGGCCTGGTCAAGTGGTCAACAGTCTTAAACACAAAGAATAAAAAATTCTCATTAACTTATACTACGTAAGATGATCATGTGAGATCTTGTTGGATTAAGCTAATTGAATATTTTATTAATATTAAATTTTTATAATTTTTAAACTTATAGAGTTAGACATATATACATTTTACCATGCATTTCGAAGATCGTGAAAAGTCAAATAGAGTAAAAAAAATAGGGACATAAGGAGCTCTTTAATAAATTAAGGTTAAAAATCTAACCATAAATCAATGGGTTAGTTAATTTTTCGGCTAGTATTTGAGGTGGATTTTTTTTTTTTTTTTTTCTTGAATCATTTAAGTGGACTTTGACCACTACTTAGACTTAATCATTTATTGGGGATCACTGGAAACTATGGTTAAAAAAACCAAATCTATCAAATAGAAATTTCAAATCTTAAAGTCCACCACGTAGAATTTTCCAAAAAAAAAAAAAAAAAAAAAAAAAAAAAAAAAGAGAAAAAAAAACACCACTAGTTCACTGCTCATTTCCAGACCACCGTCCTTCCTCCCTCTTTATTTCTCTCATCCACGGATGTCAACAACCTCGACTTTAGGCACCTACGCCACATTTCTTTCTTTCTATCCCTATTTGAAGTATGGTTAGGTTAGGCGGAGGGTGGTGGTGGTTTTGAGCTGGTTGGGGGGGGGGGGGGGGTTAGGGTGGTACTATTGGGATCAGTGTGGGTGAGGGTTGGCGTTTCGGGGCAAGTGGAGGGTGAGTACGGTGGTGGTGGTTTTGTGTTGGTGGCGATCGAGGGGTAGTGGCAGGAATGATAGTAGGTGGGAGTGTGGTGGTTTCGGGATTGGTGGAGGGTTAGAGTGGGGGCTTTGGGCTGGTGGTGGTGGTTGTGAGAAAGGGGCTTAAATGTCTTTCTTTTTTTTAACTAACCATGGTTTAATATCTAACAAAACTAGCACGTTGACTTTTAGTGTCATATGTGGGAATCAATTCTTAATTAAGGTCAAGTTGTGTAAAAAAACAGAGAGCCACCATTTCATTGTACCACAAATACAGAACCATCATTGACATTTGACAATTTCTCAAAATATTCCCTTTTTTTTTAAAAAAAAAATTCAACATTTTAGTAAAGTAAAATACAAGATACTAATGTTTGGAAAAAGTTGCAAATAAGGTACTAAAAAGTTAACGGGAGGTAATTTTTCCGGTTGTTACCTTTAGCTCGCTATATGTATTTTCCTTCTATGAAAAATAAAAGAAAATTATTTTTATTTTTTTCTCTCTCCTCCCCTTGGTTTTTACTATTTTTTTTTTCATTTGTTGCAGACTTGCAGATTAAGACTTTTGATACGAAATCTTTATTTCCTTGTCTTCTTGTTTCAAAGAGATTATAGCTTCTGAATAGTGATATTAGTAGTAATCAACCAAAATGGAAGAAATCCATTAAAAAATATGCGAATTTATCAACTGGGTCGAAGAAGTTTTTCAGAAAATCTATCTATAAGTTAATCGGTAAGCCAATTAATCATCAGCAACGGCCAACGAGCGATGTCAAACAAAAAGATGTCAAAGTTTTCGTACAAGCAATCGAAGGATTAATCTTTTTCTTCTAAAAAAACCCACAAGTTCCTCATTCCCCAGATTTGCCAAACAAACATCATCACAATTTCCCAACTTCGGGCCACTTTGCACTTCTCAATCATGTCAGAACACCAATTATAGAGAGTCGAGAAGCGACAAAAGCTAGTATCAATTCTCGTAGGTGATATGCGCCATAATAATCTACTCTCCATGCATTCAAGGAACAAATGGAGAGTAGTTTCATTCCCTTTCACCACAGCGGGGGCAGATTCTATCCACTTGTAAGCCACGAGAAGCCAGATTATCCATTGTAGGGATCCCATTAACAACTGCTCGCCAAACCAAGTACTTGACTTTTTGGGCCAACTGTAGAGCTCGAACTTCTATCCCCACCCTGCTTTCTCTTTAGTTCAAAATGATATGCACTTCGAACACTAAAATCGCCATTTTTGTGTGCTTCCAGTGAAAAATATCTTGTTGCTCAAAATTCGGGATTCTCACCTTTACAATAGCAGCCACCTCCATTTCAGAGAGCACCTCTCGAAATTCCTGTACCCTCCAAGATCGGATGTTCTTTTCCTAAGGGAATATATATAGATTTGCTAGCGTTCTTCCTATAATATCTGATGTTCTTTTGTGTGCACGTACGTTGTAACATACCTTGATATCCTTTCCGCTCTTTTTAGGATTTAAAGGGCATACATTTTATGTTAAAGTGAGTGTCATTATATGTTAATTACAAATTACCTAATTTGTTGTTTAGTAGTTTGTGCTTCTTCAACGTTTTTTGCTTTCTAGCTTGTTTACAATTTTTATTTAAAAAAAATAAAATATAATAAAGAATTAAAGCCATGTACGTATAATTTGAAGAGTTTATACAAGATTGCATGATAGAATTATGAACCTACACTTCACTATTGAGCCATATCCAATTTTTTTTCAAGAATTAGGGATTTTGTTCATTATTATATCTCAAAAAGACAAAGTTATACAACCTACAAAAAATTCGTGGAAAGTCGAGATACAATCTGGGCCCCCACTCCTCTAGCAATAGCAAATCCTATTCTAGTGAAGATATGAACAGCAACGCGTGCCCCAATGTCTTGAGTCTTTGAGAACTTCTGGATCCGCTTCAACAATACAACCGCCTCCTTCTCTAATTCCCCAAGTGTAGAGAAAGAGAAAGGAAGGAAGCCATATCCAATTGCCCGACAACTAGATTGGTACTTGACCCGCTTCCGATGAGCTGCATCAGCCACAATCCGTCCAGGAACAAAGTCAGATAAACCAGACTGTGTCAAAGGTGAAGACCCTGTCAAGTCAACACAGACATCGCGACCACGATCCCAAGAATAAAGTAACACATGTGCAGGTTTGAGGGCCTCGTCGTTCCCTCCAGACAACCCAATGTCAACCTCATTTTTAGCTGAAATCCTAGATTGATAACAAACATCAACAAGGGTATCTCGCACAACATTATGCCGATATTTAATACCCACTATACCAGCACACGACACCGCGTGATCACCGAAAAAATCCCCAGTAAAAACCCTTGAACAAGCAGAGCACGACGTCGAGATAGAGAACAATGGAACACCCAAGCGGTAGCACAACACACATCAGTAAGTCTTTGTGTTCATCGTCTGACCCAACCTCGAAATAGGAACCGCCCTAAGCCAAGCAGAGGTGTGATCTCCCTGCCGTGATTTCCACAATGCTGATTGACGAGGAGATAAAGAGAAGGTGGATTCCGCAGAATCGGTAACCTTTGTGAAATATATATCTGCCAATTTCTTCATGAGTTTAGGGGCAGAGACCTCACTAGGATTACTCAAAATGTCAGACTCACCGTTCTATTGAATAAGCTCAACGCATCCTCAAAGGCTCAACCAAGGCCAACAACACCAGCAAGCCATAGAAGCTTTGTCTGCAACCCAATAAACTGTAACCGCGAAGCAAGAAAAGCATAATGACAAACATCACCTGCGGAATAAACACCAAGCCCTCTATACGCAAAAGGCAAGGTGGCAAGCTGCCACTACTAATCGCCAAACCCAGGCCCTGAAGCAGCAACGATACGCTCCAAGGAATATCGAAGAGCCTCGTCGAATGTGCGCTAAGCCACCTCAAAAGTACTAGGGGGACAAGTACGCAAAGCAAACTAGAGTTTAGAAACTCCGGTACAAGCCCTAAGCAACAACAGCTCGCACTGAGGATCAAGCTTAGCAACCCTATCCATAAGCGCAATGGTCTTGGTCACCCTCTACATCACAAGCTCACCTCCAAAACCGGAATCGGAACTAGCGGGACCACCATGCAAGGGTCGAGCAGTATTAGGTGGAAAGACACCCCCAAGCCTGCTTCGAGAGTCTTCTGTAGACCAGAAAACTTCAGTTTTTTCCACGTTAAGATGTAACCCAAAACGAGGTCCTTCCTCCATAATCAATTGCAGAACCTTCCCCACCACCAACGTGTCACCAATAACAATGTCATCATCCAAATACCAAGCCTGAAGACATACATCAAAAGTGTCTTTGATTTTACACACCAGGGGTTGTAAAACCAAAGCAAAAAGCAGATGACCAAGGGGATCACCCTGCTGCACTCCCTGAGATGACCATAAGGTGTGGTCCCTGTAATACAATCTAGCTGGATTAGAGTAGCAGAATTCATCCCATCGCGAAAGGCCCGAACAACGATGACGAACTTCACGTAACATGACCGCACAATCAACTAGATTGAAGGCATTTTGAAAATCCACCATCAACATAGAAAGACCAACGTCGGAACCACGATTCTCAATCAACCGATTCACAGCATGAAGAATCGTCTTGCCTCCCGAAGAAACCCCAACAACAAATTGAAGACCATCAAAGTAACTTCCTAGAGACTGGCCAACCATAAGAGCACCGACCTTCGAAACCAGACGCCACCAAATAGTACCCACAACTATAGGACGAATAGCACCACCAGGCTTGACAAGAGGTGTGAGAGGAGCACTAGCAGTATACTCTCCTAGTTCCATAGGACAACTTCCAGCTAGAAAGAGATTAACTACCCCAGAAATAGAGTTAACTAACTCATCTGAGACAGCCACAGCAGCACCACTCAAGCAATCCATAAGGTGCTGAGCACGTAAACCATCCCTACCACAAGATGTGCCACGCGAGAAACTCTTAATCCGATCCAAAACTACAGCAGAAGTAGTAACGAGATGAAGGTGATCAACAGGTATATTAGGCAAGGATGGAGCTGGAGAAGAAGGGTGCTTTAACTGTAAATCTGCAAGAGTGGCCTCATTATAAGGAGCAACGCCTGAAGAAGAAAGAACCCGGATTGCAGCGGTGTAATGACCATCGCATATCTTCCTATGACACTGCTTGATATTACGCTCTTCCAAATCAAGGTCCTCATCATCAACGACCGACAAAGTAGGAGAATCCTCTGCCAGAGTTTCCCTCACAAGCTGCAAACTACCACAGGGTGCACTCCAAGAACAAATAGCACGGGAAATACTCTCTTGCTGATGCCGTCGTTTCACTGAAGACCGAGACTCACGACTACTCCGCGAGCGAAAGGTTTTAAGGGTGCAAAGAGGTAATACCAACAAAGAAACCTAATTAGAAATGTCATCAGGCCTAGAAATCACCTTATCAAGAGCACCTTTCAAAACCCGAGAAAACCCCAAACAACACTTGGGAGGGATAGACTTCACAGTGCGAAACCTCCTAAAGAACAAACCATCAAGGAGAGCCACATCAAAACCACAATGTTGATCTTGCACCAAACCACCCATGCGCCCAAGCCGAGGTGGAGAAGAGGGAGCTTGCGGCTTGGAGAAACCATAAAGCACAAAACGAACAATACCATCTCCTTCATCCGGGGGTGACACGTCCACACCCGTACTATGACGGCACTTAGAACGAAGCGTATGAGTTTTGTAGCAAACCCCACACAACCAAATCCCCATACGCGAAAAAATAACTTCAGCCTCATCATAAACAGCCAAATTAGAAGTAAGAGAATGCTGTGTGATATCCCGAGCACCAATACAACAATGACGATCAGAAAGATGCTTTATAAGAGAACTTCTAGTAAGGCCATTTCCACTTCCATCTTAACAACCACTAAGACCCACAAAGGGACAATGAAACTTCACAACGACAGTTGACATAGCTACCCACATCCACCACCAAAAACCACTACACAATCCACCGTAACAGAATTGCACCAGAAACAGAAGGTACAAAAAGACGCTGCAAACACACTGTTGCCGCCTATAACAGCCCTTAAAAATTGCCTGAAAACAATACCCAAAACAGCAACAATAACGCACCAAAATAGCACCCAAATCAGCCCTTAAAAGACGAGATAATGGACTTAATTACACCTAAAAAAAGGCCCCCAAATGCCACTGAAATAACGCCAGAAAAAGGACCCCTTCACCGGCACAATGAACGCAGAAAACACGCCCAGAAACAGCCTGCACTCGCCCAAAAACACGACCAAAAATACACGCCCAGAAACAGCCTGTAATACGACTAGAAAACGCTTGAGAATACGCTTGAAAATACACGCCTAAAAACGAGCAACCCGCCTGAATTACGCCCAGAAACAACTTGATCAAGGACGCGAAATACCCGCAAATCGCAATCACAATATGGTGTTGCATCCCTTATCTAAGAACAGTAAATCTCTGTTACTCACTGTGAGAAACGTTTTTGTTTCTCACAGTGGCAGTTTCGTAAATAAAATGTACCACCGTGACTAAAGAGGTACAATTTTATCATCCATTTCGTAAATAAAATGTACCACCGTGACTAAAGTGGTACATTTTATTTACGAAACTGCCACTGTGAGAAACAAAAACGTTTCTCACAGTGAGTAATGGGGGCGCCCTCATCTAAGAACCTATTGGCCATCTTCTGGTGTAAACCCAATCCATTCAATAAATTTAGTACTAACTTGGACCTAGTTATTTTCCGTCTTTCTCCTATTACTAATGTAGATGCCTCTCCTTTATCATCACACGATGATGAAGAAGCTAGAGATTATTTCGATGAAAAAACTACTACAATGACTGCTTCTGTGGTGGATTTTCTCTCTGTTCTGGTTCATGACCATGTAGCTCAAATAGTCGATGCACACCCAATATTCAATGCATTCACTCTTTGCAGTTCGTTTTCTAAGAGATTAAATTAGCACTACAATGTTCCTTTGTTTTGTGTATGACAAGTTCATAATTGATTATGATATGCCGCATCTCTCACCTTTATTTCATTCTTTACATTGAAATGATGATGAGTTGATGGCATTCTGTTTTAGCATTTCGTGTTTTAGGAGAATAATAGCATTGTTCTTTTTGTTTTGTGTGTGAGAAGACAGGTACAATAACGAACATGTTTAGGCTAGACTTACCGGGGTAGTACTAGCATAGCCTTTTGTGTCTCTAAAATTTCCGTACTACACTTCCCATGAAGTCACTTTTAGTTCATGTAGTCGACCCGATTTATGAGATTAAGACTTTGATTGATTGATTGACGTCCCATGAAGTAAATTTCTCGTAGAATTTAATTCCTATGTGAACCAAACTAGTGCATAGTTTTTGTGTTATTTATCAATCATTCAACCTTCTAGCTGAAACCTAATAATTAGCAGTCCCTCACCGTTCTAATCACTGGTATCATCATCTCATTCTGTAGTCAATGAACACCACAATTTACTGGTTTACATTCTAATTGATGAATTATACTAATCTTGTAATGCAAAATTCGAATAACACTTTGGTGGAATTCCCATGTGACTTCTGTAATAATCGTAATTGCACTCTACGAATTTCGTGCTTATAATTCAATGCTCCTTTTGCTCTTTGTGAACTGGTGTAGCCAGGTAGAATTTTTACAGGAAGAATTGAATATGATCAAAACTGAGTGGCCTAGTTCACACACAATTGCTAATCAAATTGCAATTTACATTTTAATTTGAGGGCGCCCCCATTACTCACTGTGAGAAACGTTTTTGTTTCTCACAGTGGCAGTTTCGTAAATAAAATGTACCACTTTAGTCACGGTGGTACATTTTATTTACGAAATGGATGATAAAATTGTACCTCTTTAGTCACGGTGGTACATTTTATTTACGAAACTGCCACTGTGAGAAACAAAAACGTTTCTCACAGTGAGTAACAGAGATTTACTGTTTTAATTTCTTACACTATGAATCTTTTTATTTCACGGAGGATAATGATGAGACCAATAGTTATGTATGAACGATCACTATATCATGAGATGGAAGGAATAATATGATAAGATTATTTATTAAAGGTAACGTTGTTCAAAATAACCATATAAGAGAATAATTGTATTAGATTCTATAATATGGAGAATGCTAATTAAGTTTTGCGCAATGGTGTGATGATTTGACAGCTAGTTAATCTACAAGCCTACAAACAGTTTATAATCACATAAAACCCCGTTTTGTTTACCTTCCTTTCATATGATTCAAAAAAAGTTTTGAGAAGGATTAGTAAGGGTCACCATTTAATGTAATTTACAGCTACAATTAGTTTTAATAAGACCACCATAAGTCAAATCGAGATGCTTTTTATTTAGTATTAATAAGATAACAAGAGCATCATCAAACACATACATGAAACTATTCCATGCAGAAGTACTAATAATATATACAATACTTAGATATGTAGAACTAGCAAATTTAAGGAGCGACTTGCTAGTTACTTGTTCCCTTTCTCAGCAGCATGAAATCCAGAAAAGTAAACTCCTGGGCTACTCTCAAATGCACCCCTAGATATGTAAGACGATCCACCACTTCCGGGTGCAACCATATAGCCGCCTCCTGAACCACCTCCTCCTTTTGAGCCACCACCGCCACCTTTTCCTCCACCACCACCACCACTTCTCCCACCTCCGCCACCACTTCCACCTCCTCCACCTTTTCCTCCGCCACCACCTCCACCTTTCCCTCCGCCACCACCGCCTTTGCCACCCATGTTATAAAGCTAAGAGAATATTTTTAATAGCGTAGTGCTAAATTATGTAGTAAGTTGAAATTAAAGTATTATTGGATGTTTTTTGTGAGACAAAGAGGATAATTGAGTTGGGGTATTTATAGATGGAAGTGGTCAAATGGTCATACTTTGTTGTCATGAAGATTAATTAGTGAAGGATTAACTCTGATTAAAATCCATGAATCCAGTCCATAAACTTGGTTAATTTCATGCATACATACTTGATGAACTACGTCTATGCAAAGTCAACTTAATTAATTGTTTATTGGAAATCACCATCTCGTAAGAGAATTCAGAATAAAGGGTTTGTTACTTAGTTGACTGTTGAAATTATTATGATATGAATTATTATGATATGAATTTTGACTAAATTTTGACTAAACTTATCCATTTTTATTTCCAAAGATGTGTATGATATGGCCTGGTCAAGTGGTCAGCAGTCTCAGCACTTGTTACTTCCTTAAACACAAAGAATAACAAATACAAATGTAGTACTTGCAGTGGCGGATCCAGGATTTCCGAGATAGTGTGTCACCATCAATTATTGATCATTTGTGAAAGTACAATTTTTTTTTTCCATGTCTTGTTCATAATTAATTTCAATCCAAAAATTTTATATATATATATATATATATATATATATATGTATATATATATATGTATATATATATATATTTCACCAAATTGATTTCAATCCAAAAATAGGACACAAAAATTCATACCACAACCAAATACAGTACTTAAGAATTCAATTTTACAAGTCGAAAATACTACAAATAACATGTTATAAACAAATGGTACAATAAAATTATTATATTGAATTAACTTTATGATTTTTTAGTTAATTGATAAGCTTTATGGGGAAATATTAAAATTGGTTGTACAAATATAAGATATAAAAAGGGAAAAAAAATTATTAAAAAATTATACAAAAAAAAGTGAGATAACTTAAGAGACCAGTTATTAAATATAACTGGTCTCTTTAATGAAAAAACAGTAGCGCAAAAAAATTGCGAAATGCAATAGCAGCATCAAAGAGACCTCTTATATAAATAACAGGTCTCTTTAATATTTAAAAAAAACCACAGCAAGTCTTTTGTAGCAATAGCAGCATTAAAGAGATCGCCTATCTTAATAAGAGGTCTCTTTGATATTGTTTGTTGTTACCCATAGCAGCATCAAAGAGACCACCTATCTATAATAAGGAGTCTCTTTGATATTTTATTTTTAAAAAAAATACTGTGTCACCGGACCCACTATGACTAAAGGTGGGTCCGCCCCTGAGTACTTGTAACTTATTAACAATAACGATAAATATGAACCCTTAGAATTGCATAAAAGCAATTACTCCATAATACGGAGTACATATGTTTTTTAAATGTTTAATAAACTATCGATTCAAATTTATGATATTGTAATTTATTATATGGAAAACAAAGATATGTTCACGGCCATAAACTTGGTAAAAGTTTTTTTTTTTCTTTTTTTTTTTTTTTTGAAACAGACAATAGCAGCCCATTTTATTAAAGAAGATCCATTTCCGCAAAGTAATTATGCTTTGGGGAAAGGAACCCAATCGTACATACTCAACATTGTTTCCGGTATCCCATCTCGCCACAAGGTGGGATACCGTATTAATGTTACGCTTAACATAAGAAAACGTACATACATCAAAGGACAAACTATCGTTCCTAATATCATCAAATATAATGTGAATAGGCGCCAAACCACCATCATCAAATTGCGCAGCTTGAACAACATTTATAGCATCCGATTCCACCCAAATTCAAGAGTAACCCAATCTCCTAGCAAGTTGCAAAGCATATCTGATTGCCAGAGCGAGCCTCAGCATGTTCTGGCACATTTGTGTGAGCTTTTCGCGTAGCAGCAGCAAGGATAGCACCCGTATCATCCACCCCCAAGCTCGCCATACCCCCAGTAGGAAATATGAGCATCCGTATTCACCTTGACACAGCCCATAGGAGGGCATTTCCAACCATCAGAGCTGCCAACAGCAGTAGACCCAGCAGCAGGCATAAAAACCTTCTGGGCGTAGGAGTTGTAGTCCATAACCAACGTAACCTAAGAAAACCTGCAGCAACCATCACAGGGCTAGGATGCTCATCCTCAAAAATTGCTAAGTTTCGACATCTCCAGCTAGCCCACAGCAGAGTAGCAATTGTCCTCACCGCTTCACATGTAAACTTGCTATTTAACCAAACCCAAAATTCAGCGAAAGAAGAATTGGGAGCACCCAGCTAGCTAAAAGTATTTTGTGAAAAAAAAAAAAAAAAAAAAAAAAAAATTTTTTAACCAATTTAAAAAGCACGATTTTGATTTTAACTATTGTAAATAATTTTTATTTTTGTAACACTGTAAATATAAGAAAATATTAAAAGGGAATATTTTTTTTTTTTACCACTTTAAAGGCATTGCCCATTGCCATGGCACAAACCTATTTTTACTTTTTTTTTTTTAGGCCTAAAAAAAATTAATTTTACTTAGTTGATGAATAAGGATTAAGGCCAGGAGAGAAATTATCATTAACCAAATATCATAATGCGTCAATAATTTACCACTTAAAAAAAGTTTATTTTACTCTCAAATATTAGTTAAAATTCGAAGACTAGAAAACCAAAAACCACATCATATTAATGAGATTTTCTTAGAAA
This sequence comes from Chenopodium berlandieri, assembly GCA_034703905.1. Lineage (NCBI taxonomy): Eukaryota > Viridiplantae > Streptophyta > Magnoliopsida > Caryophyllales > Amaranthaceae > Chenopodium > Chenopodium berlandieri. Next base: position 62,181,097 of record CM068285.1, on the reverse strand, counting down.
TGTCAAGGATTTTTGTATGCCAAAAACTTTGTTCATTATAACCTCAAAAATCAAAATCTCTAAGAACTCCATCTGTTGCCCTTTTTTCGCTTTCAACACATCAATTCTTCCTAAAAAGCTCTTATACTTCATATTTGCGGCATTGAATTGTTCACTTGGCACTAAGCATCATCAAACAAACAAGCATCTACAACTAACACTTTTATTTTCATTCCCAAATGCAAACGCAAACGCAAACCATATTTAATTTCTACTTCTCTACTTCTCTCCCTCAAGTCCATCTCATGGCAACCCATATCACCACCCCAACAAGGACAGAGGTAGTTTCTCTCCTCCGTGCACTCCTCCGCACAGCCCAGAAATTCCCTTACTATAACATAAGAGAATACACCAAACGTCGCACCTTAGATGGTTTCCGACAGAACAGCTCTCTCTCTGATCCGGCTCATATCACCAATGCTTATGCAGATGGTGTCTCTCAACTGGAGGTTGCTCAACGAGTCAACGCCAATCCATTATCTACTCCTTCCACCCCCAAAGTTAAGTTTATCCTTGAAATGAAGGAACAGCTGAAAACGGATGATCTTCAAGCTAAGATGAATACGGAGTATTATTGATGCTTAGAATATAGTCTTGGTTACCAGGTTATCAAATTATTATGTAAAACTATATATTCGAGGTTTTTCTTTTCTTTCGAAGAAATATCATTGTAAAAGATCATTTGATCTATGATAATATGAAATGTTATAGAGAATCAACTAGTAATTGCTTTTTGCTAATATCAATCCAAAGTTAACCAAAATTTTCATTCAGCCCAAAATGAGCATCAAGCTAACTAAACGCTACTTGAGGTTACTGTAAGGAACCCAGATATATTCTTAAAGAGCTAAATTTGACAAATACTCTATAATGAAGGCCCAGAAAAAGTTATATGAGTAATATTGTACATTTATACAATATGTCGCCGAAAGATTGAAATTTATTGTTTACATTTATCGAAAGCTAATGCAAAATCGAATACTGATCCAGTGCAAATATAAACAAATATCAAGGTAGTTAAAATCTCCTGTTTCTCTTCACTATTTTCTTCAACTCTTGACTATCACTTGCCCGAGTACCCTTAAGTCCCAACCGACAATTAAAGTAGTTATAACATGGTTCTAACAATGAAATTTAACATTTCCTCGAAAAAAAAAAATAAACAATGAAATTTAACAGCGCCATTCTTGGGTTGGGATTACCGTCCTGCAGGCAGAGACTCCAGATCATCATTTTCCTAGTAATCGACGGCCACGTTGTGTAGCACCTCTAACTCTATCGTTCAAGATTTCCACATCATAATCAAGGCCATTCAATGAGGAGTTGTGCCTGAAATGGATACAACAAATCTCGAGTTAGAAAGATTTTGACAAATGGTGATAAACTTAAGCATTTGGAGAGGGTAGCATTAGCAAGTGTTAACAGCAAATCTCAAGTTCGGAAATAGCTATACGCAAGGGTTAAAAAAAGTAAGACTAACCGCTCAATCTCAGACCCCATGTCCTGTGCCATAACCTTCAGCTCCCCTAGAAGATTGCTTAAGTCTGACAGACCGTCATCTTGTTTCACCTTTTCCACCTGTTACAGCAAAGATAGCAGAAGAGGATTCACACAATAAGTAGTGTAAGTGCCAAAGGCGGAGTTTTTTAGTTATCACATTGTCCCAATCCCAATAATTAGGAATATAGGAAATTAAAAATAAAAATAACCTCAACATAATTGTTAGACCAATCCTATCATACCGGTATCGAATATCCTAAAAATAGTATATGTGGTGTAAATATTGAATCAGGATGAATAGAGCATATATGCTATAGAAACACATACATGTTGATATAAAATTAAAACAAAGTTCCTTGGTGAGACTAAAAGCATTTGATAAAGCCCCCAACAAATTCAGAGTAATATTTTCTTACATACCTCAACTTTTTGCAACGCATTTGTGGGTTCAGGAGGTGGAGTCCGCGACTTTGAATGCCCATTAGACGCTGAGGTCAATCCCAGCCTTTCCCTCTGTTCCAAGTGGCTACCCTTGCTCCAAACAGGATCATCTGTTGAGAAAGAGATATAAGAGGCAAAGCTATGTCTGCGGCTTTTAATTTAGAACACGAGAAATGAAACAAACCTCTCAAAACAACAGGGCCTTTAACTGGAGCAGTCTTCTTTGGCTTCCAAGTCCTAGAAAATAGGCCCCCAAGACTTCCTAAAAGCTTTTCCCCCTGCAATTATTAAACGGATATTTAATCACGGGTCCTTAAACAAAAGGAAATGGTATAATCCAAAATTTCAGTAGAAAGAAAGAACTAGAATCCTAATACATGAATATAATGACAAAAGAAATTATGCAGAAAAGATAACCACCAATTCATAGTGAAACATATACCTTGAGAGAATTACAACGCATCAATATTACTCGTACATTGTTATATGATATATCTTTGAAAGAGAAGGGAAGTGGTCAAACATAATGACTAATAATCACTAGCATGTGATGTGTTAAGTTCATAGGCCATAGCCTGGGACTCAGTTTGTAAACCTAAAGTTGCAGGAGGGTGGAATGTAAAAGATGTTCATCTTTGGAATAAGGCTGCATTAATTAAATTACTTTGGGACTTGACTCACAAGAAAGATGCTCTATGGGTTAAAAGGGGTAATGCTTACTATATCAAGGGTAGAGATTGGACTTTTATGCCTATTCCTGCTGCTACATCTTGGATGTTGAAGAAAATTTGGGGGTCCAGAGATGTTGTGCAACAGCATGGAGATATGGGGCGTTTATTTCTGGTCAGAAGTATACTATCAAGAGAATGTATAATGCTTTGAGAGGAGATATGGTTAAAATTCCTTCGTGCAGATTGATTTGTAATAACAAGCTAGTCCTAAGAGTCTTTTCATTTTGTGGACGGCTATTCTTAATTGACAGCCTACTACGGACAATTTGGTGGTTCGGTATTCAGACTGATGGTTTGTGTGCTTTGCGCAATTTGGAGCCTGAGACTGCTCATCATTTGTTTATTGCTTGTCCGATTTCAACTGAGGTTTGGAGCAAAGTTCTGCAGCTGCAGCATATTCATAGGCCAATTTCTCACTGGGCAACTGAGGTTCAGATTGCTGTTAAGATGGAGAAAAGAATATCTTCTGCTGCTAAAGTCTATAAGATTATGATTGCGGAACAGTTTATAGTATATGGTTGAGTAGAAATAGCAAATCTTTACAAATCGTAGTATTTGTATTGATAGGTTGGTTAAGGACATTGTGTTTAGATCTGCTTGTAGATGTTCTACTTTCCTCCTGCTATTTCAGGGTAGGAAAGGCTTGCTTAGACCTATTAATTGTTTGGGTGTTGGTGGGTTGGTGTTTTCAGCAGTTGCTGATTGTTTCTTCCCCTTTTTGGTAAATAAATCTCTATTTGCCGAAAAAAAAAAAAAAAGTTCATAGGCGGTTGTGAGCAAGTGATTGCACAGTCTGTGTGTGTGTGTGTGAGGAGGGGGATACTGTTCCCTTGGAAGTTTTGCCTTACACTTTCAGTTCAAAATCTTCAATGAACATGTAGTTTAGGCATAAAATAAAATAAAATAAATCAAGGTAAAACGTAAATCGCAGCGAGCTTATCAAAGATTTATAAAAAGGTTAATATTCAGATAAAAAGAGGGGGGGGGGGGGGGGGACAAGACACAAAGCATATTCCCCTGATTCATCTATGAGCCGGGGGGGGGGGGGGGGGGGGTGGAGGACAAGACACAAAGATCACAAAGCATATTCCTCTGATTCATCTATGACAAGATTTTCAACTTCTAATTAAAAACAGATAGACATTACATATTCAGTGGCCTAATGAACAGGTAACAGAGATATTATGATGTGTCAAGCATGTTAATTAAATCCAAGAGCTACAATTTTAGATGTTCTAAACTTCTACTACTTAAGACAGGGTATCTTCTATACACAATCGATCTCAATGGGTGAACAAAAGTAAGAGAGTCATACCCGACTTAAATCATAGTCAATATGTACAGCCTCATCATGAGTTCTTCTAATTTGTTCACCTTGCTGATGGAGAGTTACTAATGTCTTAGTAGCATCATCTCTTATACCCTCAGCAATCTTCAAACAATTGTCAACAGTCTTGGTTGTCTCCTCAGATTTGTACACGGCATAATTTTCTAGTTCTTCTACATTTTGATTATCCACACCTCCCAAGTCATAAAAATCGTTCTTGTATTTGTTCCTCTGTGCATAGGTGAAGGAGAATTTAGAGGTGGAAGAACTCACTTCTTTCTCTCGATCATCAATGTCGTCATCAAAAGGGTTGGTCATGGAAGAATTGGTCACTGAGGAATTTGGCAAATTCTTCAATGCTCCAGAATTTTGTTTTGTAGAGGATCCTTGAGTAGGTGGCTTCTTATCAGACTCATCATCAGAATCAAAAGGGTTATAGCTCGCATCACTAGGAGCTTTCCGGCCAGCAGAGCTAGGCTTAGCAAACCTATGTAATGGCGAGTTCTTAATACCAATCATTGTCGAAAATTTATGATGCCTAGAAAAACTGCTAAATGGCACAAATCTGGTTACACAAGGCCTGTACAAAGTTTCTGCAAATCATCCCAATACCAAAATGAATAAGCAGCAGAAAACTTCATAAGATGGAATAACCATACAATAAACATGACAAATCAATCACTCAACCCGAAATACAAAACACAAACATCTTAAAATAGAATCTAGTGAATTAATACTCCGTACTGCAATTTCAAAAAGAAGAATCAGTAAACCCTTAAACTTGGCCAAGACAAGATCTCAATTGGATCAGAATATAAAAACATTCAAGAAAGGTAGACATAAAAGGGATCCCTTTTAACTTTAATTTGAAAATTCTCTAGATTCCATTGACTTACAAAGACCCAAGCTAACAACTTACAAAGCAAGAAAAAACACAAATAATGAAACTTACACTTCAATTAAGGGCAAAAATCAATTCATTACATCAACAATTTCGACAATTTTCATTATACACCCGGGTGTACTATACATCCAATGCTATATAAAATAAGAAGTATTATAAACATGTCATATATTTCCAAATCATACTCAACATACATCCAAGAAAAGTAAATTACCCAAAAATTGAGATGAGTTCAATCTAAATTCGAAATATAAAAAGCACTTCAATACAATCACCAGCACTCAGTAACCAATACGATCAAACATTTGATTTAAACTTTAATTTGAAATCGAAAAATTCAATCAACAGTCGAAAATCAAAGCAGTAAACTTCAATTACTTCCATCATAACATCATGCTGCTTATTTACAAGCTAAGAGATCGACAACAGCAGAAAAACCCAGAAACAAAAATGAAGAATTGCAAATACCCAGAAAAAATCAAGACTTAAAAAGTAAATCACATCACTTTAGTTACTCATTCAACCAACATAATCAAGAAAATATGAACTCGAGCAAAAGATTAAAGAAATAATTCGTATAAAAGTACCTGAAAACTTGTAAGAAATAAAATGGGTAAGTGAAAAATTGGAGGAAAATTAATTGGGGATTAAGAAAATAGAAAGAAGGGATTAAGGGAAGGCTTAATAATGAAGAAAAATTGGAAGGGGAGAGAAAATTAGAGTGAAAAATGCAGGAAGTAAGGAAGAAATTGCCCGTTATTTTAAGAACACGGCTTCTTCTTTCTTCAAACTTAGTGTGGAAAATTGGGGTAGTTTGATTTTTTGATTAAAATAGTTTGGTTGAACAAATCAAATATTTGAAGATTGGGGCCTCCTTTTTTGGGCGGACTAAACTAAACTTAATCCATTTATTTTAGTTGGATAATGTCAAATAAGACTAAGAGCGTGTCCAATTTTTTTAATTTTTATTTTTTGTTTTTTATTTTATGTTTTTAATTTTTGTTTACATGTTGGGTTTAAAAGTATGAAAAAATAAGCTAAAAGAAATGATAAATGGATGGTGCCTTTGTTATGTGTTCGATTTGTTTAATATATAATGTATTCATTAGAGGTAGCAAAAATCAATTCGACGGGATTTGAAGTGATCTGATCCTAATTTTGACTTGCATTGGCATAATGAATTAGTATGACTCAAGCCGGAAATACACCCAACTCGGTCATTCGAATTGACTCTTCTAGTATACATTAGTTTTTATAAAAGTTTGAAAAGGTTGAGTGGGTGTAAATGTGTAAGATAAAAAGGTATACGAAGTAAAAGAGGTACTCGTAAAATAAACAAATTGGGTGAGTTTGAAAAAAAGTTGAGGAATGTGTAAATATTGAGCATAAATTAAAAAAAATTAAAAAAAAAATTGTAAGAGAGAGTAACTGAGGGCGGATGATTTACAATTTTTCAGTTATGCAAAAAATTATACTCCAACTTTCCAAGCTCAATTGTACTTCATTGTGGAGCGTGTTTGTGGTGTGAACATCAAATTGAAAAAGAAAATGTTGGCGAAAATTTTTCTCTGCTATTTTCCATCTAATGTATCTCTTGCTCGATTCTCTCCCTATCATTTGATGTCAAGATATTGACAATGAACGCGGATTATAAAATGTGAACATCCTCGTCAAGGATTTGAATGTGCATTTAACATGATGTTTTGAGCTTTGACTTACTATTTAATAATATATTTAACAAGAAAACTTAAATAAATTATAAGTAACTTCAATTATTTCCCAACTATTAACATATATACAAATTAAATAAAAAAAAACTCCCTAACATCCTTGGGTATGAATCCCTCATCCTTCCAAAACCAAGTTGCATGCTTATTTTAGAATTTTTTATTTTTTTTTCCCCCTGACTTTGATCATTACCAAGTCAAGCAGGATTATATTGACTTGATAAACGATGGCTAAGCTTCCATCTACTAGAACACAATGATTTTTTGTATATTATGTATGCTTACAAGTCACAAACTTCCCAGGCATCTTATTTATCCTTCCAGATAATCAACCTCGTTCCTTTTCAGTGAATACAGCGCCATATTAACTGACAGTGGACCATAAGCCACTGAAGTCAAAGGCACAAATCATCCTGCATCTAACGAATAAAACTGCACTCATCACACTTTCCTTCTCTGCAATGAGATCATGTTGTAATATGCAGGACATAATTCACTGCAAGCCTTGATCGTATTATTCTTCAAAACGCTTGAACCAATTGGTTATGGTTTGGGCGAGAACTTTGGTATCATTCAATGAAGCAGTTTTTAGGCCTTGAGCGATAGCATCTACCGGTGTGTAGAGGTCACCCACTTGCCATTTTGGATCCTGAGGATGACAATATCCAATTAAGAAGTTTTCAGACGAGCTATCCCAACTCAAAAGTGATGACATTTAAAGACTCGAGGAGCTTATTGTCAATTTCAATCAGTAGTCAGCAAAAGTTACAGATAGTTATCTTTGAGTTCATTCCATGTTTAGCTTCATTAATCTTTGCCCTTCTTAACAAGAAATCTTCATAATTTTTTTTTTTTTATGAAAGGGAAGCCCTGGTAACACTGTACTACATAGGCCATTTTCCAAATTAACCGACTAATTTGACATTCTCCAAAGTAATTCTCAACTCAAATATTAAAGTTGACATAACTTTGATTTTTCGAATTAGGACGTATTATGAAGAATGCAAACAAGTTAGTGTTGGTCTGGAATTTGGCCATAGTTCAGGGTCACCACTCACCATGGATAATTTCTAGAGAAGCAAATAAAAGTTTATGTGCTCTTCCCAAAGTCATTTGAACTGTGAAGAAACTTGAACTTTAAATGAATATTGAATATTACCTGTATGCATGGTGTAAGGTGGTTACCACTTAGTTGGAGCTTCTGAAGTGTACCACCAATGGAGTTAACACGTGGCTTCAGAGTCTCTTCGAGGAGATCAGTCTCGTCAATAGTATCAAAACTAAACTTCACCTGAGATGGACACTACTGGAATGTAAAATTGTAAATGACAAATTTATGCGTTTTAAAGATGACAAGGGAACCTTAACCTACCAGTAATGTGTGTGGGACGTTGTATGAACTTTTGCAACGTTCACGATTTTCTGCAGGTGTTGGCTTGAACTCTGACACTCCCTGTCTAACCTGATCAGATCATGCAAAATTAGGAAGCAAAATCTTGGATCTGGAATACCAAAATTTGTAATGGAATAGTATTCTGGTATTCTGAAACCAATTTAAATATAAGAGGAATGGAACCTGCAGATGATTAATGATTTAAACAAAATGCATACTTCAATCATGATGAATACCTCATTTAGCACCGATGGCAATTGATCAACAAATTGAGTAACTGAAGAAAACAACTCGGTATCAGTCTGAGCTACTACTGCTCCAGCTCCATCTAGTAACGCCTTCCATGCATCTCCTATATCAATAAAAAGAAATGGAATATAAATAACAATCCTTAATAAGAAACCTCAGACTCTTAATTGACTTTGTGCTAAGTGCTAACTACTTCAAATAAACAGAATAACAGCAAAGTGCAAAAAGGATTACAAGATCAAGAGAAAAGATAGCCGTTATGTCCTGAAATACTTGTGAGAAATGTTATGAGGATGGGGCATCAAATATCCTAAAACATAACTAGTACCATAACTAAGTGGAGAAAATCAGTCCCACAACAAAGATAATCCTTGCAGTCATGAACATACTGATAATTTTTTCAAGTGGTACTCAGTGTACTTGTGCTCAATGAGGCTGATTTAATGGACCAAAGGTAGCTCAAAAGTTCCATGTAAAGGCTGAATCCATGACCAGGATAGTCCTTCAAATCATAGTCATAGTCATAGTCCAAGTGGTTATAATACTCGTTAAGGCTGATCCATAGACTGATAGACCAAAATACCTTGAAAATTTCATGGCATTAAGGTAGCAGCAAAACACATGAAGTTAATTAGGTCTGATAACGATCATATTAATAAGCAACTTCTCTGACAAACATTTATTAGAAAGTGCTACAGGAGCACCCCATGCAATAAGTTTTTCAATGCCTTTTCCAGCTTTACAGGATTTCTACAATTCTACATACAAGCCAAATCAATTGTGATTATGCCTACAGTGTCACATTTCTAGTATCCAACTAGTCAAATTGAGGGCTGTTCAGTAGTCTGAAATGTCTTGTTCAAAGTTGATTGGGCATGAAGTTCCAAGACAAATTGGACAAGATATAAACACTCTTTGGTTATGCCAAAAGCCGGCAAACTTTGTAAAACACTAAATCATAGAGGTGTTCATGTAAGTTGTAACATTTCAACTGTAATAATGACCTAGTTACAGTCAATCAATCAATCAAAGCCATAATTCCATAAGTGGGGTCGGCTACATGAACCAAAAGTGAACCCATGCCTACTTACTGTCCTGTTTCATAATTTAAATGGATTCAGATATGGGCCGAGAACCCACCATGTCTTCAAGAAGGGTCCCTCATTCAAATAGTCTACACATCAAATACTATTAAGTAGAATTAGCTAATCTTCATCTTCATTGGGCCAAAGCAACATATCGTCTAAATGCGAATGCAAGACACCAGTATCAAGTTGAACCTATCACAATAGCATACAGACAGTAGTAATAAACAAAATTTACAGGTTATGGAATTCCCTATATATCGTAATATTAAATCTTGTTAATGTATTAAGAAGTACAGTCCATAAGGTGCAAATGCAAGATCAAATCCTAGTTTGCTGTCATAGATGATCAGAGACAGAGCCTGGGAGGATATAGCTATCACTTACAGAATAAAAAAGTTGAACTAGCATGTTTCCAAATCTACAAAAAAATTGCATATGAAGTCCAGAAGAAATTATTAATACTACCTGATACACTAGCAGCCATTGAAAACATTGGAGTCGTTTCCACCATTGGCATAACCTGACTCATCAAAGGGCCCAACTGCAAAATAAATACCACAAGTTCCATCAAGAGAGCATATTAACTACCAAAGGTGGAAAGCTCGTGTTATTCCCCACTATGCCATGCATGCAACACTACACCAGATTGTGAGACATACAAGGACAATCAGGTACAGTTCCATGAAAGTCTTTAAAAAAAAAGGGGCAAAAATCTGCATGTCTACAAAATACAACATATGAGGTCAAATAGAGCAGACTTACAGACATGAGCTTGATATTGGTTATCAATTATCACTAAATTCCAAAACATGAGTAATTATTCCTTGACGTAGAAGGCCAAAAGCTAATTCTTTATTTCAAATGCAGCTTCATTGTCAGAAGTCACAAACAATATTTCACTAGATTCCAAGTCATAATGATCATCATTGGAATAATATGATAATGACAAGAAAAACAAATTGAAAGGGATAAAGCGAGTGTAGACCTTCGACACATTAAACAATAGTAACTGAGTACCCAAAAGGCTTAACATCCATGGTTTTGCACTATAACAGAGTCTCAATTGGCTTTTAGATCTGCAATTTAGTGATGTGAACAGTATCATCACTGAGGATCAACCAAGCAACCCTGGCAGCAACTATTTATCACATGTGAAGAAGCCTAATCCCTAATCCAAAGACCTAGAATCCGGTTAAAAATATAGAAAGCATTCAAGCACAAGAGTTTGCATAGAAAATTTTGACTTGGTTATTATTAGCATAGATTATACTGTGGGGATTGGGGAAACCAAAGAGCTTTACATAAGTACCTGATCCCTAAGAGCAGCTGATACTCTAGCTAGACAAAAGCAAATGGAAACTAAGAATATTCAGCTGTATTATAAATTTTAAATGATACTGAGATACGAAGTACAAAGTATGAGTTAGCAAAACTATTACCTGCTCAAAGTATGGCACTGCCTCTGTTGCTGACCGGTTGTTGAACGAAACTATGGCATTAGCCTTCCACAAGAGATACATACTTCGTCACATTGTGCAAAATGCTGAAGTTAATACAGATTATAATTTACAATTTTCTTTTCCCTACATGCTACAAGTTTGTGAAATCAAAATTCCTGCTCAAATATGCCAAACTCCTGCAGAAAATAAGAAGGTAAGAAAGGAAGTAACCTTTGGTAGTTTGTCAAAAAAGTAGCTTCCTGTCAGAACTTGGAGAAGTGCTCCATTGCTGCAGCGCATTTAAAGAAAATAAGTGATCAGTGGAGAAGAATATTTTTTTTTTTACCGGCAGCAAGTCAAGCAGCCACCAATTTAACTATGGTCAACAATCTCTGGAAATGTAGTGAGAATGATATAGCATTAGTATCCAACAAGTGTCTAATTCAACCTAATTTTCTGGCACAGGCATCATTTGGTTAACTGGCAAATTCAATGATTGAAACATTCCCAGTCTCCAATAGGTTGACAGAAGTATACTGATTAAAGGTATCAACGCATAGCATTCAACTCTAATGGTAAAAAGTTATATGTTCATCAGATTGAAGGCCAAAACAATCGATCAATCACAAAAACACGACATAATCCTTTATCTACTGACAGTTACAGAACAAGAATCCAAAGGATGAGTGTGGACATAATGATATAAAAATACACCAACACCACATCCACCGCTATCTAGGAAACCATATATCCATGTTTGGTAACAAGCTGAAACTAGATTGCTCAAAATTTTGTTGAGATCACAACTTCCAGAATCACAAAGAAAGAAAAGATTGTTACTTAACCGAGGACTAGTGGCATGTTCCTATCATCCTATGCCAGAAGCGGTAACTTTGCAAATGTCAATCAATAAGCAAAGCATGAGCACAAGGCTGAAGAACTATAAAAGCTAAAACCGACCTGTGGCCGACAGAGAAAATAGGAAGGCCAACAAGCTGGGAAGCTTCAAGTTTCGCTTCTGACAATCCAGAAGTGAGAAGGATATCCAAGCAGGCATTAAACCTCTCATAAACCTGCTTAGCTGCATCTTCATGATTGAATGTCACATTATAAGGAACTAGCACAACAAGATACCCTTCCTTCGCCAATAACTCAATTAAATAGCTGAAACAAAAACAAAAATCACAAAGAACAGTAACACTCAGTATCCAAGCTTTCTCTCTCTAGCAACAAAAACAATAAATTCACAAAATTAAATCCAAAAATCAAAGTCCCAAATGCCACTTACACATGTATAACGCAAACAACTCCTTACATAGCTCAACTAAACAGCTGAAAATAAAGGAAAACACCCCCCCCCCCAAACACACACACACACACAAGAATATGAGCAATCATGTACACTGAGGCCCTGTTATGTCCACCTTATTTCCACTTATTTCAGGGTTAATAAGTTCAAATAAATTCAAATAGGGGTTACTAAGTTTAGATAAGATAAGTTCAGGAAAAATAAGTTTAGATAAGTTCAGATAAGGGTTAATTAGGGCTATCCAAGTTTAATTTATAACTAAAATAAGTTCTAATAAGAGCTAATAAGTTCAGATAAATAAAAATCAAGTGAATAGAATGCGTCCTAAACAACGAATGTCAACTAGTTTAGTTTGCCAAACCTGAGGACAAAATCCGAGCTTTCGAATCAAATCCAGTCTACATTACAGCCTTAGATGGCTCCCTATTTTAAACTCTATTCCAAATTGCTGATCCATTAAAACTCCATGAACAACATAAATCACCATCAAATGCCCAAATGCTAATATCCAATTAAATAGAATTTGATGATGAAAACTCCAAAAATAAAATCCATAGTAACAGAAATCAAACCTGTAAGTGACATGAGAAACCTTCCCAATAAAAGCTCCACCAAGAAACTTAATAATTGCACGAGGCTTCTTATAATTTGGAGGAGGAATTACCAAGCAAGTATCAACCATAATACTCCCATTTTTCTTATCAAAGTTACCAAATGATGTAGATGAAGAAGAAGAAGAAGAAGAATAAGAGTTGGTTCTGAAGCTGATTTTGCTTCTTTCTCTCTTCAAAAACCCACCACCAGAAATCAGCTTAGGTGCAGAAAATTTGTGGGGTTGATTATAAATTGGGTTTAATTTCCATGAAAAGGGGGCTGATGAATTTTCCGGGGTTGTAAAAATTGGGGATAAGGTTGATTTGAAGGGAGAGATTAATTGTGTTGCCATTGGTGGGATTTGTTCGACCTTGGAAGTTCGATTAGAAAGAGTTTCTTAAAATTTTGTGCTGTTAATCGAGTTATACTACTGGTAGAGTGGTAGTGTACGTAGTATACTAGTATTAGTTAGTTATCTGGGGAGCCGTGATGGACCGCTACCCAATATAGACACGTGTGTCCAATACCAGGGATAGTACTGTAATTTTCTCTTTAAGTTGTCACAGTAACTGGATAATGTTACTGAATGTAAAAACAAATAAGTAGATATCCTCTCTCTAGATTTTACCGTTGTAAAAACTCTTCATTTTTCTCTCTCTAAAAAAAAGTCACTGGTAATCTTGTCGGAAAACTTTTCAAAAGCCTTGCGCAAAACCTAGCTTAAACTTAGTGAAGTGTACGAAATTCATTGAAACAACTCTTTCAATTTCTGTAGCGACGAAGGAGTGTGGTCTGGAGCGGCAAAGGAATCATAGTTGAGCGCGTCAACAATTGGATTTGAGCGAGTGGTTGAAGGAATCAACAGTTGCGATGTCAAGTAAAATTGATATACGAAATTAGGGGTTTGTTAAAATTATTGATAAACAGGAATTGATATACGAATTTAAGGTTTTGTTAATTTATTTTCGGTTGCAGGTGGTAGAAGTAGAAAAGGTGGTGGAAGGGGCGGTCGAAGGGGTGGAAGAAGAGGTGGACGTGTGGCGAGTGGTTCAGCTAATAAGGTTAGCGATGCTAAATAAAGTAATTGTGAAATGTTTCCATTGAAATCGAAAGCTATTAGTAATTAATAATTCCAGTGCTTGTATGTTGTCCCTCAAATCCCAGAATATAAATTGGTAGTTTGCATGATCTAATTAGGCGAAAACCCTAATTATGTTGATCCCTCAATCCCTAAATCAATCTGAATTGGTAGTTTGCATGATCTAAATTGATGGGGAAAACCGTAAATAGATAGGAATGACATCGAGCCAAAATCTGTGTGGTTTTGAACTTAGTTGGTGATAAGTTGGTGAAGCATGTTAGTTTTAGTGAAAATTGTTCATTGCTGAAGCTTGTGAATTAGTGAAGCATGCAAATTGTTTGAGTCAAATTTATTAGTGATTTGATATGTTATTGTGTGAGCATGGTGATTTGAATTTGTTAAGGATTCGCCCACACTAGTTGTTAGCGTGATGTGATTGTAATAGATATGTGAATTGGAAATGCAGGACTATGATGAATTTGTTGAGTCTTATGTTGATGATGATTCTGGTGGGAGGGATTTGCCGAAGGTGGGTAAAAAAATTAAACTTGATGATGTCGTGTATAGGGTGAGTTCTGAATTACTTTTGATGGGTGTGTTGTAATTGGTTTGGCATTGTGGAGGAGGTGAATTTTATTTAAGGTTGTATGTGTAGGACAATACACTTAGTGAGGGTGGTAAGATGAAGCAACTAGGCAAAGTCATTCACAGATGCGAGGAGGAGCTGAAAAGGGTAAAATTCCTTGGTAGTTGTATTTTCAAAAAAAATCAGTAATTTCTTATGTATTTTCTAGTCAGCTTGAAAATGTTAATTGTCGCGTGGAGAGTTTCGGTATAGTTATTAATGGATTCTGCAGAAGAAAAAAAAAGGAAGATAGTGAAGGAGATGGGATTTGCTGTGTTGTATGCATTAGTTGACACGTAGCTTCCGAGGGAGTTGGCTTATTGGCTTGCGACAAGGGTTGATGTACCCTCTAATTGCTTGATTACTATTGATGGGAAAAAGTTTCCATTCGACCCTGTCCAAGTCCATTGAGTCCTTGGCATTCCTAAGGGGCCCAAGCCGGTTCCGAAGAAAATAGTCGATGAGGACATGAAACATTTTGTTCAAGGTGTGGTTAATCGATTCAGTTCGACTACCCCTAACCGTGTAAGGGGGATACTAAGGAAAAATTTAGTATGCAGTAGAAGCTCCACTTGAGGATGTTTTTGAGTTTAAGGTTGCCTTTCTGCTACTAGCCCTAGCTGATATACTGTGTCCTACAACATCCCATAGGCAGTGCTCTACTCTAATCCCAGCAGCAGTTGCGGCAAACGACGCGGAGTCCTATGATTGGTGTAAGTTAGTTATAGATCAACTTATGTACTCGATTAGTAGCTTTGCAAGGAGGTTTTACCAGATGGGTTTTGCCAAGGGATGTGGAGGGTGCACCATATTTCTTGCGGTTAGTCTTTTGTTTGTATTAGTTTTGAATTATATTTTATTTTGTATTGTTGGGTTTCGTAGTTGTCCGACACTACGCGGAATAAAACCCTCCCAAAACCCGCACACAACTAAAGTGACTAAACATGCATATTAATTAACAATCACATAATTAACGAAGAGAGAGAAAGAAGAAAAGACGATCATACCCTTGATGCGTGCTTCGCTCTTTCTTAGAGCTCGTACTTGAAAGCGTAAAGCTTCACAAATGCGCAAACCTCCAACGGCTCTCACCCTCGAAGAGAGAGAAAGAAGAAAAGACGATCATACCCTTGATGTGTGCTTCGCTCTTTCTTAGAGCTCGTACTTGAAAGCGTAGAGCTTCACAAATGCGCAAACCTCCAACGGCTTTCACCCTCGAGACCCAACCCAAATTGCCCTTACCGCAAAGCTTAGTCGGGGCTAGACCAAAAGTACTTAGAGTATTAGAACGAAAGTGTTCTCGCTTGTGGAGATCCTTTCAAGTTCACAACTCAAGTGCCCTTTCCCAATGCCAAATGATTGGTATTTATAGGGAAAGGAGCCCTTGAATTCCAATCTCCCATCAATGTGGGAGAGTTGGTAAAAAGGCATTTATTCAATTTAATTTAATTCTAAAATCAAAATAAAATGCAAATGAATCAATAAACAACAAGTGTCAAGTGGAGAGCAAGGGGTTAGGTGAGGACCACAAAGGGGCACCACCCTCCCCTTTCTCCCCAAGCAACCCACACAAATCCCCACACATGGCCAATGCGTGCACGCAAGCTGGTGCTGCCAGCCTTAGGCGCCAAGGTTGCCTCGCTGGCGGCCTAGTCCCTAGGCTGGGCCTGCTAGCTGGGCATTGTGCGTGCACGAAGCCCAGCACGTAAGCACGCACAGCCCGCAGCCCACGCACGCATTGCGTGCTGCTGCTGCTGCGATGCTTGTTCTAGGCGCAGCCCAGCACGCTGCTACTTCGCGCACAAGGCTTATGCACCAGCCTGCAATGGCAAGCCTCGCCGATGCGTAGCTGAGCGCTGCTATATATTGCTAGCGAGCTCGCACACTCGTTGCGACCATGCGCGAGGCCCAGCAAGCACTTGCGTGCTGCTGGCCTTGCGATGGTGCGGTTGGTACTGCTAGCTTGCCTAGCAAATGCGACCAGCCATGTGGGCCTTGCGATGCGCACAAGGCATGCTCGACCATGCTAGGCATGCTGAGCTTGCAGTCGAGCCTTTCCTTGCGGTAGTGGCCTTGGCTAGCTATATTGCCCTAGCCCTCGGATTGCTCAGGGCATTCCGAGGCTAAGGGTATATTTGTAGCTTGTTGTTTGCTTGATTTCTCGTCTCGTCGATTCCTGAATTCGACTCGACTTGCGACGCTCGGTTATGACGCTCTAAGCTCGGAATCCGACGTCTATGTTCGTAATACTCTAATGACTCATATAATCCTTCGGATTAATTCTTCGTTTCGGTTTGGTTACTCGATTAGTGTGACCCAAAGGATTCGGTCAAGATTAAGCTGTAATATTAATTATGCATTAATATTACTAATTGGAAGCGGCTTCCAACTAGGCATTCCGATCACTTGACCTCACTTGATGATTGATTTTCTAATAATTCTGAATCCTCTATCGGAACAATACACTTGTTCGAAGGACACCATTCCTTTCATGTATTATATTGTGGAGGGTGTTATGTTTTGACTCCCTGACATTGTTATTGTTGGTTGGTGTATTATTGTATGATATAGTTTTTGGTATGCTTTGTTATGTAGATATTCTATCTTGATCGGTTAATAAGGCCCCCTTTGAAATGGGGAGTCCTTCCTAGGATGAAAGTTTGGACACTAGGAGAGATCAACAAGGCCAAGAAGGCTGATCGGTACATGAATGGGGATTTTGGAAAATTAGGGGTATGTGTAATGAGGTGTTTGTATTTGTAGGAGTTAATTTGCCTATATTGAATTGTTTTTATTTAATATTTGTAGACTGTCAATGTTGCGTATGGTCGGCCACACGAACAAAGTGCCTTGGACGTTATGCCAGTGAAGAGACGTGTTGTGGCTTCTAAGGTTGAGTTATTAAATTAGGCATTTTGGAATTTGGTACTATGGTTGGAGATACTATGGCTTAATGTTTGATGTGAAATGGATAGGTTGTGGAAGCGTTATTGAATTTTGTCAAAGTAGAAGAGGAGGATGTGGAAAAAGAACTTATTTTCACGCAGGGCGCAAAGAAGCGTGTGAAGGATGGGCACGACTATTTTGGATGGAATAAGGCGTCATGTAGCATAGAGTTTATAGTGTTGGTGAAGGTATTAATGTAACTAACTAACTAGAGTTTTTGTTCTGTTAGATGTGAAGGGTCTTTTTTAGGTGACCTCTCTGTCCATCTGAGCACGACCATGCATTTTCACAGTTTCGCTCTTCGAGAGGCCTTGTAAACAACAAAGACATGTTCCTTAATGTTAATAGGGGGACATTCCCAGTCTTACATTGTTAGCTTCCCTTACTAAGAGGACCTAGCCGCCCTCATGCTGCCGTTATAATCTCCTTGTACGGCAGACGTTTGACAACATCAAAACGGACTAGTACTCAAACAAGAGAACTTACAATACTCATGGTCAAGGAAAGAGGTTCTGATAGCTATAATGAGAAATATACTTATGACGATTTTAAATATCTTAAAGTATTCTCATAGGTCAATCCGGTATAGTTCCAAACCAATACCTATGCAAATGATTTATGACAATCATGTCCTTTTAGCATAAGAAACGGTGCTATAAATCATACTACACACTAATCTTAAGTGGTAATTAGTCGTCCAACATGTAAATGACCTTGATCAAGGATAATTTTCGATTATAATATTCAATGTTCACTAAATAGGTGTTTCTTTATCCAAGACATTGTCTTGATACCCTATGTTGAATATTCTCAAAAATCGAATGGACTCATTATTTAATTCTAAACCACAATTAAATAAAAATGGAGTGATAATAATTTGCAGAAAATTAAATTACTCCACAAACGAATGGTTTAACATAGTGTTTTACATTAAAATCCTCAAAATTAATTAAAACACATAAACAGGGAAATCAAAGCCAATCTCCAACGTGCCTGATTCCCATTGCCTCAACGTGCTTGTTGTGTTTCACTTGAGGCAAAGGTTAAGTGAGTGGATCGACTACATTGTCGTCTGTTTCAATCTTACAAATTCTTATTTCATCCTCGGACTTCCTTTCCCTTATCATGTGAAATCGCCTCTTGACATGTTTGACCTTCTAATGTTCCCTTGGCTCCCTAGCCTGAGCAATAGCTCCATTGTTATCACAATAGAGATCTATCGGACCCTTGATTGAGGGTACAACATCAAGTTCACCAACGAACTTACGAACCCAAACTGCCTCCTTAGCTGCTTATGAAGCTGCCAAGTATTCGGCTTCAGTTGTAGAATCTGCAGTTGTGCTTTGCTTAGCACTCTTCCAACTAAACGCTCCTCCATTTAGACAGAATATGTACCCTGATTGTGACTTAAAGTCGTCTCTATCGGTATGGAAGCTTGCGTCGGTGTAACCTTTAACAACCAAATCATTACTCCCACCATAGACCAGAAATTTATCCTTGTTCCTTTTCAGGTACTATAAGATATTCTTGGCCGCAGTCCAATGCGCCTCTCCTGGGTCTGATTGGTATCGGTTTGTAGCACTCAAGGCATACGATACATCCGGCCTAGTACATATCATGGCATACATGATCGGTCCAATAAGCGAAGCATATGGAATCTGATTCATCCTCTCTCACTCATCAGGTGTCTGTGGACACTGCTTCTTGCTGAGAGTTATACCATGTGACATGGGTAGGTGCCCTCTCTTGGCCTCCTGCATTTTGAATCGTACCATTACCTTATCGATGTAAGTACTTTGGCTCAATCCAATCATCTTCTTAGATCTATCCCTATAGATCTTGATGCCCAATATGTACAGTGCCTCCCCCAAGTCCTTTATTGAAAAACTTTCCAAGCCAAGCCTTTACAGACTCTAACATTGGAATGTTGTTTCCAATGAGCAATATGTCGTCGACATATAAGACGAGGAATGCGATATCACTCCCACTGACCTTCTTGTAAACACAAGACTCATCTGGATTCTTAATAAAACCAAACTTACTAATGGCTTCATTGAATCGCAGATTCCAACTTCTGCTTACTTGATTTAATCCATAAATGGACTTCTTAAGCTTGCATACCTTCCCATCATTGCTTGGATCAACAAAACCTTCTAGTTGTGTCATGTACATAGTTTCTTCCAAAATTCCATTTCGGAAGGAGGTTTTGACGTCCATCTGCCATATTTCGTAATTGTAATATGCAACAATTGCTAGGATAATCCGGGCTGACTTAAGCATTGCAACTGGTGAAAAGGTTTCATCATAATCAACGCCGTGAATTTGCCTATAACCTTTTGCCACCAGTCTAGCTTTTTATGCATATATTACATTATTTTAAGATGATCTAAGTTAAAGTGAAAACTTGTCTCAATTTTTCAATCATGGGTAATAAGCTTCCAGGCTTGTTTGGCATTGAATTTTGTTTTTAGTTTTCTGTTTTTTTGAAAACTAAAAACAAGAAACAAGAAAAAGGTGTTTTCACTTTTCTGTTGTCAGTTTTCAAAATTATCATGATTTTAATAAGTTTAAATAATTTTTTATTCATTATGTGACATATATCATATGGTTTTAAAAAACAAAAAACCAAAAAACAGAAACCACAGTGATGCCAAACAAACCCTATTAGCGCTTTACAAATAACTGTCTAAAAGCTAAAAACATCAGTCCCGTCAACAAGCAAGATTTGCCTAGACTTTTAGGAAGTTTGCATGGCCTAATAATCCTATCCCTTTGCTTCACTATCCGCTTTCATAGTTTCATCATAGTTTATTTTTTATTTCAGGGTTTGCCCTTGATGGGTTATTCATTAGGAAATAAATTAGGATTTTTGTAGGATTTACTTTCGTTGTAAAAGGAACAATTTGGTATTCTTTCAAATGGAGCCACATTAGAAAGGATGATTGAAATCTATTCTCGTCTTTCCGTACATGGAAGGTTTAGAAAAACTTTAAATCCCCAATTCCGATCCCTCACTCACATACATTAGGTCTTATCGACTAAATTGCATAAAATTTTGTGTCCCTTATATTATTTGCATAAATTAAAAAATATACGGTTTTTACTTGTAAATGTTCAAGTGATATATGAATACACAGTTGCCTTAAATTCTAGATATAAAATTTGTGGGTAGGAAAAAAATGTTAACGAAAATAACGGGCTTCAAAATTTATGATTAGTAGATTCTTTTAAATGAAAATAATAATGAATTAGTTAGAAATCGAGTATTTGGAAATGAAAAAAAATATAAGTTTATTATGGATATAAATAGAAAATTTTGACATTTTCTACCACTAAAAACACCATGTTTCACATTTGCTACCTGTTAAATTTTTTTTTTTTTACTTTACTACCACCTAAGTCCCACATTGTCAAATTTAACTACCACTTAACGGAATCGGTTAAAGTTCCGTTAACTTTATTCAAAAAAAAAATTAAAAAAAATAATAACCCAGCCACCCTCAACTGCTAGCTCTCTTCCGTCAGCCACCCCTCCCCCTCCCCCCTGCCGGGGGCCGGTGCCCAAAGCTTCGGCCGGCGCCAGCGACCCCATCCCCTCCTTTTTTCCCCACCTATGCAGCCCACCCCCCTCCCCTTTCCTCTTTTTGCTGCCTCGACCCCGACCCCCACCCTGAACCGGAAACCCCCCATTTCCATTCCCCCCACCGGAATCGGTCCTTTCCCTGTTCTCCCTACCAAAATCGACCCCCTTCCCCTTCCCCCACCCGAATACCGACACCCCTAACCCGAAACCACCAGCCCGAAACCACCCCAAACGGGTTTTTGGGTTTCGCTTATGGTGGTTTTGGTTAGTGGTTTAAGGTTAGGGGTGGACGAAAAGGGTAGGGGAAGGGGAGGGGGTCGATTTCGGTGGATGGAACGGGGAAGGGGGCTGATTCCAGTAGGGGAACACTAGACGAAAAACCCCAATCCCCACCGGTTCAAAACCCCCATTCCCCACCGGTTTTGAACCGTTCTTGATTTGGGGGTGGAAAACCGTCAAAGATATGCCACCGGTTTTAAACCGGTGGCAAAAAGAACTTTCCCCACCGGTTTTTAGGTGAACCGGTGGCAAAAGCTTCTGATTTAGCTTCAAGCTAAGCACTTTTTCCACCGGTTTTCAATAGAACCGGTGGCAAAACTTCACCATTCCCCACCGGTTTTCACAGTGAACCGGTGGCAAAAGTAAGCGCGCCAGATTTTAAATTAATTTTGGGCACCGGTTCATTGAAAAAACCGGTGGCAAAACCTGTTTTTTTTTTAAAATTTTTTTTATAATTAAAATTAATTAAAAACCTGCACATCCTGTATTAAATCTGCCATTAAAATATATTATAATAACAGTAATAATACCCAAATTATTACCCGTATTATTATTATTATTATTAAAAATACTAATAATATAATAATTTTTACATTGGAATAATAACAACAATACATAAATATTAATTAATAACCGTAAATGCGATACAATGAAATGTCATATATCTTTTACAACTCATTAATTAAAATGTGTTATGTTTACAAAATATACTAATAATTAATGTATAAGTAAACAACTTCAAATTAAATTATATGTGATGAAAGACGCTAACATATCTCAAACTTCATTCAGCTCTTTGCTCGTCAATGGACCTCCTTTCTGTACCTTGCAAAACTTGGTTAAACAAAAATGATGTTAGCTAGAATTAATTACTTAGGTTATGTATGTAAAAATACATTTACAATTTAAGTTAGGCAAAAATTTAATACACAAGCCTATATGACTACTACTTCACCTATTTTCTACATTTATAATCAAATTAGCTCACTCTTCCTCATAACATGTCAATATTACCTAGTTAGAGGCATCTAAAGCTTGAAATCACATTAAAAGAACAAGTCAAGTGTTTTAAGACGCATTTTCAACCAAAAGGGCCCGAATAAGGCCTATATCACTACTTGTATGTCTATTTTCTATATTTTTGATCAAATTAGCTCATTCTTCCTCTTAACATGTCATTATTACCTATTTAGAGGCAGCTAAGTCTTGAAATCACATTAAAAGAGCATTTGAATGGTTTTGGGACGCAATTTCATTCAAAATGGCCGAAATAAGGCCTATATCACTACATGTATGCCTATTTTCTATGTTTTTGATCAAAATAGCTCATTCTTCCTCTTAACATGTCATTTTTACCTAACTAGAGGCAGATAAGGCTTGAAATCACATTAAAAGAGCATTTGAATGGTTTTGGGACGCAATTTCATTCAAAATGGCCGAAATAAGGCCTATATCACTACTTGTATGCCTATTTTCTATATTTTTGATCAAAATAGCTCATTCTTCCTCTTAACATGTCATTTTTACCTAGTTAGAGGCAGCTAAGGCTTGAAATCACATTAAAAGAGCAAGTCAAGTGTTTTAAGACGCAATATCATTCAAAATGGCCGAAATAAGGCCTATATCATTACATGTATGCCTATTTTCTATGTTTTAGATCAAAATAGCTCATTCTTCCTCCTAACATGTAATTATTACCTAGTTAGAGGCAGCTAAGGCATGAAATCACATTAAAAGAGCAAGTCAAGTGTTTTAAGACGCAATATCATTCAAAATGGCCGAAATAAGGCCTATATCACTACATGTATGCCTATTTTCTATGTTTTTTATCAAAATACCTCATTCTTCCACTTAAAATGTCATTATTACCTAGTTAGAGGCATCTAAGGCTTGAAATCACATTAAAAGAGCAAGTCAAGTGTTTTAAGACGCAATTTCATTCAAAATGGCCGAAATAAGGCCTATATCACTACATGTATGCCTATTTTCTATATTTTTGATCAAAATAGCTAATTCTTCCTCCTAACATGTCATTATTACCTTTTTAGAGGCAGATAAGGCTTGAAATCACATTAAAAGAGCAAGTCAAGTGTTTTAAGACGCAATATCATTCAAAAGGGCCGAAATAAGGCCTATATCACTACATGTATGCCTATTTTCTATGTTTTTGATCAAAATACCTCATTCTTCCACTTAACATGTCATTATTACCCGGTTAGAGGCATCTAAGGCTTGAAATCACATTAAAAGAGCAAGCCAAGTGTTTTAAGACGCAATTTCATTCAAAATGGCCGAAATAAGGCCTATATCACTACATGTATGCCTATTTTCTATATTTTTGATAAAAAGAGCTAATTCTTCCTCTTAACATGTCATTATTACCTATTTAGAGGCATCTAAGGCTTGAAATCACATTAAAAGAGCAAGTCAAGTGTTTTAAGACGCAATATCATTCAAAATGGCCGAAATAAGGCCTATATCACTACATGTATGCCTATTTTCTATATTTTTGATCAAAATAGCTAATTCTTCCTCCTAACATGTCATTATTACCTAGTTAGAGGCAGCTAAGGCTTGAAATCACATTAAAAGAGCAAGTCAAGTGTTTTAAGACGCAATATCATTCAAAATGGCCGAAATAAGGCCTATATCACTACATGTATGCCTATTTTCTATGTTTTTGATCAAAATAGCTCATTCTTCCTCTTAACAAGTCATTTTTACCTATTTAGAGGCAACTAAGGCTAGAAATCACATTAAAAGAGCAAGTCAAGTGTTTTAAGACGCATTTTCAACCAAAGGGCCCGAATAAGGCCTATATCACTACTTGTATGTCTATTTTCTATGTTTTTGATCAAAATAGCTCATTCTTCCTCTTCATGTCATTTTTACCTAGTTAGAGGCAGCTAAGGCTTAAAATCACATTAAAAGATCAAGTCAAGTGTTTTAAGACGCATTTTCAACCAAAAGGGCCCGAATAAGGCCTATATCACTACTTGTATATCTATTTTCTATGTTTTTGATCAAAATAGCTCATTCTTCCTCTTAAAATGTCATTTTTACCTAGTTAGAGGCAGCTAAGGCTTGAAATCACATTAAAAGAGCAAGTCAAGTGTTTTAAGACGCAATTTCATTCAAAATGGCCGAAATAAGGCCTATAACACTACATGTATGCCTATTTTCTATATTTTTGATCAAAATAGCTAATTCTTCCTTTTAACATGTCATTATTACCTAGTTAGAGGCATCTAAGGCTTGAAATCACATTAAAAGAGAAAGTCAAGTGTTTTAAGACGCAATTTCATTCAAAATGGCCTAAATAAGGCCTATATCACTACATGTATGCCTATTTTCTATATTTTTGATCAAAATAGCTAATTCTTCCTCCTAACATGTCATTATTACCTAGTTAGAGGCAACTAAGGCTTGAAATCACATTAAAAGAGCAAGTCAAGTGTTTTAAGACGCAATATCATTCAAAATGGCCGAAATAAGGCCTATATCACTACATGTATGCCTATTTTCTATGTTTTTTTATCAAAATAGCTCATTCTTCCACTTAACATGTCATTATTACCTAGTTAGAGGCATCTAAGGCTTGAAATCACATTAAAAGAGCAATTCAAGTGTTTTAAGACGCAATTTCATTCAAAATGGCCGAAATAAGGCCTATATCACTACATGTATGCCTATTTTCTATGTTTTTGATCAAAATAGCTCATTCTTCCTCTTAATATATCATTTTTACCTATTTAGAGGCAGATAAGGCTTGAAATCACATTAAAAGATCAAGTCAAGTGTTTTAAAACGCATTTTAAACCAAAAGGGCCCGAATAAGGCCTATATCACTACTTGTATGTCTATTTTCTATGTTTTTGATCAAAATAGCTCATTCTTCCTCTTAAAATGTCATTTTTACCTAGTTAGAGGCAGCTAAAGCTTGAAATCACATTAAAAGAGCAAGTCAAGTGTTTTAAGACGCAATTTCATTCAAAATGGCCGAAATAAGGCCTATAACACTACATGTATGCCTATTTTTTATATTTTTGATCAAAATATCTAATTCTTCCTTTTAACATGTCATTATTACCTAGTTAGAGGCATATAAGGCTTGAAATCACATTAAAAGAGCAAGTCAAGTGTTTTAAGATTCAATTTCATTCAAAATGGCCGAAATAAGGCCTATATCACTACATGTATGCCTATTTTCTATATTTTTGATCAAAATAGCTAATTCTTCCTCTTAACATGTCATTTTTACCTATTTAGAGGCAGCTAAGGCTTGAAATCACATTAAAAGAGCAAGTCAAGTTTTTTAAGACGCAATATCATTCAAAATGGCCGAAATAAGGCCTATATCACTACATGTATGCCTATTTTCTATGTTTTTGATCAAAATAGCTCATTCTTCCTCTTAACAAGTAATTTTTACCTAGTTAGAGGCAACTAAGGCTTGAAATCACATTAAAAGAGCAAGTCATGTGTTTTAAGACGCATTTTCAACCAAAGGGCCCGAATAAGGCCTATATCACTACTTGTATGTCTATTTTCTATGTTTTTGATCAAAATAGCTCATTCCTCCTCTTAACATGTCATTATTACCTAGTTAGAGGCATCTAAGGCTTGAAATCACATTAAAAAAGCATTTGAATGGTTTTGGGACGCAATTTCATTCAAAATGGTCGAAATAAGGCCTATATCACTACCTGTATGCCTATTTTCTATGTTTTTGATAAAAATAGCTCATTCTTCCTCTTAACATGTCATTTTTACCTAGTTAGAGGCAGATAAGGCTTGAAATCACATTAAAAGAGCATTTGAATGGTGTTGGGACGCAATTTCATTCAAAATGGCCGAAATAAGGCCTATATCACTACATGTATGCCTATTTTCTATGTTTTTGATCAAAATAGCTAATTCTTGTTCCTAACATGTCATTATTACCTAGTTAGAGGCAGCTAAGGCTTGAAATCACATTAAAAGAGCAAGTCAAGTGTTTCAAGACGCAATATCATTCAAAATGGCCGAAATAAGGCCTATATCACTACATGTATGCCTATTTTCTATGTTTTTGATCAAAATAGCTCATTCTTCCACTAACATGTCATTATTACCTAGTTAGAGGCATCTAAGGCTTGAAATCACATTAAAAGAGCAAGCCAAGTGTTTTAAGACGCAATTTCATTCAAAATGGCCGAAATAAGGCCTATATCAGTACATGTATGCCTATTTTCTATGTTTTTGATCAAAATAGCTCATTCTTCCTATTAACATATTATTTTTACCTAGTTAGAGGCATCTAAGTCTTGAAATCACATTAAAAGATCAAGTCAAGTGGTTTAAGACGCATTTTCAACCAAAAGGGCCCGAATAAGGCCTATATCACTACTTGTATGTCTATTTTCTATGTTTTTGATCAAAATAGCTAATTATTCCTCCTAACATGTCATTATTACCTAGTTAGAGGCAGATAAGGCTTGAAATCACATTAAAAGAGCAAGTCAAGTGTTTTACGACGCAATATCATTCAAAATGGCCGAAATAAGGCCTATATCACTACATGTATGCCTATTTTCTATGTTTTTTTATCAAAATAGCTCATTCTTCTACTTAACATGTCATTATTACCCGGTTAGAGGCATCTAAGGCTTGAAATCACATTAAAAGAGCAAGCCAAGTGTTTTAAGACGCAATTTCATTCAAAATGGCCGAAATAAGGCCTATATCACTACATGTATGCCTATTTTCTATGTTTTTGATCAAAATATCTCATTCTTCCTCTTAACATATCATTTTTACCTAGTTAGCTAAGTCTTGAAATCACATTAAAAGATCAAGTCAAGTGGTTTAAAACGCATTTTCAACCAAAAGGGCCCGAATAAGGCCTATATCACTACTTGTATGTCTATTTTCTATGTTTTTGATCAAAATAGCTCATTCTTCCTCTTAAAATGTCATTTTTACCTAGTTAGAGGCATCTAAGGCTTGAAATCACATTAAAAAAGCATTTGAATGGTTTTGGGACGCAATTTCATTCAAAATGGCCGAAATAAGGCCTATATCACTACTTGTATGCCTATTTTCTATGTTTTTGATCAAAATAGCTCATTTTTCCTCTTAACATGTCATTTTTACCTAGTTAGAGGCAGCTAAGGCTTGAAATCACATTAAAAGAGCAAGTCAAGTGTTTTAAGACGCAATATCATTCAAAATGGCCGAAATAAGGCCTATATCACTACATGTATGCCTATTTTCTATGTTTTTGATCAAAATAGCTCATTCTTCCTCTTAACAAGTCATTTTTACCTAGTTAGAGACAACTAAGGCTTGAAATCACATTAAAAGAGCAAGTCAAGTGTTTTAAGACGCATTTTCAACCAAAGGGCCCGAATAAGGCCTATATCACTACTTGTATGTCTATTTTCAATGTTTTTGATCAAAATAGCTCATTCTTCCTCTTAACATGTCATTATTACCTAGTTAGAAGCATCTAAGGCTTGAAATCACATTAAAAAAGCATTTGAATGGTTTTGGGACGCAATTTCATTCAAAATGGCCGAAATAAGGCCTATATCACTACTTGTATGCCTATTTTCTATGTTTTTGATCAAAATAGCTCATTCTTCCTCTTAACATGTCATTTTTACCTAGTTAGAGGCAGCTAAGGCTTGAAATCACATGAAAAGAGCATTTGAATGGTTTTGGGACGCAATTTCATTCAAAATGGCCGAAATAAGGCCTATATCACTACATGTATGCCTATTTTCTATGTTTTTGATCAAAATAGCTAATTCTTGTTCCTAAAATGTCATTATTACCTAGTTAGAGGCAGATAAGGCTTGAAATCACATTAAAAGAGCAAGTCAAGTGTTTTAAGACGCAATATCATTCAAAATGGCCGAAATAAGGCCTATATCACTACATGTATGCCTATTTTCTATGTTTTTGATCAAAATAGCTCATTCTTCCACTTAACATGTCATTATTACCTAGTTAGAGGCATCTAAGGCTTGAAATCACATTAAAAGAGCAAGCCAAGTGTTTTAAGACGCAATTTCATTCAAAATGGCCGAAATAAGGCCTATATCACTACATGTATGCCTATTTCTATGTTTTTGATCAAAATAGCTCATTCTTCCTCTTAACATATCATTTTTACCTATTTAGAGGCAGCTAAGTCATGAAATCACATTAAAAGATCAAGTCAAGTGGTTTAAGACGCATTTTCAACCAAAAGGGCCCGAATAAGGCCTGTATCACTACTTGTATGTCTATTTTCTATGTTTTGATCAAAATAGCTAATTCTTCCTCCTAACATGTCATTATTACCTTTTTAGAGGCAGATAAGGCTTGAAATCACATTAAAAGAGCAAGTCAAGTGTTTTAAGACGCAATATCATTCAAAATGGCCGAAATAAGGCCTATATCACTACATGTATGCCTATTTTCTATGTTTTTGATCAAAATAGCTCATTCTTCCACTTAACATGTCATTATTACCCGGTTAGAGGCATCTAAGGCTTGAAATCACATTAAAAGAGCAAGCCAAGTGTTTTAAGACGCAATTTCATTCAAAATGGCCGAAATAAGGCCTATATCACTACATGTATGCCTATTTTCTATGTTTTTGATCAAAATAGCTCATTCTTCCTCTTAACATATCATTTTTACCTAGTTAGAGGCAGCTAAGTCTTGAAATCACATTAAAAGATCAAGTCAAGTGGTTTAAGACGCATTTTCAACCAAAAGGGCCCGAATAAGGCCTATATCACTACTTGTATGTCTATTTTCTATGTTTTTGATCAAAATAGCTCATTCTTCCTCTTAAAATGTCATTTTTACCTAGTTAGAGGCATCTAAGGCTTGAAATAACATTAAAAAAGCATTTGAATGGTTTTGGGACGCAATTTCATTCAAAATGGCCGAAATAAGGCCTATATCACTACTTGTATGCCTATTTTCTATGTTTTTGATCAAAATAGCTCATTCTTCCTCTTAACATGTCATTTTTACCTAGTTAGAGGCAGGTAAGGCTTGAAATCACATTAAAAGAGCAAGTCAAGTGTTTTAAGACGCAATTTCATTCAAAATGGCCGAAATAAGGCCTATATCACTACATGTATGCCTATTTTCTATGTTTTTGATCAAAATAGCTCATTCTTCCTCTTAACAATTCATTTTTACCTAGTTATAGGCAACTAAGGCTTGAAATCACATTAAAAGAGCAAGTCAAGTGTTTTAAGACGCATTTTCAACCAAAGGGCCCGAATAAGGCCTATATCACTACTTGTATGTCTATTTTCTATGTTTTTGATCAAAATAGCTCATTCTTCCTCTTAACATGTCATTATTACCTAGTTAGAGGCATCTAAGGCTTGAAATCACATTAAAAAAGCATTTGAATGGTTTTGGGACGCAATTTCATTCAAAATGGCCGAAATAAGGCCTATATCACTACATGTATGCCTATTTTCTATGTTTTTGATCAAAATAGTTCATTCTTCCTCTTAACATGTCATTATTACCTAGTTAGAGGCATCTAAGGCTTGAAATAACATTAAAAAAGCATTTGAATGGTTTTGGGACGCAATTTCATTCAAAATGGCCGAAATAAGGCCTATATCACTACTTGTATGCCTATTTTCTATGTTTTTGATCAAAATAGCTCATTCTTCCTCTTAACATGTCATTTTTACCTAGTTAGAGGCAGCTAAGGCTTGAAATCACATTAAAAGAGCAAGTCAAGTGTTTTAAGACGCAATTTCATTCAAAATGGCCGAAATAAGGCCTATATCACTACATGTATGCCTATTTTCTATGTTTTTGATCAAAATAGCTCATTCTTCCTCTTAACAAGTCATTTTTACCTAGTTATAGGCAACTAAGGCTTGAAATCACATTAAAAGAGCAAGTCAAGTGTTTTAAGACGCATTTTCAACCAAAGGGCCCGAATAAGGCCTATATCACTACTTGTATGTCTATTTTCTATGTTTTTGATCAAAATAGCTCATTCTTCCTCTTAACATGTCATTATTACCTAGTTAGAGGCATATAAGGCTTGAAATCACATTAAAAAAGCATTTGAATGGTTTTGGGACGCAATTTCATTCAAAATGGCCGAAATAAGGCCTATATCACTACATGTATGCCTATTTTCTATGTTTTTGATCAAAATAGTTCATTCTTCCTCTTAACATGTCATTATTACCTAGTTAGAGGCATCTAAGGCTTGAGACGCAATTTCAAGGGTTTTCTCTTATCAAAACACACCACAAAAGCAAATTAACTAAGTCAATGGCATACCTCATCAAGCTGTTGTAAGTCTGTGCAATGATTTATTATGTCCAATATGAATCTCATCACGTATAGTCCGCAATCAACTCCGTTATCTTGTTGTGCGCACTAGCATAGGAACACAGTAAATGAATCAAACATGCATAACAAATTAGCAACATCTTATGCATCGTTTATTATAAAAATCACAAAATCATGTAGCATTACCATCGGTGATTTCCATGTAGGACCTTGAGGAGCTCGGCAATTTATCTTCTTCATAGCACTATAGAAAAGTAAGTTCAAACTTGATTAGTATGACTAATATAATAAATGAGTTAAGTAAGGATAATCAACACTAGATAGCTATATTTACTTTCGCAGTATAGACTTCACGAGGAGCTTTTTCGGATGAGGCAATCGAGCTGAATCAAAAAGGAAGATGGTGTTACTGGGAACACAAATCACCAGCAGGGTCCAATGTGCACTACAGAATGGACAATACACAAACAAGTCAATAATTAGCCGTGTACAACATATAATTAGGGGAAACAAATGAATTTGACATGGTCAAACGTACTCCTCAAAACATGGGGCGAATATGAACTTGTCACCCGCACACAATGATTCCTTGATACCCCGTTCAACATAGTACAACACGTCAGGGTAGTTGCCTAAGATTCTAGTAGTGGAGATTTGCTCGGGGCATAACCACCCTACTTGACACGGAGAATCAATCTCAAGTAAATGCTCCTGTAATGCTCTGCATGCATGGTAACAAAATAAATGGTCAATTAAATGACAAGCAATCACCACTAATCTGAATAACATAATAGTGTCTGGCATTAAATTACCTCATGAATGTTTGAACGAGGGAGATGTTAAGCATTGAACCACTTAGAAATTCTTTCACATCTTCTTTGCTATGCCATGCAACTGCATCCTCATCAAAGTGAAACATTGCCTTAGGTAGTGGAACTTGAATGGGAGTGTCAGCTGGCAACATACTAACACGGTTGTGTAGAAATGTTAAATCTTTAGACAGCGTTTGAAGAACCGTGTCAGCAACAAGTGGAGTAGCTTGCAAAGCTGAACCTCTCGAAGAGTTCTTCTTCGACCCTTTTTCACTCTCCGACCTTTGTTCACTCCTCTTCTTTGGCACCGGTTGATCAACGCTTATTGGTTGTTCCACCTTCCTCTTTGAAGGTTGTCTTTTTTGCGAAATCTAATACAACAAATCACGCAATTGGTTAGAAAAGACAAATCCATCTAACTCTTGTGAAAACAACCGGGCATAAAGTACCGAACGAACCCAAAATCTTAATTACCTGGTTCATCAACCTTACCCAAGCACATGGCCACTGCACAAAGCTACCTTTTTCCGCCCAAAGTGTAGTGAACTCCTCCTCCTCTATGGGCACCAGTATTAGGATGTCCTCGAATCCGGTAATAACAAAATTGATCCTAACCAAGCAATGTTGTGGCCTAAGCGGTCGCAAATGGACCGTACCTTGTTCGGCCGGTTGTGCACTACCATATGCAACCACATGCAAAGCTCCAGATTCGTCAAGGTGTAGAAGTGCACAACGGGTCTCTTCCTACACCAATTTGAAAGATCAGTTATTAGAACCAAACATATCACAAGGGGTCGTTTCCTACACAATTGATAATGTGCCCATATTCACTAAGATTGATAATGTGCCCATATTCACTAAGATAGAACTAATCAAAATCACCTGTAAATCTGGAAAATGATGAGGCGCTGGATTATTGAGCTCCCTCGAGTCCGCATGTGTAGGCGTACCACCCTGCAACAAGAAATTAATGACTGCCACCTTAGATCCTACATAACTCAATATGCCAAAACTAAAAGTTTTAAAACTACCTCATTTGCATCATCGTCTCCATGTATATCATCTTCCCCTTGTCCTTTTGGGTGACTACATGAGTCGACGGGTGCATTCGAGGGGAAAGGCAAGCTCGGTAGGTTCATTTGCTTCGCCCAAGCGTTAACTTCACTTACGAGCTCGTTGCGGACTTGTTCCTTAATCGATTCCACCGTGGAAACCAAGTCATGAGGTGAGTTCACACTTGCTCGGGATCTTCCTGATTTGGTATACTCTGGACCCATCACCTTTTCCCACCCTAGCAATGACCCTCCTGCACCTACTACCCGTCCTGGATGGTAGGGCTTTCCCAAAGCCAAGGTGAAAGGGTCTTTTTCTACACTTGGGACGAGCTTGCCTTCAACCAGTTCTTCAGTGTGTTGAGAAGAGTTGCGCGGCAATAGAGGTGAGAAACCCAGAATGCGCTTCAATGGAGGACGACAGGAATTGAAGGACGAGAACAATGGTGAGGGTCGTATGTAGGCGAGAACGAGAGAGGAAGAATAATTGATGAAGTTGCAGTAATGGAGGCGAGAAGAACAGCAGCAGCAGCGCAATTGGGAAAGCAGGGGATGGGGAATGCGAATTGAATGGAATAGTAGTGCTGAACGAAGGAAAAAGAAGTATAAGGGCGGGTTTTTTTTTTTAAATGCCACCGGTTCGAACCGCTGCTAAAACACCTTTCCCCACCGGTTTGGGTTGAACCGGTGGCAAATCTGTTTTCCTCCTTTTTTTTTTTTTTTAAACAAAAACAATTAGGATTTGCCACCGGTTTTTCAGGAACCGGTGGCAAAAGTGATTATCCAAAATTAAGCCCACTATTTTTCCCACCGGTTTTTAAGAACCGGTGGCAAAAGGGGGGTGGCTTTTTCGATTTTTCTACTAGTGGAAATGGGGAGGGGTTGGTTTCCGGTTCGGGGTGGAGGTCGGGGTCGGGGCAGCAAGAAGGGGAAAAGGGAGGGGGGTTGGTTGCGTAGGTGGGGGAAAGGGACGGGGTGGGGTCGCCGGCGCCGGCCGAAGATTTGGGCGCCGACCGCCAGCAGGGGGAGGAGGGAGGGGTGGCTGACAGGGAGGGGCTGGCAGTTGAGGGGAGGGGGTGGCAGTGAGGTTTCGGCCTTCGGGGCAGCATTGATGGGGGATAGGAAGGTGGCAATGAGGTGACTGGGGATGGAGGGGTGGCTGGACGGTGGCTGGGCCCCATTAACGAAAATAGTAACTGTATAAGACATCAGATAGTTAAATTTAACAATGTGGGATTTGGGTGGTAGTAAAGTAAAAAAATAAACAAAAAAAATTAATTAATTAATTAATTAATGAAAATTAAAATAAAAAAATTAAAATTAAGTAGGTAGCAAATGTGAAACTTGGTATTTATAGTGGTAGCAAATGTCAAAATTTCCTTATAAATATTTGTAATAAACTATTGAACTGTGGAATTTTGTTTATAAAGCTTGAGTTTTGATTATCAATGGTCGAAATAGCTGGAGGTTAATACTCTACTTGAGTAACTTGTGCTTATCACTCTCATAGCCCAAAACTTTACAATATCTGCAAGTTGCATGAAATTCTAGAAAATTCTTTCCAAGTGTCAGAAAGTTCTACAAAATTCTATGCAAGTTGCAAGAAAGTTTGTTGTAATATAATTTCCTTGACTTAATTTAAACATAATTCCCTTATGGTCTGTTTGGGAATTGTCATTTCATTTAAAAACCTGGATTTGTCCCAATTAAGCTGTTTGGAAACTCAAAGCATTTGGAATTGAATTTGACTCAATTCCACATACTTATCAAAAATAGCTAACACTAAAGAATTTGAAATCCATCTTAAAAGTATGTCATTTCAATTCCAAGTGATGTCTATCTATTCACCTTCAACTTCTCTTTCCTCCATTTTTACCAGGAAAACTGAAAAGCTACTCACATTTTCTCTCTCCTCTCTTCTGCCATATGAACAATCTCCTTCATAGCTCCATCGCTTGATCGCTTCAATCTTCATCGTCAGAAGAAACTAGGATTTCCACTTTCCGACGAAGCAATGATGATGAACCTTAACCTTATTAATTTTACGATGACACATTCAGGAACAAGGAGAGATTGCTGCTTCTCTTAGCGCCATTATTGGAGTTCAATTGAAATTGGATTCTCATTTTTTTTACTTTTTTAACAATAAAAAAAATCATACAACACTTTGTCGCCATTTTTGAAGTGCCATTGGAGCTCTTAGTGTTGCATTGTCGATCGCCATTATTGATCTGTCGTTAGGAGTTCTCGAAAGGGACGGCAGTGTTGTATCATTTTTTTTAATGATTTAAAAAAAAAATTGTGAAATTAATATTCAAGTTTATCCAAACAATAATATAATGAATTTGAAATTCTTGAATTAAAATTCAAGCAATTTTCCAAACACCATATTTGGAAGTAATACTAGAATTTCAAATCCAAGAATTGAAATGAATAATTTGAAATCAAATATGGATTCCCAAACACTGCCTTAACTTAAGTTAAGGGAGTCAGTTAGATATTGTAATACCTCTGTATTGAGCTTTCATATTGTTACTTTTCTTTTCTTTTTTTTCCTGAGGAATTCATATTGTTACTTTGATTACAATTTTAACGATATGATACTTAACCACAATATAAAAGTCAAATGTGGAATTTAATTTGTCACTAAAAATCAATTCAATTTGCATAATTTATGTTGAGGAAATATATGTTAATAAGTTTGATTTCCAAAGTTTGACAATCATGGGCATAATAGTCATTTCATCCATTAATTTGTGTGCCTAATTTTTGTGCTTTTTTCCTCTTCCCAATCCCTTAGCTAGTTTTCTTCGTAACTTATCCATTCTTTACCAGTTAGCTTTCTCCATCATCGGCTCTTCTATTTTCACAATATAAAGATTAATTTTTCTTCATTCTCCCTCAAAAAATACACACTCTCTTAGAGTTAATCATTTCATTTCTTTTGTATTTTTTCGGTGGTGAAAGTGGTTTTAGGATATTTTCTTCCACTCTCTCCTCATTTCGTTGGTGCAAATGGTGGTGGTTGTGATGGAGGTGAGATTTGGTGCTTGTTATTTTTAAAAGAAAACTAAAATGTTGCAAATATATTATATTTTTTTTTTGAAGAAATATATTATATATTTTTTTATATACATAGAAAAATGTATATAAGGTTGATTAATGGGGCAACCTCATTTATGTTGCATCATTTTATGGTGAAATACTATTAATTAATTAGTTTTATCCACCTCCTACTTTGTCATGTCTGCATCTTTCAAAGGTTGATACTTGTTCCTTCCACCTTAAATAAACTTTATTGGGCCTACATCTTTCAGACACCAATGCTTGTTCCATTCATCTAAAACTAGCGTCTTCAACTCGCTAAAAAAAAAAATAATTGTTAAATTAATTGTGCTATCTATATACCCATATTAAATCAATTAATTGTGATCAAACATTTGTCCCAAAATATTTTAAGTTTTTAAAAGGTACATATGGGTGTAATAGTTTCCATGTCACTCTAATACCTAAATCTGTAAATTCTATATTTAAAAAAAAAATGATAGAGTTATCATCCCTAACAACTATTTATTCCCTCTAGCTAATAGCTATCAAGAGTGCATCAGCACAATTACATTATAGTGATGCATCATCCCTAATCTATCTAAAAGTAAGAAATAAGAAAATTTGTTATCCATAAATGGGTCAATATCTTGGTGCCTCAAAGTTAAGTAGCCAAGAGAAGCAACATAATCTGCTGCCCGATTTCCTTCCTGATAGATATGCTGAGAGACTTGAAGGCCGAGAAAGAATTCAAAATGTTCTTGACATCATCCATTAGCAGTTGGAGCTTCCACGGGCAATTACAATGACCCTGCAAAATATTAATAACAATGAGATTATCACCTTCAATAATAATATGAGTGATATTATGCTCCCTACCTAGGAGGAGGCCATTACGAAGGGAAATGGCTTCAGCAAGAAAAGCTGGACAAGAGCCTAAATTATAAGTATGACTAGCAATATGATCCCCTAAATGGTCCCTAAGAACAACACCGATAGATGCTGAATTGTGAAGGGCGGAACCATCAAATTGAGTTTACAATAGCCTACAAGAGGTGGGGACCAAGCAATAATAGCAGAGTAGAATGGGCTTTAGTAGGAATATACTGATTGCTTGGAATGGATATCATCCAAGAGAGAACAAGGCCTGCCATTCTTGAAATAGAGAAAAGGCACGAATATAAATGCTAGTAATATTAGCTGAAGTATTTTTAAAATAATAGCATTACGACATTTCCAAATGCTCCAAAAAAAAGGATGGCAATCTTTGGGAGTGAGCGAGGAAAAGATATCTTGAGATATTAAAAAAATCTGGGATCGTAGGAGAGGAGGGTATCAAACCTACCCAAGTACGAACAGAAGGAGAAGACCAAAGATCTAATGAGAAAGGACATAGAAGAAATAAGTGCTGTTGAGACTCAGAATGCATCTTACAAAAAGCACAAGAAGAAGGCACATTAATATTTCTAGAAACTAAGGTTTGTCTAGTAGGGACATCTATCTTATGACAACTAAAAATATCATGTTATTTTGGAATTATTAATTTTTTAAACAAAAATCATGTTATCATGTTATTTTATACTTATGTTGCCATGTGAGCAAAAGTTGGGTAGATAATTTCAAATGTTGCCATGTTCTAAATATGACACTCGCAAAGTATATTTGTTGTACTACCTGTGGTTCTTGTTACTTGCAACAATTACCAAAAACGAATGTTTCACATTACTTGCAATAATTTTGTTTCTTTCCTTTTTTAGTAAGTTTTTGGGTGGTAAATGACCAATATACCCTTACTTTTTTTTAAACAACCTTATTAAATTACAAATCTAATTTCATTAGATTAAACCCCAAGCTTAATTAGTTGTACCCTCATCCCCATTATTTTTCTCTCTCCTCCTCCAACCCCATTCTCATGGTGGCTTCGTGGGTTAAGAGCGGCGGGTTCGTCGGTGCTGGGTGGTTTCAGATCATGGGTTTCAGATCGTCAGTGTTGTTTCGGGGTTTTAGATGTCCTGCGGGAGAGTTCAATTCCAAGACTAGATTCGTGCGCCTGTACCTGCAAAACAACGGAGACTCCTGGTGGTGGGAGTTCCGACTCCGACGATCAAGTTAGAACGTGTTCGGATGTAAAGTATGCGGAAACTAAAGGGGATCAGGCTCCTCTCGGAAGGGGAGTGATCATCCGGCTATCTTAGACAGCCTCAAAATCCGAGCCTTAGCTCTTAAAGAGTGCAAGTAATACTGTAGTTAATGCTCAGTAATTAAGATGCACGTGTGTTTAGCCATTTCTTAATGTCGTTCCCCAGGGGGGAACATCTCCCTTTTATAAGGTCTCGAGATGTGTGTCAGTCCTAAGTTTGTGGAAACCTAGGTTGACTAGGCTTCTCTAGGCCTTGAAAGGCTGCTCATCTAAGGTGGCAATCTTTCTGCCACATGTCTGACCCTGATTGGTCCACGTGGCGGGGTGAAATTTCCCTAATCAACTGTGGTTTCAGATTGTCGAGTGTGGGTGATTTCAGATCGTCATTGCTGGTTTCAGATCGTCGATCGTGGGTGATTTCAGATCAACGTTGCTGGGTAGGTTACAGGTCATGGATGGTTCAAGTCGTGGGTTATTGCTGGGTTGTGTCGGTGGTTGGTGCTGGGTTGTGTCGGAGATCGTGGGTGGTTCAGATCGTAGGTTGTTGCTGGGTTGTGTCGGTGGTTGGTGTTGGGTTGTGTCGGTGATGGTGGGTGGTGTCGGTCGGTTGGTGCGGGGTTATTTCGGGTTGGTGCTGGGTTTTGTAGGTGGTCGGTGCTAGGTTTTGTCGGTTGGTGGTTTCCGTGTTGCTGGGTGGTGGTGGTTGGTGGTTTCGGTGTGCTGGGTGGTGCTAGTGGTGGTGGGTTATGTGTTTAAATTTAGTTGAAAATGTTTTTTTTTTGTTTGATTAATACTTAAGTATATGCCCTTATTTTTCGCTAACTACACTTAAGATCTTTTGCCTAGAAGTCCGCAAAACTCCTCTTTATTGCGACTAACAAGAACCGGAGGTAGTATTTTTTAAATTTGTTTCAATGTATATTCATGATATCATTTTGTATCTCTAATTATGTACTAACAAGTGCAACCATACGTGCGTTGTAACTAAAAGTGAACAAAGTAAAGCATCACAGGGTTCCGCCCTTCTCTTTAGAATCATCTCCTCTGTTTCTTCTCTTTTTTGTTCATCTTTTCAAGTTTTCTTCTATCCTATGTTCTCTTTTTTCTTCTCCTTTCCTACGTTCTCTTTTTGCTTCTCCTTTCTCTTATGCTCTCTCCTTTTGGTATAATTTTTCTCTGAATTAAATTAAGTACTCCTTGCTCCACCATCATCGTCACCGTGTTGCCTCCAACAAGATTTTTTTGATCTTGTTTTTTTTTATCATGCATGTCAGCCCTTTTGCCCCCTCTGTTTTGATTCTCTGCCTTCCCATCACCTCTACCGCTTCGTTTGATCGGCTAGTCGCTGCCTCGTGCATGTCTCTTTCGATCTACGGCATCCGATTGTTGTCGGGCTCCACTGCCTTAACCACCTCTGTTTGGTCAAGCTACATCACCTCCGGCCTGTGAATTCAATTCTCGGCCTCCGTTTTTGTTTGTCGACCGCTTACTTTTGGTTTATTTTTTATTTATATTTTTTCTACTATATTTTAGCTTCCTAGGGAAGCTTATGGTTTAGCTTTCTTAAGAAGCTTTGTGATTAATAAGTCTCTGTTTGTAATTATTTTCTTTTTTAGTTACTCTTGTATTTATGGCATGTTCTCTTCAACTTAATTTTAGTTTAATTTAGTTTAGTTTAGTTCAATTCTGTTCAGTTTAGTTTAGTTTAGTTCAGTCCAGTTTAGTTCTTAATTTCCTTATCTCGTAAAAAAATCAGTTCAGTTCAGTTTAGTTAGTTCATTTCAGTTCAGTAAATTAAAACAGGTCCTTACTCTATTAGTTTTCCTGTGATAGGAGGTTGATAAATTCTAATAGTCCTTCCATGTAATAGGGGGATTATTAGTTTGTTTACCTTACCTTTTAAAAAAAATAAAATAAAATAAAATAAAATAAAATAAAGAAAGTGAACAAAGTATATTTTTATTTATTATTATATACATTATTTATTGATTTTAAATTAATAAAAAAATACTCCCTCCGTTTTTTAGTTGCATTATTTTGCAAATTGCTGACTTTTAGCCATTTTTTAGAGATGAGAGAGATAGAGAGAATAAAAAAGTGGTACCATGTGATTTGAGAGAGGTATAAAGATCGAGTACAAAGGAAAGTAATGCAACTAAAAAAACAGAGAAAGTACGTTAAAATAGATTAAAGAAGTATATTACAATAGAATACAACGTGTATTCTGTGTGGCTGGCCACGCTGTGTGGCAGGGGTTACCTATTTTTGGGTTACTCGGTCGGTCATGGATTACTTATTCAGGGGTTACTCGGTCAAGGGTTACTTGGTCAGGGGTTACGCGGTCGGCCAGAGGTTACTCGATCAGTCAGGGGTTACTTAGTCAGGGTTACTCGGTTGGTTAGGAGTTACCCCTTGAATTATTAACCCCAGTCACACGGTGTGGCCAACCACATATATGAAACTTTGTGCCTATTTCGTTTAACATGGGAAATTATTTCCCGCATGAAATTATATGCCATGGGAAGTTTTTTCCCTTGCTAATTGCATAAAAATTGTACAAAAGTGTTTGGTTGACATCATGGGAATTAATATTTCCTAAGAAATAAGGACTTCACTCACCTAAGGGGGTCTTGGTGAGTTATTTCCCATGCTATGTGGGAATTTACATTTCCCTTGGAAATTTCATTTCTTAGGAAATTTCTAACCAAACACAACATATTTTAGACAATAATGAAATTATCAAGGGGAATGTAAATTCCCACCTAGTGTGGGAAATAACTCATCAAGCCCCCTAGGTTAAGTGAATTCCTACAATGCCACAAGAAGTTATTTCTTAGGAAATACTAATTCCATGATGTCAACCAAACATTTTGGAAATAACTTCCCGTGGTACATGGTTTTATGAGGGAATTTATTTTCCATTTTGAACCAAACAAGTATAGTATTACTCTCATATAAAAAAATAAAATAAAAATATTATATTACTATGATTTCTGAAGGTTTTTTACACTCCCTATTTGCATAAAATCCAATACAATCTATACATATAATATCTAATTTTGTATAACATAAAACACAATAGTGATAATTCATGATCGATATTATCTAACCATCAATATTTTCAAACTCAGTGTTAAGAACTTCAAAAACGGAGTTACAACAGTAGCAATTGAAATCAAATTCTTACACCTTTTTCTTTTCTTTAAAAAATAAAAAATTCTTACACATCATAACCTACCTAGAAATATTAATATAAGTGTTCTTATAAAACAAACCTAATATCAAATTAATTTAAACTATCCCCGAAAACAAACCTGATATCAAATTAATTTAAACTGTCCCCCAAAACAAATTTGATATCAAATTAATTCAAACTATTCCCTTTATCAAATGACTCATCGACCATCGCATAAATATGACCCTAACAACCGAACCAAATTAGTTAATTTTCCAAGTCCAATTAATTAAGTGAACCAGCCACCAGGTAGCTAACCTGCGAAAACCTTTCTGTTCCTCGTTCCTCGTTTTCTCTCCATTCGACGGCGGCGGTTCGCCCCTTTACCGCTACCGACCGCTAATTGATCTCGTCTCCTTCCCTTCTTATTGCTTCAGGCAACCACCAAAGAGACACCGTTTTCGTCGTGACCCTTTCAGGTATCTATATACTTACAAGTGTTTTCTAATTCTCCTTTTAGTTTTGAACTATGTTCTTTTCTTGGTCTTTTATCAATTAAATTTTCTGGGTATTGTGAAAGAGTATTCTATTTCTCAGGTTTAGGCGTTTAGCTAATATGTATGTCAATAGTTTGATGAATTTATTTGAGGATATGGTTTGATGGGTTTATGTTGTTGATATTGAATTCTGAATAAGGATTGAAGTTGTCAATTACATCTGTTTAATTGGGGTTGATTTGTTATTATATTTTTATTGGATTGGTTTTCAGTTATTAAATGTTCATGCTTAAATTTGATAAGAATTGGGTTATGCTATAATGATTTATATTCTTTTGGGTTATATTCAAGTGAGGAAGTTGCAAATTTTGTATGAAGATGGGTTTTATTTCCTGAGAAAATGGTATTGTTTGCATGAATTTAAATGAGGTTTCATGTTATTTACTTCGTATATGAATTCTTGTTTTAGATTGTGTTATTTTACTGGTGGGATTTTTGTAAGCTTTCCTGGAGGTGTGTTAGATTAATTTTTATACATATTTTTGTTAGTTGTTGATGTGTTATTGATTTGCAGCTGGGATTTTACGTTTAAGTGTAGTAAAGATGAGTTTGATTTCTCAAAATGCTGTTGTTAAGAATAAAGTGAAAAAGAAGAGCAAGTGGATCGGTGATGAGGGTGAGGAGCCTTCCTTGTTGGAAGGCAGGGAGGAAAGTTTAGAGAAAGAGGGTTCTGATGTTGAAGCTGCTGTA
Organism: Chenopodium berlandieri; assembly: GCA_034703905.1. Taxonomy (NCBI): domain Eukaryota; kingdom Viridiplantae; phylum Streptophyta; class Magnoliopsida; order Caryophyllales; family Amaranthaceae; genus Chenopodium; species Chenopodium berlandieri. Next base: position 62,139,056 of record CM068285.1, on the reverse strand, counting down.
ACTCATAAGAAGAGAAAGAAGAGGAATGATGCGGAGGAAAAGAAAATGCTTGCCGAGGAAGAATTGGAAACGCAGAAATTGGGGGATTTTTTGTTTGGTTCTCTTCATTCCCCTGTTGAATTTGGAAAGGGAGATGAAGATGAAGATGAAGATGAAGATGAAGATGAAAAAGGTGGGTTAAATGTGGTTGACTCTGCATTGTTTGTCTTGGACCGCTCTGGTAATAAAGATGTATTAGTTAATGGAGAAGATGGGGGTTATCAAGCGGGAATTGTTGACGAAGATGGTGATAAGCAAAGGAAGCCTGCCTGGATGGATGATGAGGAGGAGACTGTTGTTAATATTTCGAAGGTTAATAGGCTGAGGAAGCTGAGGAAGGAGGAAGATGAGACCGTTATATCTGGTTCTGCGTATGTGTCAAGGTTGAGGGCTCACCATGCGAAGCTGAACCCTGGCACAGATTGGGCCAATCTTGATGCGAAGGTCAGAACATATGACTCTGATGAGGAATCTGAGGTAGAAAATGGGGCGGTGGTTGCTTCAGGGTATAAAAATGTTGATAATATTCTTAAAACTAATGAAGAGCTTGTGGTGAAGAGAGGAGGGAGGCTTTTGCCTGGAATTCTTGAGTACTCAAGATTAGTTGATGCAAATGCAGAAGACCCTTCTAATGGCCCAATTAACTCAGTCCAGTTTCACAGAAATCATCAGTTACTCCTTGCTGCTGGATTAGACCGGAAGCTGAGGTTTTTTCAGATTGATGGCAAGAGGAATAAAATGATGGATTCTATCTTCATTGAAGATTGCCCTATTAGAAATGCATCTTTCTTACCTGATGGCTCTCAAGTTATTGTTTCCGGGAGAAGAAAGTTCTTTTACAGCGTCGACATATCCAAGGGGTATGTGGATAAGATTGGGCCACTGACTGGTAGAGAGGAAAAAAGCTTAGAAGTTTTTGAGGTTTCACCTGATTCTCGTACTATAGCCTTTTTGGGAAATGAAGGTTACATCTTGCTGGTGTCAGCTAAAACGAAGGAACTGATTGGCACCCTTAAGATGAATGGTACAGCTCGCTCACTAGCCTTTACTGATGATGGGCAGCAGTTGTTGAGTTCCGGTGGTGATGGACATGTCTACCACTGGGATTTAAGAACGAGAACTTGTCTCCATAAGGGTGTGGATGAGGGCTCCATTAATGGCACTGCTCTTTGTACTGCACCAGTAGGGAATCTTTTTGCAGTTGGATCGTCAAGTGGAATAGTAAATGTTTACAACAGGGAGGAATTTTTGGGTGGTAAGAGAAAACCAGTTAAAATACTTGAGCATCTCAGAACCGAAGCAAGTTTTATGCAGTTCAACCATGATGCCCAGATTTTAGCCATCTGTTCAACTATGCAGAAGAGCAGCCTAAAGCTGGTTCACATCCCTTCATTTACTGTCTTTTCTAATTGGCCTCCTGCAAACAGAACGCTACACTATCCAAGATGCTTGGATTTTAGTCCGGCTGGTGGTTTCATGGCTGCAGGGAACGCAGCAGGAAAGGTCTTGCTGTATAAGTTGCATCATTATCAGCAAGCATAACTTATTACTACTGTCTGGATGTACTATTATCCTGTTATTTCCAATTTTGCTTAAAAGGAATAGCTTCTCTCTGATTTTGAGAATAACCGAGAGAACTAACCAGTAAGATTTTGTTAGTCTTTGAGATTATTGAGTTGCTGTTCTTAGAAATTCTTCTTTAGCGGTAATGTTATCATGAGCTTAATAGCAGATATTAATTAAAAGTATTTCGAATGTAACAACAGATATTAATCCAGAGTATTTCAAACTGTATTATTTGTTATTTCATTTTTTTTTTTATTATATTTAAAATAAAGCTTACTGATTTTTAGTCTATGACACAGCACATTCTGTAGCATGCTGGTAGTGATTTTAAGCTGCAGCTTGTGATTCTTTGTCTTCTTTGAATTTAAGCTTACCGTGCGCATTTCCTCCAATTTTTAGTATTGAATTCAAACTATTATTCATATAATTGCATCAACTATGAGAATATATGCTGCCATGCCTGCCAATGAGACTTTGCTTTACCAGTTTACCATAGGTTCTTCAATTTACTGTAATTATTATGCTTGTAGACAGAGTAGAAGCATACAAGTATAGAACATACACTACTACAAAAAAGTGACCTCCTTAAGGGCGGACTCCTCTCATGCAGTCTCTTTGATTTCATTGGAGGTAGAGGTGATCAAAGGGCAAACTGGGCCAAGATGGAAAAAAATCAGCCCATTTGGTCAGGCCGGGCCAGCTTTGGGCTGAAAAAGCTTGCTCAAATCGTAAAAATTGGGGCGGGCCAAAAAATTAACTAAAATCGTAAAAAAATACATGTCTAAAACCCGCCAAAGATCAGGCCGGGTCGGGGCAAATGGGCTGGGCTGCCCATAATCATGTCTAATTGGAGGGCAGTGTCATATGTTAAACTTTAATGGTTGATATATTTAATTATTATATTAGAAAGGTTAAATTTTAAAAATTTGATATTCTAATACTCCCTATTAAAACAATTCAATGATTACTTTTTAAAATAAAGCATAAATGTCGATCAAAGTAATGTATGTAAATAATATAAAAGTCAAATGTGACACACAACAGGGAGTATTTTCTACGTTCGATCAAACAATAATATCCAAATGGTTCAATTCATCGTTGGAAAAAACTTTTTCTCTCTCTACAAAACCCTAGCCTTATCCCCCACCGCTCCCCCCTTTCTCATCTACGACTCGCCAGCGATCGGCGCTCCTCTCCTTGCCATCGCCGGCGAGTGTTGTTCTTTGCTTTTTTAGGAGTTTCAGGGTAGAGAAATCAGGGGCGAGAGCAGAGCAGTTTGACGCCTTCGAGTTCATCGGCGGTCTTTTGAGTTTGGTGTGTCGTTAAGTGTTTAGGAATTCAATTACCCAACGAATCAAGAAGCCAAGGCTATTCTTAACGCCGCCGTCGAAAGGAATTTCGTTAATTGTTTCCCGACGGTAAAGGTGAAGTTAAGTCTAGGGTTTCCCCCCTTAATTTAAGGTTTGTTCAAGGGGGCAGTCTTCTTGCGTTGGCCTTGACGACAGGTTGTGGTGTTCGTTTTTGCCGGTGAGGTAGTTTTTGGGTAATCTTTGCTTTTTTTGTAATCTCTCGTGTTGCTTTATGAGTTTTGTAAGATTTCTTTCCTCTGGTTTGTTGTTTAGTTGCTTATGTTTAACCTAGGTTTATTTATGTCTTTGCTTATTTCGCTTGTTTTGTTGTTCGTTTTGTTATTTGTGTTCTGGTTCGAGCTTCTAGCTTTTAATAATACTCATACTCTGTTTGGTTATGAGTTGGAGTTCATAAGGGTGGTTCTAAGTCCGGAGACTTTCGAAGTGGTGGTGTTGTTTTTAGAGTCTGATCGGTTGGATTTACCCTTTATTTTAGGGGAAGTAAGGTTCAGCAGTATCTGGGTTGTTGGGTTGGTCGTCCTCTTAGTTTACTCTTTGGGGTGGGACTGTGTTAAGGGGAGCTTTCCCATTGGTTGGGTGGCTTTCCTCATTAGTAGTTTGAGTGATTCCCTCTGTGTTGTTTTTTCTGACGGTGGTGTATTTTGTGCAAGTGAAAGGTTTTCCTTGCTTTAGGAGTTTACAGGGAGAAGGTGGTTTTGAGGGGAGAGGTTTGATTGCTATTCCTGTTGCGTCTTGGTTGTGGGATGATTTGGGTAATCATTCAGTTATTATCATCCCATTGTTGGTGTTGGTGATGACAAAGTCAGTCATCGCTGTTAATTTCAATCTTGAAGGAAATTAAAGGAGGCTACCCATCTTGGGTGAGGGTAAGCAAAGTCCTCCATTATCTTGCATTCTCTGGTAAAATTGCAGGAAATTAAAGGAACTTGCAGTTTGGTGTAAAGTTCCTAATGATAGGTCGTTAAGACATATGACTTTCTTGTTTTGGCTTCCAGACTCTTGGGAGGTGGCTATGCTTTTAGATCCCTAGGAGTGAAGTCGTGTCACGGGTCTTGTTTTCAGCAACAGGGTACTTTCAACTTTCGGGTGTTTTGTGTCTACACAAATTCCATCGCAAATTTGCTTAAGTGTCATTGCAAGTTTCGGTTCCCTTAATTAGTAGTATTAACTTGCACACTCTGTCCTTCCCGAGGGTTTTGGTTCAGTTGGCAACTCTTGGTCAAGAACAAGGTTTTGGCAATAACGTTTTCGTTGTCTAGGCTCCAAGGTAATTGGTATGATGCAAGGCTACTCTGGTTTAGTCATTCACTTCGTGTTTCCTCTTTTGGTAAGTGGCATACCTAGTATGTGGGTTTGTTAGGGTGTGTCGGCTCAGTCTCGAAGTAGAAGGTTTCTCTTTTGGTGCTTTTATGTTTAGCTAGGTGTGTTTGGTTATTTTAATTTCTTTTTTTAGCTCTGTTAGATTGTAATTTGTTCTTTATTTATGAAGTTCTCTCTGTTCCAAAAAAAAAAAAACAATAATATCCACTTAGTAGATGAAAAGTACATGGAAAAATTTTATTCCTATGAATTTATACCTACTACTGTTGCTCTATTAAAAAAAAAAAAAAACTTGCTACTGTTGCTAATTTCAGCAACATGTAGCGGTGCAATAGGACAAATCATCGGTGTCGTAGCAACTTCCAAATGGAAAACCCTCACCAAGTTTTGGAAATTACTGTTAAAATCAATATTTGTGTACTATTTAACAAGATTCGTGGTAACTTTAAGTTACGGAAATTTCACCATATACCACTGAGTTTAAGCATAATTCACCGTATACCACCAAAAACTTTCTAATACACCATATACCACTCAGTTATTGTATATTAACACAAAATGCCCTTTTTGCTAACTGCCGTTAGTCTGCCGTTTGGGGGACTTTACTAATTCACCATATACCATTAATTGATAAGTAATTTCACCATATACCATGTATTTTAAGGTTAATTCACAGTATACCACTTTTTTAAAACGGTAACTTTTTTTGAAAAAAAATAGCCGTTGCACATTGATAACGGCTACTTTGTCTATATAAAAGCTGAGCGTGAGGGATTCGTGTTTCAGGTCACTCTTCTAAACACATTTGCAAAGATGTCCACACACTCGAAATCATCGTCGTCCGGTTTTGTAAGAGTGCCTAACAAAGCGTGTTCTTGTGGTAGGAAGTTTGCAATACGGAGTTCTGAATCGGCAAAAAATCCGCAACGGTTGTACTATAAGTGTGATGTGTGTGACACATTTAGATGGTGCAAGGGCAATGTCGAGCAAAATGTCCAATCGGGTTATGAAAATCAAAGTAGGGGAGGGATAGACACCCAATACTATGGAGATGAGAGGTTGTTGAAGCAAGAGTTGAAGGACCTCAAGCGAAGAGTAGTAAGGCAGCAAAAGATAGTTCATCTAGCAATAAAAATAGGAGTACTTATGTTTTTGTTAATTGTATTTGTAGCCTTGAAATGATTAATGTAAACAAAGTGCATTAGTTATATGTAGCCTTGAAATGATTATTGTAATCAAAGTGCATTATCATTCCAAAAGTTATGGCCACATAATTGTGCATTAACACTTAAGGTCAAATAGTAATCCCTAAAAAACAACCAAGTACTTAACAGTTTGTTGAGCAAAAAACCAGAAACTTAACAAAAAATTTTAAAAATTATCCTCAAACAAAGTTGACACATCATGCATGGCAGCTTCAAGGTTGCTGACTGTCAGCCTTTCTCTTCCTCCCCTTTCCTTTGGCTTGCTGTGAAGAGGTTGCTGCATCTTGTGCCTTTTTTGCTGCTTCCTTCCTTGCCTTACAGGTTAAGGCATTGTGTCCCAATTCCTTGCAAACACTGCATTTGTTGTTCTTGTGCCTCTTTCCTTTCCTTGCTTCATGAGGGGCTCTTCTTCTCTGCTTAGCTGGTCTGCCTGCAGTTCTTTTGACAGTTGGTGGTAAAATTTCAGGTACATCAAATGCAGGCCAATGAGTAGGATCAGCCATAGGGTGGATATGGTCTCCATAAGTCATCTTATACGCAGCCCCCTTGTAGTATGGTGACACAAAATCTGTTGGTTGTAGTCTCTGGTTGTAGATGACCCTAAGACCATGCCTGCATGGTATCCCTGATCCCTGCCATTTCCCACACCCACATGTCATAGTCTGGAGTGTGACAGGGAACTTGACATGGCCATCCCTGACTTCAAACTCTCTCCCACCAGCTGCTGTTACATGACACAACCTTGACTCTTCACTTCTTGTCTCCAAAACCTCTTTAGCATGTTCTGTCAGCTCATTAGGGTCCATGTCAATTGCTTTGTCAAACCTGGAACCCATTCTTTTCATGCACCAATTCCTGACAGCTGGTTTAGTTTTTGGAAAAAAAAAACAAAAAAAAACAAATACAACACAAACAAATTCACATATATCAGAACAAGAAATAAAGTATCAACTGAACTCATGAAATAAAGTGTCAGTTAACCAAGCAAATTTGTTTGTTCTTTAGGCTTTGCTGCAGAACTAGAAGCACCCCTAGTTTGGGTTGGTTGCCTTGATGCAGCTGTATTTGGTTGAGGTGGTGGTGGGGGTGGTGGTGGTGGGGGTGGGGGTGGTGTAGGTTGCCTGGGTGGGGGTGGTGGTGTAGGTTGCCTGGTTGGGGGGGAAGCATGGTGTGTTGGTGTTGTTGGTGGAGAAGGGTGCTCTGGAGAAACATTTGATGGAGATGGAGGCTGAGTTGGTTGAGTAGATTGTGAAGGTTGGGTTTTTTTCTTCCTTGGAGTTACTTTTTTCCTTCTAGGATTTTTTTTGGGTGGTGATGGTGTCTTACTTTTCTCATTTGAGGGTTGACATGGTTCATTTTGTGAAGGTTGAGGCTGAGAATCTCCTGGAAATGACTCATCAGCTGCTGTAGTGTGGAATACCCTCACATATTCAAGCACATCATCTTCTGCATTCACAACAGGGACCTCTACAGCAACAGTATATGGTACTTGAGCATTAAGCTCCTCCTCAACTTCTTTAGCCTCTGCATTTTTCCTTCTCTCTTCCTCCTTCTGCCTAATTTGGTCAGCCCTATTCTTCACAGTTCTAGCCCAACTAGCTTCTGCAGACTGAAAGACAACAGATGGGTTTTGTGTCTCTTCTATGAACACTTCAATTTCATCCTTCCCTTCATTCCACTCCCACATTTTCAACATTGCCCCATCATCCACTAACTCCAGCTTACGATTAGTTCTAGGTTTACTCACAAACACAGTGAAGTACTTAGGGAGGAAAACATTCTGCTTCACTGAATCCTCAAACATATACTCAAATAACTCCATCAAATTTGTCTTATCAGTATCATCTACCCTAACATCAAAAGTACCACCTGGCGAACGAACTAACAGCCAAAGTGCACTCATCCTATTCATGAATAATACACAACAAAAATTAACAACACACACCAACACATCATACAAAACACATCATACTTAACAACAAACTTACTTATAAATCGCATGCAACACATCATTCGCACATAATAACATAACAACCACACTCACATAATCAATGTCGAACAAACCCTAACCCTAACTCAATTTCGCAATAAACAGAAAAATCAGGCCTCGAAAAACAAATTGAAAAGGATAATTTTACCTTCAGAAATCTTGATCGAGCCCAGGTGCGAATTACGACCAAAATTCAGTCAAGAACAACTTCCTCTCTCTCAAACTTCACCAAGTTCGTTCTTTTTCCAATCACAAGCCCCAAATTGAAAACATACTGGCAACGTCGACCTTGGATCGATGAAAGTTTGAAGCTTTTTGATTGATTTTGGGGTTCGATTTTAATGGAGAAGAACAGAGAGAAGCTTCAATGGAAAGGGGAAATGGGGGGTCAATTTTTTCAAACTAGAAAAATTATGTTTGGGGGAGTCAACCCTATCAATGGCGCCAGTTAGATGTATAAGGGCATAATGGTAAAGTCCCCCAAACGGCAGACTAACGGCAGTTAGCAAAAAGGGCATTTTGTGTTAATATACAATAACTGAGTGGTATATGGTGTATTAGAAAGTTTTTGGTGGTATACGGTGAATTATGCTTAAACTCAGTGGTATATGGTGAAATTTCCGTTTAAGTTAACTCATCTTAACTATTGAGTGGTTGGGAATCAACGGTACGACCCTTCCATTCAATTTTTTTTACTCTCTCTGCTGGGTGGACTAACGGGAAAGAGAAAAAAAAAAACAAAGCAAGCAAACAGCCAAACACTGAAACATTTCTTTGAGTTCTTCACTTCTCTGAGTCTCTGAGTTCTTTCTCTCACTGCCTCACTGAAACACTTCTCTGAGTTCTCTCTCTTCGATAAAATCGGCCAGTTCACTGCCTTCTGTCAACCATTGTTGCCGGCAGGGGCGGATCTAGTAGGGGTTCAATGGGTTAGGTTAGGTTCTAGGTCTGGGTTTAGTCCTCCTTTCCTGAACAAACCCAGATCTACGGCCAAACCCCCTCTTGTCCGTAGGGTTTCTTTAACTCAATTACGAAGAATTCGTGGACCTCCAAACAAAATAACGTGCGATGATGAATTCGACGAGGAGTCCCCCTCTGACTTGCTGCTTAAACGTGCTTCTGTTTCTATGAAACCCTAATTCAGTTTATATAATTTTTATTTTTTTTTCTTTTTAGAATCCTGTCTAGGTGGTGGAAGAGATATTCATGATTGTATACCAGAAAGGTTACTGGCAGGATGGATTGTTGTTGGTTATATGTGTGTGGTTGTTGTTGTTGATAGCCTGCTGCTGTTGTTGTTGATAGCCTGCTGCTGTTGTTGTTGATATCCTGCTGTTGTTCTTGAGACATCCTGTTGTTGTTGTTGTTCTCAGGTTGTTGAGATATCCTGTGACACATTATGTCCCTGACCATGAGATACATTGATGTCCCTGACCATGAGATACATTGATATCCCTGACCCTGAGTATATGTCCCAGACCCTTTGTTTCATTGATGTCCCTGACCCTCAGTATATGACCCTCAGTATATGTTCTGACCCTCTGTTTCATGGCCTTTGCCTTTGCAAGTTGGGGAGTGTATATGATGAATGATGTGTTAGAGTATTACTTTATGGCTTTCTGGCAATTACAAAATACATGTCCCTCTGAGATACTATTTGAGTGTTACAATCAGTCCCCTATGTTAATTCAATTACAAAATCCAAATGATGAAGGGACTCAGTTTATAAAACTTTTCCAAACGTGTATTGCTCCAGTTATTGTGTTAATCACGGACTGTGAGGTAACATGTTCGTTGATGGTTTATGACAAATAAATACCCTTTTGATGGATTTAAAGTTCAGAGTACTTTTTTAATATCTGGACTTCATTGAAATTAATTTTTAGTTTCAAATACGAGTCCCTTTACAAAAGATGTAACAACATAACTGCCCTAGCCAAAAGGTTCTATAAACTAAAGCATATACACCTAACCAACGAGGTAAAGTAACACGAGTCCCACACCATTACAAAAAAACAAAAGGTTGGTTATGTGTGGCAGTCAATGCTGTCCATGTATGATGTTTCTTTCCCCCTTTAGTCTGCATCCACCTCAAACTGATTTGCTGTTGCCTTGATCTTGACTTGCTGTTCTGGGTTTGAAATTTAGTGGGGAATTGCTGATTTGAAGATGAAGGGTGGACTGGAATTGAGGTTAATGGCGTTCTTTTGATGATATTATTAGTTATAATGGTAAATTTAATGCTACTCCTGATAAAAAAGGAAGGCTAGTGATGATTGATTCTATTTGCAATCCATGATTGGAACTTATCCCGTAGACGCCATTGCCTTGCCGCACGTCCCCCCTCCACTACTCCGTTCTCCAGCCACCGCACTCCAAGTAAATTATTTTCATATTTTAATACTTAATTATGATTTTAATATCTTATTATATACGAGTTGTTGGGTTGATTTTAAGCTTAAATTAGTTTATAGTATTTAATCTATCAAATTAGTGTATATGTTGTTTGAAATTGATGATTTTATGTTTAATTTATCAAATTAGGGAGTTAGGGTTTCTGATTTTTTTAGGAATTGATAATATTGATTTTCTGAATTTTTTTTTCTTTGAAATTAATTGCAGTTTTTTATTTCAAAGTAACACAAAAGACCTTTAATATGGCTGAATGGATCAGTGCCCGACATTCAGCGATATGATTTTTTTTTTTTTTTTTTTTTTATGTTGTGATTGATGTTGAACATATTTTGTGGAGATCAGATTTGTTAAGAGAAAGAAATATACATTATATTTTCCTCATCAAAATGAAGAGATGGATGAAAATGATATTGCAGTTTGTAATATACATGTAGAACATGGGGAAGGAAGAAAAGTTAAAAAAATGAGTTGTAAAATGATGGATTGGGAGGAGGCATTGCTAAGAATAAAAGATAGAAATGTAAACTACTTCCGTCCGTTAGTTGGTTTCCTGCAAAACGAAGGGGTCTTGTGTGGGGGTCATTATATTGGGCTTCGATTAAGGGATTGGGTTGTGGGACAAACACAAAGTAATTTATGGAGATTAGATGGTATGGGCAAAATCATTACCGCTGGGCCAATTTTAATGCAATTGGTAGAGAAATTGCCAAGAGTCTTACCGAATGCCATCAAGAACAACAAAAACCATTGGGTTTTGCTTGTAGTAAGCTATATGTTTAGAACACTTCTTTCATGCTCTCCGACCTTCCCGACAATCAAGGTTTTTTTTTAATTTTTTTTTTATATAAAGATCAAATCTTTAAGCAAAATGGAATTAAAACTATTTTGTGTTTTAGTTGTAGGTGATTAGCTGAAATTGATAAAGATTTGAGAGAATTTGGTGCTTTCATTAACTTGGTTGCAACTGGTTATGATATCGATCGTAACATAAGGTTGTTTAAGGCATTGTTTCAAATTTCGCATTGGAATAATGTTGAAGGAGTATTATAAGTAACCATCTTTACCCTATTTAGAATTGAGTTTTAATTAGTTGGAGATAAAAATGATTATGTAATTCTTTGCTTGGAATTCATTTAGAATTCAAAATTCAAGTGACTCTAAAATTTTGGATATTCTTGCTTTGAATTTTCATATTTGATGGTTTTTATACAAATTTCATGTTTATTTAATTGTTCTTAACCACAGCCTACAACTGTTTGATATAATAAGAATTATAAAGTTGATGAGAAAAATTATATAATCAAGAATTTGGTATTAAATCTGTAGATTTTGATATATTTTATAGTTTTGTTAAATTTTTCATATTATTTTCTCTTTATAAGCATTTCTCTAACCAACAATAATTTTGCCCAATTTTTTTTTTTTTTTTTTTTTTTTTTTTTTTTTTTTTTTTTTTTAATGTTAGAGTATTAATGTTAAGAGTTGAATTTAAACATTTAGAATGAAATATAGAGATTTTCAAACACTATCTAATGTTATTTATTTGTTTCTTTAATGATAGGATTTTCTCTTACTTCATTTGCCATTTTCCATTGTTTTGGACCTTTGACCAAACGAAACCAATTTGCCAATGCGTATGATTTCATTCGCAAGCAATTTCGCCATGATTTTGACAATGTGATCAAATTGAATTACGACATATATCGTGTCGATGACTGGACACTTAAGATACCGACTCTTATTAGCCACCCGTTACGAGTGATATTTGATTTCCATTGGAAAGGAAAATCGCCACACAATTGTATGTTAGATGCAATATATTAGATATTGTTATCATCATTATTTAAAGAAGGTAATATGTATACAATATTGGTATAGTAAGAATATATTAGATATACTTAACTAACATATTTTCCCTATTTTGAAGGCAAACTCTTCTTCTTTTGGTGACCTTAGACGAAGAATTGTCGAGAATATTACCTTTTTGCATTTTCAGCAACGTATGGAGAACTAGCATCAAAAATCAACTATTTTCCTCCTACGGTGCCTAATAGATTTGCTTAACCACCTTAAGTGTGCTGGGTTGATTTACAATTGAGGTAAATTTATTAACTATATTAACACTTTTCTTTCTTTATTTTTGTTACACCGTCCTTTATTTATTTAACTTTACATCGTTCTTTCTTTATGTAATCGAGAGCTATTATGCTCTTTGTTCTCGTAGAATTTTTATTAATATGAACTATTATAAATTTATGGTTATTGTGTGTTTATTTATTGGTTTTTATTTGTAATTTTGATTATTTACCTCATTTGTTTTTCCATTCCCTTGCCATTACCAACTCTCATGTCACAGATTAAAGTATGGACTCTTATGATAGTCTTTAATCTGTGACATGAGAGTTGGTAATGGCAAGGGAATGGAAAAACAAATGAGGTAAATAATCAAAATTACAAATAAAAACAAATAAATAAACACACAATAACCATAAATTTATAATAGTTCATATTAATAAAAATTCTGCGAGAACAAAGAGCATAATAGCTCTCGATTACATAAAGAAAGAACGATGTAAAGTTAAATAAATAAAGGACGGTGTAACAAAAATAAAGAAAGAAAAGTGTTAATATAGTTAATAAATTTACCTCAATTGTAAATCAACCCAGCACACTTAAGGTGGTTAAGCAAATCTATTAGGCACCGTAGGAGGAAAATAGTTGATTTTTGATGCTAGTTCTCCATACGTTGCTGAAAATGCAAAAAGGTAATATTCTCGACAATTCTTCGTCTAAGGTCACCAAAAGAAGAAGAGTTTGCCTTCAAAATAGGGAAAATATGTTAGTTAAGTATATCTAATATATTCTTACTATACCAATATTGTATACATATTACCTTCTTTAAATAATGATGATAACAATATCTAATATATTGCATCTAACATACAATTGTGTGGCGATTTTCCTTTCCAATGGAAATCAAATATCACTCGTAACGGGTGGCTAATAAGAGTCGGTATCTTAAGTGTCCAGTCATCGACACGATATATGTCGTAATTCAATTTGATCACATTGTCAAAATCATGGCGAAATTGCTTGCGAATGAAATCATACGCATTGGCAAATTGGTTTCGTTTGGTCAAAGGTCCAAAACAATGGAAAATGGCAAATGAAGTAAGAGAAAATCCTATCATTAAAGAAACAAATAAATAACATTAGATAGTGTTTGAAAATCTCTATATTTCATTCTAAATGTTTAAATTCAACTCTTAACATTAATACTCTAACATTAAAAAAAAAAAAAAAAAAAAAAAAAAAAAAAAAAAAAAAAAAAAAAAAAAAAATTGGGCAAAATTATTGTTGGTTAGAGAAATGCTTATAAAGAGAAAATAATATGAAAAATTTAACAAAACTATAAAATATATCAAAATCTACAGATTTAATACCAAATTCTTGATTATATAATTTTTCTCATCAACTTTATAATTCTTATTATATCAAACAGTTGTAGGCTGTGGTTAAGAACAATTAAATAAACATGAAATTTGTATAAAAACCATCAAATATGAAAATTCAAAGCAAGAATATCCAAAATTTTAGAGTCACTTGAATTTTGAATTCTAAATGAATTCCAAGCAAAGAATTACATAATCATTTTTATCTCCAACTAATTAAAACTCAATTCTAAATAGGGTAAAGATGGTTACTTATAATACTCCTTCAACATTATTCCAATGCGAAATTTGAAACAATGCCTTAAACAACCTTATGTTACGATCGATATCATAACCAGTTGCAACCAAGTTAATGAAAGCACCAAATTCTCTCAAATCTTTATCAATTTCAGCTAATCACCTACAACTAAAACACAAAATAGTTTTAATTCCATTTTGCTTAAAGATTTGATCTTTATATAAAAAAAAAATTAAAAAAAACCTTGATTGTCGGGAAGGTCGGAGAGCATGAAAGAAGTGTTCTAAACATATAGCTTACTACAAGCAAAACCCAATGGTTTTTGTTGTTCTTGATGGCATTCGGTAAGACTCTTGGCAATTTCTCTACCAATTGCATTAAAATTGGCCCAGCGGTAATGATTTTGCCCATACCATCTAATCTCCATAAATTACTTTGTGTTTGTCCCACAACCCAATCCCTTAATCGAAGCCCAATATAATGACCCCCACACAAGACCCCTTCGTTTTGCAGGAAACCAACTAACGGACGGAAGTAGTTTACATTTCTATCTTTTATTCTTAGCAATGCCTCCTCCCAATCCATCATTTTACAACTCATTTTTTTAACTTTTCTTCCTTCCCCATGTTCTACATGTATATTACAAACTGCAATATCATTTTCATCCATCTCTTCATTTTGATGAGGAAAATATAATGTATATTTCTTTCTCTTAACAAATCTGATCTCCACAAAATATGTTCAACATCAATCACAACATAAAAAAAAAAAATAAAAAAAAAAACATACCGCTGAATGTCGGGTACTGATCCATTCAGCCATATTAAAGGTCTTTTGTGTTACTTTGAAATAAAAAACTGCAATTAATTTCAAAGAAAAAAAAATTCAGAAAATCAATATTATCAATTCCTAAAAAAATCAGAAACCCTAACTCCCTAATTTGATAAATTAAACATAAAATCATCAATTTCAAACAACATATACACTAATTTGATAGATTAAATACTATAAACTAATTTAAGCTTAAAATCAACCCAACAACTCATATATAATAAGATATTAAAATCATAATTAAGTATTAAAATATGAAAATAATTTACTTGGAGTGCGGTGGCTGGAGACCGGAGTAGTGGAGGGGGGACGTGCGGCAAGGCAATGGCGTCTGCAGGATTTTCGAAGAGGGGGTTCGAAAGTTCATAATCGTAATTAACAAAGGAATGAAAATATAATAATTAAATATTCAGTACCTAAGTTCCAATCAGTCCCCTATGTTAATTCAATTACAAAATCCAAATGATGAAGGGACTCAATTTATAGAACTTTTCCAAACGTGTATTGCTCCAGTTATTGTGTTAATCACGGACTGTGAGGTAACATGTTTGTTGATGGTTTATGACAAATTAATACCCTTTGATGGATTTAAAGTTCAGAGTACTTTTTTAATATCTGGACTTCATTGAAATTAATTTTTAGTTACATATACGAGTCCCTTCACAAAAGATGTAACAACATAACTGCCCTAGCCAAAAGGTTCTATAAACTAAAGCATATACACCTAACCAACGAGGTAAAGTAACACGAGTCCCACACCATTACAAAAAACAAAAGGTTGGTTATGTGTGGCAGTCAATGCTGTTCATGTATGATGTTTCTTTCCCCCTTTAGTCTGCATCCACCTCAAACTGATTTGCTGCTTCATCTTGTGTGCTTGTCTGAATGAATGTGTTGTTCAGGTAAGCCACTGCCACTGCCTGGTCACCACTTCTTGGTTGACTTCAATTATTTCTGAAAGTAAACCAAGTCGTTCAAGCCTCTGTTTTCCCATGTGGGGTATCTTGTATTTGTTGCCTCCTTCACATTTCAAAATTTCAACCATACATGATTGCAATGTTATCCATGTATGTTTGTTCACAGTAGGGTCAAACTCCTCGTATGCCTCTTTGACTCTCTCGATTAATTCATCCAAGTTTTCTGGAAATGAATGATGTTGAATCGATTGAATTGACCTAAATAGACCTAAATCCAGCACGTTGGAAAACAAATTGGATATTGAAACCCCCTTCTGTAGTTGCAGCCATGAATTCCTCATCGGTCGGGACTTGATGTGGCCTTGCGTTGTCCCACTGAATTAACACATTTTTTGGCAAACTGTTAGGCCACTTGCTTCTAATTGATGGCAGTACTTTTGTAATAAGCATCTTCCTTATTTCATCCCTGTTTATGTTCTGTGTAGCCTTTGTTTCTATTGTACCAGCTGGCCTATTCTTGCTTCCTTTCTTTGCAACTTGTTTGTACACAAACGGGATGATATCGTACTTCCCATCATGAATCAAGTGGCCTAGTTCATCATACAACGGTTTGCCTATTATGCCCATGAACATTGCTTTAGCTTTGAATCTTCTTGACTGTTCACATCTATATGGATCTTCTTCATTGCGAAGAAGATAGAATCTCCTTGTTTCCGGGTTTAAATAAAACCACTTCTCGCCGATGTGAATTACATGGTTCATTGCAAAAAACTTTGGTGGTGAACTTGGTGTTGCAGGTTGTATGTGGGACAGAACCCACTTCAATCTTGCAATTTTGTGATCCGATGTTAGTCTCGGCTTGTTTGTGCTTGTGTGAGTCCTTAAAATGCCCTTCTTCTTTAATTGGTGGAGTGTCGATTTAGCTATTTTTAGTGCTCCGGCGTACTTCCTCTCTGTTCTTACATGTAGGGGGACTGATTGCAAAAACTCTTGTGTGTAGTCTCTTGACTTTGGACCAGTTTTGCCAAGTTTTTTGCTCCTGACATCAATTACACTCCCCTCTTGCATTTGCTTACATACTTGAAATACGCGTGTGACAGTGGACTTGTGTACACCAAATTGCCTTGAAAGACGTGTTAAACTACCTCTGGGCAGTTTACCGTTGTGTAAAATCAGCAATATTTCATCAATGATTACCCGTTTTTTGGCTGAGGAAAGCTGTTGCCTTGATCTGACTTGC
Source organism: Chenopodium berlandieri (assembly GCA_034703905.1). Lineage (NCBI taxonomy): Eukaryota > Viridiplantae > Streptophyta > Magnoliopsida > Caryophyllales > Amaranthaceae > Chenopodium > Chenopodium berlandieri. The sequence goes on along the minus strand of CM068285.1, from coordinate 62,122,473 downwards.
TGTTCATTATGGCCTTGAGTTTGTTGTTGATCATGTTGGCCTTCAGTTGGATGTTGACTTTGCTGCTGTTCTACTGGATCCTCTGACATGTATTCCTCCTCGAGTATTCTGTCAATATTGAAAAATCTGTCTTCATCGGATGAGCTTGTGAGTCCCTCTGTGAAACTGTCCTCCATGACTTTCTGTAATGCATTTGTGGGTTCAAGAGGTGGAGTCCGTGACTTTGAACGCCCATGTGAGGCGAGAAAGTATAGCCCAATACCAGGTATGGACTCTCATGTCCAGTACCTGAATTAAAAAATTTTATTTTTTTATTTTTTGTAGGGAAATGAATTTTGCAAAAGGTAATTGGAATAAGAGCTGGGTAAAAACATTTCACCCACTAAAAAAGCGTTTCCCTAATAGCGTTTTGGAGAGTGAGCTTTTCTTTCGGGTAAGAGCTTTTTATGAGGTTTCCAAATAGCGTTTTCCGGTGGTTTCTTGTATGAGGAGAAGAATTGGAGCGCGAAAGAGCTAAAGATCTGTTCAATTTCAGGTATTAGCTTTGTCGTCAATAATCTGGTTTAAGCTTAAAAGTTCTTCGTAACAAATCTTTGTGTTAATTTTAGTAAATGTCAATGTAGATCTACAATTTCTAGGGTTTATTGTGCTTTTCACTGAAGTTTTTCCATTCTACAGTTGAATTTGGTGTTGTTACTCTGTAGAAATTAATGAAAGCTTGGAGGAAATGTTGACGATTCGTCCCAAGTAATAGAAATTGATGAAAGCTTGGAGTAGGAAGAACCTGATGTATGTTGACTTTGCTTTAAGTTTGTTTATTCATGCCATCAACTTTTATTTTTATCCAAATTTCATGGTAATTACCTTAATTTTTATTAATTGAGAAAGTAGAAGTAGGATCAGCCAAATATTGGGATAAATGTGTTGTTTGTACTAGCTTCGGATGGTTGGTTTTGATTACTAACCAAATTATTTATTCCAGAATGTTATAATACTACCATAATTATATATACTACCAGATTATATGGCTAAAGTCATGTTGGATTAATCTGAGTGTTGATGTTGGGTGTTTTGGTGATGATTAGTACTTTTTTTTTTTTTTTAAAGCAGTAGAAAGGAGAAACTACTCCCTCACCCTATTACAATTAACATACACTATTGCAATTAAAACTAACACAATGAAACATTAAAAGCTCCTCTCTTACGTCCTGTATAAGCTTTCTCCCATCCTACATCCCCACAAGATCTCCTTGCAGCCACCTTTGCACACGCCTATCTTGAAAGTGGATCTGAATATGAAGCAACTTCCTGCTTCTAATCTGCTGTAGGCTATGCAGCAGCGTTTTGAGTATGTTTAGCTCCCTTCTTCCACGAGTCACCCTGAATTTTTCTTCTGTACTCCCCTCTCCTTCCTTGCTCATAACCCAGCTGCCCCATATTTCTTTCCCCTTCGCACTGCAGGCCTTAACTCTCAGCTGCGCTTTGCTGCACTCCTCCCTGCCAGTAATGAAGACATAGGTCTCACTGCTGTGCACCTCCTTATCCCAATATATCATCAGTTCAAAACCTGGGGGTTTTTCATGATCTAAATCCTAATCTTCCCATGGGTTACCTTCCTTTGATCTTCGTTCAGCGCTGCTGGCAAGCCTGCTCTCCGCTATCTTAATAGTAGCCTACGGATTTGCTTGGATTTCCTTAAATAGTATCTTGTTTCTAGCCTAACAAATCCCTTCAAGAATCATGACAAAAAGAGTATAGCTATCTTTGCCAGCTGGGTTAGATCATGAAAAACCCATGGGAAAGACTGCTAGAATTATAAGAAAGACTACTACTAGATTATAATAAAGATTACTCTTAGAATTATAAGAAAGACTACTAGAGTGATGATTACTACTAGAATTATAAGAAAGACTACTCTTTGCACCTATATTTCTTGTGTTCCCATCACACCTCTTTCACTTTTCAACCTCCCTCTGTGTCATTCGTGCTCGGGGTTTTCCTGTGTATATCTATAACTCTTCCAACTTCCTGTGTATATCAACTGTGAATTTGAATCTTATTATATTTGGCTTTAGCATAAGATACAATCTTATAGTTTAGTATGATACTAGAATATGAATATGCTGCATATAGTCTAGTATGATGCTAGAATATGAATATTAGAATATGATGCAGCAGATGAGCAATGACCACTTGATTTATGCCCAACATATGATCATGTGGGTGTAGTTACATGTCATTATAATTTGGAGTATAATGCGAAATTATAATTGGATAATTAATAAAGATCTTGGTTATATGTTGGCGGTGTAGATTGAAATGGTTAATAGATTGGTATAATTGTTCGCATAGTGAATAGAAAATGCACCCATAATGGTGCTAATTAGTTGTTGATGTTGAGACTTGCAAATTGATTATGATATGTTGGAATGTGTTACAAAATTTGGTCGTCTTGCCTAAACTCTATATTTGAATGCATATTTTAAATGTAATCTGGCTTGTCTTGCCCAAACTCTAGAGGCCCTCATTTTCTTGCATTGGATATTGTTTTGATAATTTCTCATTACAAGTGTCATTTTTTATAATGATCAATTGCTTTTTGATAGTTAATAGTTATATACTTCTTCCGTTCTTTTAATATCGCATCACTTGCCTTTTAGGGAAGTTTTACAAATATTGCATTATTTCCATTTTAGGATAAAAAATATCTATGTTCACACTGCAAATATCCAACATACCCTTACTTTTTCACACTTACTTTTTATTTAATCTTTACATTACATGACAATTTTGTATTTTTACGTTTCTCTCTCTTACTTTTTCTCACTACCAAATTTTGCCTCCAAAACCCCTATGATGCAATAAAAAAAAAAGTATTGGAAGTATATATATTTGTTTTTCTGTTCTCAAATTGTTTATTTGTACGTTATGGATCGTATATAGGTTGAATGTGAAGTGGAGGTAAGGGAAGGAGCGAGGAGTTATGTACGTGGAGCACCTACTGCCATGTGGACTAGACCTTCTGCCATCATGTGATACAGAGGAAATAGAGGTTTCAGAATTGTTTGGACGTCTTTGGTACCCCTACTTTAGGTAAAGGTTGGATTGTTGATAATGAAGAAGGGAAGCAGGAGGAGGTTGTGAACCTTCCGGAAGCGGGTATGGTATTCTCGAGCTAGGTTGAGGCTGACAAATACTTTAGGCAGTATGGGAAGCAACGGTGTATTGTTGTCTTTCTTGCTGCTGGAAATTCTAAAATAGAGGGTAGGCTGACAAATACTTTAGGCAGTATGGGAACCTGTTTTTTTTGTAAGTAAACCTGTTGTTTTTGTGAAATTGTCATTAAAAAAAATAAAAGTCAGCTTCATAAATTTATGCTCCTTAATTGAAAGATTTTTGTTATTTCCTTTCCATAATTTTAGCTTCTCATATCCATAATTGTTAATAATCAGTTTTTGAAAAAATAGAGAATTTTTAGAGAGAAAATAAAATTTCAAGAGAAAGAAATAAAGTTTGTAGAGAGAAAATGATGGCTCATGGTGAATTTCGTCACGATCTATGATTGTCGATTTGCACTTGATGATAAGCAGATTGATGTTTTTCACAATTGATATTTAATTTTAGATTTGGTCACCAAATGAGAAGGTAGTTTTTAATTATTTTTTTCAATTTATATTTCATAATTTTGTTGTTGATGATGATGTTTTTAGATTATTATATTTGTTCATGGATCATTGTTAACAAATTCATCACTGAAAGAAAATGTAATTTTTTTTTATTATTTTAGTTTTTTTTTTAAAAAAATTGTGTTATTTTCGGAGGTTGAAGATGAAGTTCATTTGGATTAGGATAAATGTTCTTTTATCAATTTTTTTTTTATCCATATTCATTGGAATGAATATGTTCATTGAGTTTAATTAATATGTTCGTTGAGTTTAATTAATATACTCTTGGGGTCTAAACTATATGTTCTTTATAGTCACAAACTATGTTCTTTGGATTTGAACTATGTGTTCTTTATGTTATAAACTATGTTAATCTAATCGAGTATTTTTTCAAAAAAATTCATCTAATTGTATATATGTATATTTTTTGAAATCCAGATCATAAAGGTTGATGAAGACGACATACTTTTGGGACCTCTTCTATTGATAATTGATTTTTCGATAGATATAAGAACATTCGCCATATTAATAAAGAACATTACTTATATTATTTACCCATGTTAAAACATAATTCAAAAAACATTTCACAATAAGTAATGAACATTATGTGACAATAAAGGTACATTAAATTAAAATTACAATCAAAGAACATGGACATTTAAAAATCATATAATGAACATCATAATAGATGCACGTGACCAAGATGAATATTATAACAAAATATATAAATATATAATTGGTTATTTAGAGAATTTTTTTATAAATAGGAAGAGAACAGAATAAAAAATATTGGAATTTGAAATTTTGAAAATGAATTTCAAATTTTGAAATTTGAAATCTTGAAAAAATAATTTTAGAGAGAGAAATTATAAAAAACTGAATATTTTGAAATGAGTTGATATTAAATACGTGGTAAAAATCAATTGGTTTATCTTTTACCTTTTTAAAGATTTGTTTCACCAAAATTATCACGTTCTTTATATTTCAATGTTGTGTTTTTTTATAAAGTCGTGATAATCATTACAAATGTAAATTATGTTCATTTCGCTTTTTTTTTTAAAAAAAACTAGTTTGATCCTGGTGTACCATGCGCATGGTACACACTTTGGTGTACCAACCAACGATTATGTTTTTGAAGTATATACTGTCATGTTAAATACAAATGTAGTTATATTTAAAGGAACACGTTATTTAAGGAATTATACTAAACTTTTTATTTTTTAAATTATATGAACAATACAATTTTGTTTGTAATTGGATCAATACATAGTTACATACTACCCCTGTTACATATTATGTGTAACTTTTGAATTTTTTATATCTCAAATAATATCCAAAAGTTGCACATAATATCTTTTTAACTTTATTATTTATAAAAATGGCATTACTAATAAAATATATAGTCTTGTGAATGACATGAATACAACACATTAATGATTTTAAATTAAAATAATCTAACATAAAATGACATTAGATTACTTACGTAATGCATCAAACTAGAATCTGAATAGCTGATAACCATATTTATCATATAATAACAGTATATCATATTAAAAGAACGGTTTACGGAGTACATAACAATATATATGGGTATATAATAGCCTTTCTTTGACATGTGTTTTATTTTTATGATTCTACAAAGGATTTCTTGGACTTGGTGAAAACAAAAGTATTGTAAACACAAAACTATATTATTGAATTGAATGTTCTGAAAAAAAAAATTAAAATTAAAATTTTATTAAATAAGAAAAATGAAAATAAACAATCCCACCTTTGCTTATTCTAGAAACAATCTCAACTTTAATTATTCCAAAAACTAGTCCCTTTAAAATTTGACATAACCAAACCCAATTTTAACAAAAGAGCTTTATTATTCATATTAACCACTATTTGAAAACTCTCATTATAAAGTATATTAATCTCTTATTACCTTTATTATAACACAATGATTTTTATTTTAAACATAATACTCCCTCATTCCTATATTTTTTTGTCCCATTTGACTTTTCATGGTCTACAAAACTTTTTAAAAATATAATAATTTTCTTTTTAAATAGCAACATTTAAACACAGTGACCCTTAGTGGTCCACAATAAATTAATGTGAACTAGGTATATTTGATATTTTTTATTTTTCTCTTTGGTGAATTTTTTTTATTTTTTTCTTTGGTGAAATTTCATACTATTATTTTCGTTTAACTTTTGCTGTAAATTTTTATACAAGGTTCCATTATTAATTCTTTTGACATTACGTACTGTTATTTCAATTCATATACTGTTATTGCAACTCATATATTGTTATACAATATTCGACACAGTTAGTGTTCATTTAACAAATTTACTTTACGTAGTAGTTTATTAGATTATACTTACATATTATACCTCTTACGTTTTTTGGTACTTGCATTATAAAACACTCACTTTTCCTAAATCATTTAAGAAAAGTGGGTCTTAAATGATTTAGTACATTTAATATGTGGTTAAAAGGTTGTTAGGAGTATAATCAAGTGAGCTATGAATACATTAACAATAATGGAATTAAGTTGGTTATGTTTGCAAGTATAGTAACATATTCATTTAAGGAAGTATTGTAAGCATTTAAAAACATAAGAAGTCTAATTGGCTATTGGTGCAGTGGTGATTAAGGCCGCACTTCATAGCGAAGACCACGTGTTCGTTCTCCCACAACAACAGTTGGGAGGTGACTGGAACCTAACCGCCCAGAATTGAGCCCCAAATCTGGATTAACCCAGAAAGTGAACCGGATGGAACACCAAAAAACACTCACTCCTTTGATCGTATTTGTGATTAAATGTCTTTTGCTATATTAAACTATACTTGTGTTATATACCCACAATATACGGTTATTTTAATTTAAATATTGTTATTTTAGTCTAAATAATTTTATTTTAGTTTATCTTATACTATATATTTTTACACATGGTTATTATGCTTTATTAATTCCGCTGATATTGCATACTATTATTTCAATTTTGATACAATTATTATAGTTTATACCATGTTATAAAATTATAGACAAGATTATAGTGTTCATAGTAACCTTAAAACATACATAATTATAAAAATTGGACTATTATTAATAAATAGTTGTAATTTTACAATATAATTCCAAATAAAATTTACAATGGTTTAAGACTAGGATTATTACAATCAACCCACAATATGTGCCAGTGGCAGCTCCTTTCTTCCTGCTACAGTGTAGTCTTGACATCCAACTTGTCCTTAAACATCAACAATTAGGATCAAGATCATTAACAATTCATCATAGTATTGCATAAGCAATCCAAGAAATAAAAACAAGAAATTCTTTTTTATAACAACCAACTAGTACAATGTGCTACATAGCCAAACAAATTAATCCATAGCAAGTTTCTGAATCAAAATATCCTTATTTTTTTTTTTTACAAAACCTGCAACATTTAATTTAAGGCACTAAGGCTCCTGAATCAACCAAAACAAGATCGTGGATTTCAGGAGGGTACTCCTACTTCCACACTCTACACTCCTCATAGTTTTTGCTCACCTTTGCAAGGGCATGAGCAGCATGATTTCCTTCTCTTTTTACAAAAGAAAAAGAAAAACCATTACAAAAATTAATTACACTAAAAATATCCCTCAGAATGTGGCCAAAATCTGATGGAGGAACCAGTCTTTTCTGCAAGTGGTTATACAGCTTGATATTGTTGGTTTCGAGAACAAGATTAAAATATCCTTTTTATTTGGATCAATATAAAAGAGTCATGTTTAATTGAAGGTTCCTAGCAATTGAGGAAAGTGGGTAATTCACTTAATTACTTTGAAGTGAAGCAAAATCTAATGCCTTCTACCTACACAAAGTATTAAAATACAACAGATTAATCAAATATGCACATAATATCAGCATGAAAAAAGTTGATTATATAATATACTTGTATAGCTTTGTATACTAACCATAACCCCTCAACAACAACAACACAATCAGCAAGGTTTCTTTGTATCCGGTAACTCTTGTGCACTTTCTGCATCTAAACAGCAGCAGCATCAAGCTCAGATACCTGCCTTGGAGAAAACAGAACTGCATGTTCAGGAAGAGTGGAAGCAAGCAGAGACTCGTGAATTAATCCACTCCAACTCATGTTACGTGGAGCATTAGTAGGATCATACTCTTGTACTAGAGTGTCAAATAAAAGAAGGTGATTTATCAATGATCCCTTCCCTTGTTTTCCCTGCATTTCCTTCAATCCAAACACACTCTAAAGGATTCAAGTCTCTTAAAACTTGACTTCCTCAATGGAAAGCACCATGCCCTCAAAGATATAGTCATTGCAAACTAGAGTGAACAAATTTTGCCTCAAAAAATTCAAGTTAGGCTGAAATCAATATGGAAACTAATAATCGCATTGATAATCATTTTAGAACTAAAATTAGGTAATATATTCCTATAATTTGGAATCGAAAATTGAAATTGTATGTCATTTCTGAACATTCAAATTGGTTGTCCAAACCTAAGACAATCCCTAGCAACTAACATTCAAACCTCCAAAAACTTGTAATAAAAAAAGAAAATATGAAAATGGAGAAGAAGGTGATGTTCACATTGACAAGCACTACTAGAGCTCCCACAAACAATTCAGCCAGAACAAGCAAAGATTCTAGGGAGCAAACTAACTGATCTAATAATGCAAATTAAGAAATTGAAGCTAATTTAATCTTCATGCCTCTGAACTCTAAAGGGTTACAGCTAAAATAATACACAGTTAACAACAAATATTGAAATCTGAAACCTGAATCTAACCATAACCGATAATAAAAGGAACATAAAGGAGTTTAACAAAAAACAAAACCAAAAAAACAAAATTATACATCAAAATTAAAAGTAAATTATACAGAAACAACTAACTTTTGTTGTTAATTCAGATCAGTCAAAGACAAACCTTTATTTCGATAGTTCGGCCACCTCGACTCGCCGCCCTTCCATCTTGACCACCTCTCTTCGCCACCTCGACCTTCTTTAAGCAAAATCGCAAAACCCTTAATACCTAAGTTCTATATCAAATTCCATGAATTGTAAACCCTTTACACAACGCTAAATTGAATACCCTTTCAAAATCCCTAAATTGAACACCCTTTCAAAATCCCTAAATTGAAAACCCCAAATTGAATACCCTGAATAGAAAACCCTTTCAAAATTCCTAAATTGAAAACCATCCTTTCGTGTGGTAGCTTTGCCTGACATTATTGAGCACACCACCGTATTTGCAAGCTTCACCGGCATATTGTTCACCTATGTTCAGTAGTGTTACCACTCAAAATTTAGTTTATATCAGCGTTTTCCGGAGCGTTTTGGGGTGGAGTGGCGTTTCGAAGAAGAGAGAGAAACAATAATTTTACAGCTTACCCATTTAATAACTTTTAATGAAGTTACTGTCTTAATGTAAGTAAATGACGATTATATCCCCAGGTATTGGACATGATAGTCCATACCTGGTAGTGGTCCATCACGCCTCGATGCAGATGTCAATCCAACCTTTCCCTTTGTTCCAAGTGGCTACCCTTGCTCCAAACAGGATCATCTGTCGAGAATGAGATATAAGAGGCAAAGCTATGTCTACAGCTTTCATTTTAGAAAAATGGATAGCACGAACCTCTCAAAATAACAGGGCCTTTAACTGGAGCAGTCTTCTTTGGCTCCGAACTCCTAGAAAATAGACCACCAACTCCACCAAGACTTCCTAATAGCTTTTTTCCCCTGTTGGTGAACAGATATTTAATCATGGGTCCTTAAAAAGCTAAATTAAATGAAATGATAAAATCCAAGAGATCAGAAAAAAGAAATAACCAGAATCCTAATACATGAATATAATTATAAAATAACAGACGCAGTTGTGCAAAACTGCAAAATTATCAAAGATAACCACCAATCCACAGCGAAACACACAAGTATATTAGGAGAAAAATTACTATTCAAAAAAAAAAAAAAAAGGAGAAAAGTAACACAGACAAATTTCTCATATACTGTCATATTATACGGTTATACCAGTATATCTTTGAAAAAGAAAGGAAGTGGTCAAACATAATAACTTATACTACTTCCGATTTATATTATTTGCAACTTTTAGGTAAAATTTGTTTGTGAGTATAAGATGGAGAGAGAAAAATATGGATGTATGCAATGAGGAGAAAGATAGAGAGAAATGACAACGGAAAAAAATATTTATTGCAAATAATGTGTAGCACCCATTTTTTTTTTTTTGCAAAAGTTGCAAATCATATGAAACGGAGGTAGTAATTGCTAGCATGTGGCGTGTTAAGCTCACAAGCCATAGAAAAACAATGTATTGTTTTCATATTTAAAATTTGGGAAATTCTCATTGGGTAGGCATGTAGAATTGCACATTCTCAATGGTAACAAAAAATTATTTACAAATACTCTTAAATAGCATTACTAATCTAATTATTCTCTAGCTAATGTAGCATTATTTTACTAATTCTAACCTAATTAACCTATTATCACTAACCAGGGTTAATCTATTTCCTTCCAAAACAATAAACACGATTTCCTTCCCAAAATAATTAGGTTTTCTATTAAAACCCTTATTCCCTAATTTTCATAAATTCTCATTCCTTCTTCCTCTATTATTCTCATTCCCTCCTCTTCTCTGCAATATATCTTATAAATGTCTTCCACAATAACATCAACATCACCACTTTCAAATTTGATAGAACAATGTCTACTACAAGAGGGGAGAGGGGTGAATTGTAGACTATAAAAAATTTTGCGGAATTAAACTATCAACTAAGAGAGAAGACACTCGAGATAGGCAATGAATAATTTCACTATGTAAAGATGAATTACAATCGCTAATATTCTGTCTAGACCCAAGTTCCGTGAGGAACTCAAGTATCCCAACTACGATCCCTCAATCGCAGTTTCACTCTCTTTGTGATTCGACTCTGAATCACTTGTACAATGTGAAGAACTCTCTCAAGCCTCACACTTACAACTCTCACAAACCCCAATCCCAATTACAAAGTAATTACAGGATTTCCTAATGCACTTAGAGACTCAAGCATGGCAGGAACTCTGGTTTCAAAACACTTAGAAACTTTGACGCTCAGAAAACTCTAATTGTTTTTCCACACTTTCAAACAGCAACGTTGAACTCTTTTTATAGAGAGATTAGTTAAGCCTCAACCATGTTCCCACTTCCCCCTCAATCCCACGTTCACCTTAACTGGAGAGTTAGGATGTACGTTGAGGGAATGGAGAAACATGCTTCACTGACTTGTCTCCCAAGTTCAACGTGAATCCACAATTTTAGGCAACTGAAGAATACTCAGTCAAAATCAGTTAGAAAAATATTTATTTAAAAGATAAATATTTATTTTAAAAGAATAATTAAAAAGATATTTAAAAAAGATAAAAACAATTAAATAATTATTCAATTCAAAAAATAATAAACTTATCTTTTTAAATTAAAGAATTATTTATCTTTTATTTTATTTCTAAAACATATCTTTTCAAACTAATTTTTACTCTTTCCATATTTTAAGGATTTCAAAACCGTTTCAAAGTTTACGTTAAAATTCTTTTCTGATTAAGTTCCTTCAGAAACATCAAGTTTCTTCTGGAACTTCAAGTTCCTTATTTGTTCCTTCCAACACTTTGCTTCTCAATTGTTCCTTCCAACACTTTGCTTCTCAAGTACGTACAAGAATATTCTAAGTATTGGATCTTGTGAGGATATCTTGAAAGCTTGCTTGTTACTCAAGACTTCCAAACTCTTTTGTTCCTACTCCGAAACATTTAGCTTTGTACCTGAATCTTCTGTTCAACCAAGACTTACACACATCATTAGTCAGAGTTTGTTTTATGTATGTCAATCATCAAAATATTAAAGTAGTCAATTCAACAAAATTGAAACTTCAACACAATTTCATCACCCATTTTGTATTTATGTAACAAAATAAATTCACATATCTCAATACAACTTGCTACATTCAATAAAAAAAATCGAGTATCCTAAACAACAGAACTGCAAAGTTGGATTCAAACACTCACATTCATTAACACTCATAAACCCCATACAATTTAAACAACATAACATTCGAATAATTACTTGCAAAAGTCGAAATTTATCACATTAAAGCCCCAATTTTTCAACTACATTAATCCATTAAAAAAATAGAGGGCAACCAAAAACAACAATGCATAAATTTCAAAAAAATATAATTCAAATTTAGGCTAAAGAAAGGATGAAGTATCTGTCGATGCTCGAAAGTTATCACCTTTGAGAGATTTGCCGAGAAACACCGATGATGGATTTTCGATCAATTTAGCACGCAACCGAGTTCAATGAAGAAGGACCTCAAATGTCTTCAATGAATAATCAGTAGGGGGGTTGGGGGTTTGCATTAAATTAAAAAGGGGTAGTTTAGTAACTTACTCGTTTTTTAACCTTAGTTAGTGATTTTAGGCTAATTAAGTTAGAATTAGTAAAATAATGCTATGTTAGAGAACAATTAGATTACTAATGCTATTTAAGAGAATTTGCAAGAAAAATTTTACATGACTACCAAAGAGAATTTTCCTTAAAATTTTCAATGCTTGATAAAACTCACACCCAAGCATAAAAAAGCGGGCATGAATTGAGCTAGTCTTGTGTCAACTCTCAAGATATTGTATTCATTTGTCTCGTGTCACACAACTCTTGTATGTGCACGCATTCTCTATGCATGTGCTGAAGTATGTGGAGAGAAGGCAGTTGGGAGCAAGTGTGTGCATTGTGTGAGTATTTGTATATGTATGTGGGTTGTGAGCAAGTGTTTGTGTATTGTTTAAACATACAATGTTAATCATTGTAGTTTTAAAGAGCAGGAGAGCTGCAATTACAATATGATAAACTAAAGGAGGTTCACCAAAATCCCCAAAACTACACAACAATGAAGTGCCATATATAGCATATCATTAGAATCAAAGGATCTCTCATGATAAAAGCTCAATGCTTGAACATCAAGTGTTTCATCCATTAGAGAGTGTAAACAACCAACGTCACCTTCCCAAGGACAATGATTATGGAAAACGACATGCTCCAGTGTCAAAATTAAAATAAAAGGGCAATGAGTAAACAGACCAATACCTGAACTAGCTCCATGTAGGACATTGGAGCATTGTCCATCCATCTCTTTGGTAGGATCCTTCTGTATCCTCCATTTCTATCTCCATACCTTTCTGGCACTTCAGCACACAAAGCACGAACAATCTACTTCTCATAATATACAAACCCAAGCGATTGCTGATTGCCTTCTTTAGCGAAGCAGCCCTCTTTAGCCAAGTTAATCATTTTGTCTACATACATCCTCACAGCACTAGCTCTTGTAGTCTTAATATGTCCATACTTAAGAAGTTGAGTTTTAAGGCCTCGAAGAAGTGCACGACGCTGATCTGGGGGCCTGCTAGACTTTTCTTCAATGTCTCATGGCAAAGAATCGACCTTCTTTATCAATGATTCAAAAACAACTGTCAAAGCTTGTGTTCTCTGACAAAGGAGACAGCTATAGTAAGCACAAACCTCAAGGTTGAAATTGGAAAACATAGCAACAAAAATGACAAGCAATGGCCAGATTAAAGTTGAATCCAACACACTATCATTTTACCAGATGAACCCTTTTTCCTTTTACAGCTCAAGAGCACAATATAAGGCTCTAGGCTCAAAGTCCATGATACACCATCAGCTTGGGCTATCACAGATATAAATAGTCACGATTCATCTGCCTAAAAGCCTCACATTAATATTATAGTAATAAAAAAATGAACCAGTCTCTTACTACAAATTTACAGTGATTGCATTGAACTTTGAAGATCTACATCCAGATTTCTGTATAAACTTTGCTAAAAGGGGGAGCATATACAGATTATACACCCATTGGTCTGTATTCCAATCCAATTCCTTTTTTTGGAACCAGCCTACTTAAAAACTAGCTACCATGAAGGAAGATTTCCAGATCATGGATTAAACACAAGTAAAAGGAAACAACTTTACCCTTAATGGCAAGTTTCTGTCACTTTGGGGGTATAGATGATATTGCTCGGGCTGATCTGCTGAATATCTTGGGTATGGTTTCTGGCAGTAATCCTTTGAAGTAACTGGGGGTTCCTCTCTCCTAAAGGAAACTTACTGTTTCTCAGTGTAAACCTTTAGTGGAAAGGTTCACTTCCAGAATTGACTCTTGGGCTGTCAGAAATTTGTCTTATGCAGGCAGATTACAGCTTATTAAGAGTGTCTTGTTTGGAATTCAAACTTATTGGGCACAGATATTTATTCTTCCTAGAAAGATATTCTTCTTAAAAAGATTCTCAAGGAAATGGAAGCTAAGCTTAGGTGCTTCCTTTGGACTAGAAAAAGGTAATCCTTCTAGGAAAGCTCTTGTTGCCTAGAAGTTTCTTTTACCTTCCTAAATTTTGTGGTGGTTGGAATATTACTTCCTTGGGTGACTGGAATCCTGCTGCTGTCACTAAGATCCTCTAGGATCTGTCTCATAAAGCTGATAGACTTTGGGTGAAATGGGTACGTACATATTATTTCAATAGGAGGGACCTGTGGAGTTCTGCTATTCCTAGTAAGTGTTCCTGGGTTCTTAAGAGAATTCTGAAGTGCAGGAATATTGTTGATAATATTGGTGGCTGGGATAATATTGTTGATAACGGCAAAATGCAGATTAGAAAACTAACTCTTGATTCCTTAAGCTCCTAAGACAATTGGAGAAGGTTTATCTGCAATAATAGAGCATCACCCAAGAGCTTATTCATTTGACATGGCTGGGTTGTTGGGATAGACTTGTAACTAAAGACAGATTAACTAGTTGGCATATTCCTTATGATCCAGCTTGTTTCTTCTGTAATGCTGCAAATGAGAATGTTAATCATTTGTTATTTAGTTCTTGATTTACTTGGATATAAAAGGCCTGCGGAGGGACTTTCACTTTGAAAAACAGTTGACTAGCAAGATCTGCAGGAAGGGCATAGCTAAAAGCAGGTTGTATGCTATGTGTTTTGCTGAATCTATTCATGGTATATGGCTGCATAGGAACTCATTCATTTTCACTAGGAGCTGCAAGACTTCTGCACAAGTTTACAGAGATGTAATTTTTAATGTAGCTTGCAGATGTATTGATAGTGATAGGAAGCTATTACTTAGCTGGTTTGGTTTTTATTGCTGTATTTTGGTTTTATTGCTCTTGTCTGTTCCCGGTGCTTTGTTTTAGCTCCCGAGTTCAGTTTTTGTCCCCTTATCTACTGGTGAACCCTTCCTAGAAGGTGGCATCAGTAGATTTTAGTTCAGGATAGGTTTGAAGCTCTTGGGTACAGGGAACCCTTCCTAGAAGGTGGCTCTGTCTCCCTTTTGCTTCTTGGTGTTGGGTGGCCTTTTGGGCTTTGTGGTGTTTGTAGGGTGTATGGTTGGCCTGTTTGGGTCTTGTGGTGTATGTGTTGGTTCAACTTCTTTCTTTGTAAGTTGGATCTTTTTCCTTTTGGTAATAAAATTACTTATTTACCAAAAAAAAAAAAAAGTTTTTGTCACATAGTCATAGGTAAAATTCTTTTGTTAGCTGAATTGAGATTATATTATATATGAGTAGTACGTATTCAGACTATTGTTATACACAGGTTTTAAGACAAACGAGGACTACAGAACAATAAGAACGTACTGCCATGGAAACTTGTCATTCTTTTCAGTACCTACTGCAGTTTAATCACATCAATAACCCTGTAACCTATTACACTAATTAGCTTCAATTCACTATGATTTAAAGAGAAATGATACTCAGAAATAAGGCCAAAACATCAAATTGAAAGATTTCATCATCCCCCACCCCCACAAAATGGTTTAGAGATGACACCTAACCCACAGGGGAATGCTGAGAGAAGAGGGCAAAGTGCACTGAGGCCACTATATTGTGGTAGAAGAGGCTTAGAACTGTGTAGTGACAGTCCCACTCGACGTGTGTTTGAGGATGAACTACAGGTGTTCGAGTAGCCATATTCCATGTTGTTGATGATGAACAAGCCATCTACCAGCAACATTATATATGGAATTATTAACACCAAAATTAAGAAAAATGAACAGCGATAAATAACAATGCTACCACTACAAACACAGATATTAATCACAATAAATTTTAATTCCAAGTTCCAACACTCAATCCACCAAATATGAATACAAATGCAGAAAAAAATAGAAATGTCACACAACTACATGTACAGTCATTACAATTCTGCCGCTTATTACCATCCACCAAATGGGCAGTAAAAGATTGAATGAACACAAGCACAATAAAATTTTTAGACACCCAATTTCCAATAATCATGCAAGTTCACATGTACACTATGCAATAATAGGCATACAATCTACCGACCCATAAACAGAAATTGTTATTTGCAACTTTGAGGTATTATTTGTAAGAGATAAAATATTCCAAAGTTGCACATAACAATTAACGGAGGTAGTATATTAAAACAATAAGTTGGACAAAAAATTCAATCAAACATCTTTTTATTTTTTTAGACAAAAAATTCAATCAAACATCTTTAATTCCCATATATATTAATCAGCAACTTTTTGGTGTCGCAGGCCACACCGTAGGGCAGGGGTTACCAGAGTTATTCAGTCAAGAGTTACCCGAGTTATTCGGTCAGGAGTTACTCGAGTTACTCGGTCAGGAGTTACTTAAGGGGTTTAAACAGGGGTTACTCGAGGGGTTCACTTGGTCAAGGGTTACTTGAGGGGTTACTCGATCATGGGTTACTAGGTTAAGGGTTACTCGGGTTACTTGGTGAAGGGTACTGGATCATGGGTTACTCGAGTTACTCGGTCATGAGTTACTCGAGTTACTCGGTCATGAGTTACTCGAGTTACTCGGTCAGGGGTTATTTAAGGAGTTCGGTCAGGGGAATTAGGGGTTACTTAAGGAGTTCGGTCAGGGTTTACTTAAGGGTTCAATCAGGGGTTACTCGGTCCGGGATTACTTAAGGGTTCAATCAGGGGTACTCGAGGGGTTACCGGGGTTATTTGGTCAAGAGTAACTCAAGTAACCCCTGAGTTACCCCGACAACTCGAGTAACCCCTGACTGAGTAAATCGAGTAACCCCGACAACTCGAGTAACCCCTGACCGAGTAACCCCGGCAACTCGAGTAACCCCTGACCGAGTAACTCGAGTAACCCCGGCAACTCAAGTAACCCCTGACCGAGAAACTCGAGTAACCTTAGAAACTCAAGTAACCCTTGACCGAGAAACTCGAGTAACCCCTACTGTATGGTACAGTAGGCCGCATACAAAAAGTTGTGTATATTAATCATGTCTTTTCGAAGTATAGTTATTTTTCTTTTTTCATTTCAATCCTCTCCAACAAAAATAAACTAAAGTAAATCTTCCTTCTTTTTTTTTTCATCTCAAACGATTTAAAGTTCAATTCTTTAAAAAGAAAAATATCTTGCGTCTCTTGGTTACTGTAACTTTCAATATAAGAATTACGTTGAACATTAGTTTATTCTCCCCTTCACCCTACTCCTCTTTGTTTTTTCCTTTTCTCTATTGTCCTCTTTTTCACCCTCAATCTATAACTTTTATTGTAATTTATTTCAAGTAAATTAAATAATTGATGTCAATATGTACATAAAATTGAAGAAAAAATGGTGGTACATGTGAATTTTCTAAACTTTGTTTACAATTTATTTTGAACTTTCAGTTTTCAAATTTATTCCGAAATTAGTTTTTTATTTTTAAATTTGATGATTTTATGTTTAATTAT
Source organism: Chenopodium berlandieri (assembly GCA_034703905.1). NCBI lineage: Eukaryota > Viridiplantae > Streptophyta > Magnoliopsida > Caryophyllales > Amaranthaceae > Chenopodium > Chenopodium berlandieri. The sequence goes on along the minus strand of CM068285.1, from coordinate 62,105,001 downwards.
TTCTTTAATGAATTCTCCTTTATATTTTCTTCAGAATTTTTTTATATAGCTATGTATATTTCGTGTCTTGAAACAAAAGGTCCCATAATTTTCTTTTTTTAAACAAAAGGTTTGTATAATTTTTTTTTTCTTTTTTAGTGTCTAAAGATTTTTTAAATATATTTTCAATATACAATATTTATAATTTCATTACTTATATTTCATGTACATTAACATCGTGGTTTTTATTTAAATTTTATTTTATTTTTTTCAAATTTGTGTACAATATGCTTTTTTTTTTTTTTTAAATCTGTACTATTTTTAATTTTTTTTCAACGTTTTGAAAGTTAGATTTGTAGTTTTTAAACATTTTCAAAGTTAGATTTGTAGTTTTCAAAGAATTGTGCATTAGAATCTCATCTAGCCTTTTTTTTTTTTTTTTTTTTTTTGAAGTAGAATCTCATCTAGCTTTTTTAAAAGATCTTTTTATATTTTTTTTTAATTTTGGAAAAATGGAAATAAAAAATCCCACCTTTGCGTGGTATGATAATAACAATCCCACCGTTTGATTATTACAAGACAATCCCACCTTTGTATGCTATCTTCTTTTAATAGACCTTGACTTGTTAGTGACCGACTTTTGTAGGTTAGATGCCACGTGTTAAATTTTAATAGGTTCATTTTATTTTTTTTAATAAAAATAAAAGTAAAAATAAAAATAAAAATAAAACTAAAGTACAGAAAAAAAAACCCAGCCACTACCCACCAACCCACACAAGTCATCGTGAAACCCTAACCCTTACCCCAGCCACCACCAAAAATCCGGTCGGCCGCCCTCCTTAACGTCCAAAAACCGCCGGCCGACACCCACCCACCCATTCTGGATGTATTTTTAGGGTGTTTAAGGGGGGTTTTCGGGGCTGAGATAGGGAGATGGAGATTTTCGTGGTTGATGAGATGGGGAATTTTGGGGTAGTTAGGGAGGTTGGATGGGGTTTTCAGTGATTTTTCGGCGATTATAGGGGTTTATCTAGGCTGGGATGGAGGTTTCCGGTGGTTATAGGGGTTTATCGGGGCTGGGATGGAGGTTTTCGGTGGTGTTTCAGCGGTTATAGGGGTTTATTGGGGCTGGGATGGAGGTTTTCGACGGTTATAGGGGTTTATCGGGGTTGGGATAGAGGTTTATACTTTTTTTTTATCAAAGGTTCAAATTCTTGTAAAACATTCAATTTTTTACTAAATATTATATTTATCTCCGTGTTTTTAGTTGACATGTTTTCTTTTTGGGTAAATTTTATACCTTGCATTTACTACCCCACTTGCTATCATTTTCTCTTCTCTTCTTAATAAGTGTGCCTAATTTTTTTTTTTTAACGGAAATATGTATGCTTAACAAAATACAAAAGGGAGAAGTATTATAGACTTGGTGCATGGTGCACCTATGTAACTATGGCTGCGGTTGACATGATTCATTCTTGAGGTGTAGATCAAAAAAGAAAAAAATAAAAATAAATGGATTCAAAGTCTATTTAAAAAAAAGCCCAATTAATCGCCCCAATGATAAAAAAAAAAAAAAAAAAATGAAAAAAGGGTTATTTATAAGGTGCAAATCGATTTGGGGGCAAAAAGAAACCCTAAAATACAATCTTCTCTCTCTAAGTTATCAAACCGACAATGAAAATGAAAGAAATGAAGGCTGAAAGGGGTATGAAGAGGAGAAGATTGGAATCACCACCGGCAGCAAAAGATAGCGGTTGTAAAGTGCAGAAAGATGTCTGCATCTGTGTTCGTTTGGTTTACTGGGCCGAACCTGAGAATTTCGTTCGATGGTTGAAGATCAAGATTCCGGGCTTACTCCTTGATAAACTCCAAGATTGTTCGTCTTCGTGTGAATATGATGGCATAACTGCCACTCCTGTCGGTAGTTTGTTTGTGAAAGATAAATCTTATGTAATCGAAGGTCCGTTTGAGTTCAAATGCCATGTTACGGGCGACCCTGAATACCCTTGCACGGCTCGTTGTGCAGCTATTGGATCCGTCATGTATGCACTAGGTGGTGATCAGTCTCACATTCAAGGTTTTTTTGATTATTTGTGTGAATCTGAGGGAACTACTCCTGCCACCCCTAATGATCCTGCGCCCAAAAGCAATATCACTGATTTTGGGCTATCTACTGGTGGCAAACCTACCTTTACTTATACTGGTGTGAACCTGAGAACAAATGTTGATGTTGAGATGTCTAATTCCTTTGATTTTTGTGATTTTAGCGATCCCAGTCCACAATGGAAGCTGGGTTCGCAACCTCTTTTATGTCCTCGTTACCGTCCTAAAGTGGTTTCCTTGAATGGGAAGCTATTTGCTTTTGGTGGGAATCGTCGTGATTCAGATACTCCTTTTGCTGAGGTTTTTGACCCCAATGTAGGATATTGGCAGCCACTTCCAAACCCACCCTTTGAATGGGTTTTCGATTTTGAACTCTGTGTATTCCCTCTTGTTAGAATCAACAGGATTTTTCTAGTGGCTACTTACTCGGGTTTTCAATACACCTTTGACCCATCTACTGGGTTATGGTACCGCATTGATTCTTGCCCAGATCTCACTCGATACCTCTATTACTCTCGTATATACGGGGAAGTCGTTCCCGTTGTGTCTGTGTATCATGAGACCATCTATTGGGTCGAACCTACTGGGGTAATCTCAATGTACAATTTGCCTGAGCAGAGGTATCAGACAGCATACGTCACTGGTCTCTGTAATCCCAAGTTTGGAGGAAATGGCTGCCTTCGTCGCAAAAGAATTATGGTGCTGCATCCCTTATCTGAGAACCTATTGGGCATCTTCTGGTGTAAATTCAATCCATTCGATAGAGGTACTAGCTTGGACCTAGTTATTTTCCGACTTTCTCCTATTACTGATGCAGATGCCTCTCCTTTATCATCACACCATGATATGGAAACTAAAGTCTATTTCGATGAAAAAACTACTACAATGACTGCTTCTGTGGTGGATTTTCTCTCTGTTCCGGTTCATGACTATGTAACTCGAGTTGTCGATGCGCATGACTTGTGAGTTTTTTTTAACCCCAGCCCTCTATGCACCTTTAATTTCTATATATATTGTTTACCTCAGATCGAAATGATGATACTATTAATGATGAGTTGATTGCATTCACTCTTTGCAATTCGTGTTCTAAAAGATAAGCACTGCAATGTTCCTTTGTTTTGTGTATGCCAAGTTCAGAATTGATTATGATATGCGGCACCTCTCACCTTTAGTTCGTTCCTTAATGCGTCTTTGATTTCTCTATTTATTGTTTTCCTCAAATTGAAATGATGAATGTTAATTGACAAAGTGATGATGAGTTGATGGCATTCTGTTTTTGCGTTTTGTATTTTAAGATAATAGCACATCAGCACTGCATTGTTCCTTTATTTTCTGTATGCGAACTTAACATTTTTTTAATGATAAACGGTCTCATTATAATAGAAGAGGAAGTAATGGACTCTATAACAGGTAGAACGTGTTTAGGCTGGACTTACCAGGATAGTACTAGCATCTTGTCTCTAAGTCTACTCTCTACTAATAGTCTACATGAAATACCCTAAAATTTTATTATCAGGAAATGGTAGTAATTAGAGCTTTGTTCTCTCTCTGTCTCTTTGTGTGTGTATATATATTAGGCTCATGTGAGAAGTGATCTTATGGTGAGAAGTGTGAGAAGGAATTATGTCACTTGGATCAAACAACGTACGGTCAAGATTAAATCTGATTTTTTGTTTTTTGTTTTTATCCTTGTTTTAATATTCATCTTCTTATTCTCGACTTCAACTTTCAGCTTCATTTCCCATCTCCTCAAACATTCATCCATGGCAACCATCAGTCCAACACCCTCTTCAAATTTTCCATCGACTCCCTTCTTCCTCATCAGCCTCAACACTCCAAGCTCACAACATTCTCAACATTGATTACTCAATTTCTCGGCCAATCTTTTATTTACGGTCTTTTTACACAATTTCTCTCTCCTCTAATTTTGAATTACATAAATTGGTCTTTGATTCGTAAATCTAATTGAACTTGCTGCCTGAATTTATGAAAATTTTACCTGGATTTAGTTGTTGTTTGACTGGAAGAAGATATTGGGGGAAGTTAGGATTTCTAGAAAGATTTTGTGTGGGTTGGTGTTTGATGCCCTCTTTTGCCAACATCTTGGTTCCTCCATCCCTCTTTTAGTGACACCAACTCACGATGAATTTGGAATATGTAATCTGTTTCCTTATCTTTCTTCTGCTTATATTTTTTCTTGTTTTGAGGTGGTGTCTTATGTGACAGGGGAAATCACTTCCTAATGAATTAAATAACTTAGTATGTGTAAAACCTAATCTTTAGCAGTTCCTTTTAGTGATTGGATTGGTGATATCATCTTCTTACTCTGGAGTATACATTTGCTGGTCGAGTAGATCTATACTGGCTGTTGTTGATTTTGTTTGGTTCAATGAACACATTATTTACAGATTTACTTTTTAATTGGTAAATGATCATCTTGTATTGCATTTATTTCCTGCAATATCTGTTTTGGACAATAGCCATGATAATCCAAAATTAGTTCTGTTGTCCATCAATAATCCAAATCTTTCTAAATTAAGGACTGCAACCTGATTTTTGATTACTTACACACTAATGCTCCCCGAGTAAACTCTGTACTTATTCCTGTTCTGTTTCTCATCAAAATGATGATTGAAACCAACACTGACTTTTGTAATAATTGTATTCCATCCTACAAATTTCCTGCTTACAATTTAGTGCTCCTTTTGCTCTTTGTGATGTATTGTTGTGGCTAGGTAGAATTTAAAGGCAGGAGATAAAGACTGAGGGAAGGGAAGAAGACAAATATCGATTTTGATTGTAAGATCCCGAAATAAATTTATCAAATTTGAGTGGCTTGATTTACTTCCAGTAGCTAAACAAAATTGCAATTACTGGACAATCCTCTCTCTATTTGTAGCTAAATAAATTCTTCTCTATTTGTAGCATTTCTAATTTTTTTTGTCCCTTCTCACTGGCAGACCATATGTCTCATCCTCTTATGCTATGAATATTTTCATTTCAGGGGTGAAGAATTGAAGATGAGATGAACAGCTACTAGTCCGTATGGCACTGAGAGCTGATAATTAGATATTAGTAAAGCCCCGGGATTTGCTGGTGAAGTCGTAAGTTAAGATGATGTTTTAGGTTATATGTATATACATGTATGTGGGCAGATCTCAGACCCCATTTTGGGTGTATGTTATCTTTTGTGCCGTCTCTGACTGCAAATGAAGTACTCAATGGCGTAAAAAGTGGTCTTTGGTTGTTTTGTGGATGATTGACATTCTACCAAGCAACATTTGAGGTGGAACTCTGCTTGTGGTTTTTGGGGCCTGTTAGTTTTGTTAATGAAATTAACAGTGCATAATTTGAATTATTTGCTCCTTTGCTCATTAATGAAATTGCAATTTGGAAAAGCATTTATGTTTCTACGAACTGTTTTTATTTTTATTTTTTTATTTATTTATTTTATTTATTTATCTTTTTTGTTTAGTTTTTTGTCTGTGAAGCAAATCCCATAGGCACTTAATTCTCATTCATAGAATCATAGGGGAATTGAATTCCATAAGAAGAGCAGTACAACTCGGAAATTCCGACAGCCAAATTTTCCTATGAGTACCCCGTGGCAAGCAATGAGGTAGTTCATAGGCTACTTTATTATATTACCTATGGATAAAACTCCAAGATACACTCATTTTGGTGAGTTTAGGTAACAATTGAGCACTAAACATTTTTATATTTCACCTTTTGGGATCTGAACTTTTTCTTTAACCTTTTGGAACTTAGAAAAAAAAATTTCAGTATGATAAATTAACTATTGTTAAGTGGTGGGGTCCACCAATTGTTTTAGGTTCTAATTTATTTGCAAAAGAGAATTTTTGTTAGTTTTCTCCTAAAAATAATCGTGTATACCAAAAAAAAAAAAAAAAAAAAAAGGCGTATTCAACTCTTATTTTGGTTTTGATTTACTAAACAATTTAAACTCTAATTACTAGGCATGTGAGAGTTGATATGTGCTATGATTACGTACTTATAATTTTTATTTTCTAGTTTGAAGTCCCGTCACGTATAGGTGTTAGCAGGCATGTGACTACTCTAGGTTTGTTGATTGTTTAAAGGAAAAATTGACAGGAATAATCCCTACTTTCCCTCATTCGCCTAAAATAATCCCAACTTTGGATTATTTTTTAATAATCCGTACTTTAATGTGAAATTTTTCTAATGATCCCAATTGACCTATAACCGGTTGAATAGGTAAATTTACACGTGTCACTACGTAATTGGTTAAAAATACTAATTAACACTTTAAAAAATTATTAGTCACTACTAATCAACACTTAATTAAGACTATTAAGTAAATATAACTAATTATTTAAAACTAATAAAAAAAACCATCACCACCACCACCAGCCACCCTCCTGCTCCTACACGCCCAGCCCTCCGCCGCCGCCCCCATCCTCGACCGCGAGCAAACCCCCCTTGCGCCAATAGCTGCCCAGAAACTCCATTGCATTGCCCCTAAACCACCATAACTCCACCACGAAACCCCTTTCCCTTCCTCGAAAATTCCCTAAAAACCCCTCCCTCCACCGTTTAAATGCCTCCAACCGCCTTGTATCGACTAAAGTGGAGTCTTTGGTGAATTGGTTGCTCGTTTTATTGGCTGGTGGTTTTTTTGGTTTATTATTATTTTTAAATTTATTTTAATTTTTTCAATTTTTTTTGCCAATTTCATGCTAACACGTGTCAGCCAACTTGTTATAACAAGTAAATTGACCGGTTGGGACCATTAGAAGAAAATTCACCTTAAAGTTGGGATTATTAAAGGGGTTTTTAGAGAGAAGGCTCTCCATTCTCTAAAATGATCTCCTCTGTTTTTCTCTTTTGTGTTCCTCTTTCAAGTTCTCTTCTCTCCTAGGATCTCTTTCTGCTTCTCCTCTCTCTTATGATCCTTCCTTTTGGTTTTTTTTCTTTGAATTAAAGCAAGTACTCCTTGCTCCGCCTCCGCCGCCGCCACGTCGCCTCCAACAAGTTTTTTTAGATCTTGTTTTTTAATCTTGCATGCAGCCCTTTGCCGCCTCCATTTCGATTCTCAGCCTTCCCACCGCTTCTGTTGGTCGGCTACCCGCGGCCTCATCGTCATTCGATCTGCGACATCCGATTTTGGGCGACCTTGGGCCGCCTTTGTTGTTGTCGGGCTCCACGCCTTCACCACCTCTGTTTGGTCAGGCTTGCGCCGTCGCCTTCACCGCCTCTATATTACCCCCTTCATCGCTCGACCGCCATTTTGATTGTCGGTCATCCTTGTTTGTTTTTGTTTTAATGTTTTTTGCTTTATTGTAGGCTTTTAGCTTCTTAGAGAAGCTTCTAGTGTAGCTTCCTTAAGAAGCTTTGTGATTACACTTTTGTTTGTAATTTTATTTTCTCTGTTTTTTTAGTTGCTCTTGTACTTAATCTACTTAGTCTTTCTTATGATAGGAGACTGGTAGATTCTAATTATCCTTTCTCGTGATAGGGGGATTATTAGGCCGTTTATCTTACCTTTTTATATATATAAAAAAAATAATAATCCAAAGTTGGGATTATTTTGGGAGAATGAGGCAAAGTTAGGATTATTCTTGTTAATTTTTCCTTGTTTAAAAGGGATAAATACTGGCGCAGTGGCGCATAGCGCCTATATGTATTTCCATGCATAGGTCATGATAATAAAGTACTAATTCATAGGTAAATAGTACCATTAAATGTTGTAGTGCTATAAATATTTTTCTAATAGTATAAATAAGTATATAAATTGTACATCAATATATTATACCATTGTGAGATATAATAATATTACTAAGACAATCTATAATCTAATGGTACAATATACATGCATAATAGTACACAAAAAAGTACCATTGTAACCATAAAATATACCATTCTGGATGTCAAATGACTTATTTACCCTCCTATTTGCAAACACAAAATATAGGCGCTATGCACCTAGTATTACTCGTTAAATTATGGAATTACATTATCCTGAGCTTGAGGTTCATTGACCACCATCGCCAACACATGGCTTTGTCGGCGATTTACATTTTCCCCCCAAAATACAAGCAAATCACATTCTTCTTCCTCCACCACCGCCAATATTTCTTTATCTCTCCTTCCCTTTCATGGATTTGCCGGCGATTGACCACCTTTGTGACCATGTATTTGCTTGCCTGTAGAGTCGCTACGTCTTACGCTACCGACAGTCAAAATATGAGGCCTCCCTCTGCTCAAACTAAGTCGACTTGTACCCTGAGCCTTCTCGCTCAAGTGAGCATTCTAAGTGACCTTTTTCGGTTTCTTCTCCATCGTCCAACGTTCCTTTGCACGTGGTTTTTCCGGACGACAGTTGCCCTGCTGGGAGTAGGACATGTACCACTACGACTCCTCCTGTTAAAACAGGATCTGGTGGTAGTTAATTGTCCCACTACCAGTGGCGCTTTTCGTCTTTTTTCCTGCGCCGAAATCACCCTTCCTTTTTTAGCCCGTACTGTGAGTGGGATCTTATTTTTGATAGTGTTACCCTCTCACATGTTATGCGACTGCGAATGCACGCTATGCGCCATCAGCACTTATCAGATGAGATTAAAGTAAATGCCCCCGTTGATGCACCTATATATTAGCTCCTTTCCCAACAATGTTCAACCTTTAAACAGTTTTGCTTGGCTTGATGACATTGCTGACAAAGACCGATTTAATCATTATGTAGTGCAGGATTCTCCATCTCCGTCCTCAGTAAAGCCATGAGTCAATTGGCTTAATCTCCTAGAGAGCGGGCTTTCAAGACTGCCAGCCCTTTTATGTGGTTGAGTTGGTAGAGAAAGGTGACTCCTCTTTTTACTTGGATAAGAGGGCTGTTGGTCCTAAGAACTACGTGCTCGACCTTAACTGGCATGAGGATGCAAAACATTTGAAATTGGCTGAGGTGGGTAAGAGTGCTCGTAATCTGATCAACTGAGCAAGTAGTCTCGCAAACGCCAGGTTGCGAGTTAATAACAATGATACATGTGACCATCTAGTTGATGCATCTAATAAAACCATGAAACATCTAAATGGCCCACACGGGGGATGAATTGGTCCACATATATCCCCTTGTATACGTTCTAGAAAAGTAATTGATTCAGAATTTATTTTAGCCGGTGATGGCCGAAGTATTAACTTGCCTATTGAGCAAGCAGCACATGAAAAATTATTATGAAGAATCTGCTGGCTCTTCAATGAGTGTCCACATGAATTTTCGATTATTTTTCGCATCATTATTGAACCGGGATGGCCTAACCGTTCATGCCAAACTTTAAAGTCATCAGTAAACTTCTGGTTTACTATAGCATGTGATTCAATTGTATCGATTTTTGTATTGTACAAACCAGTGGAGAATGTAGGGAATTTCTCCATAATAAGTTTATTGCCTTTGAGTTATACTTGTGATTTGAAGGAATTCATTATTTCCTTCACTAATTGTCTCAATATGATATCCATTTTTTTCGAATATCTTTAAAACTTAGTAAATTTCTTTGAGACTTAGGGGAGTATAATGCATCAATAATTTCCAATTTTGTTCCCCCTGGCAATAATACATTTGCTCTTCCGGAGCCTTCTATAATTCTTGTACTACCTGATATAGTACTCACACTAATCTCTTTCATCACCAATTGTGAAAAATATTTCTTATCTTTAAGTATGGTGTGAGTGGTAGCACTATCAACTAGACATAAATCTTCACCATTAATTGATGATTGAGCTCCAAAGGGATTCATATTCTAATAGAATTAAAGGAACTAAAATAAGATTCACTAAATCAAATAACTTAAATTAAATAATGAAATATGCCAAACATAAAATGTCCAAAAACATAAAATTGTCCAAAAACAAATGTTCCATAAAGCATAAAGTCATAGTACTACGTTAAAATTCTATAATAAATGCAAGCTAATTAACAGAGTTTATTCGCCAATGGCATAATTTATTCAATTATTTTCTTCAGGATTAGGAAAGAAATCAGCCGCTTCCAGGTGAGTTGTATCACCGTAATCAAAATCACCTTCGCCATCCTCGTACACCAAATTTGTTTCCACTTTCTTTCCTTTCTGTTTGATTGATTGTTGATAAAGGTCTACTAAATGTTTTGGTGTGCGACACACACGAGACCAATGGCCTTTTCCTCTACAACGGTAGCGCCATACATTTTCATTTTTATCCTTCTCATTCTTATTTCCATTTTTATTGTCCCACTTCTGGTGAGAGTATGAGTTCCTAAAATGACCACCTCGACCACGATCATGTCCACGTCAGCGGCCGCGACCACGACCTCGACCACGACTGCTGGCGTGATCTCTAGTCTTTTGCTCTTTCCCGCTATGGGATATCACATTCGCTTCAGGGAATGGAGTAGAGCTAGTTGGGCGTGATTCATGATTTTTCATAAATAGTTCATTATTTTGCTCAGCCACAAGAAGACAAGATATCAATTCAGAATATTTTGTAAAACCCTTTTCACGGTATTGTGTCTGCAGGACAACATTATTTGCATGAAAAGTAGAGTATGTTTTTTCTAACATTTCTGCATCCGTGATTTTCTCTCCACATAATTTCAATTGTGATGTAATTCTAAACATGGCTGAGTTATATTCACTCACAGACTTAAAGTCTTGTAATTTTAAATGTAACCAGTCATAACGAGCCTTTGGTAATATCACAATTTTCTAGTGGTCATACCTTTCCTTTAGATTACTCCAAAGGACTTGTGGATCTTTAACAGTCAAGTACTCAGTCTTAAGGCCTTCATGAAGGTGATGGCGAAGGAATATCATAGCTTTAGCCTTATCTTGGCTTGTTGCAGTATTGTTTTCTTTAATAGTATCACCAAGTCCCTTTGCATCTAAGTGTATTTCAACATCTAACACCCAAGACAGATAGTTGTTTCCAGTAATATCAAGAGCAACAAATTCGAGTTTTGCAAGGTTTGACATGATTCACTATAAAGGACGGAATATGGACGAGTGGATGACGGAGCAGTGGAGCACCGAGCACAGGAGGCCGGAGGCGACGACTGTTGGGCAGCCGACAGCAAGAACAGGGGCCGGGGTGGTGAACGGCAACAGCAGCAGCTTACGGGATGATATAGATGAATGCAGTGATTTGATTATCTTTGTTACTTTTCTTTTACTTTTTTTTTTCGATGATAATAGTATTCTGTAGCAATGGTGCTGATAACGTGTTAAATATTAAGGAGAAATAATGAGAGAGATCAAGAAAATTTTATGTGTATTCTTATTCCATCTAATACGGGATATTTATACATGTATATTATCTAGGGTTCCATCATCGGATAAAATCAAATACCCAACTCTAGAATATTCTAGATAATACATGGGATAATAGTCATCCACATCTAATACTTCATAACATTTAGATTATTTTTTTTATTTTTTTAATAGTTCCGACGGAAATTTGACGGAAAATCCGTCGGAACTTTCCGATGGAATAAAATCTGTCGGAAATTACTTATTTTCCGATGGAATTATATTCTGTCGGATATTTCAGACGGATTTCGACGGAATATTTGATTTTTTTTTTTTTGAAACACACAATAGCAGCCCATTTTATTAAAGAAGATCCATTTCCGCGAAAGTAATTATGCTTTGGGGAAAGGAACCCGATCGTCCATACTCAACATTGTTTCCAATATCCCATCTCGCCACAAAGTGGGCTATCGTATTAAAGTTACGCTTAACATAAGAAAAAGTACATACATCAAAGGGCAAACTATCGTTTCTAATAATATCATCAAATATAATGTGAATAGGCGCCAAACCACCATCATCAAATTGCGCAGCTTGAATAACATTTATAGCATCCGATTCCACCCAAATTTAAGAATAACCCAATCTCCTAGCAAGTTGCAAAGCATATCTGATTGCCAGAGCGAGCCTCAGCATGTTCTGGCACCATTTGTGTGAGCTTTTCGCGTAACAGCAGCAAGGATAGCACCCGTATCATCCACCCCCAAGCTCGCCATACCCCCAGTAGGAATATGAGCATCCGTATTCACCTTGACACAGCCCATAGGGGGGCATTTCCAACCATTAGAGCTGCCAACAGCAGTAGACCAAGCAGCAGGCATAAAAACCTTCTGGGCGTAGGAGTTGTAGTCCATAACCAACCTAAGAAAACCTGCAGCAACCATCACAGGGCTAGGATGCTCATCCTCAAAAATTGCTAAGTTTCGACATCTCCAGCTAGCCCACAGCAGAGTAGCAATTGTCCTCACCGCTTCACATGTAAACTTGCTATTTAACCAAACCCAAAATTCAGCGAAAGAAAAATTGGGAGCACCCAGCTAGCTAAAAGTATTTTGTGAAAAAAAAAAAAAAAAAATTCTTTTTTTTTTTAACCACTTTAAAAAGCACGATTTTGATTTTAACTATTGTAAATAATTTTTATTTTTGTAACACTTAAAAAATAAGAGAATATAAAAAGAGATTTTTTTTTTATTATTATTTTTTTATTTATTTATTTTTTTTTTTACTTTTACCACTTTAAAGGCATTGCCCATTGCCATGGCACAAACCTAATTTTACTTTTTTCTTTTTTTTTTTTAGGCCTAAAAAAATTAATTTTACTTAGTTGATGAATAAGGATTAAGGCCAGGAGAGAAATTATCATTAACCAAATATCATAAGGCGTCAATAATTTACCACTTAAAAAAAGTTTATTTTACTCTCAAATATTAATTATAATTCGAAGACTAGAAAACCAAAAACCACATCATATTAATGAGATTTTCTTAGAAATGTCAAGGATTTTTGTATGCCAAAAACTTTGTTCATTATAACCTCAAAAATCAAAATCTCTAAGAACTCCATCTGTTGCCCTTTTTTCGCTTTCAACACGTCAATTCTTCCTAAAAAGCTCTTATACTTCATATTGCGGCATTGAATTGTTCACTTGGCACTAAGCATCATCAAACAAACAAGCATCTACAACTAACACTTTTTTTTTTCATTCCCAAATGCAAACGCAAACGCAAACCATATTTTATTTCTACTTCTCTCCCTCAAGTCCATTTCATGGCAACCCATATCACCACCCCAACAAGGACAGAGGTAGTTTCTCTCCTCCGTACAGCCCGGAAATTCCCTGACTATAACATAAGAGAATACACCAAACGTCGCACCCTAGATGGTTTCCGACAGAACAGCTCTCTCTCTGACCCGGCTTATATCACCAATGCTTATGCAGATGGTGTCTCTCAACTGGAGGTTGCTCAACGAGTCAACGCCAATCCGTTATCTACTCCTTCCACCCCAAAGTTAAGTTTATCCTTGAAATGAAGCAACAGCCGAAAACGGAAGATCTTCAAGCTAAGATGAATACGTAGTATTAATGATGCTTAGAATATAGTCTTGGTTACCACTCTTACCAAGTTATCAAATTATTATGTAAAACTATATATTCGAGGTTTTTCTTTTCTTTCGAAGAAATATCATTGTAAAAGATCATTTGATCTATGATAATATGAAATGTTATAGAGAATCAACTAGTAATTGCTTTTTGCTGGTATCAATCCAAAGTTAACCAAAATTTTCATTCATCCCAAAATGAGCATCAAGCTAATTAAACGCTACTTGAGGTTACTGTAAACACAATTCGATCCCAGATATATTCTTAAAGAGCTAAATTTGACAAATACTCTAACATGAAGGCCCAGAAAAAGTTATATGAGTAATATTGTACATTTTATACAATGTCACCGAAAGATTGAAATTTATTGTTTACATTATTCGAAAGCTAATGCAAAATCGAATACTGATCCAGTGCAAATATAAACAAATATCAAGGTAGTTAAAATCTCCTGTTTCTCTTCACTATTTTCTTCAACTCTTGACTATCACTTGCCCGAGTACTCCAACCGACAATTAAAGTAGTTATAACATGGTTCTAACAATGAAATTTAACATTTCCTCAACATAAAATATAAAAAAAATTAAAAAAAAATGAAATTTAACAGCGCCATTCTTGGGTTGGGATTACCGTCCTGCAGGCAGAGACTCCAGATCATCATTTTCCTAGTAACCGACGGCCACGTTGTGTAGCACCTCTAACTCTATCTTTCAAGATTTCCACATCATAATCAAGGCCATTCAATGAGGAGTTGTGCCTGAAATGGTTACAACAAATCTCGAGTTAGAAAGATTTTGACAAAACAAAAGGCAGCAAAAACAACAAATGGTGATAAACTTAAGCATTTGGAGAGGGTAGCATTAGCAAGTGTTAACAGCAAATCTCAAGTTCGGAAATAGCTATACGCAAGGGTTAAAAAAAGTAACACTAACCGCTCAATCTCAGACCCCATGTCCTGTGCCATAACCTTCAGCTCCCCTAGAAGATTGCTTAAGTCTGACAGACCGTCATCTTGTTTCACCTTTTCCACCTGTTAGTCTGTTACAGCAAAGATAGCAGAAGAGGATTCACACAATAAGTAGTGTAAGTGCCAAAGGCGGAGTTTTTTAGTTATCACATTGTCCCAATCCCAATAATTAGGAATATAACAAGTTTTTTAGGAGATTAAAAATAAAAATAACCTCTACATAATTGTTAGACCAATCCTATCGTACCGGTATCAAATATCCTAAAAATAGTATATGTGATGTAAATATTGAATCAGGATGAATAGAGCATATACGCTATAGAAACACATACATGTTGATATAATATTAAAACAAAGTTCCTTGGTGAGACTAAAAGCATTTTATAAAGCCCCCAACAAATTCAGAGTAATATTTTCTTACATACCTCAACTTTTTGCAACGCATTTGTGGGTTCAGGAGGTGGAGTCCGCGGCTTTGAATGCCCATTAGACGCTGAGGTCAATCCCAGCCTTTCCCTCTGTTCCAAGTGGCTACCTTTGCTCCAAACAGGATCATCTGTTGAGAAAGAGATATAAGAGGCAAAGCTATGTCTGCGGCTTTTATTTTAGAACATGAGAAATGAAACAAACCTCTCAATACAACAGGGCCTTTAACTGGAGCAGTCTTCTTTGGCTTCCAAGTCCTAGAAAACAGCCCCCCAAGACTTCCTAAAAGCTTTTCCCCCTGCAATCATTAAACAGATATTTAATCACGGGTCCTTAAACAAAAGGAAATGGTATAATCCAAAATTTCAGTAAAAAGAAAGAACTAGAATCCTAATACATGAATATAATGACAAAAGAAATTATGCAGAAAAGATAACCACCAATTCACCGTGAAACATATACCTTGAGAGAATTACAACGCATCAATATTACTCTTACATTGTTATATGATATATCTTTGAAAGAAAAGGGAAGTGGTCAAACATAATGACTAATAATCACTAGCATGTGATGTGTTAAGTTCATAGGCCATAGCCTGGGACCCAGTTTGTAAACCTAAAGTTGCAGGAGGGTGGAATGTAAAAGATGTTCATCTTTGGAATAAGGCTGCATTAATTAAATTAGTTTGGGATTTGACTCACAAGAAAGATGCTCTATGGGTTAAAAGGGGTAATGCTTACTATATCAAGGGTAGAGATTGGACTTCTATGCCTATTCCTGCTGCTACATCTTGGATGTTGAAGAAAATTTGGGGGTCCAGAGATGTTGTGCAACAGCATGGAGATATGGGGCGCTTTATTTCTGGTCAGAAGTATACTATCAAGAGAATGTATAATGCTTTGAGAAGAGATATGGTTAAAATTCCTTCGTGTAGATTGATTTGTAATAACAAGGCTAGTCCTAAAAGTCTTTTCATTTTGTGGATGGCTATTCTTAATTGACAGTCTATTCAGACTGATGGTTTGTGTGCTTTGTGCAATTTGGAGCCTGAGACTGCTCATCATTTGTTTATTGCTTGTCCGATTTCAACTGAGGTTTGGAGCAAAGTTCTGCAGCTGCAGCATATTCATAGGCCAATATCTCACTGGGCAACTGAGGTTCAGATTGCTGTTAAGATGGGGAAAAGAATGTCTTCTGCTGCTAAAGTCTATAAGATTATGTTTGCGTAACAGTTTATAGTATATGGTTGAGTAGAAATAGCAAATCTTTACAAATCGTAGTATTTGTATTGATAGGTTGGTTAAGGACATTGTATTTAGATCTGCTTGTAGATGTTCTACTTTCCGCCTGCTATTTCAGGGTGGGAAAGGCTTGCTTAGACCTATTAATTGTTTGGGTGTTGGTGGTTTGGTGTTTTCAGCAGTTGCTGATTGTTTCTTCCCCTTTTTGGTAAATAAATCTCTATTTGCCAAAAAAAAAAAGAAAAGTTCATAGGCGGTTGTGAGCAAGTGATTGCACAGTCTGTGTGTGTGTGTGTGTGAGGAGGGGGATACTGTTGCCTTGGAAGTTTTGCCTTACACTTTCAGTTCAAATCTTCAATGAACATGTAGTTTAGATTAATGGCATAAAATAAAATAAATAAATAAATAAATAAAAAAATCAAGGTAAAACGTAAATCGCAGCGAGCTTATCAAAGATGTATTTATAAAAAGGTTAATATTCAGATAAAAGGGGAGGGGGGGGGGACAAGACACAAAGATCACAAAGCATATTCCTCTGATTCATCTATGAGTCCGGGGGGGGGGGGGGGGGGGGGGGGGGGAGGACAAGACACAAAGATCACAAAGCATATTCCTCTGATTCATCTATGACAAGATTTTCAACTTCTAATTAAAAACAGATAGACTTTACATATTCAGTGGCCTAATGAACAGGTAACAAAGATATTAT
Source organism: Chenopodium berlandieri (assembly GCA_034703905.1). Taxonomy (NCBI): domain Eukaryota; kingdom Viridiplantae; phylum Streptophyta; class Magnoliopsida; order Caryophyllales; family Amaranthaceae; genus Chenopodium; species Chenopodium berlandieri. The sequence continues at coordinate 62,088,161 of CM068285.1, read as the reverse complement.
GATGTGTGTTAATTAGATCCAAGAGCTACAATTTTAGATGTTCTAAACTTCTACTACTTAAGACAGGGTATCTTCTATACACACTCGATCTCAATGGTAATGAACAAAAGTAAGAGAGTCATACCCGACTTAAATCATAGTCAATATGTACAGCCTCATCATGAGTTCTTCTAATTTGTTCACCTTGCTGATGGAGAGTTACTAATGTCTTAGTAGCATCATCTCTTATATCCTCAGCAATCTTCAAACAATTGTCAACAGTCTTGGTTGTCTCCTCAGATTTGTACACGGCATAATTTTCTAGTTCTTCTACATTTTGATTGTCCACACCTCCCGAGTCATAAAAATCATTCTTTTATTGGTTCCTCTGTGCATAGGTGAAGGAGAATTTAGAGGTGGACGAACTCACTTCTTTCTCTCGATCATCAATGTCGTCATCAAAAGGGTTGGTCATGGAAGAATTGGTCACTGAGGAATTTGGCAAATTCTTCAATGCTCCAGAATTTTGTTTTGTAGAGGATCCTTGAGTAGGTGGCTTCTTATCAGACTCATCATCAGAATCAAAAGGGATATAGCTCGCATCACTAGGAGCTTTCCGGCCAGTAGAGCTAGGCTTAGCAAACCTATGTAATGGCGAGTTCTTAATAACAATCATTGTCGAAAACGTATGATGCCTAGAAAAACTACTAAATGGCACAAATCTGGTTACACAAGGCCTGTACAAAGTTTCTGCAAATCATCCCAATACCAAAATGAATAAGCAGCAGAAAACTTCATAAGATGGAATAACCATACAATAAACATGACAAATCAATCACTCAACCCGAAATACAAAACACAAACATCTTAAAATAGAATCTAGTGAATTAATACTCCGTATTGCAATTTCAAAAAGAAGAATCAGTAAACCCTTAAACTTGGCCAAGACAAGATCTCAATTGGATCAGAAGATAAAAACATTCAAGAAAGGTAGACATGAAAGGGATCCCTTTTAACTTTAATTTGAAAATTCTCTAGATTCCATTGACTTACAAAGACCCAAGCTAACAACTTACAAAGCAAGAAAAAACACCAAAAATGAAACTTACACTTCAACTAAGGGCAAAAATCAATTCATAACATCAACAATTTCGACAATTTTCATTATACACCCGGGTGTACTATACATCCAACGCTATATAAAATAAGAAGTATTATTAAACATGTCATATATTTCCAAATCATACTCAACATACATCCAAGAAAAGTAAATTACCCAAAAATTGAGATGAGTTCAATCTAAATTTGAATTATAAAAAGCACTTCAATACAATCACCAGCACTCAGTAACCAATACGATCAAACATTTGATTTAAACTTTAATTTGAAATCGAAAAATTCAATCAACAGTCGAAAATCAAAGCAGTAAACTTCAATTACTTCCATTATAACATCATGCTGCTTATTTACAAGTTAAGAGATCGACAACAGCAGAAAAACCCAGAAATAAAAATGAAGAATTGCAAATACCCAGAAAAAATCAAGACTTAAAAAGTAAATCACATCACTTTAGTTACTCATTCAACCAACATAATCAAGAAAATATGAACTCGAGCAAAAAAATAAAAGAAATAATTCGTATAAAAGTACCTGAAAACTTGTAAGAAATAAAATGGGTCAGTGAAAAAATTGGAGGAAAATTAATTGGGGATTAAGAAAGAAGGGATTAAGGGAAGGCTTAATAATGAAGAAAAATTGGAAGGGGAGAGAAAATTAGAGTGAAAAATGCAGGAAGTAAGGAAGAAATTGCCCGTTATTTTAAGAACACGGCTTTTCTTTCTTCCAAACTTACTGTGGAAAATTGGGGTAGTTTGATTTTTCGGTTATTTCATGAAATGCTACTGAGTAATCGCAAAATTCACCAAATGTCATTCGACTTTTCAAAATTCACCAAATGTCACCGAGTTTTAACAAAATTCACCAAATGCCATTAATGACTTACATCCGTTAGTGGACCCCACCACTTGCCACGTGTCACTTTTTGATTGGTCCGTTTTACAAAAAAAAAATTAATTAAACAAAAATTATAAAAAAATTAGTTAAAAAATTTTAAAAAAAATAAAAATAGTAAAATACTTTAAAAAATTAATAAAATAATAAAAAAAAGGATAACAAAAGAAAAATTGTTGCCACCACCAACCTACCGTCGGCCAGCCCAAGAAGCCGCCGCCGCACCCCTTTGCCGCCGGGGCTAGCACCAGCAGGCGCGCCGGCGACCCCTCCCCTAGCCTTATCCCGTCGCGACCCCCTCCCCTAACCCATTGCGGCCCCTTCCCCTCCCCTTTTTCGTCACAGCCCCCTCCCCCCTTCCCCTCCCCTTTCTCGTCGCAGCCCCCCTCCCCTTCTTCTCCCCCCGTCGCGGCCCCCTCCCCTTTCCCATCGCGACCTACCGGCGAATCCCACAGACACCCCCTCCCCAGCCCCCACTGAAATTCGACCCAAAAAACCCTAGCCCCACTGAATTCCGACCCCAAATCCCTTAGCCACCCCTGAGTTCCGACCCCCCTCACTAAGCCGGCACGCCTGCCGGTGCAAGCCCCGGCGGCAAGGGGTGGTGGTGGCTAGGGTTTTGGGGTGGGCAGGGAGCCGAGCTCGACGTTAGGGAGGAGGTGGTGGCTGGCCACCTCTTTTTTTTTAATTTTTTTGTAATTTTTTTTTTTAATTTTTTTTACTATTTTTAAAAGTTTTTAATTTTTATTTTTGTTATTTTTTTAATTTTTTACAAAAATTTTAATTTTTTTAAAAAACGGACCAATCATAAGGTGGCACGTGGCAAGTGGTGGGGTCAACTGACGGACATTGACGGTCAACTAACGGAAATGGCATTTGGTGAATTTTGTTAAAACTCGGTGGCATTTGGTGAATTTTGAAAAATCAGATGGCATTTGGTGAATTTTGCAATTGCTCAGTGGCATTTCATAAATAACTGTTGATTTTTTGATTAAAATAGTTTGGTTGAACAAATCAAATATTTGAAGATTGGGGCTTTCCTTTTTGGGCGGACTAAACTAAACTTAATCCATTTATTTTAGTTGGACAATGTCAAATAAGACTAAGAGCGTGTCCAATTATTTTATTTTTTATTTTTTTGTTTTTAATTTTTTTTTACATGTTGGGTTTAAAAGTTTGAAAAAATAAGCTAAAAGAAATGATAAATGGATGGTGTGCTACCAAAAAAATAGTGGATTGCTAAACATCGCCCGCAAATCTCCACATAAAGCCCACAAAATTCACTTGATTTGACAATATTGCCCTTGACCTAAAAAAAAAAACACTCACACTCTCATCGCTCACACTCTCATCGCTCATCTTCTTTCAACATCTCTAAAAAAAAAAAAAAAAAAAATTCAAACTACGGCAATGACGAGGCGGCTAGGCAAGGAATTGGCGGCGGCGGCGGAGGGAAGGAGGTCTCAAGGAGGCAAGGTACAATTTCTTAAAAAAAAAAAAAAAAATGAAAACCACCGTGACGGAGGGGGGGCGCCTTGGCTGGACGCCCAGCCAGTGGTGGTGGCGCCAGCTGCAGACGCCGCAACCAGTGGGCTGGCGCCTGGGCTGGACGCCGTAGCCACGGTTGTGGCGTTTTTTCAAGGTGCAGCAGCCGTGGCTACGGCGTCCAGCCCAGGCGTCAGCCCACTGGTTGCGGCGTCTGCAGCTGGCGCCACCACCACTGGCTGGGCGTTCAGCCAAGGCGCCCCCCCCCCTTTTTTTGTGTAATATCTTTTTCAATTGTTTTTATATTTTGTTGTTTATTTTTATAAATTTTTTCAATTTTGTTGTATTTTTTCTATGTTTATATTTTGTTTACAATTATTTGTTTGTTTTATTTGTACATTTTTATTTTTATTCTCTATTTCAATTTGTTAGTACATTTTTTTGTTCATTTGATATTGTTTTTGGTTAGTTAATTTATTTTAATTTTTATTATTGATTTATAAAGTCTTAAAAGGATGCTAGACAAAAATCAATATAAGTTCAGTAAATTATCAAATAAAGCGACTACACCTAATTGAAAACCAAAACTAAATTGGGAATGAATTATTTATGTTTATATATATTCTTATGTGTTGGTTTTATTTCCTTTCTTAGTGTATTTTTTATTCTATTATTTTTATTTAAGTGTTTTGTTAATTTCTTTATTATGTTAATTTGTTAGTATGTTTTTAGTTTATTTGATTTGGGTATTGGTAGCTATTTTTCGTATAATTTTTTGTATGTTTATATATTTTTAAATTTTTTGTAGAATTCACTGGGTCGTCATGGTGCGGGGAAGAATGTAGAGCTTCTTAGTAGAAGCTATTCAGTGGAGAGGTCGGGGCATAGACATGTTAGATCCCGTGGTATTTCGGCCTCGGCTCGTAAAGAACGGATCCACCGTCGGGATGAGGATGACAATGACGATGATGATGCTGAGGAGGGTGACCAGGAGGAGGAGCAGGAGGAGGGCGCATATGAGGATGAGGATGTGGACGATGGGAGTGGACCGTATGATGATTACGGTCCATTCAGTCAGAGGGTTGATGACATGTACGAGACACATATGGTGGAGGTGCGTAAGGGTAGGGGTGGTAGGTTTGTTAGTAGATCTGGCACATCATCTGCGTCCACTGTATCTGGGGCAAGCAGGAAACGGTCGAGGGCCGTTAATGATTCTTGGGTTGTTAGGAGTGAGGTGCCCGGTGGGCCTGTTGACAGGAGTGTGATTCCTAGCTTTCTAGGACACATAGCTGCCCGTATTTGGGAGGACCAGGAGAGGCCTTCAGTTACGTGGTTGTTGAAATGTCATACCCGGGAAAAGACTTGTAGCTTTTTGCGTACATGGGCTGAGGCTTGGCCGGCGGAGAGCGAGATGTTCGAGCGACTGGAGGGCACTTGGGTGAATCACGTTCCTGCCACCATGCACGATAAGATTGACAGTACGCTGATCACGGCTTTCGTTGAGCGATGGCAGCCGGATACAAACTCTTTCCACCTTCCGTTCGGTGAGATGACGATCATGTTACATGACGTCGAGGCCATTCTGGGGATTCGTGTTGAGGGTAAACGACTTTGTGCTGTGGCTGATGCGGATCAGGCAGATTTGTTGGCGGAGTTGTTGGCGGTGGACAGGGATGCACTGTACACCGAGGCGCTTGGTGTTTGGGAACACGGCGGTGTGAAGATCGCATCCGTGTTGCAGCGGTGTTTGTACCCCAGTGCACGTAGGACGCACGACGCACAGCTGAGTGCTTATGTTTTTCTACTCCTCGGATGTACCTTGTTTCCGGATAAGAGCGGCGGAAACAAGCTCAGGCCACGCGACATAGTAGAGGCGTGTGACCCCGACAGTGTAGGCCAGTTTTCCTGGGGATCGGCTACGTTGGCGTATTTGTATCGCCAACTAGGATTTGCGAGTCGGGCTGACGCGGCAGGTATCACTGGGTGTCTGACTTTATTGCAGACCTGGATATACGAGTACTTTCCTGCATTGCGACCACATCGTGACCCGTTTCCTATTGATGAGGGGATGCCGCGTGCTTGTGCGTGGAGTCCGCGCTCGGAGAAGAAGTCCGTTGACCGCCTCCGATCGATACGGTTGTTGCTCGACAGGCTGTCCCCCTTAGAGGTAACGTTTATAAATTGTTTCTACATTTTATTATATGCACATATTATATTCATGTTATTAAATTTTAAAACTATGTGCAGGTGAACTGGATGCCTTTCGGCCCGAACCCTAGTGTTAGGGTACCCAGGACCTTGTACACGGGACTCATTCAGTATCGTGAGATCGTCGAGGCGTACATGCCCCAGCGTTATCTTCGCCAGCTTGGATTTGTCCAAGTTGTCCCTCCTCCCCCGGCATGCCCGATGAAGGCGGTCCGACCTGCATCGTCGAGGGACTACGTCGTGCAATGGCCGGATATCATGACTGGGACGTGGGACCAGTTTCCGATGGTGGCCCGCTTATGGACTGCGGAGTTGCAGAGGCCGCCCTCTGGGGTTCCTCCCATGTGTGACCACTACTACATGGAATGGTTCAACCGGTATTCGCACCCGAGGTTGATCGCAGATCTCGACCACATCGATGATGATTATGTGCCACCGCCTACTGCCATGGAAGCGGTATGTCTCATAAAATATTTATCGTTGTTTTTTAATTAAGTTTTATATGTTGTTATTGTATTTCATCTTTTATTTTTTGTTGTATGCAGTGGATGGGAAAGATAATGCAGGACGTACAGAAACTCTCTCTGGAGAAGGACAGCATGAGTGCAACAGTGAGAGCTGCTGTTGATAGTCTGGAACAGACCCTTGCGCATTGGGAGTCGGCGTCGAGGAGGGATTACTGATGGTTTTGTCATTTTATTTATAGAGCACTTTAAATATTATCGTTTTAATTTATTAAATTGGACATTATGTTTTAAGTTTGTAACATTTTAGATTGTTCTTTTAGCTTTCAACTTTGACATATTATCATTGCTGTTTTTAAATTTTGACATAACCGTTCGTGGATCCGCGCAACTTACCCATGCAACATATAGAATGCAGTAAGCAATACAATATAAAAAATTAATGTTCTCATTAAAAGAGCAACGTACAAATAAGGTTACATAGGAAGAATGTAAACATGAAAAACTAAAATGCAGCTAGGGTGTTCCATTCGTGGATCCGGTCATGATATAGCGCATCCCAACCCTCTACGCTCGCTGTCCGAATGGTGTACCACCGAGGTATAATCGGTGGCACTGGAAAATCGGATGACATGTCTAGTCGGATGAAATGTCTGTATGACGACCCAAGAAACGCAATAGCTACCTCTCTGACCGGTGTGGTGACAGTCTCACGCGAACGCCAAGGGAGAACCGTGGTACAAGGATAATAAGCTTAACTATGCAATCCCAGCCCGAAATGCATGACTGCACACTTGTAAATGTTTGCAACGGCAAACAGATCTAGGGGCGCGTCAAAATAATGATTTTGACCGCAAGGTTCACCTCCCCACCGGATACGCCGCAGAGCGCCATCCAAGTCATCCTGGTACACATGACGATAAACATTTCGGTTAGAGGCAATTTCGCTGTACATCAACTGACGCACCAAACCGTAGTTGTCTTCGCCCATTTGAAAAACATCATCCACGACCCGGAATCCGCAGTTACCATCTCCGACTACATCATTCCACCCTTCCAAGTACGGCATGATGATCGCAGGTATCCTGTCCTTGTACGGAAACTGATCAACATCGTTTCTTCCTATTCACCATATAATTAAACACAGTTAAGAAGGCAGGAGTAACCTTATAAACAATGTGCAATGCAAAAAACCAAAACGTACCAGTTCTCAGGGGCATATTCACAGACGATGAAGATTGACTACGACTAGATGACGATGTCCGACCACGTGCACGACCACGACCAAGACCACGTATATACTCAAACGCACTCCTGTTCCGCCGTTGCCGACCTCGAGGACGGTCAACTCCTTCGGGTTCCTCAAAATCTAAGGTAGACGTGTGGAACATGTCATGAAGTACATGAGTAGCGTCACGAATAATAGAAGGATGACTGGAGGACACTCGGTCGTACATCGAACGAAACTGCTCCAACTCCTCCTGTTCACGGTCGGCCGTTTGAGTATCTGCATGCTCACCAATAACGAGCGTCCGCCAGAATGAATGAACCTGATCAACATGTAACGACGCCCTTTCTTCTGTAATAAAGCGGTGAATGGTGCATGCGCAAGGTAATCCATGAGTTACTGAAATAGCACACCCGCACCGAGCATACACTTTGTCAGCCAAGTCCCTCATCCTGTTCAGCTCAGTGAGAATCAACCCCAAGCAGTAGTGCGACACACGACCATGGAGAATCTTAAATATGAAATGGCTATACATCGTACCATGTCGTCGTCTGGAGTCCTCTAGAGAGTTCCTGATGCCGTTCTTCTGAGTTTCAATTGACTTGTTAAGTCTATCGAACAGTGTATCCAAAGCAGCGGTCGATGAATCAATCCAGTCCTTGGTAGCTCTATGAGCGCTCTCAACTCTACATGTTGTAGTGTTCCCGAAATGAAGTACCTGGTTTGTCCAATATTTGACAAACTTTTCCCTGTGAGGGACCCATTGCTGCATCACATAGTCCACCAGTGCCGGACACCACTGGTACGAATCCCTGAAGTTAGCCAATTCTCGCTCGTACGCTTCCTCTGTGGTAGCCTGTAGGATCTTCCGCCACTTACCATTCACCAATCTCTCTGCCATTTCCAAATTCTTGTTGAAAAGGTTGTAGGCTTTCACTTTCACGCAGTTGTTGATGTGCCATGTGCACAATAAGTGCTTCGATTCTGGAAACAGCTCTGCTATGGGGGCAAAGAGACCTCCCTCACAGTCACTGACGATGGCTGCTGGATGAACATTAGGCCCGATGAATTTTAACAGTGACTTACCTCGTTTTCCGTCGACGACGACGTACCTCCGGCGTCCCCCGCATCTCCGGCCTGCCCTCCGGTCTCCCCCGGCGAGCCAGTACGGCTCCACATTTTTTAAATCGAGATTTGTTCAATTTTAGAAAATGGGCATAATTGTCACACCAAGTATATTTGTGGGCTTTATATGGTAATTTGCGGGCGATGTTTAACAAATCCCAAATATATGATGTAGAGGTAGCAAAAATCAATTTGACGTGATTCGAAAGTGATCTGATCCACATTTTGACTTGCATTGGCATAATGAATTAGTATAACTCAAATCGGAAATACACCCAACTCGGTCACTCAAATTGACTCCTCTAGTATACATTAGTTTTTATGAAAGTTTGAAAAGGTTGAGTGGGTGTAAACGTGTAAAATAAAAAGGTATACGAAGTAAAAGAGGTACTCGTAAAATAAACAAATTGGGTGAGTTTGAAAAAAAGTGAGGAATGTGTAAATATTGTGTGAAAAAAATTAAAAAAAAAAAAAAAGGTAAGAGAGAGTAACTTAGGGCGCATGATTTACAATTTTTTCAGTTATGCAAAAAATTATACTCCAACTTCCAAGCTCAATTCACTTCATTGTGGAGCATCTTTGTGGTGTGAACATCAAATTGAAAAAGAAAATGTTGGCGAAAAATTTTCTCTCTTATTTTCTATCTAATGTGTCTCTTGCTCGATTCTCTCCCTATCATTTGATGTCAAGATATTGACAATGAACGCGGATTATAAAATGTGAACATCCTCGTCAAGGATTGGGTGTGCATTTAACATGATGTTTTGAGCTTTGACTTACTATTTAATAATATAATTAACAAGAAAACTTAAATTAATTATAAGTAACTTCAATTATTTCCCAACTATTAACATATATACAAAGATAAAAAAAAAAAATTAAAAATAAACAAAAAATAAACTCCTAACATCCTTGGGTATGAATCCCTCATCCTTCCAAAACCAAGTTGCATGCTTATTTTAGTTTTTTTTTCCCCCCTGACTTTGATCATTACCAAGTCAAGCAGGATTATATTGACTTGATAAACGATGGCTAAGCTTCCATCTACTAGAACACAATGATTTTTTGTAAATTATGTATGCTTACAAGTCACAAACTTCCCAGGCATCTTATGTATCCTTCCAGATAATCAACCTCGTTCCTTTTCAGTGAATACAACAAGCCATATTAACTGACAGTGGACCATAAGCCACTGAAGTCAAAGGCTCAAATCATCCTGCATCTAACAAATAAAACTGTACTCATCACACTTCCTTCTATGCAATGAGATCATGTTGTAATATGCAGGACATAATTCACTGCAAGCCTTGATCGTATTATTCTTCAAAACGCTTGAACCAATTGGTTATGGTTTGGGCGAGAACTTTGGTATCATTCAATGAAGCAGTTTTTAGGCCTTGAGCGATAGCATCTACAGGTGTGTAGAGGTCACCCACTTGCCATTTTGGATCCTGAGGATGACAATATCCAATTAAGTAGTTTTCAGACGAGCTATCCCAACTCAAAAGTGATGACATTTAAAGACTCGAGGAGCTTGTTGTCAATTTCAATCAGTAGTCAGCAAAAGTTACAGGTAGTTATCTTTGAGTTCATTCCATGTTTAGATTCATTAATCTTTGCCCTTCTTAACAAGAAATCTTCATAAAAAATTTTTTTGAAAGGGAATCATCCATGGTAACACTGTACTACATAGGCAATTTTCCAAATTAACCGACTAATTTGACATTCTCCAAAGTAATTCTCAACTCAAATATTAAAGTTGACATAGCTTTGATTTTTCGAATTAGTACGTATAATGGAGAATGCAAACAAGTTAGTGTTGATCTGGAATTTGGCCATAGTTCAGGTCACCACTCACCATGGAAAATTTCTAGAGAAGGAAATAAAAATTTATGTGCTCTTCCCAAAGTCATTTGAACTGTGAAGAAACTTGAATTTTAAATGAATATTGAATATTACCTGTATGCATGGTGTAAGGTGGTTACCACTTAGTTGGAGCTTATGAAATGTACCACCAATGGAGTTAACACGTGGCTACAGAGTCTCTTCGAGAGATCAGTCTCGTCAATAGTATCAAAACTAAACTTCACCTGAGATGGACACTCTACTGGAATGTAAAATTGTAAATGACAAATTTATGCGTTTAAAGATGACAAGGGAACCTTAACCTACCAGTAATGTGTGTGGGACGTTGTATGAACTTTTGCAACGTTTCACGATTTTCTGCAGGTGTTGGCTTGAACTCTGACACTCCCTGTCTAACCTGATCAGATCATGCAAAATTAGGAAGCAAAATCTTAGATCTGGAATACCAAAATTTGTAATGGAATAGTATTCTGGTATTCTGAAACCAATTTAAATACAAGAGGAATGGAACCTGCAGATGATTAATGATTTAAACAAAATGCATACTTCAATCATGATGAATACCTCATTTAGCACCGATGGCAATTGATCAACAAATTGAGTAACTGAAGAAAACAACTCGGCATCAGTCTGAGCTACTACTGCTCCAGCTCCATCTAGTAACGCCTTCCGTGCATCTCCTATATCAATAAAAAGAAAGGGAATATAAATAACAATCCTTAATAAGAAACCTCAGACTCTTAATTGACTTGTGCTAAGTGCTAACTACTTCAAATAAACAGAATAACAGCAAAGTGCAAAAAGGATGACGAGATCAAGAGAAAAGATAGCCGTTATGGCCTGAAATACTTGTGAGAAATGTTATGAGGATGGGGCATCAAATATCTAAAACATAACTAGTACCTTAACTAAGTGGAGAAAATCAGTCACACAACAAAGATAATCCTTGCAGTCATGAACATACTGATAATTTTCTCAAGTGGTACTCAGAGTACTTGTGCTCAATGAGGCTGATTTAATGGACCAAAGGTAGCTCAAAAGTTCCATGTAAAGGCTGAATCCATGACCAGGATAGTCCTTCAAGTCATAGTCATAGTCATAGTCCAAGTGGTTATAATACTCGTTAAGGCTGATCCATAGACTGATAGACCAAAATACCTTGAAAATTTCATGGCATTAAGGTAGCAGCAAAACACATGAAGTTAATTAGGTCTGAAAACGATCATATTAATAAGCAACTTCTCTGACAAACATTTATTAGAAAGTGCTACAGGAGCACCCCATGCAATAAGTTTTTCAATGCCTTTCCCAGCTTTACAGGATTTCTACAATTCTACATACAAGCCAAATCGAATTGTGATTATGCCTACAGTGTCACATTTCTAGTATCCAACTAGTCAAATTGAGGGCTGTTCAGTAATCTGAAATGGCCTGTTCAAAGTTGATTGGGCATGAAATTCCAAGACAAATTGGACAAGATATAAACACTCTTTGGTTTTGCCAAAAGCCGGCGAACTTTGTAAAACACTAAATCATAGAGGTGTTCATGTAAGTTGTAACATTTCAACTGTAATAATGACCTAGTTACAGTCAATCAATCAATCAAAGCCTTAATTCCATAAGTGGGGTCGGCTACATGAACCAAAAGTGTACCCACCATGCCTAGTTACAGTCCTGTTTCATAATTTAAATGGATTCAGACATGGGCCGAGAACCCACCATGTCTTGAAGAAGGGTCCCTCATTCAAATAGTCTACACATCAAATACTATTAAGTAGAATTAGCTAATCTTCATCTTCATTGGGCCAAAGCAACATATGGTCTAAATGCGAATGCAAGACACCAGTATTAAATTGAACCTATCACAATAACATACAGACAGTAGTAATAAACAAAATTTACAGGTTATTTAGCTAAGTGGAATTCCCTATATATCGTAATATTTAAATCTTGTTAATGTATTAAGAAGTACAGTCCATAAGGTGCAAATGCAAGATCAAATCCTAGTTTGCTGTCATAGATGATCAGAGACAGAGCCTGGGAGGATATAGCTATCACTTACAGAATACAAAAGTTGAACTAGCATGTTTCCAAATCTACAAAAATATTGCATATGAAGTCCAGAAGAAATTATTAATACTACCTGATACACTAGCAGCCATTGAAAATATTGGAGTCGTTTCCACCATTGGCATAACCTGACTCATCAAAGAGCCCAACTGCAAAATATATACCACAAGTTCCATCAAGAGAACATATTAACTACCAAAGGTGGAAAGCTCGTGTTATTCCCCACTATGCCATGCATGCAACACTACACCAAATTGTGAGACATACAAGGACAGTCAGGTACAGTTCCATGAAAGTCTTTAAAAAAACAAAAGGGCAAAAATCTGCATGTCTACAAAATACAACATATGAGGTCAAATAGAGCAGACTTACAGACATGAGCTTGATATTGGTTATCAATTATCACTGAATTCCAAAACATGAGTAATTATTCCTTGACATAGAAGGCCAAAAGCTAATTCTTTATTTCAAATGCTGCTTCATTGTCAGAAGTCACAAACAATAATTCACTAGATTCCAAGTCATAATGATCATCATTGGATAATATGATAATGACAAGAAAAACAAATTGAAAGGGAAAAGGCGAGTGTAGACCTTCGACACATTAAACAATAGTAACTGAGTACCCAAAAGGCTTAACATCCATGGTTTTGCACTATAACAGAGTCTCAATTGGCTTTTAGATCTGCAATTTAGTGATGTGAACAGTATCATCACTGAGGATCAACCAAGCGACCCTGGCAGCAACTATTATCACATGTGAAGAAGCCTAATCCCTAATCCAAAGACCTAGAATCCGGTTACAAATATTGAAAGCATTCAAGCACAAGAGTTTGCATAGAAAATTTTGACTTGGTTAGCATAGATTATACTGTGGGGATTGGGGAAACCAGAGAGCTTTTACATAAGTACCTGATCCCTAAGAGCAGCTGATACTCTAGCTAGACAAAAGCAAATGGAAACTAAGAATATTCAGCTGTATTATAAATTTTAAATGATACTGAGATACTAAGCACAAAGTATGAGTTAGCAAAACTATTACCTGCTCAAAGTATGGCACTGCCTCTGTTGCTGACCAGTTGTTGAACGAAACTATGGCATTAGCCTTCCACAAGAGATACATACTTCGTCACATTGTGCAAAATGCTGAAGTTAATACAGATTATAATTTACAATTTTCTTTTCCCTACATGCTACAAGTTCATGAAATCAAAATTCCTGCTCAAATATGCCAAACTCCTGCAGAAAATAAGAAGGTAAGAAAGCAAGTAACCTTTGGTACTTTGTCAAAAAAGTAGCGTCCTGTCAGAACTTGGAGAAGTGCTCCATTGCTGCAGGGCATTTAAAGAAAATAAGTGATCAGTGGAGAAGAACATGGGTTTTTTTTTTTACCGGCAGCAAGTCAAGCAGCCACCAATTTAACTATGGTCAACAATCTCTAGAAATGTAGTGAGAATGAGATAGCATTAGTATCCAACAAGTGTCTCATTCAACCTAATTTTCTGGCACAGGTTTCATTTGGTTAACTTGCAAATTCAATGATTGAAACATTCCCAGTCTCCAAAGGTTGACAGAAGTATACTGATTAAAGGTATCAACGCATAGCATTCAACACTGATGGTAAAAAGTTATATGTTCATCAGATTGAAGGCCAAAACAATCGATCAATCACAGAAACATGACATAATCCTTTATCTACTGACAGTTACAGAACAAGAAACCAAAGGATGAGTGTGGACATAATGATATAAAAATACACCAACACCACATCCACCGCTATCTAGGAAACCATATATCCATGTTTGGTAACAAGCTGAAACTAGATTGCTCAAAATTTTGTTGAGATCACAACTTCCAGAATCACAAAAGAAAGAAAAGATTGTTACTTAACCGAGGACTAGTGGCATGTTCCTATCATCCTATGCCAGAAGCGGTAACTTGCAAATGTCAATCAATAAGCAAAGCATGAGCACAAGGCTGAAGAACTATAAAAGCTAAAACCGACCTGTGGCCGACAGAGAAAATAGGAAGGCCAACAAGCTGGGAAGCTTCAAGTTTCGCTTCTGACAATCCAGAAGTGAGAAGGATATCCAAGCAGGCATTAAACCTGCTTAGCTGCATCGTCATGATTGAATGTCACATGATAAGGAACTAGCACAACAAGATACCCTTCCTTCGCCAATAACTCAATCAAATAGCTGAAACAAAAACAAAAATCACAAAGAACAGTAACACTCAGTATCCAAGCTTTCTCTCTCTAGCAACAAAAGCAATAAATTCACAAAATTAAATCCGAAAATCAAAGTCCCAAATGCCACTTACACATGTATAACGCAAACAACTCCTTACATAGCTCAACTAAACAGCTGAAAATAAAGGGAAATCACCCCCCCCAAACACACACACAAGAATATGAGCAATCATGTACACTAAGGCCATGTTCACCTTATTTCCACTTATTTCAGGGTTAATAAGTTCAGATAACTTCAAATAAGGGTTAATAAGGTAAGATAAGTTCAGGAAAAATAAGTTTAGATAAGTTCAGATAAAGGTTAATCAGGGCTACCCAAGTTTAATTTATAACTAAAATTAGTTCAAATAAGGGCTAATAAGTTCACATAAATAAAAATCATGTGAATAGAACGCGTCCTAAAGAACGAATGCCAACTAATTTAGTTCATCAAAAACCTGAGGACAAAACCTGAGCTTTCGAATCAAATCTAGTCTACATCACTACCTTAGATGGCTCCCTATTTTAAACTCTATTCCAAATTGCTGATCCATTAAAACTCCATAAACAACATAAATCACCATCAAATGCCCAAATGCTAATATCCAATTAAATAGAATTTGATGATGAAAACTCCAAAAATAAAATCCATAGTAACAGAAATCAAACCTGTAAGTGACATGAGAAACCTTCCCAATAAAAGCTCCACCAAGAAACTTAATAATTGCACGAGGCTTCTTATAATTTGGAGGAGGAATTACCAAGCAAGTATCAACCATAATACTCCCATTTTTTTATCAAAGTTACCAAATGATGTAGATGAAGAAGAAGAAGAATAAGAGTTGGTTCTGAAGCTGATTTTGCTTCTTTCTCTCTTCAAAAACCCACCACCAGAAACCAGCTTAGGTGCAGAAAATTTGTGGGGTTGATTATAAATTGGGTTTAATTTCCATGAAAAGGGGGCTGATGAATTTTCTGGGGTTGTAAAAATTGGGGATAAGGTTGATTTAAAGGGAGAGATGAATTGTGTTGCCAATCCTTGCCATTGGTTGGATTTGTTCGACCTTGGAAGTTCGATTAGAAAGAGTTTCTTGAAAATTTGTGCTGTTAATCAAGTTATACTACTGGTAGAGTGGTAGTTAGGGGTGAGCAAAGATCCAGGGTATCCGGTACCGGACTCGGAACCAGTTAGGACCCACCGGGTCCAGACCCAGAACCGGTCTCACCGGTTCCGGGACCGGGTCCAAAATTTTGGACCTGGTTGTAACCGGTTCCGGTTCCAAATCCTAAAATTTTGGATCGGTATCCACTGGGTGGATTGTTTGTATTTTTAAGAAACTAAAGAGTTATGTACAACCCATTTTAATTTCTAAACCCAATTGCTTATAAAACTCTCAACCCACTATCAAACAAAATCCTAAAACTTCTAGATTTTTCTCTCGCTCTACTATACCGGTTACCCAACATATATTGTACAAAATATATTTAAAAAAACAAAAATATGTTGTATGTAACTAATTAGTAAAATAAAAAATAATAATATTAATATTTAATATAATTGAAATAGCTTAATGTATATAAAAATATAAGTATTAAACGCTAAAAGTAAAAATAAACCAAAAAAAATATTATGATTTGTATTATATTTCAACACTTATATATATAAGTGGGTACCCGAAATCGAAACCGGGACCCGGTGGAACCAATTCCAATTCCTAAATTTTAGGACCCGGTTGTACCGGTTCCAAATTTTAGGACCCGGTCCCAACCAATTCCGGGTCCGGATCCTAAAATTTTGACCGGGTACCCGGTTTGCTCACCCTTAGTGGTAATAGTGTATGTAGTATACTAGTATTAGTAGTATTAGTTAGTTATCTGGGGAGCCGTGATGGACCGCTACCCGATATGGACACCTGTGTCCAATATCAGGGCAGTACAGTAATTTCCTCCTTAAAGTTGTCACAGTAACTGGATAATGTTACTGACTGTAAAAACAAATAGATATCCTCTCTCTAGATTTTGCCGCTGTAAAAAAACTCTTCATTTTTCTCTCTCTAAAAACAAGTCACCGGAAATCTCGTCGAAAAACTTTTCAAAATCCTTGCGCAAAACCTAGCTTAAACTTAGCAAAGTGTACGAAATTCAGTGAAACAGCTCTTTCAATTTCTTTAGCGACGAAGGAGTGTGGTCTAGAGCAACAAAGGAATCATAGTTGAGCGCGTCGTCAACAATTGGATTTGAGCGAGCGGTTGAAGGAATCAACAGTTGCGAGGTCAGGTAAAATAGATATACGAAATTTGGGTTTTGTTAACATTTTTGATAAACAGGAATTGATATACGAATTTAGGGTTTTGTTAATTTATTTTCAGTTGCAGGTGGTAGAAGTAGAAGGGGTGGTAGAAGGGGCGGTCGAAGGGGTGGAAGAGGAGGTGGACGTGTGGCGAGTGGTTCAACTGATAAGGTTAGCGATGCTAAATAAAGTAATTGTGAACTGTTTCCATTGAAATCGAAAGCTATTTGTAATTTCAATAATTGTTCCAGTGCTTGTATGTTGTCCCTCAAATCCCTGAATATAGATTGGTAGTTTGCATGATCTAATTAGGCGAAAACCCTAATTATGTTGGTCCCTCAATCCCTGAATCAATCTGTATTGGTAGTTTGCATGATCTAAATTGATGGGTAAAACCCTAAATTGATGGGAATGACATCGAGCCAATATCTGTGTGGTTTTGAACTTAGTTGGTGATAAGTTGGTGAAGCATGTTAGTTTTAGTGAAAATTGTTCATTGGTGAAGCTTGTAAATAAGTGAAGCATGCAAATTGTTTGAGTCAAATTTATTAGTGATTTGATGTGTTATTGTGTGAACATGATGATTTGAATTTGTTAAGGATTCGCACACACTAGTTGTTAACTTAATGTGATTGTAATAGATATGTGAATCGAAAATGCAGGACTATGATGAATTTGTTGAGTCTTATGTTGATGATGATTCTAGTGGGAGGGATTTGCCGAAGTTGTGTAAAAAACTTGATAATGTCGTGTATAGGGTGAGTTCTGAATTTCTTTTGATGCGTGTGTTGTAATTGGTTTGGCATTGTGGAGGAGGTGAATTTTATTTAAGGTTGTATGTGTAGGACAGTACACTTACTGAGGGTAATAAGATGAAGCAACTAGGCAAAGTCATTCACAGATGCGAGGAGGAGCTGAAAAGGGTAAAATGCCTTGGTAGTTGTATTAAAAAATTCAGTAATTTCTTATGTATTTTCTGATTTCTTATGTAATTTCTAATGAGCCTGAAAATGTTAATTGTCGCATGGAGAGTTTCGGTATAGTTATTAATGGATTCTACGAAGAAAAAAAAAGGAAGATAGTGAAGGAGATGGGATTTGCT
Organism: Chenopodium berlandieri; assembly: GCA_034703905.1. Lineage (NCBI taxonomy): Eukaryota > Viridiplantae > Streptophyta > Magnoliopsida > Caryophyllales > Amaranthaceae > Chenopodium > Chenopodium berlandieri. Next base: position 62,070,101 of record CM068285.1, on the reverse strand, counting down.
GGGTTGTATGCATTAGTTGGCAGGCAGCTTCCGAGGGAGTTGGCTTATTGGCTTGCGACGAGGGTTGATGTACCCTCTAATTGCTTGATTACTGTTGATGGCAAAAAGTTTCCATTCGACCCTGTCCAAGTCCATTGAGTCCCTGGCATTCCTAAGGGGCCCAAGCCGATTCCGAAGAAAGCAGTCGATGAGGACATGAAACATTTTGTTCAAGGTGTGGTTAATCAATTCAGTTCGACTACCCCTAGCCGTGTAAGGGGGATACCAAGGAAAAATTTAGTGGATGCAGTAGAAGCTCCACTTGAGGATGTTTTTGAGTTTAAAATTGCCTTTCTGCTACTAGCCCTAGCTGATATACTGTGTCCTACAACATCCCATAGGCTGTGCTCTACTCTAATCCCAGCAACAGTTGCGGCAAACGACGCTAAGTCCTATGATTGGTGTAAGTTAGTTATAGATCAACTTATGTACTCGATTAGTAGCTTTGCAAGGAGGTTTTATCAGATGGGTTTTGCTAAGGGATGTGGAGGGTGCACCATATTTCTTTCGGTTAGTCTTTTATTTGTACTAGTTTTGAATTATATTTTATTTTGTATTGTTGGGTTCCGTAGTTGTCCGACACTACGCAGAATAAAACCCTCCCAAAATCCGCACACAATTAAAGTAACTAAACATGCATATTAATTAATAATCACATAATTAACAAAGAGAGAGAAAGAAGAAAAGACGATCATACCCTTGATGCGTGCTTCGCTCTTTCTTAGAGCTCGTACTTGAAAGCGTAGAGCTTCACAAATGCGCAAACCTCCAACGGCTCTCACCCTCGAGACCCAACCCGAATTGCCCTTACCCCGAAGCTTAGTCGGGGCTAGACCAAAAGTACTTAGAGTATTCGAACGAAAGTGTTCTCGCTTGTGAGATCCTTTCAAGTTCACAACTCAAGTGCCCTTTCCCAATGCCAAATGATTGGTATTTATAGGGAAAGAAGCCCTTGAATTCCAAACTCCTATCAATGTGGGAGAGTTGGTAAAAAGGCATTTATTCAATTTAATTTAATTCTAAAATCAAATTAAAATGCAAATGAATCAACAAACAAGTGTTAAGTGGAGAGCAAGGGGTTAGGTGAGGACCACAAGGAGGGACCACCCTCCCCTTGCTACCCAAGCAACCCACATAAATCGGTTTCCCCACACACGGCCAATGCGTGCGCGCCAGATGGTGCTGCCAGCCTTGGGCGCCAAGGCTGCCTCGCTGGCGGTCTGGCCCCCCTTGGCTGGGCCTGCTAGCTGGGCACTGTGCGTGCACGTAGCCCAGCACACAAGCACGCACAGCTCGTAGCCCACGCACGCATTGCGTGCTGTTGCTGTTGTTGCGATGCTTGTGTTAGGCGCAGCCCAACACGCTGCTACCTCGCCCGCAAGGCCTTCGCACCAGCCCGCAATAGGAAGCCTCGCTAATGCGAGCTACTATGCGTAGCTGTGCGCTGCTATTGCTAGCGAGTTCGCACACTCATTGCGACCGTGTGCAAGGCCCAGCAAGCACTTGCGTGTTGCAGGCCTAGCGATGGTGCGGCTGGTGTTGCTAGCTCGCCTAGCAAATGCGGCTAGCCATGCTGGCCTTGCGATGCGTGCAAGGCATGCTAGGCCATGCTAGGCATGTTGAGCTTGCGGCTGAGCCTTGCGTTGCGACAGTGGCCTTGGCTAGCTAATATGCCCTAGCCCTCGGATTGCTCGGGGCATTCCGAGGCTAGGGGTATATTTGTAACTTGTTGTTTGCTTGATTTCTCGTCTCGTCGATTGCTAAATTTGACTCGACTTGCGACGCTCGGTTCCGACGCTCTAAGCTCGGAATCCGACTTCTATGTTCGTAATACTCTAATGACTCATTTAATCCTTCGGATTATTTCGTCATTTCGGTTTGGTTACTCGATTGGGTGTGACCCGAAGGGTTAAGTCAAGATCAAGCTGTAATATTAATTATGCATTAATATTACTGATCGAAAGCGGCCTCCGGCTAGGCATTCTGATCACTTGACCTCACTGAATAATTAGCTTTCTAATAATTCCGAACCCTCTATCGGAATAATACACTTGTTCGAAGGACACCATTCCTTTCATGTATTATATTGTGGAGGGTGTTATGTCTTGTTACTCCCTGACATTGTTATTGTGGGTTGGTGTGTTATTGTATGATATAGTTTTTGGTATGCTTTGTTATGCAGATATTCTATCTTGATCGGTTGAGAAGGCCCCCTTTGAAATGGGGAGTCCTTCCTAGGATGAAAGTTTGGACACTAGGAGAGATCAACAAGGCCAAGAAGGCTGATCGGTACATGAATGGGGATTTTGGAAAATTGGGGGTATGTGTAATGAGGTGTTTGTATTTGTAGGAGTTAATTGGCCTATACTGATTTGTTCGTATTTAATATTTGTAGACTGTCAATGTTGCGTATGGTCAGCCACACGAACGAAGTGCCTTGGACGTTATGCCAGTGAAGAGACGTGTTGTGGCTTCTGAGGTTGAGTTAATTAAATTAGGCATTTTGGAATTTGGTACCATGGTTGGAGATACTATGGTTTAATGTTTGATGTGAAATGAATAGGTTGTGGAAACGTTATTGAAATATGTCGAAGTAGAAGAGGAGGATGTGAAAGAAGAACTTATTTGCGCGCAGGGCGCAAAGAAGCGTGTGAAGGTTGGGCATGGCTATTTAGATGGAATAAGGCGTCAGGTAACTTAGAGTTTATAGTGTTTGGTGAAGGTATTAATGTAACTAACTAACCAGAGCTTTTGTTCTGTTGGATGTGCAAGGTCTTGTTTTGGTGACCTCTCTGTCCATGATTACATTTCTAGTGGTTTAATGTGTAGCCCGGTTGTGAATAATGGGTGGGAAGAAAGCGAGCGCACGGAGAGGGAAGAAAGGAAGTGTAAGGAGAGGGAGGAAATTCTGGAGAGGAAGAGCGAAGAAAAGGAGAGGGAAGAAAGGGAGCGTAAAGAGAGGGAAAAAATTCTAGAGAGGGAGAGGCAAAAGAGGGAGGAAAGGGAGCGTAAGGAGAGGGAGGAAATTCTGGAGAGCGAGAGGCAGGAGAAGGAGAAACAGAATTTGGAGAAGGCGAACCTGGATCAGGAGAAGTTGGAGAAACAGAACCTGGAGAAAGTGAACCTGGAGCAGGATAACTTGGAGAAGGAGAAAGTTGAGAAACAGAACGGAGAGAAGGATAACCCAGACAAGGAGAAGCTTCCGAAATAGAACCTGGAGAAGGAGGAGAGCCCAGAGAAGCATAACGTGGAGGGGAGTCAGGAGAACCTAGAGAGACAGGAGCCTTGGTCCCCCGGAAAACAATATAATACGGGGACCACGGAGTCCGGAGAGAAGTGATGTAGAGATACCTTTTAGCTCGGAAGACGAAGATGCTGATTCAGTTCATTCACCGTCGTCGATGAATTCCTTTAGTGAACGTAGTCGTCGTAAATGGAAGACAACAGCCACACCTAGGAAGGCAGCAGACAACAACCACACCAAGGATATGTGAGTTGTTGGTGGCCTAGGAATTATCGTAGATTTTGCCCCATTGTATCTTGGACTATGTTAGGGTGCACTCCAATTTCTCTCTGAGAAGGCAGCAGACAGAGTAAGTAATTTTTTGTCACATTTATGATGTCTGAACGCCCATTTGTTTGTGGTTTCGTATTGAATTGTGCAATTCAATTGGTAGGGATGAAGATCCGTGATGCTAAGTTGTGATGGACATCAAGCAACACTAAGAATGTGTGCTGGAATTGCTTTGACTAGGGGCCAAGTTGGTGATCAGGTAATATATATATATAAATTGTTTTAGGTTTTTAAACTTGGTCTTTATTCAATTTCCTTATTGTAATGACACCAGTATGTGCGGGTGGCTGGGAGGTTGTATGAAAAAGTCTAGGCAAAGCGGTTTGAAGGTTGAAGTGGAAAGTTCATGTTGGATCCCGCATTTGCGGTATATCTGCAAAACTGTAACTGAAAGGCTTCTTTCATGTAGTCATTAAAAACAGTGTTGTAATGAATTGGAGTTGGAAAACAAACCCATTTTTTGCAGATGTGTGTATTGCAAAGGAAGTCCGCAAATGACCTGGACCGGACAACCCGGGTGTACACAAGGCAATTGTCCGGTTTATCTCCTAACCAGATTAATGTGGTAATGAATTTTGTTGATGTTGTTTGTGAAGAGAACTTGTTTTTTCTTCTCTTCATAAGTATTATAGGTATTGTATTTTTGCTAAGTTTTTGTGCCCGTTGTACTGGATAATCACTGGTGGTGTGTTTTCTTTTCTGTGAATCGAGAAAAGATTCTTGTGATGGATTCTATCGAGACGTGTACGGGCGCAAAGCTTCACTCCATAAATGTCAAACAACTGGTACTTTATTTTCAGCAATTGGTTATTTTTATTGGTTGTTAATTTAGATTTTTTTAATTTTTGCACTTGTTTTTTCATAGGTTCAGTGTCTGTACTTTGTATTGTTTGTAGGCATATACAATGGATCTTATTTTCCATCTCCTAGATCCAGAATGGCCCTTAAGAACTGTAGGAAACTGGGTTAATACTTCCCTTAGAATGGATCAGCAGGGTGATTTGTATGTGTTATTCCTTACCTGTTACATATATAACACTGAGGATCATCATAATCTACATGCATTCGGCTAATTCTTTGTCTACCTCTCAATTACTCCTCCCCCAGGCATAGTTGTGGAGTGCATATGCTGGCTGCCATCAAGCGGAACGCGGAGAGGCTCCTCACTGAACTGTCATTGGTATGTGAAAGATGTGTGTGGTCTTATGGTTTGATTCGTGTTAAACTATTTGTGTTTAGGTAAATGTAATTCAATGATCTAAAATCTATAAGTGTATGCATGCACATATCTTATAATCAGTTAGACCATATAATTTGACCCTTAATAATTATCAACTTTATGCACATGAAACAAGTCATCCCATAGCCAAAAAAACTCCAACCTACTTAAACTGTAAGTAATACCCAAATAATTATAACTTATTGTGTTAAACTTGTTATGATAATTTCTTTTTTATCAAGACTCTATATGATTCAGACACATATATAACCAATCCAATAACATCTATGTAAATTCATCATTGAGAAAAAATGATATGACCATTAAAACTCAAAAAAAAAAAAAATTAAAAATGCAATAAATATTCATATTATGTATTTTAATTACTAAAAGACACATACCAATGAGAGAAGAATTGGGCATGTGAAGGTACTGTGGAATGTGGCAAAATTCTATAAACCTGAAAATTGTACCTTGGGATATCATCACAATCATCAAGAACTTCTGTTATCATGGTCTTGTTACCAAATTTCAACCTCATTTTGTTATTGGCATATTTGTAAGATGTATCTGGAGGCATAAGCTCTAGTTGAGCAATTGAATAAACCTTTCCTTGTTTCAAGATCAATTTATATTTATCAATATCAGTATTCATAATGTGACTTGAACTTCGTCTCCCTAGAAATTGAAAAATTTATACATAAGTGTCAAATAAATGAATATATTGGAAAATTAAATTAAGCAGTAAGTAAAAATATAGTTCAAACCTCTGAGTCAATGAATACCATACTCCATGAACGATGGACGTAATTTGTACCTCTAGCTCTAACTTGTTCATTGACCATCCATAATAAACGCACTCTCATATTCACTTTCAATGTAGTAAGGGTAATACAACGACATGGTGTGTATCTTGTGTCCATTTCCTGCATTTTAACATCATTGAAGTGGGCATAAAAAACAGTTTACATAATATATCATTATCGATCCAACCTCGCACATGTATAAAGGTTATATAAATAGTATAGATAATAAAATAAATCAGTATAGATAATAAAATAAATCTATAATAAAGTAAAATAGAAGCATTAAAATGACAAAGAGAAATATTAAAAAAAATAAAAAGTATAGCTCAGAAATTACACTTAAACAAACATTGCTAAGAGCTACTAAATAAATGTTATAACAAAACTACATACATAGCTAATTTACATTGTTTAATACTTTTTATACAAAATATTTTTAGTCAAACTATTAGAAACATACTTCTTATTTTGTAGTAAGACTTTTAGCCCGGAAGGAGATGTAACTCTTGATAGTACAACATATAATTGGCCAAGACTAAACACGGGCTTGGGGAGAAAAATGCCGACTTTGTTCAACGTTTGTCCTTGACTTTTATTTATTGTCATGGCAAAGGCTAATTTTAATGGAAATTGCCTTCTTTTGAGACGAAGATCTATCTTCTTGTTAGAAGGTGTTAGATCAATTCGCAGAATCAGAATTGATTCTGTAGCTCTTGGACTTGTGATCACTTGTGCTTCAATCACCCTATGACCCAACTTCTTGATTATAAGGCGTGTTCCATTGCATAACCCTATGGATTGGTTCATATTTCGCATCAATATTACTGGGGCACCAACTTTTAACTCTAAGCAATGATTAGGAAGACTTGACAAATTTTATGAGTTTAACAATTCCATAGGCTCCATGTTATCAAGGAACCCACCATCTCCTGTATGACCCAAAGTATCCGAACTATAATAGCTTTGCACATTTCCTGGTAGCATTAATAAATTTTTTGAATTTAACTCATCTACATCATTGTTTGTTGGTACTAGAATTCCGTGATCCTTGAGGTACTCCCAATCCGTGTAATTTGAAGTCAAGTTGGGGTAGACAAAGTTAATGAGATTTTGCAAACGATGTTTATCATCGAATATCAAAAAATCATGTGGTATTTCAATCCAATTTGGTTCCCCTTCCTCTGTAATGGGCACTCCTGCTATATTTCCTTCTCCAACTTTTATTATCCAATCAGCAAATTCTCGAATTTGTTCAAGGGTATTGGAGGGAGCTTCACTTCGACATAAACGCATGTTTATCCTTAGGCACATAACTTGGCACTCTCTCCAAAAGGACGCTCGATGCAAGGTAGTTGCAACAATAAATTCTCATCCTTCATCTGGCACCACAAGAAGTATCTGTCTAAAGTCTCCACCAAGAACAACTAGTTTACCTCCGAAAACTCTATTGTCACTACAAATGTCCTTGAAATGTCGATCCACCGCCTCGAATGCTAATTGATGGGTCATTGGAGCCTTATCCCATATAATTAATGATGCTTCACGGATCAAATCAGCACGGGTTGAGTCTTTTTTGAAGTTACAAACCGAATGTAGATCAGGATCTAAAGGAATCTTGAAAGTCGAATGTGCAGTTTTACCCCCAGGCAATAATAAAGCAATAATTCCCGATGAAGCCACGGAGAGCACGATCTTTCTTTCGGATCCGAATTTCGCAATCAGAGTGTTCCACAGGTTTGTCTTTCCAGTCCCACCACTACCGTAGACAAAAAATAGGCCACCTACATCTCGAAAATGAGCATCGAGTATTGCAGCATATACTCTACATTGATCCATGTTTAAGTGTTTAACCCTCTTGCTAAGGTATCAAATCAGTTGGCTTCATCATGTGTATCATAATCAAGTTCATCTCTTATCAACTGATTTAAGGCATTGCATGCTATCTCAGAAGAAGGTTATGGCATGTCAGGGAAATCTGTCAATGACCTTCCAAGTTTATTCAAGATATGCTCAATCTTGTGGTGTTTTTAGGGTGTATGGTTGGCCTGTTTGGGTCTTGTGGTGTATGTGTTGGTTCAACTTCTTTCTTTGTAAGTTGGATCTTTTTCCTTTTGGTAATAAAATTACTTATTTACCAAAAAAAAAATAAGTTTATGTCACATAGTCATAGGTAAATTCTTTTTTAGCTGAATTGAGTTTATATTATATATGAGTGGTACGTATTCAGACTATTGTTATACATAGGTTTTAAGACAAACGAGGACTACAGAACAATAAGAACGTATTGCCATGGAAACTTGTCATTCTTCTCAGTACCTACTGCAGTTTAATCACATCAATAACCCTGTAACCTATTACACTAATTAGCTTCAATTCACTATGATTTAAAGAGAAATGACATACTCGACAATAAGGCCAAAACATCAAATTAAAAGAATTCATCAACCCCCACCCCCACAAAATGGTTTAGAGATGACACCTAACCTAGAGGGGAATGCTGAGAGCAGAGGGCAAAGTGCACCGAGGCCACTATATTGTGGTAGAAGAGGCTTAGAACTGTGTAGTGACAGTCCCACTCGACGTGTGTTTGAGGGTGAACTACAGGTAGCTGAAATAAGGAATATTTTAAACATGGGGGCCGAAGGAACCAAAGGCAAGACTGACTTAAGAGTAGCCATATTCCATGTTGTTGATGATGAACAAGCCATCTACCAACAAAATTATATATGGAATTATCAACACCAAAATTAAGAAAATGAACAGAGATAAATAACAATGCTACCACAACAAACACAGATATTAATCACAATAAATTTTAAATCCAAGTTCCAACACTCAATCCACCAAATATGAATACAAATGCAGAAAAAAAGATTAGAAAAGTCACACAATTACATGTACAGTCATTACAATTCTACTGCTTATTACCATCCACCAAATGGGCTGTAAAAGATTGAATGAACAAAAGTACAATAAAATTTTCAGACACCCAATTTCCAATCATCATGCAAGTTCACATGCACACTATGCAATAATAGGCACACAATCTACCGACCCAAAAACAAAAATTAACCAATTTATTCAAATTTGGCATCAAAATTCTACTGTAGCAATAAACCCTCTATTGCACAAAAAACACAAAAGAAAACTTCACTTAAGCATTTCATTAAACAGATAACAGGCACACAAAAAAAAGAACAATTCTTTTTGTAATGATTACAATGTAATTGCAAAATGGGCATAAAATTTTAATCAGCAACCATAATTATGTTCATGAACTCATGTAAATAGCGAATAAATTAGCAAATTTGAATGAATAAGTAGAATAAAGGAAATTTTACCAAGTAGAATGGTAAGAGCTGAAGCCCGAATCAACTTGAATAAGGGAAGAGAGAGAAAATAATAGTATTACATACTTATGCACCATGCTATATACAAATTAGGTACACCAGGTCCAAATAACAGCCCACAAACCATATCTGCCCAAATCGAACACCCAAATCAAACGACACACTCCCTCCTCCTTTTATTTCAATTGCCATATCATCAATACTAATATTTTAAAACAAGAAGTTGGAATGACATTTGTCCTCTTTCTATTTTTCCTATTTCAAAGATATTTTCTTTTTATTTTTTAATTAGACAAAAAATTCAATCAAACATCTTTAATTTCCATATATATTAATCAGCAACGTTTTGGTGCAGCAGGCCACACCGTGTGGCAGGGGTTACCCGAGTTATTCAGTCAAGGGTTACCCGAGTTATTCAGTCAGGGGTTACTCGAGGGGTTCACTCGGTCAAGGGTTACTTGAGGGGTTACTCGGTCATGGGTTACTCGAGTTACTCGGTTAAGGATTACTCGAGTTACTCGGTTAGGGGTTACTAGGTCATGGGTTACTGGAGTTACTCGGTCAGGGGTTACTCGAGTTACTCAGTCAGGGGTTATTTAAGGAGTTCGGTCAGGGGTTACTAAAGGGTTCAATCAGGGTTTACTCAGTCAGGGGTAACTCGAGGGGTTCGGTCATGGATTACTCGAGGGCTTACTCGGTTAGGGGTTATTTGGTCAGGAGTAACTCAAGTAACCCCTGAGTAACCCCGGCAACTCAAGTAACCCCTGACCGAGTAACTCGAGTAACCCCGGCAACTCGAGTAACCCCTAACCGAGAAACTCGAGTAACCCCAGAAACTCAAGTAACCCCTGCCGCACAGTACAGCAAGCCGCATACAAAAAATTGTGTATATTAATCATGTCTTTTCGAAGTATAGTTATTTTCTTTTTTCATTTCAATCCTCTCCAACAAAAATAAACTAAAATAAATCTTTTTTTTATTTTTTTTTATCTCAAACGGTTTAAAGTTCAATTCTTTAAAAAGAAAAATAACTTGCGTCTCTTGGTTACCGTAACTTTCAATATAAGAATTACGTTGAAAATTAGTTTATTTTCCCCTTCACCCTACTCCTCTTTGTTTTTTTTTCCTATTTTCTATTGTTACTCTTTTTTACCCTCAATCTATAACTTTCATTGTAATTTATTTCAAGTAAATTAAATAATTGATGTCAATATGTACATAAAATTCAAGAAAAAATGGTGGTACATGTGAATTTTCTAAACTTTGTTTACAATCTATTGTAAACTTTCATTTTTCAAATTTATTCCGAAATTAATTTTTTATTTTTAAATTTGATGATTTTATGTTTAAACTTGAGTAACCCCAGAAATAATTAAACATAAAATCTGTACAATTGTATGATTTGTGTTTAGTTATTTTTTAAAGCAAATTGTTGTTTAGAATACTGTATGGATCTTTTTTTTTTTTTTTTAAATCTGTATAATTTTTAATTTTTTTTTTCAACGTTTTGCAAGTTAGATGTGTAGTTTTTAAACATTTTCAAAGTTAGATTGTAATTTTTCAACGTTTTCAAAGTTAGATTTGTAGTTTTCAAAGAATTGTGCATTAGAATCTGATCTAGCTTTTTTAAAAGATCTTTTATATTTTTTTAAATTTTGGAAAAATGGAAATAAAAAATTCCACCTTTGCTAGTATGATTATAACAATCCCACCTTTTGATTATTACAAGACAATCCTACCTTTGTATCCCATCTTCTTTTAATAGACTTTGACTTGTTGGTGACCGTTTTTTTAGGTTATTAGATGCCACGTGTTAAATTTTAATAGGTTCATTTTATTTATATAATAATAAAAAAAGAAGAAAAAAAAACAAACAAAAATACAAAAAAAAAAAAAAAACCAGCCACTACCCACCAAACCCCCACAAGTCACCGTGAAACCCTAACCCTTACCTCAGCCACCACCAAAAATTCGGCCGAACCGCCCTCTTTAACGTCCGAAAACCGCCGGCCGGCACCCACCCACCCATTCTGGATGTGTTTTTAGGGTGTTTAAGGGGGGTTTTCGGGGCTGGGATAGTGAGATGGAGATTTTCGTGGTTGAGATGGGGAATTTCGGGGCACACGTTTTCTTTTTGGGGAAACTTTTATAACTTGCATTTACTACCCCACTTGCTTTCTCATTTTCTCTTCTTTTCTTAATATGTGTGCCTAACTTTTTTTTTTTTTTTTTTAACGGGAATATATATGCCTAACTAAATACAATAGGGGGAAGTATTATAGACTTGGTGCATGGTGCACTTATATAACTATGGCTGCGGTTGACATGATCCATTCATGAGGTGTATATTAAAAAAGAAAAAAAGAAAAATAAATGGATTCAAACTTCAAAGTCCTTAAAAAAAAAGCCCAATTAATCGCCCCAATGATTAAAAAAACAAATGAGAAAAAGGGTTATTTATAAGGTGCAAATCGATTTGGGGGCAAAAAGAAACCCTAAAGTACAATCTTCTCTCTCTAAGTTATCAAACCAAAAATGAAAAGGAAAGAATTGGAGGCTGAAAGGGGTATGAAGAGGAGAACATTGGAATCACCACCGGCAGCGGAAGATAGCGGTGGTAAAGTGCAGAAAGATGTCTGCATCTGTGTTCGTTTGGTTTACTGGGCCAAACCTGAGAATTTCGTTCGATGGTTGAAGATCAAGATTCCGGGCTTACTCCTTGATAAACTCCAAGATTGTTCGTCTTCGTGTGAATATGATGGCATAACTGCCACTCCTGTCGGTAGTTTGTTTGTGAAAGATAAATCTTATGTAATCGAAGGTCCGTTTGAGTTCAAATGCCATGTTACGGGCGACCCTGAATACCCTTGCACGGCTCGTTGTGCAGCTATTGGATCCGTCATGTATGCACTAGGTGGTGATCAGTCTCACATTCAAGGTTTTTTTGATTATTTGTGTGAATCTGAGGGAACTACTCCTGCCACCCCTAATGATCCTGCGCCCAAAAGCAATATCACTGATTTTGGGCTATCTACTGGTGGCAAACCTACCTTTACTTATACTGGTGTGAACCTGAGAACAAATGTTGATGTTGAGATGTCTAATTCCTTTGATTTTTGTGATTTTAGCGATCCCAGTCCACAATGGAAGCTGGGTTCGCAACCTCTTTTATGTCCTCGTTACCGTCCTAAAGTGGTTTCCTTGAATGGGAAGCTATTTGCTTTTGGTGGGAATCGTCGTGATTCAGATACTCCTTTTGCTGAGGTTTTTGACCCCAATGTAGGATATTGGCAGCCACTTCCAAACCCACCCTTTGAATGGGTTTTCGATTTTGAACTCTGTGTATTCCCTCTTGTTAGAATCAACAGGATTTTTCTAGTGGCTACTTACTCGGGTTTTCAATACACCTTTGACCCATCTACTGGGTTATGGTACCGCATTGATTCTTGCCCAGATCTCACTCGATACCTCTATTACTCTCGTATATACGGGGAAGTCGTTCCCGTTGTGTCTGTGTATCATGAGACCATCTATTGGGTCGAACCTACTGGGGTAATCTCAATGTACAATTTGCCTGAGCAGAGGTATCAGACAGCATACGTCACTGGTCTCTGTAATCCCAAGTTTGGAGGAAATGGCTGCCTTCGTCGCAAAAGAATTATGGTGCTGCATCCCTTATCTGAGAACCTATTGGGCATCTTCTGGTGTAAATTCAATCCATTCGATAGAGGTACTAGCTTGGACCTAGTTATTTTCCGACTTTCTCCTATTACTGATGCAGATGCCTCTCCTTTATCATCACACCATGATATGGAAACTAAAGTCTATTTCGATGAAAAAACTACTACAATGACTGCTTCTGTGGTGGATTTTCTCTCTGTTCCGGTTCATGACTATGTAACTCGAGTTGTCGATGCGCATGACTTGTGAGTTTTTTTTAACCCCAGCCCTCTATGCACCTTTAATTTCTATATATATTGTTTACCTCAGATCGAAATGATGATACTATTAATGATGAGTTGATTGCATTCACTCTTTGCAATTCGTGTTCTAAAAGATAAGCACTGCAATGTTCCTTTGTTTTGTGTATGCCAAGTTCAGAATTGATTATGATATGCGGCACCTCTCACCTTTAGTTCGTTCCTTAATGCGTCTTTGATTTCTCTATTTATTGTTTTCCTCAAATTGAAATGATGAATGTTAATTGACAAAGTGATGATGAGTTGATGGCATTCTGTTTTTGCGTTTTGTATTTTAAGATAATAGCACATCAGCACTGCATTGTTCCTTTATTTTCTGTATGCGAACTTAACATTTTTTTAATGATAAACGGTCTCATTATAATAGAAGAGGAAGTAATGGACTCTATAACAGGTAGAACGTGTTTAGGCTGGACTTACCAGGATAGTACTAGCATCTTGTCTCTAAGTCTACTCTCTACTAATAGTCTACATGAAATACCCTAAAATTTTATTATCAGGAAATGGTAGTAATTAGAGCTTTGTTCTCTCTCTGTCTCTTTGTGTGTGTATATATATTAGGCTCATGTGAGAAGTGATCTTATGGTGAGAAGTGTGAGAAGGAATTATGTCACTTGGATCAAACAACGTACGGTCAAGATTAAATCTGATTTTTGTTTTTTGTTTTTATCCTTGTTTTAATATTCATCTTCTTATTCTCGACTTCAACTTTCAGCTTCATTTCCCATCTCCTCAAACATTCATCCATGGCAACCATCAGTCCAACACCCTCTTCAAAATTTCCATCGACTCCCTTCTTCCTCATCAGCCTCAACACTCCAAGCTCACAACATTCTCAACATTGATTACTCAATTTCTCGGCCAATCTTTTATTTACGGTCTTTTTACACAATTTCTCTCTCCTCTAATTTTGAATTACATAAATTGGTCTTTGATTCGTAAATCTAATTGAACTTGCTGCCTGAATTTATGAAAATTTTACCTGGATTTAGTTGTTGTTTGACTGGAAGAAGATATTGGGGAAGTTAGGATTTCTAGAAAGATTTTGTGTGGGTTGGTGTTTGATGCCCTCTTTTGCCAACATCTTGGTTCCTCCATCCCTCTTTTAGTGACACCAACTCACGATGAATTTGGAATATGTAATCTGTTTCCTTATCTTTCTTCTGCTTATATTTTTTCTTGTTTTGAGGTGGTGTCTTATGTGACAGGGGAAATCACTTCCTAATGAATTAAATAACTTAGTATGTGTAAAACCTAATCTTTAGCAGTTCCTTTTAGTGATTGGATTGGTGATATCATCTTCTTACTCTGGAGTATACATTTGCTGGTCGAGTAGATCTATACTGGCTGTTGTTGATTTTGTTTGGTTCAATGAACACATTATTTACAGATTTACTTTTTAATTGGTAAATGATCATCTTGTATTGCATTTATTTCCTGCAATATCTGTTTTGGACAATAGCCATGATAATCCAAAATTAGTTCTGTTGTCCATCAATAATCCAAATCTTTCTAAATTAAGGACTGCAACCTGATTTTTGATTACTTACACACTAATGCTCCCCGAGTAAACTCTGTACTTATTCCTGTTCTGTTTCTCATCAAAATGATGATTGAAACCAACACTGACTTTTGTAATAATTGTATTCCATCCTACAAATTTCCTGCTTACAATTTAGTGCTCCTTTTGCTCTTTGTGATGTATTGTTGTGTCTAGGTAGAATTTAAAGGCAGGAGATAAAGACTGAGGGAAGGGAAGAAGACAAATATCGATTTTGATTGTAAGATCCCGAAATAAATTTATCAAATTTGAGTGGCTTGATTTACTTCCAGTAGCTAAACAAAATTGCAATTACTGGACAATCCTCTCTCTATTTGTAGCTAAATAAATTCTTCTCTATTTGTAGCATTTCTAATTTTTTTTGTCCCTTCTCACTGGCAGACCATATGTCTCATCCTCTTATGCTATGAATATTTTCATTTCAGGGGTGAAGAATTGAAGATGAGATGAACAGCTACTAGTCCGTATGGCACTGAGAGCTGATAATTAGATATTAGTAAAGCCCCGGGATTTGCTGGTGAAGTCGTAAGTTAAGATGATGTTTTAGGTTATATGTATATACATGTATGTGGGCAGATCTCAGACCCCATTTTGGGTGTATGTTATCTTTTGTGCCGTCTCTGACTGCAAATGAAGTACTCAATGGCGTAAAAAGTGGTCTTTGGTTGTTTTGTGGATGATTGACATTCTACCAAGCAACATTTGAGGTGGAACTCTGCTTGTGGTTTTTGGGGCCTGTTAGTTTTGTTAATGAAATTAACAGTGCATAATTTGAATTATTTGCTCCTTTGCTCATTAATGAAATTGCAATTTGGAAAAGCATTTATGTTTCTACGAACTGTTTTTATTTTTATTTTTTTATTTATTTATTTTATTTATTTATCTTTTTTGCTTAGTTTTTTGTCTGTGAAGCAAATCCCATAGGCACTTAATTCTCATTCATAGAATCATAGGGGAATTGAATTCCATAAGAAGAGCAGTACAACTCGGAAATTCCGACAGCCAAATTTTCCTATGAGTACCCCGTGGCAAGCAATGAGGTAGTTCATAGGCTACTTTATTATATTACCTATGGATAAAACTCCAAGATACACTCATTTTGGTGAGTTTAGGTAACAATTGAGCACTAAACATTTTTATATTTCACCTTTTGGGATCTGAACTTTTTCTTTAACCTTTTGGAACTTAGAAAAAAAATTTCAGTATGATAAATTAACTATTGTTAAGTGGTGGGGTCCACCAATTGTTTTAGGTTCTAATTTATTTGCAAAAGAGAATTTTTGTTAGTTTTCTCCTAAAAATAATCGTGTATACCAAAAAAAAAAAAAAAAAAAAGGCGTATTCAACTCTTATTTTGGTTTTGATTTACTAAACAATTTAAACTCTAATTACTAGGCATGTGAGAGTTGATATGTGCTATGATTACGTACTTATAATTTTTATTTTCTAGTTTGAAGTCCCGTCACGTATAGGTGTTAGCAGGCATGTGACTACTCTAGGTTTGTTGATTGTTTAAAGGAAAAATTGACAGGAATAATCCCTACTTTCCCTCATTCGCCT
The DNA here is from genome assembly GCA_034703905.1 of Chenopodium berlandieri. Lineage (NCBI taxonomy): Eukaryota > Viridiplantae > Streptophyta > Magnoliopsida > Caryophyllales > Amaranthaceae > Chenopodium > Chenopodium berlandieri. Next base: position 62,054,012 of record CM068285.1, on the reverse strand, counting down.
AAAATAATCCCAACTTTGGATTATTTTTTAATAATCCGTACTTTAATGTGAAATTTTTCTAATGATCCCAATTGACCTATAACCGGTTGAATAGGTAAATTTACACGTGTCACTACGTAATTGGTTAAAAATACTAATTAACACTTTAAAAAATTATTAGTCACTACTAATCAACACTTAATTAAGACTATTAAGTAAATATAACTAATTATTTAAAACTAATAAAAAAAACCATCACCACCACCACCAGCCACCCTCCTGCTCCTACACGCCCAGCCCTCCGCCGCCGCCCCCATCCTCGACCGCGAGCAAACCCCCCTTGCGCCAATAGCTGCCCAGAAACTCCATTGCATTGCCCCTAAACCACCATAACTCCACCACGAAACCCCTTTCCCTCCTCGAAAATTCCCTAAAAACCCCTCCCTCCACCGTTTAAATGCCTCCAACCGCCTTGTATCGACTAAAGTGGAGTCTTTGGTGAATTGGTTGCTCGTTTTATTGGCTGGTGGTTTTTTTGGTTTATTATTATTTTTAAATTTATTTTAATTTTTTCAATTTTTTTTGCCAATTTCATGCTAACACGTGTCAGCCAACTTGTTATAACAAGTAAATTGACCGGTTGGGACCATTAGAAGAAAATTCACCTTAAAGTTGGGATTATTAAAGGGGTTTTTAGAGAGAAGGCTCTCCATTCTCTAAAATGATCTCCTCTGTTTTTCTCTTTTGTGTTCCTCTTTCAAGTTCTCTTCTCTCCTAGGATCTCTTTCTGCTTCTCCTCTCTCTTATGATCCTTCCTTTTGGTTTTTTTTCTTTGAATTAAAGCAAGTACTCCTTGCTCCGCCTCCGCCGCCGCCACGTCGCCTCCAACAAGTTTTTTTAGATCTTGTTTTTTAATCTTGCATGCAGCCCTTTGCCGCCTCCATTTCGATTCTCAGCCTTCCCACCGCTTCTGTTGGTCGGCTACCCGCGGCCTCATCGTCATTCGATCTGCGACATCCGATTTTGGGCGTCCTTGGGCCGCCTTTGTTGTTGTCGGGCTCCACGCCTTCACCACCTCTGTTTGGTCAGGCTTGCGCCGTCGCCTTCACCGCCTCTATATTACCCCCTTCATCGCTCGACCGCCATTTTGATTGTCGGTCATCCTTGTTTGTTTTTGTTTTAATGTTTTTTGCTTTATTGTAGGCTTTTAGCTTCTTAGAGAAGCTTCTAGTGTAGCTTCCTTAAGAAGCTTTGTGATTACACTTTTGTTTGTAATTTTATTTTCTCTGTTTTTTTAGTTGCTCTTGTACTTAATCTACTTAGTCTTTCTTATGATAGGAGACTGGTAGATTCTAATTATCCTTTCTCGTGATAGGGGGATTATTAGGCCGTTTATCTTACCTTTTTATATATATAAAAAAATAATAATCCAAAGTTGGGATTATTTTGGGAGAATGAGGCAAAGTTAGGATTATTCTTGTTAATTTTTCCTTGTTTAAAAGGGATAAATACTGGCGCAGTGGCGCATAGCGCCTATATGTATTTCCATGCATAGGTCATGATAATAAAGTACTAATTCATAGGTAAATAGTACCATTAAATGTTGTAGTGCTATAAATATTTTTCTAATAGTATAAATAAGTATATAAATTGTACATCAATATATTATACCATTGTGAGATATAATAATATTACTAAGACAATCTATAATCTAATGGTACAATATACATGCATAATAGTACACAAAAAAGTACCATTGTAACCATAAAATATACTATTCTGGATGTCAAATGACTTATTTACCCTCCTATTTGCAAACACAAAATATAGGCGCTATGCACCTAGTATTACTCGTTAAATTATGGAATTACATTATCCTGAGCTTGAGGTTCATTGACCACCATCGCCAACACATGGCTTTGTCGGCGATTTACATTTTCCCCCCAAAATACAAGCAAATCACATTCTTCTTCCTCCACCACCGCCAATATTTCTTTATCTCTCCTTCCCTTTCATGGATTTGCCGGCGATTGACCACCTTTGTGACCATGTATTTGCTTGCCTGTAGAGTCGCTACGTCTTACGCTACCGACAGTCAAAATATGAGGCCTCCCTCTGCTCAAACTAAGTCGACTTGTACCCTGAGCCTTCTCGCTCAAGTGAGCATTCTAAGTGACCTTTTTCAGTTTCTTCTCCATCGTCCAACGTTCCTTTGCACGTGGTTTTTCCGGACGACAGTTGCCCTGCTGGGAGTAGGACATGTACCACTACGACTCCTCCTGTTAAAACAGGATCTGGTGGTAGTTAATTGTCCCACTACCAGTGGCGCTTTTCGTCTTTTTTCCTGCGCCGAAATCACCCTTCCTTTTTTAGCCCGTACTGTGAGTGGGATCTTATTTTTGATAGTGTTACCCTCTCACATGTTATGCGACTGCGAATGCACGCTATGCGCCATCAGCACTTATCAGATGAGATTAAAGTAAATGCCCCCGTTGATGCACCTATATATTAGCTCCTTTCCCAACAATGTTCAACCTTTAAACAGTTTTGCTTGGCTTGATGACATTGCTGACAAAGACCGATTTAATCATTATGTAGTGCAGGATTCTCCATCTCCGTCCTCAGTAAAGCCATGAGTCAATTGGCTTAATCTCCTAGAGAGCGGGCTTTCAAGACTGCCAGCCCTTTTATGTGGTTGAGTTGGTAGAGAAAGGTGACTCCTCTTTTTACTTGGATAAGAGGGCTGTTGGTCCTAAGAACTACGTGCTCGACCTTAACTGGCATGAGGATGCAAAACATTTGAAATTGGCTGAGGTGGGTAAGAGTGCTCGTAATCTGATCAACTGAGCAAGTAGTCTCGCAAACGCCAGGTTGCGAGTTAATAACAATGATACATGTGACCATCTAGTTGATGCATCTAATAAAACCATGAAACATCTAAATGGCCCACACGGGGATGAATTGGTCCACATATATCCCCTTGTATACGTTCTAGAAAAGTAATTGATTCAGAATTTATTTTAGCCGGTGATGGCCGAAGTATTAACTTGCCTATTGAGCAAGCAGCACATGAAAAATTATTATGAAGAATCTGCTGGCTCTTCAATGAGTGTCCACATGAATTTTCGATTATTTTTCGCATCATTATTGAACCGGGATGGCCTAACCGGTCATGCCAAACTTTAAAGTCATCAGTAAACTTCTGGTTTACTATAGCATGTGATTCAATTGTATCGATTTTTGTATTGTACAAACCAGTGGAGAATGTAGGGAATTTCTCCATAATAAGTTTATTGCCTTTGAGTTATACTTGTGATTTGAAGGAATTCATTATTTCCTTCACTAATTGTCTCAATATGATATCCATTTTTTCGAATATCTTTAAAACTTAGTAAATTTCTTTGAGACTTAGGGGAGTATAATGCATCAATAATTTCCAATTTTGTTCCCCCTGGCAATAATACATTTGCTCTTCCGGAGCCTTCTATAATTCTTGTACTACCTGATATAGTACTCACACTAATCTCTTTCATCACCAATTGTGAAAAATATTTCTTATCTTTAAGTATGGTGTGAGTGGTAGCACTATCAACTAGACATAAATCTTCACCATTAATTGATGATTGAGCTCCAAAGGGATTCATATTCTAATAGAATTAAAGGAACTAAAATAAGATTCACTAAATCAAATAACTTAAATTAAATAATGAAATATGCCAAACATAAAATGTCCAAAAACATAAAATTGTCCAAAAACAAATGTTCCATAAAGCATAAAGTCATAGTACTACGTTAAAATTCTATAATAAATGCAAGCTAATTACAGAGTTTATTCGCCAATGGCATAATTTATTCAATTATTTTCTTCAGGATTAGGAAAGAAATCAGCCGCTTCCAGGTGAGTTGTATCACCGTAATCAAAATCACCTTCGCCATCCTCGTACACCAAATTTGTTTCCACTTTCTTTCCTTTCTGTTTGATTGATTGTTGATAAAGGTCTACTAAATGTTTTGGTGTGCGACACACACGAGACCAATGGCCTTTTCCTCTACAACGGTAGCGCCATACATTTTCATTTTTATCCTTCTCATTCTTATTTCCATTTTTATTGTCCCACTTCTGGTGAGAGTATGAGTTCCTAAAATGACCACCTCGACCACGATCATGTCCACGTCAGCGGCCGCGACCACGACCTCGACCACGACTGCTGGCGTGATCTCTAGTCTTTTGCTCTTTCCCGCTATGGGATATCACATTCGCTTCAGGGAATGGAGTAGAGCTAGTTGGGCGTGATTCATGATTTTTCATAAATAGTTCATTATTTTGCTCAGCCACAAGAAGACAAGATATCAATTCAGAATATTTTGTAAAACCCTTTTCACGGTATTGTGTCTGCAGGACAACATTATTTGCATGAAAAGTAGAGTATGTTTTTTCTAACATTTCTGCATCCGTGATTTTCTCTCCACATAATTTCAATTGTGATGTAATTCTAAACATGGCTGAGTTATATTCACTCACAGACTTAAAGTCTTGTAATTTTAAATGTAACCAGTCATAACGAGCCTTTGGTAATATCACAATTTTCTAGTGGTCATACCTTTCCTTTAGATTACTCCAAAGGACTTGTGGATCTTTAACAGTCAAGTACTCAGTCTTAAGGCCTTCATGAAGGTGATGGCGAAGGAATATCATAGCTTTAGCCTTATCTTGGCTTGTTGCAGTATTGTTTTCTTTAATAGTATCACCAAGTCCCTTTGCATCTAAGTGTATTTCAACATCTAACACCCAAGACAGATAGTTGTTTCCAGTAATATCAAGAGCAACAAATTCGAGTTTTGCAAGGTTTGACATGATTCACTATAAAGGACGGAATATGGACGAGTGGATGACGGAGCAGTGGAGCACCGAGCACAGGAGGCCGGAGGCGACGACTGTTGGGCAGCCGACAGCAACAACAGGGGTCGGGGTGGTGAACGGCAACAGCAGCAGCTTACGGGATGATATAGATGAATGCAGTGATTTGATTATCTTTGTTACTTTTCTTTTACTTTTTTTTTTTCGATGATAATAGTATTCTGTAGCAATGGTGCTGATAACGTGTTAAATATTAAGGAGAAATAATGAGAGAGATCAAGAAAATTTTATGTGTATTCTTATTCCATCTAATACGGGATATTTATACATGTATATTATCTAGGGTTCCATCATCGGATAAAATCAAATACCCAACTCTAGAATATTCTAGATAATACATGGGATAATAGTCATCCACATCTAATACTTCATAACATTTAGATTATTTTTTTTATTATTTTAATAGTTCCGACGGAAATTTGACGGAAAATCCGTCGGAACTTTCCGATGGAATAAAATCTGTCGGAAATTACTTATTTTCCGATGGAATTATATTCTGTCGGATATTTCAGACGGATTTCGACGGAATATTTGATTTTTTTTTTTTTTGAAACACACAATAGCAGCCCATTTTATTAAAGAAGATCCATTTCCGCGAAAGTAATTATGCTTTGGGGAAAGGAACCGATCGTCCATACTCAACATTGTTTCCAATATCCCATCTCGTCACAAAGTGGGCTATCGTATTAAAGTTACGCTTAACATAAGAAAAAGTACATACATCAAAGGGCAAACTATCGTTTCTAATAATATCATCAAATATAATGTGAATAGGCGCCAAACCACCATCATCAAATTGCGCAGCTTGAATAACATTTATAGCATCCGATTCCACCCAATTTAAGAATAACCCAATCTCCTAGCAAGTTGCAAAGCATATCTGATTGCCAGAGCGAGCCTCAGCATGTTCTGGCACCATTTGTGTGAGCTTTTCGCGTAACAGCAGCAAGGATAGCACCCGTATCATCCACCCCCAAGCTCGCCATACCCCCAGTAGGAATATGAGCATCCGTATTCACCTTGACACAGCCCATAGGGGGGCATTTCCAACCATTAGAGCTGCCAACAGCAGTAGACCAAGCAGCAGGCATAAAAACCTTCTGGGCGTAGGAGTTGTAGTCCATAACCAACCTAAGAAAACCTGCAGCAACCATCACAGGGCTAGGATGCTCATCCTCAAAAATTGCTAAGTTTCGACATCTCCAGCTAGCCCACAGCAGAGTAGCAATTGTCCTCACCGCTTCACATGTAAACTTGCTATTTAACCAAACCCAAAATTCAGCGAAAGAAAAATGGGAGCACCCAGCTAGCTAAAAGTATTTTGTAAAAAAAAAAAAAAAAAAATTCTTTTTTTTTTAACCACTTTAAAAAGCACGATTTTGATTTTAACTATTGTAAATAATTTTTTATTTTTGTAACACTTAAAAAATAAGAGAATATAAAAAGAGATTTTTTTTTTATTATTATTTTTTTATTTATTTATTTTTTTTTTACTTTTACCACTTTAAAGGCATTGCCCATTGCCATGGCACAAACCTAATTTTACTTTTTTCTTTTTTTTTTTAGGCCTAAAAAAATTAATTTTACTTAGTTGATGAATAAGGATTAAGGCCAGGAGAGAAATTATCATTAACCAAATATCATAAGGCGTCAATAATTTACCACTTAAAAAAAGTTTATTTTACTCTCAAATATTAATTATAATTCGAAGACTAGAAAACCAAAAACCACATCATATTAATGAGATTTTCTTAGAAATGTCAAGGATTTTTGTATGCCAAAAACTTTGTTCATTATAACCTCAAAAATCAAAATCTCTAAGAACTCCATCTGTTGCCCTTTTTTCGCTTTCAACACGTCAATTCTTCCTAAAAAGCTCTTATACTTCATATTGCGGCATTGAATTGTTCACTTGGCACTAAGCATCATCAAACAAACAAGCATCTACAACTAACACTTTTTTTTTTCATTCCCAAATGCAAACGCAAACGCAAACCATATTTTATTTCTACTTCTCTCCCTCAAGTCCATTTCATGGCAACCCATATCACCACCCACAAAAGGACAGAGGTAGTTTCTCTCCTCCGTACAGCCCGGAAATTCCCTGACTATAACATAAGAGAATACACCAAACGTCGCACCCTAGATGGTTTCCGACAGAACAGCTCTCTCTCTGACCCGGCTTATATCACCAATGCTTATGCAGATGGTGTCTCTCAACTGGAGGTTGCTCAACGAGTCAACGCCAATCCGTTATCTACTCCTTCCACCCCAAAGTTAAGTTTATCCTTGAAATGAAGCAACAGCCGAAAACGGAAGATCTTCAAGCTAAGATGAATACGTAGTATTAATGATGCTTAGAATATAGTCTTGGTTACCACTCTTACCAAGTTATCAAATTATTATGTAAAACTATATATTCGAGGTTTTTCTTTTCTTTCGAAGAAATATCATTGTAAAAGATCATTTGATCTATGATAATATGAAATGTTATAGAGAATCAACTAGTAATTGCTTTTTGCTGGTATCAATCCAAAGTTAACCAAAATTTTCATTCATCCCAAAATGAGCATCAAGCTAATTAAACGCTACTTGAGGTTACTGTAAACACAATTCGATCCCAGATATATTCTTAAAGAGCTAAATTTGACAAATACTCTAACATGAAGGCCCAGAAAAAGTTATATGAGTAATATTGTACATTTTATACAATGTCACCGAAAGATTGAAATTTATTGTTTACATTATTCGAAAGCTAATGCAAAATCGAATACTGATCCAGTGCAAATATAAACAAATATCAAGGTAGTTAAAATCTCCTGTTTCTCTTCACTATTTTCTTCAACTCTTGACTATCACTTGCCCGAGTACTCCAACCGACAATTAAAGTAGTTATAACATGGTTCTAACAATGAAATTTAACATTTCCTCAACATAAAATATAAAAAAAATTAAAAAAAAATGAAATTTAACAGCGCCATTCTTGGGTTGGGATTACCGTCCTGCAGGCAGAGACTCCAGATCATCATTTTCCTAGTAACCGACGGCCACGTTGTGTAGCACCTCTAACTCTATCTTTCAAGATTTCCACATCATAATCAAGGCCATTCAATGAGGAGTTGTGCCTGAAATGGTTACAACAAATCTCGAGTTAGAAAGATTTTGACAAAACAAAAGGCAGCAAAAACAACAAATGGTGATAAACTTAAGCATTTGGAGAGGGTAGCATTAGCAAGTGTTAACAGCAAATCTCAAGTTCGGAAATAGCTATACGCAAGGGTTAAAAAAAGTAACACTAACCGCTCAATCTCAGACCCCATGTCCTGTGCCATAACCTTCAGCTCCCCTAGAAGATTGCTTAAGTCTGACAGACCGTCATCTTGTTTCACCTTTTCCACCTGTTAGTCTGTTACAGCAAAGATAGCAGAAGAGGATTCACACAATAAGTAGTGTAAGTGCCAAAGGCGGAGTTTTTTAGTTATCACATTGTCCCAATCCCAATAATTAGGAATATAACAAGTTTTTTAGGAGATTAAAAATAAAAATAACCTCTACATAATTGTTAGACCAATCCTATCGTACCGGTATCAAATATCCTAAAAATAGTATATGTGATGTAAATATTGAATCAGGATGAATAGAGCATATACGCTATAGAAACACATACATGTTGATATAATATTAAAACAAAGTTCCTTGGTGAGACTAAAAGCATTTTATAAAGCCCCCAACAAATTCAGAGTAATATTTTCTTACATACCTCAACTTTTTGCAACGCATTTGTGGGTTCAGGAGGTGGAGTCCGCGGCTTTGAATGCCCATTAGACGCTGAGGTCAATCCCAGCCTTTCCCTCTGTTCCAAGTGGCTACCTTTGCTCCAAACAGGATCATCTGTTGAGAAAGAGATATAAGAGGCAAAGCTATGTCTGCGGCTTTTATTTTAGAACATGAGAAATGAAACAAACCTCTCAATACAACAGGGCCTTTAACTGGAGCAGTCTTCTTGGCTTCCAAGTCCTAGAAAACAGCCCCCCAAGACTTCCTAAAAGCTTTTCCCCCTGCAATCATTAAACAGATATTAATCACGGGTCCTTAAACAAAAGGAAATGGTATAATCCAAAATTTCAGTAAAAAGAAAGAACTAGAATCCTAATACATGAATATAATGACAAAAGAAATTATGCAGAAAAGATAACCACCAATTCACCGTGAAACATATACCTTGAGGGAATTACAACGCATCAATATTACTCTTACATTGTTATATGATATATCTTTGAAAGAAAAGGGAAGTGGTCAAACATAATGACTAATAATCACTAGCATGTGATGTGTTAAGTTCATAGGCCATAGCCTGGGACCCAGTTTGTAAACCTAAAGTTGCAGGAGGGTGGAATGTAAAAGATGTTCATCTTTGGAATAAGGCTGCATTAATTAAATTAGTTTGGGATTTGACTCACAAGAAAGATGCTCTATGGGTTAAAAGGGGTAATGCTTACTATATCAAGGGTAGAGATTGGACTTCTATGCCTATTCCTGCTGCTACATCTTGGATGTTGAAGAAAATTTGGGGGTCCAGAGATGTTGTGCAACAGCATGGAGATATGGGGCGCTTTATTTCTGGTCAGAAGTATACTATCAAGAGAATGTATAATGCTTTGAGAAGAGATATGGTTAAAATTCCTTCGTGTAGATTGATTTGTAATAACAAGGCTAGTCCTAAAAGTCTTTTCATTTTGTGGATGGCTATTCTTAATTGACAGTCTATTCAGACTGATGGTTTGTGTGCTTTGTGCAATTTGGAGCCTGAGACTGCTCATCATTTGTTTATTGCTTGTCCGATTTCAACTGAGGTTTGGAGCAAAGTTCTGCAGCTGCAGCATATTCATAGGCCAATATCTCACTGGGCAACTGAGGTTCAGATTGCTGTTAAGATGGGAAAAGAATGTCTTCTGCTGCTAAAGTCTATAAGATTATGTTTGCGTAACAGTTTATAGTATATGGTTGAGTAGAAATAGCAAATCTTTACAAATCGTAGTATTTGTATTGATAGGTTGGTTAAGGACATTGTATTTAGATCTGCTTGTAGATGTTCTACTTTCCGCCTGCTATTTCAGGGTGGGAAAGGCTTGCTTAGACCTATTAATTGTTTGGGTGTTGGTGGTTTGGTGTTTTCAGCAGTTGCTGATTGTTTCTTCCCCTTTTGGTAAATAAATCTCTATTTGCCAAAAAAAAAAAGAAAAGTTCATAGGCGGTTGTGAGCAAGTGATTGCACAGTCTGTGTGTGTGTGTGTGTGAGGAGGGGGATACTGTTGCCTTGGAAGTTTTGCCTTACACTTTCAGTTCAAATCTTCAATGAACATGTAGTTTAGATTAATGGCATAAAATAAAATAAATAAATAAATAAATAAAAAAATCAAGGTAAAACGTAAATCGCAGCGAGCTTATCAAAGATGTATTTATAAAAAGGTTAATATTCAGATAAAAGGGGAGGGGGGGGGGACAAGACACAAAGATCACAAAGCATATTCCTCTGATTCATCTATGAGTCCGGGGGGGGGGGGGGGGGGGGGGGGGAGGACAAGACACAAAGATCACAAAGCATATTCCTCTGATTCATCTATGACAAGATTTTCAACTTCTAATTAAAAACAGATAGACTTTACATATTCAGTGGCCTAATGAACAGGTAACAAAGATATTATGATGTGTGTTAATTAGATCCAAGAGCTACAATTTAGATGTTCTAAACTTCTACTACTTAAGACAGGGTATCTTCTATACACACTCGATCTCAATGGTAATGAACAAAAGTAAGAGAGTCATACCCGACTTAAATCATAGTCAATATGTACAGCCTCATCATGAGTTCTTCTAATTTGTTCACCTTGCTGATGGAGAGTTACTAATGTCTTAGTAGCATCATCTCTTATATCCTCAGCAATCTTCAAACAATTGTCAACAGTCTTGGTTGTCTCCTCAGATTTGTACACGGCATAATTTTCTAGTTCTTCTACATTTTGATTGTCCACACCTCCCGAGTCATAAAAATCATTCTTTTATTGGTTCCTCTGTGCATAGGTGAAGGAGAATTTAGAGGTGGACGAACTCACTTCTTTCTCTCGATCATCAATGTCGTCATCAAAAGGGTTGGTCATGGAAGAATTGGTCACTGAGGAATTTGGCAAATTCTTCAATGCTCCAGAATTTTGTTTTGTAGAGGATCCTTGAGTAGGTGGCTTCTTATCAGACTCATCATCAGAATCAAAAGGGATATAGCTCGCATCACTAGGAGCTTTCCGGCCAGTAGAGCTAGGCTTAGCAAACCTATGTAATGGCGAGTTCTTAATAACAATCATTGTCGAAAACGTATGATGCCTAGAAAAACTACTAAATGGCACAAATCTGGTTACACAAGGCCTGTACAAAGTTTCTGCAAATCATCCCAATACCAAAATGAATAAGCAGCAGAAAACTTCATAAGATGGAATAACCATACAATAAACATGACAAATCAATCACTCAACCCGAAATACAAAACACAAACATCTTAAAATAGAATCTAGTGAATTAATACTCCGTATTGCAATTTCAAAAAGAAGAATCAGTAAACCCTTAAACTTGGCCAAGACAAGATCTCAATTGGATCAGAAGATAAAAACATTCAAGAAAGGTAGACATGAAAGGGATCCCTTTTAACTTTAATTTGAAAATTCTCTAGATTCCATTGACTTACAAAGACCCAAGCTAACAACTTACAAAGCAAGAAAAAACACCAAAAATGAAACTTACACTTCAACTAAGGGCAAAAATCAATTCATAACATCAACAATTTCGACAATTTTCATTATACACCCGGGTGTACTATACATCCAACGCTATATAAAATAAGAAGTATTATTAAACATGTCATATATTTCCAAATCATACTCAACATACATCCAAGAAAAGTAAATTACCCAAAAATTGAGATGAGTTCAATCTAAATTTGAATTATAAAAAGCACTTCAATACAATCACCAGCACTCAGTAACCAATACGATCAAACATTTGATTTAAACTTTAATTTGAAATCGAAAAATTCAATCAACAGTCGAAAATCAAAGCAGTAAACTTCAATTACTTCCATTATAACATCATGCTGCTTATTTACAAGTTAAGAGATCGACAACAGCAGAAAAACCCAGAAATAAAAATGAAGAATTGCAAATACCCAGAAAAAATCAAGACTTAAAAAGTAAATCACATCACTTTAGTTACTCATTCAACCAACATAATCAAGAAAATATGAACTCGAGCAAAAAAATAAAAGAAATAATTCGTATAAAAGTACCTGAAAACTTGTAAGAAATAAAATGGGTCAGTGAAAAAATTGGAGGAAAATTAATTGGGGATTAAGAAAGAAGGGATTAAGGGAAGGCTTAATAATGAAGAAAAATTGGAAGGGGAGAGAAAATTAGAGTGAAAAATGCAGGAAGTAAGGAAGAAATTGCCCGTTATTTTAAGAACACGGCTTTTCTTTCTTCCAAACTTACTGTGGAAAATTGGGGTAGTTTGATTTTTCGGTTATTTCATGAAATGCTACTGAGTAATCGCAAAATTCACCAAATGTCATTCGACTTTTCAAAATTCACCAAATGTCACCGAGTTTTAACAAAATTCACCAAATGCCATTAATGACTTACATCCGTTAGTGGACCCCACCACTTGCCACGTGTCACTTTTTGATTGGTCCGTTTTACAAAAAAAAAATTAATTAAACAAAAATTATAAAAAAATTAGTTAAAAAATTTTAAAAAAAATAAAAATAGTAAAATACTTTAAAAAATTAATAAAATAATAAAAAAAAGGATAACAAAAGAAAAATTGTTGCCACCACCAACCTACCGTCGGCCAGCCCAAGAAGCCGCCGCCGCACCCCTTTGCCGCCGGGGCTAGCACCAGCAGGCGCGCCGGCGACCCCTCCCCTAGCCTTATCCCGTCGCGACCCCCTCCCCTAACCCATTGCGGCCCCTTCCCCTCCCCTTTTTCGTCACAGCCCCCTCCCCCCTTCCCCTCCCCTTTCTCGTCGCAGCCCCCCTCCCCTTCTTCTCCCCCCGTCGCGGCCCCCTCCCCTTTCCCATCGCGACCTACCGGCGAATCCCACAGACACCCCCTCCCCAGCCCCCACTGAAATTCGACCCAAAAAACCCTAGCCCCACTGAATTCCGACCCCAAATCCCTTAGCCACCCCTGAGTTCCGACCCCCCTCACTAAGCCGGCACGCCTGCCGGTGCAAGCCCCGGCGGCAAGGGGTGGTGGTGGCTAGGGTTTTGGGGTGGGCAGGGAGCCGAGCTCGACGTTAGGGAGGAGGTGGTGGCTGGCCACCTCTTTTTTTTTAATTTTTTTGTAATTTTTTTTTTAATTTTTTTTTTAATTTTTTTTTTACTATTTTTAAAAGTTTTTAATTTTTATTTTTGTTATTTTTTTAATTTTTTACAAAAATTTTAATTTTTTTAAAAAACGGACCAATCATAAGGTGGCACGTGGCAAGTGGTGGGGTCAACTGACGGACATTGACGGTCAACTAACGGAAATGGCATTTGGTGAATTTTGTTAAAACTCGGTGGCATTTGGTGAATTTTGAAAAATCAGATGGCATTTGGTGAATTTTGCAATTGCTCAGTGGCATTTCATAAATAACTGTTGATTTTTTTATTAAAATAGTTTGGTTGAACAAATCAAATATTTGAAGATTGGGGCTTTCCTTTTTGGGCGGACTAAACTAAACTTAATCCATTTATTTTAGTTGGACAATGTCAAATAAGACTAAGAGCGTGTCCAATTATTTTATTTTTTATTTTTTTGTTTTTAATTTTTTTTTTTACATGTTGGGTTTAAAAGTTTGAAAAAATAAGCTAAAAGAAATGATAAATGGATGGTGTGCTACCAAAAAAATAGTGGATTGCTAAACATCGCCCGCAAATCTCCACATAAAGCCCACAAAATTCACTTGATTTGACAATATTGCCCTTGACCTAAAAAAAAAAACACTCACACTCTCATCGCTCACACTCTCATCGCTCATCTTCTTTCAACATCTCTAAAAAAAAAAAAAAAAAAAATTCAAACTACGGCAATGACGAGGCGGCTAGGCAAGGAATTGGCGGCGGCGGCGGAGGGAAGGAGGTCTCAAGGAGGCAAGGTACAATTTCTTAAAAAAAAAAAAAAAAAAAATGAAAACCACCGTGACGGAGGGGGGGCGCCTTGGCTGGACGCCCAGCCAGTGGTGGTGGCGCCAGCTGCAGACGCCGCAACCAGTGGGCTGGCGCCTGGGCTGGACGCCGTAGCCACGGTTGTGGCGTTTTTTCAAGGCGCAGCAGCCGTGGCTACGGCGTCCAGCCCAGGCGTCAGCCCACTGGTTGCGGCGTCTGCAGCTGGCGCCACCACCACTGGCTGGGCGTTCAGCCAAGGCGCCCCCCCCCCCCCCCCTTTTTTTTGTGTAATATCTTTTTCAATTGTTTTTATATTTTGTTGTTTATTTTTATAAATTTTTTCAATTTTGTTGTATTTTTTCTATGTTTATATTTTGTTTACAATTATTTGTTTGTTTTATTTGTACATTTTTATTTTTATTCTCTATTTCAATTTGTTAGTACATTTTTTTGTTCATTTGATATTGTTTTTGGTTAGTTAATTTATTTTAATTTTTATTATTGATTTATAAAGTCTTAAAAGGATGCTAGACAAAAATCAATATAAGTTCAGTAAATTATCAAATAAAGCGACTACACCTAATTGAAAACCAAAACTAAATTGGGAATGAATTATTTATGTTTATATATATTCTTATGTGTTGGTTTTATTTCCTTTCTTAGTGTATTTTTTATTCTATTATTTTTATTTAAGTGTTTTGTTAATTTCTTTATTATGTTAATTTGTTAGTATGTTTTTAGTTTATTTGATTTGGGTATTGGTAGCTATTTTTCGTATAATTTTTTGTATGTTTATATATTTTTAAATTTTTTGTAGAATTCACTGGGTCGTCATGGTGCGGGGAAGAATGTAGAGCTTCTTAGTAGAAGCTATTCAGTGGAGAGGTCGGGGCATAGACATGTTAGATCCCGTGGTATTTCGGCCTCGGCTCGTAAAGAACGGATCCACCGTCGGGATGAGGATGACAATGACGATGATGATGCTGAGGAGGGTGACCAGGAGGAGGAGCAGGAGGAGGGCGCATATGAGGATGAGGATGTGGACGATGGGAGTGGACCGTATGATGATTACGGTCCATTCAGTCAGAGGGTTGATGACATGTACGAGACACATATGGTGGAGGTGCGTAAGGGTAGGGGTGGTAGGTTTGTTAGTAGATCTGGCACATCATCTGCGTCCACTGTATCTGGGGCAAGCAGGAAACGGTCGAGGGCCGTTAATGATTCTTGGGTTGTTAGGAGTGAGGTGCCCGGTGGGCCTGTTGACGGGAGTGTGATTCCTAGCTTTCTAGGACACATAGCTGCCCGTATTTGGGAGGACCAGGAGAGGCCTTCAGTTACGTGGTTGTTGAAATGTCATACCCGGGAAAAGACTTGTAGCTTTTTGCGTACATGGGCTGAGGCTTGGCCGGCGGAGAGCGAGATGTTCGAGCGACTGGAGGGCACTTGGGTGAATCACGTTCCTGCCACCATGCACGATAAGATTGACAGTACGCTGATCACGGCTTTCGTTGAGCGATGGCAGCCGGATACAAACTCTTTCCACCTTCCGTTCGGTGAGATGACGATCATGTTACATGACGTCGAGGCCATTCTGGGGATTCGTGTTGAGGGTAAACGACTTTGTGCTGTGGCTGATGCGGATCAGGCAGATTTGTTGGCGGAGTTGTTGGCGGTGGACAGGGATGCACTGTACACCGAGGCGCTTGGTGTTTGGGAACACGGCGGTGTGAAGATCGCATCCGTGTTGCAGCGGTGTTTGTACCCCAGTGCACGTAGGACGCACGACGCACAGCTGAGTGCTTATGTTTTTCTACTCCTCGGATGTACCTTGTTTCCGGATAAGAGCGGCGGAAACAAGCTCAGGCCACGCGACATAGTAGAGGCGTGTGACCCCGACAGTGTAGGCCAGTTTTCCTGGGGATCGGCTACGTTGGCGTATTTGTATCGCCAACTAGGATTTGCGAGTCGGGCTGACGCGGCAGGTATCACTGGGTGTCTGACTTTATTGCAGACCTGGATATACGAGTACTTTCCTGCATTGCGACCACATCGTGACCCGTTTCCTATTGATGAGGGGATGCCGCGTGCTTGTGCGTGGAGTCCGCGCTCGGAGAAGAAGTCCGTTGACCGCCTCCGATCGATACGGTTGTTGCTCGACAGGCTGTCCCCCTTAGAGGTAACGTTTATAAATTGTTTCTACATTTTATTATATGCACATATTATATTCATGTTATTAAATTTTAAAACTATGTGCAGGTGAACTGGATGCCTTTCGGCCCGAACCCTAGTGTTAGGGTACCCAGGACCTTGTACACGGGACTCATTCAGTATCGTGAGATCGTCGAGGCGTACATGCCCCAGCGTTATCTTCGCCAGCTTGGATTTGTCCAAGTTGTCCCTCCTCCCCCGGCATGCCCGATGAAGGCGGTCCGACCTGCATCGTCGAGGGACTACGTCGTGCAATGGCCGGATATCATGACTGGGACGTGGGACCAGTTTCCGATGGTGGCCCGCTTATGGACTGCGGAGTTGCAGAGGCCGCCCTCTGGGGTTCCTCCCATGTGTGACCACTACTACATGGAATGGTTCAACCGGTATTCGCACCCGAGGTTGATCGCAGATCTCGACCACATCGATGATGATTATGTGCCACCGCCTACTGCCATGGAAGCGGTATGTCTCATAAAATATTTATCGTTGTTTTTTAATTAAGTTTTATATGTTGTTATTGTATTTCATCTTTTATTTTTTGTTGTATGCAGTGGATGGGAAAGATAATGCAGGACGTACAGAAACTCTCTCTGGAGAAGGACAGCATGAGTGCAACAGTGAGAGCTGCTGTTGATAGTCTGGAACAGACCCTTGCGCATTGGGAGTCGGCGTCGAGGAGGGATTACTGATGGTTTTGTCATTTTATTTATAGAGCACTTTAAATATTATCGTTTTAATTTATTAAATTGGACATTATGTTTTAAGTTTGTAACATTTTAGATTGTTCTTTTAGCTTTCAACTTTGACATATTATCATTGCTGTTTTTAAATTTTGACATAACCGTTCGTGGATCCGCGCAACTTACCCATGCAACATATAGAATGCAGTAAGCAATACAATATAAAAAATTAATGTTCTCATTAAAAGAGCAACGTACAAATAAGGTTACATAGGAAGAATGTAAACATGAAAAACTAAAATGCAGCTAGGGTGTTCCATTCGTGGATCCGGTCATGATATAGCGCATCCCAACCCTCTACGCTCGCTGTCCGAATGGTGTACCACCGAGGTATAATCGGTGGCACTGGAAAATCGGATGACATGTCTAGTCGGATGAAATGTCTGTATGACGACCCAAGAAACGCAATAGCTACCTCTCTGACCGGTGTGGTGACAGTCTCACGCGAACGCCAAGGGAGAACCGTGGTACAAGGATAATAAGCTTAACTATGCAATCCCAGCCCGAAATGCATGACTGCACACTTGTAAATGTTTGCAACGGCAAACAGATCTAGGGGCGCGTCAAAATAATGATTTTGACCGCAAGGTTCACCTCCCCACCGGATACGCCGCAGAGCGCCATCCAAGTCATCCTGGTACACATGACGATAAACATTTCGGTTAGAGGCAATTTCGCTGTACATCAACTGACGCACCAAACCGTAGTTGTCTTCGCCCATTTGAAAAACATCATCCACGACCCGGAATCCGCAGTTACCATCTCCGACTACATCATTCCACCCTTCCAAGTACGGCATGATGATCGCAGGTATCCTGTCCTTGTACGGAAACTGATCAACATCGTTTCTTCCTATTCACCATATAATTAAACACAGTTAAGAAGGCAGGAGTAACCTTATAAACAATGTGCAATGCAAAAAACCAAAACGTACCAGTTCTCAGGGGCATATTCACAGACGATGAAGATTGACTACGACTAGATGACGATGTCCGACCACGTGCACGACCACGACCAAGACCACGTATATACTCAAACGCACTCCTGTTCCGCCGTTGCCGACCTCGAGGACGGTCAACTCCTTCGGGTTCCTCAAAATCTAAGGTAGACGTGTGGAACATGTCATGAAGTACATGAGTAGCGTCACGAATAATAGAAGGATGACTGGAGGACACTCGGTCGTACATCGAACGAAACTGCTCCAACTCCTCCTGTTCACGGTCGGCCGTTTGAGTATCTGCATGCTCACCAATAACGAGCGTCCGCCAGAATGAATGAACCTGATCAACATGTAACGACGCCCTTTCTTCTGTAATAAAGCGGTGAATGGTGCATGCGCAAGGTAATCCATGAGTTACTGAAATAGCACACCCGCACCGAGCATACACTTTGTCAGCCAAGTCCCTCATCCTGTTCAGCTCAGTGAGAATCAACCCCAAGCAGTAGTGCGACACACGACCATGGAGAATCTTAAATATGAAATGGCTATACATCGTACCATGTCGTCGTCTGGAGTCCTCTAGAGAGTTCCTGATGCCGTTCTTCTGAGTTTCAATTGACTTGTTAAGTCTATCGAACAGTGTATCCAAAGCAGCGGTCGATGAATCAATCCAGTCCTTGGTAGCTCTATGAGCGCTCTCAACTCTACATGTTGTAGTGTTCCCGAAATGAAGTACCTGGTTTGTCCAATATTTGACAAACTTTTCCCTGTGAGGGACCCATTGCTGCATCACATAGTCCACCAGTGCCGGACACCACTGGTACGAATCCCTGAAGTTAGCCAATTCTCGCTCGTACGCTTCCTCTGTGGTAGCCTGTAGGATCTTCTGCCACTTACCATTCACCAATCTCTCTGCCATTTCCAAATTCTTGTTGAAAAGGTTGTAGGCTTTCACTTTCACGCAGTTGTTGATGTGCCATGTGCACAATAAGTGCTTCGATTCTGGAAACAGCTCTGCTATGGGGGCAAAGAGACCTCCCTCACAGTCACTGACGATGGCTGCTGGATGAACATTAGGCCCGATGAATTTTAACAGTGACTTACCTCGTTTTCCGTCGACGACGACGTACCTCCGGCGTCCCCCGCATCTCCGGCCTGCCCTCCGGTCTCCCCCGGCGAGCCAGTACGGCTCCACATTTTTTAAATCGAGATTTGTTCAATTTTAGAAAATGGGCATAATTGTCACACCAAGTATATTTGTGGGCTTTATATGGTAATTTGCGGGCGATGTTTAACAAATCCCAAATATATGATGTAGAGGTAGCAAAAATCAATTTGACGTGATTCGAAAGTGATCTGATCCACATTTTGACTTGCATTGGCATAATGAATTAGTATAACTCAAATCGGAAATACACCCAACTCGGTCACTCAAATTGACTCCTCTAGTATACATTAGTTTTTATGAAAGTTTGAAAAGGTTGAGTGGGTGTAAACGTGTAAAATAAAAAGGTATACGAAGTAAAAGAGGTACTCGTAAAATAAACAAATTGGGTGAGTTTGAAAAAAAGTGAGGAATGTGTAAATATTGTGTAAAAAAAATTAAAAAAAAAAAAAAAGGTAAGAGAGAGTAACTTAGGGCGCATGATTTACAATTTTTTCAGTTATGCAAAAAATTATACTCCAACTTCCAAGCTCAATTCACTTCATTGTGGAGCATCTTTGTGGTGTGAACATCAAATTGAAAAAGAAAATGTTGGCGAAAAATTTTCTCTCTTATTTTCTATCTAATGTGTCTCTTGCTCGATTCTCTCCCTATCATTTGATGTCAAGATATTGACAATGAACGCGGATTATAAAATGTGAACATCCTCGTCAAGGATTGGGTGTGCATTTAACATGATGTTTTGAGCTTTGACTTACTATTTAATAATATAATTAACAAGAAAACTTAAATTAATTATAAGTAACTTCAATTATTTCCCAACTATTAACATATATACAAAGATAAAAAAAAAAAAAAAAATAAACAAAAAATAAACTCCTAACATCCTTGGGTATGAATCCCTCATCCTTCCAAAACCAAGTTGCATGCTTATTTTAGTTTTTTTTTTCCCCCCTGACTTTGATCATTACCAAGTCAAGCAGGATTATATTGACTTGATAAACGATGGCTAAGCTTCCATCTACTAGAACACAATGATTTTTTGTAAATTATGTATGCTTACAAGTCACAAACTTCCCAGGCATCTTATGTATCCTTCCAGATAATCAACCTCGTTCCTTTTCAGTGAATACAACAAGCCATATTAACTGACAGTGGACCATAAGCCACTGAAGTCAAAGGCTCAAATCATCCTGCATCTAACAAATAAAACTGTACTCATCACACTTCCTTCTATGCAATGAGATCATGTTGTAATATGCAGGACATAATTCACTGCAAGCCTTGATCGTATTATTCTTCAAAACGCTTGAACCAATTGGTTATGGTTTGGGCGAGAACTTTGGTATCATTCAATGAAGCAGTTTTTAGGCCTTGAGCGATAGCATCTACAGGTGTGTAGAGGTCACCCACTTGCCATTTTGGATCCTGAGGATGACAATATCCAATTAAGTAGTTTTCAGACGAGCTATCCCAACTCAAAAGTGATGACATTTAAAGACTCGAGGAGCTTGTTGTCAATTTCAATCAGTAGTCAGCAAAAGTTACAGGTAGTTATCTTTGAGTTCATTCCATGTTTAGATTCATTAATCTTTGCCCTTCTTAACAAGAAATCTTCATAAAAAAATTTTTTGAAAGGGAATCATCCATGGTAACACTGTACTACATAGGCAATTTTCCAAATTAACCGACTAATTTGACATTCTCCAAAGTAATTCTCAACTCAAATATTAAAGTTGACATAGCTTTGATTTTTCGAATTAGTACGTACAATGGAGAATGCAAACAAGTTAGTGTTGATCTGGAATTTGGCCATAGTTCAGGGTCACCACTCACCATGGAAAATTTCTAGAGAAGGAAATAAAAATTTATGTGCTCTTCCCAAAGTCATTTGAACTGTGAAGAAACTTGAATTTTAAATGAATATTGAATATTACCTGTATGCATGGTGTAAGGTGGTTACCACTTAGTTGGAGCTTATGAAATGTACCACCAATGGAGTTAACACGTGGCTACAGAGTCTCTTCGAGAGATCAGTCTCGTCAATAGTATCAAAACTAAACTTCACCTGAGATGGACACTCTACTGGAATGTAAAATTGTAAATGACAAATTTATGCGTTTAAAGATGACAAGGGAACCTTAACCTACCAGTAATGTGTGTGGGACGTTGTATGAACTTTTGCAACGTTTCACGATTTTCTGCAGGTGTTGGCTTGAACTCTGACACTCCCTGTCTAACCTGATCAGATCATGCAAAATTAGGAAGCAAAATCTTAGATCTGGAATACCAAAATTTGTAATGGAATAGTATTCTGGTATTCTGAAACCAATTTAAATACAAGAGGAATGGAACCTGCAGATGATTAATGATTTAAACAAAATGCATACTTCAATCATGATGAATACCTCATTTAGCACTGATGGCAATTGATCAACAAATTGAGTAACTGAAGAAAACAACTCGGCATCAGTCTGAGCTACTACTGCTCCAGCTCCATCTAGTAACGCCTTCCGTGCATCTCCTATATCAATAAAAAGAAAGGGAATATAAATAACAATCCTTAATAAGAAACCTCAGACTCTTAATTGACTTGTGCTAAGTGCTAACTACTTCAAATAAACAGAATAACAGCAAAGTGCAAAAAGGATGACGAGATCAAGAGAAAAGATAGCCGTTATGGCCTGAAATACTTGTGAGAAATGTTATGAGGATGGGGCATCAAATATCTAAAACATAACTAGTACCTTAACTAAGTGGAGAAAATCAGTCACACAACAAAGATAATCCTTGCAGTCATGAACATACTGATAATTTTCTCAAGTGGTACTCAGAGTACTTGTGCTCAATGAGGCTGATTTAATGGACCAAAGGTAGCTCAAAAGTTCCATGTAAAGGCTGAATCCATGACCAGGATAGTCCTTCAAGTCATAGTCATAGTCATAGTCCAAGTGGTTATAATACTCGTTAAGGCTGATCCATAGACTGATAGACCAAAATACCTTGAAAATTTCATGGCATTAAGGTAGCAGCAAAACACATGAAGTTAATTAGGTCTGAAAACGATCATATTAATAAGCAACTTCTCTGACAAACATTTATTAGAAAGTGCTACAGGAGCACCCCATGCAATAAGTTTTTCAATGCCTTTCCCAGCTTTACAGGATTTCTACAATTCTACATACAAGCCAAATCGAATTGTGATTATGCCTACAGTGTCACATTTCTAGTATCCAACTAGTCAAATTGAGGGCTGTTCAGTAATCTGAAATGGCCTGTTCAAAGTTGATTGGGCATGAAATTCCAAGACAAATTGGACAAGATATAAACACTCTTTGGTTTTGCCAAAAGCCGGCGAACTTTGTAAAACACTAAATCATAGAGGTGTTCATGTAAGTTGTAACATTTCAACTGTAATAATGACCTAGTTACAGTCAATCAATCAATCAAAGCCTTAATTCCATAAGTGGGGTCGGCTACATGAACCAAAAGTGTACCCACCATGCCTAGTTACAGTCCTGTTTCATAATTTAAATGGATTCAGACATGGGCCGAGAACCCACCATGTCTTGAAGAAGGGTCCCTTATTCAAATAGTCTACACATCAAATACTATTAAGTAGAATTAGCTAATCTTCATCTTCATTGGGCCAAAGCAACATATGGTCTAAATGCGAATGCAAGACACCAGTATTAAATTGAACCTATCACAATAACATACAGACAGTAGTAATAAACAAAATTTACAGGTTATTTAGCTAAGTGGAATTCCCTATATATCGTAATATTTAAATCTTGTTAATGTATTAAGAAGTACAGTCCATAAGGTGCAAATGCAAGATCAAATCCTAGTTTGCTGTCATAGATGATCAGAGACAGAGCCTGGGAGGATATAGCTATCACTTACAGAATACAAAAGTTGAACTAGCATGTTTCCAAATCTACAAAAATATTGCATATGAAGTCCAGAAGAAATTATTAATACTACCTGATACACTAGCAGCCATTGAAAATATTGGAGTCGTTTCCACCATTGGCATAACCTGACTCATCAAAGAGCCCAACTGCAAAATATATACCACAAGTTCCATCAAGAGAACATATTAACTACCAAAGGTGGAAAGCTCGTGTTATTCCCCACTATGCCATGCATGCAACACTACACCAAATTGTGAGACATACAAGGACAGTCAGGTACAGTTCCATGAAAGTCTTTAAAAAAACAAAAGGGCAAAAATCTGCATGTCTACAAAATACAACATATGAGGTCAAATAGAGCAGACTTACAGACATGAGCTTGATATTGGTTATCAATTATCACTGAATTCCAAAACATGAGTAATTATTCCTTGACATAGAAGGCCAAAAGCTAATTCTTTATTTCAAATGCTGCTTCATTGTCAGAAGTCACAAACAATAATTCACTAGATTCCAAGTCATAATGATCATCATTGGATAATATGATAATGACAAGAAAAACAAATTGAAAGGGAAAAGGCGAGTGTAGACCTTCGACACATTAAACAATAGTAACTGAGTACCCAAAAGGCTTAACATCCATGGTTTTGCACTATAACAGAGTCTCAATTGGCTTTTAGATCTGCAATTTAGTGATGTGAACAGTATCATCACTGAGGATCAACCAAGCGACCCTGGCAGCAACTATTATCACATGTGAAGAAGCCTAATCCCTAATCCAAAGACCTAGAATCCGGTTACAAATATTGAAAGCATTCAAGCACAAGAGTTTGCATAGAAAATTTTGACTTGGTTAGCATAGATTATACTGTGGGGATTGGGGAAACCA
This sequence comes from Chenopodium berlandieri, assembly GCA_034703905.1. Classification (NCBI taxonomy): domain Eukaryota; kingdom Viridiplantae; phylum Streptophyta; class Magnoliopsida; order Caryophyllales; family Amaranthaceae; genus Chenopodium; species Chenopodium berlandieri. Next base: position 62,030,056 of record CM068285.1, on the reverse strand, counting down.
GAGAGCTTTTACATAAGTACCTGATCCCTAAGAGCAGCTGATACTCTAGCTAGACAAAAGCAAATGGAAACTAAGAATATTCAGCTGTATTATAAATTTTAAATGATACTGAGATACTAAGCACAAAGTATGAGTTAGCAAAACTATTACCTGCTCAAAGTATGGCACTGCCTCTATTGCTGACCAGTTGTTGAACGAAACTATGGCATTAGCCTTCCACAAGAGATACATACTTCGTCACATTGTGCAAAATGCTGAAGTTAATACAGATTATAATTTACAATTTTCTTTTCCCTACATGCTACAAGTTCATGAAATCAAAATTCCTGCTCAAATATGCCAAACTCCTGCAGAAAATAAGAAGGTAAGAAAGCAAGTAACCTTTGGTACTTTGTCAAAAAAGTAGCGTCCTGTCAGAACTTGGAGAAGTGCTCCATTGCTGCAGGGCATTTAAAGAAAATAAGTGATCAGTGGAGAAGAACATGGGTTTTTTTTTTTACCGGCAGCAAGTCAAGCAGCCACCAATTTAACTATGGTCAACAATCTCTAGAAATGTAGTGAGAATGAGATAGCATTAGTATCCAACAAGTGTCTCATTCAACCTAATTTTCTGGCACAGGTTTCATTTGGTTAACTGGCAAATTCAATGATTGAAACATTCCCAGTCTCCAAAGGTTGACAGAAGTATACTGATTAAAGGTATCAACGCATAGCATTCAACACTGATGGTAAAAAGTTATATGTTCATCAGATTGAAGGCCAAAACAATCGATCAATCACAGAAACATGACATAATCCTTTATCTACTGACAGTTACAGAACAAGAAACCAAAGGATGAGTGTGGACATAATGATATAAAAATACACCAACACCACATCCACCGCTATCTAGGAAACCATATATCCATGTTTGGTAACAAGCTGAAACTAGATTGCTCAAAATTTTGTTGAGATCACAACTTCCAGAATCACAAAAGAAAGAAAAGATTGTTACTTAACCGAGGACTAGTGGCATGTTCCTATCATCCTATGCCAGAAGCGGTAACTTGCAAATGTCAATCAATAAGCAAAGCATGAGCACAAGGCTGAAGAACTATAAAAGCTAAAACCGACCTGTGGCCGACAGAGAAAATAGGAAGGCCAACAAGCTGGGAAGCTTCAAGTTTCGCTTCTGACAATCCAGAAGTGAGAAGGATATCCAAGCAGGCATTAAACCTGCTTAGCTGCATCGTCATGATTGAATGTCACATGATAAGGAACTAGCACAACAAGATACCCTTCCTTCGCCAATAACTCAATCAAATAGCTGAAACAAAAACAAAAATCACAAAGAACAGTAACACTCAGTATCCAAGCTTTCTCTCTCTAGCAACAAAAGCAATAAATTCACAAAATTAAATCCGAAAATCAAAGTCCCAAATGCCACTTACACATGTATAACGCAAACAACTCCTTACATAGCTCAACTAAACAGCTGAAAATAAAGGGAAAACACCCCCCCCCCCCAAACACACACACAAGAATATGAGCAATCATGTACACTAAGGCCATGTTCACCTTATTTCCACTTATTTCAGGGTTAATAAGTTCAGATAACTTCAAATAAGGGTTAATAAGGTAAGATAAGTTCAGGAAAAATAAGTTTAGATAAGTTCAGATCTACCCAAGTTTAATTTATAACTAAAATTAGTTCAAATAAGGGCTAATAAGTTCACATAAATAAAAATCACGTGAATAGAACGCGTCCTAAAGAACGAATGCCAACTAATTTAGTTCATCAAAAACCTGAGGACAAAACCTGAGCTTTCGAATCAAATCTAGTCTACATCACTACCTTAGATGGCTCCCTATTTTAAACTCTATTCCAAATTGCTGATCCATTAAAACTCCATAAACAACATAAATCACCATCAAATGCCCAAATGCTAATATCCAATTAAATAGAATTTGATGATGAAAACTCCAAAAATAAAATCCATAGTAACAGAAATCAAACCTGTAAGTGACATGAGAAACCTTCCCAATAAAAGCTCCACCAAGAAACTTAATAATTGCACGAGGCTTCTTATAATTTGGAGCAGGAATTACCAAGCAAGTATCAACCATAATACTCCCATTTTTTTATCAAAGTTACCAAATGATGTAGATGAAGAAGAAGAAGAATAAGAGTTGGTTCTGAAGCTGATTTTGCTTCTTTCTCTCTTCAAAAACCCACCACCAGAAACCAGCTTAGGTGCAGAAAATTTGTGGGGTTGATTATAAATTGGGTTTAATTTCCATGAAAAGGGGGCTGATGAATTTTCTGGGGTTGTAAAAATTGGGGATAAGGTTGATTTAAAGGGAGAGATGAATTGTGTTGCCAATCCTTGCCATTGGTTGGATTTGTTCGACCTTGGAAGTTCGATTAGAAAGAGTTTCTTGAAAATTTGTGCTGTTAATCAAGTTATACTACTGGTAGAGTGGTAGTTAGGGGTGAGCAAAGATCCAGGGTATCCGGTACCGGACTCGGAACCAGTTAGGACCCACCGGGTCCAGACCCAGAACCGGTCTCACCGGTTCCGGGACCGGGTCCAAAATTTTGGACCTGGTTGTAACCGGTTCCGGTTCCAAATCCTAAAATTTTGGATCGGTATCCACTGGGTGGATTGTTTGTATTTTTAAGAAACTAAAGAGTTATGTACAACCCATTTTAATTTCTAAACCCAATTGCTTATAAAACTCTCAACCCACTATCAAACAAAATCCTAAAACTTCTAGATTTTTCTCTCGCTCTACTATACCGGTTACCCAACATATATTGTACAAAATATATTTAAAAAAACAAAAATATGTTGTATGTAACTAATTAGTAAAATAAAAAATAATAATATTAATATTTAATATAATTGAAATAGCTTAATGTATATAAAAATATAAGTATTAAACGCTAAAAGTAAAAATAAACCAAAAAAAATATTATGATTTGTATTATATTTCAACACTTATATATATAAGTGGGTACCCGAAATCGAAACCGGGACCCGGTGGAACCAATTCCAATTCCTAAATTTTAGGACCCGGTTGTACCGGTTCCAAATTTTAGGACCCGGTCCCAACCAATTCCGGGTCCGGATCCTAAAATTTTGACCGGGTACCCGGTTTGCTCACCCTTAGTGGTAATAGTGTATGTAGTATACTAGTATTAGTAGTATTAGTTAGTTATCTGGGGAGCCGTGATGGACCGCTACCCGATATGGACACCTGTGTCCAATATCAGGGCAGTACAGTAATTTCCTCCTTAAAGTTGTCACAGTAACTGGATAATGTTACTGACTGTAAAAACAAATAGATATCCTCTCTCTAGATTTTGCCGCTGTAAAAAAACTCTTCATTTTTCTCTCTCTAAAAACAAGTCACCGGAAATCTCGTCGAAAAACTTTTCAAAATCCTTGCGCAAAACCTAGCTTAAACTTAGCAAAGTGTACGAAATTCAGTGAAACAGCTCTTTCAATTTCTTTAGCGACGAAGGAGTGTGGTCTAGAGCAACAAAGGAATCATAGTTGAGCGCGTCGTCAACAATTGGATTTGAGCGAGCGGTTGAAGGAATCAACAGTTGCGAGGTCAGGTAAAATAGATATACGAAATTTGGGTTTTGTTCACATTTTTGATAAACAGGAATTGATATACGAATTTAGGGTTTTGTTAATTTATTTTCAGTTGCAGGTGGTAGAAGTAGAAGGGGTGGTAGAAGGGGCGGTCGAAGGGGTGGAAGAGGAGGTGGACGTGTGGCGAGTGGTTCAACTGATAAGGTTAGCGATGCTAAATAAAGTAATTGTGAACTGTTTCCATTGAAATCGAAAGCTATTTGTAATTTCAATAATTGTTCCAGTGCTTGTATGTTGTCCCTCAAATCCCTGAATATAGATTGGTAGTTTGCATGATCTAATTAGGCGAAAACCCTAATTATGTTGGTCCCTCAATCCCTGAATCAATCTGTATTGGTAGTTTGCATGATCTAAATTGATGGGTAAAACCCTAAATTGATGGGAATGACATCGAGCCAATATCTGTGTGGTTTTGAACTTAGTTGGTGATAAGTTGGTGAAGCATGTTAGTTTTAGTGAAAATTGTTCATTGGTGAAGCTTGTAAATAAGTGAAGCATGCAAATTGTTTGAGTCAAATTTATTAGTGATTTGATGTGTTATTGTGTGAACATGATGATTTGAATTTGTTAAGGATTCGCACACACTAGTTGTTAACTTAATGTGATTGTAATAGATATGTGAATCGAAAATGCAGGACTATGATGAATTTGTTGAGTCTTATGTTGATGATGATTCTAGTGGGAGGGATTTGCCGAAGTTGTGTAAAAAACTTGATAATGTCGTGTATAGGGTGAGTTCTGAATTTCTTTTGATGCGTGTGTTGTAATTGGTTTGGCATTGTGGAGGAGGTGAATTTTATTTAAGGTTGTATGTGTAGGACAGTACACTTACTGAGGGTAATAAGATGAAGCAACTAGGCAAAGTCATTCACAGATGCGAGGAGGAGCTGAAAAGGGTAAAATGCCTTGGTAGTTGTATTAAAAAATTCAGTAATTTCTTATGTATTTTCTGATTTCTTATGTAATTTCTAATGAGCCTGAAAATGTTAATTGTCGCATGGAGAGTTTCGGTATAGTTATTAATGGATTCTACGAAGAAAAAAAAAGGAAGATAGTGAAGGAGATGGGATTTGCTGGGTTGTATGCATTAGTTGGCAGGCAGCTTCCGAGGGAGTTGGCTTATTGGCTTGCGACGAGGGTTGATGTACCCTCTAATTGCTTGATTACTGTTGATGGCAAAAAGTTTCCATTCGACCCTGTCCAAGTCCATTGAGTCCCTGGCATTCCTAAGGGGCCCAAGCCGATTCCGAAGAAAGCAGTCGATGAGGACATGAAACATTTTGTTCAAGGTGTGGTTAATCAATTCAGTTCGACTACCCCTAGCCGTGTAAGGGGGATACCAAGGAAAAATTTAGTGGATGCAGTAGAAGCTCCACTTGAGGATGTTTTTGAGTTTAAAATTGCCTTTCTGCTACTAGCCCTAGCTGATATACTGTGTCCTACAACATCCCATAGGCTGTGCTCTACTCTAATCCCAGCAACAGTTGCGGCAAACGACGCTAAGTCCTATGATTGGTGTAAGTTAGTTATAGATCAACTTATGTACTCGATTAGTAGCTTTGCAAGGAGGTTTTATCAGATGGGTTTTGCTAAGGGATGTGGAGGGTGCACCATATTTCTTTCGGTTAGTCTTTTATTTGTACTAGTTTTGAATTATATTTTATTTTGTATTGTTGGGTTCCGTAGTTGTCCGACACTACGCAGAATAAAACCCTCCCAAAATCCGCACACAATTAAAGTAACTAAACATGCATATTAATTAATAATCACATAATTAACAAAGAGAGAGAAAGAAGAAAAGACGATCATACCCTTGATGCGTGCTTCGCTCTTTCTTAGAGCTCGTACTTGAAAGCGTAGAGCTTCACAAATGCGCAAACCTCCAACGGCTCTCACCCTCGAGACCCAACCCGAATTGCCCTTACCCCGAAGCTTAGTCGGGGCTAGACCAAAAGTACTTAGAGTATTCGAACGAAAGTGTTCTCGCTTGTGGAGATCCTTTCAAGTTCACAACTCAAGTGCCCTTTCCCAATGCCAAATGATTGGTATTTATAGGGAAAGAAGCCCTTGAATTCCAAACTCCTATCAATGTGGGAGAGTTGGTAAAAAGGCATTTATTCAATTTAATTTAATTCTAAAATCAAATTAAAATGCAAATGAATCAACAAACAAGTGTTAAGTGGAGAGCAAGGGGTTAGGTGAGGACCACAAGGAGGGACCACCCTCCCCTTGCTACCCAAGCAACCCACATAAATCGGTTTCCCCACACACGGCCAATGCGTGCGCGCCAGATGGTGCTGCCAGCCTTGGGCGCCAAGGCTGCCTCGCTGGCGGTCTGGCCCCCCTTGGCTGGGCCTGCTAGCTGGGCACTGTGCGTGCACGTAGCCCAGCACACAAGCACGCACAGCTCGTAGCCCACGCACGCATTGCGTGCTGCTGCTGTTGTTGCGATGCTTGTGTTAGGCGCAGCCCAACACGCTGCTACCTCGCCCGCAAGGCCTTCGCACCAGCCCGCAATAGGAAGCCTCGCTAATGCGAGCTACTATGCGTAGCTGTGCGCTGCTATTGCTAGCGAGTTCGCACACTCATTGCGACCGTGTGCAAGGCCCAGCAAGCACTTGCGTGTTGCAGGCCTTGCGATGGTGTGGCTGGTGTTGCTAGCTCGCCTAGCAAATGCGGCTAGCCATGCTGGCCTTGCGATGCGTGCAAGGCATGCTAGGCCATGCTAGGAATGTTGAGCTTGCGGCTGAGCCTTGCGTTGCGACAGTGGCCTTGGCTAGCTAATATGCCCTAGCCCTCGGATTGCTCGGGGCATTCCGAGGCTAGGGGTATATTTGTAACTTGTTGTTTGCTTGATTTCTCGTCTCGTCGATTGCTAAATTTGACTCGACTTGCGACGCTCGGTTCCGACGCTCTAAGCTCGGAATCCGACTTCTATGTTCGTAATACTCTAATGACTCATTTAATCCTTCGGATTATTTCGTCATTTCGGTTTGGTTACTCGATTGGGTGTGACCCGAAGGGTTAAGTCAAGATCAAGCTGTAATATTAATTATGCATTAATATTACTGATCGAAAGCGGCCTCCGGCTAGGCATTCTGATCACTTGACCTCACTGAATAATTAGCTTTCTAATAATTCCGAACCCTCTATCGGAATAATACACTTGTTCGAAGGACACCATTCCTTTCATGTATTATATTGTGGAGGGTGTTATGTCTTGTTACTCCCTGACATTGTTATTGTGGGTTGGTGTGTTATTGTATGATATAGTTTTTGGTATGCTTTGTTATGCAGATATTCTATCTTGATCGGTTGAGAAGGCCCCCTTTGAAATGGGGAGTCCTTCCTAGGATGAAAGTTTGGACACTAGGAGAGATCAACAAGGCCAAGAAGGCTGATCGGTACATGAATGGGGATTTTGGAAAATTGGGGGTATGTGTAATGAGGTGTTTGTATTTGTAGGAGTTAATTGGCCTATACTGATTTGTTCGTATTTAATATTTGTAGACTGTCAATGTTGCGTATGGTCAGCCACACGAACGAAGTGCCTTGGACGTTATGCCAGTGAAGAGACGTGTTGTGGCTTCTGAGGTTGAGTTAATTAAATTAGGCATTTTGGAATTTGGTACCATGGTTGGAGATACTATGGTTTAATGTTTGATGTGAAATGAATAGGTTGTGGAAACGTTATTGAAATATGTCGAAGTAGAAGAGGAGGATGTGAAAGAAGAACTTATTTGCGCGCAGGGCGCAAAGAAGCGTGTGAAGGTTGGGCATGGCTATTTAGATGGAATAAGGCGTCAGGTAACTTAGAGTTTATAGTGTTTGGTGAAGGTATTAATGTAACTAACTAACCAGAGCTTTTGTTCTGTTGGATGTGCAAGGTCTTGTTTTGGTGACCTCTCTGTCCATGATTACATTTCTAGTGGTTTAATGTGTAGCCCGGTTGTGAATAATGGGTGGGAAGAAAGCGAGCGCACGGAGAGGGAAGAAAGGAAGTGTAAGGAGAGGGAGGAAATTCTGGAGAGGAAGAGCGAAGAAAAGGAGAGGGAAGAAAGGGAGCGTAAGGAGAGGGAAAAAATTCTAGAGAGGGAGAGGCAAAAGAGGGAGGAAAGGGAGCGTAAGGAGAGGGAGGAAATTCTGGAGAGCGAGAGGCAGGAGAAGGAGAAACAGAATTTGGAGAAGGCGAACCTGGATCAGGAGAAGTTGGAGAAACAGAACCTGGAGAAAGTGAACCTGGAGCAGGATAACTTGGAGAAGGAGAAAGTTGAGAAACAGAACGGAGAGAAGGATAACCCAGACAAGGAGAAGCTTCCGAAATAGAACCTGGAGAAGGAGGAGAGCCCAGAGAAGCATAACGTGGAGGGGAGTCAGGAGAACCTAGAGAGACAAGAGCCTTGGTCCCCCGGAAAACAATATAATACGGGGACCACGGAGTCCGGAGAGAAGTGATGTAGAGATACCTTTTAGCTCGGAAGACGAAGATGCTGATTCAGTTCATTCACCGTCGTCGATGAATTCCTTTAGTGAACGTAGTCGTCGTAAATGGAAGACAACAGCCACACCTAGGAAGGCAGCAGACAACAACCACACCAAGGATATGTGAGTTGTTGGTGGCCTAGGAATTATCGTAGATTTTGCCCCATTGTATCTTGGACTATGTTAGGGTGCACTCATATTTCTCTCTGAGAAGGCAGCAGACAGAGTAAGTAATTTTTTGTCACATTTATGATGTCTGAACGCCCATTTGTTTGTGGTTTCGTATTGAATTGTGCAATTCAATTGGTAGGGATGAAGATCCGTGATGCTAAGTTGTGATGGACATCAAGAAACACTAAGAATGTGTGCTGGAATTGCTTTGACTAGGGGCCAAGTTGGTGATCAGGTAATATATATATATAAATTGTTTTAGGTTTTTAAACTTGGTCTTTATTCAATTTCCTTATTGTAATGACACCAGTATGTGCGGGTGGCTGGGAGGTTGTATGAAAAAGTCTAGGCAAAGCGGTTTGAAGGTTGAAGTGGAAAGTTCATGTTGGATCCCGCATTTGCGGTATGTCTGCAAAACTGTAACTGAAAGGCTTCTTTCATGTAGTCATTAAAAACAGTGTTGTAATGAATTGGAGTTGGAAAACAAACCCATTTTTTGCAGATGTGTGTATTGCAAAGGAAGTCCGCAAATGACCTGGACCGGACAACCCGGGTGTACACAAGGCAATTGTCCGGTTTATCTCCTAACCAGATTAATGTGGTAATGAATTTTGTTGATGTTGTTTGTGAAGAGAACTTGTTTTTTCTTCTCTTCATAAGTATTATAGGTATTGTATTTTTGCTAAGTTTTTGTGCCCGTTGTACTGGATAATCACTGGTGGTGTGTTTTCTTTTCTGTGAATCGAGAAGAGATTCTTGTGATGGATTCTATCGAGACGTGTACGGGCGCAAAGCTTCACTCCATAAATGTCAAACAGCTGGTACTTTATTTTCAGCAATTGGTTATTTTTATTGGTTGTTAATTTAGATTTTTTTAATTTTTGCACTTGTTTTTTCATAGGTTCAGTGTCTGTACTTTGTATTGTTTGTAGGCATATACAATGGATCTTATTTTCCATCTCCTAGATCCAGAATGGCCCTTAAGAACTGTAGGAAACTGGGTTAATACTTCCCTTAGAATGGATCAGCAGGGTGATTTGTATGTGTTATTCCTTACCTGTTACATATATAACACTGAGGATCATCATAATCTACATGCATTCGGCTAATTCTTTGTCTACCTCTCAATTACTCCTCCCCCAGGCATAGTTGTGGAGTGCATATGCTGGCTGCCATCAAGCGGAACGCGGAGAGGCTCCTCACTGAACTGTCATTGGTATGTGAAAGATGTGTGTGGTCTTATGGTTTGATTCGTGTTAAACTATTTGTGTTTAGGTAAATGTAATTCAATGATCTAAAATCTATAAGTGTATGCATGCACATATCTTATAATCAGTTAGACCATATAATTTGACCCTTAATAATTATCAACTTTATGCACATGAAACAAGTCATCCCATAGCCAAAAAAACTCCAACCTACTTAAACTGTAAGTAATACCCAAATAATTATAACTTATTGTGTTAAACTTGTTATGATAATTTCTTTTTTATCAAGACTCTATATGATTCAGACACATATATAACCAATCCAATAACATCTATGTAAATTCATCATTGAGAAAAAATGATATGACCATTAAAACTCAAAAAAAAAAAAATTAAAAATGCAATAAATATTCATATTATGTATTTTAATTACTAAAAGACACATACCAATGAGAGAAGAATTGGGCATGTGAAGGTACTGTGGAATGTGGCAAAATTCTATAAACCTGAAAATTGTACCTTGGGATATCATCACAATCATCAAGAACTTCTGTTATCATGGTCTTGTTACCAAATTTCAACCTCATTTTGTTATTGGCATATTTGTAAGATGTATCTGGAGGCATAAGCTCTAGTTGAGCAATTGAATAAACCTTTCCTTGTTTCAAGATCAATTTATATTTATCAATATCAGTATTCATAATGTGACTTGAACTTCGTCTCCCTAGAAATTGAAAAATTTATACATAAGTGTCAAATAAATGAATATATTGGAAAATTAAATTAAGCAGTAAGTAAAAATATAGTTCAAACCTCTGAGTCAATGAATACCATACTCCATGAACGATGGACGTAATTTGTACCTCTAGCTCTAACTTGTTCATTGACCATCCATAATAAACGCACTCTCATATTCACTTTCAATGTAGTAAGGGTAATACAACGACATGGTGTGTATCTTGTGTCCATTTCCTGCATTTTAACATCATTGAAGTGGGCATAAAAAACAGTTTACATAATATATCATTATCGATCCAACCTCGCACATGTATAAAGGTTATATAAATAGTATAGATAATAAAATAAATCAGTATAGATAATAAAATAAATCTATAATAAAGTAAAATAGAAGCATTAAAATGACAAAGAGAAATATTAAAAAAAATAAAAAGTATAGCTCAGAAATTACACTTAAACAAACATTGCTAAGAGCTACTAAATAAATGTTATAACAAAACTACATACATAGCTAATTTACATTGTTTAATACTTTTTATACAAAATATTTTTAGTCAAACTATTAGAAACATACTTCTTATTTTGTAGTAAGACTTTTAGCCCGGAAGGAGATGTAACTCTTGATAGTACAACATATAATTGGCCAAGACTAAACACGGGCTTGGGGAGAAAAATGCCGACTTTGTTCAACGTTTGTCCTTGACTTTTATTTATTGTCATGGCAAAGGCTAATTTTAATGGAAATTGCCTTCTTTTGAGACGAAGATCTATCTTCTTGTTAGAAGGTGTTAGATCAATTCGCAGAATCAGAATTGATTCTGTAGCTCTTGGACTTGTGATCACTTGTGCTTCAATCACCCTATGACCCAACTTCTTGATTATAAGGCGTGTTCCATTGCATAACCCTATGGATTGGTTCATATTTCGCATCAATATTACTGGGGCACCAACTTTTAACTCTAAGCAATGATTAGGAAGACTTGACAAATTTTATGAGTTTAACAATTCCATAGGCTCCATGTTATCAAGGAACCCACCATCTCCTGTATGACCCAAAGTATCCGAACTATAATAGCTTTGCACATTTCCTGGTAGCATTAATAAATTTTTTGAATTTAACTCATCTACATCATTGTTTGTTGGTACTAGAATTCCGTGATCCTTGAGGTACTCCCAATCCGTGTAATTTGAAGTCAAGTTGGGGTAGACAAAGTTAATGAGATTTTGCAAACGATGTTTATCATCGAATATCAAAAAATCATGTGGTATTTCAATCCAATTTGGTTCCCCTTCCTCTGTAATGGGCACTCCTGCTATATTTCCTTCTCCAACTTTTATTATCCAATCAGCAAATTCTCGAATTTGTTCAAGGGTATTGGAGGGAGCTTCACTTCGACATAAACGCATGTTTATCCTTAGGCACATAACTTGGCACTCTCTCCAAAAGGACGCTCGATGCAAGGTAGTTGCAACAATAAATTCTCATCCTTCATCTGGCACCACAAGAAGTATCTGTCTAAAGTCTCCACCAAGAACAACTAGTTTACCTCCGAAAACTCTATTGTCACTACAAATGTCCTTGAAATGTCGATCCACCGCCTCGAATGCTAATTGATGGGTCATTGGAGCCTTATCCCATATAATTAATGATGCTTCACGGATCAAATCAGCACGGGTTGAGTCTTTTTTGAAGTTACAAACCGAATGTAGATCAGGATCTAAAGGAATCTTGAAAGTCGAATGTGCAGTTTTACCCCCAGGCAATAATAAAGCAATAATTCCCGATGAAGCCACGGAGAGCACGATCTTTCTTTCGGATCCGAATTTCGCAATCAGAGTGTTCCACAGGTTTGTCTTTCCAGTCCCACCACTACCGTAGACAAAAAATAGGCCACCTACATCTCGAAAATGAGCATCGAGTATTGCAGCATATACTCTACATTGATCCATGTTTAAGTGTTTAACCCTCTTGCTAAGGTATCAAATCAGTTGGCTTCATCATGTGTATCATAATCAAGTTCATCTCTTATCAACTGATTTAAGGCATTGCATGCTATCTCAGAAGAAGGTTATGGCATGTCAGGGAAATCTGTCAATGACCTTCCAAGTTTATTCAAGATATGCTCAATCTTGTGGTGTTTTTAGGGTGTATGGTTGGCCTGTTTGGGTCTTGTGGTGTATGTGTTGGTTCAACTTCTTTCTTTGTAAGTTGGATCTTTTTCCTTTTGGTAATAAAATTACTTATTTACCAAAAAAAAAAATAAGTTTATGTCACATAGTCATAGGTAAATTCTTTTTTTAGCTGAATTGAGTTTATATTATATATGAGTGGTACGTATTCAGACTATTGTTATACATAGGTTTTAAGACAAACGAGGACTACAGAACAATAAGAACGTATTGCCATGGAAACTTGTCATTCTTCTCAGTACCTACTGCAGTTTAATCACATCAATAACCCTGTAACCTATTACACTAATTAGCTTCAATTCACTATGATTTAAAGAGAAATGACATACTCGACAATAAGGCCAAAACATCAAATTAAAAGAATTCATCAACCCCCACCCCCACAAAATGGTTTAGAGATGACACCTAACCTAGAGGGGAATGCTGAGAGCAGAGGGCAAAGTGCACCGAGGCCACTATATTGTGGTAGAAGAGGCTTAGAACTGTGTAGTGACAGTCCCACTCGACGTGTGTTTGAGGGTGAACTACAGGTAGCTGAAATAAGGAATATTTTAAACATGGGGGCCGAAGGAACCAAAGGCAAGACTGACTTAAGAGTAGCCATATTCCATGTTGTTGATGATGAACAAGCCATCTACCAACAAAATTATATATGGAATTATCAACACCAAAATTAAGAAAATGAACAGAGATAAATAACAATGCTACCACAACAAACACAGATATTAATCACAATAAATTTTAAATCCAAGTTCCAACACTCAATCCACCAAATATGAATACAAATGCAGAAAAAAAGATTAGAAAAGTCACACAATTACATGTACAGTCATTACAATTCTACTGCTTATTACCATCCACCAAATGGGCTGTAAAAGATTGAATGAACAAAAGTACAATAAAATTTTCAGACACCCAATTTCCAATCATCATGCAAGTTCACATGCACACTATGCAATAATAGGCACACAATCTACCGACCCAAAAACAAAAATTAACCAATTTATTCAAATTTGGCATCAAAATTCTACTGTAGCAATAAACCCTCTATTGCACAAAAAACACAAAAGAAAACTTCACTTAAGCATTTCATTAAACAGATAACAGGCACACAAAAAAAAGAACAATTCTTTTTGTAATGATTACAATGTAATTGCAAAATGGGCATAAAATTTTAATCAGCAACCATAATTATGTTCATGAACTCATGTAAATAGCGAATAAATTAGCAAATTTGAATGAATAAGTAGAATAAAGGAAATTTTACCAAGTAGAATGGTAAGAGCTGAAGCCCGAATCAACTTGAATAAGGGAAGAGAGAGAAAATAATAGTATTACATACTTATGCACCATGCTATATACAAATTAGGTACACCAGGTCCAAATAACAGCCCACAAACCATATCTGCCCAAATCGAACACCCAAATCAAACGACACACTCCCTCCTCCTTTTATTTCAATTGCCATATCATCAATACTAATATTTTAAAACAAGAAGTTGGAATGACATTTGTCCTCTTTCTATTTTTCCTATTTCAAAGATATTTTCTTTTTATTTTTTAATTAGACAAAAAATTCAATCAAACATCTTTAATTTCCATATATATTAATCAGCAACGTTTTGGTGCAGCAGGCCACACCGTGTGGCAGGGGTTACCCGAGTTATTCAGTCAAGGGTTACCCGAGTTATTCAGTCAGGGGTTACTCGAGGGGTTCACTCGGTCAAGGGTTACTTGAGGGGTTACTCGGTCATGGGTTACTCGAGTTACTCGGTTAAGGATTACTCGAGTTACTCGGTTAGGGGTTACTAGGTCATGGGTTACTGGAGTTACTCGGTCAGGGGTTACTCGAGTTACTCAGTCAGGGGTTATTTAAGGAGTTCGGTCAGGGGTTACTAAAGGGTTCAATCAGGGTTTACTCAGTCAGGGGTAACTCGAGGGGTTCGGTCATGGATTACTCGAGGGCTTACTCGGTTAGGGGTTATTTGGTCAGGAGTAACTCAAGTAACCCCTGAGTAACCCCGGCAACTCAAGTAACCCCTGACCGAGTAACTCGAGTAACCCCGGCAACTCGAGTAACCCCTAACCGAGAAACTCGAGTAACCCCAGAAACTCAAGTAACCCCTGCCGCACAGTACAGCAAGCCGCATACAAAAAATTGTGTATATTAATCATGTCTTTTCGAAGTATAGTTATTTTTCTTTTTTCATTTCAATCCTCTCCAACAAAAATAAACTAAAATAAATCTTTTTTTTATTTTTTTTTTATCTCAAACGGTTTAAAGTTCAATTCTTTAAAAAGAAAAATAACTTGCGTCTCTTGGTTACCGTAACTTTCAATATAAGAATTACGTTGAAAATTAGTTTATTTTCCCCTTCACCCTACTCCTCTTTGTTTTTTTTTCCTATTTTCTATTGTTACTCTTTTTTACCCTCAATCTATAACTTTCATTGTAATTTATTTCAAGTAAATTAAATAATTGATGTCAATATGTACATAAAATTCAAGAAAAAATGGTGGTACATGTGAATTTTCTAAACTTTGTTTACAATCTATTGTAAACTTTCATTTTTCAAATTTATTCCGAAATTAATTTTTTATTTTTAAATTTGATGATTTTATGTTTAAACTTGAGTAACCCCAGAAATAATTAAACATAAAATCTGTACAATTGTATGATTTGTGTTTAGTTATTTTTTAAAGCAAATTGTTGTTTAGAATACTGTATGGATCTTTTTTTTTTTTTTTTAAATCTGTATAATTTTTAATTTTTTTTTTCAACGTTTTGCAAGTTAGATGTGTAGTTTTTAAACATTTTCAAAGTTAGATTGTAATTTTTCAACGTTTTCAAAGTTAGATTTGTAGTTTTCAAAGAATTGTGCATTAGAATCTGATCTAGCTTTTTTAAAAGATCTTTTATATTTTTTTAAATTTTGGAAAAATGGAAATAAAAAATTCCACCTTTGCTAGTATGATTATAACAATCCCACCTTTTGATTATTACAAGACAATCCTACCTTTGTATCCCATCTTCTTTTAATAGACTTTGACTTGTTGGTGACCGTTTTTTTAGGTTATTAGATGCCACGTGTTAAATTTTAATAGGTTCATTTTATTTATATAATAATAAAAAAAGAAGAAAAAAAAACAAACAAAAATACAAAAAAAAAAAAAAAACCAGCCACTACCCACCAACCCCCCACAAGTCACCGTGAAACCCTAACCCTTACCTCAGCCACCACCAAAAATTCGGCCGAACCGCCCTCTTTAACGTCCGAAAACCGCCGGCCGGCACCCACCCACCCATTCTGGATGTGTTTTTAGGGTGTTTAAGGGGGGTTTTCGGGGCTGGGATAGTGAGATGGAGATTTTCGTGGTTGAGATGGGGAATTTCGGGGTAGTTAGGGAGGTTGGATGGGGTTTTCGGTGGTTTTTCAGCGATTATAGGGGTTTATCGAGGCTGGGATGGAGGTTTTCGGTGGTTATAGGGTTTTATCGAGGTTGGGATGGAGGTTTTCGGTGGTTTTTCAGCGACTATAGGGGTTTATTGGGGCTGGGATGGAGGTTTTCGGCGATTATAGGGGTTTATCGGGGCTGGGATGGAGGTTTATATTTTTTTTATCAAAGGTTCAAATTCTTGTTAAACATTTATTTTCTTACTAAATGTTATACTTACCTCCGTTTTTTTTTTGTTGACACGTATCCTTTTTAAGAAGTTTATTTTTAATTGACACGTTTTCTTTTTGGGGAAACTTTTATAACTTGCATTTACTACCCCACTTGCTTTCTCATTTTCTCTTCTTTTCTTAGTATGTGTGCCTAACTTTTTTTTTTTTTTTTTAACGGGAATATATATGCCTAACTAAATACAATAGGGGGAAGTATTATAGACTTGGTGCATGGTGCACTTATATAACTATGGCTGCGGTTGACATGATCCATTCATGAGGTGTATATTAAAAAAGAAAAAAAGAAAAATAAATGGATTCAAACTTCAAAGTCCTTTAAAAAAAAGCCCAATTAATCGCCCCAATGATTAAAAAAACAAATGAGAAAAAGGGTTATTTATAAGGTGCAAATCGATTTGGGGGCAAAAAGAAACCCTAAAGTACAATCTTCTCTCTCTAAGTTATCAAACCAAAAATGAAAAGGAAAGAATTGGAGGCTGAAAGGGGTATGAAGAGGAGAACATTGGAATCACCACCGGCAGCGGAAGATAGCGGTGGTAAAGTGCAGAAAGATGTCTGCATCTGTGTTCGTTTGGTTTACTGGGCCAAACCTGAGAATTTCGTTCGATGGTTGAAGATCAAGATTCCGGGCTTACTCCTTGATAAACTCCAAGATTGTTCGTCTTCGTGTGAATATGATGGCATAACTGCCACTCCTGTCGGTAGTTTGTTTGTGAAAGATAAATCTTATGTAATCGAAGGTCCGTTTGAGTTCAAATGCCATGTTACGGGCGACCCTGAATACCCTTGCACGGCTCGTTGTGCAGCTATTGGATCCGTCATGTATGCACTAGGTGGTGATCAGTCTCACATTCAAGGTTTTTTTGATTATTTGTGTGAATCTGAGGGAACTACTCCTGCCACCCCTAATGATCCTGCGCCCAAAAGCAATATCACTGATTTTGGGCTATCTACTGGTGGCAAACCTACCTTTACTTATACTGGTGTGAACCTGAGAACAAATGTTGATGTTGAGATGTCTAATTCCTTTGATTTTTGTGATTTTAGCGATCCCAGTCCACAATGGAAGCTGGGTTCGCAACCTCTTTTATGTCCTCGTTACCGTCCTAAAGTGGTTTCCTTGAATGGGAAGCTATTTGCTTTTGGTGGGAATCGTCGTGATTCAGATACTCCTTTTGCTGAGGTTTTTGACCCCAATGTAGGATATTGGCAGCCACTTCCAAACCCACCCTTTGAATGGGTTTTCGATTTTGAACTCTGTGTATTCCCTCTTGTTAGAATCAACAGGATTTTTCTAGTGGCTACTTACTCGGGTTTTCAATACACCTTTGATCCATCTACTGGGTTATGGTACCGCATTGATTCTTGCCCAGATCTCACTCAATACCTCTATTACTCTCGTATATACGGGGAAGAAGTTCCCGTTGTGTCTGTGTATCATGAGACCATCTATTGGGTCGACACTACTGGGGTTATCTCAATGTACAATTTGCCTGAGCAGAGGTATCAGACAGCATACGTCACTGGTCTCTGTAATCCCGAGTTTGGAGGAAATGGCCACCTTTGTCGCAAACAAATTATGGTGCTGCATCCCTTATCTGAGAACCTATTGGGCATCTTCTGGTGTAAATTCAATCCATTCGATAGTGGTACTAGCTTGGACCTAGTTATTTTCCGACTTTCTCCTATTACTGATGCAGATGCCTCTCCTTTATCATCACACCATGATATGGAAACTAAAGTCTATTTCGATGAAAAAACTACTACAGTAACTGCTTCTGTGGTGGATTTTCTCTCTGTTCCGGTTCATCACTATGTAACTCAAGTAGTCGATGCATATGACTACAATGTGAGTTTTTCTTAACCCCGGCCCTCTATGCACCTTTAATTTCTATATATATTGTTTACCTCAGATGGAAATGATGATACTATTAATGATGAATTGATTGCATTCTCTCTTTGCAATTCGTGTTCTAAAAGATGAGCACTACAATGTTCCTTTGTTTTGTGTATGCCAAGTTCAGAATTGATTATGATATGCGGCACCTCTCACCTTTAGTTCGTTCCTTAATGCGTCTTTGATTTCTCTATATATTGTTTTCCTCAAATTGAAATGATGTATGTTAATTGACAAAGTGATGATGGGCTGATGGCATTCTGTTTTTGCGTTTCGTATTTTAAGATAATAGCACATCAGCACTGCATTGTTCCTTTATTTTCTGTATGCGAACTTGACATTTTTTTAAGGGATATTTTTGATTTTAACACCCGACAAAAACCCGAAAATGATTTTTAACACCCCAAAAAAAAGTTTTATTTTAACACCAGACAAAAACTATAAAAATGGTTTTTACCACCACTTAACATACATATTACTAACATACATATTAGTATAAAGAAATTAATATTGAATCGTGCCTTTGATCATATTATCATTGATTTATTAAAAATAAACATGTATTATTGATGGTTATAGGTCAATAATCTTATACATCATTTCCTAATAATTTCAACACTTTTATAATTATTTATATATATCAACTTTCACCATCACTTTTGTTAGTACGCACATAAATAAAATTGTCGTTTTTTAAAATACTATTGAATATTTTTTAATACGTGTAAAGTTGTGATTAATTAACAAGTGTGAAATAAAAATTATTGCAAGTATTGAGGAATAGAAAAAATACTAACTCTATTCCTGAAATTTCGACTCACTTACTATTCATGTGGTCAAAATAAAATAACTTTGACCACATTTTATGATTTATATAATCAAAATAAATTAATAAGTTTGATCTTATTAGGTTCCCCTTATGATAAATTTTTCAAATATCAACTTTATAAAAATTTTATTTATACTTAGCCTAAGTTATTAATGGTCAAAGATGTTCATCGGAGACCGTGCAAATGCAAAGTGAGTCGAACTTTCAAGAACGGAGGATGGACTTTTTAAAGTTAGTGTTCCAATCACTAGGATGTTGCATGGTAAGCTAAGATATAATTTTGTACATTATATTCTATTTAAGTAAAAATGAATTGTACTTTTTTTCTTAATAGGGCACGTGTCCTACCAGGACCCTAGCCAGCTCCGCCCCTGATTATTCGCAACAAAGGAATAGATTATGTCTTACAAATAATACCCCTTTGTTGCGAGTAATATGTAATAAAGGAAGTAATAAATATATAAAAGAGATCTTCATAATCATTTTTACACCACATAATTGATAATATTATTTCGACTAATGATAAAAAGAGAATTACATTTTACTTTGGAATTAAAAAATACAATCACCACATAAGCATAATTTACGAATAATATTCGAGGATTTAAATAAATTTAAGGGTCAATGTAGGTAAAAAAAATAACGAATAGTAATTTTGGATTTAAATTATTGAAAAAAAAAAATGTATTTTGATATTTAGGATTTTATCCAAGTATCCAACGATTTAGAAAAAAAGTTTTATGATTTACTTAAATTTTAATAAACTCACGTGCGGCATACTTGTATGTAATATCTACGAAAATCACATTTTATATTACAGCAAAAATGAAATTTTATCCTTCTCTAATAGCAATGTAATCTTTCTTCTTTTTTTTTTTTTTTTTTTTTTTTTTTTGACAACAGCAAATTATAATCAAAACCAACTAATGATACATTGGTTGCAAAAAAAACTAATGTGCATTAATACATAGTAGTAGATTTAATCAAATAATTAAAAAAATATTGAGAATCTAAGTATAAAAAAAATTATTGAATCTACTACTAGAATTAATTGAAATCATATTTATAAAATAAATGTGAATCGCATAGGCTTCGCCCGAGCTTGTATCCAGTAATACTAAATTGAAATCATATTAATTAAAACAAAAGCAAACCCATCTGTGTGCATCAAACATGCTGACAACTAGCTCAATACAAAGAATGTTTCCATATCAAATATGGGTCTAGTTAATCATAAAAAAAACAACTGTCTTAACTCTTAATAAAAAATAATTAAAAAAAAAAAAAAAAAAAAAAGTTCAACTGAAAGAAGATCTTAAGAAATTTGACTAGCTAGTACAGTTTAGCTAGAGAAAAGGATATCAAACTCTGAAATGAAATCATCTCTGATTTTGGACATGTGCATTATAAGTCGCAGATGTTTGGACAAACATTCTTGAACCGCCAAAAACTTCTCAACCATCCTTGTAATCGGGACAACTCGAGGATTATCATCATCATCCTGAAATATTATTATGTGGCCTAGATTGTATGCCTCTGTATACCCTTCAACGAGTAAGTCATTCACATCGTTGAAACAATCTATCAAAGTATAAGAACAATAGTTATCCTTCACGACCTTCATCGAAGCAAGCCTTAGATTATGAGGTATCATTGAATTGACACCCAGTCTTTGCATTGTTGATCTTGCCACGCAACACAAGTCGTGAAATGCCTTGGAAAATGTCCTTCCTGATTCTCGTAGGAAGTATATGTTGCGACTATCAGTCAATGCCTCAAGCTTGATATGAAACATAAGGTAGTGCCTGTTTACTATTGAAGTATTAATCAATCATTTCAGCACATAATCATCTATGTAGGGTTCCATCTGAGTAAATCTCTGTTACTCACTGTGAGAAACATTTTAGTTTCTCACAGTGGCAGTTTTGTAAATAAAATGTACCGCCGTGACTAAAGTGGTACAATTTTATCATTCATTTCGTAAATAAAATGTACCACTGTGACTAAAGTGGTACATTTTATTTACGAAACTGCCACTGTGAGAAACAAAAACGTTTCTCACAGTGAGTAATGGGGGCGCCCTCGTTTCATCTGTAGTAACTCCTCGAGGGACGCTTCCTTCAAGAACGTCTTCACTAGGTTAGTGTGTAGTAAATCAACTGCATTGCTAGCATTACTTTGATCTTCCAAATAAGAAATAAAAGCTGATGCTCTAGCACGATATCTGAACGCTTCTTCATTCCTTCCTTGATACACCCCTGAAAAGCTCCTATTAATCAGCTACACACACACACACACAAGAGAAAAAAAAAAAAAAAAAGAGCTTCAATTCAAGAGTTGATCGTAATATAATAGATAAGGCGTAGAGAATTGTTTTAGGGTATACCTATTGTTCTTCATGGAATGGAGGGAGTCACGCACATTTATATATACTAACAAGTACAATATATCTAGAGTTATACATAGAAGTTTCTTACTTTAGCAAGGACTAGTCGAGCACTCAAATTTCCAGCTTTCGCAGCTTGGAATATAAATCCACCCATTTGATTGAACATTTGGAATTGACGCATAAGTTGGTCCAAATCACCACTGAAGAAGATTTGACAAGAGTAGTTAAATTTTAAGTACAAGTTCTAATCTAGTTTAGGCTCAAAATAAAACAAAACAAAAGTCACAAATTAAAGATAAATAAGAATGCAATTAATTTAGAATGGAATGAATTGCATATATACATACCTTCCCCACGAAACCACCGGGTTTGCTTCAAGAGATCCGGGAAAATTAGATCTTGGCAAGTCTCCAAAAACAGCTGATTTTAGAACGCATTCTTCTTGAGAAAGTTTCAAAAAGTCCTTGCAACTGATCAAAGATTTCATATAGGTGTGTAATTCTAACTAAAAATTCATTACAAATATCATCAAGTGTTGGTACCATCAAGAACAAAGCGAGACATGTATAAATATGCTATAAAGTTAATCAAGGTTTTATTATGTATAAGTCTTGTACAAAGAAACGGGAGCATAACAAAAATAATCACATTGTATTTCTTATTTGTGCATTTTAATATTTTTTGCTTGGTAGAAATTATATAAAAATAAAAAAAGCATAAAGCAATAATTCATAAATCCCCATCATTGAGTATATAGCTTGACAAAGAAAGAAATTGAACCAAGAGAACGACTTAGCTTATTTATTCATGTTGTGCTTGCAAAAAAATCCTAGTGAAAACAAAATGTACTAGCACCATCTCGATCGGCAATAATAAATTATAGCTAAATAATTATTGGTAAAATTCATGCCTACCAAGAATAAGAAAAAAAGTTAATTGCTCTTACGTGAAAGATGAATTATATACTTCAAATCCACCGTTTGTTGGTGTTGCAGCCACACGAACCATGATTAATTTCAAAATATCCCGAGGCAACTTCAAAATTGCTGACAGTAAGGGCAAGTAGTGTTACTATAATCAAAATTACAGCATATTATTTGGTATATATGATGATTGAGCTTGACAATGCCTATGATAGGTATAACAAAAAAAACAAAATTGATGATAACATTGATAAGGCGAACTCTATAATTCTATAGTTAGTTCAATTAATGACCAAGAAAAAACAAGCACGAACAATAATTTTCGAATAATGAGCAACTAAATTAGACTTCAAACTAGTGTTTTTCCCTAATTTACTTCTCATTCCTTTTCCACTTTCACTTCTAGTATAAGAAGAAGAAAGAGACATTTCAACACAAATTAAGCATGTACATAATAATTGTTGGAAAATTGCAAGTTATTAAGTAAATAGTAAAATCCATTTCCAATATTGAACATTTAATGAAATAACTAGGTTATTAACTCTGAAATTGAAATGAATAAATGATAACTAAATGATGCTATCTCTTCACTTTCAAGTTATATGTTAAATGAAGTAAATATTAGTTAAATAGTAGCAATTGACATAGTTCTCACACAACTTTATATATAGCTACGTTGTTTATATGATCACATAATATTGTTGGTTGACGGTTTATAAGTTTATTTTGTACTACACATAAGGTTCTAGTCATTCATATTGAGTGCGTCTCTTAGATATATAATTTTAAAAGAAAAACACTTGAAAAAATAGTCAATGAACCTACCAAGAATTTAATAAAATAATGGCTAGACAAAATAAAAGGTGGGATGTGCAAGATAAAATCATTGGAATTACATAATGTAAGATGTCGACTTGAATGGTATTTAATTCTTTATGTGTAACTTATAATTAAAGATGACAAAATTGAAAATAAAATATTTGAACAAAATGAAGCAAATATTATTTATAAACAAGATTTGAGCTAATTATTACCATGACAATTAATCTCTATATTAACTATTATTAATATTTTTGACGAAACTATAGTAGTTATTTCTATGCATGTCATGCACTAATAAGGTTACTTAAATTACTTTAGAAGAAATTATTGGGGTAAAGACTAGCTTATCAATCTCACCTCGTTGAGAGCTTCCAAATACCTTATTATTTTACTTTTTAATTTATTATTATTATTATTATTATTATTATTATTATTATTATTATTATTATTTTTTTTTTTTTTATTTTTTTTTTTAAAAAAAAAAAGTGTTTTTCTACATAGTGCCTATTAGAAACTACAAAAACAGCTTTTCTATCTTGTCTTCACTAGATTTTTATATTATACATGGTACGTACTTCTCTAGAACAACTTAGTAATCCACCTTGTTCTTGCAGTTAACCTCCCGTTAAGGGCTTTCATAATTTTATGTTGTTTTTCCATCTTTTAACCTTTTTTTTTTTTGCAACTTATCCTATTTTTGGTTATGGGAAAATTCTCTCCAAAAATACCACAGTTTATTTCATATTCATTTCTTCTTAATGATCAAGAGTCATGGAAGGTATTTGAGATGAAATAAATTAAAATATAAAATGAGTGAGAAATAAAAAAAGTATACTTAAGAAAATAACCCTAAAAATGATGATTTCATTTACTCCCTACTTTCGAAGTTGTATGTTTAGAGACACTGGTATTAATATACTTCCTATAACATTGTGTAAATCATGTGGTGGGGGTAAAGTTGGCTAAAAGTTAGAATTTCTTTATCATACTAACAAGAAACAAAAATAAGAAGATAGAAAAAAAGAAAATATTAAAATAGAAAGTAGGAAGATAGAAAAAAAATAGAGAGAGTAAAAAAAAAAAAAAACCCTAATTTGAAAAGAGGAGTTCGTATAACTTGCATTACCTAATAATTTAATCTACTCTGTATATATTTATATGATCTATGATCGATTGATCTCTCTATTCGAATTAATCAACCAACTGGTGCAAGGATTTTTAACATGTGTATTTTAGGAAATAAATGAATAGAAGATTCTATTTATGATTAATTACTTCTACTTTTAACTATACAGGGTAATGCAAATTATTATATATAATGCATATATACTTAAATGTTATGTTTATGTTTTTATTATTTTTTTTGGACATGTAATATATTTCCTTTACCTTTTCAATTTTTTTGGCGAATTTCTAATTCCCCCTCTCTTATCCCTCCATTTCTTAATTCGACTTAAGCTACATTTGAGAAGAGGAGATAGAAGATATAGGGTAGCTAGGGATAATGAGTATCAAAGTGCAATAAAAGAGGGGATGTAATAACTAATAGTTCATTTTTATATAGATCTTCTCTAAGATTTTATGATAAACATCGGATACGAATTGCGTCACAAAAAAAGGTAGTATCGGTATGGAAAGGAATGAGTACAATTTAAGAGGGAAAACAAACATTAGCATAATTCGTGGTTTATACACACGGGTGTACAGTGCTCATCGTACACCCGGATAAATAAAAAAAAGGCGGAAAGAACATCCTGTGTTTCATAAAGAACATACATGTATTTGACAAAGAACATGTTTGTATTTGACAAAAACATGCATTACCAAAGAACATAAAGATATAATAAAAAGAACGAGATAAAAACTTGATAAAATTTTCTGAAAAATTACACATTATTAACGGGAAAAATTTAGAGGTGATAAAAAATCGAGTAGGGCCGGGCCATATCATAATTTCTTGTGCCCAAACCCGTAGAAAAGTAGCGGGTTTTCGGGCTTTTTTCGAACCCGGTTCGAGTTTTAACTAAAAATGTATTTTTAGGTTTGCCCAAACCCACCCTATTTCGGGCCGAATCGGGTCGGGATGCGAGTCATGCCAATGTTGATCACCTCTTAAAAAATCCTTACCAAAGATATCATTTCCCCAAAAAATAGTTTTCTATCTCTCCAAAAAAAATTCAACTTCCCATAATAATTTAGTTTTTTTTTTTACTCTAACATTATTTTCAATTAAAAATAATTTAAGATTTCAATATTTAATTTCAAAATACCATATGTTAAAAGAACATAATTTATATTGTAAAGTACATATAGTTAATACCTAAATAACACACTAATCAAACTCAAAGAATATACGATAATAAAAGTAATTTAAATATGACATGTGATAATAAAAAATAGAATTTGGGAGTCACTACGACCTTAAAGAACATACACGCCAAATTCAAAGAACATACTTTGTATTATTAAACCCAAAAAAATATATGTTTATCAACATATGTTAAATAACATAAGTTATAATATAAAGAACATATAATTTTACTCAAATAACACACTGATCACACTCAAAAAACATATTAAAGGTATGTTCTTTGTCAAACATAGGTATGTTTTTTATCAAACACTATATGTTCTTTCCGCCTTTTTTTGTTTACCTGGGTGCACCATGAGCATGGTGCACCCGGGTGTATTATCTAATTTTCATGATATTGTTGAATAAGAACATTCTCAACATCAAGAAATATAGAAAAAAATGAAGAATTTTTTTGATAAACTCTTTAATCGTGAAGTTGCTGATCTCCCTACTCATGAAGTTGCTAATCTCCCTGCTCATGAAGTTGTTGATCTTCCAACTTGTGGTAAATCCCAAATTTTTATTTATTAATTTTTTTTTTATGAAATACTAAGGGTGGTTTTGAATATGCGCGCTAATAATGTTTTTATTTGGTTATGGGCTCATCTTAGAGGTGCACTTTAAGAAAAAAAAAATTGACACTTGTTTACTCCCAATTGATTTGTTCATTTGTGACTAGATATTTCAAATAAAAAGGGCTTTCATTTGTTAATTCTATTTGTTTAGATCGTCAGATCAATAAGATTTTATACATTATTTAAACCTACTATATATATTGTAATCCATAAAGGTCTAATATTGATGGTGCGAAATTGGAGAGAATTATTCAAGTGTGTTAAGTACTCGGGTTACTTATAATATTTCTCCGCCTAGTGGTGGTAATTTTTTTAGGCTGTCTCATCATATACTTTTGTGAAAGGTTCAAATTAAAATTTCAATGATGTTTGTTTTTGTTAATGGGTACAATTTTATAATTTTAATTTTTTTTTTCATTAAATAACAGTTAGACTTATAAATTTTTTATTTATTTTTGTAAATTTTAGTTGATGAGTTACAATTCTTACAGTATTTTATAATTTTGAGGCTTCAGGTTTTCATAATATATACCAAAACTAGTACTAGTGGGAATTAAATAAATAGATTATACAATCCTTGATAATACAATTTTAGACTTGAGTAATTTTTACTGTCTAAATTCAATTTTACTCATTCTAGATGATAAAGAATAACAAAAATTTGTCTAAAACGTTTCTTCAAAAAAAAAAAAAAAGAAAGAAAGAAAATGTCTAAAACGTGCTTTCCTGATTGTGTGCTAAAACTTATATTGATTGTAAAAAAAAAAAAAAATAATAAATAAAAATAAAAATAAAAAAATAAAGATGATTATTTAACCATCTAAGTCAATTAGCAACCATGTTATAAATATGAAAATAAATGTACGAAGTATATAATTGTAAATCACAAGGACTAATAAAAAAAAGGAAAAAAAAAGACACCAAAAAGGTTAAATTAAATACATATAATCACAAGGTTTAATTAAAGTAGCAACCCGATGCAACGCCCGAGCCACATACTAGTTAGTTTAATTAAATGGAAGTCTTGAAAAATGTAACAATAGTATTGGATAAATTAAATATTTAAAAAAATTATTTTCATTGGTTATAAAATTAATGACGAGCATATAGGGAAAAGTTGGAATATTATATATTATATGAAAGGAATTGTAAAAAAATCAATTGGAAACGCCTAAAATAGTAGGGGTGTCTATTCGGTTTTCGGTTTGGATTTAGGCCAAATTCAATCCAATCCGAAATAAAATTCGATTTTTAATTTTCAAATCCAATCCGATCCAAATTTCTCATCAATCCAATCCGAATTAGAATTCAGTTATTTAAATCCGATTTGAAAATATGAATTAAAATACATTGCAAATTCTTAGGGCCTAAAATGATTATAAAAGTAAAAATGCATATAAAAATTTAATTTTAAACATAGTTGTACACGATTAATACAATTATTGAAATATAATTTTACATAATTTATATTAATGTAATTATCAACCAAATTTTACATAATGAATATAAATTAAACAATCCTTTTTTGTAGAAGCTTGGTTTCATATTTTGATTAATTTGGTTTTTTTATTCAAACATGGTATCCGATCCCATGCGATTCAAAAATTTGAATTTTTTAAATAATTTCAATCCAATCCAATTCGATTTAAAGTTTGAATCTGATCTGAATTAATAATTCGGCTTGGATTGGATTGAATTTAGGTTTTTATTCGAATAATGGACACCCCTATAAAATAGAATACGTTAAAAAAATTGAAGGAAAGAAGTGTATTTTTTATAGTTGACATATTGATAATTAGTTCTCAATATGTTAACTAAAAAAATAGAAATAATGATCGAGTTATAATAAAATAATAACTGATTTTTTTTTGACAGAAAAATAAAAAATTCAGTTATTATTTTATTATAACTCAATCATTATTTTTATATATTTAATTTTGTCATATAGGTTATATAGAGCACTATCATTATTAACAACATGATTTCGAATTTCATTCATTCCCTCCTCCAAATAATAAAAGACCAAAAAAATTTAGGTCTTTTATGTTTACATTTAGTTAGAGGTCGGGGTTGAAAATGTTAGGCATATGCTACACATATTGTTAATCATATAACATTACATGTGTATATGCCATAAGATCACAAATTGACTATCTGTTCGATCTCCCGCAACAACAATTGGGAGGGGATTATTGGAACCTTTACCCAAAATTGATTCCCTAGCTAATTCGAATTAGCCTAAAGGGTAAACCGGGTAGAACACCAAAAAAAGGGGAAAAAAAAAAAACATTCTTACCTTTTTTTTAAATTGACATTTGGACACTACTTACTCAATGAAGTATCTAAGCAATAAGTCAATAACCACTTATCTTAATCACAAGAGTCGGTCAAAACAAAAACTAGCTAAAAAGAAAAGGTAGGTTATTTTTATTATCAAAAAATGGTTGTTTAGAATGTCCAAAATAATCAAATCCAAGAGACAATTATATTAGGATTTGTTTACTCACCTCCATGCGCACATAAAAAAAAGTCCTTCAAGGGGAGGTTATAATCTGAATAAGAGAAAAAAAAAATAAAATCAAATTTACTCATGCATTATTTTAATTAAAGCCTCTTTGGTTAAAAAAAAATAGTGTTTCTAATTAAGTAATTAGTCTAAATAACAAATAATAATTTCATGTTTTCAAACTTGGGAATAACACCCGTATAAGTTGAGCTAGTTATGGTATCTTGCAATTCAAAGATCTCTTTTTTCTATGTTATTTTGATGTATTTTCTTTTAATTTCTTGTGGCGAATATTTAAGTTTAAGATGGTTCTTAATTTTATTGGCCCCTTTTAAGGGCAATAATTTATGTAAATTAGCTATAATAATTATTGGGCATGAAAAGAAATATTGAGTCAAAGAGGGATTAATTAATAAAGTTTTTATCTCGTTCTTTTTATTATATCTTTATGTTCTTTGGTAATGCATGTTTTTGTCAAATACAAACATGTTCTTTGTCAAATACATGTATGTTCTTTATGAAACACAGGATGTTCTTTCCGCCTTTTTTTTATTTATCCGGGTGTACGATGAGCACTGTACACCCGTGTGTATAAACCACGGATTAACAATATCACTTCCTTTTATATCAGGAAAAAGTAATTGACTTCTTCTTTTCAGCTTTGAGTGATGGGCTGCAAAAATTTGTAACAGCAAAATCTTTAATTTGGTTCATAAATGTTATGACCCTAATTTTGTTTTATATCAGTGACTGTTTGGGAATATTATATTATTGGAAAATAATGTTGTACATCCCTTTGGATGTAGCATCTATAAGGTTCTTATATTTTTTTTTTGTTTTTAATCATAGGAGGGTTAGTCTTGATGGTACCTGTTCACTTTACCTTAAAAAAAATTCAATAAAAATAATTTCAGATCAATTCTGTAAAATTATCTAGTTCAGTAAAAATCGGAAACTTCATAAAAGAAATACAATAGAGAATCAGTAAACAAAAATAATTTCAGTTCAGTAAAAAATAAATTAAGTTCAGCAAAAATAATTTCAATTAAGTAAAAATAATTTTAGTTTAGCAAAATTAAGGTGAAGTGAACAGGACCTAACACAAGTATAATATAAGTTAAAAAAAATAATTAAAGAGTTTTTTTTTTTTTTTTTTTTCAAAATTGTTATGACTTATGAGCCTACCACATATTTCTTGAGGAGGTGTGTGTGAGTTGGATGTTATCCCATTGTATCAAATATTTATTACTTTTATTTATGTAATCTTTTTTTTCCATCTAATATAACATGCCAGATCATTTACAAATTATTGATCACGAGATATTATGTTTTTGATATTTTCCAAAATTAGTGATCATGAAATATTATAATCATGACTGGTTACCAAATTTGTTGATAGCAAGATATTACATTCCACATTCCTAGCTAATCTTTTTTAACCATATTGGTTGGTACTTTGATTATCACATTTTAAACCATATGTTTGTATCAGTTTTCCTTTATACTTTTTCTCTTTCTTAATGAATCCATCACTTTGACTTTTTACACTATTTATATTTTAACTTTGATAACTTATATATACTAATATACTGATATATATTATGGAGATTATTTTAATTGTTATTTGATTAAAGTCTTAAATTCGAAGGTCAAGTAAAAAGCATATATAATACTCTTCTTGGATTAAAGTCTTAAATTCGAAGGTCAAGTAAAAAACATATATAATACTCACGCTCTCTATCCCATAATATAGTGTTTGTATTTCTTTTTGAGTGTCTTAAAATATGTTGTCTATTTAACATTTTTTTCTGCTTTCATAAAATTATATTTTATCAAAATACCCTCATAGCACAATAAGCTTTGTGCCCATATCATTTATTTATTTTAATAAGACTAACATTAATTTTGAAAACAAATTTCTTTATGGAAAATAGATTTGTTAAATGAAATGTCACATTTTTTTTTTTCATTGCAAAGAATCAACACAATAATCCGAACTTCATTAATTATTATTTTATTTATTTTTTCTTAAAAGGATTAAAAATACCCCTATTGTTTTCTCAGTGGATGTCAAGATTCCCAGCCTTCCAAGTTATTTTAACAAAATCACACATCCTAAACTAAAATGTGTTCTTCATCTTCTTCAACTTCTTCACAAAACTTACAAAGCTCCAAGATTGAAATAAGCCCTTTGGAAGGGCCAGCAACTCATTGGTGAAGGTTTTTCATTTGGAAGTTGCTCAGACAGCGGGGTTGGGGTGGGTTTGAGCCTTTAAGGTGGGTATGGATATCAGATTGGGTGGTGGGGTGGAGATGGATATTAGCTTGTATCCTACAGGGCCCGTATGGATGTGGGTATTGTACCCACCATGGGCGGTGGAGCGAGGATTGGTATAAGATTTGTCGGCAGGGATGGGCATGGAGGTATCAACCTCTACATCTGACTCGCCTCATTGTCATCCCAAAGTCATGTAGTAGGTAATGTCGGAATTGTGTCAATGCATAGTATCTGAATGTCTAAGCTAGTTTTTTATATTGAGGGAGCCCCGGCCAGTTCCTCATTATGAAAAACACTTTTGTTTCTCATAATGACATTTTGGAAAATAATGTGATGTTTTTCATTGGTGGGGACTGCGTATGTGTCATGAGTGGGAGCCCTAAATCTTGACACATACCCCATGAAAAACAAAACTTGTTTCTCACAATGAGAAACAGAGAATTACCCTTTTATAATTTACAACACATTGATAATTTAATATATAGTAAAAGTTCGACATTGACAATGCCCTTCGATGAAGTAGTAGGTACCTCCTTTAAAAGTTTTACTCCCTGTATTTGTATCTGTGTATAAGCAAAGAGATACCTTTGATGGACAAAACGTAGTTTGAGCTCATGATAGATAGTATGATACATTGATAAAAGAAAGAATTTCTAAAAACAGCATTTCAGAAGTCTCAAAGACTAAACTTGCAAAAATCTCGTAAGCTTAAATTCAAAGAATACAAAGAATCACAAGCTTCAGCTTAAATTCACTATTAGCATGCTACAGATCAACACACCGGGAACATTAAGCTAAATCATTTTCGTTGTATAAAGTTAAAACTTGATTTAATCTATAGCATATACTGCCTCCGTTTCAAATTAAAGTGTGAATTAAAAAGGTCTAATAAATCATTGCAGATAGTTTAGAACGGAGGTAGTATATACATATTTCACTTAATTCTTATTGGTACCAACACTTGATGATATTTGTAGTGACTTTTTAGATAGAATTGTTGAGCCCATAAGTAAACCCACATGTGAGTGAAACTGTTGTCTCACATTGAAAAAGTGAGGAGGAGAATTGGGATGTGTATCTCACATTGAATAAAAGAGAAAGTTGTGTCCATATTATAAGGCTAAGGGGCTACTCCCCTTATTGCCATATGGTTTTAAGGTGGAACCTCCTTGATTGTATAAATTGGACACTTATGGCGGGTATGGCCCAGACCCGTTTAATAAGAATTACACCTATATGAAATCTTTGAACAGTTGCAAGGAATTTTTCAAGGCTACTTTAGACCAACTTATGTGTCAATTCCAAATGCTCAATCATATGGGTGCAGGAAATTTGAATGCTCGTCTAGTCCTTGCTAAATTAAGCAATTTTCAAGTATAACTCTGTATTGTACATATTTTATTTTTTATTTTTTATTTTTTGCAGAGAATCGGTGGGGGTGAAAATCGATCCCAAGATTTTCTCTTGAAATTGAAAGGAAAGCTCTAACCACTTGAGCTATCCCTCACTCTCTCTATACTGTACTTGTTAGTATGTATCAATATTTGTGACTCCCTCATCTGTTCCATACAGAACTATAGGTATCCTTTCGTAATAAATTATGTTTTATTAATATCTATGGTAAGTTAAATTTTAGTTATAAATATGATTAAAACAATTCTCTACGCCTTATCTATTATATTACGATCAACTCTTGAATTGAAGCTCTTTTTTTTTTTTTTTTCTCTTGTGTGTGTGTGTGTGTAGCTGATTAATAGGAGCTTTTCAGGGGTGTATCAAGGAAGGAATGAAGAAGCGTTCAGATATCGTGCTAGAGCATCAGCTTTTATTTCTTATTTGGAAGATCAAAGTAATGCTAGCAATGCAGTTGATTTACTACACACTAACCTAGTGAAGACATTCTTGAAGGAAGCGTCCCTCCAGGAGTTACTACAGATGAAACCCTACATAGATGATTATGTGCTGAAATGTTTGATTAATACTTCAATAGTAAACAGGCACTACCTTATGTTTCATATCAAGCTTGAGGCATTGACTGATAGTCGCGACATATACTTCCTACGAGAATCAGGAAGGACATTTTCCAAGGCATTTCACGACTTGTGTTGCGTGGCAAGATCAACAATGCAAAGACTGGGTGTCAATTCAATGATACCTCATAATCTAAGGCTTGCTTCGATGAAGGTCGTGAAGGATAACTATTGTTCTTATACTTTGATAGATTGTTTCAACGATGTGAATGACTTACTCGTTGAAGGGTATACAGAGGCATACAATCTAGGCCACATAATAATATTTCAGGATGATGATGATAATCCTCGAGTTGTCCCGATTACAAGGATGGTTGAGAAGTTTTTGGCGGTTCAAGAATGTTTGTCCAAACATCTGCGACTTATAATGCACATGTCCAAAATCAGAGATGATTTCATTTCAGAGTTTGATATCCTTTTCTCTAGCTAAACTGTACTAGCTAGTCAAATTTCTTAAGATATTCTTTCAGTTGAACCTTTTTATTTTTTTTTTAATTTATTTATTTATTTATTTTTATTTTTTTATGTTAAGACTTAAGACGGTTGTTTTTTAGGACGTTTTCCCAAAGTAAGCCAATTTTGGGAAATATTCACCAAAATGGTTGCGTGGAAAAAGTATTTACCAAACTGAGCTTCCAGACTAAAACGCTGTCTCGGTCAGCGTTTTATGCCTGGATTTTTTAAAATAAAAAAATTCAACTTAAAAACGCTGTCCCAAACAGCGTTTTTAAGTGTTGACTTTTTTTTTTAAGTTTCTTTGTTATTTCAGTAATGTTATTTGATATAGTAGTATGTAGTGGTGTTATTTTGATGGAACATTTATAATTTTCTACATTATGTATTATTGTGTTCAATTGGATGAATTTTATTTTGTACGTTGGATGTTCGATATTTTCTGTTTATGCCTTTCAATCGAAATTAGTATTCAATATTGTGTTGGTGTTTAGTGTGTAACGTTTTCAATGAACAGATATCATGGACGTACGGGATAGGACACCCAGACCTGTTGACCCTTCTATCCTGACACTACAGGACACCCATCGGAGCGTCGACATATGGAACCTGACGGTAATATATCATCTGATACTTTTTTGGATTCTTTGATGTACTATCTTTTGTTACTTAAAAATGCTCCTATGTTTTCAGGGTGACGTAGCGAAGCCACTACAGTGCAGGCACTACAGGACCCCTGGGTTGTCCATGATCGCTGCCTTGAGTACGTGACGTACGCTGGCTTTGGCGGTGTACATCGCTTGGGATTCAGGGAGATCGACCGACAGCTTGTCACGGCGCTAGTGGAGAGATGGAGGCAGAAGACGCACTCCTTCCATCTACCAGTTGGGGAGGTGACTGTGACATTGCGGGACGTGGCAATACTGACGCGCCTTCTAGTACAGGGGACTGCGGTGATTGGATCTGCGATAGTCAATCCCGTTGGATTGTTGTGCGGGTTCTCGGGGTGCAGCCGGGTCCCAACGATGTTAGGGGCTCCGGCTTGAGGATTGTCTGGTTACGAGATACTTTCCAGGCCTTGCCTGCGGACGCCGATGACGCCACAGTACAGAGACACGCTCGAGCGTACTTGTTCTTCTTGATATCCAGCGTGTTGTTCGGGAACAAGAGCGGGAGCCACTTGCAGCTTATTTACCTACAGCTGTTAGACCACGACTGGGAGCATATCCGTGGATACAGTTGGGGTAGTGCCTCTTTGGCGGTGTTGTATCGCCAACTTTGCAGAGCCTCACGGAGTGGTGCGCTCGAGATTGGAGGACCTCTGTTTGTGCTTCAGGTATACAACGTATATTATCACAAGCGAATTATGCAATGACTAATGTCATATTTAACATAGTTTTGTTTGTTGCTATTGAAGCTATGGGCTTGGGAGCACATCCACGTAGGAAGACCAGGTAGGTTTGCTGTACATCGTCCGGGGCAGCAGGACCAGGATGACCCGTATGAGCCGTACATCGCTCCGCCTCGCCCTGCGGTTGATGAGGCTTACGGTTGCAGGTTTGTAACAATTGTCATTTTTTTCCCATATACGGTTTCATTTTGCAAACATACATACCAAATTTGTTGCCACAGGTGGATGGTCCCCAGACTCACACAGGCACATGCGGCGACGGGTCTCCCATACTACCGAGACGCCCTTGATCGACTCACTGAGGATCAGGTACAAACTCTGAGGACATTTGTAATCATTTATGTACTGTGTATACTGATTGCGGACTAACTTATTTAGGATGTGTTATTGCAGATCACATGGGATCCGTATGTACCGGAGTTGGTAGATGTCATGCCTGCACATCTACTGGAGCATCAGTGAGAGTGGCGTGTCAGGGTCCCCCTGATCTGTTTCGAGGTTGTGGAAAGTCACCTACCTGACCGCGTCATGCGACAGTTCGGACTACACCAGCCTATTCCCCAGCATTGTGACACTGTCGTGCGCCTTCACGACATTGACCGTCGGGGAAAGACGGAGACAAACTGGGCACTGGAGCATTGGCAGTATCTTCAGCTATGGGAGCAGCGGTTGGGTCATGTCGTTCAGGGTTATCCCATGCAGGGCGTTATGGATCATGACGATCCGTACATGGTGTGGTACAGGCTTATCACACGTCGTTTCATCAACCCCGGCTACACACCACCGTCCACACATTACCACCCAGCACATGACGTCATTAGCGGATATGTGGGTTTCTTTTACTCTACTTATCATCCTCATTTTTTAACTTTTTTTAATATCATGTAACTGACTGATCGATGATTACTGCAGGCGGCGGATATGGTGGCGATGTATGATGCACTGTCCCTCGCCCTTACAGACGGACCCACCAGAGCCCAGGTCGAGCGGATGCGAGATATGTCCGTGACTTCCTTACACAGACATGGTCACGATTATCTCATCCAACAGCGGGACGGTGATGATGGTCACTCCGTCCATTCGCGGTTCGACCCCGGCCAGAGTAGTGGTGGAGGTGATCCTATGTCGCACACAGAGGCAGAGGAGTACATCTTCCACAGTTCTGCACCCTTTAGAACCCAGGAGGACGCATCGTCCAGCCAGCTCACTCCCCCACCGCCCCGGAACCCATTCACCGCCATTCACCATTACAATCGGCGTCGTCCAAGACGAAGGGACGATAGTGAGGCTAGGGAAGGGTTAGACCAAATTGATGAGTAGTGATAGTATTGTATCATTGTTTTGTTGTACACAAA
The DNA here is from genome assembly GCA_034703905.1 of Chenopodium berlandieri. Lineage (NCBI taxonomy): Eukaryota > Viridiplantae > Streptophyta > Magnoliopsida > Caryophyllales > Amaranthaceae > Chenopodium > Chenopodium berlandieri. Next base: position 61,994,113 of record CM068285.1, on the reverse strand, counting down.
CATTTCCTGGAATGCTGTATATAACGATTGCATTATTAATATAAGACATGTTGGTTGAATGAATCTGTTTGTGTTTTGAAGTTTTGTTTGCTTATTTATCCAAATCGGATTTATGTCAGTCAAAATAGATCCTTTTGGGCTAAAGTATAGTAAACAACAGACATTTGGAATCCATAGTCGAAAATGGGAAAGAAAGGATGGCCCGTGGTGGTTAATGTGGTTGTTCATGGTGGTTTTAGTGTTGTTGGTTGTGGTGGGTGGTTATCGACGGTTGTTGAATGGTTGGGGTTGGTGGTGGAGGTGGTTGAAGTGTTGTTGGAGGTCAAAAGTGGTGGAAGATGGTGTTCGACGGTGGGGGTTGGTGGTGTGGGTGGTGGTGGACTGTGGTGGCTAAATCATGGCAGGGGGTGGTGGGTGGGGGCAGAAGAAACTGGCAGACCAGAAGAAAGTGGGGGTAGAAGAAAGTGGCAAAAGGCTGAATCTGCTGGTGTATTGCAGACCAGCAGAGAAACGCTGTCCCAGACAGCGTTTTATGTTGAACATAAGACGCTGCCTGAGACAACGTTTTAGGTACAACAAACTTTGTACATAAAACGCTGTCTGGGACAGCGTTTATGTCTTTCATATTTTTAAAATATTTACCATTATTGAAATAACAAAGAAACTTAAAAAAAAAATCAACACTTAAAAACGCTATATGGGACAGCGTTTTTAAGTTGAATTTTTTTATTTTAAAAAAACCATGCATAAAACGCTGACCGAGACAGCATTTTAGCCTGGAAGCTTAGTTCAGTAAATACTTTTGCCACGCAACCATTTTGGTTAATATTTCCCAAAATTAGCTTACTTTGGGAAAATGTCCTATTTTTTTATGGTTAGACCCATATTTGATATGGAAACATTCATTGTATTGAACTAGTTGTTAGCATGTTTGATGTACAATGGGTTTGCTTTTGTTTTAATATGATTTGAATTTAATATTAATAGATATAATCCCGAGGGTGCACATTTGATTTAATATGATTTCAATTAATACTACTAGTATATTCAACTCTTGTTTTAATATGTCGCACGTGAGTTTATAATAAATTAATAAATCATAAGAACTTTTTTTCTTAGTTCATTGGATAGTATTTGGATAAAATCTTTAATATCAAAATACTTTTTTTTTCAATACTTTAAATCCAAAATTATTATTTGTTGTTTTTTACTTACATGACACTTGAATTTATTTAAATTTATTTCGTTAATTCTGCTTATGAGGCATTTGTATTATTTTTATTCCAAATTAACATGTAATTTTTTTTTATTAGTCGAAATAGTATCCTCGCTTATATGGCGCGGCGAAAGATAATATCAAGTTCATTTAGGTGTTACACATATACAGCAATAAAGAATATATATAAAAAAATAAATATTAGATTAATATAATTGAGATGGGAACTTAACATGTGAGTTTAAATTGAGCATAAATTAATTAGTACATATCATTTTTTATTTTACATATAAGTAATAGATATGGTCAAGGTAAAAAAAAAAAATTAAAAAAAATCATAGAACTAGTACTCGTAATATATATCCCATTTTTATTTGCACTGTTTTTAAGATATATCTTTGACTATCAATTGTTTTTTTTAATTATGTATTAACAATAGTCATGAAAACATATATTACAAAACACATTGAAATAATTATGTTTTTTTATTAGTATATCTTGATGAAATATTGTTGTCAAAGTTTTTAAACTTTGACCATGAAAAAGCAAAGAAGCTCTATACTATAGGGTGGATAGAGTAGATGGTAATAAATAATAAAATTATTGCAATATTTAATACTAATGTATTATTCAAATAATGTTACAGTTAGAGAATCACTAAATTTGGTAATAAATCATACATGATGTGCTGCATTATATTGTAAGTAGGATACATCTTAATGCCACATTTTTGCATTTGTAATTAATCACTTTTCCCAGAACAATTAAGAGAAAAAAAAAAAAAGTTTATAACTGTTATGAATTAGATATTTTCCACCCACCAACCCAAATACTAATAGAATTTATTTCTCTCTAGATGAAAGGAGCTATATGTTGTGTTCAATTTCCAAAGAATAAGTGAAAACAAAAAAATAAATAAATAAATAAATAAAGGTCTCTCAATTCTAGGAAGTGATTTTAGTTCAACGCTGAAGTTTGTGAGCTTCTAATAACCCGTGGTTAGTCCTCTACCTCCATCCATTTTTTATATAGATTTTTAGATTAAATATAAAATAATTGGTTTCTTCAAGGAATTCAACTTATCTTGTTTTACTTTCGAGATTTTTTATGATAAATTTTTGCCTAAATTTTGATGAAGCTTTAGGACTTTTTGTGAGTTAAATAGATTGATTTTAATTAGCTAACGATTTGTGATATTGTATACATATGAATCTCTTATCTTTGTGACATATATAGATATAAAGTTACTGGTGCATAATTTGAGAGAATTGTCAAAAATTGTTCCATGTGGTTACTTGTATTAAAAAAGTAATAAATAAATTAAAGGTGGTAATTTGTTAGATTGTCTAGAAATTTTTATAGCAGATTCAAATTATACCATGGTTAGCAAATTGGATTTTTTTTTTCCTTGCATGTTGTTTAATAAGTGTCAAGTCTCTTATAACTTTATAATGTATTCAAGGATATAAAAATAAAATCAATTGACAATATGGCATTTAGATCCCAAAGAAATTTGAACATATTTAATACTTTTTCGTGTATTTTTTACTTTCTTTGAACTAATTCAAACTTTGATTTGACTTCCTTTGCATTTGAAAATATTATATATATGAGACATTTGGCCAAAATTTGTCTTATTCAAAACACAACATAGAGTAATTCAAAACTCAATATTTTCACCATCAAATAGACATCGGCATAAATAATTTAGTGTTTCTTCTATTTCTCAATATTGCAATGATTTTGATTTCATACTTGCTAATCACAACTTTATACATATAAAAAAAAAATTCAATAGTACTTTAAAAAATGACTATATATACGTGTGTACTAAGAAAATTATAGTGAAAGTTGATGGATATATATTAATTATAAAAGTGTTAGAATTATTAGGAAATGATATATAAGATTATTAACCAATAATCATCAATACGTGTTTACTTTAATAAATCAAAGATAATATGAGCAAAGGTACAATTCAATATTAATTTCTTTATACCAATATTTATGGTTGTTAGTGATTTTGTTTTGCATGTTTAATGTTTAACAGGTGATAAAAAGTTATATTATATTATTTTAATTAACGTTATAGAATGTATGAACCAAATTAAAAGATATAGATCATATTATTTTAATTAATCATTATATATATACATATATTTGTTATATCAACTTTTTAGAATGTGCACAAAGTTTTTCTTAAATAGGTTTATTCTCCACAATGAAGTTCATTTAAGTAACAGTACGTCACTACTCCTAATCCAATTTTTTCAATTCAAAGACAAAATTTGGTTTAAAATGCATAAATTTAGCTTATTTTATGCAATCTAAACTGAATTTGATTCAATCCTGCATCACCTATTGTGTCACAAAATTTAATATATTCATGCACGTGCACACGTGGCATGTGAAATTAAAGTAAAAGATATAGGTTACTTTTTACTATTTTTTTTTAAGAAGTAAATTTATTTCGAGATTTATTATCCAACCAATTTCAATATCTAGAGACAAAAATTCTCACTATAATAAGGTTTATTTGATAATAAGTTAAATTCTCACTAGCTACATTTTCCTCCGCCATTTTTTTGTATTTCTTTCTCTTTAATTTCCAAATATAACCTAATTGACCAAAGAGGGTATACGGATAACATAACCCTTAAGAAACTAAAGGAAACTAGCTAGCTAAAAATAAAAAAAGAGCATGCGAGAAATTATTTTACACATTTACAAAACATATGGCATCAATTATTAAAGATGTAGTTGATGATTTTAACATATAATGAATTATGATTATTTTAACTCATGAGTCATATCTTAGCTTTTTTATTTTTTTTGTTTGGTGTGATGAGAATCGATCCAGGATTTCCTAAAATCAGGAGGGAAGCTCTAACCACTTGGCTTATCCCTCACTCTCAGTCATATCTTAGCTTTAATAGGCAATAATTCTTAATTAGAATTGTCTATTAACTTATTCATTCCCCCGACCTCCATGCTAACCTTGATAGCCCTTTACAGCTAAAGTTTTGATTAAAGTTTTGATTATTAGAGAGTAAAGAGCCACACATAAAGCTCTTTATTTTTGAGGTACTTGCTAAATTATCAGTAAGTAATAACCATATTAATCTAATCCGTCTTTAACCAATGGTGTTTACGAATAATTAATTATTGCTTAATCAACTTTAGCATATATTACCTTATGTATTATTGAAGACTTGTCATTTGATGCTTTGAAAAATATTATGATGCATGTTATAATGGAAACTCCAAGCTCTGGATTTGAAATGTTCAATACATTCTTGGTGTAAGAACACTTGCTTTTTTTTTCTTCTTTTTTCTAATAACTAACTTTGTAGTAGTCACATATTGTGCATCGTGCAATATGATCATGAATACATAATTAAGCTAGTTTGCTTATTTTGGATTAATTTTTTTTTTAAAAGCATATGAATTTCGATTAGGCTCATCTCTTTGTCTAAGACATATTATGTTTTTTTTAACCTATGTAAACCTATTGCAAAAGGCATGATTATATTTTATAGCAGTGCAGACCCTGAATTTTCTCAAATTTTTCTTGATGATGCTGTTAGTTTATAATGACTTAATTAATTGTTGGTTAAAATCATATGTTCTGTGTGAAATCTTGGATTCTCAAGGTGCAAGGCATTTCAGAAACTTTCTTACGAGGAAAGTATCCTAAAGGAACTGGCTTTCAAAGACTTGGCAAAATACAACTTACTATCATGTGATGAATCTGTGATGATTCAGTGGCAAAAGTGGTACGGATGCAACTCCATCGTTTCACACAATTTGCATTCATGTATAACTCTGAACTAGTGAAAGAATACTTGTTCACATCAAAACTCGAGGAAGTGCAAGAGATGAAGGGCTACATAGAGGATTATGTGAAATACTTTCGTGATCCTGTAGTTGAAGTTCACCCTACTAGGTATCATGTTATCATTCAGATGAAATATTTACTAAAGGCTTAGAACGGGCATATGACAACGCAGTTGAGGTGGCTCAGGCAACATCAAGTGCAATGCTAAATATGTTGACGTCAAAGATACAGCGTGCTGTGAGTATCCATATGGATTATTACTCTTTGATGTTGATAACGCAGCACTACAAGTCTTTGCATTGGATTGAGCGTTTCTTATCTTTTGATGAGTTTCTAAAGGAAGGAAGCATAGAAGTGGCACTTCCAGGGTATAATGAATCAGAAGAAAATCATCGAAACACAATTTATGTGCCATTAGCTTGGTTTCTAGAGGGATGGTATGTGCATCTAGATAGTGTACAAGGAGGAAATCCTCAAAAATTGGCCATCTCAAGGATCATTGAACAGATATTTATGGTTCGAAAAAGACTCCTCCGTCTCTTGAAATCTATCATCAGAGACTAAAGAGGTTGTTGCTTCGCTTAGCAATGGACAAGGTTTCTCTAATCCTTTCATTTGTTTGTGTCATTAGACATATATATATTCGTGTTTGAACCATTGACATGGAAACTTTCTTTGTAACAAATTGGTTGATTTATTTTCCTTGTTCGTGCTACTTTTCCCTGGTTGGTTGGACTTTTGATTTATGAAGCCTATTTCATCCATAAATTTATGTGTATGAATTCGATGCAGGGTTGGATAGGATTAACATTTTCTACATTACTTGTCAATTGTATTCCGACGATGAGAAGTAACTAGCTGCTTAGATTTCAAGTTGCAGCTAGTCCAAGCTGATCTAAGTATCTATATAACAAAAGTGGAACAAAGCAAGGAGATTTTTTCTTTGTTTTTCTTTAAATGCATCATTTTTATGTTTGAGGAGATGGGAAATGAAGCTGAAAGTTGAAGTCGAGAATAAGAAGATGAATATTAAAATAAAAAAAAAATAAATAAAAAAAAAAATCAGATTTAATCTTCACCGTACGTTGTTTAATCCAAGTGACATAATTCCTTCTCACACTTCTCACCGTAAGATCACTTCTCACATGAGCCTAATATATATACACACACAAAGAGACGGAGAGAGAACAAAGCTCTAATTACTACCATTTCCTGATAATAAAATTTTAGGTATTTCATGTAGACTATTAGTAGAGAGTAGACTTAGCGACTAGATGCTAGTACTATCCTGGTTAGTCCAGCCTAAACACGTTCTACCTGTTATAGAGTCCATTACTTCCTCTTCTGTTATAATGAGACCGTTTATCATTAAAAAAATGTTAAGTTCGCATACAGAAAATAAAGGAACAATGCAGTGCTGATGTGCTATTATCTTAAAATACGAAACGCAAAAACAGAATGCCATCAACTCATCATCACTTTGTCAATTAACATACATCATTTCAATTTGAGGAAAACAATATATAGAGAAATCAAAGACGCATTAAGGAACGAACTAAAGGTGAGAGGTGCCGCATATCATAATCAATTCTGAACTTGGCATACACAAAACAAAGGAACATTGTAGTGCTTATCTTTTAGAACACGAATTGCAAAGAGTGAATACAATCAACTCATCATTAATAGTATCATCATTTCGATCTGAGGTAAACAATACATATAGAAATTAAAGGTGCATAGAGGGCCGGGGTTAAGAAAAACTCACATTGTAGTCATGTGCATCGACTACTTGAGTTACATAGTCATGAACCGGAACAGAGAGAAAATCCACCACAGAAGCAGTCATTGTAGTAGTTTTTTCATCGAAATAGACTTTAGTTGCTATATCATGGTGTGATGATAAAGGAGAGGCATCTGCATCACTAATAGGAGAAAGTCGGAAAATAACTAGGTCCAAGCTAGTACCACTATCGAATGGATTGAATTTACACCAGAAGATGCCCAATAGGTTCTCAGATAAGGGATGCAGCACCATAATTTGTTTGCGACAAAGGTGGCCATTTCCTCCAAACTCGGGATTACAGAGACCAGTGACGTATGCTGTCTGATACCTCTGCTCAGGCAAATTGTACATTGAGATAACCCCAGTAGTGTCGACCCAATAGATGGTCTCATGATACACAGACACAACGGGAACTTCTTCCCCGTATATACGAGAGTAATAGAGGTATTGAGTGAGATCTGGGCAAGAATCAATGCGGTACCATAACCCAGTAGATGGATCAAAGGTGTATTGAAAACCCGAGTAAGTAGCCACTAGAAAAATCCTGTTGATTCTAACAAGAGGGAATACACAGAGTTCAAAATCGAAAACCCATTCAAAGGGTGGGTTTGGAAGTGGCTGCCAATATCCTACATTGGGGTCAAAAACCTCAGCAAAAGGAGTATCTGAATCACGACGATTCCCACCAAAAGCAAATAGCTTCCCATTCAAGGAAACCACTTTAGGACGGTAACGAGGACATAAAAGAGGTTGCGAACCCAGCTTCCATTGTGGACTGGGATCGCTAAAATCACAAAAATCAAAGGAATTAGACATCTCAACATCAACATTTGTTCTCAGGTTCACACCAGTATAAGTAAAGGTAGGTTTGCCACCAGTAGATAGCCCAAAATCAGTGATATTGCTTTTGGGCGCAGGATCATTAGGGGTGGCAGGAGTAGTTCCCTCAGATTCACACAAATAATCAAAAAAACCTTGAATGTGAGACTGATCACCACCTAGTGCATACATGACGGATCCAATAGCTGCACAACGAGCCGTGCAAGGGTATTCAGGGTCGCCCGTAACATGGCATTTGAACTCAAACGGACCTTCGATTACATAAGATTTATCTTTCACAAACAAACTACCAACGGGAGTAGCAGCGATGCCATCATATTCACAAGAAGACGAAGAATTTAGGAGTTTATCAAGGAGTAAGCCAGGAATCTTGATCTTCAACCATTGAGCGAAATCCTCAGGTTCGGCAACGTAAACCAAACGAACACAGATGCAGACATCTTTCTGCACTTTACCACCGCTATCTTCCGCTGCCGGTGGTGATCCCAATCTTCTCCTCTTCATACCCCTTTCAGCCTCCAAATCTTTCATTTTCATTTTTCGTTTGATAACTTAGAGAGAGAATATTGTATTTTAGGGTTTCTTTTTGCCCCCAAATCGATTTGCACCTTATAAATAACCCTTTTTTTCATTTTTTTTTTCATCATTGGGGCGATTAATTGGGCTTTTTTTTTAATAGACTTAGAATCCATTTATTTATTTTTATTTTTTCTTTTTTAATCTACACCTCAAGAATGGATCATGTCAACCGCAGCCATAGTTACATAGGTGCACCATGCACCAAGTCTATAATACTTCCCCCTTTTGTATTTAGTTAGGCACACATATTAAGAAGAGAAGAGAAAATGATAAAGTAAGTGGGGTAGTAAATACAAGGTATAAATTTTACCCAAAAAGAAAACGTGTCAATTACAATAAACTTCTTAAAAAGAATACGTGTCAATTAAAAAAAAAAAAAAAACAGAGGTAAGTATAACATTTAGTAAAAAAATGAATGTTTTACAAGAATTTGAACCTTTGATAAAAAATAAAACAAATGATATCCACGATCTTGTTTTGGCTGATTCAGGAGCCTTAGTGCCTTAAATAAAATGTTGCAGGTTTTGTCAAAAAAAATTAAGGATATGTTGATTCAGAAACTTGCTATGGATTAATTTGTTTGGCTATGTAGCACATTGTACTAGTTGGTTGTTATAAAAAAGAATTTCTTGTTTTTATTTCTTGGATTGCTTATGCAATACTATGATGAATTGTTAATGATCTTGATCCTAATTGTTGATGTTTAAGGACAAGTTGGATGTCAAGACTACACTGTAGCAGGAAGAAAGGAGCTGCCACTGGCTAAAATGAGAACTAAGAACTAATCTAGGCCCTTAAGTCATTATAATCGGACGGCTAAGGTGTTTCCTGTGCTCATTAATGGCATATTTGTAATTCTACAACTTTTCAAGCTGATTCCCAGTTTTTCTAACTTTTAAGGCAATTTTATTTATTTTATGACTGATTTCATTTACTTTTACTAATTTTCATTTACTTTTTAGAAATGAAACTAGAGGTTTTTTTTTGGGATATTAACCTTTGGTCCATTCTCTTATACCCATGACACGTGTTGTCATGTAATTGATCTAAATATGTTTTGTTTTTTTTTTTTTTGATAAAGTTATTTAAACTTTTTTTTTTTGAAAACATATTTAACCTTTATTTAAATTCTAATTAACTTTTTAATAATCTTATCTTTAACAAATAAAATATTAAAAAAAAACCTAACCACCAGCAGCCCCCTACCTCACCCCGGCGGCTGGCACTATGCTTGATGAAGACGAAAACGAAGATGGTGATGGTGATTTTCTCTTTCCTCTTACTCAAAGCTTTTCAAATGTAAGGTACAAGAACGACCAAGCTCGCCTGTGAGATCTTCGAATTACAAAGGGAAAGAGGAGAGAATTTATTTTTTTTATAAAAAAAGGGGTTTTCGGTGAGAATTCCGGTGGAGAAAGGGGGAAAGAGGAAAGAAAGTACTTTTTTTACAGTTTAGTAACAAATGAGTTACTGTCTAAGAATTACCTGAAAGTTCATTTTTGCCCCCAAATATTGACCAAGGGAGCCCATACCTAATAGTGGTCCATCACTCCTCCTAATAGTACTATTGTATTCTTAATTGGGTCCAAAACAAACTTCAATCAAGATAGTTCTTGCTCCCATTGGTGGCCGTATTAGATTAAACCCTTTTTTTTTTTTTTATTTATTTTTTTATTTTTGTTGTTGTTGTTGTTGTTTATTATGTTTAGAGAGCCCCAATAATTGATAAAAAGGTTTTTTAGATATAGGTTTAAGGTGGAGTCAGATTTGGGGCAAAAAGAAACCCTAAAAATACAATCTTCTCTCTCTAGTCTCTAAGCTATCAGAAATGAAAATGAAAGAATTGGAAGCTGGTAGGAAGAGGAAAAGATCGGAAGAAGATAGCGGTGCTGAAGTCCAGAAAGATGTCTGCATCTGTGTTCGTCTGATTTACATCGTCGAAATCGGACAGCCAGGACCTAATTCTGTTAAATGGTTGAAGATCAAGATTCCGGCCTTACTCATTGATAAACTCCGCAATTCGTCGTCTTCTTGTGTTTATGATGTGAACACTACTACTTGTACTGGTGGTAATTTGTTCGTGAAAGATAAATCTTATAAAGTGGAAGGTCCGTTTGATTTCAAATGTCATGTTACGGGCGATGATGAATACCCTTGCACGGCTCGTTGTGCTCCTATTGGATCTGTCATGTATGCATTTGGTGGCGATCAGTCACACATTCAAGTTCATGTTGATTATTTGTGTGAGTCCTTGGGAAGAATTCCAGGCGACTCTTCTCTTCCTCTACCCAGAAGCACTATCGCTGATTCACGACTCATTACTGGTGGCAAACCTACCTGTACTTACCCAGGGGTGAGTCCAAGAACATACGGTATGGACGAGTTATCGAATTCTTTTGATTTCTGTGATTTCAGCGACCCAGCTCCGCAATGGAAGCTGGGTTCGCAACCCCTTTTATGTCCTCGATACCGCCCTAAGCTGGTTTCGATGTTTGGGAAGCTGTTTGCTTTTGGTGGGAATCGCCGGGAGTCTCCTGGTCCTTTTGCTGAGGTTTTTGACCCGGCTGTGGGATATTGGCAGCCACTTCCAGACCCACCCTTCAAATGGGTTTTCGATTTCGAACTCTCCGTATTCCCCCTTTTTAGAGTCAAAAGGATTTTACTGGTGGCTACTTACTCGGAGTTTCAGTACACCTTTGATCCGTTGACATGGTATTGGCACCGCTTTGATTCCTGCCCCGATCTCACTTGGCTCCTTCATTCCTCCCTCAGATATGATGATGACGTACGCGTTGCGGCTGTGTATAATGAGACCATCTATTGGGTCGACTATGCTGGGACTCTCTCAATGTACAATTTGTCTAACCAGAGGCATCAGAAAGTGTACGTCACTGGTCTATGTGATCCCAAGTTTGGAAGTAACAATGGCCGTCTTTGTTCTGAACGAGTCATGGTGCTGCATCCCTTATCTGAAGATTTATTGGGTATCTTCTGGTGTAAATCCAATCCATTGGGTTATGTTATTCCACTCCGTTGCCCAGATACTAACTTGGACCTGGTTTTTTTCCGACTTTCTCCTTTGGATGCCTCTACTTTATCATCATACTACTTAGATGATGAAGAAACAATAGACTATTTCGATGAAAAAACTACTACAATGACTGCTTCTTTGGTGGATTTTCTATCTTTTCCGGTTCATCACAGTATAGCTCACATAGTCGATTCACACCCATTGTAAGTTTTTTTTTAAAATTTCTCTATATATTGTTTACCTCGGATTGCAATGATGATAGTATTAATGATGACTTGATTGCATTCACTCTTGCATTTCGTGTTCTAAGAGATTACCACTACAATTTCCTTTGTTTTGTGTATGAAAAGTTCACAAATGATTATGATATATTTTGATCTGCGGCACCTCTCACCTTTAATTAGTTCATTCTTTGTTGTGTCATTTATTTCTCTACATTTTGTTTACCTCAAATTGAAATGATGACTGAATTAAGATAATAGCACTGCAATCTTCCTTTATTTTGTGTATGAGAAGTTAACATTTTTCTAATCATAAACAACACATTAGAAGAGGAAGTAACGGAATCTATAACAGGTAGAACATGTTAGGCCAGACTTACCAGGGTATTACTAGTTTCTTGTCTCTTCTCTTTACTGATAGTTTTACATGAAATAACCTAAAATTTTAGTATCAACAAATGATAGCAATTGTAGCTTTGTTCTCTCTCTGTTTCTCTCTATAGACATAGAGATAGCAATTGTAGCTTTGTTTACTCCAACAACAATACCCAGACCAATTCAACTAAAATAACCCATTCAAGGGAATTGCGACTCAAATTGAATAACACGATTGAATAAAATAAAAATTGTAGCAGATAATCAACTATGTTTGAAACTCATGGTAATTATATGAAGGGTTTTGGTCTTTGGTTTTTAAATCTCATTGAGCTTGCCAGAATTTATGAAAAAGTTACCTGGATCTAGTTGTTGTTTGATTGGGTGAAGACATGGGGGAAGTTAGGATTTTCAGGAAGTGTTTGTATGGGTTGGTTTTTGATGCCCTCTTTTGCTAACATCTTGGCTTCTCCATCCCCTTTTTAGTGACACCAACGCACGGTGAAATTGGGGTCTGTAATTTCTCTCCTTGTCTTTCTTCCGCTCATATTTTTCTTGTTTTGAGGTGGAGTCTCATATGGATGTCTTGGTGAAATTAGAGCAAGTGAAAATAATTAAACAGGGGAAATTGCTTCCTGTGAATAACTTCACATGAATTAAATAACTTAGTACTTGTGTTATTTATAGCTCCACCTTTTAGTAATATTACTCTGTAGAGTTCTAACTAAAAGGGCCTAAAGACTGATCTTTAGCAGTTCCTTAGTGTTCGGATTGATGATAATCATCATCTTTCTCTGGAGTCTACATTGGCTGGTCGAGTAGATCTATACTGGCTGTTGTTGATTTTGTTTGGCTCAATGAACACCATTATTTACAGAGTTACTTTTTAATTGGTAAATGAGGCTCATCTTGTAGTGCAAATTTCCTGCAATTTATTTTTTGGACAATAGCCAGGATAATCCAAAATTAGTTCTCTTGTCCATCAATAACCCAAAATTAGCCTAACCTGATGTTTTATTACTTTCAAACTAATGCTCCCTCTGAATTGCTCATCAAAATGATGCTTGAAACCAACAGTGACTTTTGTAATAATTGCAATGCACCCTACAAATTTCCTGCTTACTATTTAGTGCTCCTTTTGCTCTTTGTGATGAACTGGTGTTACTAGGTAGAATTTAAAGGCAGGAAATGAAGATTGAGGAAAGGGAAATAATAATTTTGATTAATAAATGTAAGATGCCGAAATCAAGGATAGATTTATCAAATTTGAGTGGCTTGATTTACTTCCAATAGCTAAACAAAATTGCAATTACATTTCAATATCTGGAATCCTCTTTCCCAATCTTCTCTACTTATGACTTTTTTAGTTTTATTTTTTTCCCTTCTCACTTGGCAGGTTATATGTCTTATTTTCTTATGCTATGTTTATAATCATTTCAGGGTTTAAGATGAGATGAACAGCTATTAGCCTGTATGGCGCCGTGAGCTAATAGCTGGATATTAGTGAAGCCCCGATGTTTGCTGGTAAAGTCGTAAGTTAAGTTCATGTATTTAGGTAATGTGAATAAACATGTTTGTGGGCAGATCTCTGACCCCATTTTGGGTGTATGCTATCTTTTGTGCCGTCTCTGACTGCAAATGAAGTACTCAATGGCGTAAAAAGTGGTCCTTGGTTGTTTTGTGGATGATTGACATTCTGTCAAGCAACATTTGAGGTGGAACTCTGCTTGTGGTTTTTGGTAATGAAATTAACAGTGTGCATAATTAGAATTATTTGCTCCTTTCCTCGCTAATGAAATTGCAATTTGGATAGCTATTATGTTTCTGTGAACTGATTTTGTTTTGGAAGTACTCCATTTTTTTTAATTTTAATTACCAGTATTTTAAATTGATTCTGACATCATTATCAAATGAAAAATTTAATTCTAATAATCCAACGTTTGGGAGATTTACTACCTCTATTTTATAACTTTCCATAAAAAAATTCATTTTTAGTGAAGTTTTTAATGTGAAATTGCTAAAGTACCCTTATTTAAGCCATCCTAATTAAGTTACAACTCTTAATAAAAATGTTATTTATCTTGATTAAACTAATATTTCCCTCCAAATTTTCAAATTAATTCACCAAATCAAAACCTAACTCATCAACACCTTCATCCTAACATAATTCATATACTCTTCAACTTCTCAAATTAATTCACCAAATCATAAACCTTAACTCATCAACACCATCTCCCCCCATATTTTTCTCTCCTCTTTCTCAGTCTCTCTTTCTAATTCTTTACCTTCAAATCTGGACACTTTCTCTCTTCATGGTGAAAAGGGCGGATATCTGTTAGATGACGGCAAAATATAATGGTGTGTTTCTTTATGTGAGTTGGTGGTGCGCTACAGTCACCCAATGGATGTGATGGTTTACGAGGGTTTGGGATATGTTTTTAGGTTTCTTAAGATGGATTTTGGCTAGTTGGTGGTTTTTAAAAGCATGTGGGTGGTTTTCGGTGGATTTTTCGAAGAGAGTACGGGTGATTTTCGTTGATTTGAGTACTTTTTTTTTGGTTTTAGGTACTTAGGGTTGGGTAGAGATGTTGTCAAGTAGTGGTGGTGGGATTTTGGGTGGTTAGGGTGGGGTAAAAAGGTGGTGGGTTTGGGGGGTTAGGGTGGGGTACAATGGTGGTGGGTATTTTTCAATGGCTTGTTTAGGGTGGTTTCGATGGTTTAATGAAGGATAAATGGTAAAAAAAAAAGTGGTGTGGTGGTGACGACGATGTTGGTGGTGGGGGCGTATTGGCTTAGTGGTACTCGTGGTGGTTGTAGTGCAAGTGGTGGTCTGGTGGAGTGATAATAAAGTCCCTTAATTATCCCCCACTTTCTCCCCCATTTCTAAATCACATGCCTTTTCCCTTTCTAAATTACAACTAGTATTTAGGATGTGTGATACACGGGTTAATTTTAGCTTATATAAAGTATTATCATGTTCTTTATAAACATTAAGGATGTTTTTTAGGTTTGGAAATCAATCATCAATAGATGAGATCCCAAAAGAATATCGTCATCAACCTTTATGAGATAAAACAAAAGAACATAATGGGTATAACAAAAGAACATAAAAGATATACAAAAAGAACATAAGTAATATTTAAACAAAACATGTGAATTGAAATAAAATTCAACATTGATTTCAGAGTATTAATAATAATGAGCATAACAATATTTTATAAAGAACATCATGCTCAATCTTTGTCACATACTCACATTGATAGCGATCTCAAATTCAACCTACAGGTTTATCAGTCACACCATTAACATGTACAAAACAACGATCAAAGGTTATCGTAATTCAAGTTTCCCGGTTGACACCTTAGGAACTCAATTAGTTTTGATTCAATCGGCAATATTTGCTTGTACAACGCATACCAAGTCTTGGGTATGATGGCTGGGAGATTTTGTTGAAGGTCATTGTCGATGTCCTCCGGAGCGGTAAAATCTGGTCTTTCCTACAATTGTAATTTGAGAGAAATAGTAAGTAATACTCCGTATTGTATATTATTATAAATTAATAAAAGGTTAGTACAAAAATGTCCGAAAACTTACATAGTCTTTGAGATGGATGTGACACGCTCGATGAAAGAACATTAAACTAACTTTCGTGGCATATGACGGTTTGCCCTTATTAGGACCCTTATGCTGATAAACTTGCATATATTTTTGCGGCAGTGATGATGAGACTTTGTTTGTCCATGTAGGATCTATATTAGTCCTATATTGTGGAAAGAATTGCAATCGACTCTTGATTGAAGGAAATTTGTTGCACAGCTGATAAAACGCGTACGAAAAATCTGTCCTCTGATCATATTCCCAAAACAGAGGAGTATGACTTACGAAATAAGATAAATCCCTGTAAGATATAACATTGCACTCATTTTATGTTTATATTTTTATTATAAATAACAAATCTATCAAAAAGTAAACAATCACATTGTAAAATCAAAGAAGTAGGTTCTACATAATTAAATTTTAAAGTTATAGAGTACAATTTGGGTGATCATCAGATTATACTGCATGTTACTTAAACTTTTTCACATGATCTTTACACACAATATATTGACGAACATGTTTTGCCTTAATAATATAATTCAGGTCTCAACTTTATTTAATTTCATTTTCATCCTAATTTCGTCATTCCCCCTTGTACCTACTAATATAAACTTAGGGTCAATATAAAAAAAAGCCCTTTATCTTAATATAGTTTTGACTATCTTTCTTCAAATAAAATGACCTTTTTTCCATTTCATTTTTTTTATAAGAACTTAATTCTTGTAATACAATAGAAAGTATTAAAAAAAATAATAATAATAATAATAATCAGTGTTTAGTAGTAACATAAATTATTATTGAGAACTATATTGGTACGGAGTATATATGTTAACTTAGAAATAGAATAATAGTTCACCAAAAAAAAAAAAAATACTAACACCGAAATAAATACATTTTTAAAAAATTTATTCCTCAAAATTGACAACTTCGAGAGATAAAACTAGGAAGAGGTATACCAAAATAAAGTTAAATTGTTACCCGTATTTAAAACTTAGTAATTCAAGCACAACTTTTTACCCTCTAAATTTGACTATACTGATGCATGTGAAAAGTAAGGCAAGGAGTGAAAAAGCAAAGGAAATATTGCAGTTTAGGGAAACCTAAGCTAGGGATGTTTATTACACTATTATTTACCCCAAGTAAATATTATTAAATTTAATTTTTAAAATTATAGAGTACAATTTGGGTGATCATCAAATTATAATGCTTGTTACAACTTTTTCAGATCACATGATATTTAGAAACATTATATTATGTTTTGCCCTAATATTATAATTTGGGTCTCAACTTCCATTTCATTTTTCACTTTAATCCTCATTTCGTCATTTCCTGCTGTACCCACTAAACTTAGGGTAAATAAAAAATTAATAATAATAATAATAATAGAAGACTTTTATCTTAATATAATTTCAACCGTCTTTCTTAAAAAAAAGGCCTTTTTTTCTCCTTTTTTTAAAAAAAACTTAATTCTAGTAAAGCTATCAATGTATGGTAGTAAGTAAAAAAATAGCCAGTGTATAGTAGTAACAAAAAGACATGAATTATGATGACATGCAATTTGCTAATCTGTGACTTAATTAGTCTAATTAACTAGTTATAATTATACATATAAAAAATAAATATAACGATAAGGAAGAAAATTAAACTTACTGTAGTTCTTTCACAGAGGTAAGACTTTCGACGTAAGTTTCTGCGCAAAGATCTTGCGCCAATCTCACAACGGAAATGCTGTCTTCAGTATTGTAACCCCTTTCAAAAGTTGTGAGCTGAATGATCCTATCGATAAAGTTTCTAAATTGATGCAGATCGAACTTGATTCCATCAATCGGGTTATTACCTACAAATCCATGTAAAATTTCTTAGTTAAAAAAAAAAAAAAAACCTTGTTATACGTACTTGACAGCCTCTTAAAAGTATGAAAAACAAATTAAATAATAATACACACTTACTGCAACATTGTTTGCACCCATCGTCATACAATAAGTTTCCTTGCTTCACAAACGCAGAGGGGAGTGAAATTCCGAGAAAATTACCATTCGCATGATGTTGGTACATTAGTGTTCCCACTAATCTACCCATTTTCCTTACTTCGGGATCAAACCCCTTAAATGTTCTTGTTCCAGGCCAGCGTTCAATACTATGTCTTCCTATTTCTTGGGACAACCACAGCTCAAGAGGTATAATATCTACCCCAACCCCCACCACTTGATCTTCAATATTTTTTACTGGTAGTTTGTCTTTTGGACAAATACATCGAAACGGAAACATTTCTGAAATTTGAATGTCGGAACTTGACGACGTGTCATCGGCATTTCCAAACACTCGTAATTTCACCTCACGTTCCTCAGTCGTATCTTCATCACCGATGATTAATGGACTCGAGGCTCTAAAATCGCTCCGACTTGGTTTAATGTGATTGACCTTAAAAGGTATATTGTTTGCCATGGAAAAGTGTATAGAGAGAAAGGGGAAGGAGAAAGAGAAGATGAAAAAAGGAATTGAAGTAGGAACTAGGAAGTACTCACCTGTCAAAAAAAAAAGAAGGAAGTAGGCTAAGAAGTTGATACAGCTAATACTTCTAATTACTGTACATACATAACTATAGACAAGGTAGTAGACGAAAAGTATTGAGCATAAATGTATAAATTAAAAAAGGTACCAGAAGATCTTTATAGCAGCATAATTCATTAATTTGGCAGATTACTTTGTAGAGGAAGTAACTTTCCATTTTATGGTAACTTCATAATCGACAAATCGACGTACGATTATATTACATTGTACTTTTGTTTTTTTTTTTTTTTCAATAAGTTTGTCTTTATCGAGTAGGTTTTTTTCCTTCTTTTTTTTTTTTTTGAGAATTTATGACAGAACTTTTGTATAAATAGAAATTTGCCATTATAAATACTCCATTTATCCCTTGTTTTTTTACCTCATCTATTACATATTACTAAAGGCGAAACTTATAGCGACACTTGGCAACATTCTATTAAAAATTTTCCCTCCATTAATACTTGCTAATCCTTGCTTTAAAAATTATAACATTTGCTTTACATAAAATATAAACCAAACTTTCTAAAATATTTAATTGTTCAATATAATTTATATGTGGCTTTCTTGCAAAAATTTTATGTGGCTATTTATTCAATTGTTCAATATAACTTTATACGTAGCCTAAAAAAATGATGTTTTTAATAATCATTGAACAACCGTGCATCTATTGTACGGGGTATAACCTAGTTATAAATATATGGGTGGAACTTATAAAATTTTAATCATGTATATCCGTTAAACTATAAGTAAGTGATAATATATTCATGTGAGATTTTATTATAATCCCGTTTCATTGTATATTTTAATAATATCAAACTTTTATAATTTTAATGGTATAAAAATGGGGATATACATTTGAATAAGTGTTTAAGAGACGTGAAAAATCAAATAGTCGAAATGGGGCAAAAAAAAAAAGAAAAAAAAGGGGAATAGAGTAATATGCATTTTCTTGGCCATACATGTCACTTTAAACTCATTTTAGGGTCTGCAAACTCCAACTCCAACTCCACAGCACTTTACTCCAACTTCATTCCTTTTACTCCGTACTTGTACTTTTTATTTTTTTATTTAACAGGATACATTATATCCAACTGCAAGGTCTTATTGTCACATTGTACAAGCTTTTATTGCATTTATTTCTAATACTCTGGTATATGGAGTACTTTTAGGATTTTACAAGTACTCCTTTTAAATTCACAAAATAATTTGTAATTTTAAATGGTTAAAATGTAAAATTATCACTAGCTGATAAAAATAATAATAATAATAATAATAATAATAATAATAATAATAATAATAATAATAATAATAATAATAATACCTCCGTGAATTTTTATTTGCAACTTTTGCCATTTTATTCCGCTAAACATTATGTCCAACTTTCTGTTTTCTTTCTATTTTTAGTCAACAAAAACTCCAGAAATTAAATATTTGCCCTTACTTAAAAATTATGATTTTTATAATTTTACCCTTACTTTACTTTAATCAAAATTAACTAAAATTAATCTGATTTAACCTATTCTAATCACTCCCTCCATTTATTACCCCATTTCCCCCTAACCACACTCATCACTCACATTCCCAACCACCAAACATTAATGGATGATGGCTGGGCTTCCTTTTATCATCTGGAGAGTTCCTCAGAACCCTAGTTCTTGTTCTTGGTCTTTCTCTCTCCTGTTCGTCTGTAATTTTCTCCAATCTTCCTCCTCAGATCTGACCTTGAGACCTCTAATCTTGCAAAAACCGAGTCCCCCACCAACATGATTAACCTAACTTCACGACGCTTTCATTGCCACCGACGACGTCGGTGAGGGTAATTTGATTGTGTCCCTGATTCAATGCTTCGACACTGGATCTCCTTTTCCTCGCGAATTCTACAAGTCTGGTGAGGCTCCTAATTACTGTTCGTCGACCACCTACAAGGCCTTGGGTAAGGTTCTTGAAAGCGTCAAAGAGGAGGAGGGTCTCAAAAAGGCTGAGGGTGAGGGAGAGGGAGAGTCCCGAGGCAAAAAAAACCCTTGATTTCACTGGTGTACCTGTAGATCTAGTGTGCGACAGTGCTAAGGGGAGTTCTGTGCCCACCACTACGCCCAGATCTAACAGAGCAAGGCCACCCACGAAGATTAGGGCTAGAAGGAAGGCGGCGTTGGTGGCTATGAATAGGATGCGTGGGTTGCCAGATAAGGAGATAATTGTTCTGTCTTCTGATGATGAGGCTGAAAATGGTGACGATGGTGAATTGGTTGGCCCTCCTTTGAAGAAGCAATCTGCGAGGCGGATGAACCCAAGGGTTCAACCCTCCAAGTGACTCTTGCGTAACGATTCCTAACCCTACAATATTTTTTTTTATTTGAGTCCTTGTCCTTTGATTTTTTCGATAATATGTTAATTTGATTTGTTTGCTGGTTGGCTTCGTTGGTTATTTCTGAATTGATGCGGATGCATGTTGGCTTCGTTGGTTATTGCTGATTTGATCTTGATTCATGTTGTCTTCGTTGCTTATTTGTGATTGTCTGATCTTTTGTATGGTTGGCTATGTTTGTTGTTCTGGACTTTGTTGGCTTCATTGCTGATTTCTGATTGTCTGATCTGTTGGATGGTTTGCTATGTTTGTTGTCTTGGACTATGTTGGCTTTATGCATGTGTTGGAGAATATTTTGTGATATGGTTGCTTGTTGGAATATGACATTTGGTGCATATGGGGGTTTGATTGATGAATGATGAGACTGGTTTGTCATTTATTTTTTGAAGTTTGCCTGGTCATACCTTAAAGTGTTCTCAATGATCATTTGGGTAGAGAACACATGACAGTCCCTTATTGTGTTCACACATTTCTGAAAGGAGTCCCCTTTGAATATATGTTGTAGCATGATTTGTATTGAGTCCCCCATGTTTCTGTGTTGTTTACATTATCCAAATCCAAATGAGGAAGGGACTCTATTGACTTTCACAACACACAAGTGTTTTGCTCCAACAATTTGATTTATGCTGTTGTTGTTGAGGTATCCTTGTGAGTTGGTGTTTTATTGCAATATGGGAAACAAAACTTCTGATGGATTTAATGCCCACATAACATCTTATTCTTTTCCATTTATATTCCAATCAAAATGTGGGTACAAAAGGACTATACGTAAGACTACCTGACATGTTTGATCACTGTATTCAACAAAATACACCTAACCACCTAATAACTGAATAAAAACAGAAAAAAAAAAAAAAAACAAACCATAACATAGCTAAGTGGTTATGTGTGGCAGTCCATATGTTTCTCCATTGTTGTGATGAGTCCCCTAGTCTGCATCTACCTCCATATCTTCTGTTCCTTGTTCAGTCCCTTCATTTACTGGCGTAAACATAGTGTTTAGGTACTCCACAGCCTCCATAACTACTTCCTTCCGCACTTCCACTTGATTTGGTAGAATGCCAAGATTTTCAAGTTTTTTCTTGTTCATGTGGGGTATTTTTTACTTGTTCCCACCTTCTGCCTTGAGGATCTCAATCATGCACTTTTGCAAACTCAGCCAAATGTACTTGTTCACTTGATGATTGAATGTCTCATAAGAGTCCTTCACTTTTGTAACTAGCTCATTTGGTAGGAAATGACTGATATTGCAATGATTGAATAGACCTAAATAACCCTAAATCAAGCACATTCAAATCTGGGGACTGTGCTGGCTGAAAAACAAATTGAATGTTGAATCCATGTGCTGTTGTTGCTGCCATGAACTCTGTATCCTTAGGAACTTGGTGAGGCCTTGCATTATCCCATTGGATCACAACATTTTTTGCCAGACTCTCAGGCCACTTTGAGATAATTGCTGGTATGACATTTGTCAGCAACATATCTCTGATTACCTCTCAGTTTACATTCTGTATTGCCTTTGTTTCCCAAGTTCCTGCTACTCTGTTTTTACTAGATTTCTTTGCTAGTTGTTTGATAGTGAATGGGAACATTCCATATTTCCCATCATGGAGTAGTCCCCCATTTGTGTCATACAATGGCTTCCCAATTAAGCCCATAAACATTGCTTTGATCTTGAATCTTTTGGGCTGTATTACCCTATATGGATCTTCCTCACTAGGTAGGAGGTAAAACCTCCTCTTGTCAGGGTTCAGATAGAACCATTTCTCATCCATGTGTATGACATGGTTCATATCAACAAATGTGGGGTCCTCATTACTTGTTACTGGATTTATGTGTGACAAAATCCATTTAAGTCTTGCTACCTTGTGGTCTGATGTCAATGCTGGCTTGTTGCTACTTGTGTGTGTTCTTAACCTTCCCTTTTTCTTCAAATTGTGAAGAGTCACATAGGAGATTTTTAATGCTGCTGCATAACTCCTTTCTGTCTTCCTTAAATGCAAAGGGATTGATTGAAGGAATTCATCATAAAATTCCTTTGGCTTTCTGCCTACTCTGCCAAACTTCTTGCCATCTGTTTCTTTATGTCTGCAAAAATTCTTGTGATGGTTGATTTGTGGACATTGTAATGAACTGATAAATGCTTTAAGTGACCTCTTGGTAAGTTCCCGTGCTGCATTTTGACCAACATTGAGTCCACAATTTCTCTTCTTTGTTTCATGGTGAGCTGCTTTCTTTGTATGTGTTGAGTCCCATGCTGAATTGGTTGTTCCATTTCTAGGGAACCAACCTCAGCTTGTGTGTCTTCTGTGTTTTGCTGGCCTTGGTCTTCTCCTTGTGTGTCATGCATGATATCATCTTCTTTTTTTTTTTGGTAAGTAAGAAAATTTTATTTCCAAAACAAAAATCAAAATGTTACAACTTACAGAAGATACAAGCTGTAACCCTCCTCACTACACAAGCCTAGCCAAAGGCACACGACCACCTAACAAATCCCTAACCTACTAGAGACCACCTTCTAGGAAGGTTTCTCAAAAAAAAAAAAAAAAAGGGAAGGGAAACAAGCTGGAACTAATGTAGTGGCACCTTCTAGGAAGGGTACACCCCACTAAACCCAGCACAACAAAACAGGAACAAAATACAGCTCTAGCTACAATAAGAAACTTGTAAACTATACAACCATTTACAATGTTTTCTCTGCCATTTACAATTAATCAATTGCCTGCATCTCTTTACAATATCAGCACAGATTACCTTGCACACTGCCCTTGGGTGAATAATCGCCTTTAACAAGAAAGCTTTATTTCTTGCATACCAGATGTGATAAACCACAACAGCCAACACAGCATAACAGACTTTCCTTTTAATAGGATCCTTCACCTTCTCTCCCCAATATTTCCAGGATGTATCAATGTTGAACAAATACTCAGGAATATTCAGCCAAGCACTGACAGCATTGATGCACTTCCTGCTATACTCACAGTCAAAGAACAAATGCTTTATATCCTCAACAACATTACCACACAGTAAGCAAGTACAGTCCTGGCAGATACCCCAGTCTACTAGCATGCTCCTAGTTCTCAGTCTATTCTGCATAGCCAACCAAAGAATAAAAGAATTCTTGGGAATGTTGTACTGATTCCACACCCAAGTAGTCCAGGTAACCTCTTGCTCGGAGCCCTGAAGCCACTGGTAAACTCTTGAGATGCTATATTTCTGATTCAGCCAGCCATTACTGCTAAACCCCTCCCTCAAACTATCCTTAACTTTGCACAGCTTTTTCCAAGCCCAACCAGCACTCTTCTTTGGCTTGTACTCCCACCAGTCCTTCTCTTTTATATATACAGCATGGACCCATTTCACCCATAAAGAGTCCTCTTTCTGAGCTATCTTCCAAATATACTTACCCAGAGCTGCTGAGTTCCAAGTTACACAGTTTCTCATACCCAGACCATCAGCTTTCTTAGGCTTACATATCCAATCCCAGGATAAAGGGGGGGTTTTCCTCAACACAGCATCCCTATCCCAGAGAAAAGCTCTACATAATTGAGTAATTCTCTTAATTACACCAGCTGGGAGCAGGACACATTGAGCCCAGTAAGTGTGAAGACTAAGAAGTACTGAGTTAACCAGCAAAGCTCTAGCTGCATAAGACAAGTTCCTACTAGACCAACATGTTATCTTAGCCACCATTTTGTCAATCAGGCTATCAAAGTCCCTATTTGATAAATTTCTAGCATTCAGGGGTATGCCAAGATATTTAAATGGAGTAGAGCCCTCAACAAACCCAGAAACCCTTAAAACTTACTGCTTCACATCCTAAGGCATATTCCTAAAGTATATGGCTGTTTTCTCAGCATTGACATGAAGACCAGAACACTTCTCAAAAGTTTTCAAGGCCCTCATCAAAAATGACACAGAGCTCTTATTACCATAACTAAACAACATAAGGTCATCAGCAAAAGCCAGATGGTTCAGCTTGATCACTTTGCATCTTGAATAATATTTGAACCCTCTCATATCTCCCACTTTCCTCAGCAACCTGGACAGGTATTCCATAACAATTACAAACAAAAGGGGGGACATGGGATCCCCCTGCCTTATACCTTTTTTCCCCTTAAAAAAACCATTTAAGCCTCCATTTATCATTATAGAAAAGGAGGGGGAAGAGATACACTGCATAATCCATTTCACAAACACACCAGGGAATCTAAGACCAACCAACATGTCCTGAATGAATTCCCAACTAATAGAGTCATAAGCTTTCCTGAGGTCCACCTTTACAGTACATTTAGGAGCCTTCTGCTTATCATTATAGTCTTTTAGAACATCCTGACAAATTAGCACATTACCCAGGATAGATCTACCAGCTACAAAGGCACTCTGAACCTCACTAATTAAACCAAGAAGCACCTCCTTGAGCCTAACACATATCATTTTAGAAATGATCTTATACAACACATTACAGCATGCAATAGGCCTAAATTGACTAACCTTAGTTGCATTCTCAACTTTAGGGACCATGGTGAGCATAGTAGCATTAATCTGACTCAGCAGTCTTCCTTGTTGAAATTAGTTTAACACAGCTTCAGTAATATTTCCTCCCACGATGTGCATGATATCATCTTCAGATTCGTAGTCATCCAAGCCTAGATCTTGCATATTTTCTGCATAATCGTAGTACAATTCTGCCAGTTGTTCTTCTGTTAGAATTTGATCAACATTGAAGTACATAGCTTCAAAAGATTCTGCCATGGTTGTCTGACCTGTTTTGTTTGCTTAGCTTCAGCTGATATATGTAAGGGTGGTTGCTTTTTTTTGGGAAGAAGATGAAGGAAGAAGGAGATGCAGCTGCCTATGAAGGTGTTTGGGTGTTAAATGTGCAGGAGTAATTTCAGATTAGGGAATATTTTGGTATATAATGGGCTAACAACGTGTAATTAGTAATTTAGACTAACTTTTGGATGAACTATGTTATGGTTTTTGGTGGAAACTGTAAGACAAAAACCATTTAATGCTTTTGAATGATGAGGCTTGTATGTAAATGCCTCTTAAATGTTAAATGAAGGGTACATTTTATTACCTACAAATTTCAAAGTGTTATGTTTTTTTTTTTTTTTTAAATTAAGGAGGGAACCCAAATTCCCAAAATTTCAGCCAAATCCAAATTTTGGTGAAAATTTGGGGGGAAATCAAATCCCTCCAAATACGTACTGCACATTCCCACTTCTTTTGCTAGTGGTGGGCCAAACTTTCTCTTTCCAAACACTTTAATCACTTTCATTTACTCCCACTAATGTTTGCCCCTTAAATTTTGCCTCATGAACCGCAATTTGCCCCAAAGTTGCAAATAAATATTAACAGAGGGAGTAATAATAATAATAATAATAATAATAATAATAATAATAATAATAATAATAATAATAATAATAATAATAATAATTGGAATTTTCTCTCGTTTAGGGGCGATTAGGGCTAGGGTAGGTTTCCACGTTCCATTTCCGGCAGCTTCTCCGGCAATTTCAGGCGTTTAGGTAAGCGGATTCAGGTCCAGCGGGGGATCTCAATATTTTGGTGTAGTTTCTTCGTTAATTTGGTGTTGTTTCTGGGCGAAATTCATGTAGTTTCGAGCTCTTTTGGTGAAATTTTGAGGTGCAACCTTCAGGCGAGTTTCAGTCTATTTTTAAGGCGGCTTTAGGGCGATTTTCAGGCGTCATTACGGCGGTGCCAGTGGCTGTATTTTCGGTGGTTTTAGTTGCTGTTTGGGTGCGTATTTTAGGGGTCTTTTATAGGCGGAATTGGTGCGTCTTCAGGCAAGATTCTGGCGTGTTTTTGTTGACTTTTCTAACGTGTTTCTGGTGTGTATTCAAGCGTCTTTTCAGGCTGCTATTCGGCAGCGGGTTTTGGTCATCATCTGGGCAGTTCGGCTTCTGGTTTTTGGTTAGTTTCAAGAAGGTTTTTGGCTTGCTTTTCGTGTAGTTTTCAATGTGCTTTGGGGTCAGTTTCATGGGTGTTTTTGGTGTGCTTTGGGTGCAGTTCAGGCAGCAGATTTTTGGAGGTGGCAGTGTGTTTGCATCGTGCTGTTACCTGATCAGTTTTGGTGCAGTTTTCTAGTTCGATTATTGGTCGGTTTGGGTGCAATTTGCAGCATAAGTTTGTAGAAATTTTGTTGCGGCCTTCGGTGGTGGTGTAGTGAGTTGGTTTGGCGGTTGTTTGTGGTGTTTTAGTCAAGCAACTTCCTGGAGGTTCGTTCATGCTCCTTCTGTTCGCTTTCATTGCCCGTTTGTGGGTCTTAATGGGTGTCTTGATGGTGGGGGGAACGGGCTCACTAAAGCATATTTGATCACTCATCTCCGTGACCGTCATTGTTGTGTGGATGGGCGGGATATGACCCAAAACTCCTCTTACCTCTGATTTGGCTATTTTCTTAGAGGCGGAGTCAACCTTTCGTCGTATAGGCATTTGGCTTTGTGCGGAGTGTGTCAAGACACATACTCTTCATTAGTACGAAGTGTCGACATGGTCCTGGTTCTGATGATATTGTGGTCCCCTTGATTCTGGGGATGGTGTTGTTCGGTTTGTTCTTTATGGTTTTCCTAAACCCCAGGGTCCATCTTCGGAGGTATCTGATCTTGTTCCTAGTGTGCCTCGTGAGCCTCTTTCTACGTTCGATGTTACTCTCTTGGATAGTTTGCTATCTAAGCGGTTTCGTTTAGTGAAATCTATTCCTCCTAAGTTTCGCTTGGGTTTTTCTCGGGTTCTCAAAGGAGCGCTTGATAAGGTGATTTGCAAGCCTGATGACGTCTCTTGTTGGGTTCAACTGCTTGTGTTGCCTCTCTGTGTTCTAAAAACCTTTTCTCTGAGGAGTAGTTGTGAGTGTTCTTTAGGTGTTAGGCGGTTGCGGCAGGAAGAGAGTATCACCGCTGTTATTTGATCTTGGTGTGAGCTTGGTGGTTCTGTGCATCTTGTACGGGACACGTTGGCTGATGTGTCTCCACCTTTGTTGGATGCTGATAATGAGCATGATTTGTCTGAGCGTAATATTAAGCAATGTAAGAGAAAGATTTGTGACGGACATTACACTGCTGCGGTTAGGGTTCTTTCGTCTTCTGGTCTTGCCCCTTACAATGATGCTACTCTTACAGATTTACAAGCTAAGCACCCTTCCTTTCCGGCTCCTATCTTACCGTATATTCCCGTTGATCAGCACCTTATTGCTACTCTTGCTGTTGTTTTGGATCAGATTAGGGGTTTTTCGCGTGGTACGTCATGTGGTAGAGACGGCTTGCGTGCTCAACACCTTATGGATTTCTTGAGTGGTGCTGCAATTGCTATTTCGGATGAGTTGGTAGACTCTATTACGCAGGTGGTTAATCTCTTTCTCGCTGGGAAATGTCCAGCTGAGTTGGGAGAATACATTGCTAGTGCTCCTCTTACGCCACTTGTTAACCCTGGTGGTTATATTCGACCTATTGCCGTGGGTATTGTTTAGAGGCGTCTTGGTTCAAAGGTTGGGGCTGCTTTAATTGGTTCGCATCTGGGAAGCTATCTAGGAGGTCTTCAGTTTGGTGTTGGGGTGTCGGCATGTGGTGAGGCTATTCTTCATGTTGTTAATCGTTTGGTTGAGGCTCGTGGTGGTGATGTTAGCCTCTCTATGTTGCTGGTGGATTTCCAGAATGCCTTTAATTTGGTTGACCGTACGGTTTTGTTGCGTGAGATTCGTCTCCATTGTCCTGCTCTCTCACGGTGGGTTGAATTCTGTTACTTTACTCCAGCCAGACTGTTTTATGGGGAGCATATCTTAAGGTCATGTCAAGGAGTACAGCAGGGTGATCCTCTTGGCCCTTTGCCTTTTGCTTTGGTGCTCCATCCGTTGGTGTGCCGAATTAGGGATTCTTTCGACTTATGTTTTCAGGCTTGGTATTTGGATGACGGCATTATTATTGGTGACACCTTGGTGGTAGGAAAGGTTATGGAGTTGATTTTGGTGGAGGGGCCTCGTCTCGGACTCCATGTAAACATTGAGAAAACGGAAGTTTTTTGGCCCAGTTAGGACCCACGTAGCCATCTCGTCAGTGTCTTTCCTCCAGATATTGCTCGTCGTGGTGCATGGTGTTAAGTTGCTTGGTGGTCCTGTCAGTGTAGATTCCTCTTTCTGTGGTGAGCTTGTTTCGCAGAGAGTGTCGAAGACCATTGTGCTAATGGATGCTGTTGCTAAGTTTGATGATCCCCAATGTGAGTTGTTACTACTTCGTGCGTGTACTGGGGTTTCAAAACTCTACTTTGCAATGCGCACTTGTCCCCCTCGTCTTTTTGAAGCGGCCTAAATTTCTTTTGATGTGGCCCTTCGGGCATCTTTGGAGCGTATTGTTACTGTTTCGGGGCCTGGTTTTTGTTATTGGCAATGGCGACTTGCTACCTTGCCTTTTGCTTATGGTGGACTGGGTGTTTATTTTGCGGGTGATGTTCGACACTATGCTTTCCTTGTGTACGTCACGTTTGCAGTCTACTAGTCTTCAAGCTACACTTCTTTGCAATTCTGGTATTGTTGGTCCGAGACCAGCCTTCGATGATGCTCTTAGTCTTTTTAATAGGACTATGGAGACTGACCTTATGCGTAGCCCTAGTTAGATCGTTGCCCCAAACTCATGAAGAAATTGGCAGATATATGTTTCACGAAGGTTACTGATTCTGCAACATCTGCTTTCTCCTTATCTTTGCGTCAGGTTGCCTTATGGAAGTCCTAGCAGGGGGATCACGCTTCTGCCTGGTTACGGGGGGTCCCAATATCGGGGTTGGGTCAGTCTATAAAGGGTAAAGCTTACCGTTCTGTTCTTTGCTACCGATTGGGTGTTCCATTGTTCTCGGTTTCAGCACCGTGTTCCGCTTGCTCAAGGGTTTTCTATGGGGTGGAGATCATGCAGTGTCTTGTGCTGGGATGGTGGGTATTAAACACTGGCATAATGTTGTTCGCGATACCCTTGTTAATATTTGTTTTCGGTCCGAGATTTCTTCAAGAAAGGAGGTTAACGTTGGGTTGATTGGAAGAAAGGATGGGGCTCTTCGACCTGCAGATGTGTTGCTTTATTCCTGGGATAGAGGCCTTGATGTATGTGTTGACTTGACGGGGTCTTCTCCTTTGACTCAATCTGGGTTGTCTTGACTTTGTTCCTGGTCGTGTTGTGTCGGTTGCGGCTCAGCGGAAGCGGGACAAGTATGGGGCGCGTTGCAGGGAAATTGGCTATGGTTTTCTTCCTTTCTCCTTTTCTTCATTGGGGGAATTAGAGAAGGATGTTGTTGCGTTGCTGAAGCGGGTTTAGGCGTTCGCTAGGACTCAAGATATTGGTGCTCGTGCAGCTGCTCATATCTTCAACAGTATCAGGTTCGCTATAGCTAGAGGGGTGGGGGCCCAGATTGTATCTCGGCTCCCCACTAGTTTCTTGTAAATCAATTGACTTTGTAGGTTTTTGTTATTTTTCTATAATAATAATAATAATAATAATAATAATAATAATAATAATAATAATAATAATAATAATAATAATAATAATAACAATAACAATAACAATAATAATAATACCTGCTAAGCGATGCAAAAATTATTATTTATGATACTTTATTAATTTAGATGCATCAACACGGAATCGTAGGTAATTGTTGGAGATGAGATACATAGGAGAAAGAAAAAAGAGGGCTTATATGATACAAAAGAGATAAAGAGAATTTACTAACTAAATAGTTAAGTGATACATCTAATTCGAAACTTTCTTATTTAGAAAGAAAAAATATTAGAAAAAGCTATGTCCAGGTAAGGTTAAGGCCGAGCTGTGTAAGCTCACGTGTTGCTCTAGCTAGTGTGCCTCATGGCTCATACTCTAGTGGTCACTAGGTCCTTGTTGAACATATTAGAAAAGGTATTTCAAATTGGGTTCATGAGAGTCATGCCAATGTTTCTTAAGCGGGCCCACATGCAGGGTTTGTCGGGTCTACATGCCCTCTCAATTAATTTTGTTGTATTTTGTTTATAAATTACTCCATAGTTAAAAAAATAAGCAGATTCACCTATTATGTTGGGCTTATCTCAAATTTTTGAAAAAGATGTGCCTCATGTGCTATGTCGGATTCATTTGAGCATTTTTGTTATGCAGTAGACCAACGAACCCTCACCGGGCTAGCCCTCTCGCCCATGCCCAACTCTAGATATTAGCGTGTGAAGACTCAAAGATAGACGCTTGAAACATCATGCTCATGACAACATAACAAAAGGAAAACCCTATGTCAAAATTAGAAAAACTGTAAAAAAAAAATTAACCACTATCGATTTAACGTAATAAAATGCTTTGCACTAATGTCGATTTAGATGTCTAAGTGTATAACGATGTACTATTCAAATAATATTACTTTAATAGAGACGCAGGATTGCAGGAAATATTCAAGTATGTTTATTATTTGGATTTGGTATGTAGATACATCAAATTGAATGTGATCTGATGCTCTACTTTTTTTTTGACAAAGGGACTGATGTTCTACTTGACTACAAAAAAAGCACGAACTACACAGTACAGTAATTTTATACTAATTAAGAATTGCACTAGGGAAAATTCCTAAAGTATACCTCATAATTCGTATATACAAGTACGTAGTTGTACATTTGTACATACATCAATAGAACCTTAATTAATTGCATGCAAAGTTATAAGTAGTATTATTTCGGTTTACTTTTGATACCCACATTGTTTGTGATTTTATATACATTATACAATACGAAGCAAGTCTATTGTATATACCCTTTTAAATAAGCAAACTTATTATACTATTCATATATGCTTAATCATTTTGTTTAGAATGTACGATTTTCATAAATAGGCCAAAAGATATCAAGATTCTTTAATTAAGCCCATTTGTAATAAAATTTCCAATCCATCGTCCGCATACCAAAAAAAATCAGTGTCTTGTTAGTTGTAACAGCATAAAAAGCTAATTAAATTAGCTATTTTAACTTGGAGAAAACCGCTAATTGAATCAAGAATATGTGGGACTTTTTATAAGAAAATTAACAAACGTAAAATGCTAATTGATCTGAGAGCTTGTTCTTGATCGTTTTTTTTTTTCTGTTTTTTTTATAAATACAAAAATCCAAAAAAAGAAAACTAGAAAAAGTTGTTTCCATTTTTAATGTGGATTAAATAACGTCTAAAAGATACTAGCAATTAGCTAGGGATAAATCTAATTCAATAAAGATTTGTTCTTTTCGACTTAAATAAGAAGAAAAGAAACAACTAGAAATCCATTTAATTCATTCATACTAACTCATAAATTTGAGATTTTCTTAAACTCAATCAAAAATCTTCTCATTACGGAAAGAAAAAAATGCCCAGAATAATCTCAAATTTGTCTTATCCGCCAAAAATAATCCCAATTTTGGATTAGTTTTTAATAATCAGAACTTTGATATGTTGCTTCTAAAGTTCTAATGGTCCCAAGTGACATGTAACTGTTGAGTAGAATTTTTTTTTAAAAGTTTAGTTTACACATGTCATCACGTGATTGGTCAAAAATAAGTTTTAATTTTTTTTAAATAATTATTAGTTACCAATTAACACTTAAGCTAAAATTACCAGCTAGTCAAACTAGTTAATACAACAAGCTATATCAATAAGCTAACAACTAATTACCAAACAGGGCTTAATGGCACAAAGATTTGGGAAAAGATAAAAAGTAAGTGCATTATGATAAAATTATGTAATTTTTTTTTTAAAAAGGTACTTAGGCCCTATACTATTCTCTTAACTTTATTTGTGTTGAACTTAGAATATTTTTATTAAACTAAAATTATTATTACTAATTAAAAAAAATAAACTTCTAATTTTTGCAAAAATTAACTTTTACTTACTCCCTTTGTTTTTTTTTAATGCATCCTTCACAGATTCAAAAAATGGGGTTGTATTTGTTAAAAAATGAATAAAGTAAAATGTTGTCAATTGTCATAGGCTCATAGAAATGAGGTCAGCCGTGTCCATCTTTTAGCAAATCAGTGCTGGCTATTTCGATCTTCTTTTTTACTTTACTAGTTAATTTATGTTTTTGTTTTTATTATTTCCTTTTCCTTTTTACTTGTGTTAAGCTGTTATAAAAAAAATTATCATAATAGGAATAAAGTAAAATTGAGTATAACTTTAAGAAAATTGATGAAAATAGAAAATGAGTAAGGCTTAAAAAAAAAATGTATGAAGTATTATATAATACTCCGTAACATTTTTTATTTTAAAATAGTGAAAAACTTAAATCAAACTTAATATAAGAATATTGTAAAAGTCAAAGTGATGCATTTAAAAAAACGAAAGGATTACCAAATTAAATTTGATTTTACTAAATATAAATTAGGGTTATGTAATATGGAGTACTACTAGGAGAATAAAAACCTCTTTTTTTTCTTTTGTTACACACAATTACAAATTTAGTCAATTAATAATAAAATAAAGTACATAATAATTTATACTGTATTTGCATTCCTATCAAACAAAAGAAAAAATTGTATTTGCATCAAAAGCTACTGTAGTTACGCGTGTTAGGTCCAACTAGTAAATTTTATGTAAATTTATGTTTTACGATATCCTATATTTACGATATGCATCAAGAGACAGATAATAGGTCATTCCAATATGTCGTAATAAAATCTGCAAGGATCGAAAAAGCTGAAACAAAATCTCTGCAGTACAAATTTTTGTTTCCAAAAAAAAAAAAAAAAAAAGAAAAAAACTCTAAGCTACAGAGTATACTCAGTATACACCTGTAGTACTCCGTTATAAATACAACGTAAACAAAATAATGATTACACAACATTTGTGTTTTAATAAAAAGCAAAATTGGTAAGATGTGAAATTTGTCTTTATTCACTTTTTTTTTTTTTCCTTCTTTTTCCTTCTTTTTTTTTCTTTTGAAGAAATATCTGAATTAAAAAAAAAAGAAAAACTTTCTTTATTTATGTTCTACTCTTACTAAGAAATAAAGAAAGCTGTCTTTATTTATGTTCTACTTGTAATAAATAAGATGGGTACAGAGGAAGACAAAGCTAGTGAGTGAAGGGAGGGTAATGGTAGTCTAAGGTTATGTAACGTGAGTATGTGACTAATCATAATGCTTCAAACTTATCCAAACTTTAAATGATACTCCGTATTTACTAATCATAATGGCTGAAACTTATCCAAACTTTAAATGATACTTTAAATGATACTCCGTATTTACTAATCATAATGGTTCATTATAAATAATTAGTGATTTTGAAAATTATTCGGTTTGTAAATGGTCCAGTTTGCGGTTTGTAAACAATTTGGTTTGTAAAAAGGCTTAGTTTCTAATATAAGTTGTTCAGTTTATAAACAATTCGGTTTAAACGGGTTGCGGTTTTATACAATTTCGGTTTAAACAGATTTTTATTCAATTCAAAACGATTTCAGGTTAGAAACGGTTTTATTTGGGTTCGGTTTAACTGGGTTGCAATTTGATACGGTTTTAGTTTAAATAGTTTTTTTAGCCTGTTCAAATAGTTTCAGGTTAGAAATGGTTTAGGTGATCAACAACGGTTCAATTCAAATTAGGTTTTATTTCAATTCGGTTTGTTATTATCGGGTGCGAGTCTCATATGGTATTGATCGGTTCGGTTTGAGTTTACTAAAAATGGTTCTCGTCGATTTTCGATTTCAAAATAATCGATTTTTAATTGGTTAAATGATTTCGGATTGAAATTTGATAGTGCTAGTTAATTAACACTCTATGCACTTCGTTTTGCCATTCAATCTTCTTGATTTTTTGGATAGATTTGGATTGAAAAACTGAAGTTGTCGGCCATCTTGGGTGATGTTGTGGTTGCTTGCTTTGGAGGGGATGATTTAAGAAGATAGAGAGTATAGACGAACCCTTAAAAATACAAGTAATCTTTAATTTTAATTTATAAAGAGATAATCATTAAAGTATATACTAAGTAGTAAATAATAAGTAACCCCTCTAATACTAACATGTAATCTTTAAATCCATATACAAAGAATGGGTAGCAATATAACAGTAACCCCTTATTTAAAACTAGGTAACTTTTAAATGCTGAATAAGTAACCATGCTGGTTTCATAGAGCACTGTAACTTTTAAATTGAGTTAAGTCTCGTTGACAATTTTTATCTCCTTTTTTGTTAAACGAATTTAGCTATAGCTCTCAAAAATTAAAGATCCATATCCTATAAATGGATCTGTATCCACCGAATCTAGATTGGATTCAAGATCCATTGTCACATCTAAATCTCTAATCCTAAACCTAAGCAATCGCATAAGCAACAACATCAAATTTTCTCTCAAATTCTATACCATCAATATTGTGAACCCTAATTTCGCCAAGTTTTATTTTTTGAAAATTTTGTAGTACCCTAATTTAGCCAAGTTTTAATTATCCAAAATTTTTGTCTTTGGTTAAATTAAAATCGATTTTTTCGGGTTTATTTACTTTAAATTAGCGAGTATATGTACAGCTGTATTATGTGCCTCCACTACTCCATACATATTGGTGTTAATGCATGTATGTCACATACGGTTACGTCATTATGTGTAAGGATGCATTTATAAGTTGATTTGAAAAAGAAAACAAACAAACTTTTTTTTTTTTTTGGTGAGTACAAAAAACAGCTACGAGTACTACATTAATATGAATGCAGAGAACCAAAGCAATGTTTTCAAAGTCCAAACAATTCACTTCAATGTATATATGAGGCCTTTCATAATAAAAATGTAGCATGGTACTCTACTGCAGTAAATTTTGGTTGTTAAAGGGAAAGATGTAATAAATTTAGCTCCTAAAAAGAAAGAGCATGCTTTGGTAATAACCCGTGGGTTGCAAAAAATCTTTTTTCTGAACAATATCTCTGGATTTAACTGTGCAAGTAATTGCATTATTTGCATATATATTTCGATTGATACACATACACTCTCTCTATATATACACAAACCTTTATAACAAGTAATTATCATGTCAAAACAGTCATTAAGGTTAACACTATACACTATATAAACACAAACTTCATGCCAAATAATTATTATTTTCTATAAAAAATAAAAAATTATTAAGTCATCGGTAATTACTACGAGTAATTAGCTTATTTCTTGTAGTGACACTAAACAATGCTCCATAGTTACTAAAAAATAATGCTAGGTCCATTAATTTTATGTCAAAATAATAATAATAATAAATAATAATAATAATAATAAAATATTCAAATTCTCTCAAAACGGACGATTATAGGCGATTAGGGTAAGGGCTCACGTCATTGCAGGTAAGTCCATTTTCCGGTGGGTTTTCCGGCGTTAGAAAGTCCGGCGGAATCTTGTTGGCGTCGCAGGGTACAGGCAAACTTCAGGGGTGGTTTTCAGGCGGCTTCCGGTGCAATTTCAGGCGAGTTTCAGGCACCTTTTTAGGCGCGATTTTGGGTGCAATTACAGACGTATTCCAGGCTGTTCTCAAGCGTGAATCTGGTGTGTTTCCTAGCGAATTTTAGGTTGTTCTCTGACGCGAATCGGGTTTGTTTTCAGGTGACGTTTCAAGTGTGTTTCAGGCGTGTTTTCTGGTCAGTTTTTGGGCTGTTTGGCAGCAGATTTTTGATCAGTTACAGGAAGGATTTTTTCAGTTTGGCCGTTTATTTTGGGGTGCATTATTTTAACAACCTTTCTTGTTCTCTGACAGCAATTCCGTTGGCTTGTTCATGTGGTTTTGGTGCACGGGGGATTTGTTAATAGTTCGGCTTCCACGTCAATTATTCGGCAGGTTCCACAACAACTTCACCGACGGCGGTATCGTGTGTTAGTTTTTGCTCCCTGATTATAATTTGGGGGTTTCTGCTTGTTGTTTTGGTTGTTTTGTTGGTACGGTGTTTGGTGTTGTAGTTGTTGGTTGTTGTGTGTTGCTATGTCGGGTGTCACTGTGAAGTTTCATTGTCCCTTTGTGGGTCTTAGTGGTTGTCAAGATGGAAGTGACAATGGCCTTACTAGAAGTTCTCTTGTCAAGCATCTTTGTTATCATCATTGTTCTATTGGTGCGCGGGATATCACACGACATTCTCTGACTTCTAATTTGGCTGTTTATACTGAGGTTGAAGTTACTTTTTCACGTATGGGGATTTGGTTATGTGGAGTTTGCTACAAAACGCATACACATCGTACTAAGGCCGTCATAGTACGGGTGAGATTGTGTCACCCCTAGATGAAGGAGATGGTATTGTTTGTTTTGTGCTTCATGGTTTCTCTAAGCCGCAAGCTCCCTCTTCTCCAGTCCGGCTTGGGCACATGGGTGGATTAGTGCAAGATCAACATTGTGGTTTTGATGTGGCTCTTCTTGATTGTTTGTTCTCTAAGGGGTTTCGCACTGTGAATTCTATCCCTCCCAAGTGTCGTTTGGGGTTTTCTCGGGTTCTAAAAGTTGCTCTTGATAAGGTGATCTCTAAGCCTGATGAGATTTCTAGTTGGGTCTCTTTGTTGGTGTTACCTCTTTGCACCCTTAAAACCTTTCGTCCGCGAAGCAGCTCCGAGTCTAGGTCTTCGGCAAAATATCGGCATCAAGAAGATAGTATTTCCCGTGCTCTTTGTTCTTGTAGTGCACCAGGTGGTAATTTGTAGCTTGTGAGGGATACTTTGGTAGAGGATTCTCATACTTTGTCAGTGGTTGATGATGAGGACCTTGATTTGGAGGAGCGTAATATCAAGCAGTGTCATAGGAAGATTCGTGATGGCCATTACATCGCTGCTGTCCGGGTTCTTTCTTCTTCAGGCGTTGCTCCTTATAATGACGCCACTCTAGCGGATTTACGGTCTAAACACCCTATTTCTCCAACCCCATCCTTGCCTGATATACTTGTTGATCACCTTCATCTCGTTTCTACTACTTCTGCTGTTGTTCTAGATCGGATTAAGAGTTTTCCACATGGCACACCATATGGTAGGGACGGTTTACGCGCTCAGCACCTTATGGATTGCTTGAGTGGTGCTGTTGTGGCCGTCTCAGATGAGTTAGTTGAATCTATTTCCGGGGTGGTTAACCTCTTTCTAGCTGGAAGATGTCCTATGGAACTAAGAGAGTATATTGCTAGTGCTCCTTTTACACCACTCGTCAAGCCCGGTGGTGGTATTCGTCCTATAGCTGTGGGTACTGTTTGGCGGCGTCTGGTTTCAAAGGTGGGTGTTGTTATGGTTGTCCAGTCTTTAGGAAGTTACTTTGATGGTCTTCAATTTGGTGTTGGGGTTTCTTTAGGTGGTGAGGCAATTCTTCATGCCGTTAATCGGTTGATTGAGGGTCGTGGTTCTGATGTTGGTCTTTCTATGTTGTTAGTGGATTTTCAAAATTCCTTCAATCTAGTTGATTGTACGGTCATGTTACGTCAAGTTCATCGTCGTTGTCCGGGCATTTCTTGATGGGTTGAATTTTGCTACTCTAATCCAGCCAGATTGTATTATGGGGACCACACCTTATGGTCGTCTCAGGGGGTGCAGCAGAGTGATCCCCTGGTCCTCTTCTTTTGCTTTGGTTTTACAACCCCTGGTGTGTAAAATCAGAGACACTTTTGATGTATGTCTTCAAGCCTGATATTTGGATGACGACACAGTTATTGGTGATACTTTGGTGGTGGGGAAGGTTCTACAGTTGATTTTGGTGGAAGAGCCTCGTTTTGGGTTACATTTTAACGTGGAAAAAACTGAAATTTTCTGGCCTACAGAAGACCCTCGAAGCAAGCTTGTGGGTGTCTTTCCACCTAATATTTCTCGACCTTTGCGTAGTGTTAAGTTGCTTGGTGGTCCCACTAGTTCCGATTCCAATTTTAGTGGTGAGCTTGTGATGCAGAGGGTGACCAAGACCATTGCGCTTATGGATAAGGTTGCTATGCTTGATGATCCTCAATGTGAGCTATTGTTACTTAGGGCAAGTACCAGAGTTTCTAAACTCTACTTTGCATTGCGTACTTGTCCTCCTAGTATTTTTGAGGCAACTTAGCACACATTTGATAGGGCTCTTCGATCTTCCTTGAAGCGTATTGTTACTGCTTCGGGGCCTGGGTTTGACGATTGGCAGTGGCGGCTTGCCACCTTACGATTTGCGTTTGGAGGGCTTGGTGTTTATTCCGCAGGTGATGTTCGTCATTATGCTTTTCTTGCTTCTCGGTTACAGTCTGCTGGGTTGTAGAAAAAGCTTTTACGGCATGCTGGCAATGTTGGTCTTGGACGAGCATTTGAAGATGCGTTGAGTCTGTTTAATGGAACAGTGAAGTCTGACATTATGAGTAATCCCAGTGAGGTCGCTGCCCCTAAACTCATGAAGAAATTGGCAGATATATATTTCATAAAGGTTACCACTTTTGTAGAATTTGCTTATTCGTTATCTCCTCGACAATCAGCATTGTGGAAATTACAACACCGAGATCACACATCTGCTTGGCTTTGGGCAGTCCCTATTTCAGAATTGGGTCAGACTATGAACGCAAAGACATACCGATGTGTGTTGTGTTACCGGCTGGGTGTTCCACTATTCTCTGTCTCGACGCCGTGCTCTCCTTGTTCAAGGGTTCTTCCTGGGGATATTTTCGGTGATCACGCGGTGTCGTGTGCTGGTATTGTGGGTATTAAACATCGGCATAATGTTGTTCGGGATACCCTTGTTGATGTTTGCTATCGTTATGTGATTTCAGCAAGAAAAGAGGTTGACATTGGGTTGTCTTAAGGGAATGACAGGATGTGTTACTTTATTCCTAGGACCTTGGACGGGATGTATGTGTTGATTTGACAGGGCCTTCTCCTTTGCCACATTCTGGGCTATCTGACTTTATTCCTGGACGGGTTGTGGCTGATGCGGCTCATCGTAAGCGGATTAAGTATGAAGCTCGTTGTTAGGCGATTGGATATGGTCTCATTCCCTTTTCTTTTTCTTCACTTGGGGAATTAGAGAAGGAGGTTGTTGCATTGCTGAAGTGGTTCAAAAGTTTTCGACGACGCAAGACATTGGGGCACGTGTTGCTGCTCATATCTTCACTAGGATAGGTTTTGCTATAGCTAGAGGAGTGGGGGTCCAGATTGTTTCTCGCCTTCCCACTAACTTTTTACAGGTTGTATGACTTTGTCTGTTTTTGAGATATAATAATAATAATAATAATAATAATAATAATAATAATAATAATAATAATAATAATAATAATAATAATAATAATAATAATAATAATAATAATAATGATGATGATGATGATAATAATAATAGTAATAATAATAATAATAATAATGATGATGATGATGATAATAATAATAATAGTAATAATAATAATAATAATAATAATAATAATAATAATAATAATAATAATAATAATGATGATGATGATAATAATAGTAATAATAATAATAATAATAATAATAATAATAATAATGATGATGATGATGATAATAATAATAGTAATAATAATAATAATAATAATAATAATAATAATAATTTTGTACAGTGTTTCACGAACCAGTGATTGTTGTAAGAGGTTAATGTCTGAACTAGCATTTCGCAAACGTTATACTCCGTAATTATTAATAGGAGTATTAACATTTTCAAGCACAAGTAGCGCTGCAGATTAGGTTTTTTTCTACATTTCTACAGTACTACAATAAAGTAACACTCATCATTTCTTTCCCACCTTTTGCAGCGTACGATGATGTGATATTTTAACTATTTATTTATTTATTATTTTTATTTTTTTGGCAATTAGCAGTGTCATAAAGCATAAGCAAAATTAATGAAATCAAAACAAAATCACAAACATACACAAAAGTTATTAAAACTAAACTGCCTTCTAATTGGGAAGATTAATTGGAAAATAAAGAAAATAAATCTGATTGATAAAAGTTTTGATGCATGGTAACATAATGGTAGACTCCTTAATGTATTTAACCCATGCTTATTATTTTAGTATATATAATCTAAAGTAGATACTAGTATACCTGGGGGTTGTTAAACGTCGCTCCAAATTTACTAGGCGTCGCTCGCATTTTTTCCTTGAAATTCCGTATTTACCCTTCGTATATAAATACTCACGACACTTACAACACATTTCACGCTCATACTTCACTCTCATTTTATCTCTCTAAAATTTAAAAATCTCTCTAAAACTTAAAAATCTTAAATTAAAAAAAAAAAAGCGGAAAATTGACAAGGAAAGACACCCACTACCCACCATCGATAGCCACCAATCCAAGGAGGGAAGATGAAATCCGGCGATGGCGGACCCGCGGCGAATCTTGGTGACGTACGATGGTCGAGGCGGCGACACCGGTGGCGAACAGGTATGTGTTTAAATAGGAAATTGGGACATCCGCCTGAAATTTCCGGAAAAACCCAGGAGGATCCGCCTGAAATTTCCGGATCCTCCTTGGTTCATCTGGAAATTTCAGGCGGATGTCCCGATTTTCGAATTTTTTTTTTCGTGATTTATATTTTTAAAAAAACCGATTAATATTATTATTATTAGTAATGTCATTATTATTAGGACTATTATTATTATTATTAGTAATATTATTATTATTATTATCATTGTTGTTATTATTATTATTATTATTATTATTATTATTATTATTATTATTGTTGGTAATATTATTATTATTATTATTATTATTATTATTATTATTATTATTATTATTATTGTTATTAGTATTATTACCATTATTATTATTGTTGTTGTTACTATTATTATTGTTGTTGTTGTTGTTGTTGTTTTGTAATATTTTTATTAGTATGTTGCGAAATATGTGGTTTATAATAATTATTATTATTGTTATTAATATTGTTATTATTGTAATTATTGTAATTATTATTATTATTATTTTATTTATTTATTTATTTTTTTTTTTGAAATTATTTTCACGAATATTAATATTTGTTGTTCAACTTTAAAATCATAGTTATATTTGTCATTATTCCTGGTAATTGATTTTGTACTTATTTAATGTAGATTGAGGGTTAAGGTGCTCGTCATGCAATATCACGACGTTTGAATGTGTATGTTAGGAGGCAGTGAGGTCGAGGAATTACGAGGACACTGGTTCGTCATGAGAAGGAATATGGGTCTCCTAGTAGTTGGTCGGGAGAGCATCAGTCACAAGGGAGCCGCCCCATGTACTCGTCGGGTGGAATACCTACATCTGACGATGAGTACGAAGATCAGGCAAGTCATGATGATCGAGCAGAAGAGTCGGACCCTCAAGATTATCATGCGGTATATAGGGGTCAGCATGGGAGATTTGTTAGTAGTGAAGCGAGTCAACCTAGTACCAGCTCAGCAGAGACATGGTTAGTGCAGCAACCGATGCCAGGTGGTCCTGAGGATGGTACTGTTTTCCCTAGTTTTGGTGGTCACGTGGCGTCATATATATGGGGTAGGCAGGAGCGAAATGTTTTGCGCTGTTTGAGTAGGACACAGTTGTGTTCTGAATTGGTTAATTGGCGAGGACGTCTTGCACAAGAGCACCTGGACTTGATTGATGGCAGTGGTCTGTCTCACTTACCCGGGATTATGTTTAAGCGTTTCGACTGGCCGTTGATTTCTGCTTTTGTTGAGAGATGGCAGCCAGATACGAACACGTTTCATATGCCATTTGGGGAGATCACGATCATGCTGCACGATGTGTACCATATTCTTGGGCTTCGTGTTGATGGTTCCATGGTTTCCACTACTCCTAGCACGGACGTCATACGAGACGCCTGCTCGGTTACCATGGATATGACTACAGAAGAGTTGAATGAGAAGTGCGGTACTAAAACCATTTGGCAAGGTAGTGGGGTGCTGACTGAGAGGAATTTTGGTATGACTTTGGAGGCACAAAGACCCTTCAGTGTCCATTATACTGCATACATGTGGTTAGTACAAGAGTGGTAACTGCACTCATCCTTCCT
This sequence comes from Chenopodium berlandieri, assembly GCA_034703905.1. Taxonomy (NCBI): domain Eukaryota; kingdom Viridiplantae; phylum Streptophyta; class Magnoliopsida; order Caryophyllales; family Amaranthaceae; genus Chenopodium; species Chenopodium berlandieri. The sequence goes on along the minus strand of CM068285.1, from coordinate 61,951,774 downwards.
TCCTCCACATGTTCCTTCTAACTTCATATTGTTGATCCCATCCATCAACAATTGGCTCGTGGTGCTCGGTCCACCAACCTGTAATCGGGGGAAGAGGTGAATCTTGTGCAAGATCAAGACGGATGAAATGCGACCCACCAACTGTAGTGATCACGAACTCTCGAGCGGGTGCCTTGACCGTGTTTCGTGCCCGCAACGGTAACACCGTGAGGCATGGGTAGTAGTAGGTTGGTATGGTGCCTACACCGAGAATAATCACCCTTGCGTTGAACCAAGTAGCAATAAGAAATAAATCTTGAATTGCTACCATCCAATGTCGTGAATCAACCGCTCCACCATCCCATCGAATACGTTCTACATTCATCCAAACCCTTCTAATCCCGTAAATCCTTTTGTACAACATTGGATGAGCGGCGACCTCGTTTGCTATTGTTTCTCGAGCGGTAAACCATTACTCTTGATCACCGAAGAAGAAGTCAGCCACGACACAACGAAAGCCACAATTTCCATCACCAATGACATCCTTCCATGCCGTGATGTAAGGCAACATCGGTCCTAGAAGCAAGTGCAAATACCTTCATTGACGGATGTCACATTCATCTTCTGCACAAAATTAATGTTCATTTATTAGTACGTTACAAGATAAAATACGTGTAATTCACAATAGGCGTGTAGTTCACAAGTGCAAATACGTGTAATTGCATGACTTATCTGAGGTCGTAACTGTTTGTTGTGTACCACGTTGAGTGTTTCGACGGTTGACATGTTCAAAATAACAAGGATCACGCCTGGTATCATTGTTTCTTCGTCGACCTCGAACATTGTGGTTTACATGTGGTTCTCAAGGTTTGTATGATCCGGATGCAGCTCCTCTTCAATGATGCGAGATACATTTCAATGTACAGCAGGATCACTACCAATGACCTCATCAACCAGGGAACGAAAATGTGCAGCTTCCTCGGTTGAATCGTTAACGAACACAGGTATATCAACACCATCACCAATAACTAAGGTTTTCCAAAATGGATGAATTTGGCTGATATACACTAGTAGAAAAAAAGAAATAGGCAACCCCCCTATGGCAACGGTTCATGAAAACCGTTGCCAACTTAAGTGAGCGCCATTTTAATTATCTGAGTTGGCAACGGTTAACCGTTGCCAATTTTTCTTTTTAAAAAAAAATGTTGTTTAACATTGGCAACGGTTAACCGTTGCCAATTGCGTTTTTAAAAAAAAAAATGCTGTTTAACTTTGGCAACGGGTAACCGTTGCCAATTGAGTTTTTTTTAAAAAAAATAAATAAATAAAAGGGATAAGTTTGGCAACGGTTAACCGTTGCTTAATTTAAAAAAAAAAAGCGGGTTTTGCTGGTTCCTAGTAGCACTGTTCATCAACGTCTTCATTATTCATTCAATTGAAAAAAAAAAAAAAACGTCCTGCTCTCCAGCGTTTCCCTCCTCCCTTAGCTTCTTCATTCAACTCCCCTCTTTGTTCCTCCATTGAAGTGCTGCAGCTTTCTCACCTCCATTGAAACAGCTTTCTCGCGTCGTACTTATGTCCAAACTCCCTCCATTGAAACAACTTGAACCTAATTAAGGTAAGTTCGTAGCAATTAGGTTTTACAATTGATGAACTCCTTCGAGTTTTTGGTGGTTTTGATTTACAAGTTAGTAATTATTAGTTCCTGTAATCTAAGTTTGTCAACATAGACGCGCATTGCCCCCCCTCCACATAATTCTCGCTCTCACGGTTGGCTACACATTCAGTCTGGGAAGAGTATACCAAGTGAAGTGAGAACTAGTTCTGGCATGTTTCTTCAAAAGGGTCAGGTTTGTATTTTTTTTTTGCTTAATCTTTTAACTAGTTTGTTTGATTACTTTATAATTGCTTAATGTGGTTGAGCAATACTCTCTTTATGTCATGATACTACTATTTAAATTTTATGAACCTTGAGAAACTTAGGAAAAAATTAGTTTAGACAAGGGTTACCACCAAGGTTGAATTTACAATTAATTAAGTTCAAGTAAGTTTAGGTTAGTTTAGATAACTGAAGAATTATAGGTTAGTTTAGATAAGTGAAGAATTATAGTTTAGTTTAGGCTAATTTACAATTAATTATAGTCCCTTATTAGTTCAATTAATGGATGTATACATACTTACTAACTTTTAATTTGTTTTTTGTCTTTGCGTTTTTATAGGTTCATATGTGAATTGAAGTTCAAGCTAGTTAAGTTTGAAGACTACACATTAAATAAGCTCAAGTGGGAAGTTAGAAAGAATACATCCATTGTGTTGGTATGAATTATAAACTTCTCTAAGCTATAAATATTTCTTTCTCTCTATTATTGTTTTAATAAAAGTTTTTTCATGCTAGATATATATTAGATTTGTGTATTATACAATGACAAACTAAATACAACAATAAATATATGAAATGTTTGCATTGCATCATCATATGCCTAGATACCCGTTCAAGGCTTTCTCATTAGGAGAAAGTCTTGAATAGTCCCCGGTTGGGACTGTTCTTGAACGTTTACTCTCACTTAGGTGGTGAATGTATGTCTTTTTTTTCGATTTTAAGGAACATCTTGGCTTACCATTTCCTCGATCACCATGTTCTCTGGGTACATATGTGGGTAAGTAATTACCTACGTCGTGTACTTGGAGAACTGGGGGGAAATGCTGCCGGATTTTCCTTAAAATTGGAAAGTTGACATACATTCACTAGTGAGAGTAAACGTTCAAGGATGGGTTAGGTTGGAGTGATAAGGATCCTTTGGAAGAATATATTCATTTGTGTATGTATATGAAAGTTATATGCATGTTGTGTGTTTGAATTTGATTTATATATATAGTAGATGTAGCAATTATACATTATCATTCGTAATATGTTGCCATGTTTAGAGACAATTTACTTAATGGAGAAGGATCGTGGATGGATGTATGGTAGACGTGATACATTGGAATTCTTTAATGGGGTTCAAGAGTTTTACGAGACGGCTTCATCTTATCAGCGCAGAATGGGTTTCGAGTGCCTCTATTGTCCTTCTGTTGATTGTAATAATGTGAAGGTGGTCAATAGTGTTGATATCATTAGAGATCATGTAGTTTGTCGTGGGTTTAGGGTTAAATATCATGTGTGGATTTGGCATGGTGAAGAAGGAGAGTACAGTGGGGATGTTATTGGGTATGATGTGCATGATGATAGAAGCAATGATATCCGTGTGGACGAGGAATACAAGAATGATGAACATATTGTTGATGATGGTGCTGAGGAGGGCCGGGATTTGAGGATGATCATGTGGATGAGGTTGAGGATGAAGGTGTGGATGAGATGATGCGTGATTTTGAAGGTGACGTGTTTGAGTCATTATCGGAGGCTTCTAAAAAGCCTTTGTATCCTGGGTGCAAAAAATACTCCAAACTATCAGCCGTGCTAACTCTTTTTAACATTAAGTCGAAGCATGGGTGGACGGACAGTAGTTTTACTACCTTGTTGAGCGTGTTAAGTGAGATGTTGCCCGATGGGAATGAAATTCCTAAGTCTTACTATTACGCTAAGAAGCTCATGTGTCCATTTGGTTTGGAGTATAAGAAGATACATGCATGTCCTAATGATTGTATTCTTTACCGAAATGAATATGAACAATTGGAGGAGTGTCCAAGATGCAAGAAGTCGCGCTACAAGCGCAAGAGTTGCAATGCTGGCACGAAGGGACCTCCTGCTAAGGTGTTGTGGTATCTTCCCATAATTCCAAGGTTTAAGCGTCTGTTATCTTTACCAAAAGACGCTAAAAACTTGAGGTGGCATGTAGAGGGAAGAAAGAAAAACAGAATGCTGAAGCACCCAGCCGACTCCCCGCAATGGAAGAACCTTGATATGAAGTTTGGGGAATTTGGTGATGAAGTCAGAAATTTAAGGCTTGGTTTGTGCACGGACGGGATGAATCCATTTGGCCCTCTTAGTACCCAGCACAGCACATGGCCGGTACTTTTAGTGATCTACAATTTGCCCCTTGGTTGTGCATGAAATGGAAATATGTAATGCTTTCACTCTTGATATCGGGGCCAAGGCAACCTGGAAACGACATAGATGTGTATCTTGCGCCATTGGTTGATGATTTGAGAAAGATGTGGGACGAAGGGGTTTCCGTGTTTGATGCTCATAAGAATGAGATGTTTACATTGCGTGCAGCTCTTATGTGGACCGTTAATGATTTTCCTGCATATGGCAACTTGTCTGGGTATAAGAATAAAGGGAAAAAGGCATGTCCCATATGTATTGATGATACGCCAAACAGACGCCTTGATCGTTCTTTCAAACAGGTGTATTTGAGGACAAGAAGGCTGCTCAGGCGCGATCACCCGTCGGCAGAAAAAGGCTTTCGATGGGACGGTGGAAGAGGGGACTGCTCTTAGGCCACTGACTGGTGAGGAGGTTTACGCTCGGGTTAAGGGTGTACGAACAGTATTTGGGAAATCTGAAAAAGCAGCGGAATCAGTTGCTCTCTTTAAAAAAGAATCAATCTTTTGGTTGCTCCCGTACTGGAAAGAACATGACGTTAGGCACTGTCTTGATGTAATGCATATAGAGAAGAATGTGTGTGACGCTCTTGTGGGAACGCTGATGAATATTCAAAACAAGGCAAAGGACGGAAAGGGTGCACGTTTAGATTTGGAAAAGATGGGGGTACGTCCAGAATTGTGGGTTCAGCAAAGGGTTAGTAAGGGAAAGGAACAGGAAAAGGAAAAAGAAATGGGTTCGAAAAAGGGAAAGGGGAAGAGCAAGGGAAAGGGAAAGGCCGCGGATGCGTCGAAGAAGAAAAATGAGGGAAAAGCCAAAGAGGGGAAGGCATATTTACCTCCGGCTTGCTACACATTGTCAAGGGTAGAAAAACGGAGGTTTTGTGAATGTCTATATGGAATTAAGGTTCCATCAGGGTACGCATCTAACATGAAAAGATTTGTATCCTTAAATGGAGAATTGAAGCTGACAAGTATGAAATCCCATGATTGTCATGTTCTGATGCAAGTTTTTCTACCAATTGCAATACGTGGTATTTTGCCAAAGCACGTGAGGGAAGCTATTACAAGCCTCTGTTCGTTTTCCAATACAATATGTAGCAAAGTGCTTGATCCTTGTACCCTTGATGCTTTACAGGCGGATGTGGTTGTGACTTTGTGCAAATTTGAGATGTACTTCCCGCCCTCGTTTTTCGACATAATGGTGCATTTGATTCTTCATTTTGTGCGTGAGATTAAGTTGTGCGGTCCAGTGTTCATGAGGTGGTGCTATCCTTTTGAAAGACACATGGGTACACTGCAAGATAAAGTTAGGAATCGGGCTCACCCGGAAGGAAGTATGATTCAAGGGACCGTGGCCGAGGAGATTGGTAATTTTGTGGCCGACTATATAGCCGTTGCTGAACCTATTGGTATTCCTACTTCTCGACATGAAGGTAGACTTGATGGTCATGGCACAATCGGGTCAAAACGAATGTCACCTGATCGAGAGCAGTTCTTACAAGCACACCTTTATGTGTTGCACCATGTTGCAGATGTTCACCCATATTTAGACGAGCACATGGCTAGTTTGCGTGATGAGTTTCCGTCGAAAGGTGAAAGGGCACTGATGCAGTTGCACAATAAGAAGTTTGTGAGTTGGTTTCGTGATCGAGTGATGGGTGGAATGGATGAGAGTGTCACAGCTACAGTAAGGTGGCTTGCTTATGGTCCTAGGGATGATGTTCGCTCATTTGAGGGATATGACATAAATGGGTACACATTTTGGACTGAGCGTCAAGATTTGAAATCGTCCTCGACCCAAAACAGTGGTGTAACGGTTGTGGCATCGTCAAGGGAGTTTGCAAGTGCTAAGGATAAATCACCCGTTGATGCAGAGTTGTCATACTACGGTCGAATTCAAGAAATATGGAAGCTTGATTATTGTGACTTCACGATTGCTCTTTTCCGGTGTAAGTGGGTTGATAATATCAGGCGTAACGTCAAATTTGATGACTTTACTCTTGTAGATCTTGGCAACCTGAATGATAGTGCGGAACCATTCATCCTTGCATCTCAAGCTAAGCAGGTGTTTTACGTATCTGACCCTGCCGACTCAAAACGGTCTATTGTGCTAGCCGGCAAAAGAAGAATCCTTGGCGTTGGAGATGTCGAGGATGAGGAAGAATATGATGCCTTTGATGACTCGGCACCTTTCACTGTTCCTAGACCTGCTGTGCCAAATGAGATAGACGACCAAGCCAATTACATGAGATCAGACCACGATGAAGGAATATTAGATTGAGGTACTGTATATTTTCTGTTAGTTTGAATTGCAGGCGTAGAAAGAATTAAAAAATCACATTTTAGGTGAAAATGAATGAAATTGTTGAATTACTTGCCCATTTTTCTTATATTCTTTTAATTGAATAAAGTAACTTCCATCACCATTTTCTATGTTTATTTGTATTATAATTCAGCAGTTTATATATGATTATAAGTTTACCTTACAATTCAGCTACTAATAACGTGTTATGTTTGTAATGACAGGTTTTAACATCTAATGAAGGACGATCGATTCCGTGTTCGAGTTGAGGATGTTGAATCTAACTCAGATGATTCATCTAATGATGGGGACCAGCCGTATGATGTGAACAAGGAAACTGATTTGGGTGAGCCAGAAGATCAGGCGCAAGATGTATTGGACAGATTGATATATAGATGACTTTGAAATTGCAGCAGAGCAAGCGCCTCCAATCGATAATGCCATTATGGAGCCGTTTCGTGAGGATCAAAGTGGAGGGGGGGTGCAGGCACCAGCGAAGAAAAAGCAGAGGGGTCCGACGACAGCTTTCAAGAAACCTGTCGGTCCTATGGTCTTGGAGTATGACAGGGTAGGGCAACCCGCAGGTAAATGGCGTCGTCAGTATGCTGGTCAAGTTGGGATTTGTGCGCGCAAAATCCCCATTACGCTTCGTATGAGCGACGTACCTACAGGCTTGATTGACACGTTTTGGAATGATACTAGGGTAATTATGATTTGATGTGATTATTTATAAACAATTTCAATTTATTATTATGTTATGGGCAAACTAATAATGTTTGTTATTTGTGCTTGCAGAGTCTATTTAACATTCCAAATGAGTACGCCAAGCGAAGGGTGTTTGAATCCTTACTTGCGGCAAGATTCAGAAGCTTCAAGTGTAACTTAGTTCGTCGGTTTATCACAAAGAAACTTGTGAGGAAACCAAAGAACAAGAAAGGAGGTGGTAGTGATGATGACGTCATCGATGAAGAGAAACTCCCTTGGCAAATATGGCCTAGCATATCGAAGGATGATTGGGAGGCTTTCGTTCATCAAAAATGTAAAAAAGAAGAAATTGTAAGTTTAAAGAACTCTGATGAAAATTGTGTTGTAATTTATCGTCTTTTTTATTATTAATGAAACTAACATATATATCTTTTTATGTAGGAAATGAGGGAGCAGAATTCCAGGAATGCATTGCAAAAGCAATACCACCATCATATGGGAGCAATGACGTATGATGAATGGAGGGATACGTGGGTGAGTGAAGGAGTATACCCCACTGCGCTTCTAGGGTCCTCCACAACGCCGTCTGACTCCACGACCAATACTTTGGTGAGTCGTGCTGGGGATTTCTTTTGCTCTATGCATTCGCGAGACAAGAAGACCGGAAAATGGTCCATCAAGGCTCCGGAAACCAAAGAAATGACAGATAAGCTAGTAAGCAACTATGAACTAGTGAACTAACTTATTCATTTGCATGTATATCACTTTATATAAACACTTACTTCATGTTGCCATTTTGTTTTTGCTACAGCTTGAGTACACTGGAGAGCTTGTTAAAGGCAAGCTCGTCCCGACGGTAGAGAAGGACCCCTTCACCTTGGCTATGGGAAAGCCCTACCATTCGGGACGGGTATTAGGTGCTGGGGGGAGCTTGCTAGGATGGGAGAAGGTAATGGGTCCCGAATATACCAAATCTTGAAGATCCCGAGCAAGTGTGAACTCGCCACAGAACTTTGATGCCACAGTGGCTTCAATTAAAGAACAAGTGCGCAATGAGATGCGCGAAGAGTTCAATGCATGGGCAAAGCAAATGAATTTGCCGACCTTGCCCTTTTCCTCGACAACACCGGCCGACTCAAGTAGCCACCCACGAAGAGAAGGAGAACAGGAGGTAAATGATTAGAATTCAACTCTATAAGTTTTGATATGTTGAGTTACGTGGGTACGGTTCTAATTAATGTTTCACTATCAATACACTATTGCAGATTGGTACTCCTTCACATGCGAACTCAAGGGGGCTTGATACTCCGACACCTCATCACTTTCCTATTCTACAGGTGATTTTGTGCTTACTTGTTTGGATAATGATATTTGTTTTTGGATTGTGTTGTGAAATGGTTACGTTGGCTGTGAAATGCTCAAGTTCGCTGTGTTGTGTTGTCAGTATGCTTTGTTGCTGTCATGTGTTGTTGTTTGCTCTTCCTTCTCATTCTCCTCATTCTCCTCTTCCTTCTCCTTCTCCTCATTCTCCTCCTTCTCCTCCTCCTTCTCTTTCTCCTTCTCCTTCTCCTTCTCCTTCTCCTCCTCCTCCTCCTTCTCTTTCTTCTCCTTCTCCTTCTCTTTCTCCTTCTCCTCCTCCTCCTTCTCTTTCTTCTCCTTCTCCTTCTCTTTCTCCTTCTCCTTCTCCTCCTCCTCCTCCTCCTTCTCTTTCTTCTCCTTCTCCTTCTCTTTTTCCTTCTCCTTCTCCTTCTCATTCATCCTTCTCTTTCTCATTGGGAAGCGGAGAAGGTAGGAGAGGCTGCCGGAGGGGCTGCAGCTGCTGCCCTTCACGCTCGGGTTTTTTATTTTTATTTTTTTTGTTTTTTTTTTTTTGCACTTGTTTTGGTTTTTTTTTTTCTTTTTTTTTAACTAGCACCTAAGATACTTAGTGATGAATATGTATGGCTTGAAACAACCTAAAAAAAGCAATTTCACAAGTTTGAGGTTCATTTACAGTATTTACGGCTCGAAATGGCCTAATTCAGTTCTAACTTGCCCATTTTTCATGATTTTAGCTCAATACTTGATTTAACTCCTATCTTACACCTAAGATACTTAGTTATGAATATTTATGGCTTGAAACAACCTAAAAAAAGCAATTTCACAAGTTTAGGTTCATTTAGAGTATTTACGGCTCGAAATGGCCTAAATGAGTTCTAACTTGCCCATTTTTCGTGATTTTAGCTCAATGCTTGATTTAAATCCTATCTTACACCTAAGATACTTAGTTTTGAATATTTATGGCTTGAAACAACCTAAAAAAAGCAATTTCACAAGTTTTAGGTTCATTTAGAGTATTTACGGCTCGAAATGGCCTAAATGAGTTCTAACTTGCCCATTTTTCGTGATTTTAGCTCAATGCTTGATTTAACTCCTATCTTACACCTAAGATACTTAGTTATGAATATGTAAATGAAGTATCTTCGTAATTAGTGCAGGAAGAGACCCGTTGTGAACTTCTTCACCCGGGCGAATCATATGATGGACCTTTGCATGTTGTTGCCTATGGTAGTGCATAACCGGCCGAACAAGGTACGGTCCATCTTCGACCTCTTCTGCCTGAGCATTATTCTGTCGGGATCCATTCTGTGGTTCCCGGGTCCGAGGACCTCTTAATACCTGTGCCTGTGGAGGAGGATGAGTTCACTACACTCTGGGCAGCAAAAGGTAGTTTTGTGCAATGGCCATCTGCTTGGATACGGTTGATGAACCAGGTAATTAAGATTTAGATTTCACGCTTTAATCCTTTCTTCCCAAGAGTTGGATGGAAATATTTTCTAACCATTTGTGTGATCATACTTATTAGCCATCGAGGAAAAGCCAAACGCCAAAGAAGAGGGTGGAGGGGCCAAAGAACAGAAGTGAACATGGCTCGGTGAGTGGAAAGGCGTCGATGAAGAGCCCTTCACGAGGTTCAGCTACGCAAGCTACTCCATTAGTTGAAGAAACGGTGATTCAATCGCTATCTCAGGAGTTAGCTTATTTGCACAACCGTGTCTGCATGTTGCCTAATGACAGCCCCATCCAAATTCAACTTCCTAAGGAAATGTTCCACTACGATGATGATGCAACGGCATGGCTATTCAAAGAAGATGTGACGGAATTTCTAAGTGGTGCAATGCTTAACATTTCCCTCATTCAAATATCCATTAGGTAATTCAACTGGTACTCAAGTTATGTTATTCAGTTTAGTGGTGTTTGTCGTTTGGTTTTCGATTAACATTGTGTTATCATGCATGCAGAGCACTCCAGGAGCAAATATAGGAGCTTGAATCTCCTTGTCAAGTTGGGTGGTTGTGCCCTGAGCAGATGTCTACTGCTAGAATCTTAGGCAACTCCGCTGACGTGTTGTACTATGCTGAACGGGGTATCAGGCAATCAGTGAGTGCGGGTGACAAGTTTATATTCGTCCCATACTATGAGGAGTACGTCTGATTATGCTAGTCATTTGTTTTCCCAGTTTATTTGTTGTAACAGGCTAACTATTGATTTGTTTGTATCGTGTGTAGTTATCATTGGACCCTACTTGTGATTTGTGTTTCCAGTAACACAATATTTTACTTTGATTCTGCTCGGTTACCTCAAGTAAGAAAGCGCCTCGTGAGGTCCATACTGCAAAAGTAAGCATCTAGTTTGTTTCATTTCTTGTTATTCATTTTCATATCTCAACTCATATGTATTGATTATAAACGTCAAATTTGAACTTATTACTTTGATTTTTTGTATTACCATGAAGAAGATAAATCCTCGATCTCCTCGAGGTCCTACATGGAAAGCACCCAAGGTAATTCACCCATGATGTTGTGATTTTCTTACTTTACAATGCTTAAGATGTTGCTTATTTGACGGGCTATTTGATTCATGTGTTTTGTTCCTCATGCTAGTGCGCACAACAGGAAAACGGAGTTGACTGTGGCCTATACGTGATGAGATTCATGTATGACATAGTGATGAGTCATTGTACAGACACACGTCAGCTTGAAGAGGTATGCCATTTTGGTTGAAATTGCGTCCCAAAACCTCTTACTTGCTCTTTTCTTGTAATCTCAAGCATTAGTCAGCTATAACTGAGTGATAATGACATGTTTTAACTAGTTATGAGTTCAATAGACAAGAAATATAGAAAATAGGCATCCTAGTAGCCAAAATGGCCTTACTTGAGCCATTTTAGTTGAAATTGCGTCCCAAAACCACTTACTTGCTCTTTTCTTGTAATCTCAAGCATTAGTCACCTATAACTAAGTGATAATGACATGTTTTAACTAGTAATGAGTTCAATAGACAAGAAATATAGAAAATAGGCATCCTAGTAGCCAAAATGGCCTTACTTGAGCCATTTTGGTTGAAATTGCGTCCCAAAACCACTTAATTGCTCTTTTCTTGTAATCTCAAGCATTAGTCAGCTATAACTAAGTGATAATCACATGTTTTAACTAGTTATGAGTTCAATAGACATGAATTGTAGAAAATAGGCATCCTAGTAGCCAAAATGGCCTTACTTGAGCTATTTTGGTTGAAATTGCGTCCCAAAACCTCTTACTTGCTCTTTTCTTGTAATCTCAAGCATTAGTCACCTATAACTAAATGATGATGACATGTTTTAATTAGTTATGAGTTCAATAGACAAGAAATATATAAAATAGGCATCCTAGTAGCCAAAATGGCCTTACTTGAGCCATTTTGGTTGAAATTGCGTCCCAAAACCACTTACTTGCTCTTTTCTTGTAATCTCAAGCATTAGGCACCTATAAATAAGTGATAATCACATGTTTTAACTAGTTATGAGTTCAATAGACATGAATTGTAGAAAATAGGCATCCTAGTAGCCAAAATGGCCTTACTTGAGCCATTTTGGTTGAAATTGCGTCCCAAAACCACTTACTTGCTCTTTTCTTGTAATCTCAAGCATTAGGCACCTATAACTAAGTGATAATCACATGTTTTAACTAGTTATGAGTTCAATAGACATGAATTGTAGAAAATAGGCATCTCAGTAGCCAAAATGGCCTTACTTGAGCCATTTTGGTTGAAATTGCGTCCCAAAACCACTTACTTGCTCTTTTCTTGTAATCTCAAGCATTAGGCCCCTATAACTAAGTGATAATCACATGTTTTAACTAGTTATGAGTTCAATAGACAAGAAATATAGAAAATAGGCATACTAGTAGCCAAAATGGCCTTACTTGAGCCATTTTGGTTGAAATTGCGTCCCAAAACCACTTACTTGCTCTTTTCTTGTAATCTCAAGCATTAGGCACCTATAACTAAGTGATAATCACATGTTTTAACTAGTTATGAGTTCAATAGACATGAATTGTAGAAAATAGGCATCCTAGTAGCCAAAATGGCCTTACTTGGGCCATTTTGGTTGAAATTGCATCCCAAAACCACTTACTTGCTCTTTTCTTGTAATCTCAAGCATTAGGCACCTATAACTAAGTGATAATCACATGTTTTAACTAGTTATGAGTTCAATAGACAAGAAATATAGAAAATAGGCATCCTAGTAGCCAAAATCGCCTTACTTGAGCCATTTTGGTTGAAATTGCGTCCCAAAACCACTTACTTGCTCTTTTCTTGTAATCTCAAGCATTAGGCACCTATAACTAACCCCAATTATTATTATTTCACTTATACTAAGTCACGTTTTGTGTATTCTAAGTTTTGCAAGGGGCAAACGGGACTTCCATACACGAGCGAGGAACTCCATGTAATTCGGGAGATGTTGGCGACCTACATCACATTTAATTTGTAAATATCGTCATACATTTTTGTACTATATCATCTCTTCATCAATCCTAGCCTTAGCTTATTAATTATGTACTATACATGAAACATTTTTCTAATTTATATCATCTCTTGCGATTGTTATTATTAATTATTTATGTTTTGTTATTAAAGTTACTAATTATTGTTATTATTATCATATATAATAATAATATTGCAGTAAAAAAAAAATAAAAAAAAAAAACAGGTCAATATTAGTGCAGCAAAAAAAAAATAAAAAAAAAACAAAAAACAGGTCAATATTAGTGCAGCCAAAAAAAAAAAAAAAAAAAAACGATACATGTCATTGGCAACGGTTAACCGTAACCGTTGCCAATGTTTAAAAAAAAAAAAAAAAAAAAGGGCGCGCCATATGCTTTGGCAACGGTTAACCGTTGCCAACTCAAGAAATTGGCAACGGTTAACCATTGCCAATTACTTTTAAAAACAAAAAAAAAAAAGAGGCGCCATGGTCAATGGCAACGGTTAACCATTGCCAATTGCTTGAGTTGGCAACGGTTTTGAACCGTTGCCAATTTTTTTGGGATTTGGCAACCCTCAAATACTCAACGGTTCAAAATCGTTGCCTTTGGGGGGGTTTGAACCGTTGCCAATTTGGTGGTTTCGTGTAGTGATACAAGCCTGACTGTGCAACTAGCGAATCATGTATCTGGCAAGTAGATGGTAAACCATGGGTCACACGCATTGCACATCCACAACGCTCATACAACTCCCTCATCCTTCTCGTCTCATCATCGAGAACTTTCAAACAATGTTGAGACACTTTGCCATTTATACGTGACAGTGGCAATTGCATGTACTTCTCACAAATTTTTTATCTTGATGCCTCCAAACCATTACGAATTGCAATGATCTGATTACCAATATGACAATGTACTCGGGCCCCTACGGTATCCAAAGAACCTGTCGTTGATTCAGATTATTAAAAAACATTATGATTTTTAATTAAAATTACTAAACCGAAGTAAAGACAACAACTACAACATTATAACAACGAACCTGTCGATGGTTCAAACCACGTCTTCGCTGCCGAATGTTGGCTCTCAACTCTACAATTACTTGTGTTACCAAAGTGAAGAATTTGGTTCGTCCAAAATGTCACAAATTTGATTTTATGACAAAGCCATGTTCTCTCAACGTAAGTAATCACTGTCGGATAACTTGCCCACCGAGCTTTCATTGTATCTACAGCAGCATTATAATCCGCCTCGGTTGTAGCATCCATGATACGTTTCCATTTTCCATTTTTAAAACTCGCACCGATCCTCTTATTTTTGAACATATCAGTCACCCTAGCCTCCACATCTTTGCTAATGTGCCATCGAAAAAGTAAATGCGACGTCCCTGGAAACACCTCTCTCAATGCCTCACAGAGGCCAAGCTCACGGTCTGACAAAAATACTGATGGTTCTTTATCATACCAAAATCAACTCCCTTAATCTTTGCAACACCCACCGATAGCTTGTCGTGCACTCATTGCGCATGAACACATAACCAACGATGAAATTTTAATTTGTCGGTGTTACACCTACTATCTCAAAGAACGGCATCCCGTATCGGTTGGTCTTGTATGCCAAATCCATACTGATCACATGTGGGTATCTGCGTAGTATGTTTACCGTGATTGGGTGCACCATAAATGCATGTTGCAGAACGCCGAGGTCATGGGCCATGACCTAGTAAATATACTGACTCTGTCTCGCCAAATGAAGAAATTGCTGAACATGTAACTCCTCTGCCTTCAGACATCTCCGTTCTCAAGTCATTCCGGCAATTGTAAATGTGTCTGATGTTTGGATGATCATCGGGAAATTGCTTTGCAATAGTTTCCATGATGTTACGTGATGCAACCTTGGACTTTCTCTTGTCATGCACAACCTTCTTTGCATCCGGGCTCAAGCCACTAATTTTACGATGACCCTCCTGATACACAATCATTGGATGGTTATGGGTCCCAGTTGCATCATTTTTTGCACGGATATTCCAACTGTCTGTGATGAATTCATAATATATCTTGATGTAGAAGGGACAACCATTAGCTTTGGTTTTTGTGTCCTTTTATATTGCGTTCTCAAAATCTCTCGGCTTGCTCTTCCGTCCCCAATCACATCTCAAATATCGATACGGCCGACCATCTCTGGTTTTGTTGTAAGACGTTTTAACCAAAATAAATCTCAGATTTATGGAAACAGCATCCGCCCATTTAACTGCATCATCAAACGTTGGAAATAACGTGTTCGTGACAAAATTCATACTATAATTCACACCATCACCGCCGTCTTCAAACTCCAAATCCTATAAAAATAAAAGAAAACACACAAAAATCTCCAACATTAACTAATATCACAACATCACTAGTAGAAAAAATGAATTACGTAACGCACTTTTCGCACCGGTTCTTGAAAACCGGTAGGAAAAGAAATGGGTGGGATTGGGGAAAATACTTTTCGCACCGGTTCCTAATAAACCGGTGCGAAATAAATTTTTTCGCACCGGTTCAAACCGGTGCGAATTACGAAATATTAAAAAAAATAATAATAAAAAAAAAGGGCGGAGGGGATTTCGCACCGGTTTAGTCCAAACCGGTGCGAAATAGTGTTTTAGCACCAGTTCAAATCGGTGCGAAATTAAAAAAAAAAAATCAGGCTGCTATATCTCTCTAATCCGCCTCTTTATTTCATTCTCTCCCTGGTTCTGCTCTCCTTCTCTCTCATCTCTGGTTCTGCCCTGCTCTCGTTCTCTCTCATCTCTCATTCTCTCTCATCTTTCGTTCTGCTCTCATCTCTCCTTCCTCTTTCGTTCCCATCTCGTTCTGCTTTCATCTCTCGTGTACTGTGAGGTCTTCGATTTTCGTTTGAATCTTGTTCGAGTTAAAGCAAGTGGTGAACGATTGAAGTGCGATCTGAATCCTCCATTGAAATGCCTTCTTAGCTCTCTCTCCTCTTCCATGAAGCAACTTTTGAGATACGCTCTTAATTTTTAGTTGGGCTTTTAGGGTTTTGTTTAATTTGAGATTTATTTTTTCAATTTCTTTTGGTTTAAGCAGTTTTATGTTCCTGTTGTTTTCAATATGTTCGATGTGTTTTCGATTTTTTTGGGTTGAATCTTTGTGGGTGTATTTTTGTGCGAAATTGTTTCGTTTTTAATGGGGTTTATTTGATCGATTTGTGTTCGATTTTTTGGGTTTATTTGTTCGATTGGTTTTCGATTTTTTTATTTTCTCGATTTAGTTTCAAACTTTTGGGGTGTAATTGTTTGATTGTCGTGGATTTTTGCATATATGTTCCTGTTGTTTTCGATATGTTTGATGTGTTTTCGAATTTTTTGGGTTGAATCTTTGTGGGTGTATTTGTGCGAAATCGTTTCGTTTTTAATGGGGTTTATTTGATCGATTTGTGTTCGATTTTTTGGGTTTATTTTTTCGATTGGTTTTCGATTTTTTTGCGGTTTCTTTGTTCTATTTTATTTTTTGTTTTTTTGGTTGCAATTTTGCAATTTTTTGGGGTTTATTTGTTTTTTTTGGATTTATTTATTTGTTTTTGTGTGTTGAATTTTATCTTATTTTGGGTTGATTTTTTACGTTGTTGATGAATTAAAGTTGCAAGCAATTATTGATATTATAGTTTCAGAATTTGGATTCTTCAGAACCATCATCGCATAGACAACGGGCCGGAGGAGGAAGGATTTGTTTTTGAGGTACTCTGAAAAGCACTTTAATGGTGCTTATGAATTCAGGTATGAATTGAATAATTGAATATATGTTTTTGAATTTAAATTAATTTGCTGATTTTTCAGCCATTTGTTTAGGCGAAATTTCTTTATTTGTTATCAGTCGATTAAGCTTCATGTTGTTTAATTTGTATGGGTTTTTATTTGTGAGTTGAGTTCCGAGATTTTTAAAGAAAATTGGATTTCTTGGGTCTACTGTTTATTGAAAGACATTTTCTGTTTTTGTTTATTTGGAATAAACTGAGCTCTAAGGTTCTGTATTAAGTCCTTTCTTGTTTTTTTTTTATATAATTACATATAAGTCCTTTCTTACATCTCAATGGATTTTAAAGACAGAGATTAGGAGCATGTGACATCCTCTTATACAATAATATTTATGATCATTTTAATCTATGAAAATTACCAAGCTATTTCCTATGGTTTTATGCTCTGCAATCAAATTTCAATTACAAAGAAGCAATTAGTGGGGGCAAAGTTGGACTTATTAGAGACTCAAATATAGCAAGGATTTTCTTATTAATGTGAGTTATTAACTTTAATTCAAAGAAACTTTAAATGGGAGTTTGCTGAGGACCGTTTTGCCCCTCTTTCGTGATAACCTCCGTCAACGGCGGTCATCTTTAGCTGGTGATTTCTCCGACAACCATTAAAACGGCCGTCTGAGAAATCGAAGAGCTTAATTTCCACAATTTTGCTCTCTTTCTCTCACCTTTTCTTTTGTTTTTTTTTTTTTGGCTACTCCGAATCTCTAATCTCTAGTTCTGTTTTTCACCATATACCATAATCAACCCCCAAAAAGAGCTACGTACTACGTACATACATACATACACACATACATACATACATACACACACATACATACATACATACATACATACATATATACATACATACATACATACATACATACATACATACATACATATATATATATATATATATATATATATATATATATATATATATATATATATATATATATACACACACACATGAACAATTATACAAATTAATGAGGCTGTGATGAGTTAATTCAAAGTAATCGATGGTTTGGTTTTGGAATGTTCTACGAATTTGGGATAAGTTTTGATCATTTGGCTATTTTGTATGAATACTTTGTGTGGTAAGTAACCTAATAAGATTTGAATAGGTGAACCGTCTATTTTACTGTTGTGTTTAGATGATTTTGTTCTTTGTTTTTACTGTTTTGTTTGACTATTTAAAGTTGATTTTGTGGGATTTTCTTATTGTGGTTGATTTGGTCAGATTTTGTATGTTTCCTTTTTTATCTGACTTTCTTATTAGCTTCCTTAGATCTAGGCGTGAATTAGGTAGTTGAGAATTTTTTATTTTGGGCAATATTCATCCTTTATTTACCTGGGTTTTGTAAGGTTCATTGTTGACATAATTGGTCAGTTTGCTTGGTTTTTATGGTCTTGAGTTTTCTGGAGAAATATAATAACTAGGTTTAGTCATGTATCTTATTGCATCGTCCTTTAAGATCATTGAGTCACATAGTATCCGAAATTGTGTCCAAAATCTTTATTGGGTTGTCTTTAATCATGTCTAGAACCTGCTTTTGGTGTGTTTTTGCCAAGGATTGGTGTGCTTCATTGTTATTGGTATTGCTCTTCAAGTTCATGCTGCTTGTAGTTCATTGTCGTAAGTTCGATGCCTGCTGATTGCTGATTCTGATTTTATTTTCGCGTTTTCTTATGTGAATGGACACATGATGCAAGGGAGGTCTCAGCCCCGATTCTAGAAGGACACGGTGGCCGAGGTTGCACAGCCTCTTGCTGATGGTATAGATTTAGGTGTAGAATTTAAACCTGTTGAACATCCAGTTGAGCCTCTTGACAATGATAAACCCGTCCAGTGCCCATTGCCAAAACCTTTTATTCTAAATGTAAGTTTTTACTCATATTTGATGATCCCCATATTTTCATACTTCTTTGCATGTAGAGTCTTACAATATCCCTTGTCTTAATTGGCTTCTGTACTAGATTATTGGATTTCATTGCTTGGTGCTTGTAGGATAGTCCTTTTGATTGTTACTCATGTGTCCAACTTATTTGTTAAGAAATTAAAATTGGTACGATACTATTAGCTGCTTTGGACTATAGGTGTGAGAAAGTAATAGGTGGTGGACAATTACATTAAGATAGAATCGTCTCATATTCGTACTAGGGAGGGAAAAGAGGATGTTCTCTTTGGTCTCCTTTGAAATATATGGCAGGGAGGTCCTTCAAGTCTCAACTTCCAAGCAAGCATGTTGAAATTAACTTCTTTCAGATGCATTGTTTGAGTATCGCTACAATAAAATGCATCTAGGTCATTAATATAAGAAAATAGGTGTATTATTAGCGGTAGTTTGCATCTTGAGTAGTTAGATTACTATTCTTAAATAGGGGAATGTGGATGATCGCCTGAAAAATAACCTCTTCCGTCGGATGAAAGCCTATGTAGTATGCAGGTGCAAGCTGTATATCGAAAAACCAATGGCAGCATATTGAGTGTTTCTATGGTAAACTGAATGTTAAAATGTCCATGTTAGTACCTTAGAAATCAAAGGCAGTTCAGTGTAGTAGATTTTCTCAGTGAATATTGACCATTTTAAGTCCTATCACCTTTGGTACTAGCTTACCAGTTGTTTATATACTTTATACCCGTGGTTGTTGTTCTAAAAATTGTTTCTCGAGCTTAGAATTGTATGCCTTCTTTATGGTGGAAATGTGACTCTTATTCTAACAGTATCAAGCTATATGCCTGCATTTTCTTAGTAACTTTTGGTTGAACTAAACTGCTACTGTGAATTGGGCATTGCCTTTAATCTGAAGTTGAGCTATTATGTTAACTGTATTCACTTGCTAGAAAAAATAGATTTGCCAACTCTACTCTCAGGTTCCCTACTTATTCGTCTTAACTTTAACAAGCTGTGTGAGCATCACACCATTTATCCATATATAATTCAATAAATTTTCTTATATGAGCTAACTGTGATGAAATCACAGATAACAGCTGCTCAGTCATAATTAGTTATGAGCGATCAAATTCTTTAGCATAGTTTTTTATGTAGAGGGATAGTTTTATATTTTAATCATTGTCTTAAATCTTTGTCAAGATTCAAAAGCCCGCTATCGGAATAGCATCAACTGCTGAACAGTTGAGGTAAAGGATGAAAGCATCTTGCTCTTCAGCAAGAGTTCAGGACTGCATAAAAAGGCTTATATAATGGTTTTTCCACCTATTGTAGTTGCTAATTAGAGTTTTGCATGAGTAAGCCTTTGATCCCATATGGGATTTGAAGAATGTAAGGAGAAAGACAAGAGCCTTGTCAGCCTACTCCTGCCCTCATTAGATCTAGCTTGCCCCAATATTAATCCATAATCCAGTGTGGTCAATGTACTGATTTTTTGCCTTAGTTTTCCGGTGGGCGTGGTGGTAGGGGGGTGGGGGGGTGATGTTAAGGACTCATAGAGCCTCTAGTCTATGCATTCTGGTGGCCTTTTTCAAGTTATCTTTATCTGTATTCATCAATTGTAGGCTGTTATTAGAGAAACTTTGGGATGTTGATGCATGTCTAGTTTCCCTAATCCTTGTGTTGTTTACACATTAGGTTACACCATTAAGAAAATAATGTAGGTAATGCTTCTTTCTTTGAATTTACACTTAAAGAAACAATTGCAAATACCATAAATCAATTTTATTAAGGCAGGGTTGGATAGGTCGGTCCTAATCTATGAAGCATTACCCCTACTAATCCAAGACTATTTGAGAGGCCATTTTTAGATGAACCAATAAACAATTTAACTTTTTTGTTTCAGAATGAATATGTTTACAAATTTCCTAATCATAAGGGATATGATTTGTTAGCTAAATTTTTTGTTCCTTTCATGTAGGCAGGTTATGCCATTGTAGGGATAGGAGCACCATGGATAATTCATGGAAGAGGGATCATTGCAAATGGTTGTATCAGCTGAAGATCAATGCTCCTGTGTAGTTGTTTCTGTTCTGTTGATGTTAGCTGTCAGGTTGTGTCTGCTCAGCTGTTGTTGCTGTGAGTTGTTGTTTCTGCTACAGTGACGTGTCTGCTGTGCTGTGATGTCGAGTTTTCCTGTGTTGATGTGATGCGCTGCTGTGTTGCTGTCTGCTTCCATTTGCAGTGCTGTGTTGCTGGTTTCTGGGGTGCTGTGATGCTGAGTTGATGTGCTTGCTCTGCTGCTTTGGTGTTACGCTGTGTTTTGTTATTTTTGTAGCCTGTTGAGCTGCTTAGTTTGGGCTGTTTAATTAAGTTAGATGTTTGCTGTTTATATGCTTCATTAGAACAGATTTTTGGAGTATTAGAAGTAAATTTCTGTAACTTTATATATATGTTAATGTTTATATATCAATTTAAGTGAAAAAAATGCAAAAAAAAAAATAAAAAAAAAAAATTATTTTTTTGGGCATTTTTGGTACCGGTTTTGGAAAAGAACCGGTGCTAAAAGTTTTTTTTTTAAATTTTTTTGGGGACTTTTGGCACCGGTTCTAAACAAAAATTGGTGCGAAAAGTGTAGTTTTTGGAACCGGTTCTCCTCTAGAACTGGTGCGAAAAGTCATTTTTCCCACCGGTTTTGAACCTGTGCAAAAACTATGGGGTTTTAGCACCCCCCAAATCCGCCCCGGTTCAAAACCGGTGCGAAATGGGGGGTTTGAACCGGTGGGGAATTCGTATTTTCGCCTAGTGATTAACTAATATTAACTAACATCAACTAATACTACCATTAACTAATATTAACTAATATTAACATTAACTAACATAAACTAATATCACAAAAATAACTAATATTAACTAACATCAACTAACACTAACATTAACTAATATCACAACATTAACTAATATTATTAACTAACGTTAACTAATATCACAAAACTAACTAATATTAACTAATAATACTAATACTAATTACTCAAATTATCACTAAAATAATAATAAGCACAATAAAAATTATAATTATCATACAAAGATTACATTAATAAATTTGATTAATTGGTTTCAAAAAAAAAAAAAAAAAAAAAAAGAACAAAAAAAATTTGACTTCCGCCTAAAAAAATTGGGATCCTCCTTGGTGGATCCGCCTAAATTTCCGGATCTTCCATGGTGGATCCGAAATTTTAGGCAGATCCACCATGGGGGATCCGGATTTTTAAGGCAGAAGTCTGCTTTTCAAAAAAAAAAAAGAAGTTCGAGGATTTACAAAATCCTCTGACGAGGCCTCCGGTGTACAATCGTTGTCGTCGTCCAACGTCCTAAACCCGTCGCTAAAGCTTAATAAATTTTTTTTAAAAAAAAAAATCGGATTTTGGTTGTGGGCTCGGGAATTTTGGGTTGGATGTGGAGGGCTCCGGAATTTTTTTAACCAAATGGTGGATCAAATGTGCTCGGGAATAATATTAAAATGCTCGGGAATCTTTTTAACCAAGTGGTGGAGCCTTATATAGTACAAGTTATAGAAAGGGCAATATGGTCCTTTCATGTCAAAATGGAAGCGATCCTCGATAAATTGGGAGCGACGTTTAGCTGTTCACAATTATCTACTTAGATAATGCCTTGACTCCCCAATGTTTTTAGCCCGCCGAGCAATATGTTTTTATACAACCGTATTGAAATTTTTCTTACCAGCTTATTTGAAGAAGAAATAGTGGATGCAATCAAAGGTAAAACTAATAAAAGGTACTATTAAATTTAGTACTATAATTAGTTTCCTTTTGCTTTTTCATGTTAACTAAAATATCTCAAGTTCTATATAGATTTGGGAAGTGATTTATTTAAACATGTTATATTATTATGTCCTAATACTCCTAACAGGTCACAGGCATAAAACATTACAAGACAAGAAATTTTTTATTTACTTTTTTTTTTTGAAAGAACAGACAAGAAAATTATCATTTGATCAAGGATTTAACAATCAATAACGAGGACAAAATTAGATTTTGAAAGTAAGAATTAATAGATAGTAAGAAGTGTTAAATCCCAGGAGGAACAATAAGTTTATGGGAGTTGCATAATCCTAGCTAGTCGATGAAGAAGTAAGTCTCTAACAATTACACCTAATTTTCCATTATATAATAAGGGGCCAATTGTAAGGAAACACTATTTTTTTCTTGTAGCGGGGACAACACATCCATGCTTCGATTAGAGTAGAAGATGCATCAGACTTTAAACAAAATTTAAAATTAATTAAAGAGGGATTTATCTATATGATCAAACACTTTAAAGTAACACCTAATATTACTTGATGACCTCATCATGCTTTGATATTTTGTAGTATTGGTCAAACTTTTGATAAACTGAAGTTTATGTTGTCGGCTATCTTGGGCGATGTTGGTGGTTGGTTGCTTGCTTCCATGATGTAAAAGAGGCGATGATTTGAGAAGAGAGACTAGATGAACCCATAAAAATACAGGTAATCCTTAATTTATAAATAGATAACCATTAAATTATATACTAAGTAGTAAATAAGTAACCCTCTAATGCTAACAAATACGAGTAATCTTTAAGCCCATATACAAAGAGTAGGTAGCAATATAACACGTAACCTTTAAAATACAAGTAACCCCTTATTTATAACTTTAAATACTGAATAAGTAACACTGCCGATATCATGGAGCATTGTAAAATAAAAATTGAGTTTTTCCGTTTGATGTTTTTTATCTTTATTTTTGTAATTTTTTTTTTTGTTTATGAATTTTGCAATTGTTTTCAAAATTATTTAACGATCCACATCCAATAAAACATATACAGATCAACCGAATCTAGTATAGATTCAAGACCCATTGTCACCTCTAATTCTAAACCTAAGCAACAACATCAAATTATTTTTCTCTCAAATTCTATACCATCAATATTGTGAACCCTAATTTAGCCAAGTTTTAATATTTTGAAAATTTTGTAGTACCCTAATTTATTTAGCCACGTTTTAATTACCCAAATATTTTATAATTACATTCCTTTTATTTTTATTTTTTATTTAACTATGGTGGAAACTTTTTTTTAATGAGAATTCAAATTTAAGAGCTTAATTAATGGAGTAGTTTTTTTTATAAGTATACTTTTTTTTTCTTTTTTTTTTTGTCGAATTTTGTTTTTATGTGCAATAATCAATCTATTTTTGAGCATTTTGAATTTAACCTTTTGTCTTTGGTAAAAATAAAATCGATTTTTTTGGGTTTCTTTACTTTAAATTAGCGAGTATATGTACAGTTGTATTATGTGCCTCCACGGCTCCACTACTCCATATTGCCATATTGGTGTTAATGTACTCCGTGTTACACATACGGTTAAGTCATTATAGGATGCACTTATAAGTTGATTTTTTTTTTTAAAAAAAAAAAAAAAAAACTTTTTTATTTGCACTCTTTTTTTTTTTTTTTTTTTTTTTTTTGGTGAATACAAAAAATAGCTACTACATTAATATGAATGCAGCTAGCCAGCTAGAGAACCAAAGCAATGTATTCAAAGTCCAAACAATTCACTTCAATGTATATACTTGTACTTCGTATGAGGATTTCATAAAAATGTAGCACCTGTCAATGTAGCACGGTAGTCTACTGCAGTAAATTTTGGATGTTAAAGTAAAAAATGTAATAAATTCTACTATGCTTTGGTAATAACTCGTGGGTTGCAAAAATTATTTCTGAACAATATTTCTGAATTAAACTTTGCAAGTAATTACATATATATCTCGATTGATACGCTTTTTATATATATACACAAACTTTATAACAAGTAATTATCATGTCAAAACAGTAAGGTTAACACTATACACTATATAAACATAAACTTCATAAATAATTATAAAAAATTTAGGCCATATTAGGCCAACTATGAGGGGTTTGAAGTATACAAACACCACCGGGAAGATCTCCATTCAGGAAAATCAAATTAGAACATACAAGTTAATTTTTCTATTTATAAAGTACCTGTTTATTTTTCCTATCAAATATTACTTGATGACATCATGTGCTTTGATACTTCGTATGCAGTGGTCAAACTTTCTTAATAACATGTTGGGGAAAATTAGCGGAAACTTTTAATTACCATGTGTTTTTATATATATAACGAAACATGTTAAAAAATAAGTACAATCTCTAAAATGAGATCCCGAGGTAACATCCTGGGTACATACTAGTACTAATTTATAACTCTATAACTATATACTAAAGCAAATCTTATAAGACCCGTGTCAATGTTTAATTAAAAGATTTTCCGTCATTTTTTTATTATTATTTTAAAAAAAAAATCGAAATCTTTTTAGGAAACTTATATTTTTACCATATTTTCCTTCCAACTTTACTATTATATATTTTTCTTCAAATTTAAATTTTATTTCAAATCTGTTATAACTTTATGTGTATTAAGAATATTTTTTTTTGAATGTAATAGTTTTCTCTTCCAAATTTAGTTAAACATTTTACAACTACTTATAGAAAGTTAAGCATATATTATTATTATTAAAAAGGCATTTATAATTTTAATTTTAAAAATGTGTATATCGTCGATCGAGTATAACACTATAACCTAAAATTTATAATTTCTTGAAAAGTACTTAGTATATTCTTCCAATAATAAAATTATTGATTATTTATGATCGAGGAGAAAATTTTTGTAAAAAACTTTTAAACTACAAATTATTACAAGTATAAATCTTTTTAAAATTTGGTAAAACTATCCGTTATACGGGACTTAACCTAAATTGTAACTAGACCTGGTTATTGGGCGGGTCAGATCAAGATTGGTGCGGGACGGGTCAAAGAGTGTCACATTTTATAGCAAGGGTCGATAGCAGGTTGGGTCAATGCAAGTAGGGTCAATGCAGGTCGTGGGTCAATTGTTGGTCCACTAAAATATCAATTATGTTTATATATACATACATGAATATGAAATTATCCATGTAAATCTTTTACACTATCTATTTTCTTTATCTATTAATTTAGGAAAATATGTTGGCCTTATATCGACCCTAACCCTCTTTTAATGATGGAGAAGTGATTCTTATTGAATGTTCTTACTCTATTTCATTGATTAATTTAATATATAGAGTATAGATGCTTGCCAACTCATTAGTTTATTTATTTATTTTTTTTTTTTTCGAGGGATATTTATTTTATTATGCACATAAGTACAAATAAAAAATGGACAAAGTAGAATGTACATACGGAGTAATAATTACAAAAGGCAAAACTGGGTAGAAAACTGGGTGGACGCATGCACATTTACGTAGCGACAGTCCAACTAGTAAATTTTTGAACTTCGTATGTACTACATAATTTTTTATGTGCACATTTACGATTTCCTTAGTAATGCATGAAGAGAGAGAGAGAGTAGGAATTAGGAAATTTGCAAGGGCATTCCAATCTGTCGTTATAAAATCTGCAAGATTTCAAGGAAGCTGAAACAAAATCTCAAAATGTCAGCAGTAATAACTAATGAGGTCTGCGGACTGCTACTCTGAGTTGCAAAGTTTCATACAGTATAGTAAATGAAGTGAAGTTTATTAAAATGTAATGGCAATTTATTTTAGTGTAAAAGTAATGGTAAAGTAGATAGATAGATGTAAATTATAGACGTAAATTGTAATGCTAATTATAGACGTAAATTGTAAATATAGTGGCGGATCCAGGATTCCAAATTAGGAGTAGCATTAAATGCTAGAAGAAAAAACAAGAAAAAAAAAAAACCAATATACACCTACTAATTTGAAATTCAAACTAAATTTAAACCGATAATAACACATCAAGTTAATTTTTTACGTAATGTATTCTGATTTTGTATAAAAAAAGTTATCATCAAATTTTAAACATCTATAGATTTTACAATGAGTCATTATCATGGATAAAGTTATGTACAACATACTAGTTATTGAAATACTTCGTATATTACAATCAAATAAATTTGTCAATTTAATAAGATATTACTAAATTTCTTCAGATTCCATACTATTATTGTTGTTAACCAATTTTTTTTATGGGAGTTACATTTATCTAATGTTTGAACATAAAGCGAAGAAAGTGGAAAGTAATTTGGGGAAGAATCAATTATTGATGGAAGCCATTTTTTATCTAATCTATATAAATGTCAAGAAAGAAGAAATTAATTTGGAAAAGAAATTAAAAGTAATAAATTTGAGGAAAAAAAAATAATAACAAAACAAAAAAAACAAAGACTTTACTCAAAAATAAAATAAAAAACAAAGTCTTATAAATGAACTAAAAATTCCTCAAAAAAAAAAAAAAAAAAAAAAAAAGGAAAAAAAGGAACTATAAAAAGTGTATCTGAATAGATTCGAACATCTCTGACCCCTCACAACACACCTAGGACTCAGGAGAACTTTTGTTACCGCTGAAACAACATTAGTTATCCGCAATGGAATGCATTGTTCAAATTTTATATTGTATTTCACAGGAGGCTTTTTTGTAAACAGAATTTTGTTTTTTTTGGGGTAGCACATGACAGTGACAGGAATTTCAAATCGGGGAGATAAATGAACATCATCGCTTAGTTTGACAAAAATATTGGAGCAAAATTATGCTTGAATAGTTAAAGTTTAACAACTCAAAATATAAAATACGGAGTACTTAGTCAAAAAATCAACATCGTATACCACTTTTCTCCATAAACTATTTGATTAGGGGTTCATAATTTTTGAAAATTTCAAACAATAATTAATATAATTATTTAAATGTAGTACTTGTCATAATTACCTATTAGGCTATTACAATCGTAATATAAGATAAAGCTCATGCAAAATTATAGTTACAATGATTCAAATACGTATATGGAGTAATTGTTAAGAAATACATTGAAGTAATATTATCTTATAAAGATATGTTTTTTTTTTAAAAAAAAAAAAAACTACAATTACAATTATTCAAATAAGTAAATGGAGTAATGTTAAGAAATAAATTGAAGTAATATTATCTTATAAAGATTTAGGTTTCAAAATCTTACAAGGATTTATTAAAAAACAAACAAAAAAAATAAAAAAAATAAAAAGAAAAGGAAAGGGAAGAAAAAGCATACAAGAAGAATCGAACCTAGATCTTAAGACCACAAACTCAAACATCTTACTTTAACCGTTGCGCTAACTCTTTTGGTCTATCACATTAAGCGCAAAATATTGTATTTATACTATATTTTTTTTGGGAAGTGGGGGGACAGCTGCCCCCCCTTGTCCCACGTTGGCTCCGCCAGTGGCACCTGTCCCCCCGGGTTACAACGTAGATCTGCCAGTTTTGGTAAATTAAACTGGGATTAACCATCTTCCTCTATAATGGGAGTTATTGAATTTGTTTAGTGGAAGTTATAGAATAGGAAGTTATAATGGAAATTGATAGGTTTAAAAAAAAAAAAAGTAAAGTTAACAGAAATTGAGGATTAAGAGTTTGAAGTGTTGTGGTTAAAAGTTGAAAAAATATCTCTTAAATTATATAATAGACTAGAATGTGCATGTGCTAATGCACGGGTTATAATTAAGGATAGGATTAAAAAGATTACAAAGTATAATAGATGTAGATAGTCTTTAATAAAACCAAAAATAGTAACAACCAAAAAAAAAAAAAAACAACATGATTACACATAAAAAAAATCAAGTCTTGATTCCCTAAAAAAATAAGTCTTGAAATATTATGCTGAATGAATCTAATTCTTTAATTTGATTGTCCGCGTATCTCTTGTTTCAAATAGTAGAATTCTTCCACCAAACATGTGTTTCAGACAATGTATTTGTAGCATCACCAATTTTTACATTGATTCTATATCTGTTATTATTGATATGATATAATTAGGTATAATGATGTGTAAAGCAGGTTATAATAATAAAAAAAAAAATTAAAAAAAAGAAGTGAAAATACCTTGGCCTACTGAAGAAGGGGTCACACTCCACGCACATATCAGCTCTCCTTGAGTGTCGAGCACATGATTCATACCAAATAGGCATAGAAGAATCAATGGCGGATAACACTTTTGCTAGTACTCGAATGTATTTTACCTAAAAAAGCACATCAAATATTAAATACCTCATGTATAAGAAAATGACAAACGAAATAATGGTTGATATACATACATTATGAGCCGCTGAAAACTTATTTAACTTGATCCTTTTAGCATTAAACACCATTTCCATTTGAGAGATACTATTGCCTAATATCTGACTCAAGTTGATATGTTTTTGGACATATCCATCATCCGTAATGGTTGGCAACGTGCCGGGCCGTGCCGCCGCAGGCCGTGCCTGGCGGGCCACAGTCTCCGGCGGGTCTTGCCGTGCCGTGCCACCGTGCCAGAGTTAGCGTGTCGTGCCATGCCAGCCAAAATCGCAGGCCAGCCCACGGCACGGCACGTCCCACGTGGCGGGCGGGCTCGTGCCGTGCTGGCACCGTACTGCCTTGCTTTTTTTTTTTTTTTTGTAAATGTTTATACTTATTTTATACTTTTATAGTTTATACTATTATATTTCTAAAATAAATTATGTTAAATATTTATATTTTATTATTTATTATATTTAGTTTATACTATTACTTTATAGTTTATAATTAATAATTCTTATAATTTATTATATTTTTGTATTATTAATCATTAAATATTATAATTGTTTTTGTTAAATTAATTTACAAATTATAACTTAACGGGAAAAAAAGGCAAATTAAAGTTTGGATGTGAATAATGCATACTTCATATTATTATTACTTGAAAAATTGTACAATGATAATAATAATGATAAAAAGCGTACAAGATTAAACAATAATTGGATAATGATAAAAATCGTACAATGATAATAATGATAATGATTTAAATCGTACAATATACAAAAATTGTCTATTCTTCATCTATTCTTTTTCATCTTCTTGTTCATTTTCTCGTTCAAGGTCATCGGCTAGTTGAATAAATTGGGAACTAGCCGAACCCGAATGGCTCGAGGCGGATGTTTCGGCTTCGTAGTCGTTGTCCTCGTAAGAACAGTCCTGTGTGCGACTTTCAGCATCCAACCAATCCTTGAAGCACACGAACATTTCAAGTGTTTCGGGTTTTAGACTTGTTCTTCTATCGTCTAAAATCCTCCCGGATGCGCTGAAAGCTCGTTCAGAGGCAACGGAGGAGACTTGGATACCAAGAATGTCTCGTGCCATTGCTGCCAAAGTTGGATGCTTCGTGCTTTGTTGTTTCCACCATGCAAGGAGGTCGAGGCTGTTTATCTCATCGTCGTCCATGCCCTTGGTGAAGTCGTACCTCAGATACATTTGCAACTCTGAGACGTCGCTTTGCGTTCTCCTTATTGATGAATCACCTGAAAACCTTGAAATCAAGTTAGTAGCTTGTGAAAATAAATGTTTGGCCTTCTTACCTATGTTTTTGGATGGTTGGGAAGGGTCTGAGCGAGGAATGGTGCCATATTTGGTTTCATAGACTTTATATAAAGCAAAAAACTGATCATTCACATTATTCTTATAGGTTTCTACATTATCGTCAAGAAGCATGCATTGAAATTCAAACGGAATAACTCAATTTTTATTTTACAATGCTCCATGATACCGGCAGTGTTACTTATTCAGTATTTAAAGTTATAAATAAGGGTTACTTGTATATAAAAGGTTACGTGTTATATTGCTACCCACTCTTTGTATATGGGCTTAAAGATTACTCGTACTTGTTAGTATTAGAGGGTTACTTATTTACTACTTAGTATATAATTTAATGATTTAACTGTTTATAAATTAAGGATTACTTGTATTTTTATGGGTTCATCTAGTCTCTCTTCTCAAATCATCGCCTTTTTACATCATGGAAGCAAGCAACCAACTACCAACATCGCCCAAGATAGCCGACAACATAACTTCAGTTTATCAAAAGTTTCCGCTAACTTCCCCATAGTATTATTGAGAAAGTTTGACCGCTACTACAAAATATCAAAGCATGATGAGGTCATCAAGTAATATTAGGTGTTACATTAAAGTGTTTGATCATATAGATAAATCCCTCTTTAATTAATTTTAAATTTTGTTTAAAGTCTGATGCATCTTCTACTCTAATCGAAGCATGGATGTGTTGTCCCCGCTACAAGAAAAAAATAGTGTTTCCTTACAATTGGCCCCTTATTATATAATGGAAAATTAGGTGTAATTGTTAGAGACTTACTTCTTCATCGACTAGCTAGGATTATGCAACTCCCATAAACTTATTGTTCCTCCTGGGATTTAACACTTCTCACAATCTATTAATTCTTACTTTCAAAATCTAATTTTGTCCTCGTTATTGATTGTTAAATCCTTAATCAAATGATAATTTTCTTGTCTGTTCTTTCAAAAAAAAAAGTAAATAAAAAATTTCTTGTCTTGTAATGTTTTATGCCTGTGACCTGTTAGGAGTATTAGGACATAATAATATAACATGTTTAAATAAATCACTTCCCAAATCTATATAGAACTTGAGATATTTTAGTTAACATGAAAAAGCAAAAGGAAACTAATTATAGTACTAAATTTAATAGTACCTTTTATTAGTTTTACCTTTGATTGCATCCACTATTTCTTCTTCAAATAAGCTGATAAGAAAAATTTCAATACGGTTGTATAAAAACATATTGCTCGGCGGGCTATAAACATTGGGGAGTCAAGGCATTATCTAAGTAGATAATTCCTTGAGGAAAAAACTAGTATCTACTTTAGATTATATATACTAATATAATAAGCATGGGTTAAATACATTAAGGAGTCTACCATAGTGTTACCATGCATCAAAACTTTTATCAATCAGGTTTATTTTCTTTATTTTCCAATTAATCTTCCCAATTAGAAGGCAATTTAGTTTTAATAATTTTTGTGTATGTTTGTGATTTTATTTTGATTTCATTAATTTTTCTTATGCTTTATGATACTGCTAATTGCCAAAAAAATAAAAATAAAAAAATAAATTAATTAAAATATCGCATCATCATACGCTGCAAAAGGTGGGAAAGAAATTATGAGTGTTACTATAATGTAGTACTGTAGAACTATAGAAAAAAAACCTAATCTGCAGCGCTACTTGTGCTTGAAAATGTTAATACTCCTATGAATAATTACGAAGTATAACGTTTGCCAAATGCTAGTTCAGACATTAACCTTCTACAACAATCACTGGTTCGTGAAACACTGTACATTATTATTATTATTATTATTATTTCGGGGTTTTTGGAGTCCCTCGGGAGAGTTATAACACCAAGATTGGAATCTGGACGTCTGTACCGGCAAAACAACGGAGACTCCGGTTGGGTGGAGTTTCGCCTCCAACGATCAAGTTAGAACGTTTATGGAGTCTGTAACAAATGCGGAAAAGGAGTGTGCTCTCAAATCCCGAGAACAGGAGTAAATGATCTGCAATATATATGCTCAAAACGAATTGAATGTGTCTCCAATGGGGAAACATCTCCCTATTTATAGGGTCTTGAAGTACGTGCCACGTGTCCGGAGGGGATTGGTTCTTATAAACCACTCTAAAGGTGACACGTGTCACATGCTGATTGGTCCACATGGCATAGGGTATTTTTACCCTAAACATTTGCCCCTCACAGATGTGACGTGGCATGCCATGTGTCATCTGTGACATTTGTCACTCGATCAATGGCTAACGGTAGTAACCGTTCGCCTTCCAGGAGAATTGCGGGAATTCCCCTTGCATTACCCTCCTTTATATAGCCGTTCACCCCCTTCACTTGGCCATTTTCCAAAAGTTAAAAAAGAGAGAGAGTCAACCGGCATCTAGAAAGAAACTTAGCGAAACCAACCTGCTCTTGCCTGTAGACACATCCGGTGGAACGTCTGTGATTGTCAAACAGCACAGCTTCTTGAAAACCGTTTGAGGGGTTTGCAAGCAATTTCTATAATTTCCAGAGGCATATACGGATATACAGTCTGTGCATCAACTAGCTCGATCTTCCAAAGACCGCTCGAGTACCCCCAGCAGATACACTTGCCTTCCCAGAGGGTACACCTGGTCAAGCGCCTGCTAGCTCAGCCGGTCAACATTTTGCTTTTTCCAGCTCATTTTCGAGGTACCGTCTCTACCTCCCTCAGCTCTTTCATGTGTTTCCGTTTGTGTCTCCCCTGACACTTTGCTCTTTTTTTTTTTTTAAAAAAAAAATAAAAAATAAAAATAAAATAAGTAAATGGATTCACCAACTACACACACGGCACACCACGATTTAGAGGGCAACCGGTCCCTTGGTACGGCTGAGTCTAGGACTGGGGGAGCCGCCTCTAGGTACTGGGATTCCCCTTGTCCATCTCCCAATCCGACCGTCTCCCTGTCTGTGCAGGACACTATGGCTCGAACTAGAAAGACGACTGTGGACCCGGAGTATAAAGGAGAAAGCTCCGAAGAAAAGCCTCCTGAGATGAACCAGGCTGAGATGACAAGGGAATCTCCTGGAGGTGCCCCGAGCACCCCTAGCGATGGAATCTTGGGGTCCGATAATGGAGGCGGTGAAGAGGCCGCCTCTATCTCTGAAGCCGGAGAGGGAGGATCCTCCAATGAGGGAAGCAGTAGTGAGGCCGCCTCTAGGTCGAGGTCTGGATAAAGCAGTAGCAGCAACTATCTTACATCGGTTGTAGATAGAGAGGAAGAGGAAAGGCCCACTTGGAACAATATGGGTGATCCCTTCCAGATCCAGGTGTCAGCCAGAGATAGGGCTAACATGGAAAGACATCTGACAAACTTTATCCTTAAACGGCCTATAGGAAAGGGGTATACCATCCAGGTCCCGCCTGAGCTGGGTACAATAGCCTGGGAGGATGACCAGCTCAATGCAAACAGGTATTTCGGCTGCTATGAGGCGACCTTTTTAGCTGGTCTCCGCTTCCCTCTGCACAACACAATAAAGGTCATTTTAAGAGGATATGGCCTAGGCGTGTGGCAGTTAACCCCACACTCTTGGGTTAACATATTAGGCTACATCATCGCTTGCGAGATGCAGGGTCTCAACCCCGGCTGGGAGGCCTTTGCCCACATGCACTACTTGAGTCGAAGTTTAGGCGGGTGGAGGGCATGGTATACTCTGACCACTTACCCTAAATACTTGATGACCTTAGATAAACCGTCTACGTGGCCAGACTGGAAAAACCGCTTTTACCTAGTTTCAGCCCCCTCAAAGCAAGAGAACTTTGAACTTAGGACTTACAACCGAAAGCCTAATCTGTTAGGGAAGAAATGCAAGATGCCCCAGGTCTCGGATGAGGACTATGAGAAAATTATAGAGGCGGGATTCTTTGAACTTACTACCACCGCTCTCTCAACCGGTGAGCTAATAAGCGTACCCAAGAATTGGGTAGCCAAACACGAGTTTCTGAGAGATGAAGCTTTCTTATCCGCATGTGGGTTAAGCACCTTGTTGCGAGAGCATCCGACGCTATTATACCGCCTTTGCTACTTTTTACTTTGTGAATTTTTTGTAATTGTCTAATTAGACGGTTTCCTTTTGCAGTAAACGCTTTAAGGATGCTGCCTCCGAGCAAAACTCCTGCCAAGTCCGCCGCAGACATCCGCAAGAA
Organism: Chenopodium berlandieri; assembly: GCA_034703905.1. NCBI lineage: Eukaryota > Viridiplantae > Streptophyta > Magnoliopsida > Caryophyllales > Amaranthaceae > Chenopodium > Chenopodium berlandieri. The sequence continues at coordinate 61,917,624 of CM068285.1, read as the reverse complement.
GAATGCGGAAAAGAAGAGAGCTGCACAGGCGAATAAAAACCAGGTACAAATGCCTCTCTCTCCCCTTTTTGCATTCATCATAAGTTTAATTTATGCCGGCTGATCATAATGACTACTTTTTGATTGAGGATGGGAGTAAGGCGCCTCGATCTATTACTAAGTTGATTTGGCCACGACCGGGGGGTGAGGTTGCTGTCTCCAACAAGTCTCAAAAGACTTCTGCCCAGACGGTTCCAGGCCGTGTGACTGTTGGAGGAAAAAGCGTTAAAAACACCAGCTTGGGACTCGATCTCTCATCCAAGCAGCCGGATGCTCTGAGGCATCGAAGGGTGGCGAGCCTCCCAAAGCAATAGGCGGTTCTGTAGTGGTTGCAGGCATCCAGAGCCTTCAACCTGAATCCCAAGGTACAGCTGATCCCTTCAACCCTTTTTTGCTTGGCAAACCCATGCGGGTCAAGTCACACTCCCACCTTCAGCCAGAAGGTTCTTCTGGCAATCGGCAATCTATAGGAGGGGCGTATGTAGCTTTCTCACCGTCTCTTTCTGGTGCAGATCTCTCCCCCCGGTGGCCGGACGTACAATGGTACTCCAGGGCCATGCTGAAGTCCATTCCTAAGGAGAAGAAGGAAGCAATCCCAGGGATTAATGCCTTCAATGCCGACCAGGTCCTACCTAACCTGGCTGAGGTATGCTCACTAATCTTGATTTTTTCCAAGTATAGCTCTGTCTGATCTTCTAACCCCGGCTGTGCTTATGCAGTCAATGCTGCGTGTGGAGGGGCTGAAGAAAGCCTATGCCAGGAAGCAGGATGAGGTAAGACGGGTTAAAAGAGAGGCGTCTGAGACCCATAACGTTGCTCAATATTCCATGATAGTGCATGAACTAGAAACTAAAAGTCAAATCATGCAACAAACGGACTCCATTAGGCGGCTTCAAAAGTCTTTCGATGAGGCCCATACCAAGATCTTCAATCTTCAGGAGGCTTTCAATAAATCTGAAGAAGAGCTTAAGAAGGCGGAGGATGCTCTCAAGTCCTTGGGGGACACCAAGTAAGAGAACTCCTATTTAAAAACAAAGAACGTCCGCTTGAAGAAGGAGATGGCTGCTGCCAGCAAGAACTTTGAAGCCACCCTTCATGCTGAGCAGAGTCGGCTCATCGAGGAGAATGAGCAAGACTGCGAGAGCCGCATGAGAATGGCTTGGTCCCTTGCGCATCCGGATACGGAATATGTCGTCTGGGAACTGGCCTACAAATATGCAGATCTTGCCATTCTGGCCAAGAATGAACAAGCCGGAGCCCGAGCTGTACGAGGACTGGGCAAAGAAGGAGATTGAGGCCATGCAGGCTGAGGCGGGCTTTGATGGGGATAAGGAGGAGAACCAGGCAGAAGATCAGGAAACTCCTGCCCTAGAACCAGCCGCCAAGTACACGCCACCCTCGGGCCAGGGACCGGCTTCTTAGGCTTAAGCTTATTTTTATTTTTATTCCAATCTCCGGCCTGCGTGCCGTGTATCTATTGTATTTTTGTATTCTCACTTCCCGGGTGACCACCCGGTTAACAATTGCTCCCGACCTTCTGGTCGGGTTTTATTAGTGATCATTTGCCGACTGTGTCGGTTTTGCAAATTTAATTTCAATTTTTTGCCCTTTTCCATCTTGCAATTGATTTTAGTATGCTTATACAAGTGTCTTGGCACATGCGGTATGCCGGATGCACTGGCTTATCTGCCCCTGGGCGGTTGTTTGCTTGGTAGTTGCCCCATCCTAAGCAGGCAGCCGTCCAATCAAGTATCCGGAGAGTTAACCGACGGTCATTGACCATGTTTAAAGAATTCGAATTTCCTAAGTTGGGTTAGCAGACGGTGCCGGCTAGGTACCAACCTAAATTATTCGCTCAATCGGCTGTGAGTTACCCTTTGAGTAATCAGTCTTCGTCGTTTGATAGGGAACATGCGACCTTTGGTCGTGTGTAGGTATCATTACCAGGTTATGATTTAGCTGTTAAGGTATTGACCTTGAATAATCTTTGATTTATAACCGGTTGTAGTGCTTTTGAGCGAAAACCAGTTTTATCTGACCAAGAATTCAATTACCATCTGTGCTAATTTGGAGCAACGTGCGGTCGCATCTTGATCTAACTTAATTATTCAAACAAATAGTTTTTGATGAGTAACCGGCTGGTAATGCTTTTGAGCAAGAGCTACTAGTAGAGAATTGCTCATTTGCGTCGCCTCATTTGCGTCGCTTATAGAAACAAACGAAGCAAATGATATAATTTAAGTTCAGTTTAAGTTATTTGCGTCGCTTATTTATTAAAAGTGCAACGCAGAACGCTGATATAGGTTATTTGCGTCACTTATTACTAAAAGAGCGACGCAAATAATAATGTCATTTGCGTCTCTCTTTTAGGAACAAGTGACGCAAATGATTTTGTTGGTTAATTTGCGTCACTTGTTATTAAAAGTGAGACGCAAATAACCTATAGTGTAATTCCAAAACTGAATACAAAATAAAAAACCTTTCTAACTTTCCTTCGTTTCCCAAAACTTTTCTAAGTACCTCCTTCCTTCGTTCCCAGCAGTAGCATAAGGCACAAAATCGAGCAAAAATTCGAAGGTAATTAAGCTACCTCCTTCATTCGTTCCCAGCAGCAGCATAAACGCACAGGTAACGCACAAGTAACGAACCCTAAACTTGTGCAGCGAATTCGAAGGTGTAATTCGAACCCTAATTTTCGAGCAACATGTATTGATTTTGTTGGTTAATGTATGTAGATTTATGCAGCAAATTCGAAGGTTTACTTTGAACCCTAATTTAGAGCATAAACGAGCAAATTCGTGCCTAATAATAGCGAATATATTTTGAGGTATTCTTTTTTCCGTTTTTAATTGATTGTTATTTTTGTTTTGTTCAATCTTTGCTTCACAATTCTGAATTTTGCTCACTAATACTGTTAGCAAGAATTTCCTCTTTGGAATTTGTATTGGGTGAGATTAAATATGATAATTGTTTTGATTCTATTGGGTGAGAATTTCCTCTTTGCTTCAGATCGAATTGCTGAATTGATTTGCTCAATTGTTGAGTTTGGTTGTTGATGGGCTTGGACTTTGAACTTGTTTGGGAATTAGGGTTTCAATTTTTTCTTGTATTCTGTTTCTAAAAATTTAATGGATTAGTAGAAAAACGTTAGGTGAATTAGTAAGTTAATTAGGTAAGGCAGTTTGTTAATTATTACAGTACTGTAACAATTACTACCGCTATTTTTTTTATTATTATTTTTTTTGGGGGTGTTATAATTATTGAATTTGACCACTGTTTTTCATAGATATATTATATACCCTCTTGTTAATTTTTCCTAGTATAAAGTTATTCATTAACAATAGTTCAGCAAACAGCGTACTTTCAATCGTTCAGCAAAGTTGGGTACTTTGCCTCAAATTAGAGCTCAAACTGTTTCAGGTACTATTTCTCTGTGTTTTTGGGTTTGTAGTTATCAATTATTCTATCTTGGGTTTTCAAATGGGCAGTTTATTAATTGTCGTGTTTGTTGGCAATTAGAGTATGTTCCAGAAACCAAGTTTAACAAAGTGGAGGCAATTCTCAGGTGCATTTTCTTTACTAATTACTATATCTCTATTTCGATTAACAATAGTAATTAAGCAACACCCTTAAATTCAATGCTATGGATTCTACTGCAAAATTTTAATGGAATTCTTATGAAGAATGCATATGACAATCGCATTTCATTAACCGATACGAAAGGGGAAATGTAGTTGATTAATGATAATGTAGTATCTGAAAAGTATTTTGGTATATATTCATGTTCACTTCTGATTTTTTTTTTTTTTTTTTTTGGTGCTGTACTGCTGTATTGGTGAATATTTCTGGTGACAGACCCTGGAGAATCCCCAAGGTTTCTGCGGTAAGAACTCATCTTCAACACACTTTATTATGTTCTGCCCATCGAACTTTGCGAATTATAATTGCAATGCCCATACTATGAAAAGTATAAAATTAGAACTTTTTTTCTATTTAAACATTGCAAAAAAATGTTGGTAATACTTAATTATTTACAAATTTCTGTCTAATTTATGTAGGAATCATTGGGTTCTTCTGGTATTATGCATGACTAAGCGTGAGGTCTACATCTTTGATTCTATGAGGCAAAAGCGAAATTTGGCAATTAAGTTTCCAATGACAAAGTAAGTTTGTTTGTTTATAGAGTCATGTGAATTTATTTAAGGTTAATAAATGCTTTTATATAATTTGCACAAATATGTTATTTATTTCAAATGTGTAGTGCTTTTCGAAATTACAAGACACTAGGTGGACAATCTAAGGGAAGTAAATTGACATGGCATTTGGGACAGGTTTAACTTAATTCCTTACCCAAAATATACTTTCTTAATAATGTTATGTATAGCAATTAAATTGAACTAATTGTTATAATGTATGTAGTGTCCTCAACAATTAGGTGGACGTGAATGTGGCTATTACGTCATGCGTTATATGTTCGAAATAATGCAATATCATCATAATAGTGAGGACCTTATTACGGTATGAGGTGTCAAATATTTCATTTTTACTTAATAAATACAATTTGAAGTACTTACACTTGGATTAAACTTTTGCACTGATCTTTTGTTTGTGTTGTGCTAATAGGATTTTTCAAGATCTACACCGTACACAAATGAGGAGATAAACGAGGTTCGAGATATTTGGGCAGACTATTTTGTATGCAATGTTGAACTTTAGATCTACACTTACGAAACTCCATTTACTTGTTAGACTCTTGTTCTATTTGTTAGGATTGACATGAATGTATGTATTTTGTTTACCAACATTTTGGGTTGGTGTTGGTGATTGTGTTGAATGATGACTATAATGTCAATGGAATTGAGTTGTAAATTTATTGGACAGGTTTTTGATATGTTGCCGTCATTCCCAATTTTATGGGTAGGCCAAATTACAAAGGAAACTCTGCCAAAATTTATATTTGAATTCTTTATTATTGCTTCTTACTTTTTATTTTGTATCATATATATATTTATATATCATTTGCATCGCTGATCATTAAGCAAACAAGCAACGCAAATAATTCGCTTTTGAATTGTAAAACAAGATTCATTTGCGTCACAATATTGTAAAAAATCGATGCAAATAACTAGAATTCGCTTCACCATTTAACACTATTTGCGTCGCGTTTTTATAAAAAAAAGACGCAAATAAATCTCATTTGTGTCGCTTATTTATAAATAAGCGACGTAAATAACACTCATTTGCGTCGTTTTTTTGTAAATAAGCGACGCAAATAAGAGTTATTTGCGTCGCACCAATGTGCGACACAAATGACTTAAAAGTCATTTGCGTCGCGAACACTTGCTTCGCACCTAGAACCGACGCAAATACACTCTAAAAGTGCGACGCAAATGACCATTGCTCTACTAGTGCCGGGTAACTCTGGTCAATATTTCGGTTACCGTCTCTGTCACTTAGGAGCGACATGCGGCTGTATGTTGATTCCAATTGTATATTCAAACGACTGTCTTTTAACCTGTACAGTCGGTTATAGCCGTTTGTACTATAATTTATAGAACAATGTACCACCCAAATGGGAGATGCTCTCTTCGACGATTTCACCCAGAGGGGCGTCGCTGGCTGCCTGCTCATGTTGGAATAGGCGGGGTTTAATTCAATTCGACCATTGGCCTCTAAAGTGGCCCGGTTGTGCATTGCACAGAAGGGACTTTATACAAGGAATAAAAACTGTGAAAAAAGCATCATTTCATTAATATACTCTATTTACAAAAATTTACAAGTCCTTAGAAGTAGTACTTTTTAAAGTTATCTACATTCCAGGTTCTAGTTAGCTGCCTACCGTTTAGAGTTTCCAGGCGGTAGGTGCCGCCTCTAACTTCGTCGAAAATCCGGTAGGGTCCTTCCCAATTAGGAGTTAGCTTTCCTTGCTCATTGGCCCTACCGGTTGCCTCCATTTTTCGTAACACAAAGTCCCCCACTTTCAAGGGCCGTTTGTGCACTTTCTTGTTGTAGGCTCTCGTCATTTTCAGACGGTAAATCTCATGACGCAAGGCGGCATTGCCCCTGCGCTCCAGGAGTGAATCCAATGCTAGTCGAATGGCCTCCCAATTAGCTTCTTCATCATAGAGCATGATTTGAAGTGTTGGCTCATAGTGTTCAATAGGCAAGACAGCTTCAGTGCCGTATGTCATGAGAAACGGGGTTTCACCGGTTTCCCCCTTTTTAGTTGTTCTGATGGCCCATTGGACATGAGGCAACTCATCTGCCCATAGACCTCCAGCCCTTTCAATCTTCTTTTTAATGTCGTCTGAGATTAGTTTTTTGAAGGCTTCAACTTGGGCGTTTGCTTGGGGACGGCCGACTGATGCAAAATAATGTGAGATCTCTTGATCTCCCAACCAGTTCTTGAGGGTAGGCGTTTCAAATTGAGGGCCATTGTCAAAGACCATAGACATAGGTACCCCAAACCGGGTGATGATGTTTCTCCAAATGAAGGAGATGACATCCTTTGTCTTAATGCCCTTGACCGCCTCTGCTTCCACCCATTTTATGAAGTAATCTACGGCAACCAAGATGTACCTTCGTCTGCCTGCAGCAGGCGTATATGGACCCAGGATGTCCATGCCCCATTCGCAAATGGATCCGGGCTGTAGATAGCCGTCAGATTAGTGGCCAGACGGTGTATGAGTTTGTCGAATTTTTGACATTTATCACACCTCTTCACCATTTCCATGGCGTCTGCCTCAAGAGTGGGCCAAAAGTAGCCTTGCTGCTTGGCCCTCTTTGCTAGAGTTATGCTGCCTATATGCGATGCACAAAAGCCCGAGTGCAGATCCTCTAGAACCTCTTTCCCCTTTTCTGGGGTAACACATTTCAGCAACGGCTGGAGGTAACCCTTCTTGAAGAGTTCCCCATTATGGATCTCAAAACTTGAGGCCCTCTTTCTTAGGGCAGCCGCTTCTGAAGGAGCATCCGGCAGGGTACCGTCTGCAAGGTAAGCCCGGATGGCTTCCATCCAGGTCGAGCTTCGGTCAAGAACTCCAATGGGGTCATGCTCGATACTTCTCTTTTCCCATGACTTCCCAGAAGACAGACCTAGGCGTACCACATGTGGCAGATGATGCCAATTTGGAGAGGGCATCCGCCTGATTGTTTTCTGACCTGGGCACTTGACTTAGATTAAATTCGTCAAGTGTCCCAGCCTCATCTTTGACCGCCTGAAGATATTTGATCATTGTCGGATGGGTGGCCTCATAGTCACCAAGGTATTTGCTGACGATCAACCGAGAATCTGAATAGGCGTCAACTTTTCTCGCCCCTGTCGCCTTACACATGCGGATACCAGCTAGCAAGGCCTCATATTCCGCCTCATTATTCGAGGCTTGAAACTTGAACCGTAGTGCATATTCATTTTTGTCCCCTTCCAAAGACTTGCAAATTACGCCTGCACCACAGCCGTTAATAGTAGAGCTCCCGTCTACGTATACCTTCCAAACCTGATCAACATTTTCCGGCTGAGCCGACCTTGTCATTTCGATGATGAAGTCGGCGAACGTCTAACCCTTCACTGCTTTTCTTGGTTTGAAGGTTATTTCTAGGCTTTACATCTCAATAGCTCATTTGAGCATTCTACTGGATGACTCCAGGGTTGTCATTGGCCGCTTGAGGGGTTGGTCTGTGTAGACCACCACCGGATGTGCCAAGAAGTATGGTTTCAACTTCTTTATGGCCATGAAAAGGGCAAGGCCAAATTTTTCACCCAAGGGGTACCGTAGTTCAGCATTTCGAAGTACATGGCTGATGAAGTATACCGGGAGCTGAATGCCGTCTCTTTCAGCTAGGAGAACGACACTGAGGGCATGATCTGAGACAGCCAAATACATGTAAAGAACCTCCCCGACTAGAGGACTAACTAGCCGTGGCAATGAGTGGAGGTGCTCTTTTAGCTTCTAGAATGCCGCCTCAGCATTTTTCCCCCATTCAAACCTAGTCTTCTTTTTTATTGCTTGGAAAAAGTAAAGGCATTTGTCACCTGACCGGCTGAGGAATCTCCCCAATGCCGAAAGGCAACCGGTCAATTTTTGGACTTCTTTGACAGTGCGGGGTGACTTCATGCCAATTACCGCCTGAACCTTTTCCGGATTGGCCTCTATCCCCCTTTGATCAATCAAAAATCCAAGAAACTTCCCAAACTCAACACCAAAGACACATTTCTTGGGATTGAGCATGACCTTGTGCCACCTGAGTGTGGTGAAGGTTTCTCAGAGGTCAGCAAGGTGATCCGTCTACAGCTTGGATTTGACTATCATGTCATCAATGTTTGCCTCAACATTCCTCCCAATTTGATTAATGAAGACCGTATTAATCATACGTTGGAAGGTAGCAGGCGCATTCTTCAACCCAAACGACATCACCGTATAACAGAATAACCCTTGATCAGTGACGAATGCCGTCTTTTCTTGATCTTTTTTCCATAAGGGTATCTGATGGAAGCATGAGTAGGCGTCCATGAAGCTCATCAAGGCATGGTCGGCTGTAGAGTCGACCAAAATGTCGATCTTTGGAAGTGGATAGCTATCCTTTGGACATGCCTTGTTCAGATCTGTGTAATCAACACACATCCGCCAGATACCATTCGACTTTTTAACAAGAACAACGTTTGCTACCCAGTCCGGGTAGTAGCATTGCCAAATGAACCCAGCATCCATCAGCTTCTTGACCTCGGCGGCAGCCGTCTGCGATCTTTCCTCGCCGTGATTCCTCTTCTTTTGCCTAATCGGCTTCTTTTTGGGATTCACGGCGAGTTTGTGGACAACAAGATCCGAGCTTACGCCTGACATCTCTTCCACCTCAAAGGCAAAGATGTGTTTGAATTCTTTTAATAGTTGGTGCAAGTCTGCACCCAACTTTGCAAAAGCAACCGTCCCCACCTTCACGGTTCTTTCCGGATGGTTGTCGTTGAGAACAATGTCAATATTATCACCACCTGGCTGGGGACAGAGATCATCTGACCGTTCCCCGATCAGTGATTGCTATTGCTTCTCCTTTTTTACGGCCACCAAGTGGTCCGCCTTTCTCTTTTTTCCGGCTGCCTTAGGAGCAGGCACGGCTTCCTTGAAGTCATCAAGGTTAATGTGCTCTTCGCCTTGGCCGGCTGCGGCCATAGTAGGCTTGACGTCTGAGAGATAACACTCCCTTGCCGCCTTCTGATCCCCATTAAGGGAACCCACTGACCCGTCATCCCTCTCAAATTTCAGCAACATGAGGGATGGGTTGATGACTACCTTGGACTCGTTGAGGGTTGGACGGCCCAAAACCAGATTGTAGGCGGTCAATTCCTTGACCACCAAAAACTTGACAACCATATGGCGTCCTTCCCCCTTTTCTCCTAGCCGGATGGGTAGGTCAATACTTCCCACCAGATGCACTACTCCTCCCCCAAAACACTACAAGAAAACAGCTTGATTCTGACGGAAAAAATCCGTCGGAAACATCGGAAGTTCCGTCGGAAAATGGTCTTCCGTCAGAATCAGTCTCGCAAAACCCTTAGTAGGAAATTCGACCTTTTCCGTCGAAAGGCTAGTTTCTGACGGAATTTCCGACGGATTTATTTCTGTCGGCGCTTTTTTTTACTTTAATTGAAATTCCGTCGCAATGTTCCGACGGAAATTTCCGTCGGTGTTGTAGAGGTTTCCGACGGAAATTTCCGTCAGAAGAGGCATATTCTGACGGAAATTTCCATCGGAAAAGTCAAAAAAAAAAAAAAAAAAAACAGCCCCACCCCACCTGCCCAGAAAAATCCCTGCCCACACCCACCCAGACCACCCCCACCCACACCCACCCAGACCACCGTACTTCACCCACCCCACCTAACCAAACTAAAAACTAACCCAAACCAGCCACCTAGCTCAGATTCACCAACCACAACCACCGTATCTCCACCTCGCCACCCCCATAACCCACAAAAACCACAAAATCGAAAATCGGAACCACAAAAACCAAAAAACCGAAACCACAAAATCGTAATCGAACCCACAAAAACCAAAAAACCGAAACCAAAAAATCGAAACCACAAAAACCACAAAATCGAAATCACGAAAACCAAAAAAGACGAAATCGAAACAAAAACCACTAAATCGAAAAAAACAATTTATATATTACATAGTCCAAAAATCCGAAAAATTACAAACTTACATTACAAAATTTAAAAACTTATATTACAATTTCATAAAAAAAATTATTATAATCATAAATTTGTGAAAAAAAAACCTAGATTTACAAACTAACCAATATTTAACCTATATTTTCGGCCTTCTACGGTTCTTAACGGTGGACGACGCAACGACTGGTGGTTGAAGGTGTTGTTGAGCGGAGACGGTTATTGCGGTTGTTGTTGTTGCGGTTGTGGTTGTTGATGTTGGTTTTTTTTTTTTTAAGGGTTGTTGATGTTGCGGTGAGGGAAAGAGAAAGAGGAAAGAGATCGAAGAAGCGTTGAAAGGGAAAGAGAAAGGGGAAAGGGGAAAGAGAAGGGAAGAGGCGGTGAGGGAAAGGGGAAAGAGGAGAGAGAAAGAGAAATGAAGAGGGCTGGGGGAGGGGGACCGTTTGTTTAGGGTTCGTTTTATTTTATTTTATTTTATTTTATTAAAAATTTAAATTCCGTCGGAAAAGGTTTAAAATCCGTCAGAAATTTATTATTTTCCGACGGATTTTTTTCCCTCGAAATTTCCAGCTTCTGACGGAATATTCCGTCGGGAAAAATTTTCTGATGGAATATTCCGTCGGAAGCAGTAAATTCCCAAGGGAAAAAAATCCGTCGGAAAAATTCCGGGGGATTTTCCGTCGCAACATACCTTTTCCGGCGGAATTTTCTGACAGACCCAAATTCCGTCGGAAAATTCAAAATTTCCGATGGAAATTTCGTCCGTCGGAACAATTCCCTCGGAAAACGACCTATTTCTAGTAGTGAAACCGACTAAGGGGTGGGAGACCTTGTGCATACTACTTGGCTTGTACTTGAGCTTTGCCAAGCACCGATAGTTTATAAGGTCAGACGAGCTCCCAGTATCGATGAGGATTCGGCCTACTCGCTAGTTGGCAACCTTGCACTCGATGACTATAGGGTCATCATGAGGCCGTTTGACCTTGCCCCGGTCTTTCTCGGAGATGATAACCTCAGGGAAGGTGTCTTTCGACGCCTGACCCTCATCTACCGAGTTGACCTCCTGCTTTCTGATGTTGTCCTTGGTACCCCGGATGGTAGGACCCCCTCCCGCGAAACGACTTGCTATAGGAAAGATTTGCTCTTCATCAGTGTCAGAGCTTATAGCATGGTTATCAATGGACAATCGGTCTTTGATCTCCTTAAGGATGGAGGAACAATCCTTGTTGAACTCATAGTTGGGAACGTCCGGCTTCAACTCTTTCTTTTTCTTCTGGGACGGCTGACCAGAATGGTCCGCCACCCAGACTTCTTTCCTCTTCTTGTTCTCTTCTTTCTTGACCGGCTGAGCTAACCGGTTCTCTTTTTTGTCAGACTTTTTAGGGTCCGACGGCTGCCTGATGGCATAGAGTTCCGTCGTCTATATATAGGCTTCGACTTCCATCAAGGCCTCTTGGAGGGTTGCTACCCTCTTTCTGACAAAGTCGAATTTGAAAGTTGACCCGTCTTTAAGACCCTTGAAGAAGTTTGTGTAGGCAACTTCGTTAGACAGTCCTTCGATCTGAGTTTTCATCAGATTGAACTGCTTGACATAGGATCTTAGCCCCTCTCTATCTCCCTGTTGTATAGCCCCCATATCGAGACTTGTCTTTTTGGCGGGGATGTTCATAGAGAAGTTTGACACAAACAGGTACGCAAGTGTCTTGAAATTGTTGACACAACCGGCTGCCAGATTGCCAAATCATTGTTGGGCTATGCCCTTCAATGTTGTCGGGAAGCATCTGCACCAGGCGACATCATCCTACCCCTGCAAATACATGAGGTTGGTGTACGCCATCAAGTGGTCTTCCGGGTTGGTGGTACTGTCGAAGGCACCAACCAACACGTTCTTAACCTTGGCCGGCCGAGCCGCCTCGGTTATCTCCCTAGAGAAAGCCGAAGGCTGTTCCCCAAGGTTTTGCAGTCGGAGCTGCCAGTCCATAGGCTGGACATTATGTGCCGCCTGACCCCCAAAGAGGGCCGGCTGCATGTATGGTGATCCATACGGCATGTATGGCTGTTGGGGCACATACGGGGCCGGCTGGATAATTTAAGGGCCAGTACGTGCGGACAAGCCGCGTGGCTGAATCTCTCGGTTTGTTTCCGCATACTTCATTGAGGCATTCTGAAAACTGTCTGGGTACGTCGACGTTGAAGCCGACTTAGACATTTGTTGACATCTCTTCTGTTGGATTAACATCCGGGCATCCGAGAAAGTCTTTTTGGACCCATCCGGCTGAACTTGCCGGATGGCCTTCCACTTCCCCACTTCGGGGAATCGGAGTTTTGATAAATCAACCGTGGGCCAATCCACCTCCATCTGTTTAGGGTGAGGAGTAGGCACATGGTCTTTAATGGGCTTCTTCCCAGAGGGAGAAGGTTTCTTGACCAACTAACCCTTGTTGGTGCCAGCCTTTTTATTTAGCAGGTCCTTGATTTCCCCTTTGAAACTAGTCATGAATCTCATGAGTTCGTCTCGCGTAACAGGGGCAGCACCCTCAGCCGCCTGAGCATGTCCAGCCGGATGGCCAGTTGGGTTGCTAGGACCAGCCTTGTCATTGCCCCATTCCCTTGTTCCCTTGGGATGGGTGCGTCTAGTTCTGAATGACCCGTGTGGGGCAACATACGCTTCGACCTCACGGTTATCGCTACTATCTTGGTCCGTGTGGACCTCAGCTTCGGCCGAAGGCCGTTTCTCAATACCAGGCGGTAGAGACTCATGGGATGCCATCTTAGAAGTACTCTCCCCACAGACGGCGCCAAATGTTTCGGGTTTTTTGGAGTCCCTCAGGAGAGTTACAACACCAAGACTGGAATCTGGACGTCTGTACCTGCAAGACAACGGAGACTCCGGTTGGGTGGAGTTCCGCCTCCAACGATCAAGTTAAAACGTGTATGGAGTCTGTGATAAATGCGGAAAAGGAGTGTGCTCTCGAATCCCGAGAATAGGAGTAAATGATCTGCAATATATATGCTCAAAACGAATTGAATGTGTCTCTAATAGAAAAACATCTCCTTATTTATAGGGTCTTGAAGTACGTGCCACGTGTCCGGAGGGGATTGGTTCTTATAAACCATTCTGAAGGTGACATGTGTCACATGCTGATTGGTCCATGTGGCATAGGTATTTTTACCCTAAACAATTATTATTATTATTATTGTTATTATTATTATTATTATTATTATTATTATTATTATTATTATTATTATTATTATTATTATTATTATTATTATTATTATTATTATTATTATTATTATTATTATTATTATTATTATTATTATTATTATTATTATTATTTTTATCTCAAAAACAGACAAAGTCATACAACCTACAATAAATTAGTGGGAAGCCGAGATATATTCTGGGCCCCCACTCCTCTAGTTATAGCAAAGCCTACCCTAGTGAATATTAAGCTGCAGCACGAGCCCCAATGTCTTGTGTCGTCGAGAACCTGTGAACCCGCTTCAGCAACGCAACAGCCTCCTTCTCTAATTCCCCAAGTGAAGAAAAGGAGAAGGGAATGAAACCATATCCAATCAGCCGGCAACTAGCTTCATATTTCACCTGCTTCCAATAAGCCGCATCAGCCACAACCGGTCCAGAAACAAAGTCAGATAGCCCTGTCTGTGTCAAAGAAGAAGACCCTATTAAGTCCACACATACATCGTGACCACGATCCCAAGAATAAAGCAACACATCAGCAGGTTTGAGGGCCCTGTCATTCCCTCCAGACAACCCTATGTCAACCTCCTTTCTTGCTGAAATCCCAGATCTGTAACAGATATCAACAAGGGTATCCTGGACAACATTATGCCGATGTTTAATACCCACAATACAAGCACACGACACCGCGTGATCACCAAAAATATCCCCAGTAAAAACCCGATACCAAGCACAGCACGGCGTCAAGATAGAAAACAATGGAACACCCAAGCAGTAGCACAACACACATCAGTATGTCTTTGCGTTCATCGTCTGACCCAACCCTGAAATAGGAACCGCCCGAAGCCAAGCAGAGGTGTGATCTCCCTATTGTGATTCCACAATGCTGATTAATAGGGAGATAAAAAGGTGGATTCTGCAGAATCGGTAACCTTTGTGAAATTATTATTATTATTATTATTATTATTATTATTATTATTATTATTATTATTATTATTATATTGTTTAAGGTAAAAATACCCAGGGCCACGTAGCCCAATGAGATGGTGACACGTGTCACCTTAGGAGAGGTTCACAGAGAACCAATCCCCTGCTGACACGTGTTATCTCCAATGATTGGGAAAAGGGCGGTCTTTCTGGCCCAATTCCCGAGAAATCCAACCATTCCTAGGTTTCCATAACCTAGGATGGCAGCACGCATTTCGAGACCCTATAAATAGGGAGATGATCCCATCATGGGGGAGATTTAGAAATATTCACAAAAGAGCAATTATTAATTGCAGATATTCTCTCGGAATCCGAGAAGACATTTTATTTTCTGCACTTTTCACTTCGTCCGTACACATTCTAACTTGATCGTCGGAGGCGGAACTCCAACCAACCGAAGTCTCCGTTGTTTTGCAAGTATAGGCGCCGGAATCCCGTCTTGGAATTGTAACTCTCGCGAGGGACATAGAAAACCCTGAAACATGCATTTGGCGCCGTCTGTGGGAAGAGTACTTCTAATATGGCTTCCAATGAGTCTGTACCACCTGCTAATGAGAAACAGCCTACGATCGAGGTTGAAGTCTATACAGACCAAGACAGCGATGAAGACTTCAAAGTCGACACCTATGTGGCCCCAGATGGGTTGCATAGAACAAGGCGCACCCGTCCCAAGGAAACAAGGGAACAGGGCAAAGACGAAGCTTGTACAAGCATGCTATCCGGCAAGCCTCCTAGGCAACCCCAGGCGGCACAGGGTGCAGCCCCCGTTACATCGGTTAGTCGGCCAACAGGGGTTAGTCGGCCAAGAAGCCTTCTCCCTCATGGAAGAAGCCTGTTAAAGACCGTATGCCTAGTCCTCACCCTAAACCAAAGGGAGCGAACTGGCCCATGGTTAACTTGTCTAAATACCGATTCCCTGAAGCAGGGAAGAGGAAGGCCATCCGACAAGTTCAGCCGGATGGATCAAAGAAGACTTATTCGAATGCCTGGTTATTAATCCAGCAGAAGAAAAGTCAGCAGCTGTCTGAGTCGGCTTCAACATCGACTTACCCAGATAGCTTCCAGAATACCTTAATGGGGTATTCACATTCTAACCGAGAGGGTCAGTCAGGCGGCATGTCCGTCCACACTGGCCCTCAGATTATCCATTCGGCTCCGTGACAGGCGTGTCGCGTACCGAACAAAAATAACCTAACTAGACCACTACAATGTAGACGGGCAAGTAAGGATCGAATCCCAAGAGACTAAGGTTCACCTAATTAAATAGACTCAAATTATCACTAAGCAAGAATCAATTCAATGGTGGAATAAGCTAAGAATTAATGTATGAAAAACTAGAATTAATCTAAAGAATATAATGAATCAATAAACTAAAACATCCAAGATCAAGTATCACCACAATTATGATCGATGCAATTATCTATCTACCCCTAGCATACAGATCCAATTAACATGGGGAAAAGTAAACCCTAATCAATACCAAGGACCTCTCTCGAGTATCAATGGCTTCTCTAACCACAATCAAGCCTATTCTCATGGAATCATGCAAATTAAAGACATTAAACACTTTACTTCACTTCCCAATTATCAATTCAACTACTCTCGTGATGAATTTCAAACCCTGAATTGATCTACTCAATTCCGGTATGTGATTAATACTATGGAATAATAACAATACTAATTATCTCTAATCTAGTATTGGCATAATCACAATCAATTTAGCATAAAAATTTGCAATAGTTATTAGAGAATTTAAAGAATTAATTCATGCATCAATCATAACTGGGCTACCCTATATCTTGGAATAAGAAAACTACTCACACATATTGAAAGAAGCAATAACAATAATAATCAAGGAAAACATAATTGAAAACAAAAATAATTGAAAGATAAAGGAATAGAGATGTGTTGGGTTTCGTAGTGACCCGACACTACGCGGAAGGAAATCCCCCAAGACCCGCCCCTTAATTAAGGCAATTAACAAGCATAATAAACATAATTAAGCAAGACTAAGAACAAGAATTATACCTTTTTTGCGTGCTTCGCTCCTGAAGAACTCTTACTTCAAAATCTCGAAACTACGAGATCTCCGACGGATCGTACCCTCGACCCGACCCAAGCGTCCTAAGTCTTGAAGGTTAGTCAAGACCCGGACAAATAAAACTATGAGTTTTACGAATCAAAGGTTTACTCTAATTATAAGAGTTGCCTTTTTAATTCCACTCAAGGTTCTACATTTCCCAACACCCTTGAAGGGTATTTATAGGGAAATGGGTCCTTGGTTTTCAATCTCCCACCAATGTGGGAGAGTTGGTGAAATGATAATTATTTAATTCCAAAATTAAATGATTAATCAATTCAATCACAAATCGACACATGGCACAATAATAGAGAGAGCCAAGTGAGGACCAAAGGCTTGGGGGGGACCATTGCCTTGATCCCCAAGCCATTGCTCCAAGCAATGGTCCCCTAATCCAAAACCGGCTCAAGCAAAGGCTGCTGGGCTGCTGCTAGCTAGCCCAGCCAGCATATGCGTGCTGGCGCTGGGCGATGCCTGTGCTGCTGGTGCGTGCTAGTGCTAGGCGCTGCTAGCTGCCGGCGCTGGTGCTGGCCCTTGCCTCTTTCGCCATCGCACACGCACTACCCCATCTCGCACATGCTCGCATAGCCAGCATGCGTGCTGCTAGCGAGCCACGCATGCTGGCCCCTTGCCTCGCCAGCCACACGCACCAGCCTCGCACCCCACACACATGCGCCACACGCATTGCTAGCACGCAAGGGCCTAGCATGCGTGTTGGGTGATGCGGCCAGGTACCCTTGCACTAGCACACACACGCCAGTGCCTAGCACTGCTATGCTTGGTGCGAGGCACGCACACACACACATGCACATGCGCCAGTGCCTAGCACTGCGATGGTTGTGCTTGGTGCGTGTGTGGCCCTGCCATGCGCACCCAGGAATCTTGGCAAGCACGCTGTTGTGCTGCGATGGGCTGCCTGGTGCTCTTGGTGCGCCTAGTGCCTGCGATGGGCTGCTAGGTGCTCCTGGTGCGCCTAGTGCTTGCGATGGTCAGCGATGGTGCCCAGGCATCATGCTAGGGTTGCGATAGCGCCTAGGCATGATGCTAGGGCTGCGATGGTGCGCCTAGCACATCTAGTGCGCTTAGGCTTGCGCCTAGCCATGCGATGGTGCATGCTAGCTCGAACTAGCCTAGCATCCACATGGTTAGACCATTGTGGTGCTACGGCTACGCTCGTACTTGTCGTTTGTGATTTTGCGACGCTCGGCCTCGACGCCCTAGGCTCGATATCCGACGTCTGTATTCGTAAAACTCTGTCGACTTCATTAAATCCTTTCGGATTAATTTGTCGTCTCGGATCCGTGATTCGATTGGGTTCGACCTGAAGGGTTTAGTTAAGATTAAGCTGTAATATCAATTGTACCTTGATATTACTGATCGGAAGCGGCCTCCACCTAGGCATTCTGATCACTTGATCTTACTGAAGAATTAACTCTGTAATAATTCTGAACCCTCTATCGGAAGAATACACTTGTTGGAAGGACACCATTTCTTTCAACATGAATACCAATGATGCTTCAATTGAAATTACTCAAATTGTTAATCAACAATACCGAAATCTAACCTAGGAATTAAAGTGCTAAAAAGAAATAAACTAGGGTTCTAGAGAGAGAAATAAAACTTAAGGAGATAATAAAGTGTTTTCTAATAATGATTATAAAGGGTATTTATACCCTCAAAAAGATAAAATCTCGAAATTAAGCAAAACGGCTTCCGCAAGGCAGTGCCCGGTCCAATCGGGCAAGGGGTGCCCGATCGGGCGGCTGGGATACGACGCCTCTTCTTCGTTATTCTACTTTCTCCTTGTGCTCAGTCCCACCGGGCAGACCACTCCCGATCGGGAGCGCAAGGCGACCTCCAAATTAATTGCTTGTGATGCTGAAATTGTAACTCTTTAGTGCCCGGTCCAACCGGGCATGTAAAACCAACAACACATACTCCGTATTTAGCTCGTCCTTCTTTGCCCTGTCTGACCGGGCAAGCAAGGGTCAACAGAGCATGGGGGAAACCATCTTATTCATGCACTAACTTCTTCTAAAAACATCCAACACGTGTTCGATTCATCCAAGAAACTCCACATTCCTATGAAACTCACAAAAATACATCGAACACACTAGAGAAGAGATTGTTAGCAAGAAATGGCTCCAAAGAGCCCAAAACCATGCAAATATACATTGTAAAACCGGGATAAAACATGGTATAAAACTCATACATCAAATTCCCCTAAGCTAACCTCTTGCTTGTCCTCAAGCAAGGCAATGAATAAATAAATCAATACTTCACCCCCAATAGCAATTCAATTCAATAAATACGATTCAAGGTAAATTCAACAGATATGTATCAAAGTCAATCAATCAAATCCACCCAACTACCAATCTTCCCTAACAATTGTCAAATAGAGCAAACCACAAGAGCATATAGAATTCAAGACTAGTGCTCACACACTCTACTCTCATTTATGTGGCGAGTAAAAAGTGTACTCGATCGCTCTCCAACCACCCCTTTATATGTGAACAATGCCCTCCCAACTCACGCACTCGTGTGTTTAAAAGACATACACTCAACCTAATAGTCGACTCGGAATATATCAAATCATTCTTTGCATTGATAAACAACTAATTTCACATTCACACAACTCTATGCACAAAGGTCGGAAGGTCTTCAAAGCTTGTAATGTAAGGCTTAGGTAAAGGGTAGGAAAAATTTAGGGAAATGTGAGAGTAAAGCCATGCTTAAGGGAGCCAAAATCCTACTAAATAAAACAAAGGTCAAACACAAATAATAACCAATCATCTCCAACACAACTCAACTCTACCAAAAATTCACCAAACATCCAATTATAATAATAATTCCCAACACTTACAATTTCACTCAAATATACAAAATATAACACTATAGAACTTGAGTGAACGAACAAACTTTAAACTATTTTTTTCTTTTCAATTTGATTTTTTTCTTCTTTTTTTTTTCTTTCTTTTGATGAACCTTCACTTAGAACATTTGAACATTGAAACAATTTTTTTCCTTTTGCTCTTTTTTTTTCCTTTTATCTCACATTGGAATTTTTCAACTTTGAACAACAATTTTTCTATTTTTTTTCCAATTCAAAAAATAAGAACAAATAAATAACTTCTCAAATCCACCCACATTGTACAAATGACTGTGCACACTACAAACTCCCTCACCTCACTCACTAATAGCTCCCCCAAGCCAAGCTTGGGACTAGTAACCAATGGGGCAAATTAGGCTTGTTATGTGGCTAATAAACAATAAAAGGGCACAAGCAACAACATGGGTAGCAAGAAGGGAACAAATGTATCTACTAATTCTGAAGGCTACCTAAAAGAACAAATGCCTTCGTCCTCCTCAATGTGCATAATAATGAGTCATATAAACATTACTAAGAGTTATAAATCAATATTCAAATTCATTGACATACCAGGAACTAACACACATTCCTAACCAAATCAACTAGTCAAGCACTATATTCACAAGTAGTTGGACAAAATTGATGCATGTTAAGATTTCAAGGCAATCAAATATCAAATCATGATCAACTTATCCACAATATTTATCATCAATAACCAAGAATCAAAATAATTTCGAAAGATTTTCATCAAGGGGCACAGGGAAACATGATTTATAATTCATTGGAATGTATTTTTTGGATTTTTTTTTAAAGAAATAAAAACTAACCTAAGAAAGCAATAAAACTAAACTAAACACATCAAAAACAAAAAGAGAGAGAAAAGAAAGATACCTCAATCCAAAAATCTCCCCCAAGCCAAAATCAGACAATGTCCTCATTGTCTCAAAGGGAAGCTAGTAGTCAAGGTGACTACTACTCTTCATCATCACCACATCAATGTCACCAAAGCCTCGAGGATGGAAATGCATCTCTTTGGAACAAATTTGGGCAAGAATGAAACAAAGCGTTAGTGGGAAAAGGATAAAAATTGAGTCATGTGCACTATTCTGATCATAACTTTTGATGTATGATTGATAATAGAGTGATTCTAATTGGGTTCAAAATTAGACTTGAAGATCTTTCCAACGATAGGTCACACAAAAAAATCCAATAAGTAACGAGAAAGTTATGGCTTGTCGAACTTGAGCAGTTTTGCTGATCCGTACGCGCGGCGAGCTTTGCCCGATCGAATACGAGTGTAGTCCAGCGAATTCAATTTTTCTCTAGCTCAAAATCTGCACAAAAACAAACTCCCACAAGCATAAGATACGCTCTCCTTACCTCTCCTAAAACAACAAAAAAAAAAACAAAAACACACAAAAAGAAGAAAAACTAAACTACAAAGCAATAAAGTACGGGTTGCCTCCCGCAAAGAACTTGTTTATCAAATACTCTCATGACCATACTCTTTTACTATCGGAAGAATTTAACGCCTTGAGTAACTTATCAAACGCTCCTGCAAACATTTCATTAAGCACTATATAGGGCTTAATTGCAAGCACAGTAATCCTTACATAAAAAAGATTAGGAGCACACAAAGATAACTCAAGGTAAAAAGAGAAATTTAAATAAAGTGATGAAAATATACCACTACCTCCTACTTCCTCCGCTAAAAGTTTAGAATTAATAGAATTAATACGTAGGTAGTCTTTTTCTTTATCATCACCCAATAATGACTCTATTATTTTACGCTCACGAATAAGTTCATTAGCAAAAGAAAAAGAATTTTCAACCATTGGTTCTACAACCAATGACTTTTCAACCAAAGGTTCTACAACTAATGATTCTTCTTCTATTGGAACCAATGATACCTCAACCACTGATTCTATAACCAATGACTCTTTAACCATCGGTTTTTCAACCAATGATTCTTCCTTCGGCGTATTATACAAATTATGATAATATTCATCATGAATCTTCCAATAAATTTCATTTGTAACAAACCGTTTTTCAGAATAATCATATATGAATGGAAAGATTCTAAAATCATCCGGAGCTCGAACAAATTACTCACTATAAGGGCAATCAGGATTTTCATGATAAAGATAATAACAAGAACAATGGCCAGATGCAAGACGTGAGAATAAATCATCCATCTCCAAGGCGTGTATATCTTCAACTCATAAGAGAAAAAAAATTAATAATAGCCGAAGCAAAAAATAAAGCTTAGCAAGAACGAATCACAATTAATCAAATGAAATCGTTAGTCCCCGGCAACGGCGCCAAAATTAAATAGGCGTGTCGCGTACCTAAAAAAATAACCTAACTAGACCACTACTATGTAGACGGGCAAGTAAGGATCGAATCCCAAGAGACTAAGGTTCACCTAATTAAATAGACTCAACTTATCACTAAGCAAGAATCAATTCAATGGTGGAATAAGCTAAGAACTAATGTATGAAAAACTAGAATTAATCAAAAGAATATAATGAATCAATAAACTAAAACATCCAAGATCAAGTATCACCACAATTACGATCGATGCAATTATCTATCTACCCCTAGCATATAGATCCAATTAACATGGGGAAAAGTAAACCCTAATCAATACCAAGGACCTCTCTCGACTATGAATGGTTTCTGTTTCGGGGTTTTATGATGTCCTACGGGAGAGTTATAATTCTGGGTCTGGATCCGTACGCCTGTACCTGCAAAACAACGGAGACTCATGTTGGTAGGAGTTCCGCCTCCGACGATCAAGTTAGTCCTTGTATGTAGAGTAAAAAGTGCGGAAAAAGTAAAGGTTGGTAGACCTGGTTCCTCTAGGTGAAGAGTGATCAAAGTGTTTAGGCTTCTCTAGGTGAGAGTAATTCATTCGGAATCCCCCTTAATGAGGATTAATGAATGTATTTATAGCCTTGGGAAGCGTGCCAACCCTAGATTTAGGTCCACCCTGGGCTAATTGGGCTTTCACAAGACTTTGAGCTTAGGTGGCTGGTTTTCCCATTTGGCATGGGGGAGGCCACGTAGCGCGACATAAGAGGTCCAAGATGGACTGGTCAACACTTGACACGTGGCAGGCTCCAATTGGTCTAGGTAGCGGACACTTGACGGAGCCTGAATGGTCTATTTGTCAGATGGTGATTGGTAGGGAAAAATCCCCTAATCATTTGCCCCTCATAGGTGGCACGTGACTGTTCACATGTCTCCTGTGACAGGTGTCGGCCTGTAACAGGCGACATACTGCTACAGGTGTCGCCCCATGACGGGCCGAACATTTTTCCCGCTCATTGTTTGAATTTGGAAGCGACCTTTCAAATTCTCCTTTTACCCTATATAAGGGCATGTTGACCAAGTCTTTTGTTCACATTTGCGAACGTTTTTAAGAGAACTCTCGAATCCTTGAACTTGAGCTCTGACACTTTGCGACTATAACCTGGCGCCTGTTTCTGACAAGCCGACTGCTTTTGTTGGACGACTGCTCGATCAAGCTCTATCAGAACTTAAGTTTTAGGTAACCGTTTGTTCCTTTATTCTTTTTGCTTTGCTTTTTTTTTTTTTTTTTTTTTTTAAAAAAAAAAAATGAGACCTCTAAAGCATCCGGCACGACCTAGGTTAGCAATCAGCCGGTCACCGGGGACGGCTGAGTCTAGGACTAGGGGTGCCGACTACCCTGCGGTACTTCAAAGTTTGCGCAAGTCCCGGAATCTAACTGTCTTTGAATCTATGCAGGATAGTATGGCAAGAACAAAAAAGACCAAGAGGATTGAAAACTCTGATGGCTCCTCTTTCCGGGTTCAAATTAGCGAGCTGTCGAACCAGCCGCCTGATACCGCAGGGACCCAAGGTGGCCCTTCTTCCGAGAGCTCTGAGGAGGGAGCAAAGGTGGTCCCCTCCCACTTCACTGTTAACATGGTCGGTCAGCAGTTGGACCCTGAAAAAGAGGGTTCGACCCCCTCAGGGAGAGGGGAGGATTCGGACTCTTCTGATAGTGAGTCTGGCTCTAGAACTTCAAGTCGCTCTTCTGTTGGCTCAGAAGAGAGGCATTCTCGCTTGCCTGAGGCGAGGCTTTCTCAAGCGGTTGATAAGTGGGACAACTGGGCAGAACCATTGCCACGTTATGAGAGTCGCATACCCCTTACTATTGCCACGTTCCTAAGGGCCGAATCAAGGCCATGAAGGAACGTATAGACTCCTTTCTATCGGACCATGTGATGGGTCCAGATTTTCAAGATTTGTGTCGGAGGCTGAGGATACAGTTGTCTGGCCCGCGGGAACCAGCTATGGTGACGCCTGTTTTGGCTGTTATGAGGCGGCCATTAAGGCTGGGCTTCACTTTCCCTTACATTTGGTCGTTCAACAAATCCTCGATAGATACGAGGTGAGGCTTTGGCAGTTAGCCCCGAATTCCTGGTTCAACATCCTTGGCTATGTAGCCGGATGTGAAATGCACGGGGTGGAGCCGAATTTTGAGGCGTTCACCCATATTAACTATCTCAGCCGGACCCCCAAGGCAAGTGGTACCGGCTGGTACCAAATAACGAGCCACAAGGGCTACTTAATGACAAAGGGCAAAGAAAATAAATGGAAGGATTGGAGAAACACCTTCCTTATCATTGCCAGCCCTGACAAGCTGCTGAACAAGCGCTACAATAGGTGGAACAAGGATCCGCTTCGACTAGCAGGCGGTCACAGCATGCCGCTTGTCCCCCGTAAGGCTTGGGAAGAGATCCTTGATCGAGGACTCTTCAAAGTAGAGATTAGGGCCAACTCTACTACTGCGGTAAGAGAGCAAGTGCCCCAAAACTGCGTCCCAGAGTTTCAATGGCTCTATGACGAGTTTGTTCTGGCTGCCTGTGGCCTTAGTAGTCGGTCCTCCAGAGGTAGCCGGCCTCTTGACCATATGTTCATATCTTTTGGTTTTGCTTTCGAATTTTTTCTAACTCTTTGCGGTTTTGCTTTCAGCTGAAGCTATGGACCAAATTTTTGCATCAAAGAAGGCGGCTGCCTTACTGAGAGCCTCCATCATGCAACAGAAGCGGACCTCTTATAATTCTCCTGCCAAGGAGACGCCCAAAGTGAGCTTCTGGTCTTTCAATCTTACCTTGAGAACTTGCTATTATTAGTATTGACCATCCCATTTTTTACGCAGGCGAGCACATCCAAACCCTCCTCCTCCCAACAACCGGACTCGAAATTTCGGAAGACGACTGCTGGGAGTACGCCTGGATCTGCCAGGAAGCAGTCGGCTGACAAGCAGCCAATCACCCCACAAAGTGTGGGGAAACAAACACAAGTCCTTAGGGACAGTCGGCTGCCAAGAAGTATAGACTGATCTGCTAGACTTTACTTATTTCCTCATCGCTTTCTTCATATTTTTGATGTTTCTCTTTTATAATTGCAGGCGGCCCTCAAGAACCAAACTTGGTCGAAATGGCCAAGTCTATGATTAAGGCCGTCCCTCAAGAGGAGAAGGATGCGGTCAAGGGAGTCGGCACCCTTGACCTAGACGGCATCATGGGTCTCCTTTTCAAGGTAGTCTTGGAATATTTTTAAAGTGTTGAATTTGCGTGCCGCCTGTTATTCTCAAATCTGACGCCTATTTTTCCTTTTTCCAGACCATGCTGAGAGTACACGGCCTCCGAAGGCCGATCAGCGCCAAGAACAAAGAGGTAAAGGCTGCTAAGGCTATGGTCGCCTCTGACTCTGATAAGGCAATGTTTCAAATTGCCCAAAATGAAATTTTGACCACTGATATTCTTTATTATCAGGCGCAGGCCACTTCCATTATCCGTGCCGAGTTGGAGGCGGCCAAAAGAAGAACAATGAGCTGGAGGCGACGGTCAAAAGCCTCCGAGATGAGCTGAAGCCGCTTAGGCAGATGGCGCTCCATCATGAGACTTTGTAGAAAGCCTTGGAACACGTTAAGGACTGCTTGCAAAAGCAAGAGAAGAGCCTTACTGACGAGCTCTCGGCCAAGGTCGAGTCTGAAAAGATGGCTCTAGCTCAAGCCATGATGAACGACTTAGCTCAGATCATGAAGATGACCTGGACAACCCTCTTCCCAAAAGCTAGCTATGCCTCCTGGGATAAAAAGTACAATTCTTGTACTGAAGCGTACAACCAAAGGATCATGCAGCAGGCGGCTGATGAAGAGGAGGCGACCGGTTCCAACTTAGTGGAGGAAGAAGAGGTGGTGGCTCTCCAACCAATAGAGACGGAGACGCCGAGAGCTCCTGCCCCTGAAGGCGAGACATCAAAAGAGGGTGCTTTGAAGAATCAAGCACCCATCACTAATCAGGCGGCAGGCAACTCTGAAGCCCCTCCTAATGCCTAGAGCTTTCCTTTTTTCAAACTTTTCTCCGGCCTGTGTGCCGTGTGTTCTTGTATCACTTTACTCGGCCAGGGGGCCGGGGGTTTTGAATATTTTTCCGGTCTTTGTGGCCGGCTGTTTTTATATGAATGTGGCGACTATTTTTGGTCGTCTTTGCTTATTGAATTCTGTTTCTTCTTTATTTTTGCCAAGTGTAGAGGATCCTTGGCATCCGCTTGCATACCATACCGACTGTTTCGGCTTAAATGCATTTAAAATTTTTAACTTATCTTATCGTAAGCCAAACATTGCGAACAGGTACGAGGTACCGACTGCCTATGCCCCTGGACGACTGGTTGTTTTGGTTCCAGGTTAGACGATTAGTTGGACATTTACCCAGTCGGATTCCCAATGCATTTTAAGAAATACGTTAGGTTTGCTTAACTTTTTCAAGTTAAAAAGGTACAGGCCGCTTATAACCAGCCCGCCTGTTTGTTAAAATAGGAATAGTTCTTGAGTCCTTGTTTGCCAAAAAGCAGTCGACCTACGAACCAGATTTTCAAACGTGTTAGTTTGACAAGAAATCATCTTAGTAGAATCGGGGTACGAGAGCTCTAGTTCGCCTTTAGACAGGCGGACTCGTCATACCTTTTGAATCCTTACTAAGTATGAGAGAGTGACTTATGGGAAATCTTTGAGGTTACCCATTTGTCATTTTCTATGCTTGAGTAGTAGATACACCAGTTGGCAGAGGCCGGCTAGTCCCCTTGATTCGCCAATGTTTGTTGGCTATTAACTCAAGAGGTACCGGCTGTACTTATCCCAAGTAATACAGACGGTTATCCGACTCAAATGTTAACAGCTAACACTTGTTTGGTTTAGTGTTAGAGTTATCCTTGTCTCAAAAACGGCTAGTGGTTGTCCTTGTGGACAGTCGTCTGGGTGCCGTGTAATTAGTTTATAGAACAATGTTCCACCCAAAAGGGAGCTGCTCTCTGCGACGAATTTCATCCGAATGGATGCCGTCGGACGCCTGCTGTGATGTTTGGACAGGTCGTATTAGTTTAAAGATTGGATCAGTTGGCTGGGCGCCTGGTCTGATCATTTTGCATAGGACTTTAGGTAGTTCATGGCGAACTAAGTATGGGAGAGTAGCCGACTGTATGAATACAGGCGGCGTGCCCCTCTTGATTGAATGTAAATTTGAGTGAAATGGAGAGTAGCCAACTGTTTTACCAGTTTGGCATGCCCCTCAATTGACAGAAAAAACGGAGAGTAGTCGGTTGCTCATGGAGCAGGAGGCATGCCCCTCATAATACAAAATAGATGAAGTAAAATAGCAAACTTTTATTGATAGCTCTTGGCTATTTACATGGTTCAGAAATAATACTTCGTTAAATTATCTACATTCCAGGTCCGAGGCAAAGGCTGGCCGTCTGGTGTTTCCGGGCGGTAGGTGCCGTCCCGGACCTCTTCATAGATTCGGTAGGGTCCCTCCCAGTTGGGAGTTAATTTGCCTGACTCGTTAGCCCTACCGACTGCTTCCATTTTTCTTAGTACAAAGTCCCCCACTTTGAGTGGACGCCTGTGCACTCTTTTGTTATATGACCTTGTCATTCTCAGGCGGTAGATTTCATGGCGCAGGGGTGCATTGCCCCTTCTTTCTGGAAGTGAGTCCAATGCCAGGCGCATGGACTCCCAGTTCGCCTCTTCGTCATACAACATTACTCGAAGAGTCGGCTCGTAGTGTTCAATTGGGAGAACAGCTTCTGCACCATAAGTTAGGAGGAATGGAGTTTCTCCAGTCGACCCTTTTTCAGTCGTCCTAATGGCCCAGAGAACATGTGGTAGTTCGTCTGCCCATAGGTCGCCTGCTCGTTCAATCTTCTTCTTAAGTCCGTCTGAGATGATCTTATTAAAAGCTTCTACTTGGCCGTTTGCTTGAGGTCGGCCGACTGATGCAAAGCAGTGCGAGATGCCTTGGTCTCCCAACCAATTTTTGAGAACAGGCGCCTCAAATTGGGGACCATTTTCAAAAACCATAGACATGGGCACCCCAAACCGAGTGATGACATTTTTCCAGATGAATGAGATCACATCCTTCGTCTTGATTCCCTTAACAGCCTCTGCCTCTGTCCATTTGGTGAAGTAGTCGACTGCTACAAATATATACCTCCTACCGCCTGTAGCAGGCGTATAGGGACCTAGGATATCCATGCCCCATTTAGCAAACGGTATGGGACTATGAATGGCCGTGAGGTCGGTGGCCGGCTGATGTATTAGCTTACCGAACTTTTGGCATTTGTCACATTTTTTAACCAACTCCATGGTGTCTCCTTCTAAGGTAGGCCAAAAGTAACCTTGCTACCTTGCTCGTTGAGCAAACGACCTGCCGCCTACGTGAGAAGCGCAGTACCCGGAGTGTAGATCTTCTAAGACCTCTCTTCTTTTTTCTGGGGTAACGCATTTTAAGAGGGGTTGAAGGTACCCTTTCTTGAAAAGTTCCCCCTTTCGCATCTCAAAATTGGATGCTCGCTTTTTCAATAAAGCCGCCTTGTAATGATCATCCGGCAAGGTGCCTCTTGTTAAGTATGTCCTGATTGGATCCATCCAGGTTGAACTTCGATCTAAAATTCCAACAGGATCTTCTTCTATACTTCTCTTCTCCATAACTTCCCAGAAGATGGTTCTTGGAGTGTCGCAGGAGGCCGAGGATGCCAACTTTGAGAGAGCATCCGCCTGGTTATTTTCAGACCTGGGCACCTGAGTTAGATGAAACTCTTCAAGGGACCCGACTGCTTGTCGTACCGCCTGGAAATATTTAATCATGGCCGGATGGGATGTTTCATATTCGCCATTATACTGACTCACTATCAATTGTGAATCAGAGCAGGCGTCTATTCTTCTTGCCCCAGCCGCCTTGCACATGCGGATACCTGCTAGTAAAGCTTCATATTCTGCCTCATTGTTCGAGGCTTGGAAGTTAAAGCGTAGAGCATACTCATACCTGTCGCCTTCTGGCGACTGACATATGACGCCTGCTCCACAACCATTTGAGGTGGAGCTCCCGTCCACATAGACCTTCCAGACTTGGTCGGAATTTGAGAATCAGAGGGCCGAGTCATCTCTACAATAAAATCAGCAAATGCTTGCCCCTTTACTGCTTTTCTTGGCTCGAATGTGATTTCAAGGCTCTGAATCTCTATTGCCCATTTGATCATCCGGCCTGATGACTCCATGGTTGTCAGTGGCCGCTTGATCGGGTGATTTGTGTATACAACGACTGAATGTGCCAAGAAGTAAGGCTTCAATTTTTTCACGGCCATGAAGAGAGCAAGACCGAATTTTTCCACTAAAGGGTACCTTAACTCAGCATTCTTCAACACATGGCTGACAAATGAGACCGGGAGTTGGCAGCCGTCTCTTTCAGCAAGGAGGACGACACTTAGAGCATGGTCAAATACTGCTAGGTACATGTAAAGCACTTCTTTGGGCAAGGGACTGACCAGCCTTGGCAAAGAATGCAAATGAACTTTCAACTTTTGGAAGGCCGCCTCCGCATCCGACCCCCATTCAAACCTTGCCTTCTTCTTTATTGCTTGGAAAAAGTAAAGGCACTTGTCGCCTGACCGGCTGAGAAATCTTCCTAAAGCCGCTAGACAACCTGTTAACTTCTGAACCTCTCGAACGGTACGAGGCGACTGCATGTCAATGACCGCCTGCACTTTATCAAGGTTCGCCTCTTTCCCTCTCTGATTAATGAGGAATCCGAGGAACTTCCCAGACTCAACCCCAAAAACACATTTCTTGGGATTGAGCATGACATGGTGCCGCCTGAGTGTGGTGAATGTTTTTCGGAGGTCTGCCAAATGATTTGTCTATATTTTGGACTTAACAATCATATCATCTATGTATACCTCGACATTCCTTCCAATTTGGTCGAAGAAGACCGTGTTTATCATTCTTTGGAAGGTGGTCGGGGCGTTCTTCAAACCAAACGGCATGACCGTATAACAATATAACCCTTGATCAGTGACGAAGGTCGTCTTCTCCTGATCTCTCTTCCACAAAGGAATCTGATGGAAGCCAGAGTAGGCGTCCACGAAGCTCATTAAAGCATGGCCGGCTGTTGAGTCGACCAGACTGTCAATTTTAGGCAAAGGGTAGCTATCTTTAGGGCACGCCTTGTTCAAATCTGTGTAGTCCACACACATTCGCCATGTACCATTCGGCTTCTTTACAAGTACAACATTTGCAACCCAGTCTGGGAAATAACATTGCCGAATGAACCCAACATCAAGCAGCTTTTTAACCTCGGCAGCAGCCGCCTGACTTTTTTCTTCACCATGGTTCCGCTTCTTTTGCCTGATTGGCTTCTTTTTTGGATCCACAACCAATTTATGTACAGCCAGGTCAGGACTGATGCCTGACATTTCATGAGCTTTGAATGCGAAGATATCTTTGAATTCCTTCAAAAGTTGGTGAAAATCTTCACCCAAAGCTTCAAGGGCAGTCGTCCCAACCTTAACAGTCGTCCAGGACAACATCCGTGTGCTCGCCAGCCGACTGAGGGTGAAATTTGTCTGACCACTCCTCTGCCAGTGATTGCTATCTTTTTTCTTTTCTCTCGGCCCCCAATTGGGTAGCCTTTCTTTTCTTGCCGCTTGCCTTTTGAGCAGGCGCATCCTCCTTGATGAGTTCAAGGTTAGTTCTTTCACCACTTGGGCCAGCAGGCGCCACAGTGGGTTTGATATCCGAGAGGTAACACTCTCGTGCCATCTTTTGATCTCCCCTTAGGGAGCTGATTGTTCCATCATCCTTCTCAAATTTGAGCAGCATAAGAGAAGGTATAATGACAGCTTTAGAATTGTTCAGGTTAGGTCGTCCCAATATCATATTGTAGGCCGACAGTTCTTCAACTACTAAGAACTGAACCACCATGTGACGGCCCTCCCCTTTCTCACCCAGACGGATGGGTAGATCCACTCGTCCTACTGGGTGTACGACACCTCCTCCAAACCCTACAAAAGGGTGAGATACCGCATGTATGCAGTCAGTTTTGTACTTGAGCTTTGCTAAACACTTGCTACTGATGAGATCAGAAGAACTCCCAGTATCTATGAGGATGCGGCCAACTCTTTGGTTGGCCACCTTACACTCAATAACAATGGGGTCATCATGTGGCCCCTTAACACCTCCCAGATCCTCTTATGTGATAACAATCTCTGGGAATGAACTCTGGCGGTCCGTTCTTGGTGAACGGAATTAACATCTAGCTGCCTAATGTTGTCTTTATTGCCCCTTATAGTGGGGCCGCCTCCTGAGAAGCCGCCGGCTATAGTGTAGACGACTGCGTCATCAGTATCAGAACTGTCGGCCGGCTGATGTTTCTTCTTGGCCGACTGCATGTTCTTTGAGGGAGCATTCTCCTTGGACTTCTTAACATAGGATTCAAGGTCGCCTTTTTCTGCCAGGCGGTCCAGGTAGCGCATGAGACTGATACATTCATTGGTTTCATGACCAACATCTTCATGAAAATGACAGAATTTATCCTGGTTCCGAT
This sequence comes from Chenopodium berlandieri, assembly GCA_034703905.1. Classification (NCBI taxonomy): domain Eukaryota; kingdom Viridiplantae; phylum Streptophyta; class Magnoliopsida; order Caryophyllales; family Amaranthaceae; genus Chenopodium; species Chenopodium berlandieri. The sequence goes on along the minus strand of CM068285.1, from coordinate 61,886,373 downwards.
TGCTTACAGAACCCTTCATGGGGGTCGGTTTCTCGATTGAGAACCGGCTCTCGATTTCTTTGAGGATAGCTTGGCTATCCTTGTTTAACGCATACTTGGGAGAGTATGGTTTAAATTCTTTCTTCTTTTTCTGGGCCGGCTGTCCAGAAGAGTCGGCCGCCCAGACTTCTATCCTCTTTTTCTCATCTTTATTTGCCGACTGCTTTTGTCGGCTTTCTTTTTTGTCAGACCTCCTCCCATCCGACAGTTTTCCAGTGTTATAGAGATCAGTCGCCTGTATATAGGCTTCAGCTTCAATCAAGGCTTCTTGGAGAGTCGCAACCCTTTTTCGGACCAAGTCTAACTTAAAGGTCGACCCATCCTTAAGACCTCTTAAAAAATCAGTGTAGGCTACCTCATCCGGCAGCCCTTGTATTTGAATCCTCATAAGGTTAAACCGCCTGATGTAGGAACGGAGTCCCTCCTTCTCTCCCTGCTGAATGGTCCCTAAGTCAAGGATCGTCTTCTTAGCAGGGATGTTCATAGAAAAATTGGAGGTGAACAAGTAGGCAAGTGTTTTGAAGTTATTCACACAACCAGTCGACAAGTTGCCGAACCATTGTTGTGCAATTCCCTTGAGAGTGGCTGGGAAGCACTTGCACCAAGTGGGATCATCCAATCCTTGGAGGTACATTAGATTGGTGAACGCCATTAAATGATCTTCTTGATTAGTAGTGCCATCGTAGGCGCCTACTAAGACATTCTTCACTTTGACCGGCTGGGCGGCCTCAATAATTTCCTTGGAGAAGGCGGACGGCTGTTCTCTAAGTCTGAGCAAGCGTAGCTGCCAGTCCAATGGTTGGACATTTCTTGCCGCCTGCCCTCCAAACAAAGGGGGCTGCAAGAAGTATTGTTGTTGCGGTACGTATGGTATATTCGGCACCGACTGATCTTTATGAGTTCCAGACCGACGGGAGGTACCGCCTGTCTGACTCTCATAATTTGATCGTGTATACCTCATTGAGGTATTATGCAAACTATCTTGAAAATCTGAAGTAGAGGCCGACTCTGACAGTCGGTCATTCTTCTTCTACTCTAACAACAGCCGAGCATCTGAATAAGTTTTCTTTGACCCATCCTCTTGTACATGACGAATGGGCTTTCTTTTCCCTGGTGAGGGAAAACGAACTTTGTTAAGTCAATCACAGGCGGCTCCCACTTCCTAGAATTAGGGTGAGGCATCGCCTCTCGATCTTGTACCGGTTTTCTTCTTCCAGAGAAGGTTTTCTGGCCGACTGTTCCTTTGGTGGAACAAGCGTCCTCTTATTGATAAGCTCTTGGATTTCCCCTTTGAAGCTATTCATGAAGGTCATGAGTTCGCTTCTAGTGATGGGGGCAGATTCCTCGGCCGCTTGTTGATGGTCAGGCGGCTGGTCGACTCGTTCCTTCCTTTCGGAGGAACGAGTACGTCGGGCCCTTAAGGTCTCGTCTGGGGCCGTATGGGTCTCGACCTCCAATTCTGTATCAGTGTCGTGGTCCGGCTGGACCACGGGTTCGTCCATTGGACGCTTGTCACTTAGAATTTGTACAGACGTTGATGCCATCTCGAAAGTACTCTCCCCACAGACGACGCCAAAATGTTTCGGGGTTTTCTGATGTCCTGCGGGAGAGTTACAATTCCGGATCTGGATCCGTACGCCTGTACCTACAAAACAACGGAGACTCTTGTTGGTAGGAGCCTCCGACGATCAAGTTAGTCCTTGTATGTGGAGTAAAAAGTGCGGAAAAAGTAAAGGTTGGTAGACCTGGTTCCTCTAGGTGAGGAGTGATCAAAGTGTTTAGGCTTCTCTAGGTGAGAGTAATTCATTCGGAATCCCCCTTAATGAGGATTAATGAATGTATTTATAGCCTTGGGAAGCGTGCCAACCCTAGATTTAGGTCAACCCTGGGCTGATTGAGCTTTCACAAGACGTTGAGCCTAGGTGGCTGGTTTTCCCATTTGGCATGGGGGAGGCCACGTAGCGCGGCATAAGAGGTCCAAGATGGACTGGTCAACACTTGACACGTGGCAGGCTCCAATTGGTCCAGGTAGCGGACACTTGACGGAGCCCGAATGGTCCATTTGTCAGATGGTGATTGGTAGGGAAAAATCCCCTAATCAGCTTCTCTAACCACAATCAAGCCTATTCTCATGGAATCATGCAAATTAGAGACATTAAACACTTTACTTCACTTCCCAATTATCAATTCAACTACTCTCGTGATGAATTTCAAACCCTAAATTGATCTACTCAATTTCGTTAAAACCCAACTCTCGTTGTGATTAAAACTATGGAATAATAACAATACTATCTCTAATCTAGTATTGGAATAATCACAATCAATTTAGCATAAACAATTGCAATAGTTATTAGAGAATTTAAAGAATTAATTCATGCATCAATCATAATTGGACTACCCTAGATCTTGGAATAAGAAAACTACTCACACATATTGAAAGAAGCAATAACAATAATAATCAAGGAAAACATAATTGAAAACAAAAATAATTGAAAGATAAAGGAATAGAGATGAATACCAATGATCCTTCAATTGAAATTACTCAAATTGTTAATCAACAATACCCAAATCTAACCTAGGAATTAAATTGCTAAAAAGAAATAAACTAGGGTTCTAGAGAGAGAAATAAAACTTAAGGAGATAATAAAGTGTTTTCTAATAATGAATACAAAGGGTATTTATACCCTCAAAAAGATAAAATCTCGAAATTAAGCAAAACGGCTTCCGCAAGGCAGTGCCCGGTCCAACCGGGCAAGGGGTGCCCGATCGGGCGGCTGGGATACGGCGCCTCTTCTTCGTTATTCTACTTTCTCCTTGTGCTCGGTCCCACCGGGCAGACCATGCCCAATTGGGCGCGCAAGGTGGCCTCCAAATTAATTGCTTGTGATGCTGAAATTGTAACTCTTCAGTGCCTGGTCCAACCGGGCACGTAGAACCTACAGCACATACTCCGTATTTAGCTCGTCCTTCTTTACCCTGTCTGACCGGGCAAGCAAGGGTCAACAAGGCATGGGGGAAACCTTCTTCTTCATACACTAACTTCTTCTAAAAACATCGAACACGTATTCGATTCATCCAAGAAACTCCACATTCCTATAAAACTCACAAAAATACATCGAACACACTAGAGAAGTGATTGTTAGCAAGAAATGGCTCTAAAGAGCCCAAAACCATGTAAATATACATTGTAAAACCGGGATAAAACATGGTATAAAACTCATACATCACTCTGTATGTGACTCAGTAGCCATACATGCCGTTTGGACAACCTTACATGCAGCCAACCCTTTTTGGGGGTAAGGCGGCGCAGAATGTCCAACCATTGGAGTGACATCTTCGTCTGCTCAAACTTGGGGAACAACCTTCTGCGTTCTCTAAGGAGATAACCGAGGCGGCACAACTAGCCAAGGTTAAGAATGTGTTGGTAGGTACTTATGATGGTACCACCAACCCAGAAGACCACCTAATAGCTTACACTAACCTCATGTACTTACAAGGGTTGGATGACGCCACCTAGTGTCGATGCTTCCCGCTACATTGAAGGGCATAGCCCAACGATGGTTTGGCAACCTGCCATCCAGATGCATCAAAAGCTTCAAGACGCTTGCGTACTTGTTTGCTTCAAACTTCTCTATGAACATCCCTGCTAAGAAAACAAGTCTCGACTTGGGTGCAATACAGCAGGGAGATAGAGAAGGGCTAAGGTCTTACGTCAGGCGGTTCAATATGATGATAATTCAGATTATAGGGTTGTCTAACGAAGTGGCCTACACAGACTTCTTTAAGGGTCTAAAGGACGGGTCGACCTTTTAAGTTCGACCTCATCAGAAAGAGGGTTGCTACCCTCCAGGAGGCTTAAATGGAGGTGGAAGCCTATATACAGGCGATTGAGCTTTGTGCCATCAAGAAGTCGTCAGACCCTAAAAAGTCCGACAAAACAGAGAGTCGGTCTACACAGCCGGCTAAAAAAGAAGAAAAAAAAAAAAAAAAAAGAAGTCTGGGTGGCAGATAACTCTGATCAACCATCCTAGAAGAAGAAGAAGAAAGAGTTAACCGTACGTCCCTAAGTACGAGTTTAACATGGACTGCTACTCCATCCTCATGGAGATCAAAGACCGGGTGACAATTGAGAAACCGGCTGCAATGAAAGGTTCCGCCAAAAGTCGGAACAAAAACAAATATTGTTAGTTCCATGAGGATATAGGCCATGACACTAATGACTCTTATAGCCTCAAACGGGTGTTGGACCGTCTGGCTGACATGCACTACACGAAAAGAGCAAATTGGCAACGGTTCAAACCCCCCCAAAGGCAACGATTTTGAACCGTTGATTATTTGAGGGTTGCCAAATCCCAAAATAATTGGCAACGGTTGCCATTGACCTGTATTTTTTTTTTTTTTTTTTGGCTGCAATAATATTGACCTGTATTTTTTTTTTTTGCTGCAATAATATTGACCTGTTTTTTTTTTTTTTTTTTGGCTGCAATATTATTAATATTATAATATTAATATTATTATAATATTAATAATAATAATAATTATTATTATAATATTAATAATAATTATTATTATTATAATATTAATAATAATAATTATTATTATTATAATATTAATAATAATAATAATTATTATTATAATATTAATAATAATAATTATTATTATTATATTATTAATAATAATAATTATTATTAATATAATATTAATATTAATAATAATAATTATTAATATTATAATAGTAACAATAATAATTATTATTATGATAATAGTATCAATAATTAGTATTATTAATAACAAAACATAATTAATAATAAGAATCGCAAGAGATGATATAAATTAGAAAAATGTTTCATGTATAGTACATAATTAGTAAGCTAAGGCTAGGATTGATAAAGTAGCTAGCTAGTAAACAATATTTACAAATTAAATGTGATGTAGGTCGCCAACATCTCCCGAATTACATGGAGTTCCTCGCTCGTGTATGGCTGTCCCGTTTGCCCCTTGCAAAACTTAGAATACACAAAACGTGAGTTAATAGAAGTGAATTAATAATAATTGGCGTTAGTTAAATGTGACTAATGCTTGAAATTACAAGAAAGGAGCAAGTAAGTGGTTTTGGGACACAATTTCAACCAAAATGGCTCAAGTAAGGCCATTTTGGCTACTATGATGCCTATTTTCTATAATTCTTGTCTATTGAACTCATAACTAGTTAAAACATGTCATTATCACTTAGTTATAGGTGACTAATGCTTGAAAGTACAAGAAAAGAGCAAGTAAGTGATTTTGGGACGCAATTTCTACCAAAATGGCTCAAGTAAGGCCATTTTGGCTACTATGATGCTTTTTTTCTATAATTCTTGTCTATTGAACTCATAACTAGTTAAAACATGTTATATCACTTATTTATAGGTGACTAATGCTTGAGATTACAAGAAAGGAGCAAGTAAGTGGTTTTGGGACGCAATTTCAACTAAAATGGCTCAAGTAAGGCCATTTTGGCTACTAGGATGCCTATTTTCTGTAATTCTTGTCTATTGAACTCATAACTAGTTAAAACATGTCATTATCACTTATTTATAGGTGACTAATGCTTGAGATTACAAGAAAAGAGCAAGTAAGTGGTTTTGGGACGCAATTTCAACCAAAATGGCTCAAGTAAGGCCATTTTGGCTACTAGGATGCCTATTTTCTATAATTCTAGTCTATTGAACTCATAACTAGTTAAAAAATGTCATGATCACTTAGTTATAGATGCACTAATGCTTGATATTACAAGAAAAGAGCAAGTAAGAGGTTTTGGGACGCAATTTCAACCAAAATGGCTCAAGTAAGGCCATTTTGGCTACTAGGATGCCTATTTTCTATATTTCTTGTCTATTGATAATATAACTAGTTAAAACATGTCATAATCACTTGGTTATAGGTTCCTAATGCTTGAGATTACAATAAAAGAGCAAGTAAGTGATTTTGGGACGCAATTTCAACCAAAATGGCTCAAGTAAGGCTATTTTGGCTACTAGGATGCCTATTTTCTATAATTCTAGTCTATTGAACTCATAACTAGCTAAAACATGTCATGATCACTTAGTTATAGGTGAATATTGCTTGAGATTACAAGAAAAGAGCAATTAAGAGGTTTTGGGACGCAATTTCAACCAAAATGGCATACCTCTTCAAGCTGACGTGTGTCTGTACAATGACTCATCACTATGTCATACATGAATCTCATCACGTATAGGCCACAGTCAACTCCGTTTTCCTGTTGTGCGCACTAGCATGAGGAACAAAGCACATGAATCAAAATGCATAGCAAATAAGCAACATCTTAAGCATTGTAAAGTAAGAAAATCACAACATCATGGGTGAATTACCTTAGGTGCTTTCCATGTAGGACCTCGAGGAGATCGAGGATTTATCTTCTTCATGGTACTACAAAAAATCAAAATAATAAGTTGAAATTTGACTAGTATAATCAATACATATGAGTTAAGATATGAAAATGAATAACAAGAAGTGAAACAAACTATATGCTTACTTTTGCAGTATGGACCTCACGAGGCGCTTTCTTACTTGAGGTAGCCGAGCAGAATCAAAGTAGAAGATTGTGTTACTGGAAACAAAAATCACAAGTAGGGTCCAATGATAACTACACAGGAGACAAACAAATCAATAGTTAGCCTATTACAACAAATAAACTGGGAAAACAAATGAACTTGACTAGCATAATCAGACGTACTCCTCATAGTATGGGACGAATATAAACTTGTCTCCCGCATTCACTGATTGCCTGATACCCCGTTCAGCATAGTACAACACGTCAGCGGAGTTTCCTAAGATTCTAGCAGTGGACATCTGCTCAGGGAACAACCACCCAGCTTGACAAGGAGATTCAAGCTCCCATATTTTCTCCTGGAGTGCTCTGCATGCATGATAACACAATGTTAATCAAAAACCAAACGAAAAACACCACTAAACTGAATAACATAAATTGAGTACCAGTTGAATTACCTCATGGATATTTGAATGAGGGAAATGTTAAGCATTGCACCACTTAGAAATTCCTTCACATCTTCTTTGAATAGCCATGTCGTTGCATCATCATTGTAGTGAAACATTTCCTTAGGAAGTTGAATTTGGATGGGGCTGTCATTAGGCAACACGCAAACACAGTTGTGCAAATAAACTAACTCCTAAGATAGCGATTGAAGCACCGTGTCTACTAATGGAGTAGCTTGCGTAGCTGAACCTCGTGAAGTGCTCTTCATCGACGCTTTTCCACTTACCGAGCCATGTTCACTCCTCTGCTTTGGCCCCTCCACCCTCTTCTTTGGAGTTTGGATTTTCCTCGATGGCTAATAAGACAAATCACACAAATGGTTAGAAAATATTTCCATCCAACTCTTGGGAAGAAAAGATTAAAGCGTAAAATCTAAATCTTAATTACCTGGTTCATCAACCGTATCCAAGCAGATGGCCATTGCACAAAACTACCTTTTGCTGCCCAGAGTGTAGTGAACTCATCCTCCTCCACGGGCACAGGTATTAAGATGTCCTCGAACCCGGGAACCACAGAATGGATCCCGACAGAATAATGCTCAGGCAGAAGAGGTCGAAGATGGACCGTACCTTGTTCGGCCGGTTGTGCACTACCATAGGCAACAACATTCAAAGGTCCATCATATGATTCGCCCGGGTGAAGAAGTTTACAACGGGTCTCTTCCTGCACCAATTTTGAACCATAAATACACTAAAAAATATTCATAACTAAGTATCTAAGGGGTAATATAGCAGTTAATTCAAGCATTGAGCCAAAATCATGAAAAATGGGCAAGTTAGAAGTCATTTTGCCCATTTTGAACCATAAATACTCTAAATGAACCTAAAACTTGTAAATTTTCTTTTTTTATGTTTTTTCAAGCCATAAATACTCATATATAAGTATCTTAGGGGTAATATAGCAGTTAATTCAAGCATTGAGCTAAAATCATGAAAAATGGGCAAGTTAGAAGTCATTTTGCCCATTTTGAACCATAAATACTCTAAATGAACCTAAAACTTGTAAATTTGCTTTTTTTATGTTGTTTCAAGCCATAAATACTCATAACTAAGTATCTTAGGGGTAATATAGCAGTTAATTCAAGCATTGAGCTAAAATCATGAAAAATGGGCAAGTTAGAAGTCATTTTGCCCATTTTTAACCATAAATACTCTAAATGAACCTAAAACTTGTAAATTTGCTTTTTCTATGTTGTTTCAAGCCATAAATACTCATAACTAAGTATCTTAGGGGTAATATAGCAGTTAATTCAAGCATTGAGCTAAAATCATGAAAAATGGGCAAGTTAGAAGTCATTTTACCCATTTTGAACCATAAATACTCTAAATGAACCTAAAACTTGTAAATTTGCTTTTTTATGTTTTTTCAAGCCATAAATACTCATAACTAAGTATCTTAGGGGTAATATAGCAGTTAATTCAAGCATTGAGCTAAAATCATGAAAAATGGGCAAGTTAGAAGTCATTTTGCCATTTTGAACCATAAATACTCTAAATGAACCTAAAACTTGTAAATTTGCTTTTTTATGTTGTTTCAAGCCATAAATAATCATAACTAAGTATCTTAGGGGTAATATAGCAGTTAATTCAAGCATTGAGCTAAAATCATGAAAAATGGGCAAGTTAGAAGTCATTTTGCCCATTTTGAACCATAAATACACTAAATGAACCTAAAACTTGTAAATTTGCTTCTTTTATGTTGTTTCAAGCCATAAATATTCATCACTAAGTATCTTAAGTGCTAGTTAAAAAAAAGGAAAAAAAAACCAAAACGAATGAAAAAAAATAAAAAAAAATACCCGGGCGGGAAGGGCAGCAGCTGCAGGCTGCACAGCTACTGCACAACTGCTGCACAGCTACTGCACAGCTGCACAGTGCAGCTGCGGCCTACCTTCTCGGCTTCCCAATGAGAAAGAGAAGGAGAAGGAGAAGAAAGAGAAGGAGGAGGAGGAGAAGGAGAAAAAGAAGGAGAAGGAGAAGGAGAAGGAGAAGGAGAAGGAGAAGGAGAAGGAGAAGGAGAAGGAGAAGGAGAAGGAGAAAGAGAAGGAGAAAGAGAAGGAGAAGGAGAAGAAAGAGAAGGAGGAAGAGGAGAAGGAGAAAGAGAATGAGAAGGAGAAGAAAGAGAAGGAGGAGGAGGAGGAGAAGGAGAAGGAGGAGCAAACAACAATAACACATCACATCAACAAAGCAACACCAACAACACAACACAGCGAACTTGACCATTTCACATCCAACTTAACCATTTCACAACACAATCCAAAAACCAATATCATTATCCAAACAAGTAAGTAAAACATCACCTGTAGAATAGGAAAGTCATGAGGTGTCGGAGTATCAAGCCCCCTTGAGTTCGCATGTGAAGGAGTACCAATCTGCAACAGTGTATTAATAGTGAAACATTAATTAGAACCGTACCCACGTAACTCAACATATCAAAACTTATAGAGTTGAATTATATTCATGTACCTCCTCGCGTGCATTTATCTCCTGTTCTCCTTCTCTTCGTGGGTGGCTACTTGAGTCGGCCGGTGTTGTCGAGGAAAAGGGAAAGGTCGGAAAATTCATTTGCTTCGCCCATGCATTGAACTCTTCGCGCATCTCACTGTGCACTTGTTCTTTAATTGATGCCACCGTGGCATCGAAGTTCTGTGGCGAGTTCACACTTGCTCGGGATCTTCCAGATTTGTTATATTCGGGACCCATTACCTTCTCCCATCCTAGCAAGCTCCCCCCAGCACCTAATACCCGTCTCGGATGGTAGGGATTTCCCATAGCCAAGGTGAAGGGGTCCTTCTCTACCGTCGGGACGAGCTTGCCTTCAACAAGCTCTCCAGTGTACTCAAGCTGTAGCAAAAACAAAATGGCAACATGAAGTAAGTGTTCATATAAAGTGATATACATGCAAATGGATAATGTAGTTCACTAGTTCATAGTTGCTTACTAGCTTATCTGTCATTTCTTTGGTTTCCGGAGCCTTGATGGACCATTTTCTGGTTTTCTTGTCCCGCGAATGCATAGAGCAAAAGAAATCCCCAGCTTGACTCACCAAAGTACTGGTCGTTGAGTTAGACGGCGCTGTGGAGGACCCTAGAAGCGCAGTGAGGTATACTCCTTCACTCACCCACGTATCCCTCCATTCGTCATACGTCATTGCTCCCATATGATAGTGGTATTGCTTTTGCAATGCATTCTTGGAATTCTGCTCCCTCATTTCCTACATAAAATGATATGTTAGTTTCATTACTAATAAAACAGACGATAAATTACAACACAATTCTCATCAGATTTCTTTAAACTTACAATTTCTTCTTTTATACATTTTTGTAGAACGAAAGCTTCCCAATCATCCTTCGATATGCTAGGCCATATTTTCCATGGGAGTTTCTCTTCATCGATGACATCATCATCACTGCCACCTCCTTTCTTGTTCTTTGGTTTCCTCACTAGTTTCTTTGTGATAAACCGACGAACTAAGTTACACTTGAAGCTTCTGAATCTTGCCGCAAGTAAGGATTCAAACACCCTTCGCTTGGCGTACTCATTTAGAATGTTAAATAGACTCTGCAAGCACAAATTACAAACATTAATAGTTTTCCCATAACATAACAATAAATTGAAATTGTTTATAAATAATGTGGATTCCATAAAACTTATCCTGGTATCATTCCAAAACGTGTCAATCAAGCCTGTAGGTACGTCGCTCATACGAAGCGTAATGGGGATTTTGCGCGCACAAATCCCAACTTGACCAGCATACTGACGACGCCATTTACCTGAGGGTTGCCCTACCCTGTCATACTCCAAGACCATAGGACCGACAGGTTTCTTGAAAGTTGTCGTCGGACCCCTCTGCTTTTTCTTCGCTGGTGCCTGCACTTCCCCTCCACTTTGATCCTCACAAAACGGCTCCATAATGGCATTATCGATTGGAGGCGCTTGCTCAGCTGCAATTTCAAACTCATCTATCATTCTCTCCAATACATCTTGCGCCTGATCTTCTGGCTCACCCAAATCAGGTTCCTTGTTCACATCATACAGTTGGTCCCATCATTAGATGAATCATCATCATTAGATTCAACATCCTCAACTCGAACACGGTATTGATCGTCCGCCATTAGATGTTAAAACCTGTCATTACAAACATAACACGTTATTAGCTGCTGAATTGTAAGGTAAACTTATAATCCTATATAAATTGCTGAATTATAATAAAAATAAACATAGAAAATGGTGATGCAAGTTACTTTATTCATTTAAGAGAATATAAGAAAAATGGGCAAGTAATTCAACAATTTCATTCATTTTCACCTAAAATGTGATTTTTAAATACTTGTTTCGAATGCAATTCAAACTAACAGAAAATATGTAGTACCTCAATCTAATATTCCTTCATCGTGGTCTGATCTCATGTAATTGGCTTGGTCGTCTATCTCATTTGGCACATTAGGTCTAGGAACAGTGAAAGGTGCCGAGTCATCAAAGGCATCATATTCTTCCTCATCCTCGACATCTCCAACGCCAAGGATTCTTCTTTTGCCGGCTAGCACAATAGACCATTTTGAGTCGGCAGGGTCAGATACGTAAAACACCTGCTTAGCTTGAGATGTAAGGATGAATGGTTCCACACTATCATTCAGGTTGCCAAGATCTACAAGTGTAAAGTCATCAAGTTTGACGTTACGCCTGATATTATCAACCCACTTACACCGGAAAAGAGCAATCGTGAAGTCACAATAATCAAGCTTCCATATTTCTTGAATTCGACCGTAGTATGACAACTTTGCATCAACGGGTGATTTATCCTTAGCACTTGCAAACTCCCTTGACGATGCCACAACCGTTACACCACTGTTTTGGGTCGAGGATGATTTCAAATCTTGACGCTCAGTCCAAAATGTGTACCCATTTATGTCATATCCCTCAAATGAGCAAACATCATCCCTAGGACCATAAGCAAGCCACCTTACTGTAGCTGTGACACTCTCATCCATTCCACCCATCACTCGATCACGAAACCAACTCACAAACTTCTTATTGTGCAACTGCATCAGTGCCCTTTCACCTTTCGACGGAAACTCATCACGCAAACTAGCCATGTGATCGTCTAAATATGGGTGAACATCTGCAACATGGTGCAACACATAAAGGTGTGCTTGTAAGAACTTCTCTCGATCAGGTGACATTCGTTTCGACCCGATTGTGCCATGACCATCAAGTCTACCTTCATGTCGAGAAGTAGGAATACAAATAGGTTCAGCAATGGCTACATAGTCGGCCACAAAATTACCAATCTCCTCGGCCACGGTCCCTTGAATCATACTTCCTTCCGGGTGAGCCCGATTCCTAACTTTATCTTGCAATGTACCCATGTGTCTTTCAAAAGGATAGAACCACCTCATGAACACTGGACATCACAACTTAATCTCACGCACCAAATGAAGAATCAAATGCACCATTATGTCGAAAAACGAGGGCGGGAAGTACATCTCAAATTTGCACAAAGTCACAACCATATCCGCCTGTAAAGCATCAAGTGTACAAGGATTAAGCACTTTGCTACATATTGTATTGAAAAACGAACAGAGGCTTGTAACAGCTTCCCTCACGTGCTTTGGCAAAATACCACGTATTGCAATTAGTAGAAAAACTTGCATCAGAACATGACAATCATGGGATTTCATACTTGTCAGCTTCAATTCTACATTTAAGGATACAAATCTTTTCATGTTAGATGCGTACCCTGATGGAACCTTAATGCCATACAGACATTCACAAAACATCCGTTTTTCTACCCTTGACAATGTGTAGCAAGCCGGAGGTAAATAGGCCTTCCCCTCTTTGGCTTTTCCCTCATTTTTCTTCTTCGACGCATCCGCGGCCTTTCCCTTTCCCTTGCTCTTCCCCTTTCCCTTTTTCGAACCCATTTCTTTTTCCTTTTCCTGTTCTTTTCCCTTACTAACCCTTTGCTAAACCCACAATTCTGACGCACCCCCATCTTTTCCAAATCTAAACGTGCACCCTTTCCGTCCTTTGTATTGTTTTGAATATTCATCAGTGTTCCCACAAGAGCATCACACACATTCTTCTCTATATGCATTACATCAAGACAGTGCCTAACGTCATGTTCTTTTTAGTACGGGAGCAACCAAAATATTGTTTCTTTTTTAAAGAGAGCAACTGATTCCGCCGCTTTTTCAGATTTCCCAAATACTGTTCGTACACCCTTAACCCTTAACCAGTCAGTGGCCTAGGAGCAGTCCCCTCTTCCACCGTCCCATCGAAAGCCTTTTTCTGCCGACGGTACGGGTGATCGCGCCTGAGCAACCTTCTTGTCCTCAAATACACCTGTTTGAAAGAATGATCAAGGCGTCTGCTTGGCGTATCATCAATACAAATGGGACATGCCTTTTTCCCTTTATTCTTATACCCAGACAAGTTTCCATATGCAGGAAAATCATTAACGGTCCACATAAGAGCTGCACCTAATGTGAACATCTCATTCTTATGAGCATCAAACACGAAAACCCCTTCGTCCCACATCTTTCTCAAATCATCAACCAATGGCGCAAGATACACATCTATGTCGTTTCCAGGTTGCCTTGGCCCCGATATCAAGAGTGAAAGCATTACATATTTCCGTTTCATGCACAACCAAGGAGGCAAATTGTAGATCACTAAAAGTACCGGCCATGTGCTGTGCTGGGTACTAAGAGTGCCAAATGGATTCATCCCGTCCGTGCACAAACCAAGCCTTAAATTTCTGACTTCATCACCAAATTCCCCAAACTTCATATCAAGGTTCTTCCATTGCGGGGAGTCGGCTGGGTGCTTCAGCATTCTGTTTTTCTATCTTCCCTCTGCATGCCACCTCAAGTTTTTAGCGTCTTTTGGTAAAGAGAACAAACGCTTAAACCTTGGAATTATGGGAAGATACCACAACACCTTAGCAAGAGGTCCCTTCGTACCAGCATTGCAACTCTTGCGCTTGTAGCGCGACTTCTTACATCGTGGACACTCCTCCAATTGTTCATATTCATTTCGGTAAAGAATACAATCATTAGAACATGCATGTATCTTCTTATACTCCATACCAAATGGACACATGAGCTTCTTAGCGTAATAGTAAGACTTAGGAATTTCATTCCCATCGGGCAACATCTCACTTAACACGCTCAACAAGGAAGTAAAACTACTGTCCGTCCACCCATGCTTCGACTTAATGTTAAAAAGAGTTAGCACGGCTGATAGTTTGGAGTATTTTTTGCACCCATGATACAAAGGCTTTTTAGAAACCTCCGATAATGACTCAAACACGCCACCTTCAAAACCACGCATCATCTCATCCACACCTTCATCCTCAACCTCATCCACATGATCATCCTCAAATCCCTCCTACGCACCATCATCAACAATATGTTCATCATTCTTGTATTCCTCGTCCACACGGATATCATTGCTTCTATCATCATGCACATCATACCCAATAACATCCCCACTATACTCTCCTTCTTCACCGTGCCAAATCCACACATGATATTTAACCCTAAACCCACGACAAACTACATGATCTCTAATGATATCAACACTATTGACCACCTTCACATTATTACAATCAACACAAGGACAATAGAGGCACTCGAAACCCATTCTGCGCTGATAAGATGAAGCCGTCTCGAAAAACTCTTGAACCCCATTAAAGAATTCCAATGTATCACGTCTACCATACATCCATCCACGATCCTTCTCCATTAAGTAAATTGTCTCTAAACATGGCAACATATTACGAATAATGTATAATTGCTACATCTATTATATATACAAATCAAATTCAAACACACAACATGCATATAACATTCATATAGATACAAAAATGCATATATGCTTCCAAAGGGTCCTTATCACTCCAACCTAACCCATCCTTGAACGTTTACTCTCACTAGTGAATGTATGTCAGATTTCCAATTTTAAGGAAAATCCGGCAGCATTTCCCCCCAGTTCTCCAAGTACACGACGTAAGTAATTACTTACCCACATATGTACCCAGAGAACATGGTGATCGAGGAAATGCTAAGCCAAGATGTTCCTTAAAATCGAAAAAAAGGACATACATTCACCGCCTTAGTGAGAGTAAACATTCAAGAACAGTCCCAACCGGGGACTATTCAAGACTTTCTCCTAATGAGAAAGCCTTGAACGGGTATCTAGGCATATGATGATACATGCAATCAATTAAAAAACAATGGATTAATCACACATCATGATAGAAGATGCACTAAAGTTATATCACACACCATCTCCACAAAAATGTGCAACCAAGA
Source organism: Chenopodium berlandieri (assembly GCA_034703905.1). Taxonomy (NCBI): domain Eukaryota; kingdom Viridiplantae; phylum Streptophyta; class Magnoliopsida; order Caryophyllales; family Amaranthaceae; genus Chenopodium; species Chenopodium berlandieri. The sequence goes on along the minus strand of CM068285.1, from coordinate 61,870,960 downwards.
ACTTATTTAAAGCACATAAAGTTATATATATATATATACCTGAGTACCTATAAAGGCTCAACACTCTCAAATAGAAGGTCAATGCCAAGGTCTATGCTTCGCCCTTGACACCCATTTCTTAGCCTGAAACATGCATATATATAGTGAGAAGAAACTCATAAAGAAAAGTATATTCAAACCCTAAACCCTAAACCCTAAACCATAAACCATAAACCCTTAACCCTAAACCCTAAACCCTAAACCCTAAACCCTAAACCCTAAACTCTCAACTTTGTTCTCTTAAATAAAAAGGACTAAATTATCCTATAAACAAAATAAAATTCCCAACTTTATTAGTGATGATAAATAAAGTTCTCATAACAATTTAGAAATATAGGTAAATGTAGCTTGTACTCAGCTTTTAAACAGGAACAATAACAACTAAAAAAGGCCTTACATTTGTGGAGGGGGAGCCTTATGCGTTCAATGGAGGGGGAGCTGTGCCTTGCATGTATAAATGGAGGAGTTAAGTAGCAATTATTGACAAACGAACCCTAGCAATTACAAGAAACTTGTCAATATTAACTAATTTAACGACCAATTCCTCAAAAACCATAACAATGGAGGAGCGCTATTACGACTTACCTAGCAATGAGGAGCGCTATAACAATGGAGGAGCTGCTACATACTTTAATAATGCAAGCATATATGGAGGGAGGCAGAACAGAAGAGCTGAGTGCGTGCGTGAGGAGGCAAAAGCTTCAATGGACCCTTCAATGGAAGCTTCAATGGAGGAATGGTTTGGGGAGAGAAGAGCTTCAATGAAGGCGCGCGTTTTTGGAGGTGAAAGCAAAAACAGAGCTGAGAGAAGAAGAACGTTGAACGAGGGAGTATACAGTAGTATTCAAAAACCCGATTTTTTTTTTAAATTGGCAATGGTTAACCGTTGCCAAATTTACTCCTTTTATTTATTTATTTATTTATTAAATTTAATCAATTGGCAACGGTTAACCGTTGCCAAATGTAACCAATTTTTTTTTGTTTTTTTTAAAATGGCGCTCACTTAATTTGGCAACGGTTTTCATGAACCGTTACCATAGGGGGGTTGCTTATTTCTTTTTTTCTACTAGTGATGAGTGCTGAAATTCTACATTCTGAAGTCCAAGGTGACCCTTAAGACCAACAGTGGACAGCCGTCCAAAAAGGCAGACCAACTTGCTAATAGTTCAGACACTGATGAAGAGCAGATTTATACTATAGCAGGCGGTTTTGCTGGAGGGGGTCCAACCATCCGGGGCACAAAGGACTATATCAGGCGGGTGGATGTCAACTCAGTTGACGAGGGCCAAGCGTCGAAAGACACCAGGTCATCATCTCTGAGAAGGACAGGGGCAAGGTCAGGCGGCTACATGATGACTTCATAGTCATTAAATGTAAGATCGCCAACCAACGAGTGGGCCAGATCCTTATTGACACCAGGAGCTCGTCTGACCTTATCAGCTACAAGTGCTTGGCAAAGCTCAAGTACAAGCCTAGCAGCATGCACAAAGTCTCTCACCCCTTAGTTGGTTTCGAGGAAGGAGTAGTGCATCTGGTGGGGTAGATTGACCTACCCATCCGGCTAGGAGAGAAGGGGGAAGGCCGCCATATGGTTGTCAAGTTCTTGGTTGTTGAGGAGTTGACCGCCTACAACCTGATATTGGGTCGTCCAACCGTCAACGAGTCCAAGGCAGTTATCATCCCATCCCTCATGCTGCTGAAATTTAAGAGGGATGATGGGTCAGTGGGTTCACTGAATGGGGATCTAAAGACGACAAGGGAGTGTTATCTCTTAGACGTCAAACCTACTGTGGTAAAGAAAAGAAAATAAATCACGGTGAGGAAAGATCTCAGGCGGCAGCTACTGAGGTAAAGAAGCTGCTAGATGCTGGGTTCATTCGGCAATGTTACTACTCGGATTGGGTAGCAAATGTTGTTCTTGTTAAAAAGACGAATGGTACCTTGCGCATGTGTGTTAACTACACGTACATATCTGAACAAGGCATGTCCGAAGGATAGCTATCCACTTCCAAAGATCAACAGTTTTGTCGACTTTACAGCTGGCCATGCCTTGATGAGCTTCATGGACGCCTACTCAGGCTTTCATCAGATACCCTTGTGGAAAAAAGATCAAGAAAAGACAGCATTCGTCACTGATCAAGGGTTATTTTGTTATACTGTGATGCCGTTTGGTTTGAAGAATGCGCCTACTACTTTCCACTGAATGATTAATACAGTCTTCATTAATCAAATTGGGAGGAATGTAGAGGCGTACATTGATGACATGATAGTCAAATCCAAGCAACAGACGGATCACCTTGCTGACCTACGAGAAACATTCACCACCCTTAGGCGGCACAAGGTCATGCTTAATCCTAAAGAAGTGTGTCTTTGGTGTTGAGTCTGGGAATTTTCTAGGATTTTTGATTAATCAAAGGGGGATAGACGCTAATACAGAGAAGGGTACAGGCGGTAATTGACATGAAGTCACCCCGCACTGGCAAAGAAGTTAAAAAATTAACCGGTTGTCTGGTGACATTGGGGAGATTCCTCAGCCGGTCAGGTGACAAGTGCCTTTATTTTTTCCAAGCAATCAAAACGAAGACAAGATTTGAATGGGGGGAGGATGTTGAGGCGGCATTTCAGAAATTGAAAGAGCACTTGCATTCATTGCCAAGGCTTGTCAGTCCTCTACCACAGGAGGTGCTTTACATGTACTTGGCGATCTCAGATCATGCCCTCAGTGCTGTTCTCCTAGCTGAAAGAGACGACATTCAGCTCTCGGTCTATTTCATTAGCCATGTTTTTCAAAGTGCTGAACTACGGTACCCTATGGTTGAAAATTTTGTCCTAGCTCTTTTCATTGCAGTCAAGAAGTTGTAACCTTATTTCTTGGCACATCCGATGGTGATCTACACAAATCAACCCCTCAAGCAACCAATGACAACCTTGGAGTCATCCGGTAGGATGCTTAAATGGCTATTGAAATGCAAAGTCTTGAAATCACTTTTGAACTCTGGAATGCAGTGAAGGGTCAGGCGTTTGCCGACTTCATTGTCGAAATGACAAGACCGGCTGAGCCGGAAAATCTTGACCAGTTTGGAGAGTGAATGTAGACGGGAGTTCTACTGTGAACGGTTGTGGTGCAGGGATAATATGTCAGTCTCCGGAAGGGGATAAGTATGAATATGCACTACGGTTCAAGTTTCAAGCCTCAAATAATGAGGCAGAATATAAGGCCCTGCTAGCCGGTATCCGCATGTGTAAGGTAGCAGGGGTAAGAAAGGTTGACGCCTGCTCTGATTCACAGTTGATTGTTAGCCAATACCATGGTGACTATGAGGCCACCCATCCGGCTATGATCAAATACCTTTAGGTAGTCAAAGATGAGGCCGGGACACTTGATGAATTTCATCTAAGTCAAGTGCTTAGGTCAGAAAACAACCAGGCAGATGCACTCTCTAAGCTGGCATCATCCGCCTCATGTGATACGCCTAGGTCAGTCTTTTGGGAAGTCATGGAAAATCGAAGTATTGAGCGTGATCCCATTGGAGTCCTGGACCGAAGCTCAACCTGGATGGATGGCATCCGGGCTTATCTAGTAGACGACACTCTACCAGATGCATACTCAGTAGCGACTGCAATGAAAAAACGGGCTGCAAGTTTTGAGATTCATCAGGGAGAACTTTTCAAGAAGGGTTATCTATAGCCGCTGCTGAAATGTGTTACCCCAGAAAGGGGGAAAGAGGTTCTAGAGGATCTGCACTCGGGCTTTTGTGCATCACATTTAGGCGGCAGAACTCTAGCCAAGAGGGCCAGGCGGCAAGGCTATTTTTGGCCCACTCTCGAGGCAGATGCCATGGAAATGGTGAAGAAGTGTGACAAGTGTCAAAAATTCGGCAAATTCATACACCGTTCGGCTACTGATCTGACGGCTATCCACAGCCCAGTACTATTCGCCAAATGAGGCAGGGGCATGGACATTCTGGGTCCATATACGCCTGCAACAGGCGCACGGAGGTATGTTCTGGTTGCTGTGGATTACTTCACCAAATGGGTGGAAGCAGAGGCGGTCAAAGGAATAAAGACAAAAGATGTCATCTCCTTCATTTGGAGGAATATTATCACCCGATTTGGGGTACCTATGTCTATGGTCTTTGACAATGGCCCTCGGTTTGAAACGCCTACCCTCTAGAACTAGTTGGGAGATCAAGGGATCTCACATTGCTTTGCATTAGTCGGTCGTCCCCAAGCAAACGGCCAAGTTGAAGCCTTCAACAAGCTCATCTCAAACGACATTAAAAAGAAAATTGAAAGAGTGGCTTTCTATGGGCAGATGAGTTGCCTCATGTCCTATGGGCCATAAGAACAACTGAAAAAGGGGCAACTGGTGAAACCCCGTTTCTCATGACATACGGTGCGGAAGCCGTCCTGCCTATTGAGCATTATGAACCAACTCTCCGAATCATGCTCTATGACGAAGAGGCTAACTGGGAGGCCATGCGGCTAGCATTGGACTCACTTCTAGAGCATAGGGGCAATGCCGCCTTGCGTCATGAGATTTACTGTCTGAGAATGACAAGAGCCTACAACAAAAGAGTACACAAACGACCCTTGAAAGTGGGGGACTTTATGTTACGAAAACTGGAGGCAACCGGTAGAGCCAATGAGCAAGGAAAGTTAACTCCCAATTGGGAAGACCCCTACCGGATCTATGAAGAAGTGAGAGGCGGTACCTACCGCCTGGAAACTCCAAACGGCAGGCAGCTAGCCAGAACTTGGAACGTAGACAACTTGAAAAAGTACTACTTCTGAGACTTGTAAATTTTTTGTAAATAAAGTTTATCAATAAAAAGAAGCTTTATTTTCACTTTTTTATTGCTTTTTGTATAATTACCGTCTGTGCAATGTACAAACGGACTTGTTAAAATTCTTTTGCTCTAACATGAGTAGATATAAGCTAAGTCAAAAACTTAGAAGCTATTAATGAGGCCAATGGCTAGATATCCTAAAAATCGTCGCCTGCTCCAACATGAGTAGGCAACCGGCGACGTCCATCTGGGTGAATTCGTCGAAGAGAGCATCTCCCATTTGGGTGGTACATTGTTCAATAACCTATAACACAAACGACCTTACCGATATGTCTAGGTTAAGATAACTCGTAGCCGTTTGAATGATCAATAAAGAACTGGATATAACCGGTCATTGCTCAAAAGCAGTAAAAACGGTAGCTGGTATCTTGGTTGGATATAACCGATTACTGCTCAAGAGCAATACAAACGGTTACAATTGCAGATTTAAGCTAAGTCAAAACCTTAGAAACTAAAACGTAACTTGGTTAATTATGAAAGCTACACACGGCCATTGGCCGCTTGCTATTAAACAATGGGCAAAGTGATAGCAAAAACCGCCTGTTATTCCAACTTAGAACTAAATACTAAGAATTGATTCAGATGCGGTCAACGACCGTTTGTCGTCCCACCCGGATGCTTATTAGACGATTGTCTGCTTAAGTTGGGGCAATTACCAAGCACACACCCGTCCAGGGGCAGATAAACCTGATGCATCCGGTAAACTGCTTGTATTAGGTTACTTTGTAAAATATTCGTGCATATTAAAGAATTGCGAAAGTTGGAAAAATCAAGGCAAATTGCAAAGATAGGCAAAACCGACTCAGTCGGCTAATTCATTAAGAGCACTCGGCATAAATACCAGGAGCTGATGATTGTTGAACCGGATCCACATCCAGAAAAATAAAAGATTATTAAGTTACAAAGAAATACTCGGCACGCAGGCCGGAAATACAAGCTAAGCTGCTGCTGAATTACAGAGCTGGGGTAGACGGCTTATCCTTAGTAGGCGAAGTAGGAGTAGAGGTTTGTTGAGCGTTTGTAGGCTCCTCATTCCCCCTCTCCCTCAGACTCGGCCTCCTCCTCAGCGGCTGCGAGCTCCTTCTCGACCCAGTCCCGAAATGGCTCTGGCTCCGGCTGGTTCTCCTCCTTTGCCAGGATAGCAAGATCTGCATATATGTAGGCAAGCTCCCAAGCGTTGTAATCCGCCTGTAGATTCAGAAGGGACCAGGACATCCTTATCCGGTTCTCGCAGTTGTGCTCGGCACTGCTCAGCCTCCAACATGGCCTTGAAATTACTCTTAGAGGCGGCCCTTTCTTTCAGCAGACGGTCATTGTCTGATTACAAGGAGGCGTTCTCCTACTTGCTGTCCTCCAAAGACTTGAGAGCATCCTCTTTCTTTTTTATCTCGAGCTAAGAGTTCTCGACTGCCGCCAGCAGGTTGAAGATCTTTGTGTTGGCCTCATTAAGGGCTTTCTAGAGCCGCTTGAGAGATTTCGCCTGTTGCAAAAGCTCAGCTTTATTCTCGAGATCATGAATAATCATTTGATACTGAGCAACATCAGACATATCGAGAGCGTCTCTTTTTGCCCGCCTTACCTATTCCTGCTTTCGGGCATACGACTTTTTCAGCCCCTCCACCCGCAGCATTGTCTGTACAAATAGAGACGGTGTTAGAAATACAATTGGTAATGTACTTGGAGGAATCAAAGCTGGAAGTAAGCATGTTATACCTCAGACAGCATGTCAAGGATGCGGTCAACATTGAACGCAGGTATCCCTGGGATGGACTCCTAGTCCTCCTTGGGGACGGCCTTTAACATGGCCTTGGAAAATTGTTGTACATCCGGCCACCGGGGAGATAGATCTGCACCAGAAAGAGATGGAGAGAAATCTACATAAGCGCCTCCAATAGATTACCAGCTGCCAGAGGAACCTTTTGACTGAAGATGAGAATGTGACTTGACCCTCATGGGCCAGCCGAGCTCAAGGGAGTTAAAAAAATCAGCAATCCTTGAGAACGTGGCTGAAGGCTCAGATCGCTTGCAGCTCCGGGTGGCTGGCCACCCTTCGACGCCTCAAAGGCACCCGGCTGGGAAGAAAGGTAAATGTGCACTTGCAGACTCTTTCCTCCAACGGACGTCCTAGGAGTCGTTTGTGCAGACGATGTTTTTCTAGCCTTGTTTCTAGAAGTGTCCTCACCAGACCTTGGTCTAATTATCTTGGATAGACCTAGGAGCCTTGTCTCCATCCTGAAAATAACAAGCCAGATGTTAAACATACAGCCGGGGCCAGGCCTTAACATTGCAAACGGTTATTCACCGTCTGCCCACATGAATAATAAAGCAAAAGATTGAAGGTGGTTTAGGCGGTGAATACCTTTCCCTTAGCCGCCAGAGCGGCCCTCTTCTTCTCCGCATTCTCCTTGCGGATGTCTGCAGCAGAGCGAGCAGGCGTTTTGTCTGAGGGAATCATTCTCAAGGCAGTTTCCGCAAAAGGGAACCGTCAGTTAGATTGTCAAGCAGACAAATAAAAGCACAAGTTACAAATAATAGAGACGGTAAAATATTGCTGGATGCATGGACTACATACGTCTATCAAATTGGGTTCTCAACCCACAGGCGGATAAGAATCCCTCATCTCTCGGAAACTCATGCCTGGGTACCCAGTTTTTGGGTACACTTACAAGTTCCCCGGTTGAGAGAGTGGTGGTTGTAAGTTCAAAAAACCCCACCTCTATTATCTTATGATAGTCCTCATCCAGGACTTGAGGAAACTTGCACTTCTGCCCTAGCAGATCCGGTTTCCGATTGTATGTGCGAAGTTCGAAGTTCTCTCGCTTCAAAGGGGCAGAAACTAAGTAGAAGCGGTTTTTCTAATCTCACCACTTATACGGTTTTTCTAAGGTCATCAGGTATTTTGGGTAAGTGGTCAGGGTATACCATTCCCTCCACCTGCCTGGACTTCTACTCAGGTAGTGCATGTTGGCAAAGGCCTCCCAGCCGGGATGGAGACCCTGCATTTCGCAGGAGGCGATGTAGCCCAAGAGGTTAACCCAGGAGTTTGGGGTTAACTGCAAAGTAGTCAAGCGTTGACCAGCTGAATTAGCTGGTGGAAATCGAACAATGGCTTACAGAAAGCTCAAACAGTATAAACCGGTTGTACCCACTTGGAATGCAAAAGCTTGCTTGAAGGGTACGCAGGCGGATCTAGTGAAGTTAACCGGATGTACCCCTTGAAAAAAAGAATAACTGCTTGCAAACTACCCAGACGGTGCTCCGGCTGCGTTTATATTGAAATATGATGCAGTTTTGGAAGATCCTCAAGCGTGTACCGGTTGTGGTTAATGAAACAAAGGTAAATTAATTGCAAGATGCATAGGCGGTTATCAGAGTTTATCTTTCTAAAAACGGATGTCTCTCTCTCTAAGTTGAAGATACGTCCAAAAGAGGGGGTAAATGTCTATTTATAGAAGGGTAATTCAAGGGGCATCCTCGTAATTTCCATGGAAGACGAACGTTTAAAAACCGTTCTCCAATGGTTGCATGGCATGTGTCACAGGTGCCACGTGGCATGCCACGTCACACCCGTGAGGGCAAATGTTTTGGGAAAAAAATACCCAAGGCCACGTGGCCCAATGAGATGGTGACACGTGTCACCTTAGGAGAGGTTCACAGAGAACTAATCCCCTGCTGACACGTGGCATCTCCAATGATTGGGAAAAAGGGCAGCCTTTCTGGCCCAATTCCCGAGATAGCCCACCATTCCTAGGTTTCCATCACCTAGGATGACGATACGCATTTCGAGATCCTATAAATAGGGAGATGATCCCATCATGGGGGACATTCAGAAATATTCACAAACAGAGCAATTATTAATTGCAGATATTCTCTCGAAATCCGAGAAGACATTTTACTTTCCGCACTTTTCACTTCGTCCGTACGCGTTCTAACTTGATCGTCAGAGGCGGAACTCCAACCAACCAAAGTCTCCGTTGTTTTACAGGTACAGGGTCCGGAATCCCGTCTAGGAATTGTAACTCTCTCGAGGGAAAAACCCCGAAACAATTATTATTATTATTATAACAAAAACCTACAAAATCAATTGATTTACAAGAAATTAGTGGAGAGCCGAGATACAATCTGGGCCCCCACCCCTCTAGCTATAGCGAAACCGATCCTGTTGAAGATATGAGCAGCTGCACGAGCACCAATATCCTGAGTCCTAGCAAACGCCTGAACCCGCTTTATTATTATTATTATTATTATTATTATTATTATTATTATTATTATTATTATTATTATTATTATTATTATTATTATTAATATATTTCAAAAAACATACAACCTTCAGAAAGTTAGTGGGAAGTCGATAAACAATCTGAACCCGCACTCCTCTAGCTATAGCAAGCCTATCCTAGTGAATATATGAGCAGCAGCACGTGCATAAATGTCTTGCATTGTCGAAAACATTTGAACTCGCTTCAGCAATGCAACAGCCTCCTTCTCTAATTCCCCAAGTGAAGAAAAAGAAAAAAGGAATGAAACCATATCCTATCGCCTGAAAACGAGCTTCATACTTGACCAGCTTACGATGAGCCGCATCAGCCACAACCCGTCTAGGAATAAAGTCATATAGCCCAGAATGTGTCAAAGGAGAAGACCTTGTCAAATCAACACATACATCCCGCCCAAGGTCCCAGTAATAAAGTAACACATCTACAGGTCTGAGGGCCTCGTCATTCCCTTTAGACAACCCAATGTCAACCTCTTTCCTTGCTAAAATTCCAGAACGATAGCAAACACCAACAAGGGTATCCCGAACAACATTATTTGCCGATGTATAATACCCACGAACACGACACCGCGTGATCATCGAAAATATCCCCAAGAAAAACCCTTGAACAAGCAGAGCACGGCGTCGAGACAGAGAATAGTCGAACACCCAGCCGGTAACACAACACACATCGGTATATCTTTGCGTTCATGGTCTGACCCAATTCTGAAATAGGGAATGCCCAAGCCAAGCAGAGGTGTGATCTCGCTGCTGTGATTTCCACGATGCTGATTGCCGAGGAGATAACGAATAAGCAGATTCTACAGAAGTGGTAACCTCTGTGAAATATATATCTGTCAATTTCTTCATGAGTTTAGGGGCGGCGACCTCACTGGGATTACTCATAATGTTAGACTCCACTGTTCTATTAAACAGACTCAACGCATCTTCAAATGCTCGTCCAAGACCAATAATGCTACCCACTCTTATTAGTAGTGGGTTTATCAAAATCAGATAATGTGGTTAATAGTGTATTAAACATTTGATGTTTCAATATTTTGTTGCGTGATCCATAACTGACCTCCAAATAATGGAAACTCTAGCTGATGTTTCAATATTTTGTTGCGTGATCCATATATGACCTCCAAATAATGTCCTTCAAGGTTCATATATCAATTTTGTCATTGCTCTATAAACTGGAAAGACAGTTGATGATATCTTTGAACAAAAGTTTAAGGTCTTGATGTAGTACATGTGATTTGGTTAATAACTTTTATTCATTTTTCTTTGGGTATGTAATTCATTAGGGTTGTTGAACTTAGTGTTGGGGTTGCATTTTTTATTGTTTGCATTTATCTGGCAAGAGTACATGTTGCTAGTTTGAGCAATGAGCATTTGTAGCCTAAATTTTTTTTAGTTTGTTTAGTGAGGTTGTGTTGTTGGTTTAGTTTGTTTAGTTCAATTAGTCTTCTGTTTTGTTTGTTGTTGGTTTCAATTGATCTGCTTTGCCTGCTGAAGTATTATTGATTTGTTTCTGCTTTGAATGCGCTAAAATTTGCTGTTGTGGCTGAATTGAAAGAGTAATAGCTTGGTTGTTGTCTAGTTGATGGGTAGTATATATGAATGTGGACTAGTGTTCATCCATAATAATGCAGCCTTTTTCTTTATAGTCATTACCTCTGGTTTGAACTGTTTTCAGCTTCTTGTTCAAATCGTTAAGTTGTCACAAAAGAAGGAATGGAGGGTGATAATGGAGGATGGAAGGAATGGAGGGCGACAATGCTGTTGTTTTGCTACTATGCAATTCTTTGCTGTTGCTTCTGTGATGCTGCTGCTTTTGTGTTGTTGTGCTGCTGCTTCTGTGCTGTTGTGCAGCTGCATATGTTGCTCTTTGTGTGTAGGTGGATTTGGTGAAGTCTAAGGGTAATTTAGATGAAACTTTCCCATATACAGAATTTTATTTTATTTTATTTCATTTGTGTGTAACCTTGTATTTTATTTTATTTTATTTTATTTTTTTTGGATGAAAATTGTAATATTACCGCCTTTTTTAATGAAATTATGTAACTTTATATATATGTTAGTGTTTATATATCAATTTAAGTGAAAAAATGCAAAAAAAAAAAAAAAATATTTTTGTATTTTATTGGGCATTAAGGGCACCGGTTTTGAACTGAACCGGTGCTAATAACTGTTATGACCACCGGTTTTAAACCAGTGCAAATACCTTCACTTTTTGACATCCTTCAAATCTAAACCGGTGCGAAAAGCCGATTTTGAACCGGTGCACATTTCTCTTTTCTACTAGTGAGTAGTAGTCCAGTAGATATAAGAGTAGAAAAATGACTATTAAATATATTGTTATAATAATTGATAAGTAATTTTATTGAGACCGTGAGGGTTCAATTTATTAGGGTCTCTTTTTTTACTACTAATTTTCTTGGAATAAGTCTACCACTTCTAGGAGTAGCTTTCTTAGTGCTTAAGTTAGTAACTAAGGTCATGGGATTTTTGTTTCAAAAAAAAGGTCATGGGATCTGGAAAGATTGCAACTTACTTCATACCAGTAAACGTAGTATCTTTAATGGGTTGTTATTAATTTACTGGTAAAACGATTTCACGGTTCGGTTTTGGGTCAGGTTGAAACAATTTTGATTTAAAACGGGTCAGTTTGAAACATGTTTAGTTGGAAGAAGCGCGAGTTCAGTTCAGTCAGAATATTATCGATTCAGACAATTGTGATTAAGTATGAAAAATTTATCGTTATATATTTACATAAGATTATTAAGAAATATTACAAAGTAATTTAAATTATATAGTGAAAGAAAACATTTATGATCAACAAGATATCATCTTAACTTATTACCCATTATTATCCAAACTTTAAATGATACTCTGTATTTACTAATCATAATGGTTCATTATAAATAATTAGTGATTTTGAAAATTGTTCGGTTTGTAAATGGTCCAATTTGCAGTTCGTAAACAATTTGGTTTGTAAAAAGGCTTAGTTTCTAATATAAGTTGTTCAGTTTATAAACAATTCGGTTTAAACGGGTTGCGATTTTATACAATTTCGGTTTAAACAGATTTTTATCATATTCAAACGGGTTCAGGTTAGAAACGGTTCTATTTGGGTTCGGTTTAACTGGGTTGCAATTTGATACGGTTTTAGTTTAAACAGTTTTTTTTACCCTGTTCAAATAGTTTCAGGTTAGAAATAGTTTAAGTGATCAACAACGGTTCAGTTCAAATTAGATTTTATTTCAGTTCGGTTTGTTATTATCGGGTGCGAGTCTTATATGGGTAAAAATTGATCAGTTCAGTTTGAGTTTACTAAAAATGATTCGGGTCGATTTTCGATTTCAAAATAATCGGTTTTTAATTGGTTAAATGATTTCGGATTGAAATTTGATAGTGCTAGTAAATTAACACTCTATGCACTTCGTTTTGCCACTCAATCTTCTTGATTTTTTGGATAGATTTGGATTGATAAACTGAAGTTGTCGGCCAACTTGGGTGATGTTGTGGTTGTTTGCTTTAGAGGGAATGATTTAAGAAGATAGAGAGTATAGACGAACCCTTAAAAATACAAGTAATCCTTAATTTATAAAGAGATAATCATTAAAGTATATACTAAGTAGTAAATAATAAGTAACCCCTCTAATACTAACAAGTAATCTTTAAACCCATATACAAAGAATGGGTAGCAATATATCAGTAACCCCTGATTTAAAACTAGATAACTTTTAAATGCTAAATAAGTAACCATGTTGGTCTCATAGAGCATTGTAACGTTTAAATTGAGTTAAGTTTCGTTGACGTATTTTATCTCCTTTTTTTTTAAAACGAATTTAGCTTTAGCTCTCAAAAATTATAGATCCATATCCTATAAAAAGGATCTGGATCCACCGAATCTATATTGGATTCAAGATCCATTGTCACATCTAAATCTCTAATCCTAAACCTAAGCAATCGCATAAGCAACAACATCAAATTTTCTCTCAAATTCTATACCATCAATATTGTGAACCCTAATTTAGCCAAGTTTTAATTTTTTGAATATTTTATAGTACCCTAATTTAGCCAAGTTTTAATTATCCAAAATTTGTCTTTGGTTAAATTAAAATCGATTTTTTCGGGTTTATTTACTTTAAATTAGCGAGTATATGCACAGTTGTATTATGTGCCTCCACTACTCCATACATATTGGTGTTAATGTATGTCACATACGGTTACGTCATTCTGTGTAAGGATTCATTTATAAGTTGATTTGAAAAAGAAAACAAACAAACTTTTTTTTTTTTGGTGAGTACAAAAAACTGAAAGGAATGGTGTCCTTCCAACAAGTGTATTATTCCGATAGAGGGTTCAGAATTATTAGAAAGCTAATTCTTCATTGAGGTCAAGTGATCGAAATGCCTAGGTGGAGGCCGCTTCCGATCAGTAATATTAAGGAAAAATTAATATTACGGCTTAATCTTGATTGAACCCTTCGGGTTGCACCTAATCGAACAACCGATCCGAGACGACGAATCAATCTGAAGGGTTAGATGAGTCATTAGAATATTACGAACAAAGACGTCGGATATCGATCTTAGAGCGTCGAAACCGAACGTCGCAAGTCGAGTCGTATTTAGAATTCGACGAGACGTAGAATCAAACAAGCGACAAGTACGAGGCAATTCATAGCCTCGCATTGGCTTAGCCATGCGAGTGCTGGCTAGGCGAGGGCACCAACCGTATGCATGCTAGCATGGTGGGCATCGCACCCAACCACTTGCATAGCCGCAGCTAGGTTGTGCTTAGCATGCAAGCATCACAAGCATAGTGCTATGCGTATGCGTGCACGCTTGCTAGCATGCTAGGCCAAGCACCCAGCCCCTCGCTAGCACGCAGCATCGCAAGGCTAGGCCTCGCTAGCACGTAGCATCGCAAGGCTGGGCCTCGCTAGCACGAAGCATCGCTACAAGCTAGCAGTGCGCTATGCATGCGAGTGTTGTGATATGTGTGCTTGCGAGCTGAGCAGCGCCTAGCACAAGCAGCAGTTGCTAGGCAGCGCCCAGCATACACTGTGTAGCAGTAGCAGCCCGCATGGCATGCATGGCTTGTTGGTTGTGCACATACGTGTGCTGGCTGGCCTGCTAACACAGCCAAGGCGCCAGGCGCCAGCTAGGCTACCTTGGTAGCCAGCTGTGCCTAGGCCAGCTCACGATCAAGGAGGGGACCGGTTCTTGGTGGCTTATGCTTGGGGAGCAAGGTGCTTTGGTCCCCCCCCCCATTGGTGGTCCTCACCAACCTTGTCCCTCCATGTGACACTTGGAGCTTGTTGATTGATTTGCATTGTGATTGAAGAAAAATACAATTCTCCCACATTGATGGGAAAAGGGAGAATCAAGTCTCCTTTCCCTATAAATACCTAAGTTTTGGGTTTAGGAAAAACCACTTGAGTTGAACTCAATAAGGCATCTCCTAAAGTGAGAAAACCTTTAAGTTCGTAATACTCTATTTTTTATTTGGTCAAATCCCGTCTAACCTTCGGGATAAAGATTGCTCGGGTCGAATCAAGGGTTTGAGTCGTTGGGCCGTCGCACTTGCGAGGCTCAAGCTTTCAAGTAAGAGCTCAGGATCGAGCGAAGGACGCTACGAGGGTAAGAATGTCTTTTCTCTTTCTCTCTCTTTTGTTGTTTAATTATGTGATTATATGCTTAGTTGCTTTAATTAGTGGGCGGGTCTTGGGCGGGTTTCTCTTCCGCGTAGAGTCGAACTCTACGAAACCTAACAAAAACAGCTACGAGTACTACATTAATATGAATGCAGAGAACCAAAGCAATGTTTTCAAAGTCCAAACAATTCACTTCAATGTATATATGAGGCTTTCATAATAAAAATGTAGCATGGTACTCTACTGCAATAAATTTTTGTTGTTAAAGGGAAAAATGTAATAAATTTAGCTCCTAAAAAGAAAGAGCATGGTTTGGCAATAACCCGTGGGTTGAAAAAATCTTTTTTCTGAACAATATCTCTGGATTTAACTGTGAAAGTAATTGCATTATTTGCATATATATTTCGATTGATACACATACACTCTCTATATATATACACAAACCTTTATAACAACTAATTATCATGTCAAAACAGTCATTAAGGTTAACACTATACACTATATAAACACAAACTTCATACCAAATAATTATTATTTTCTAAAAAAAATAAAAAATTATTAAGTCATCGGTAATTACTACGAGTAATTAGCTTATTTCTTGTAGTGACACTAAACACTACTCTGTAGTTACTAAAAAATAATGCTAGGTCCATTAATTTTATGTCATTATAATAATAATAATAATAATAATAATAATAATAATAATAATAATAATAATAATAATAATAATAATAATAATAATAATAATAATAATAATAATAATAATAATAATATTAATAATAATAATAATAACAATAATAATAATAATAATGATGATGATAATAATAATAATAATAATAATAATAGTAATAATAATAATAATAATAATGCTAATAATAATAATAATAATAAAATATTCAAATTCTCTCAAAACGGACGATTATAGGCGATTAGGGTAAGGGCTCACGTCTTGCAGGTAAGTCCATTTTTCGGTGGGTTTTCCGGCGTTAGATAGTCCGGCGGAATCTCGGTGGCGTCGCAGGGTTCAGGCAAACTTCAAGGGTGGTTTCAGGCGGCTTCTAGTGCAATTTCAGGCGAATTTCAGGCACCTTTTCGAGCGCGGTTTTGGGTGCAATTACAGGAGTATTTCAGGCTGTTCTCAGGCGTGAATCTGGTGTGTTTCCTAGCAAATTCCAGGCTGTTCTCCGGCGCGAATCCGGTTTGTTTTCAGGCGACGTTTCAGGTGTGTTTCAGGCGTGTTTTCTGGTCATTTTTGGGCTGTTTGGCAGCAGATTTTTTATCAGTTACGGGAAGGTTTTTTATCAGTTTGGCAGTTTATTTTCGGGTGCATTATTTCGGCAGCCTTTCTTCTTTTCCGGCAGCAATTCCGTTAGCTTGTTCGTGTGGTTTTGGTGCACGGGGGATTTATTAATAGTTCGGCTTCCACGTCAATTATTCGGCAGTTTCCACGTAAATTATCTGGCAGGTTCCACAGCGACTTCACCGGTGGCGGTATCGTGTGTAAATTTTTGCTCGCTGATTTTGGTTGTTTTTGCTTGTTGTTTTGGTTGTTTCGTTGGTGTTTGGTGTTGTAGTTGTTGGTTGTTGTGTGTTGCTATGTCGGGTGCCACTGTGAAGTTTCATTATCCCTTTGTGGGTCTTAGTGGTTGTCAAGATGGAAGTGACAATGGCCTTACTAGAAGTTCTCTTATCAAGCATCTTTGTGATCGTCATTGTTCTATTGGTGCTTGGGATATCACATGGCATTCTCTTACTTCTAATTTAGTTGTTTATACTGAGGCTGAAGTTACTTTTTCGCGTATGGGGATTTGGTTATGTGGAGTTTGCTACAAAATGCATACGCATCGTACTAAGTGTCGTCATAGTACGGGTGAGATTGTGTCACCCCCGGATGAAGGAGAAGGTATTGTTCGTTTTGTGCTTCATGGTTTCTCTAAGCCGCAAGCTCCCTCTTCTCCAGCCCAGCTTGGGCACATGGGTGGCTTGGTGCAAGATCAACATTGTGGTTTTGATGTGGCTCTTCTTGATTGTTTGTTCTCTAAGGGGTTTCGCACTGTGAATTTTATCCCTCCCAAGTGTCGTTTGGGGTTTTCTCGGGTTCTGAAAGGTGCTCTTGATAAGGTGATCTCTAAGCCTAATGACATTTCTAGTTGGGTCTCTTTGTTGATGTTACTTCTTTGCACCCTTAAAACCTTTCGTCCGTGGAGCACCTCTGAGTCTAGGTCTTCGGCAAAACGTCGGCGTCAAGAAGAGAGTATTTCCCGTGCTCTTTGTTCTTGGAGTGCACCAGGTGGTAATTTGCAGCTTGTAAGGGATACATTGGTAGAGGATTCTCCTACTATGAGGACCTTGATTTGGAGGAGCGTAATATCAAGCAGTGTCGTAGGAAGATTTGTGATGGCCATTACACCGTTGTAGTCCGGGTTCTTTCTTCTTGAGGCGTTTCTCCTTATAATGACGCCATTCTAGCGAATTTACAGTCTAAACACCCTACACTAATAGAAAAAAAGAAATAGGCAACCCCCCTATGGCAACGGTTCATGAAAATCGTTGCCAACTTAAGTGAGCGCCATTTTAAATTTCAGAGTTGG
This sequence comes from Chenopodium berlandieri, assembly GCA_034703905.1. Classification (NCBI taxonomy): domain Eukaryota; kingdom Viridiplantae; phylum Streptophyta; class Magnoliopsida; order Caryophyllales; family Amaranthaceae; genus Chenopodium; species Chenopodium berlandieri. The sequence continues at coordinate 61,853,560 of CM068285.1, read as the reverse complement.
CAACGGTTAACCGTTGCCAACTGTTTAATTTAAAAAAAAAAAAAAAAAATTGGTTACAGTTGGCTACGGTTAACCGTTGCCAATTAATTAAATTTTTTTAAAAAATAAAATAAAATAAAAGGGGTAGATTTGGCAACGGTTAACCGTTGACAACTTAAAAAAAATTAAAAAAAAAATATTAAAATGTTCACATTTGGCAACGGTTAACCGTTGCCAATTTAAAAAAAAAACCCGTGTTTTTGTAAACCTGTATACTCCCTCGTTCAAGCAAACGTTCTTCTTCAATACTTAAAAAAAAAAAAAAAAAAAAATAGGCGCGTTTTCCATTCCCTCCTCCCTTCTTCATCTTCTTCTCCCCTCTTTGTTCCTCCATTGAAGTGTTGCGAGCTCGAGCATTCTCATTGAACGTTCATATTTGCTGCTTCTTCATTCATTGAACTCTCTGTTTTTGCTTTCACCTCCAAAAACGCGCGCCTTCCCTCAGCTCTCCCCAAACCATTCCTCCATTGAAGCTTCCATTGAAGGGTCCATTGAAGCTTTTGCCTCCTCACGCACGCAGAGGGTCTGGGTTTGTTCTTCTCCTCACGCACTCAGCTCTTCTCTTCTGCCTCCCTCCATATATGCTTGCATTATTGAAGTATGTAGCAGCTTCGACCTAGCTAGGTAAGTCGTAATAGCGCTCCTCCATTGTTATGGTTTTTGAGGAATTGGTCTTTAGTTAATATTGACAAGTTTCTTGTAATTGCTAGGGTTTGTCAATAATTGCTACTTAACTCCTCCATTTACACGCGCAAGGCTCAGCTCCCCCTTCATTGAACGCACAAGGCTCCCCCTCCACAAATGTAAGGCCTTTTTTAGTTGTTATTGTTGCTGTTTATAAGCTGAGAATTGTATTTAGTACAAGCTACATTTACCTATATTTCTAAATTGTTAAGAGAACTTTATTTATCATCACTAATAAAGTTGAGAATTTTATTTTTTTTTATAGGATAATTTAGTACTTTTTATTTAAGAGAACAAAGTTGAGAGGAAGCTAATAATAGTAGTTCATTTATATTAGTAGCTCATAAAATTCTACTTATTAAAAAGCGTATCAAATGAGATAAGTAAGCATGAGTAAAGCATATAAGAGTAAAGCATTTATAGGTTTAGGGATTAGGGTTTAGGGTTTAGGGTTTATGGTTTAGGGTTTAGGGTTAAGGGTTTAGGGTTTAGGGTTTAGGGTTTGGGGTTAAGGGTTTAGGGTTTAGGGTTTAGGGTTTGAATATACTTTTTTTTATGAGTTGCTTCTCACTATATATATGCGTGTTTCAGGCTAAGAAATGGGTGTCAAGGGCTTCTAGGGTAAGATCATCAGTTTGGAGAGTGGGCGGAAAACATCCTGGTATCTTACTTTGACTGTCCTTGTTCTTGCTCACTAATATCATTCTTATCTTTTCCCTTAATCTGGTTTCTATTTGTGTTCTATATAGGTTACAGTGAAAAAGATTATCAGGAATTTTTGGGCGAAGCATAGACCTTGGCATTGACCTTCTATTTGAGAGTGTTGAGCCTTTATAGGTACTCAGATATATATAACTTTATGTGCTTTAAATAAGTTCTTGGTTGCACATTTTTGTGGAGATGGTGTGTGATATAACTTTAGTGCATCTTCTATCATGATGTGTGATTAATCCATTGTTTTTTAATTGATTGCATGTATCATCATATGCCTAGATACCCGTTCAAGGCTTTCTTATTAGGAGAAAGTCTTGAATAGTCCCCGGTTGGGACTGTTCTTGAACGTTTACTCTCACTTAGGCGGTGAATGTATGTCCTTTTTTTCGATTTTAAGGAACATCTTGGCTTAGCATTTCCTCGATCACCATGTTCTCTGGGTACATATGTGGGTAAGTAATTACCTACGTCGTGTACTTGGAGAACTGGGGGGAAATGCTGCCGGATTTTCCTTAAAATTGGAAATCTGACATACATTCACTAGTGAGAGTAAACGTTCAAGGATGGGTTAGGTTGGAGTGATAAGGACCCTTTGGAAGCATATATGCATTTTTGTATCTATATGAAAGTTATATGCATGGTGTGTGTTTGAATTTGTTTTATATATATAATAGATGTAGCAATTACACATTATTCATAATATGTTTCCATGTTTAGAGACAATTTACTTAATGGAAAAGGATCGTGGATAGATGTATGGTAGACGTGATACATTGGAATTCTTTAGTGGGGTTCAAGAGTTTTGCGAGACGGCTTCATCTTATCAGCGCAGAATGGGTTTCGAGAACCTCTATTGTCCTTGTGTAGATTGTAATAATGTGAAGGTGGTCAATAGTGTTGATATTATTAGAGATCATGTAGTTTGTCGTGGGTTTAGGGTTAAATATCATGTGTGGATTTGGCGTGGTGAAGAAGGAGAGTACAGTGGGGATGTTATTGGGTATGATGTGCATGATGATAGAAGCAATGATATCCGTGTGGACGAGGAATACAAGAATGATGAACATATTGTTGATGATGGTGCTGAGGAGGGATTTGAGGATGATCATGAGGATGAGGTTGAGGATGAAGGTGTGGATGAGATGATGCATGGTTTTGAAGGTGACGTGTTTGAGTCATTATCGGAGGCTTCTAAAAAGCCTTTGTATCCTGGGTGCAAAAAAACTCCAAACTATCAGCCGTGCTAACTCTTTTTAACATTAAGTCGAAGCATGGGTGGACGGACAGTAGTTTTACTTCCTTGTTGAGCGTGTTAATTAAGATGTTGCCCGATGGGAATGAAATTCCTAAGTCTTACTATTACGCTAAGAAGCTCATGTGTCCATTTGGTTTGGAGTATAAGAAGATACATGCATGTCCTAATGATTGTATTCTTTACCGAAATGAATATGAACAATTGGAGGATTGTCCACGATGTAAGAAGTCGCGCTACAAGCGCAAGAGTTGCAATGCTGGTACAAAGGGACCTCCTGCTAAGGTGTTGTGGTATCTTCCCATAATTCCAAGGTTTAAGCGTTTTTTCTCTTTACCAAAAGACGCTAAAAACTTGAGGTGGCATGTAGAGGGAAGAAAGAAAAACAAAATGCTGAAGCACCCAGCCGACTCCCCGCAATGGAAGAACCTTGATATGAAGTTTGGGGAATTTGGTGATGAAGTCAGAAATTTAAGGCTTGGTTTATGCACGGACGGGATGAATCCATGTAGCACTCTTAGTACCCAGCACAACACATGGCCGGTACTTTTAGTGATCTACAATTTGCCTCCTTGGTTGTGCATGAAACTAAAATATGTAATGCTTTCACTCTTGATATCGGGGCCAAGGAAACCTGGAAACGACATAAATGTGTATCTTGCGCCACTGGTTGATGATTTTAGAAAGATGTGGGACGAAGGGGTTTCCGTGTTTGATGTTCATAAGAATGAGATGTTCACATTGCGTGCAGCTCTTATGTGGACCGTTAATGATTTTCCTGCATATGGCAACTTGTCTGGGTATAAGAATAAAGGGAAAAAGGCATGTCCCATTTGTATTGATGATACGCCAAGCAGACGCCTTGATCATTCTTTCAAAGAGGTGTATTTAAGGACAAGAAGGTTGCTCAGGCGCGATCACCCGTACCGTCGGCAAAAAAAGGCTTTCGATGGGACGGTGGAAGAGGGGACAGCTCCTAGGCCACTGACTGGTGAGGAGGTTTACGCTCGGGTTAAGGGTGTACGAACAGTATTTGGGAAATCTGAAAAAGCGGCGGAATCAGTTGCTCTTTTTAAAAAAGAATCAATCTTTTGGTTGCTCCCGTACTGGAAAGAACATGACGTTAGGCACTGCCTTGATGTAATGCATATAGAGAAGAATGTGTGTGACGCTCTTGTGGGAACGCTGATGAATATTCAAAACAAGACAAAGGACGGAAAAGGTGCACGTTTAGATTTGGAAAAGATGGGGGTGCGTCCAGAATTGTGGGTTCAGCAAAGGGTTAGTAAGGGAAAGGAACGGGAAAAGGAAAAAGAAATGGATTCGAAAAAAGGAAAGGGGAAGAGCAAGGGAAAGGGAAAGGCCGCGGATGCGTTGAAGAAGAAAAATGAGGGAAAAGCCAAGGAGGGGAAGGCCTATTTACCTCCTGCTTGCTACACATTGTCAAGGGTAGAAAAACGGATATTTTATGCATGTCTGTATGGCATTAAGGTTCCATCAGGGTACGCATCTAACATGAAAAGATTTGTATCCTTAAATTGAGAATTAAAGCTGACAAGTATGAAATCCCATGATTGTCATGTTCTGATGCAAGTTTTTCTACCAATTGCAATACGTGGTATTTTGCCAAAGCACATGAGGGAAGCTGTTACAAGCCTCTGTTCGTTTTTCAATACAATATGTAGCAAAGTGCTTGATCCTTGTACACTTGATGCTTTACAGGCGGATGTGGTTGTGACTTTGTGCAAATTTGAGATGTACTTCCCGCCCTCGTTTTTCGACATAATGGTGCATTTGATTCTTCATTTGGTGCGTGAGATTAAGTTGTGCGGTCCAGTGTTCATGAGGTGGTGCTATCCTTTTTAAAGACACATGGGTACATTGCAAGATAAAGTTAGGAATCGGGCTCACCCGGAAGGAAGTATGATTCAAGGGACCGTGGCCGAGGAGATTGGTAATTTTGTGGTCGACTATATAGCCGTTGCTGAACCTATTGGTATTCCTACTTCTCGACATGAAGGTAGACTTGATGGTCATGGCACAATCGGGTCGAAACGAATGTCACCTGATCGAGAGAAGATCTTACAAGCACACCTATATGTGTTGCACCATGTTGCAGATGTTCACCCATATTTAGACGAGCACATGGCTAGTTTGTGTGATGAGTTTCCGTCGAAAGGTGAAAGGGCACTGATGCAGTTGCACAATAAGAAGTTTGTGAGTTGGTTTCGTGATCGAGTGATGGGTGGAATGGATGAGAGTGTCACAGCTACAGTAAGGTGGCATTCTTATGGTCCTAAGAATGATGTTCGCTCATTTGAGGGATATGACATAAATGGGTACACATTTTGGACTGAGCGTCAAGATTTGAAATCATCCTCGACCCAAAACAGTGGTGTAACGGTTGTGGCATCGTCAAGGGAGTTTGCAAGTGCTAAGGATAAATCACCCGTTGATGCAGAGTTGTCATACTACGGTCGAATTCAAGAAATATGGGAGCTTGATTATTGTGACTTCACGATTTCTCTTTTCCGGTGTAAGTGGGTTGATAATATCAGGCGTAACGTCAAATTTGATGACTTTACTCTTGTAGATCTTGGCAACCTGAATGATAGTGCGGAACCATTCATCCTTGCATCTCAAGCTAAGCAGGTATTTTACGTATCTGACCCTGCCGACTCAAAATGGTCTATTGTGCTAGCCGACAAAAGAAGAATCCTTGGCGTTGGAGATGTCGAGGATGAGGAAGAATATGATGCCTTTGATGACTCGGCACCTTTCACTGTTCCTAGACCTGCTGTGCCAAATGAGATAGACGACCAAGTCAATTACATAAGATCAGACCACGATGAAGGAATATTAGATTGAGGTACTATATATTTTCTGTTAGTTAGAATTGTAGGCGTAGAAAGAATTATAAAATCACATTTTAGGTGAAAATGAATGAAATTGTTGAATTACTTGCCCATTTTTCTTATATTTTTTTAAATGAATAAAGTAACTTGCTTCCCCATTTTCTATGTTTATTTGTATTATAATTCAGCAATTCATATATGATTATAAGTTTACCTTACAATTCAGCATCTAATAACGTGTTATGTTTGTAATGACAGGTTTTAACATCTAATGGCGGACGATCAATACCGTGTTCGAGTTGAGGATGTTGAATCTGATGATGATAATTCATCTAATGATGGGGACCAACTGTATGATGTGAACAAGGAACCTGATTTGGGTGAGCCAGAAGATCAGGCGCAAGATGTATTGGAGAGAATGATAGATGAGTTTGAAATTACAGCTGATCAAGCGCCTCCAATCGATAATGCCATTATGGAGCCGTTTCGTGAGGATCAAAGTGGAGGGGGGGTGCAGGCACCAGCGAAGAAAAAGCTGAGGGGTCCGACGACAGCTTTCAAGAAACCTGTCGGTCCTATGGTCTTGGAGTATAACAGGGTAGGCCAACCCTCAGGTAAACGGCGTCGTCAGTATGTTGTTCAAGTTAGGATTTGTGCGCGCAAAATCCCCATTACGCTTCGTATGAGCGACGTACCTACAGGCTTGACTGACACGTTTTGGAATGATACTAGGGTAAGTTTTTTATATTCCACATTATTTATAAACAATTTCAATTTATTGTTATGTTATGGGCAAACTAATAATGTTTGTTATTTGTGCTTGCAAAGTCTATTTAACATTCTAAATGAGTATGCCAAGCGAAGGGTGTTTGAATCCTTACTTGCGGCAAGATTCAGAAGCTTCAAGTGTAACTTAGATCGTCGGTTTATCACAAAGAAACTTGTGAGGAAACCAAAGAACAAGAAAGGAGGTGGCAGTGATGATGATGTCATCGATGAAGAGAAACTCCCATGGAAAATATGGCCTAGCATATCGAAGGATGATTGGGAAGCTTTCGTTCTTCAAAAATGTAAAAAAGAAGAAATTGTAAGTTTAAAGAAATCTGATGAGAATTGTGTTGTAATTTATCGTCTGTTTTATTAGTAATGAAACTAACATATATATCTTTTTATGAAGGAAATGAGGGAGCGGAATTCCAAGAATGCATTGCAAAAGCAATACCACCATCATATGGGAGCAATGACGTATGATGAATGGAGGGATACGTGGGTGAGTGAAGGAGTATACTCCACTGCGCTTCTAGGGTCCTCCACAGCGCCATCTGACTCCACGACCAGTACTTTGGTGAGTCGTGCTGGGGATTTCTTTTGTTCTATGCATTCGCGGGACAAGAAAACCGGAAAATGGTCCATCAAGGCTCCGGAAACCAAAGAAATGACAGATAAGCTAGTAAGCAACTATGAACTAGTGAACTACATTATTCATTTGCATATATATCACTTTATATAAACACTTACTTCATGTTGCCATTTTGTTTTTGCTACAGCTTGAGTACACTGGAGAACTTGTTGAAGGCAAGCTTGTCCCGACGGTAGAGAAGGACCCCTTCACCTTGGCTATGGGAAAGCACTACCATCCGGGACGGGTATTAGGTGTTGGGGGGAGCTTGCTAGGATGGGAGAAGGTAATGGGTCCCGAATATACAAAATCTGGAAGATCCCGAGCAAGTGTGAACTCGCCACAGAACTTCGATGCCACGGTGGCATCGATTAAAGAACAAGTGCGCAATGAGATGCGCGAAGAGTTCAATGCTTGGGCGAAGCAAATGAATTTGCCGACCATGCCCTTTTATTCGACTACACTGGTCGACTCAAGTAGCCACCCACGAAGAGAAGGAGAACAAGAGATAAATGCACGCGAGGAGGTACATGATTAGAATTCAACTCTATAAGTTTTGATATGTTGAGTTACGTGGGTACGATTCTAATTAATGTTTCACTATCAATACACTATTGCAGATTGGTACTCCTTCACATGCGTACTCAAGGGGGCTTGATACTCCGACACCTCATGACTTTCCTATTCTACAGGTGATTTTTTACTTACTTGTTTGGATAATGATATTGGTTTTTGGATTGTGTTGTGAAATGGTTAAGTTAGCTGTGAAATGGTGAAGTTCGCTGTGTTGTGTTGTTGGTGTTGCTTTGTTGATGTGATGTGTTGTTGTTGTTTGCTCCTCCTTCTCCTTCTCCTCATTCTCCTCCTCCTTCTCCTTCTCCTTCTCCTCCTCCTCCTTCTCCTTCTCCTTCTCCTTCTCCTCCTCCTCCTTCTCCTTCTCCTCCTCCTCCTTCTTCTCCTTCTCCTTCTCCTTCTCCTTCTCTTTTTCCTTCTCCTCTTCCTCCTCCTCCTCCTTCTCCTTCTCCTTCTCCTTCTCCTCCTCCTTCTCCTCCTCCTTCTTCTCCTTCTCCTCCTCCTCCTCCTCATGTCATGAAAGGAGGGTGAGAGAAAGACAAAAAGAGGGTGCAGCAGCTATGCAGCACTGCAGCAACTGTGTAGCCTTGCAGCTGCTGGCCTTCCCGCCCAGTTTTTTTTTTTTTTTTTTTTGCACACGTTTTGGGTTTTTTTTTTCTTTTTTTTTTTTGGTTTTAATTTTATTTTTGATTTTCTTCTATTGATGTGTTACCTTACTTGTTTTTGTGTTTCACTTGTTTTTTGGTTCTACTATAATTGGTTCTTACAAGTATTTTCCTAATTGGTGTAGGAAGAAACCCGTTGTGAACTTCTTCACCCGGGCGAATCATATGATGGACCTTTGAATGTTGTTGCCTATGGTAGTGCACAACCGGCCGAACAAGGTACGGTCCATTTGCGACCTCTTCTGCCTGAGCATTATTCTGTCGGGATCCATTCTGTGGTTCCTGGGTTCGAGGACATCTTAATATCTGTGCCCGTGGAGGAGGATGAGTTCACTACACTCTGGGCAGCAAAAGGTAGTTTTGTGCAATGGCCATCTGCTCGGATACGGTTGATGAACCAGGTAATTAAGATTTAAAGTTCACGCTTTACTCTATACCCGATTTTCATCCCAAGTTTTGGATGAAATTGTTTTCTAACCATATGTGTGATTTGTCTTATTAGCCATCGAGGAAAAGCTAAACTCCAAAGAAGAGGGTGGAGGGGCCAAAGAAGAGGAGTGAACATGGCTCGGTGAGTGGAAAAGCGTCGATGAAGAGCCCTTCACGAGGTTCAGCTACGCAAGCTACTCCAATAGTTGAAGACATGGTGCTTCAATCGCTATCTCAGGAGTTAACTTATTTGCACAACCGTGTTTGCGTGTTGCCTAATGACAGCCCCATCCAAATTCCAATTCCTAAGGAAATGTTCCACTACGATGATGATGCAACGGCATGGCTATTCAAAGAAGATGTGAAGGAATTTCTAAGTGGTGAAATGCTTAACATTTCCCTCATTTTGATTTGCATGAGGTAATTCAACTGGTACTCAATTTATGTTATTCAGTTTAGTGGTGTTTGTCGTTTGGTTTTCGATTAACATTTTGTTATCATGCATGCAGAGCACTCCAGGAGCAAATATGGGAGCTTGAATCTCCTTGTCAAGTTAGGTGGTTATGCCCTGAGCAGATGTCCACTGCTAGAATCTTAGGCAACTCCGCTGACGTGTTGTACTATGCTGAACGGGGTATCAGGCAATCAATGAGTGCGGGAGACAAGTTCATATTCGTCCCATATTATGAGAAGTACGTCTGATTATGCTTGTCAAGTTCATTTGTTTTCCCAGTTTATTTGTTGTAATAGGCTAACTATTGATTTGTTTGTCTCGTGTGTAGTTATCATTGGACTCTACTTGTGATTTGTGTTTCCAGTAACACAATCTTCTACTTTGATTCTGTTCGGTTACCTCAAGTAAGAAAGCGCCTCGTGAGGTCCATACTGCAAAAGTAAGTATCTAGTTTGTTTCAATTCTTGTTATTGATTTCATATCTTAACTCATATGTATTAATTATACTAGTCAAATTTGAACTTATTACTTTGATTTTTTGTAGTACCATGAAGAAGATAAATCCTCGATCTCCTCGAGGTCCTACATGGAAAGCACCCAAGGTAATTCACCCACACTACTAGAAATAGGCTTATTTCCGAGGGAAAGCTTCCGACGGACTTTAATTCCCTCGAAAAATTCAAAAATTCCGAGGGAAATTGACTTTGTAGGAATAATTCGTTAGAACAGTTCCCTTCCGACGGAATATTCCGTCGGAAGTGTTGCGACGGATTGGGTTTCCCTCGGAATATTGATGTTTCGACGGAATATTCCCTCGGAGCAGCTTCCGACGGAATTATTTCCCTCGGAAATCACAGGTTCCGACGTAAAATTCCGTCGGAACCAGTGATTTCTGAGGGAAATAATTCCGTCGGAAGCTGCAATTAATTAAAAAAAAACGTAACCTTCTGCAGTCTGCACAAAAGCGAAAACCAAAAAAAACGAAAGAAGAGAGAGAAGGCGACAAGAAGAGGAAGAAGAAGAGGGTGAAAGAGGAAGAGGGAGAAGGAGGAAGAGGGAGAAAGAGGAAGAGGGAGAAAGGGGAAGAGAGAGGAAGCGGAAAAGGGAGAAAAGGGAAGAGAGAGGAAGCGGAAGAGAGATAAAGGAAGAAGGAGAACGAGGAAGAGAGAGAAAGGCCTCCACCCAGCCGCCGCCACAGGGCCCCCTCCGCTGCCGCTCCGCCGCCGCACAGGGCCCCCTCCGCTACCGCCCCGCCGCCGGTAAGGGTTTGTTCATATTGTTTTTAATTTATTTTTTTTCCTTCAAACCCTAACCACCACCTTTGAACTAGGGTGTACGGGAGTGTTCACTTAGTGGTGAAGTTGCCGGTGAGTCAACCACGACCAGCCACCGCCGCCGCCGCCGCCACCAGCAGGTTGTTTGCTTTTTTCTTTGCTTTTCTGTTTTTTTTTTTTTAGTTAATTATTCAAGCTTAAATCATAAATGTAGTTCATGCTTTTGTTTGGTGTTAATTATTTTTGTTAAATTTGAATATTTGTAGGTTTTGTGTGTTGAATTGTTTTTTTGGCAATTACAAACTCAGATCTACAGGTTAGACATTATTTTAAAGCTAAATTTATAAATTTAGTACATACTTGGCATGTTAAATCCTAATGGTGTGTAGATATGTGGTAGGTTATTATTGTTTTTAGTTATTGTATTTACAATTTGTTATATTTATATTTCAATTTGTTGAAATTTTTGAAATAAATGTGTTTGTGTTATAATATGTTAGATTAGTGTAGTTAATTTAAGTATAGTTTTTAATTACTTTATTATAACCCGTTACTTTAGTTTGGTATAGTTTAGGGTAATATGTTAGTTTAGTGTAGTTGTATTATAATAGGTTAGTTTAGTTTGGTTTAGTTAAATATAATAATGTATGTTGGTTTAGTTTAGTTTAGCTAAATATGATGTATGTTAGCTTACTTTATTTTAATATAATGTTGTTTAGTTTTGTTTAATTTATTATAATGTAGGTTGGATTAATTTGGTTTAGTTTAATATGATGTATGTCACATTACTTTAGTTTAATATATTGTAGCTTAGTTTAGTTTAATTTATATAATGTATCCTATTTTGGTTTAATATAATGAAATTTTAGTGTAGTTTGGTTTTGTTTGATTGGTTTATTTGAATATTATGATATTCTGATATGTTAGTTTTCTTTAGATAAATTATGATATATTTGTTAGTTTAATGTAATGCAAGTTAGTTTATATTTATTTATATATATATATATAAATATATATATGTTTATATAAAATAAATGAATCATTTGCATAATCATATGCCTAGATACCCATTCAAGGCATACACATTAGGAGTATGTCTTGAATAGTCCCCGGTTGGGACTGTCCTTGTACGCTTATTCTCACTTAGGTGGTGAATGTAAGCCTTGTTTTTTATTCTAGAGAAAATCCTGCCTTTTCATGTAATTCTCTACCGTGTTCTCTGGGTACATATGTAGGTGTGTATAATCGCCTACATCATTTACTTGGAGAACTGTAGGGAAATGCTGGCGGATTTTCCATAGAATTGAAAACTTGGGTTACATTCACTAGTGAGTATAAACGTACAAGGATGGGTTAGGTTGGAGTGATAAGGACCCTTTGGAAGCATTTCAAATCTCATTTTCATTTCCATAACGCTGTGGTGGATAATGACTGCGAAATACCGTTCATGACTAATGTGATTGTACATATGCGTGAGCTGTGTAGAAGTTGTAATCATGAAACGAAGAGAACGTAGCTGGATGTATAAAAGGACGATTGGGAAAAGTATTAATCCAGATTTCGTGAAAGGAGTTGATGAATTCATTCAGTACGTTAGATATCATCCCGAGAGTAGTAATCCGGATGAGGTTAGGTGTCCATGTGTTAAATGTAAGAACAAACGCCTTTGGAATGCGGATACGGTTAAAATTCATCTGTATGACAAGGGTTTCGTACCTAACTATTATGTGTGGATGTGTCAAGGGGAGGGGTATCCGGGAGTTCCCGAACGGCGGTCCAATGAATATCATGACATGGTTTTGGATGCTTTTGGTCATAGTCAAGATCAGGGGCATTCCGAGGAGGCTAGTGTTTCATCAGAGGAGGAGCCTAATGCAACTGTTAAGCATTTTCTGGATTTGTTGAAGGCTTCTGAAAGGCCATTATACGAAGGGAGTTCTTTGTCTGTGTTAGAGATGGCCGCTAGAATCACTAGTCTCAAATGTGAGTATAATTTGCCTCATAGATGTGTTGATGGGTTTGCTGCTTTGCTAAGTGAGGCGATTCCGAACAACAATCATATGGCCGACACTTTCTACGAGGTGAAGAAGATTGTGAAGGGGTTGGAACTGTCCCATCAAAAGATTCATGCGTGCCTGAAAGGGTGTATGTTGTTTTGGAAGGATGATGTTCAGTTGTCTGAATGCAGGGTGTGTGGCAGCGACCGATACAAGCAGACTTCCAAAGGTAGCCTAGTGCATTTAAATGTTCTATTTTATTTCCCGATCACACCCAGGTTGCAAAGACTGTTTGCAACGAAGAACATTTCGGAGGAAATGACATGGCATTCGAAAAATCCCAGAGTTCAAGGCACAATGGCACACCCTAGTGACAGCGCAGCTTGGAAGCACCTCGATTGTCGGTTTCCAGAGTTTGCTTCTGAGCCTCGTAATGTGAGACTTGGCTTGTGTACAGATGGTTTTGCTCCTCATGGTAAGTTTGGGGGTCAATATTCTTGTTGGCCTGTCATTTTGACCCCTTATAACTTGCCTCCCTCAATGTGCATGAAAAGACAATTCATGTTCCTTTCGTTGCTCGTTCCTGATCCTAAAAACCCTAAGGGAAACTTGGATGTTTACATGCAACCGTTGATAGAGGAGTTGAAACTGTTGTGGGAAGTTGGCGCGGCTACTTATGATATTTCGAAGAAACAGAATTTCAATCTTCGAGCAGCCATCCTATGGACCGTTAGTGACTTCCCGACTTATGGCATGTTGTCTAGTTGGGCCACGGCTGGTAAGAAAGCTTGTCCACATTGCATGGAGAAGACCAAAGCATTTTGGCTTGAACATGGTGGTAAAGTTTCTTGGTTTGATTGCACCGGCAATTCCTGCCGACAGATCACCCTTTTCGGAACAGTAAAACAGCATTCTGTAATAACAAAGTAGAGAAAGGAGCCCCTCCACACATCATGTCAGAAGAGGAGCTGTGGGAATGTGTTAAGGACCTTCCGAAAGCTACAGATGGACCCGATTCAATTAAAAGGCTGAAAAATGAAAAGAAGGGGTGGTTCAAGCAAAGCACCTTGTGGGAGCTCCCATATTGGAAGCATCTCCTCATTCGTCACAACTTAGATGTCATGCACATTGAGAAGAACTTCTTTGATCAGTTAATTCACACTGTAATGGATGTGAAAAAGCTTACGTGTGACACGCCTTCAGCTCGGAATGACATTGCTAAATATTGTAAACGTCCCCAGCTTCATCTTCAAGAGGATGATAGAGGAAAAGAGGTAATGCCAAAGGCTCCATTCGCTCTTGACAAGGCTTAGAGATTTGTGTGAGTGGGTTAAACAGCTGTGGTTCCCTGATGGTTACGCCTCCAATTTGAGCAGATGCGTAGATTTGCAAGCGTGTAAGCTCTATGGAATGAAAAGCCATGATTGTCACGTGTTCATGGAGAGGATGCTGCCCACAGCTTTGAGGGAATTGCTCCCTGGCCATATTTGGAATGCAATTACAGAGATCAGCCAATTCTTCCGCGACTTGTGTTGCTATACAACATCAGTTAGTGACATAGAGCGATTAGAGAAAAACATACCTGAGATCCTCTGCAAGCTTGAGAAGATCTTCCCTCCTGCATTCTTTAACTCCATGAAGCATTTGCCTACACATTTGCCGTACGAGGGGAAGTTATGTGGTCTTGTACAATACGGGTGGATGTATCCTTTCGAAAGGTAAATCAAATACCCTTATTTCACATCTTGTATTTTACATCCTAATCAATTGTTCATACAGTTACATAACAACTGTAATTGCAGGTTCCTCAATCATTTGAAACGGAAAATTGGGAACAAGGCTCGAGTTGAAGGGTCCATATGCAATGCTTATCTCACTGAAGAGATAGCAAACTTCTGCTCCAATTACTTTCAGTCGACAATTGACACTAAAACTCGAGATCTTGGTCGAAATGTGAATGCCGACGTTGAGTCCACATCGGACGACGCTGAAATACCAGAGTTGTTCAAAGAGGACAGTGGTCGTGTGTCAAATGAGGGTAGAACTTGGTTCTTAGATGACAAAGAACTCGAGTGTGCACATTTGTTCGTGTTAAGAAACACCGGCATTCTTGGCGAATACGAAAGGTATATTAGGTGCAGGTATTCAGTGTATTCGTATTTACGATCATTTACAATGATGACTTTGTAGATTTACAATGTGTGTTTGCCCTCGTAGGAAGTTTGAGGACTACATTCTTAGTACTCGACCTTTCCTGCGTAGAGAAGATGTCATGGAGAATTTCGAAACTGAATTCTCTGATTGGTTTCGTCACAAGGTGATATACGCGGTGTAACCGTGAAATAATAATGAATTTTACATGTTACATTTCAATTCATTGAATTCAGGAACCTTGATGTTGATATTCAACCACTTTATAGGTGGTCGAAGAGAAGCCAAATTCGGATGTCCTGCGAGCGTTGTGCATGCGTCCCTTCAGGCAAGTTCGTACTTGGGGCCAGATTTTTGTAGGGTTTGACATGGTTAACAAGACATGTTTGTGTATTTCAATGTAACAAGGGTTTGACATGGTTAACGATTATTCCTATTTTTTTGTATCAAAGGCGGCGAAGAACAAAGGCCAACTACCAACAGCTCCTGAGCTGTTTCTGAAGACACTTCAAGGATCTGCCTGGAAAAGGCACAGTGCCAGTAAACCCCACAGCTCAGGAAATTGCGGAAACAAATTCCCTAAACTTTGTTCCTTGGTTCATTATTCATGAATAGGTGTAGATAAGGAAATAGTTCATTTGGTCGAAAAAGTAGTAAATAGGGAAGGAATAGGTCATATAGGCCATAGTTGGTTCAATTTGGCTCCAAAATGCGTCCCAAACCTTAGGGAGTTGTATTTTTTTGGTATTTCAAGGCATGTACCCCTTATACTACTTGTAATAGAGATGTTTAGAGAAAAAAATAGTTCATTTGGTCAAAAACATAGAAAATAGGCAAAGAATAAGTCAAACAGCCCATAGTTGGTCCATTAATGCCAAAATGCGTCCTAAACCTTAGGGAGTTGTAGTTTTTTGTGATTTCAAGTCATGAACCCCTTACAATACCAAAAATACGCATGTTAAGGGAGAAAAATAGTTGGTTTGGTCAAAAACATAGAAAATGGGCAAAGAATAGGTCATATAGGTCATAGTTGGCTCAATTTGGCTCCAAAATGCGTCCCAAACCTTAGGGAGTTGTATTTTTTTGGCATTTCAAGGAATTTACCCCTTAGAATACCTGTAATGGAGATATTTAGAGAAAAAAATAGTTCATTTGCTCAAAAACATAGAAAATGGGCAAAGAATAGGACATACAGGCCATAGTTAGTCCATTAATGCTCAAAATGCATCCCAAACCTTAGGGACTTGTAGTTTTTTGTGATTTCAAGTCATGAAACCCTTAAAATACCTAAAATATGCATGTTTAGAGAAAGAAATAGTTCATTTGGTCAAAAACATAGAAAATGGGCAAAGAATAGGTCATAGTTGGCTCAATTTGGCTCCAAAATGCGTCCCAAACCTTAGGGAGTTGTATTTTTTTGGCATTTCAAGGAATTTACCCCTTAGAATACTGTAATGGAGATATTTAGAGAAAAGAATAGTTCATTTGCTCAAAAACATAGAAAATGGGCAAAGAATAGGACATACAGGCCATAGTTGGTCCATTAATGCTCAAAATGCGTCCCAGACCTTAGGGACTTGTAGTTTTTTGTGATTTCAAGTCATGAACCCCTTAAAATACCTAAAATATGCATGTTTAGAGAAAAAAATAGTTCATTTGGTCAAAAACATAGAAAATGGGCAAAGAATAGGTCATATAGGTCATAGTTGGCTCAATTTGGTTTAGCTTATTTGTATAACTTACTACCTTGTTTTTCCCTTTTATATGTTTATTTTATAGGAGTCCTACCAAAAGAGGGTTAAGGCGGCTAGCACTCAAAGGATTCAGAAGAGTCCGAATGAGCTGTACTGGGAGACAGTGGGTGGTCGGAACAAAAAAGGACGTGTGAAGGGACTAGGCGAAAGTGCTGACCTGTACTATGGCAGCCAGATCGGTCGCCGACTTTCCACCTCTTCCATGCAGTACACGCCCTCCTTTGTTTCTCAGATGCAGGATCAGATGGAATCCAGGGTCCAAACTCTTCGGGAACAAATGGAAGTCGACATGGAAGCCCGAGTTCAAGCCCAAGTTCAAGCCCAAGTACGAGCCCAAATGGAAGAAATGGAGAAGAGGCTGGAAGAAAGGATGATGGGTCGTTATGCCAATGACCCATGTTCCAACGTGCGACCTCCTTTCGAGATCCCAGGGACGACGACCCGGGTTTTGGTGGAGCTGGCCAGGGCTCTCGCGCTGTTGTATAGCATTGATGAACTTAGTGTTTGTTAGTTCTAATTTTAGGTTAACTTATTGTTTATTGTAAATATTGGAATTAGTATCTATATATATATATATATATTTGCACAAATTATTCAGTGAGTAATATAAGAAGCAGGAATTACAGGTTTGTCCCGGAGGAAAATATATAGCCAAAATAGAAATATACCGTCGTAAATTCCGTCGCAAGGTTCCGACGGAACAAATTCCGTCGCAAAGAAGAAATGTTCCGACGGAAATATAATCCCTCGGAAAAAGATTCCGACGGAACTACATTCCCTCGGAAAAGGGAATCTTCCGACGGAATTACAATCCCTCGGAATATGCCCCTCTTCCGACGGACTTAAATCCCTCGAAAAGTTCCAACCTTCCGACGGAATATTCCCTCGAGAAATGTGGGAACTTCCGACGGAACATTCCGTCGGAAGAGGGGAACATTCCGAGGGGTTAAAGTCCGTCGGAACCTTGCGACGGACCTCCAATTTTGGTCAAACTAAGGTTCCGATAAACTATAATCCGTCGGAAATTCCGTCGGTAAGGACGTTTCCGACGGAAAATCCCTCGATATAACCCAAATTCCCTACAAAGGGGTCTCCGACAACGTGTTCCGACGGAAATCCGTCGGAATCTGGTTTTTCCGACGGATTTTTAAGGTTTACCGACGGAATATTTCCCTCGTAAATCAGCAGTTTTCTAGTAGTGCCATGATGTTGTGATTTTCTTACTTTACAATGCTTAAGATGTTGCTTATTTGCTATGCATTTTGATTCATGTGCTTTGTTCCTCATGCTAGTGCGCACAACAGGAAAATGGAGTTGACTGTGGCCTATACGTGATGAGATTCATGTATAACATAGTGATGAGTCATTGTACAGACACACGTCAGCTTGAAGAGGTATGCCATTTTGGTTGAAATTGCGTTCCAAAATCACTTACTTGCTCTTTTCTTGTAATCTCAAGCATTAGCCACCTATAACTAAGTGATTATGACATGTTTTAACTAGTTATGAGTTCAATAGACAAGAATTATAGAAAATAGGCCTCCTAGTAGCCAAAATGGCCTTACTTGAGCCATTTTGGTTGAAATTGCGTTCCAAAACCACTTACTTGCTCTTTTCTTGTAATCTCAAGAATTATCCACCTATAATTAAGTGATTATGACATGTTTTAACTGGTTATGAGTTCAATAGACAAGAAATATAGAAAATAGGCATCCTAAAAGCCAAAATGGCCTTACTTGAGCCATTTTGGTTGAAATTGCGTTCCAAAACCACTTACTTGCTCTTTTCTTGTAATCTAAAGCATTAAGCACCTATAACTAAGTGATTATGACATGTTTTAACTGGTTATGAGTTCAATAGACAAGAAATATAGAAAATAGGCATCCTAAGCCAAAATGGCCTTACTTGGGCTATTTTGATCGAAAATGCGACCTAAACCCTCATATTGCTATTTTCTTGTAATTTCATTCCTTAGTCACATATAACTAAGTAATAATGTCATGTTATTATTATGAGTAAGTATGAGTTCACTTACGTTTTGTGTATTATTCCAAGTTTTGTTCAGTTCATTCCTACTAACTAACCCCAATTATTATTAATTCACTTCTACTAACTCACGTTTTGTGTATTCTAAGTTTTGCAAGGGGCAAACGGGACAACCATACACGAGCGAGGAACTCCATGTAATTCAAGAGATGTTGGCAACCTAATTCACATTTAATTTGTAAATATCATTTACTAGCTAGCTACTTCATCAATCCTAGCCTTAGCTTACTAATTATGTACTATACATTATTATAACTAATTAAAATTGTTTGTAGGTAACATGACACATTTTTCTAATTAATATCATCTCTTGCAATTGTTATTATTATTTATGTTTTGTTATTAATAATACTAATTATTGTTACTATTATCATAATAATTATTATTATTATTACTATTATAATATTAATAATTATTATTATTAATATTAATATTAATATTATAATAATAATTATTATTATTTAACATGTATATATTATTATTGCAGCCAAAAAAATAAAAATAAAATACAGGTCAATGGCAACGGTTAACCGTTGCCAATTTAAAAAAAAAAAAAAAAAAAAAAAAAAAAAAAAAAAAAAGGCGCCATTGTAGTTGGCAACAGTTAACCGTTGCCAACTGCTTGAGTTGGCAACAGTTTTGAACCGTTGCCAATTATTTTGGGATTTGGCAACCCTCAAATACGCAATGGTTCAAAACCGTTGCCTTTGGGGGTGTTTGAACCGTTGCCAATTTGCTCTTTTCGTGTAGTGCTACTTCTCCAACCCCATCCTTGCCTGATATACCTGTTGATCACCTTCATCTCATTTCTACTAATTCTACTGGTCTTTTGGATCGGATTAAGAGTTTTCCACATGGCACACCATGTGGTAGGGACGGTTTACGTGCTCAGCACCTTATGGATTGCTTAAGTGGTGCTACTGTGGCTACCTCAGATGAGTTAGTTGATTCTATTTTCGGGGTGGTTAACCTCTTTCTAGCTAGAAGATGTCCTATGGAACTAGGAGAGTATATTGCTAGTGCTCCTCTTACACCACTCGTCAAGCCCGGTGGTGGTATTTGTCCTATAGCTGTGGGTACTGTTTGGCGGCGTCTAGTTTCGAAGATGGGTGTTGTTATGGTTAGCCAGTCTTTAGGAAGTTACTTTGATGGTCTTCAATTTGGTGTTGGGGTTTTTTCGGGTGGTGAGGCAATTCTTCATGCTGTTAATCATCTGATTGAGGGTCGTGGTTCTGATGTTGGTCTTTCTATGTTGTTAGTGGATTTTCAAAATTCCTTCAATCTAGTTGATTGTACGGTCATATTACGTGAAGTTCGTCGTCGTTGTCCGGGCATTTCTCGATGGGTTGAATTCTGCTACTCTAATCCAGCCAGATTGTATTATGGGGATCACACCTTATGGTCGTCTCAGGGGGTGCAGCAGGGTGATCCCCTTGGTCCTCTTCTTTTGCTTTAGTTTTACAACCCCCTGTGTGTAAAATCAGAGACACTTTTGATGTATGTCTTCAGGCTTGATATTTGGAAGACGGCACAGTTATTGGTGATACTTTGGAGGTGGGGAAGGTTCTACAGTTGATTATGGTGGAAGGGCCTCGTTTTGGGTTAAATCTTAACGTGGAAAAAACTGAAATTTTCTGGCCTACAGAAGACCCTCGAAGAAAGCTTGTGGGTGTCTTTCCACCTAGTATTGCTCGACCTTTGCGTGGTGTTAAGTTGCTTGGTGGTCTCGCTACTTCCACTTCCAATTTTAGTGGTGAGCTTGTGATACAGAGGGTGACCAAGACCATTGCGCTTATGGATAAGGTTGTTATGCTTGATGACCCTTAGTGTGAGCTATTGTTACTGCAAGTACCGGAGTTTCTAAACTCTACTTTGCATTACGTACTTGTCCTCCTAGTATTTTTGAGGCAGCTTAGAGCACATTTGATGGGACTCTTCGATCTTCCTTGGAGCGTATTGTTACTGCTTTGGGGCCTGGGTTTGACGATTGGCAGTGGCGGCTTGCTACCTTACCATTTGCGTTTGGAGGGCTTGGTGTTTATTCCGCAGGTGATGCTCGTCATTATGCTTTTCTTGCTTCTCGTACAGTCTGCTGGGTTGTAGACAAAGCTTTTATGGCATGCTGGCATTGTTGGTCTTGGACGAGCATTTGAAGATGCGTTGAGTTTGTTTAATGGAACAGTGGAGTCTGACATTATGAGTAATCCCAGTGAGGTCCCTGCCCCTAAACTCATGAAGAAATTGGCAAATATATATTTCACAGAGGTTACCACTTCTGTAGAATCTGCTTATTCGTTATCTCCTCGGCAATCAGCATTGTGGAAATCATAGCAGCAAGATCACACCTCTGCTTGGCTTCGGGCATTCCCTATTTCAGAATTGGGTCAGACTATGAACGCAAAGACATACCGATGTGTGTCGTGCTACCGGCTGGGTGTTCTACTATTGTCTGTCTCGACGTCGTGCTCTGCTTGTTCAAGGGTTTTTCTTGGGGATATTTTGGGTGATCACGCGGTGTCGTGTGCTGATATTGTGGGTATTAAACATCGGCAAATAATGTTGTTCGAGATACCCTTGTTGATGTTTTCTATCGTTTGGGGATTTCAGCAAGGAAAGAGGTTGACCTTGGGTTGTCTAAAGGGAATGAGGAGCCCCTCAGACCTGCAGATGTGTTACTTTATTCCTGGGACCTTGGGCGGGATGTATGTGTTGATTTGACAAGATCTTCTCCTTTGACACATTCTGAGCTATCTGACTTTATTCCTGGACAAGTTGTGGCTGATGCGGCTCATCGTAAGCGGGTCAAGTATGAAGCTCGTTGTCAGGCGATTGGATATGGTTTCATTCCCTTGTCTTTTTCTTCACTTGGGGAATTAGAGAAGGAGGCTGTTGCATTGCTGAAGCGGGTTCAAATGTTTTCGACAATGCAAGACATTGAGGCACGTGCTGCTGCTCATATCTTCACTAGAATAGGCTCTGTTATAGCTAGAGGAGTGGGGGTCCAGATTGTTTATCGACTTTCCACTAACTTTTTGTAGATTGTATGACTTTGTCTGTTTTTGAGATATAATAATAATAATAATAATAATAATAATAATAATAATAATAATAATAATAATAATAATAATAATAATAATAATAATAATAATGTACAGTGTTTCACGAACCAGTGATTGTTGTAAAAGGTTAATGTCTGAACTAGCATTTGGCAAACGTTATACTCCGTAATTATTCATAAGAGTATTAACATTTTCAAGCACGTAGCGCTGCAAATTAGGTTTTTTTTCTACAGCTCTACAGTACTACATTACTGTAACACTCATCATTTCTTTCCCACCTTTTGCAGCGTACGATGATGTGATATTTTAATTTTTTTTTTTTTTTTTTTTTTTTTTTGGCAATTAGCAGTGTCATAAAGCATAAGCAAAATTAATGAAATCAAAACAAAATCACAAACATACACAAAAATTATTAAAACTAAACTGCCTTCTAATTGGGAAGATTAATTGGAAAATAAACCTGATTGATAAAAGTATTGATGCATGGTAACACAATGGTAGACTCCTTAATGTATTTAACCCATGCTTATTATTTTAGTATATATAATCTAAAGTAGATACTAGTTTTTTTTTTCCTCAAGGAATTATCTACTTAGATAATGCCTTGACTCCCCAATGTTTTTAGCCCGCCGTGCAATATGTTTTTATACAACCGTATTGAAATTTTTCTTACCAACTTATTTGAAGAATAAATAATGGATGCAATCAAAGGTAAAACTAATAAAAGGTACTACTAAATTTAGTACTATAATTAGTTTCCTTTTGCTTTTTTATGTTAACTAAAATATCTCAAGTTCTATCTAGATTTGGGAAGTGATTTATTTAAACATGTTACATTATTATGTCCTAAGACTCCTTATAGGTCACAGGCATAAAACATCACAAGACAAGAAATTTTTTATTTACTTTTTTTTTTTTGAAAGAAAAGACAAGAAAATTATCATTGATCAAGGATTTAACAATCAATAACGAGAGACAAAATTAGATTTTGAAAGTAAGAATTAATAGATTATGGGAAGTGTTAAACCCCAGGAGGAACAATAAGTTTATGGGAGTTGCATAATCCTAGCTAGTCGATGAAGAAGGAAGTCTAACAATTACACCTAATTTTCCATTATATAATAAGGGGCCAATTGTAAGGAAACACTATTTTTTTCTTGTAGCGGGGACAACACATCCATGCTTCGATTAGAGTAGAAGATGCATCAGACTTTAAACAAAATTTAAAATTAATTAAAGAGGGATTTATCTATATGATCAAACACTTTAATGTAACACCTAATATTACTTGATGACCTCATCATGCTTTGATATTTTGTAGTATTGGTCAAACTTTTGATAAACTGAAGTTTATGTTGTCGGCTATCTTGGGCGATGTTGGTGGTTGGTTGCTTGCTTCCATGATGTAAAAGAGGCGAAGATTTGAGAAGAGAGACTAGATGAACCCATCAAAATACAAGTAATCCTTAATTTATATATAGATAATCATTAAATTATATACTAAGTAGTAAATAAGTAACCCTCTTACTTACAAGTACTAGTAATCTTTAAGACCATATACAAAAAGTGGGTAGCAATATAACAAGTAACCTTTAAAATACAAGTAACCTTTATTTATAACTATAAATACTGAATAAGAAACATTGTCAGCATCATGGAGCATTGTAAAATAAAAATTGAGTTATTCCGTTAGATGCTTTTTATCTTTCTTTTTTTTTTTTTTTTTTTTTGTTTATGAATTTTGTAATTGTTTTCTAAATTTAACGATCTAGATCCAATAAAACGTATACAAATCAACTGAATCTAGTTTAGATTCAAGACTCATTCTACTTGACTACAAAAAAAGCACGAACTACATAGTACAGTAATTCTATTGATAGGCATGTCGCGCACCTAACAAAAATAAACCTAACTATTCCTCCTAACTATGTAGTTGGGCAAGTAAGGGTCGAATCCCAAGAGACTAAGATTCACCTAATTAATTAGACTCAAGCAATCACTAAGTAAGTAACCAATTCAATGATGAAGAATACTAACAACTAGAATACTGAATAACACAATTAATCTAAAGAAAATGATGAATCAATGAACTAAAACATCCAAGATCAAGCATTACCACGAATATAATCGATGCACTAATAAATCTACCCCCAATAACAAATCAATTGACAAGAGGAAAAGCATTCCCTAAACAATACCAAAGGTCTCTTCCGAGTTATCAATGGCTTCCCAAATCAACTATCAAGCCTATTTCCATGGAATCAAGCGAATAAGGGACATTAAACACAATACTTAAGTTCCTAATCATCCAATCATCTACCTCTGTGATGAACTTCAAACCCTTAATTGAAATACCCAAATCCCGTTAATATACCCAACTTCCGTTGCGATAAGAACAAAGGGATGATAACAAAACTAACTATTCCTAATTTAGCATTGGCAATAACACAATCAATTAAGCATGTCAATTGGGATCATTATTGGAGAATTTAAAGATTCAATTCATGTATCAATCATATTCGGGTTTTGCAAGATCTCGGATTATGGATCTACTCACACATATTAACGGAAACAAAAACAAGATTCAATAGAGAAAACATAATTAATAAGCAATAAAAAGGTAAAGGAGAGAGATTAGATGAATACCAATTGCTTCAAATGAGAAAACTTGAATTGTTGATGAACATTAATGCCAAAATAAAGAGTAGGAATCAAAACTATGTAGAGAGAGAAAACTAAGGTTAATGAAGTTCTAATACTAGGGAAAAATAAAAGATGTCCTCTAATTATGATTACAAAGGGTAATCATACCCCAAAGAAAGATTCCAAGAATAATTTAAAACGAGTTTCGCGCAACAATGCCCGATCTGCCCGGACAAGGACTGCCCAGTCGGGCGGACGGGGTAATACTCCAACTTCATAATCTTCTTTTGCCCGGGCTTTGCATGCCCGATCAGGCGCGCGTAGCAACATCAAAATGGAAAAGCTCTACACTACACTGCTTCACATCCCGGTCTGCCCGGGCTTTACCTGCTCGGTCGGGCATATAGGACTTTTCATGATTCTTCACAGTTAAGTCATTCTTTCTTCGCCCTAGCAGCCAGGGCATGGGGTGCCCGGTAGGGCATTGGGGAATTCTCCTTCTTTCACTCAACAACCTCTTAATTGACCATCCAAAACGAGTCCGAAACATCCAAGAAATATCTGTATTCCTGTGAAACTCATACAAATAGATCGAACACACTATAGAAGAGATTGTTAGCGAGAAATAGCTCTATAGAGCTCAAAACCATGCAAAATACGCTATGAAACCGGGATAAAACATGGTATAAAATGCATATATCAAATTCCCCCAAGCTAAACTCTTGCTTTCCCTCAAGCAAGACAATCAAAGACAACAAACAACCAAGTAAACATACTTCCCCCCATAGTGCATTAGAAAATAACAGACTCAAAATCGAAATCAGACAAGCAAGCATCTTGGCCAACCAATCGAATCGCTCAAACCATCAATCAACCCAGGTGGTCGTTAAGCGAAATCAACCATGTACAACTCAGGAATCGATGACTAGAATATCTCACTTGGTGGTCACTCTGCACAACATTTATGTGGCAAGCTAAAAATGAGCTCGATCTCTATCCATCCCCAGCAATAATGAAAACCCCCCATCTCACAACATTCGCGTGTTTAAAGGGTTATACTGTTGCTCAACCTAGTCAAATGTCGACTCGAAATGTGACATATGTTCCAGCATTTTGACAAAGGACTCATTTCACATGAACACAATACCATGCACGAAGGTCAGAAGGACTTTTTCAAGCTTGTAACGTAGGATGGATAAAAGTGGGTAGGGAATAATTTGGGAAATGTAGGCGATTATAGTCTAACCGGGGAGCTATCGAACATGATCAATAAACATCCTCGATCTATCATTCTGACTCACAAGGTAATATACCCCAATTATATCGTAAGCAACCACTACCACCCTTATTCACTGCAGTTGTCAACCAATTTATTCTTTATAGCATACTTATTGCATAGTTTCCCTCTATATTTATTTATTTATTTTTCTCTGGTTTTTTCAATTTTCTCCTTTCTTTCATTTTTTTTTCTATTTTTTTTTTCAAAGATATAGCCTCCATGCTTCCGTTTCCTTCTTTTCTTTTATTTTAGCTCCACATTAAACACCAAGTTCATCACAAATTACAAGAACACCCAGATATATATAGCTCCCCCAAGCTAGACTTGGGAAAAGTAAACAATTGGGGCCAAGGGGTTAATTTTGTGACTTAAATAAAAAATATGGACAAGGCTACAACATGGGTACCTAAAGAACGTTTCTAAATTCATCTGGAGACTACCTAAAGAACAGGGCCTTCGTCCTTCTCAACGTGCACGTGCAATGTACTATGACACACTACTAAGAGTCTAAAGTCAAAACTAAGATCAATATCACACCAGGAACTAAACACACATGAATAAATAATTAAGGCTCAAGCCTCACAGTTAACACAGTCAAGCTCCAGATTCATACATGGTTAACAAAGTTGGCTTCCACTAGGGATCAAAACAGTTCAAGGTCAAATCATGGTCATTTAATTTGCAAAGCAAGCCTTTCAATCAAGATCAAGTCGAAAACCTTTTGGCATCAAGGGTAGGGGCACAGGGAAGTAGTTCACTGGCCATTCATCATCATGATTCTCGTATTTTTTTTTTTAATCAACCAAAGCAATAAAATTAAACTAGCAAAGCAAAAGAAAATAAGAGAACATACCGAGATAGATATACACAAATACACAAGTCTCCCCCAAGCTACACTCGACAATGGCCTCACTGCAACATGTGGGAGGTGGAAAATTACCTATAAACGTCACTCGCGTCCATCATCATCATCATCTTCCTCACCAGCTGCACCGCTACTACCTGCAATGTCTCCCACATCAGGGAAAGTATACCAAGAAGGAGGGGAGGCATCCCGCGGAATGTGACCTTGCCTGCAAAAATAATCATAAACAGGATGCATAGACAGGCAAAAGTTGGTCTCTAAAGTCTGGAGACAAAAGGATAGGCTCCGTATACCGGCCATGATGGCCTCATTGTCAGAGGAGACATGTGGTGCAATGGAAGATGAGGAGGGCCCAGCAGACTCTCGCCTGTAGTAGGTCCTCGTATGGGCAACTAGGGGAGGTGAACTGCCTGGGAACTCCAAAAGATAGGAGGGTTGGTGAGGGAGAATCTTAGTGAGGTCAGGGGAGGGTAAAGTAATGGAGTGCCTATTTCCCGTTCCTATAAACCAACTATAATTACTAAGTTCAACGAACAGCCAATTGGCGGCAATGAAGTATTGTTGGTCCAGGGTATTAGGACCCCGCACTGGTGTGTGGTTAGCTTCAACAAAACCCTCCTTAAGTGCTAGATGGGTCACTAAACCGCCTAGGACTATAGGGTTGTGGGTGCGGTCTCCATTAGGTTTAACGATGGTGAAGGTAAGTCCTTGTTTCCTAATATGAAGAGCAAATAAATGGGCAATGTTCATCCTAAAGGTCTCGTCGGAATCCCCACGTCTCAAATAACTACCTAAGATGGCGATTCATCTGCTCTAACATTATTGGGTTCTACCCGTCCAAAAATAGTCCACCCTATATAGTGAGTCCAGAACCTTCTGCTGCATAGACTCAATATTTTCACCTTTCATGGCAAACCACAAATCCCCATAAATAAAATTGTTTGGTTGCATGGTTAGACCCGAGGCGGGTAAGCCAAACTTCCTAGCAAAACTATCTAGTGAAACTCGATGGGATTTTTTCAACAATCTATACACTACATTTGTCATCAAGCCATCTCTACCTCTTTCTACATCAAAAGAACTCGAAAATTCAAGAGTAATATCTTTGTAAGTATAATGAACCATGTTGAACAATTGAGTCACGCCAAGTTTAGAAAATGGAGTTCTACATTCAAAGTCTATTCCTAATTTTGCAAGAAGAGAACGATCTATAAAACGCTTAGGAATTACCTTCCAATGTTTGAGCTCATGGAACCGCATCTTTTGATTGGGAAACTCGGCCACGAACTTGATATGTGGAAACCTCGGATCGCTTTCCAAACATCCCACCTCTGCATAGCTCGGTGTTCCCCAAAAAAAAATAAAAAAAAATAAAAATAAAAACAACAGAATGTTAAATAGGAAAAGAAAATAGGAAGATCTATGAAAACGGGTTGCCTCCCGCAAGCGCTTGTGTATAAGGTCGCTAGCTCGACCATGGTAATGCTCATTGAGTTGGCGATGGGGAGGAGAGCATGATGTCCACCTTCTCCTCGATATGATCCCCGACGCGGTAATGCTTCACCCTTTGTCCGTTAACCTTGAAAGTGCCCTCGGCCTTGTTCCATAGTTCAATAGTGTCGTAGGGGTAGGCCTTAAAAACAATGAAAGGACCCGACCACCTAGACCGAAGCTTACCGGGAAACAATTTCAACCGTGAGTTGAATAGAAGGACTTGATCTCCTTCCTTGAATTCTCTTCTCACAAGGCCCTTATCATGCCACCGTTTAGTCCTTTCTTTGTATAATTTTGAACTCTCATAAGCTTCAAGACGGAGCTCATCTAGTTCATTCAATTGTAACAATCTCTTTTCTCCCGCTGCTTGAGCCTCAAAATTTAAGCTCTTAATAGCCCAAAATGCTCGATGTTCTAGTTCAACGGGTAGGTGGCATGCCTTCCCATAGACAAGTTTGTATGGGGTTGTACCTATTGGAGTTTTGAATGTCGTTCGGTACGCCCAGAGCGCATCATTGATTTTCATGGACCAATCCTTTCTTGTCCTTGCAACCGTTTTCTCAAGAATAGATTTTATTTCACGGTTAGAGACTTCCACTTGTCCACTGGTCTGTGGATGATAGCCGATGCCAAGCCTATGTTGCACTCCATATTTCTTCAACATTGCTTCGAACCGATGCTCCAAGAAGTGTGTTCCCTTGTCACTTATCAACACACGTGGGATACCAAATCGGGAAAAAATAAATTTCTTGAAAAATTTACTTACCACACGAGCATCATTGGTTGGAGTAGCAATAGCTTCAACCTACTTTGAAACGTAGTCAACGGCTACTAAAATATATCGGTTTCCATGGGAAGAAGGAAACGGTCCCATGAAATCTATCCCTCACACACATCAAACAACTCGACCTCGAGTATGTTGTTCAGTGGCATCTCATTCTTCCTCGAAATATTACCTGTCCATTGACAACGATCACATGCCTTGACATATGAATAGACATCCTTGAACAAGGTTGGCCAATAAAAACCGCATTGCAAGATTTTCGCGGTTGTCTTCGAAGGACCTGCATGTCCACCACATGGTAAGTCATGACAATGAGAGATGACATCACGTACCTCATTCTCTGGGATGCATCGTCGGATCATTGCATCCGCACATAGCTTATACAAGAAAGGATCCTCCCAAAAATGTCTCCTTGCCTCATAGAGGAAATTCTTCTTTTGTTGAGATGAGTAGCCGTGAGGCATTGTACTTGTGGACAGAAAATTAGCTAAATCAGCATACCAAGGTGACTCAATTTTTGAAAGAGCTAATAAATGTTTATCAGGGAAAGAATCATCAAAAGGGAGGTCGTCTCCGTCCCCATTATCGAGGAGAAGGCGAGAGACATGGTCTGCAACGACATTCTCAGTTCCCTTCGTGTCCTTTATCTCGATGTCATAATCTTGCAACTGAAGGATCCAACAAATCAACCGCGGCTTGGCATGACTTTTACTCATTAAATATCTCAATGCTGCATGATCTGTATGAATTATTACTTTCGAACCAACTAGGTAAGAATGAAACTTGTCTATTGCATAAACTACTTCTAGCATCTCTTTTTCAGTTGTGGCATAATTCATTTGAGCAGGGCTAAGAGTTTTACTAGAGTAATAAATAGCATGAAGTTTTCTATCCTTTCGTTGCCCCAAAACAGCTCATACCGCATAGTCATTAGCATTGCACATAATTTCAAATGGTAGGGTCCAATCCGGGGGTTGCATAACAGGAGCATAGATCAAAGCTTCCTTCAACCTGTTAAAAGCCTTAAGACAAGCATCAGTGAATACAAATGGGGAATCCTTAGCTAAAAGCTCAGTTAGAGGTCGAGCGATTTTTGAAAAATCTTTAATAAATCGTCTATAAAATCCTGCATGACCAAGAAAGCTCCGAACTCCTTTTACAGAGTTAGGAGGGGGTACTCGCTCAATGACCTCTATCTTTGCTTTATCAACCTTGATACCCTTATGTGATACCACATGGCCTAGAACAACTCCATGTTGTACCATAAAATGGCATTTTTCCTAGTTCAAAATTAGATTGACTTCTTGACATCTATGGAGCACCTTTTTCAAATTTTTAAGACATACATCAAAATATGTTCCATAGACAAAAAAGTCATCCATAAAAACTTCCATTGAATTTTCAATAAGACCTAAGAAAATTGCCATCATGCAACGCTGGAACGTGGTTGGAGCATCACATAGTCCAAATGGCATTCTTCGATAAGCGAAGGTGCCATAGGGGCATGTGAAAGTGGTCTTTTCCTGATCACATGGACGGATGGGAATTTGAAAGAAACCAGAGTATCCATCCAAGTAACAGAAAAAGGAATGCTTAGCCAAACGTTCAAGCATCTGATCAATAAAGGGGGGGGGGGGGGGAAGGGGTCCTTTCAGGTGGCCTTATTCAATCTTCTATAATCAATACACATTCGCCAACCTGTAACAGTTCTAGTGGCGATTGGCTCACCCTTGTCATTCTTGACAATGGTATACCCCCCTTCTTTGGAACTACTTGTACAGGGCTAACCCACTTACTATCTGAGATAGGGTAAATTATTCCTGCAGCAAGCAATTTAAGAACCTCTTTACCTCCATCATATTTGGATTAAGTCTTCTTTGAGGTTCTATAGAGGAGGCATGATCGTCCTCAGGAATGATTTTATGCATACAAAGAGGGATTAATGCCCTTAATATCATCAATGGTGTACCCAATAACACTTTTATATTTTCTCAAGACAGTGAGCAATTGCTCTAATTTTGTGTCATTAAGCTCAGCATTAACAATAACAGGATATGTATTATTAGGACCAAGGTATGCATTTTTAAGAGTAGAGGGAAGGGGTTTCAACTCTACCTCGGGAGGCGTAGTACGAATCTCCCCAACACTCGATGCACTAAGGACTTCCTTCACTGGAGTGGTGATTGGATTGGCTTTTGCTTCCTCAAGTAGTCGTGTGTACTCCCTTGTTTCCCTATCTTCATCATTGGCACTCCCCATTAACACCGTTTCAAGTGCATCATCCGTTTTAATCAAGGGAAGTTGCTCACGTTGTAAATCATCAAAGACATCCCCTTGACAATAGTCTCTCCCATGGAAGGAGTTCCCATAGCATTCAAGAGTGAATACTCCATTTTCTCGTCACCTACCTCAAAAGTGATTTTACCATTCTTCATATCAATAATTGCACCTGCAGTGGCTAAGAATGGTCTACCAAGAATAATAGGAACATGTGCATCCTCCTCCATCTCCATCACAACAAAATCGCATGGAATTAAGAATTTTCCCACGCGAAGGGGAACATCTTCAAGTATACCCAAAGGAAACTTAACCGACCTATCCGCAAGTTGTAGAGATATGCGTGTAGGCTTTAGTTCACCCATTTGAAGTTTCTTGCAAATAGAGAGCGGCATAAGAATCACAATTGCACCAAGATCACATAGTGCCTTTTTGACAGGCTAAAGTCGTATCACCTAATCAAAAGTAATTTCTAAAACCACTAACTAATATAGATAGGGAAGTAGGGTCGAATCCACAGAGAAACAGGTCTTTCTATTCCTAATTAATTAATATAATCTAAATTATCAAGTACCCAAATTGTTTTTGTGAGAATTAAACTAATAACTAAACTAAAGCAAATTAAATAAGGGAGGAAAACAATAATAAAAAGCCTAGGGTATAGGTTCACCAATAAATAATATTCCGGGGTAAAACATAATAATCAATCATCAATGCATAGATTAATCAAATCATAAAGAGCTTTCGCTACGTATTACAATCACAGAATTAATCTACCGGTATTAAATCGCATCTCTCGAATCTTGACTTAACCATTTATAAATTAACCAGCCTATTGAAACTAAGCCTAAACATCAATTCTCATCTCTCGAATCTCGAATTAATATTGCATAACTCATACAATTAAACCAGCGGTAATATAATTGCATAGCAGTAAACCAATCAATAGGAAATTAATCTGAAACATTAACAATCAACAATAATAAATTACCCCTTCATATTATTCATGGATCCCCATAACCCTAGAAATAAAACTACTCGCACATATTTAAATCTAAACTAAGCAAGGTAATTAAAGAAAGCATAATTAAATCAAAGCAATTAAATTACTGAAAGTAAAGAGGGAAGAAATCATTACCAAAGTAGACGGAAGTAAATAATTGCATAAACTAATAGTGTTGAGAGGGATTAAGAGTATTAACTAAAATCTTACAACTAAAAACTAAGAAATTAAACTAATGAGAGAAGTAGCGAGAGAGAGAGAGAAAAGAAGATCCTAAACTCGCTTAACAAAAGAGTATTTATACTAAGGCTAAAAAGATAAAACAAATTAAATCATTAAACTCTTCAGAAACACGCGCCCGGTCGGGCAGAGCTTCGCCCGGCCGAGCCCGCCTTTTTGAGCTTTTGGTCTTCACTCGCGCCCAATCGGGCGCGAGACAGGGCAAAGCCTCTTTTTCTTCTATATGCCTCGCCTGGCCAGGCGCGCCTAAGGGCGAGGGCTTGCCCGGTCGGGCGAGCTCTCGGGCAAGCTGGACCTTTTTACTTTTGGGCTATTACTCTTGGCCCAATTCCGGGTTTTCCACCTTGGGTCTTGAATACTTGGTCCATTGCCTCGGTCTCTTCTTTGTCGAGCCCTTAATCAGCGATTTGATGACTCCAACCGATCCTGGGCTTCGAAATGCGGTCATAATTCTCCAACGCTTGTAGTGGCTTAACAATTTCGGGAAAATGCTCCAAATCTGCAATTTCCTATAAAACAGTACCAAAACTACGAAAACACTAGAATACGCATATTAGTAATAAAAGTGACTCCGAAGAGCCAATAATACTCCTAATTATGACCAAAGGACGGGGGTAAATCACTATATAAAATGAACATATCACCTGTTGATCTCTATGTCTCCAAGTTTCACCGGAATTGAGTAGCTGCCCGGATCGCCTAGTTTCTTAGGAAGTGTGTTTTGCAAAATCGCACTACACTCTGCAGTCAACGCAACCATAGCATTCTCCTCTAGCTTCTTCTTGTTAGAGAGCATATCCTTTAAAAATTTTGCATAAGATGGCATCTCGGATATTGCATCTAAGAATGGAATGTTGATGTGAAGCTTTTTCAGAATATCAAGAAATTTCCATACTTTTTCTCTAACTTAGCTTGAGCCAACCTTTGTGAAAAAGGAACCTGTGTCACATATGGAGCAAGTGGTGGTGGAATCGATGCCTTAGGCTTTTCCTCAATCACACTACTATCAACCGCTTTCTCATTTGTGACTACCTCTTCAACAACCTCCCTTGATGGCTCCCTTACGGGGGGATCTTCCAACTGCTTTCCATTCCTCGAAGTCACGACATTCATATGCCCCTTTTGTGGTTGCTCTGTTTGACCTGGAAAGGTAACCGGAGTCTTTGAAGATTGGCCAACTTGATGAGCAAGTTGACTTATTTGATTTTCCATGAGCTTGTTCCGAGCTTGTAATTGTTGGATGGAATTGTTTGTTGTGGTAATGAAGTTCTCCATCATTAGCTCAAGGTTGGATTTTTGCGGGGGTGGTTTCATAGGTTGTTGGACTAGAGGTGGCCTTGCTTGAAAACCAGGTGGTGCATTATAATTGTTATTTCAAGGTGGTGGAGGCGGATTTTGTTGAGCTTGGGTATTCTTGTAAGAGAAATTTGGATGATGTTTCCAACCTTCATTATATGTGTTTGAATGAGGGTCATATGGCCTTTTGGAATTCGAAGTGTAGAATGCATTGGCTTCCTCGATCGACATCTCATTTGAGTTTTGTGGACAATTAGGTGCAATATGACCTTGTACATTACACATTTGACAAATTTCAAGTGAGCTAGAAGATGATCCAGCTTGGAGCTTGTCAAAATTTCTTGTCAATGCCTGCACAGAACTAGTCAAAAGAGTTAAAGCATCACCATCAAATTTTCCTCCCTTCTTCACTATTTCGGCCTCCTGGATGATAATTGCCATTATAGAAGGTTTGGATCAACATCCATTCAGGTTTACCATGGTGAGGGCATTGTCTCTGCAATCGCTTGAATCTCCTCCATGCTTCATATAGGGACTCATCGTCTGACTACCTGAAAGTAGATAACTCGTTTCTCAACCTTGCAGTCTTTTCCTGTCCCGATAACTTGACTAGAAAAGCCTTCACCAGTTTGTCCCATGTGTCAAAAGAGCCAGTACCTTCATCTCTTAACCATTCCTTCGCCCTATCCCGTAATGAGAACGGAAAAAGGCCAAGTATAATAGCATCATCTGTAACACCATTTAGCTTCATAGTATCGCATTTCTCCAAGAAACTATCAATGTGACTCACTATGTAGTTGGGCAAGTAAGGGTCGAATCCCAAGAGACTAAGGTTCACCTAATTAATTAGACTCAAGCAATCACTAAGCAAGTAACCAATTCAATGATGAAGAATACTAACAACTAGAATACTAAATAACACAATTAATCTAAAGAAAATGATGAATCAATGAACTAAAACATCCAAGATCAAGCATTACCACGAATATTATCGATGCACTAATAAATCTACCCCCAATAACAAATCAATTGACAAGAGGAAAAGCATTCCCTAAACAATACCAAAGGTCTCTTCCGAGTTATCAATGGCTTCCCAAATCAACTATCAAGCCTATTTCCATGGAATCAAGCGAATAAGGGACATTAAACACAATACTTAAGTTCCTAATCATCCAATCATCTACCTATGTGATGAACTTCAAACCCTTAATTGAAATACCCAAATCCCGTTAATATACCCAACTTCCGTTGCGATAAGAACAAAGGGATGATACAAACACTAATTATTCCTAATCTAGCATTGGCAATAACACAATCAATTAAGCATGTCAATTGGGATCATTATTGGAGAATTTAAAGATTCAATTCATGTATCAATCATATTCGGGTTTTGCAAGATTCCGGATTATGGATCTACTCACACATATTAACGGAAACAAAAACAAGATTCAATAGAGAAAACATAATTAATAAGCAATAAAAAGGTAAAGGAGAGAGAGTAGATGAATACCAATTGCTTCAAATGAGAAAACTTGAATTGTTGATGAACAATAATGCCAAAATAAAGAGTAGGAATCAAAACTATGTAGAGAGAGAAAACTAGGGTTAATGAAGTTCTAATACTAGGGAAAATAAAAGTTGTCCTCTAATTATGATTACAAAGGGTAATTATACCCCTAAGAAAGACAAAATTCGAGAATAATTTAAAACAAGTTTCGCGCAACAATGCCCGGTCTGCCCGGGCAAGGACTGCCCGGTCGGGCGGACGGGGTAATGCTCCAACTTCACAATCTTCTTCTGCCCGATCTGCCCGGGCTTTGCATGCCCGGTCGGGCGCGCATAGCAACATCAAAATGGAAAAGCTCTGCACTACAGTGCTTCACAACCCGGTCTGCCCGGGCTTTACCTGCCTGGTCGGGCATACGGGACTTTTGATGATTCTTCACAGTTAAGTCATTCTTTCTTCGCCCTAGTAGCTAGGGCATGGGGGCCCGGTAGGGCATGGGGGCCCGGTAGGGCATTGGGGAATTCTCCTTCTTTCACTCAACAACCTCTTAATTGACCATCCAAAACGAGTCCGAAACATCCAAGAAATATCCGTATTCCTGTGAAACTCATTCAAATAGATCGAACACACTATAGAAGAGATTGTTAGCGAGAAATAGCTCCGTAGAGCTCAAAACCATGCAAAATACGCTATGAAACCGGGATAAAACATGTTATAAAATGCATATATCATTTATACTAATTAAGAATTGCACTGGGGAAAATTCCTAAAGTATACCTGATAATTCGTATATACAAGTACGTAGTTGTACACTTGTACATACATCAATAGAACCTTAATTAATTACATGCAAAGTTATTATTTCAGTTTACTTTTGATACCCACATTGTTTGTGATTTTATATACATTATACAATACGAAGCAAGTCTATTGTATATACCCTTTTAAATAAGCAAACTTATGATACTATT
This sequence comes from Chenopodium berlandieri, assembly GCA_034703905.1. Lineage (NCBI taxonomy): Eukaryota > Viridiplantae > Streptophyta > Magnoliopsida > Caryophyllales > Amaranthaceae > Chenopodium > Chenopodium berlandieri. The sequence goes on along the minus strand of CM068285.1, from coordinate 61,817,856 downwards.
CATATATGCTTAATCATTTTGTTAAGATTGTACGATTTTCATAAATATGCCAAAAGATATCAAGATTATTTAATTAAGCCCATTTGTAATAAAATTTCCAATCCATCGCCCGCATACCAAAAATATCAGTGTCTTGTAAGTTGTAACAGCATAAAAAGCTAATTAAATTAGCTATTTTAACTTGGAGAAAACCGCTAATTGAATCGAGAATATGTTTGACCTTTTATAAGAAAACTAACAAACGTAAAATGCTAATTGATCTGAAAGCTTGTTCGTGATCGTTTTTTTTTTCCTGTTTTTATTACATACAAAAATCCATAAAAAGAAAATTAGAAAAAGTTGTTTCCATTTTTAATGTGGATTAAATAATGTCTAAAAGATACTAGCAATTAGCTAGGGATAAATCTAATTCAATAAAGATTTGTTCTCTTCGACTTAAATAAGAAGAAAAGCAACAACTAGAAATCCATTTAATTCATTCAAACTAACTCACAAATTTAAGATTTTCTTAAACACAATCACAAATCTTCTCATTACAGAAGAAAAAAATGCCTAGAATAATCTCAACTTTGTCTTATCCGCCCAAAATAATCCCAATTTTTGGATTATTTTTTAATAATCAGAACTTTGATACGTTGCTTCTAAAGTTCTAATGGTCCCAAGTGACATGTAACTGTTGAGTAGTTAATTTTTATAAAAGTTTAGTTTACACGTGCCATCACGTGATTGGTCAAAAATAAGTTTAATTTTTTTTTAAAAATTATTTGTTACTAATTAATATTTAAGCTAAAATTACCAGCTAGTCAAACTAGTTAATACAACCAGCTATATCAATAAGTTAACAACTAATTACCAAACAAGGCTTAATGGCACAAAGATTTGGGAAAAGATAAAAAGTAAGTGCATTATGATAAAATTATGTAATTTTTTTTTAAAAAAAAAGTACTTAGGCCCTATACTATTCTCTTAACTTTATTTATATTGAACTTAAATTATTTTTATTAAACTAAAATTAATATTACTAATTAAAAAAACAAACTTCTAATTTTTGCAAAAATTAACTTTTGTTTACGCCCTTTGTTTTTTTTTTTTTTTTAATGCATCCCTCACAGATCCAAAAAATGGGGTTATATTTGTTAAAAAATAAATACAGTAAAAGGTTGTCATAGACTCATAGAAATGAGGTCAGCCGTGTCCATCTTTTAGCAAATCAGTGCCGGCTGTTTCGATCTTCTTTTTACTTTACTAGTTAATTTTTGTTTTTGTCTTTATTTCTTCCTTTTCCTTCTTACTTGTGTTAAGCTGTTATAAAAAAAATTATCATAATAATTTTAAAAAAATTGATGAAAATAGAAAATGAGTAAAACTTTAAAAAAACAATGTATGAAGTATTATATAATACTCCGTAATATTTTTTATTTTAAAATAGTGAATAAATTAAGTCAAACTTAATATAAGAATATTGTAATAGTCAAAGTAATGCATTTAAAAAAAGGAAGGATGACCAAATTAAATTTGATTTTACTAAATATAAATTATTATTATGTAATATGGAGTACTACTAGGAGAATAAAATACTTTTTTTCTTTTGTTACACACAATTACAAATTTAGTCAATTAATAATAAAATAAAGTACATAATTTTGCATTCCTATCAAACAAAAAAAAATTGTATTTGCATTAAAAGCTACTGTAGTGCGTGTTAGGTCCAACTAGTAAATTTTATGTAAATTTATGTTTTACGATATCCTACATTTACGATTAATGCATCAAGAGACATATAATAGGTCATTCCAATATGTCGTAATAAAATCTGCAAGGATCGAAAAAGCTGAAACAAAATCTCAGCAGTACAAAATTTTTGTTTCCAAAAAAAAAAAAAAAAAAAAAAAAATCTAAGCTATAGAGTATAGACCTGTAGTACTCCGTTATAATTTATAAATACAACGTAAACAAAATAATGATTACACAACATTTGTGTTTTAATAAAAAGCAAAATTGGTAAGATGTGAAATTTGTCTTTATTCACTTTTTTTTTCCTTCTTTTTTTTTCTTTTGAAGAGATATCTGAATAAAATAAATAAATAAAAAAAAACTTTCTTTATTTATGTTCTACTCGTACTAAGAAATAAAGAAATTTGTCTTTATTTATGTTCTACTTGTAATACATAAGATGGGTACAGAGGAAGACAAAGCTAGTGAGTGAAGGGAGGGTAATGGTAGTCTGAGGTTATGTAACGTGAGTATGTGACTAGGTGAGGGGGAGGCCACTATAACTCTATGAGTGTGAGGTAAACTTAGAGGTGTTAAAACCGATTCGATATAAAAAATTATCCGTTTTGAACTATAACCGGTATTAATTGACTTGAGAAATTCAAATTTCATAACGCAAAGTCAATTTGGAACTGGCCTAAACTCAACTCAAATCAGAATTTGACCCGATCTGAACTTAATCCGTCACCAATATAACCTGACCATAACTAAATCCAAAACTAATTTGATCCACTTTAACTTAAACCAAACCAGTTTGACCGGACTTGAACTTAACCCGACTCTAAATTGACCCGAAAAATACTTGATTCAATTTGATCTATTTTGACCCAAACTGATATTAACCCAATCGGACTTAAAATGATATACTACCTCCGCTAAATGTTATGTGCAACTTTGTAATATTTTATATCTCACAAATAATACCCCAAAGTTGCACATAACATTTAACGGAGGTAGTAATTGCAAACCAAACATAATTTTAAGGAAAATTTGTCAAAAATTATACCCCATCTGTTTTTTTAAGTGTCCCATTAGAGTTTAAATGGGACACTTAAAAATTATACCTCATCTATTTTTTTGTCCTACTTAAATCTATTTATCCAAAATCTAAACTCTTACTTTATTTCATAATCACTTCAAAATTTAAATGGTTAGTAATATTATTAGTAATTTGGTCATGAGCATGTGGTATTATTGTTAATTAGTGTTGAATGATATCATAATAACTAGATTATAAAGTCTAAATTTTCAATATTGGATAGCATATTGGGTACCCGATAACCGATCCGAAAATCCGTGTACCCGAACGGGGTTGTTAATGGATATCATATTTAGTGTTATTGATTATTGGGTACCCGAACCGATAGTGTTAACGGTACGGGTACCCGACTCATGCTCACCCCTACCTTAGATGACAAGATGTACTCTTTTTAGTTAAAGTTTAATAAGGTCCTGTTCACTTCACCTTAAAAAAATAATATTAAGTAAAAATAATTTCAGTTCAGTAAAAGTAAATTCAGTTCTGCAAAAATAATTTCAGTTCAATAAAAATAAGTTCAGTTCAGTAAAAATAATTTCAGTTCAGTAAAAACCAGTAACTTCAAAGAAGAAATATAACATAGAATCAGTAAAAAAAATTTAAGTTCAGCAAAAATAATTTCAGTTTAGTAAAATTAATTTCAGTTCAATTAAAATAATTTCAATTCAGCAAAAATAATTTCAGTTCAGCAAAAATAATTTAAGTTTAGCAAAAATAAGGTAAAGTAAACGGGGCCTAATCAAAGTGAAATTATGTTATTACAATTTTTCTATGTTTGGAATGAATTGAGTATTTGTATGTCTTTAAGCATTTGAACACTATTGATGTCGCCTTCACTAAATAATATCTTAACATAAATATCCTAAATGTATATCCAAGTTAAGACTATTTGGAAGTTATTCTCATTGGTCCGGAACAGTCCCCTTTGCAAATCATTTCGAAAATTATAATTTCATTTTTAAGTTATTCTCATCGGTAGACTACACTTGTCATTTGGTGCACAAATCCCTCCGGCCTTGGTTCGGCAATTAAATGCTTTACAACATCTCTGGCTTACGTAGTCGAACGTGGTTCGGAGTGGCTTGGGTTAAAATTGACACCGCTTACAAAGTTACAATACTCGACTTTCGTTAAGCAACACAATTGAAACATTTGTTGTTTCAATATACAATGAAACATCCTTACTTGAAATTGAAGTTTTTAACATCCAAATTGAAGTGAGGGATTACACGAGACTACTTTTATTTTATGCTAATTAAAGTCCAAATTATAGTTTTGGGCCTTTAAGTGGGTTACAAGTCGTAAGAGGTTATTATATACGAAGTATATCAGAATTTGATTAGGAAATCCACAAATTCATCTTCATTATTAACCAAATCTTCATTCTCATACGTATTATCAACAAATCTGTAATGAAATCATGTCGAATTTCTTACACACCGCCATTAATTTCTCAGCTAAAAATTTTCTCTCTCCGAAAATTCTCTATGTCTGTCCAAAAATATCAAATCTATTTGCCTAGTTTGGTACTGGACACGCGAGATATGAAAGCCTAGTTGCCTCACTTGCCTGTTGCTCTCTCACTCCTCTCATTCTCTCTCAAAAATTGGAAACCCTAAGTACATACCCAGGCTAGTAGCCGTCGCTCGTCACCGGCTCACCGTCGCTCGTCGCTGTCCCTCGTCAGTCGTCACCGCTGCTCTCACCGTTGCTCTCACTGTCGTTTCACGGTTTCAGATCTTGTTCAAAACTTCAAATCTGATCTGCTGCTCTCACCGAGTCACCGTCATCACCAGGTTCTGGCTGCTGTCGCCGTCGCTTGTTACCGTCGCCACCTGTCTCCCGTCGCACTGTCCGTCGGGGCGTCGGCACACTTCAGGTATGTTTAGTTGTTTTCTGAATATTTTTGTTTAAGTTTGTAGGTCCCTAAATTCTAAAATCGATCCCTTTGAAGAGTTTGAACTACTCACTTTGTAATCTATAAATGGCTGATTGAATTGAATTTGTTTCTGCATTATCATGTTTGTAAAATGAACTTAAAATCCCTGCTGGTTCTTTGTATGCACATATAGTTAAAAATTCAATTACTTTAATTTGTTGCTGGGCTTGTTTTTCAATGTAAATTTTAATGTGTAGTTGCTAGACTTGTTTAATTTGATTTGATATGAGCTGTTGGGATTTGGGAATGAAGAACAGAAATTTTCAAGAATGTCTTCTAGTATTGTGCTCTTGTTTAATTTAATTTGATTTGATATGAGCTGTATGCGACTATGTTCGTACACTTTGTTTATTTACTTGTTTAAACAAAATTGCGTGTTTTTTGGTTAATTATTTAGTGTTTTATTGAATAGGTTGTCAAATTATTGTTTTTTTTAGTATATTAATATGCCTTGTTATACGCCGTACCCGTATCCCCTATTTTAGGATTGCCGTGTCCGTATCGTGTCCGTGTCCGTATCCGTGCAACCTAGGTTGTTGGGTAGCGACTTCTAAGCTTTCTCCTCCATTGAAGCAGCATCTGAGATTTCTCCTCCATTGAAGTAGTTTCTGAGCTTTCTCCGGCTATTCAAGCAGTTTCTGAGGTAATGTGTTAAATCATCGAATATATGTGCCTAAGTAGTTGTTTTTCCAAAATTCTTCTGTCTCTGCTGCAAAGTGTCTCAATTTATTAATCAATGCACGTTTGCTTTCTTAAGTGTCTCATTTTATTAATTTATTTGTTATGTTTTTATACAGTAAATTTCACAATATGATCAGATTAATAATTTTGACTTTGATTTTGTATATATGTGTTCCATGTTAATCTGATGTAGCTTGTTATTTAGAGTATCTAGATTTGATTTACATTTACTCTATTATAGGAAGTACTTAGCTTAATTAAGAATTGAAATTGCTTAATTTTTTGTGGAGTTTTTCTTAATTCAATATAACTAAAGTTTGTACTTCACTTGCATAGTTCTTATATTCATACAATTTGAATAATCTACTTTTTTTTTTTACATTATACAGTTCTGTAATATGTAATTTGTTCGAATGCTTATTTAGAAGCTCAATTTTGATTATTATTTTTATTTTATAATGAAATTAGTTTATCATTAAGTATATAATTAGATCATAATTAACTAGTTGAATGATAGGAGTTGACAATTGGTGACTGTTGTATGATTAATGTGTGGTAGCAGTCTAGCAGATGGTATGAGCATGACATTCTTTATGCTAGCTTGCACACAACTTTTTGTTTGAATATTAAATAATTTTTGAGTTTATAGAGATTTGAAGTTGAGTTTTGTGAAATGGGGCTAATTTTTTACTTTGATTTGTGTGATTTTTGCTTCAAGTTGTTTGAATTAGAATTTGGAATGCCTGAGCAAATTATGAATTATTCTTGAGTTGTTTGATAGCAATTTTTGCTTCAAGTTGTTTGAATTAGAATTTGGCATGCCGGAGCAAATTATTAATTATTCTTGAGCTGTTTGATAGCAATGAGGCCGGATGAGTGATGAATCATATTCGACTGGACTCACTAATTTATATTCTTATATAAACAAGTTAAACATTTTTGTTATGCTCCCGATTTGCGAACTTTGATCATTCTCTAGTTCAAATAATCAACTCACAATGGTTCTGATATGGCATGGTTTATTTGGAGTTTAGAGAGCTTTTTATTCTTTTTTGTCATTCACAACAATTGCTGCTATTTTGTTTTGATTTTGTCCTAATATTAATTCTCTTGTAATACTTTTTGCTAAAAAATTATGTCGATCAATTTTACTAAAATTTTGTTAATTGCAGGTTTTTGAGACATTTATTATGGACAGATCACGGATCACTACCCAACCTTCACTGGTATAAATTTTTTTTTTTTTTTTTTTTTTTTTTTTTTTTTTTTTTTGATATCTTGTACGTGATCGATGTAGAAATTATTTTGTGCAGGTGAGATTCTATAAAAATAAGGAATATACATTTAATTTTCCTTATGAAATTGGAGAGAATGATGAAAATGATATTTCAGTTTGTAATCTAATTTTAGAATGTAGGGGAAAGAAAATAAGCAAAAAAATGAGTTGTAAAATAATGGATAAGGATGAGGCATTGCAAAGGATGAGAAACAGAAATGTATGTTATTTCTGCCCCGTAGTAAGTTTCAAACAAGGTGAATTTGTTTTGTGCGTAGGTAATTTTGTTGGGGTTCAATTCAGTGATTGGATTAGGGAACAAATACAAAATAGTAATGGATTATGGAGATTAGATGGGATTAACAATGTTATTACTGCTGGGCCAATGTTAATCCAAATAGCTAGGGAAATTGCTGAGTGTTTAACCCAATGCCATCAACAACAAAAACCCTTAGGTTTTAATCGTACACGATTATACATTGAGGGAACTTCTTTCAAGCTCTCTGATCCTCCCAATAATCAAGGTATTATTTATTTATGTTTGTAATAAAGATTAAATTTTTAAACAAAATGGAATGTAGTATTACATTTAAAGTAATTTGTGTTTTAGTTGTAGGTGATGTTGCCGGAATTCGTAACGATTTGCAAGAATTTGTCAACTTCGTTAATGAGGCCGCAGTTGATTATAGTAGTGATCGTAACATCATGTTGTTTAACGAGTTGATTAACATGTCAAACTCTAATGATGTTCAAGGAGTATTGTAAGTTACCATCTTCATCCTATTTAGATTTGAGTTTTAATTAGTTGGATATAAAAGTGATTATGTATTTCCCTATTTGAAATTCATATAATTTAAAATTTCTAATGACACCAAAATTTGGTTATTCTTGAAAACAAATAATAACTTGCCTTAGCTTCTAACGGCAACATTAAACTTCCTTTTTGATTTCTCTCAACCACTGGAAAATGCTGTCATCACCAAGAGTATTAATTCCAATCCAACTATAAATCATGCCATAACAATGCTTATTATAGGGACATGAAATCAACTGTTTTAGCATAGGAATCACACAGCAAGCATCAAATCTGACTAGTCTAGCCTGAGTTTTCTACTTTGCTAGTTTGCTAGGGACAATCCAAACAATGAATGTGTGCTTGAGAATATTAAACTTGTTCCAAACCCACTGACACCATGGGACTTTAGAATTATGTCCCATAAGCCACTTATAACGCCGTCTAATGTTATTTATGTTTGTTTTTTTTTTTTAATAGGATACTCTCTTATTTCATTTGTCATTCTCCATTGTTTTGGAGTTTGACCGAGCGATACCAATTTGCCAATGCGTATGATTCCATTCGCAAGCAATATGGTAATGATTTTGACAGTGTTTTCATGATGAATTCCTCCATATATCGCGTCGATGCCTGGGTGAATAAGATACCGATTGCTAGTAATCACCCGTTACGAGAGGTATATAATCACTCAAGAGGATCGCACAATCGTTTGTTGATGCGATATATTAGATATTGCTATCATCATTACTCTGGGAAGGTAATATTTATAAAATAATGGTATAGGAATAATATCTTAGATATACTTGTTTTATTTAACTTTTAGTAGAAAGCTAACATATTTTCCCTATTTTGAAGAAACAAAGTTCTTCTTTTGGTGACCTTGATGAAGAATTGCTGGCGCTATTTCCCACTGCATTTTCAGCTACCTATGGAGAACTAGCATTAAGATTCAACTCTTTTCCTTCTACGGTACCTAAATTAGGGTTGCTTAATCACCTTCACCGTGCCGGGTTAATTTACAATAGAGGTAAATTTACTGACTATCTTTACACTTTTCTTCCTTTATATATCTTTTTTGACATTGTTCTTTCTTTATATTATGGAGAGCTATTGTGCTTTATTTTTGTGGAATTTGTATTAGTATGAACTATTATAAATTTATTAATGTTACAATGATTATTGTGTGTTTAAATTATCTGTTTATTTTTAATTGTAATTTTGATTCCTTACCTCATTTGTTTTTGGTTCTAGTTCCCTACAGTCTAGACTAGTGAAAAAAATCATAGGCCCTTCAGTCTTCTCACATTCCTTTCCCAGATACATCAACCAATCATACACCCATTGAGCCAAATATATGCCATCTTGATTAGAAGTGTTGATTCCTAAGATCCCCCCCCCCCTCTATGTGCTCGGCATAGTCAGTGACAGTAACGAAACAGCTACTGTTGCTGTTTCGTGAACCAAAGATGGTTATCTTTGATTTGCGCCCATCCCTAGTGCATGTGCTACGAGCTGGCTCTTCTAATCAAGCTTTAAGCATTTTAAACTTTTGCTTACAAAGTATAAAATTCAATTGTTGTTCTTCTGTCAATGGAAGAAATTAATTTAAATGTCAAGCCTATTGCAAAATTTTGACATGTCAAACTATTGTAAATCTAATCCATATCTATGATGCTTGTAGGTAACGTCAGGGATCGAGCCGCAATTCGAGAGCAGAGAATGTAATAGATAGCTGATCACAATTTGTTTGTATTGTGACCTGTCACATTGTGTGTTGCATTACACTCTGTACAGATTTGATATTTTATGTCGTGGAATGATGATAGTATTGATGGCGTTCTGTCTTTTGAGTTTCATGTCCTCAAAGACTAGCACTGCAAGTCTGCAATGTTCCTTTGTTCTGTGTATGAGACGTTAAGAATTAACCTTTTGTTCATTCCTTGATGTGCTTTGATTACTCTATCTATGATAAGTTAAAATTTCCTGTTTCTCTTCCCAATTTTCCCCCCAATTACCCGAAGCCCTAATCAATGATTAAAGTAGTATAACATGAATTCTAACAATGACATTCTTGGAATGGCATTACCATGCTGCAGGTAGACACTCAAGATCATCATTTTCCTAGTAACCGGCGGCCACGTTGTGTAGCACCTCTAACTCTATCGTTCAAGATTTTTACATCATAATCAAGGCCATTCAATGAGGAGTTGTGCCTGAAATGGTTACAACAAATCTCGAGTTAGAAAGGTTTTGACAAAACAATAGGCAGCAAAAACAACAAATGGTGCTAAACCTAAGTATTTGGAGAGGGTAGCAATTGATTGCAAGGGTCTCAAATCTGGAAATAGGCAAGGGTTTAAGAAAGTAAGACTAACCGCTCAATCTCAGACCCTATGTCCTGTGCCATAACCTTCAGCTCCCCTAAAAGATCGTTATAGTCAGACGTCGACCATCATCTTGTTTTACCCTTTCCACCTGTTACCTGCAAAGATTTTTATAAGAGAAATCCAACAATAAGTAATGAAAGTGCCAAAGGTGGAGTTTGAAAGTAAGTAGGAATATTGCATTTGCAGGGGTGAAAAGAGAAAAAATTAAAAAAACAAATTCTATCCGTCTAGATATAGTTATCACATTATACCAATCCCTGTAATGAAGGATACGACAAGGTTTTTAAAGAATTAAAGCTAAAATAACCCCAGCATAATAGCTAGGCCATATCTTCATCACTTAAGTGACAAAGGTGAACTCGTATCAGATATCCTAAAATATACCAAGTACATGTGAAGTAGATATTAAAATCTGGAATTCTGGACAAAATAAAGCACATACGCTATAAAAACAGATACATGTTGATATAATATTATAACAAAGTGCCTTGGTGAGACTAAAAGCATTTGATAAAGCTCCCACCAAATTCAAAGAAGCTATAAAGCTTGTACAGAGTTAATATTATGTACCTCAACTTTTTGTAATGCATTTTTGGGTTCAAGAGGTGGAGTCCGCAACTTTGAACGCCTGATGTCAATCCTGACCTTTCCCTCTGTTCCAAGTGGCTACCCTTGCTTTAAACAGGATCATCTGTTGAGAATGAGATATAAGAGTTAAAGCTTTGTCTACAGCTTTGATTTTAGAAAAAAGGATAACACAAACCTCTCAAAATAACAGGGGCTGTTAACAGGAGCAGTCTTCTTCGGCTTCCAAGTCCTAGAAAACAGTCCTCCTAGACTTGCTAACAGCCCCCCTGCAACTAGAGAGCAAATATTTAATCATAGATCCTTAAAAAGTTAAACTAAATGAAATGATGAAATCCAAGAAAGTAGAAAGAAGAAATAACCAGAATCCTAATACATGAATATAATTACATAATAGCAGACGCAGTTATGCAGAATTATCAAAGATAACCACCAATCCACAGTGAAACACACAAGTATATCTATTAAAAAAATAACACAACATAATTTTACAAATATATTGTTATATTAAGTAATTCTTTGAAAGAGAAGGGAAGTGGTCATACATAATAACTAATAATCACTAGCATGTGATGTTTTATGTTCACAGGCCATAGACAAAGAAGAATTGTATTCATATTTCAATTCTTTATAACAACTCATACCCAAGCTCAAAAAAGTGGCATGAATTGAGCTAGTCCCGTGTCACTCTCACTCATCCATTAACTATAACACAAAACTCAAATCCATTTGACGAATAGTGACCTTTAGTCCAGTATCTCAGGACAGAGCAGTTCATGTCACACAACTCTTGCACACGTGTTCTCTATGTGTGTGCTTCAGTGAGTGGAGGGGAGGCAGTTGCGATCAAGAGCTTTTGCACGTGTTCTCTATGTGTGTGCTTCAGTACGTGGAGGGAAGGCAGTTGTGAGCAAGTGTTTGTGTATTGTGCGTGTGTAGAGGGTGGGGGGGGGGGTGAAATACTGTTGCCTTAGCAGTTTTACCTGAGGGAGCCCCCATTACTCACAGTGAGTAACAGGTTATGTTACTCACAGGGGTATAGGCGACATTTCACCTATTATAAGTGACCTGGTGGATGGGTGATTAGGCCTCATTTTGCTGACGTGGTTTACTTGTTTTGCCAAATGTGCTGATGTTGGGTTTCTCGCAATTGACGCCGTAAACATTGGACGTTTATGGAGTTTCATGAAAACTCCGAAACCCTAGTCGAAGATTTTTCAATTCGACTCCGTTGAAGCTCAACTGGACTTCTGGGCGGAACCGAACCCGAAGAGGCTCGAAGAGGTCCGACTCGAATTCTGTGCGGAACTCAAGTCGACGAGGTCCCAACTCGAATTGTTGGTGTATCCAGGTTCTTTCTGATTCAATGTAATTTCGAACTGGCTTTTTGTTTTTCTGTTCTTTGAATGTTTTATGTTTGGGGTTCGATGTTGTGTTCGTCGATTGTCTTTGTTGACGGAATTAATTCGATGCTAGGGTTGCAGTCCCAGTTCGTATTTATACCAGCAAAAGGTAAAAATGGTAATAGTTTGACTGTAATTGTTAACTTGTGGAATTAGCGGAATATAAGTGGTAACTAAAAAAATGGAATTGTTGCGATTATGCATTCACAATAAATTAGCGGAATATGTTTGTTAATTGGATGTAAATGGAATAAATTAATAATGGAAGTTGTAGAATTTGCGGAATATAATTGGAATTCTTTAATTACGGGTGCAATTATGCTGCTCATTCCAGCATTAAATATGATGGAATGAGGTGAATTATGCATTCATTGGTGGTCATTATTCATTCGTTCTATGTGATATTGTGTTATTGTGTGGAATCTTGACATTGTGTGGTCATTATTGTGTGTTATTGTGTTATTCGTTCGTTCGATTTGCTTTGATTGGTTATTGTGGGTATTCTTATGTGACAGATTATGAAATTGTCAGCGGGGAATGGTAAGCGTAAACGTACAATGGTGAGGTTTTTTTTTTTTTTTTTAAGATATTCTTTAGGCTGGGGATGTGATGATGTTTTGAACTGTGGTTTTATGGGGATGTGATTATCTTTTGAATTACGGTTTAATGTTTTGTGATGTTGTGGCTATGAAGGTTGGGGCTGAAGATGAAGAGGGGTATGGGCTTAGTAACAAGAGTAATGTATGTGAGCAGAAGACCATGCCTCTGTATCCAGAATTGTTTAAGGTACTACATTACGGAATTCTGCGTGTGTGAAATTGTTTTGTTTGCACGATTGAGGAATCATTGAATGAATTTAGTTTCTGGTGTGCTTAGGATGACGGATTAAGCTATGGAGGGGCCGTCAAAGGTAGGGCGGAGGTGATGGCTGAACATTCAGAGGCCAGAAGTCGGGTAAGTTTGCTTGTTAATTAAGTTGTCAGTGGGTGTGGGATAGGAACATTAACTTAATTACTGTAATTTCATTGGCAGCCTCCTAACATGGGTTGCCGCATCGAGTCATTTGGGCGCATATGTCAGAAATTTGATGACAGGCGAAGACGTTGGGTTTGTGAGATGGGATTTGACAGTCTTTTACGTCTTGCTTTAGATATGCGTTTACCAAGGCAATTGGCATACTGGGTCATGACACGGATGGATCCAATCAGTAAAATGCTTAGGAGTCCCAACGGACTTGAGTTTCGGTTTTCAAAGAATCAGGTTCGGTGGGTACTAGGGATACCAATGGGTCCTAGGACTGTTCCTAGTACTAAAACCATGACCCAACATGATCGTGTGAAGGTTCAGAGATTTATTCTCAAGTATGGTAAATCGTGGGAGTCCAAGTCTGGTAGACAATCTGGTCTGGTGTACACGTCTGTAGGCATACCATTAAGTTCAGATATGATGAATCGGTTGGAGGGGTACTTTGATGCTGGAGAGGAAGAGGAATTCAAGACGTTGTTCTTGATAATTGCTTTAGAGATGGTGTTGTTTCCCACGCAGTCACCTCGGCTTGCGTCTGACCTACTACCTGCCATAAGCTGTGCTATGGAGGCAATTAAGTACGATTGGTGTTCTTTAGTGTTGTCGAAGTTGCTGGAGAGCGTACAAAATTTTGCTCGACGTTTCTATGCTAATGGGTTTGCCAGTGGATGCGGCGGGTGTGCAATATTTGCCGTGGTATGTGTTTTAGTGGGGAAAATCCCTGTTTACTCGTTTCAGTGTATTGTTGCCTGTTTTTTTTTTTTTTTTTATCTTGTGCTTTTGTGGTTTAGTAATTGCTGGTTTTGCCTATATTATTTGGCAGATATTTTACTTGGATCGGTTGGATAGGGATCCTATTCAGTGGGATGTTTTTCCAAGAATTAAAGTGTGGACAATGCAGCAGATTGGGAAGGCAGCAAAATCAAACAAATTGCTGTCCGGCGACTATGGGAAACTAGGGGTAAGCACTTTTGTATTTGTATTATATTGCATAGTATGCATAGTGTTCTGCTTCAATCAAATAAGGTTTAGAGTAACCTTTTTCCATTTGTATTGGGTTGTGTGGTTGAAGCTATTGGATGTTGCTTACGGTGAACAACACCCAAGGGATGCAAGGGATAGTGTTGGACCCCTACAAGCTGCATCGAATAATGTGAGGTTTGATCTTAAAGTAGTTGTTTCACCTGTGTACTTTTAATCTGAATCTGTCGTAACTTTGTTTGGATACAGATGGATGATTTAGATGATTTACCAGTGTCTGGGGTTAACTTCAAGGCCAGGCAAAGGAGGGGTCGAATGCCCGAGCGGACAGATCAATGAGCTCAGTTACACTCGTATTTCTATTTGTATTTCTGGTTGTATTTCTATTTGTATTTTTTTTCAGTGTGGAATGTTCTGAATAATCTTACAGGATTTGGATATTGTTAATTCATTTGCAATAAGTATTTCTTTTGTTTGTTGCATTAATAATACTCCCTCCGGTTTTTTTAATTGCAACTTTTGCCATTTTAGTCCGCTTTAAATTAAATGCAACTTTCTATTTTATTTCTATTTTGGGCAAACAAAATCCCTGAAAATTACTATTTTACCCTTACTTTCCCACTACTTTACCAAGTGGTGGGCCAAACTTTCTCTCTTTTGCCTGTTGGACCGCAAATCACACCAAAAGTTGCAATTTAAAAAAACCGGCGGGAGTATAAAATATTATTCCAATTGTCAATTGTTTGTAGTGTTGTATTAATAATAGAGGGTTAAGATCTTGAGATCAATTTCAAGGCTTTGTAAAATAATTCGCAGAGTGTTTGTTGTATTAATAATACAGGGTAAAGGTCTTGTCAAGGCTTTGTAAAAACAAGTTGCGTAGATAAATGAAGTTAAAAGCGGTAAAATAAATCAAAAAAGCAGTAAAAGAGACAAATATTATTACAAAGTTCGGCAACAATTCCCGATATAGGAAAAGAAAAAGAACAAAGTGAATCTAGCAAAAGATAGCTTACAAACCAAAAGTCAAAGAAAATATACAAAAACAAAAGAAAATTGTTCAACATATTAAATTTGAAAAAGTGCAATCAAGGGTTTAAAAGGCTGCATTGGTAGGATCAAGGGAGTCTTCCTCTACTTCCTCGAAGGCTACTTTGTGGATTGTTTCCAAGATCTCCTTGTTGCCTTCAGTGAACTTTCCTTCAGCCTGTGCAAGCTTTTCCTCCACCCTTTCAAAACCTGTGGCCTGAGATTCTGCCAGAGTTTGTAGCTGGCCCTGTAGAGAGGTCATTTGTTTGGCCATGTCTTCCAGCTTATTGCTGACCATTGTAGTCAACTTCTCCATCTGCGCTTTCACCTGTTGAAGATAAAAAACAGACACATTTGTTCCGGAGAATGCAGCAAAGCCTGTAGGCTGTGATGGAGAAAAGGCTGGAGAAGGAGAAGGAGAAGACTGTTTTGGAGGTGAAACAGGAATGGAAGAAAAGGCTGGAGAAGGAGAAGCAAAAGGGACTTGAGTAGGAGTAAAATCAGGGTCAGAGTGATCTGAAGAACTTATGTCTTCAATTATCAAAGGCTTTGGAGTAGAAACAGTAGGTTTGACAATTTTCCTCTTACTCCTTCTGAGTTCCCCTTTAAACCAAGGAACAAATGGGAAGTCAAGACTCTCAGTCTCTGAGCTAGATTCCCCCTCACTCTGAGTCTCCTCTCCTTTCTCAGGTTCTGCCTCCTGTGTTTCCCCCTCAGTTTCTCCCTCACTATTTTCTTTACTCTCTTCTTTTTCTCCCTCACTAATTTCTTTACTCTCTTCTTTTTCTGGTACACTTCCCTCCTCTTCTGACTCACTTGTATCTCCCTCTCCAACTTGTGTTTTTCCCTTCCCTCCAATTTTTTCTTTTCCCCCTTTAGACAGGAAAGAAATTTTCCCACTCTCAATTTTAAGACTTAGGCGAATCAAAGATTGTTCGGAAAGGATGTTCTCAGGTTTAATATAAGTGGGTGACTCACTTTCAACATCAATCCCAAATGACTTAAACAAC
Organism: Chenopodium berlandieri; assembly: GCA_034703905.1. Lineage (NCBI taxonomy): Eukaryota > Viridiplantae > Streptophyta > Magnoliopsida > Caryophyllales > Amaranthaceae > Chenopodium > Chenopodium berlandieri. Next base: position 61,801,931 of record CM068285.1, on the reverse strand, counting down.
ACAGTAAGAAGAGACCCATATGGAATGGTCGTTTTAGCAGCATAAAAGAGCAAATGTTCAATCATCAGTTTCGGAAAATTTATTTTTATTTTTCGAGCAAGGCAAAAGATGATAGTTACATCTAGTAAGGATACTGTGCTTCGTTTTTGCAAACGGGGTACAATGCCTCTCCAAGTGAAATTGAACAATAATTTGTGAAGAGGAGTGAGTATGTTATGATGTGAGGTCTTGCTTTTCGGGTTTCCACCTATAAATTTTAGTATCCTATTCTCATCATAATGCCCAATTTGCACAATTTGTTTATGTTTTAAGTACGAACAATAGCTAGAGGTGGGAACTTGAAACAAACTCCCTAAGTATGCAACATCAAATTGAATGTGAGTATCTTTGACTATAGCCGTGCATACACCATTGTTGTGTTTGAAAGTATTTTTAAACTCAAACAAAAGCTTAGGATAAATTGGATAGTGAGAACAATTTTGGAACAAATGCACCCATTCTTGATAATCAATTAAGGAGGTGAATTCGGAGAACTTACTTGCCGTACACCAGTCATAATTGATGTGATAGCCGTGAGTGTAGTTCCAAGATGGAAACTTTTGTGACCTTCGCCTCTTCTTGTCGCCTCCTTTCATGGTTGTAGCCTTCCTCTTGGGCGGAGCAGATGGGCGAACGACGGCGATTGGTATTGGGTCAGGTGAGCCGTCAGTAGATGGAGGGTTGGATGGAGGTGTTCGTGCTTTTGGTGGTTTCGGTGTTGAGAGGTTGGTTTTCATGGCTATGGAAGTGTGTTGAAGAGAAGCAGAAGATGAATAGTGTGAATAGGAAGGAGAGATAGTGAAGCCGGTTATTATGAGAGTTTATGGGGAAGTTAATTTGATTTGATAGATGAGGGTGGAGTGTGAAAGAGGAAGAGTTTAAAGGGGGAAGGGTGAGGAAAAGCGACGGTTAATATGGTGAGGTAGTGGGGGTAGTTGTAGAGGTAGTGGGAGTTAATTGGGTGAAATAGTTGCACGTTTTGAACTTAAATAAGAGTGCATCTTCTTAGGGGGAGCGAAGGTGTGTTACGCCGCATTTGACATTGAACGTTCAAATTACAACAGAAATATTCAGCCTATTCTGCTAAGCAGATATTTAAAACACAAGCAATTCGGCTTTGAAAGGATTAAGTTTAAAGGTGAAACTTATCCCTTGAAGCGTATATTCTGATAGATTTTGTGAAATATACTCCGTATTTAATCTTCTCAAAAGATATTGAAAGGTGATGAAATAGTAACAAGTATACTCTATAAGGGGGGGTTGAAAAGGGTGTGGCTAATTTTCGCAACTTGTAAATCTCAAGTTCTCAAAATCAGTTTCAAGGAGGAATAAACTGATTTCACTATTCAGCATCAGGACTTTGCGAATAACTTCCAGGCTTAAAAACAAACTTTGAAACTATTTATAGTGGAACACTCCAAATACTGTTATCTAATACACAACTGCCTAACAAACACTGCATAATTAAGCGAAGAATACAAAATTGTTTCTGATCAGCATAATTCAAAACGATGCAGTAAAAACAAGGTTATCAAAAATTCAAAAGCTACTTCAGACATTAACCAACACAAGGTTTTAAAACGCAAATGATATCTACCAAATGAATAACTGGAAAAGATGTCTACCAATTTGGATTGACTAGAAGGTAACTGAAAAGACAAGGGGGTTTTTTGTTAAAAAAGGGTTTGAAGAGAATTGATAATAATGCAAAACACAGTTATTACTATGCATGCTTTTCTAGTTATTACTCAACCCATTGAGTGGTCAAATCAAACCTTTTCACCCACAACCGTCACCTTCTTTTATTACTTAAACCGAATATCTTTCTCTATCTTCACTGTATAATTTCATTTATGTCACTTCATATTTACAATAAACATCGCAACTCTTCACATATACTCGTATGTGTGACCTCATAGAACGAGATTATTATTAGCAGTAAACTAAGTTCATTAGTTCACAAATCACAATTGGTTTCTACCAAAACATTATGATTAGCTAAAATAACCGATTACAATTAATCTCCATATTTGTCATAAAACATTATCATTACCTAAAACATTATGTTTACCTATACTTTTGGGTGATTTACCTAAAACATTATGTTTACCTAAAAACTTTATGTTTACCTATACATCAGGGTGGATATAAAATTGTACTCCCTCCGTCCCCGAAAGATCGACCCTTTTGGGATGATTTCGCGGGTATTAAGAAAGTTAATTGGAAGTATAAGAGAGTATGGGAAAGCTAAGAAAAGTACATTGAAAAAAAAAAATTTACATTGGAATTGCAAAAAAGTAGAGAGAGAAAGTAATAAAAATATATAGAAAAAGCAAAATTTGCATGGGGAAGCTAATTTTGCACAAATATTATTGCGAATTAGAGGGTATTAAATTGCAAATGGGATGAACATTTTGGGACTAAAATTAGGCCAAAAGGGTCGAACTTTTAAGGACGGAGGGAGTACCACTTTTGTCACGGTGATGTAAAACGCCCCCATTTTGTACTACTCATGAAACACGGTGTCACCCATTCAATTTTGTCTATTCTTAAGAAATAAGTGGAGGGGGGAGGGAATGAATTATTTGTTTCTCCTACTTGCCCTAGTGGGAAACTTATGTTTTCTGGTGTTTGTACTTTGGAAATTTTATTCGGTGATTTTTTTACAACTATTTTATCCCCGGCACCGTACGTAAGCAATTGCACACATTAAAATGTGATTAAGATGTAATTAAGTTGATGAAACTTGATCATTTATTTGTTTAATCAATTTAATGAGAATAAATATCTTACAGAAGACGGTAATTTAATGACGGTACTCTACTCACTGAAGTGCCATGATTATCATTGTCAGAGGAAATAACTTGGCAGAGGAAACTGTTTTGAGTAGACGAATGACTTCTTTTCTTTATATTTCCGACAATGTGTCTTTGTATTGTCATTGTCAACACTATCTGGATCCACTTTAAATTAAGTCATTGTCAACAAGATGGAAGTTGTCATTGCATTGCCATTGTAAAAAAAATTATGACCATTACCATGGATGTCCTTTTAGGCTTTTACCACACTCATAATTTCAAATATCTGATACGCCCTTTCGTAAACCGTGTCTGCAGTGTTGGAAGTGCAATGCAATTGTTAACATACGTCATTATTAACGGTGGTACATTCGTTGGATATTTAGTACCACTGAATTATGGGTGGTACAATGGATTTTACATAATGAACCACTAAGATAATGTTGGTACCACTAAAGGTTGGGTGGTACAAGACCTCTTATGATGAGAAACAATGGAAAAAGAAATGGATAATACTTTCACAGAATAGCGTATACGCAAAATGCATTCTCTTGAAATAGTTCAATACTACACTTGTAATACTATTTCTAAAACAGACAAATAGATAAATATAATACAACCAGAAAGAGTTTAGCCGGGGGAGGGATAGCATTGAAATCAGTTGTCGTGAGCAGTACACTGCACATGATTAACGGCACCGTAGCAATAGTAACTCACTGTGAATGCGATGAACGGCTTGCATCAATTTCACTCTGAAAGCGTGCAATTCGCTGATCCCGGAGCGGGCGCAAACGGGCCCACAATACCTTCGCTTCTTCCAGCTTTGCCATATTTAGTGCTACAACCTTATCTACTTCTGCTAGCATTTTCAACTTCTTTGCCATTTTTACTCCTCTAACCTTATCTACTTCTTCTAGCATTTTCCTCAGCTGCGCAGTGAGTTCGTTCATCTCTGAGTACAACTTATCAAGTTGCCCTTCTAATTCAGTCACTTCCCAGTCACTCATGGTAGCTTCGTTGAGAACCCTCGCTTCTTCCAGCTTTTCCGTATGTACTGGTCTAACAGATAGGAAAACCAAATCATGGTGTAAAAATTGGGCAAACAGGACAAAATTGAAACCCTAATTCCATGTATCTAAAGTGGTACAAAGCAGCACCACTAATAAAAGTAGTACAATTTCATGTACCATCCATAACAAGTGTGTTGGCCTGACAAGTGGTACCATAAACACGAATAATAAGTTAAAAAATTGGGCAAAAAGGAAAACACTATAATTCAGATCAATTCCGTTCAATCTTAACTAAGTGGTACAAAAATCCCACACGAAAAATGAGGAAAAAAGGGATTTTGCCAATAATTCTCATCCCAACAATGGCGATATCAGGAAACAGAACACAAAACCATGAACATACCAGCCAGAAAGAACGGAAAGACGACAGAAAACAACTACACATTGGAGATATAAACAAAACCATGAAAATGGAAAATACCTCTAAAAAGACTAAGTGGAAAAAAAATAAAAAACATACAGTGTTACAGAGTGGAGAGTGGAGATCCAAAGAAAAACCAGGGAACATAAGTAAAGAGTCCGACACCAGTAAACGGCGAATTAAATTGGGACAATTGTTTATTTTTAGGATCAAAAATAGATGTTTGAAAATGTTTATGTAAATAGTTTGCTTTGTTGAGGGGGAATATTTAAAGATAGGATGAATATTTATGTTGAAAATAGATGTTTGAAAGTTGAACGTTCGTTTGGAACCCTAAGTAAACCGCAAGACCTATTCAAGTGTACGTTCAGGCTTCAACACCTTTACGATGTCGACCCTCGGATATTTGAGGGTACGCCTAGTTATGTGATCCAGGGTACCACCAAGACAGGTCTTTAGTTATTTTATTTTTCGTAATGGTTGCACTTGTATCATTTTTGGGAAATCCTTTTTCCCAATTTTCTGAGTCGCTAAACAGTCCTATTTGTGCAAAGGTTGATAGCGTATGTGTAATAGCTATTTGATTGATGTTTCACCAATCACCTAACACCATCAGCTAGTTGACTGAATGTGTAATTACGACTTTCATTATGATCCTTAATGAATGTTTAATTACGAATTTCATTTTGATCCCTGATGAATGAATTTGGACAATGAATGTTTATTTACGATTTCCATTACGAATTAGAACAATGATTTGCATACATCATCAAGACACTTCCGGGGGTTATACATAACTACCACAACCCGAATATAATTAGAAATTGGTAAGGTTTCCCCGCTAAAAAAAAAAATAAAAAAAAAATAAAAAAACCAACAACAGTCAACTTGTTTGTAAAAAATTCTTAAAATGAAACTCCATCATTACCTCCCCTCGAGAATTTAAATCATTAATTACTCCGGTCACCCTATTCATTTTACTTCCATGCTTCGTTCGAAGGGTAAAACACCTGTTCATCCCCCTTCAAAACCCTCTTGCAAACCTTTAAAAAACCACGCCAAGTGAATTCTGCTCCAAGGTTTGTTCCAAGTTCTTATAAGCCGTTTACTGGTTTGGGACGCTTTAATTATGTTTCCTGGTTTTTCTCTGTAATAATGTGTCCTTTTTTTATTTTTTTTTTGTTCTTCGTGGTGTTATTGTCAGTTTCCTATTTGTCTGTGTTTTTGATATCGTTCCGCATGTGGTACCACTTTAGTTACGCTTATACGAAATTGATCAACGCGGTACAAGAATTGGCTGATTAAATTATACCACTTATTAATCGTTGGTACAGAAACCCCCTTGTTTTGTAACACTTTAGAACCATGGGTTTACCCTGTCAATTTTGTCTTTGGCTGTCAAAGACGCGGATAGGGGAAGGGATTGAATTATACTTTTTCCCCGTTTTGCCCAAATTTGAAACTAATTATTTCCGGTTTATGAATTATTGAAATTTAAGTGGGGGCTTTTTGTACCACTGGTAGTGACGATGCATCGACATTATTCAGGGTGGTACATGATATTGATGATGAAATGTACTACTTCAATTAAAGTGGTATAGAAACCCGCTGCTTTGTAACACTCCAGAAACATGATTTACCCTATCAATTTTGTCTTTGCCTGTCAAAGAAGTGGAGGGGGAAGGAACTGATATATTTGTTGTTCCTTTCTGCCCAATTTTTAAACATTAATGTCGGGATTATGATTTTTCTAAATTTAATTGGGCGATTTTTGTACCACTAAAGTCACAATGATATGAAATCATTCATAAATGGTACAATAAATGGATGATGTTATTGTTCCACTTTAGTGATGATGGTACAAAAACCCCCTGTTTTGTACCAATTTAGAAACATGGATTTACCCTATCAATTTTGTCTCTAGTTGCCAGAAAAGCTACCATGGCTGACAGGGACGTGACTGAGGTAAAAGGGCACCTTGAAAAGTTTTACTCAGAGTTGGACGAAATTAACGCAGAGGAGAAGAAAAAGATAGAAGAAGTAGCTAAGATTAGAGCATTACATACGGCAAAGCTAGAAGAAGCGAGGGTTTTATCGGCCCGTTTGCACCAGCTCCGGGAACAACGAATTGCACACCTTCAGAGGGAAATTCACGCAATCCGTTCAATGCCAGGTTATGCCGGAAATGACACGGCTGTTGGAAATGACCAAGCTGTTGACAGGATTATCGAGGATGACAGGGGTGGTGCTGTGGCTGTTTCCAGGGGATCTGATGATGAGGACGACAACGATGAAGATGATGAGGATGACGAAGATGAAGAAGATGAAGATGAAGATGATGAGGGGTAACCCTTTTATTTTTCCAGTGGTTCATTGTCATCTGATTAGAGTTTAAATAAAGCCCATTTATCGGGTGACAAGAAATATAGTTGACTACTTGTAATACGTTTCATTACTCGAATGTATGACCAGAATCATTTGATACTTTCTTTTAATGATTCGAGCCAAAATGATTTTTTGGGGCACATTCTAAAAACGATATTGTCAGACCAAATGATGACACCATTTTCCCCATTATGTATATCTTCCCACAGTGAAAAGGAAGGAAAAGAAATAGTTAAATTTCATAATTTTCGATCTATTCATTCAATATTTCCGTTTTTATGGGTCAAATTACTATGCGGTACAACTACAATTATTTTTCTACACATTACTTCTAACGCTGACATGAGGGTCAAGGTCTTGAAAGACTATGCGGTACAACTACAATTATTTTTGCACTTTTCTGTCGGGTCTGTACTTTTTTAAACATTGTTTTCAAAGGATCAATAGGGTGATGAAATTGTACCAAGTAGGGGAGAGCATGGGACGGGTACCCGTTCCAATAACGTTATTGGTTCGGGTACCCGATAACCGTTAAGGCTAAAACCAATTCCCGAAACCGTTCCGATAAGGTTCGGGTACCCGTAAATTCGGATACCCGAAAATACGGGTACCCGAACAAAAAAACCGAACCGAACCAATAAGCAGAATATTTTTTTTTGGGTCTTTTTATTTATTTAAAACCTGCTTTGCAATTCGTTTTTAGATGCTTTTTTTTACTAGTTTTTTTTTACTTCCTATTTTTTGAACTATAACAATTGAACTTAAATACATAAATAACAAAAATAATTACAAAAATCGCTGCCTTAAGCTTTGGCAACCTACCAATCCCTGTCCTTGAGGCTGCTGCTTCCTCACCTCTCTTGCCTGGCTGCCTGAACTCCTCCTTGTACCCACCTGCTTAGTAATTTTTGTTCAAACTTCCACCTATTTTTCTAGTATTAATTATTGTTATTAGTACTGTGATTTTTTTGTAACAAATAACAGCCTAATAGGCTAATATTTAAACCTGAATACACATATAACACAACACATCAACCCGATTACAAATGAACAAATACTTGATACAAACATACTGTTTCTTTAAAAAAAAGTCCATAGTTAACAATAATAAACCAGTACATAACAAAAAAAAATTCCATAGTTTATAGTTTTAAAAACAAAAACAGTCCATAGTAATCATAATTCATAAAATACTCCAAGCCTTCAATGACTTCCAGCCTTCAATGACTTCCAGCCTTCAATACAATCACCACCAACCTTCATGATTATAAGTTGCTACCTCTAATCATCATCAACAAAGAGAGAATGTTCCTCACCAAGAGGTAACATTTCTTCAAAAACAATAAAAATAAAAAAAGTTAATGAATAATTAACAAGATAATGAGATTAAAAAAAAGAGAAAATATTTAAATGTTACCTGATTCAATTTTTTCCATATCTTCAAGTCTCTCCTCAAGTATAAGAGGACCTTGAGATGTACGTAACCAATCTTGTGCACAAATCAAGGCTTCAACCATCTTAGTTGAGAGTGAGCTGCGAAATGAATCAAGCACTCGACCACCTGTGCTAAAAGCTGATTCGGAAGCGACTGTTGATACGGGAATGGCAAGTACATCTCTAGCCATGAGAGCTATTGTTGGATACCTTTCACCATATTTTTTCCACCACCCCAAACAATCAAAGCTTTTTCCGACAGGATTAACTTCTCTATCATCTTCTAAATACTTGGCCAACTCATTTTTCCCTTGTACTCCAACACATGAACCCACCTCCTTTTGAAACTCTAATTCCGCCACATCTACATCAGAATCCATATCTTCTACTTCCTCCGGAAAATCAGAAGTTTTAGGGGGAATAGACTCATTTGGAGGGTTTTCAGAAATATAAAGTTCATACATGTCATTCAGAGTTTGCATCACTTTATCACACAAGTACTTAGCTTTTTCAGAATCATATTGTTGATTAATTGCCCATTTAGTATATCCCATTTTCCGCCTAGGATCAAGAATGACAACAATATACAACAAGAGATTCACATTATCAACATTTTCCCAATATTTGTCATGCTTTTTCTTCATTCCACTAGCCATTAAACTCACCCCCGCATCATTACTCAACATTTTTTTCTTGATTAACACACTAATCCCAACAAGTTCTTGTAAATACACATTAGAGGTGATATACAACGAGCCGGAAACTCGTAGAGTAGCATCATAGAATATTTTAAGTAAAGGAAGAAAAGAGGCAACACGATCCCAATCACTAGGTTCAGGCACCCCACCTGACTTAAGTAACTCATACCTAAATTTACCACCATCTGAACATTCAAGCAAATCAAAAGCCCTACGATATGCCAAAGCACCTTCCAGCATTAAAAAAGTGGAATTCCACCTAGTATCCACATCTAAACAAAGAAAACGTTTAGACTCTAACTTTTCTTGTTTAACACAACTCATAAACTTTTGCAATCTAGAACCTGATGATCTTACATACCTAACAGCACAACGAATTTTTTTTATTGACACATCACTTTCTTTCAATCCTTCTTTAAGGGTTAAACTTAATATGTGAGCACAACATCTCATGTGTAAGAACCGACCACCCAAAACTAATGTCTTCCAACTTTCAAACCTTCTTTTCAAATATTGAATGCCAACATCATTTTTACTTGCATTATCTACAGTGACAGTCATTACTCTAGAAATACCCCATTCAAGTAGATACTTTTGGACAGATTTACCAATTGTTTCACCAGAATGACCAGCAATTATACAAAAGTTAATTATTTTTTTGTGCAATTTCCAGTTTTGGTCAATAAAGTGAGCGGTTAAACACATGTAATTCATATTTTGGCAAGAAGTCCAAGTATCAGTGGTGAGACTTATACGTGAAGTGCACTTGCTAAAAAAACTTTTTAAACTTTTTTTCTCATCCAAATAAATCCTAAAACAATCTCTAGTAACTGTCCATCGAGAAGGAATAATGAAAAAGGGTTGTGTTACCTTCATAAAGTTGCGAAAACCTTCATGCTCCACCATTCTAAAAGACATTTCATCCATGATCACCATCTTTGCCAGAGCTTTCCTACTATCTTCTTGATTGAATTTCCACAGCTCAAGTCTACCCTTTTTTTTTATCCACAAGATTCCCATCAAGAGTTTGTTGACTAAGGGACAATAGTTGTTGATTTTGATCAACGTTTGGGGGGTATTCCTTACACCTCTTTATGTGGTTCTTCATGCCGGAAGTACCTTGAAGTGATGCACAACCAATGAATGTATGACAATAGATACATTCAGCCTTGTTTTCTCCATCCTTCTTTATAAAATGCTCCCAATGAGGAGAGCGCCTTTTTCTAGTTTTTTTTGAAGTTTCACTTAAGGGGGCAGCAACATCAGCAGGTTCAGAAGGTTGGTATGATGTATGTTGCTGGTCAAAGGGGTCATTATTTTCCGTCATTGGACAAGGGTCATACTCCCAAGGCTCGGGAGGAGGACTTGGAATTGGAGGAGCTTGACTTGTAGCCGACGAGTCTTCCATATCCCCACTACTTCCAGATTCCATACACTCCTACAAATGAAAAAAAAACAAATAAGTTCAATCATGTATACACAAATAACAAGAATGAGTCATAACTATACGAGGGTTGAAAGGGTGAACATCTAGGACATATGTCTACTAGAAACATACAGGACAAACACTTTTCCACGTCACACAAATACACAATCATAAAATCTCAGACAAGCAAGTGAATTAAAAAAACTATTGATACAACTACATCATATAATCACTCTGTGAGCCTTGCAGTACCTTAGGCAAGTATTACTGAAAATGAGTCCAAAAGATGATGTACACAGCCACACAAGTTACTGTTAAACCAAATTCCAGCTGACGAATATTACTCAATTCTGTTAAACAATACAACAACATAAAAACAGAACACCCAAAACAATTTTGACAAATCAATCATGCATTACAGAGTACAGACACGTACATGCTCAATCAACTTATATCCATTCTCCTTTAATTTGGGTACTTGCAGAATTCTACAACATGCATTAGTAGCATTACATATAACAGCTTACCCATTATCCATTACAAATGAGTCAACTTTACGGCGTTATGTTCATCTTATAACAATGAGTCAATGATAGATATGCCAAATCAATATGCTTACGGCTTACCCATTATCCATTACAAATCCAAGAAAGGTTGATAAAAAATTAAAAACCCACAATGTCAGCAATGTGCAAAACAGGAGTGATACTTCAATTTCCTATCAACTTATCAAGTATCAAGACAACTATAGTCTACTACTGATGTCTGATGCAACTATAGTCTAATACTGAAGTGCTGATGTAACTATGTAACTCAAGTCATACCTAGTTACCTACTATAATCTAGATGCTCAGCAACAACACACAGGAAGCCATCACACAACACTATAGAATATAGATTCTCAACACACAGGAAGCCATCACACAACACTATAGATGTTCAACAACATTATTACACAACTACTATAGATGCTTAGCAACATCACACAACAACATCACTCTGAATCCTGGTTTTTTTCTCAACAACCTTATTTCCATATCAAAAACAGAAATCTCACCTTACTCACTCATCCAAATCTAACAAACACAACTTGACAAAAAAAAACCTCAATTCTGAAAACCAACATAAGTACCATTCCTCTAAAAAAACAAAAAAAATAAAATAATAGTACCACAATAAAAAAATCAGGAAAAAAAAACAATTACAAATCCGAAAAAACCACAGATAGTCAGATACTATAAAATGTAAATTACCTCAACAGTGAAAGCTCAAAAGCCGGTCCAATGGAGAGCCGAAGTACGCTTTAATGGAGGAGATGAAGAAGTGAAAGCTCAGAGCCGCTTCAATGGAGGAGATGAAGGAGTATAGGCGTATAGCTTAGAAGCCGCTTCAATGGAGAAGTCGAAGTTCAAAAAACCTAAATTGAATAAGCGATCAGTGAAATTAAAACAAGAGTTTAAATTTAATTGAATTTAATCAATTCATTGCAAATAATTAGATCTGGCAAAGGGATAATTACTTAATTACCTGAGGACATTAGGAGATGAAGGAGTGAAAGCTCAGAGCCGCTTCAATGGAGGAGATGAAAGAGTGAAAGCTTAGAGCCGCTTCAATGGAGGAGATGAAGGAGTGAAACCTTAGAGCCGCTTCAATGGAGGAGATGAAGGAGTGAATGCCTGAATGGAGAATGAAGATTAGAGAACCAGAGGCAGAGACATTAGAGAAGAGGAGGAGAGAGAAGAGGATGGAGGCTGAGTGAAGTGAATGACTAAGACATGAGAAAAAAACGAAGTTTAGGGTTTTTCACTTTTTTTTTCTGTTTCTTTTTTTTTAAAAAACTGACATTTATCATTTGAGATTTTGAAAAAATATATTTTCGGGACATTCGGGTACCCGAAACAGTGTTAACGGGTACCCGTTACCCGAACCGTTAAGTTCTTATTGGTTCGGTTACCCGACCCGTTTTCTTTAAACGGTTCGGGTACCCAATTTTTCGGTTCGGATACGGTTCGGTTTTTCGGGTTTTTGGTTTTTCGGATTTTTTTGTACAGCCCTAGTACCAAGTATACTCTAGAAGGGGGGGTTGAATACAGTTAGCCAATTTTTTGCAACCTATAAACCTCAAGGTCCTGAAATCAGTTTCAAGTGGAATAAACGGCTTTTGCTATCAAGGAGTCAGTCAAGCCTTTGACAGGATTTAAGATAAGTTAACTATTTAGATATACATTTTCATACATCTATTTTATAAACTAATTATTATTTTGGAAATACATGCCAAAATATTTGAACAGTGTCAAATATATAATGAAGTTTGAAATTACCTCTAATAATGATTTATTCATAAAGTCCAAATATAAAATTACATAAATTTATATATCCTCATCTTTTTGAAGAGGTTCAATACTAGCAAGTCTTTCAACCATATCCGGAGAAAAGACCCTGACATAAAAAATTCTATTACCAGCATAATAAACAAACATTATCTCACCATCAGCCAAGTAATTTTCCTTAACAAAACTTTCCCACCCAATATCAAGGCACATATTATTTTTGTTATCTTCAATAACCTTCACTAGCTGCATAGGCCATATACGACTATTAGGGCCTCGGAGAACTTCCACAGGACTACAAACTTCAGCCAACAAGGAAGTCCATTCCTGTGGAAGTACCTACAATATTCACAAAGTTATTTACAAACAGGGAAAAAAAACAATAAATCATACGTAATATATAAAACAAAAACCAAATAACCTACCAACGTATGTCTATATGCATCTCCAAATGTAACAATATGACATGGCAGTTTACTATACATCTCTGCGTTTTAGAAATTACGATTAATATGTCATTGTTAAGAAGAGTCTGTATATATAAACAATCAAATCCCAATAACAATAACCATGTACTAAGTTGTCAAAGTGTTTTAATTATGTGTACACATGTTTGACCTAATCTAAAACCAAATATGAATAGAACCTTGGTCTCATGATATTCCTCAATCTATTTTGACTAATTTAAAATAGTTGAATCCTAAATTAATTGTAATAGTCAAAATCAATTACAATTAATAGTCATGTATTATTTTCAATGTAACTTATCTTAAATTAATCAATTAAAGTAAGGTATGAACTCCATAAATAGGAAGGGGACAATAAACAACTTGAAAAGCTAAAACAGGATATTTGATGAATATTGGAACAGAAAAATGGAAGTAAATACAAAATAGGAACATAATATTTGATGAATATATCTATGGATATTTATTATACGGAGTATGTTTTGAAAAATTCTTTTTGGAAATAACTTATATTTTTGACAAAACCTTTCCGATTTTCAAGGAATTTATTAACTTTGTTTCCTGCGTCCCTATTGCCAAATACATGCATATGTACCGTAATTATTGCCTTCATCCATTGAATTGTCAAATTACAACTCTTCACTCCACCTTTTCACCTTCTCACTCTTCTTAAACCGTCACTCCATCCATTACTTTAGCCCCCGTTTTCTCTCTCTCTCCAGTCCGTTGCCTCTAAACCCTCGTCCAAGTTCTCCCGCACGGGGTCATTGTAAAGGTAGCATCTCTTTTCGATATCCAAGCACATCATTTTGGTTATAGCTCCCTCAAGTTTCAATAACCAATTTTCGGCTTTTTCCATCTTAGCTGTTAAATTCTTCTGCTCTATAACTAAATCCTCTTTCTCTTTCTTGCTCTAACATTTACTCTTCTGGTAGCTGTTTTTTTGTAAATTGGGTTTATTTAGTAGTCACGTCAGAACCCAGATCGTAAGTGATGTTTGAATGTGTGATGAACTATAACTATCAATTTTGAGGTTTTGGGATGACTAGTGAAAAAATGGTTGAAATTGGGGTCTTGGGGAAGTACCTCTCGGGGGATTTCTTAAGGTGCTAAACAAAGAGAAAGAGGATTTAGTTATAGAGCAGAAGAATTTAACAGATAAGATGGAAAAGCCGAAAATTGTTTATCAAGACTTGAGGGAGATGTAACCAGAATGATGTGCTTGGATTTGGAAATAGATGCTATCTTTACAAGTACCCGGTGCCGGTCAGTGCTTGCAATGCTCTTATCTGAGCAGACTACCTGTAATTTTGATCAAGAAGGATGGTTAAATTATTTGAAAGATTCATCACTAGCAGAGATTTAAGCCACGACCAAATCATGTCCAGGCAACTTAATCCTATGTAAATGGAAGGCGGTGTGATCAATCTCTCTGTTACAGCGACAATCAGACCCCTGTAACTTCTCACCCGAGCAGCCTGATGTAATGAGAAGTTTATATGTGTCATGAGAACTCTTATCGGAACACCAATCCCAACAACAGAAGCCACAGTCACGCATATTATCATTGTTCCTCCATGGCATTGTTTTGATTCCTATTTTGAATTTTTACTAAATGTTTCTTAAGTGTAATCGGGTCATTACGGGTAGAAGAGAGCTGATCTTGTAAGTGCTTCAGGGCTCTAAAGGAAGAAATAAATAAAGCAAGTTTAAAAACCTAGGGGTTGAGGAACCCTAGGCGGAGACGTAGGCATTTTTTGCCGAACTTCGTAATAATATCTGTCTCTTTTACTGCTTTTTTGCTTAATTTTATTGCTTTTACTTCAGTTTTATCTACTCAACTTGTTTTTAAGCGTTGAAGTAAGTCTCAAAGCCAAAACAGTTTATTACGCCTTTGAACAACCGTAGGTGGATACGTCGTCAATTTTTTCCGCAATTCGAAATAATATCTGTCTCGTTTATGCCTTTTTTTGCTTTATTTTCCGAATTTTATTTACGCAACTTGTTTATAAGCCTTGAAGTAAATCGCAAAAACCTTGAAACTGAATAGTTTAAACTGGTATGCCTTGAAACATCGTTCAAGACCTTGTACTTTAAAACTTGCGACAGGTGGCCATACTCTTTTCAACCCCCACTTCTAGAGTATACTTGTTATTATGCCATCACCCTATTGACCCTTCATCCTTTCCGGAATTTACGGTTACCGTAGAGCATCGTAAATTCCGGCAAAGGATGAAGGGTATATATTGCCATCACCCTATTGACCCTTAAATACTACAGTTCTTCCTAGTGAGTATATATTGCAATCCCAGAACCCTGTCTTTGATTCGATGTAGGTTGTTAAACCAATTTACCAATCAAACGTGGAAAGTTTCAAGTACACCGTGTCATGTGATCAAAGGGTGCCACTAACAAAACCTGTTATATAATGTCATGTGGTCAAGGGTACCACTAAGACACCATTAAGACAACTTTGGTACCACTGAAGTATTGATAGTGCAAACAAGCTTATACAATGAACCACTGGGTAAAATAAATGGATTATACCTGTTCAGGATGGTACAATACCTGCGGCATAGGGGGACGTTGACATCACCCGAATAGTTACTAAAAATCAATTAGTAGTCAAGTGACTAATAACTAATTTCTACTCAAGTAGTCAAGTGACTTACATCTAACAACTAGTCAAGTTAGTAATTACTAATTATGCCTAATTACTAGTCAAGTTACTGATAACTACGTCACAGTACTCTAGAATCTTAGTGATTTGCAAATCAGAACGTTCGGTTATTGGACCATAGAGCGCAGTTGGAAACTATCAACGGCAATGAGCAGGTGGTACCCTGAAATAATACAAGTCACATTATTTCTAGTGTACTACGACGACTTAGATATTAGTAACTTGCCTAGCAATTAGTTATTAGTAATATGACGAGTTGGGTGATGTAAACGTTCTCCTACGACGGAGGTATTTGTACCACCTTGGTTATTAATAATCCAAGTGTTTATACAGTGGCTCATTCTGAAAGTTAATACGTACCACTCTAAGTTTGGTGGTACGTAACCTGTCTTGGTGGTACCCTGGATCACATAACTAGGCGTACCTCAAACTTGACACGTTTGATTGGCAAAATGATTTAAGGACCTACATCGATTGTAATACAGAACTGAAGGAGTAAGATCTAGTTTGTAGTCCTTGAGAATCCTTATATCCGAAACGATTGCTCCTTCGACAACTTATCATTGCAACCAATTCGAACACTAGAAATTATTACGATACTAACTAGGGGTGAGCAAACCAATTCATATGTCAAAATTTTAGGATCCGGACCCGGAATTGGTTGGGATTGGGTCCTAAAATATGGAACCGGTACAACCGGGTTCTAAAATTTAGGAATTGGAATTGGTTCAACCGGGTACCGGTTCCGATTCCTGATACCCACTCAAATATGTAAGTGTTGAAATATATTAGAAATCATAATATTTTTCTTAATTTTAGGATCTGGCCTTTTTTTTATTTTAGCGTTTCCTTAATTTCTTGTAACCGTAGTGAATGGGTTAATAACCATTGTAATTGACTGTTTTGTAACCGTTTTTGTTCCTGCAGTTACGTTTACAACAACAATTAATTTTTGGTACGTTTTACAACAATAATTAATTCAACATAGCTGTACAACAATAATCACTACGGAGTATGTCATAGGGGCTAAATAAGTTCAGACGAGCGAAACAGATCACGACAGTCGAAGCCAATTTTTTGACGGTTCACTGCTCATTTTCGTAGAGTACGTCCTACAACACTGTGGTCCCCCATTATGATCATTGTCATAGGAACCTGTAAACAACAGCAGCCCGACACTCCATCTCAAAGATCTATGCCTCATTGGCATTGAGTTGTCATTGTCAACAATATGATGTGTGTCAGTGGCATTGCTCTATAATTGTCAAAAAAACTGCCAAAGGCCAATTACCATGGTGAAACTATGTAATCGTCCTTTTTACCGCAAACATACTTCCAAATATCACACACACCCATTCGTAAATCGTATCTGGTGTTCGGGTAATGCAATTGTGACGGAATAATCATATTTGGTGTTCGGGTAATGCAATTATGACGGAATAATTATATTCGGGTTTTCAAAGTTGCGATTATGAGGTTTACGTATAACTGGCGGTAGAATACGATGGTAATTTGAGTCAGATAATAAAATGTACAAGTGTGTTATATCATAGGTGTTTATGTTTGTAAGATACTATGTGTTGGTTGGTACATAAGGGTTGTTATTCGATCACAACCCAAACCCTTTTGGTGGAATCTGAATTGGACCCAAACCGTAACTTCAATATAACCAATACACTAAAGTACAACAACATTTGACCCACTGACCGTTCATTACCCGGATCGTTTGCAACCCATAAATTATTAGAACCGCTACATAAAAAACATAAACCAAATCAAATTGAAAATCATTTAACCCCACCTGCAAAAGTCCCGGAAAAATCCATTTCAAACCGCGGTGTCGAAAAGTATTCCAATGCAGGGGTTTAAAATAGGTTAAATGAACATATTGAAAAAAAATCACACCAACAACAACTGTATTCCTATCGGACAACCAGTATTGGCAATGAACTTGTTCAACTGTCTCACCCGTCCGATCCTTTCCAAGTCACGAGAATCGAAGCCATTTTGTTGACAGTTCACTGCTCATTTTCAAAGATTAAGACCTCCATCACTGTACAAAAGCAGTCCGAATGACTTGCCTGCAAATATCTCTGACACTTTGGCATTGAGTTGTCATTTTGGAAAGTTCTGTAATCTATTTTTGGGAAAATGAGTTTTTAAAAAAAAGTCTTTTCGTTTGTGAGACTTATTTCTTCATGTTTCTGGGATTTCCTCTTTATTGCAATTCATGCGTTACTACTCCTTCCGTCCCTTAATTTTTGCCCCAATTTCCTTTTTGGGTTGTCCCTTTAATTTTGCTCCATTCTAATTTTGGACATATGGGTCCACATTTCTACTGTCACAACCACCCTATTAACCCCCACCACTTTTCTCTCTCATCACTTTTTTCCAACCAAAACTTAAAAAAGTAACATTACACTATGGGGCAAAATATAAGGGACGGAGGGAGTACTTATTAATCCTCCCATTGAATTGCACTACTAGAAATAGGCTTATTTCCGAGGGATAGCTTCCGACGGAATTTAATTCCCTCGGAAAATTCAAAATTTCCGAGGGAAATTGACTTTGTAGGAATAATTCGTCGGAAAGGTTCCCTACCGACGGAATATTCCGTCGGAATTGTTCCGACGGATTTGTCTTCCCTCGGAATATCTTTGTTACGACGGAATATTCCCTCGAAGTGGGTTTCGACGGAATTATTTCCCTCGGAAATCACAAGTTCCGACGGAAAATTCCGTCGGAACTTGTGATTTCCGAGGGAAATAATTCCGTCGGAAGTTGTGATTGATTGAAAAAAAACCAAACATTTATAATTTAAAAAAAAAAACACGCAAAACCCTCTCCTTCTTTATCTTTCCTCATTTCTCTTTCCTCCTCCTTTCTCCCTCTAGTGCGCCTCTCCTCATTTCTCTTTCCTCCTCCTTTCCTCCTTTCTCTTTCCTCCTTTCTGTTTCCTCCTTCCTCTTTCCTCCTTTCTGTTTCCTCCTTCCTCTTTCCTCCGTTCCTGATTTCTCTTTCTCCTCTCCTCTTTCTCTCTCTTCTCTTTCCTCATTTCTTTCTCTGTATTTTTCATTTTTGTTTTCATTTTCCGGTTGGCTTCAAGTCTTCAACCAACAACAATGACTCAACCAACAACCGTCAACCACCGTCAACCAACAACATCGGCGTTACAACCATCGTCATCCACTCTCAAGGCATTTAATTTGTAGATCTAGTTTTAATTTATGTTAGATTGTAGATCTACTTAGTTTTTTTTATGTATTTGTAATGTTAATTATATTTCCTGTAATTATTAATGTATAATTATCGTTTTTTTAATTTTTTTATGAAATTCTAATTAAATTAGCAAATCTACTGGTTTGTGTTGTATTTTTTGATTTTTTGGCTTTAAATTTCGTTTTTTTTTTCGATTTTCTACGGGTTTACTGCATATTTTGTTCTCGATTTTTTTTTGGTGAACGGTTGTAGTGGTGGGAGTGTTGGGGCTGGCAGGGAGTGCGTGAGGGTGGGGCTGGGTGTGGGTGGGTGTGCGTGAGGGTGGGGCTGGGTGTGGGTGGGTGTGCGTGAGGGTGGGGCTG
This sequence comes from Chenopodium berlandieri, assembly GCA_034703905.1. Lineage (NCBI taxonomy): Eukaryota > Viridiplantae > Streptophyta > Magnoliopsida > Caryophyllales > Amaranthaceae > Chenopodium > Chenopodium berlandieri. The sequence continues at coordinate 61,782,662 of CM068285.1, read as the reverse complement.
GGTGTGGGTGTGCGTGAGGGTGGGGCTGGGTGTGGGTGTGCGTGAGGGTGGGGCTGAGTGTGGGTGGTCTGGACAGGAGGGGTGGTTTGGGTGTGGGTGGGGGGTGGGGATCTGGGTAAGTTAGGAGGGTAGGGGGCTGGTGGTGGGCTGGGGTGGGCTGGTGGTGGTGGGGCTGGGTAGGGGGTAGGGGGTGGGCTGGTGGTGGGGGTATTGTGTGTGGTGGTCTGAGGTTGAGGGTAGGGGGGCAGGGGGTGGGCTGGTGGTGGGGGTGGGATGGGGCTTTTTTTTTATTTTTTTTTATTTTTTTTTTCCGACGGAATATTCCGTCGGAAATTACTGCCTCCGACGGAATATTCCGTCGGTACATCTATACCACCGACGGAATTTTCCGTTGGAAAATACCCCACTCCGACGGAAAATTCCGTCGGAACGTTGCGACGGATTTACACTGAAAGTCAACAAAAGCGCCGACAGAACAAAATCCGTCGGAAAATTCCGTCGGAATCGACCTTTCCGACGGAATTTCCGACGGAATATCGCAAAATACCTACAAAGGGTTTTCCGACAACGCTTTTCGACGGAATTCCGTCGGAAATGGGCATTTCCGACGGAATTTCAGGGTTTTCCGACGGATTTTTTCCGTCGGAAATTGGCTGTTTTCTAGTAGTGTTGTCAAGTCAAATCAAACCTTTCCGTTGTAACTTGACACACCTCCTCAAAAGTCACCTTCTTGTATTAATTAATCCCAATTTCATTCTCACTCTTGACTTTATAATGTATGATAAGTTAAAGAATGTATGTTTTCAATTATGTCACTTAGTCTTATTTATAATAAACATCGCAACTATTCACATTTACTCGTATGTTTGACCTCATAGTAACGGATTGTTATTAGTAAGTATTAAACTAATCGCTTTAGTTCACGTATCACATCTGGTTTCATTTATGTCACTTAGTTATGTTTTTAATAAACGCCACAACTAATCGCATTAGTTAACTAATCACAGTTGCTTTCTAGCAAAACAGTATGACTCGCCTACAATAACCGATTACAACTGATCTCCATATTTGTCCTAAAACATTTTGCTTACCCAAAACAATATGTTTACTTATACAGTTGGGCGATTTTCGAACCCTTTTCAGACACGAACATACAAAATTGTACAGGGTGGATATAAACGTGTACTACTTTCATCACCGTGGTACATAACCATCCTATCTTGTACCACTGTCGATAGATGCTGTGACCCTTTTAATTTAGTCCTCGCTTAAGAATGGATTTTAACGGTGGTACATTCGTTGGATATTTAGTACCACTGAATTTTGGGTGGTACAAAGGATTTTACATAATGAACCACTAAGATAACGTTGGTACCACTGAAGGTTGGGTGGTACAAGACCTCTTATGATGAGAAACAAATGGAAAAAGAAATGGATTATACTTTCAAAGAATAGCGTATACACAAAATGCATTCTCTTAAAATAGTTCAACACTACAAGATCTGCAAACATTAGGTTTTCAAACATTGTGTTAAATTCGCGGTTCTCGCAGATATAATCTCAGATATAATCTCAAGGTCTTGAGATCAATAAACGGATTTCAATAGTGAGATGGTCAATTCGCAATCTCCACAGATAGATATAAACTCAAGGTGTTGAAACCACACACATAAACTATAAACTATAAGCACATCAAGATATTAAGACAAATACCATTACACTCTCCCCCTTTTTTGACATTACATCCAGTCAACCAGAGAAGAAATATGCAACAAAAATCAAAAACATTGTTTAGTACAGACCAAATATTGAAAAGGTTCAAAGGAAAATTGTTTAAACAACACAAATTCAAGGCCTTCATCTCCTGGATCGTTTAAAGCGAACATTATCCCTTGCCTTTTTACACCAGCGCCCATGAGCTTCTGCGAAGACTTTGTCCTTCATCATCTCATCAATCCTCCGTTGCTCCTCCGCTTCCCTGTATTTCTTGACAACCCCATATTCCTCAACGGTAATAATTGTAGGTTCGGTCTGCTGGGGTCGTAAAATAGGCCTGTCCTTCACACTACGTACACAATTCAATAGAACATTGGCAGACTTATCTCGCGTCTGCTGAGCAGCATCTTCATGTAAGGGCATTATGCTACCAGTGGCTGTGTAGGTTAGGGCATTGAGATAGAACATTTGATTGATCTTGGCATTAACAATTGCCAAAAGTTCATGAGTCTGGTCCAACTTTTTTGCTTGGTCTTGAATTTCAAGCATCATATCTCGACGATTTTCATCTTGACAGAATTTCAGGGCATCAAGACGAGAGTGGAGGCCATCAAGACGAGATTCGAGGGCATCAAGACGAGAGGAAGACAAAGGAGGGTTAGCAGGGGCTTTCTCTTTCCCTTTGGACATAGACGGTGGCAGGGCAGACATTTCATCAGAGGATAGCTCAGATCGGAGCTTCCATGTACCATCAGGAAGACAGAAAATCCCGATTTTGTTAAAAGAATCCATACCAATGTTAGGGGTTCGGTTTCTTTCGACTTCCTCATTCCCTAAATCGATTTCAAAGAACTCAAATATTTTGGGAAGCAGATTGGCGTAAGGAAGAGGAGTATGGTGGCGTGACGAAGAATAGCAGTGAACCATGTGGTTCAAGATTATGTTAGGTAAATCGAGGGCGTAACCATTAAGAAGCAGGAATATTATTTCAAGGGTTTGATCTGTGACGAGTTCCCTGGAAGTTATGCGGGGAGCAATGCATCGAACAAGATATGTAAAGATAATTTTCGGTTCAAGTTTCAGAGAGGAATGAGTTAATTGCCTTGCTTGTGGAAGGTCTGGAAGCAAATATTGTTCTCTTGCCTTAGACACACATTCCTGACGAGGGGGATGAGAGTTTGTCCATAAATCAGGGGTAGTCTTTAAAATTTGGGCCAATGTAGACGGATTCAGGATTATTTGTTTCCCTTTGACAAGGGTTTTAAGATTAGTCTCCCCACCACGACTCTTGGAAGCAACCATGTTTATGTAAAAAAGACGAGTAAGACGCGGGTATGCGATGTCACAAAGAGATGACATTTTAAATAAAGAAGACTCTCTAAAGACCTTAAAACAATTGAGAGCAGCAGAATCAATTAGGCCAGTATTCATAATTGCAGAAAAACACAGTCCGCGAGAATGATACCCATCTTTCCACTGACCCAGTGTTTGGTTATTTTTAAACCACGACGAAGGAAGGGAAGAAATTACCTCGGGTTCTGTCGGACATTTGTCAACTGGAGACCGTGGAACTGAAGAATCTGAGGAGGACGCCGATGAGGAGGAAGGTTCGGAAGACGAGATCACGGTAACCTTCTTCTTAGAGGAAGAAGCGGTTGGAGCAGCTTTTGAAGACGAAGGTTTGGAAGATCTGGTCTTTCTTTTGGGCGCCATTGAAGCCGAACCACAGAAATACAGTTTTCGTTTCCAAAAAGTTCAGAGAGACGAAACAAATCAGAGAAATTGGAGAGGAGAAGTGGCGGATGAGAGAGAAAGTGAAACGGGCTTTAGTGTAATAAAGGTGGGAATTCGAAAAAGGCTGGAATACCCAAAAGCTCCTTTACTAGAATCAAGGTTTTGAATAAGGGAAGAGTAAGAGACAGTAAAAGGAGGAGATAGATGACTTCTGTCACGTGACTAGACTACTCTAGACTACTCAATAAGAGAAATAAATACATTTTGAAAATCAAGGACTCTTAATTCCTTTATGAAAATAATAAAAAAAAAAAATATTGCAACGTCCCTCTTTCTATTTAAACTACCTTACCACTCATTTGAAGCTTTATTGTTGTTCTTATCAAATTTCCCTTTACCCTTTTTTGATTTCTACTTGTCAATGTCTTCTTCTGGCATGGGTTCTTCAATCAACAGGAGTGGAAGTGGTTTGTGGTTCAAATCAGTAAACTGCAACTGTGACCCCTCAAGAGCCGCTGATATACGATTCGCAAGCTCTGTTTCAAACCCGGGAAGGCCCTACTACAAGTGCAGATTATGTGAATTTTTCATGTGGGTTCAGGAAGAGCAGTTTGTGTGTGACACAGCTGGTAGCGTGGGTAACACAGCTGAAGCTACAAGTGTTAAACTTCTGAGGCGAGAATTCAATGAGTTTATGCAGAAAACTGATGAATTTGCGGACTTTGTTCATTTTGTTGTTAAAATTAGTGTTGTTATGTATTTGGTGTTACTTTTGGTAGCTTTGAAATGATGTGACGAGTAGCTGTAATCTGCTATTTCATATGAATAAAGCTAAGTATATCCTCTGTTTTGGGTAATGTGGCTGCTGAAATTCATTTTGAAATTATTTTTCATAGTAGAACTAGTGTTGTATTGTTATTCAATACACAAAACATTGTTTCAATAGACATAAACCAACACAATTAAAAGCTACTACAAACATAAACAAACACAAGGTTTCAATACACATTTGACTTCTTAGTTACCAGCATCACCATCATCAACATCTGTTAAAACAGTAATATGGAAAACCCCCTGACTACATACCGGACTCTGAGAGTATCACCATGCTCAACATCATTGTCAGCCACATACTTCTCCCAACCAGAATACATGAACAGACCACGAGCGTGACTAAGATTAGCACCGAGCAATTCCACATGCCACGATGGCCCTCCCGGACCACGTTGAACACAAACAGGACCGGAAAAACCAGAAGCAAAAGACTTCCAACGTCTAGGAAGAGGCTACGCACAAGGAAAAAAGGACAGGAAAACAGGACAAGAACAAAATTAGGCACACACCTATAATTATTCGACGAATACAAAGACAAACACACATACGCAAGTTAAAAACAATACCAGAGCATTTATGTGGTGGTTCTTATAATTAATTATGCATTCCATCTCATCATCAACACCGCCAACCTCGTTCCGTTCTCCAGGACCTCCACCAACACCACCTTCATCCCACACATGACCTCCTCGAACACCAACATTCGTAAGCCGCTTCAACTGGGCCGTCAAAATCCTTAATTCTTGTAGCTTTGCGTTATGTGCCGCTCTAATTGTAGCCAATTCTTCTGCCTCGACCTTCCACTGGGCACAAATTTCAGCCAATTCAGTGTACACCACTTCAAGTTGCTCTTGCAACTCACTGACTTCACTGTTGTACGCCATGGTTTTGGTGTCGTAGGATTGGAATTACAACAACAGATTTGTTACAATTTGGATTAACCCTAAACGGAGAACTGAGAAAAATGACAAAAAAAACGGAGAAGTCAAAAGATGTGTAAAGGGGTTTTTACAAAAAAGGGTGTGATGGCAATGAACGAAGCAATGTTAGAAAGAGAAAATATTACGCTTGTTTCCCATGAACTCTGGCAGTGTTAGGTCATTGTCAACCGGTCAAAACTATTTGCGTTTCAGAAAGTGTGTCATTGTCGTCAAGTATCACTTTAGCCAAATTTTCATGATTTTGAATCGGCCTATTACCACACCCATATTTTCACAAATGACACACACCCACTTGTAAATCGTATATGTTGGTAATTCTATCAAGGTAAGTGAACACTTAAGAAAGATCGCTTTTAATATTTCATCCCCAATTCATATAAATCAAGACGTGGCCTAAAATTGTGAAGAAAACACAAATAGCTTTGGAAAAAAATTAAATTACACAAAGATCACTTAAGAAAGACCAATTTAAAAAATTAGAGCAATTAATTAAAATTATTAACTGAATTTTACCATCCATATTTTCTCTACTACTACTTATCAATTAGCTGATATTTTTACTAAGCCTTTAAGTGAAGGACGATTCAATTTTATTCGACTGGAGTTGAGGATGCTAAAGGTACATTATGCTTATCGTATTATTTAGTGTTGTGTCCCGCTGCACATTATGTCAAGTACTTGACCCTTATGTCACGTCCTTGATATATATCGTGAAAAACTAAATATTGGAACGACATATTTGGTGAATATTGTTGAAATACTTATTAAAATAGCTATTGATAATATCTTTTGACAATAGCTCTTCAAAATACTTTTTTAAAATTTTCTTGAAAAAAAAAACTATTTGGTTTCTCAATCTTATTTCTTCTCGTTTCCCGGTTTTCCTCTATACTGCTTTTGATGCATGTCTACTAATTAATCTCCCCATTAATCCCCCCTTTGATCCTCCCATTGAATTGTCAAAACAAACCTGTGTACAGGGTCTTTAAAGCATGTGCTACTTCACTACTTCGCAGTGAAATAAAGTGTTGGAGGCCATACATTTTCTTCATCATTCCTATGTACTCAGTTTTTCTTCATCATTCCTCTCCCAAATCTGTTTCCCCTTTTAATTTTGGAATTACCAAAAAAAAAAAAATGTCTGAACCTAATAATCAAGCATTGTCACCTTCAATTGTTAATCCCTCATTCTCATACACTCATCAATTTCCATACCTCTCCTCTAACCCTTCTTCCTCTCTTCCTATTTATGGTTACACTCCGGGTTTTGGAGCACAATCGGTTTATTCGGACCCGGGTGCTGCATCAGCAAACCGGATTGTCAAACAATCTACCCCTTTTACTCCTTATTCTGTGGTATGCTTTCGTTTTCTATGATAACCGGATTCATTTGTTTGTTTGCCTTTTTTTTTTTTTATCAATTTTATGGTTTATGATTGAGTTTAGATTTACTTAACTACGGGTAGTTGCATAGCGTAAATAAATTATCTTCTCCTATTAGTTAATCCTTTTTTCTGAATTGTACTGTAATTTTATCAACATTTACTTCTTTTTATTTATAAATATACGTACACCTATACTACAAATTCATTGTAATAATTCGATTAACATTAATGTTTGTAAATTTTGAAGTAGTGTCATTTGTTTATTTCTGATTTATTATCCCCAATATTCCGGAAAATTTCCTGATAATCGAATTGTACAGCACAACCTTTCAAGGACAAGTAAAATCGGTGAACCTTGGTGTGATGTTTGTAAAATCAGCTGCACAAGCAATGATTGTCTTAAAATGCATTTAGGGGGAAAGAAACACCAGAAGAGCTTACGAAAGCTACAAATCCCGATTCCCTTATCTACCCCAACCAAAGCTGATGCTAAAACACCACTTCCAGTGAGTAACAATGCACAACACCACCTTTCAAAAAGACGAAAAATCGAAGAACCATGGTGTGATGTTTGCAAGATTAGGTGCACAAGCAATAATTGTCTTAAGAAGCATGTAGTGGGAAAGAAACACCAAAAGAACTTACGAAAGCTCTACAACCCCATTAAGTAGTAATTTCTCCACTACTGCTGATCTCAGTGCTATCCGTCACCCCACTTATCTCTTTCAGGTTGTATTATACTTATCTAGTTGTCTGTTTGAAAAACAATATTAGAAGTGTCGTAGTATATGCTACATTGGTATGTTTAGCGAATGCATTTCGCATATGAGCTATTCTGTGGACATTAGGATGTAATGTAATAGTTATTAAGGGCTTTGCCCTAGAATTATTGCATTCTTCTTACTGTGTTTATAAAGTTTGTTTAAGATTAGAACCGGATTGTTATTAGCAGTAAACTAATCGCATTAGTTCACAAATCATGTAAACATGTTTTAAAATACCTTTTGAAATTATATTTGTAAATAACCGATTATAGTTAATCTCCATATTTGTTGTAAAACATTATGACTCCATATTTGTTGTAAAACATTATGATTACCTAAAACTCCTTGTATACCTATACATTTGGGTGATTTTTGTACCACTTTAGTCACGAATATACGAAATTATTTTGGGTGGTGTAAGAGAATTTCAAGTTGTACCACTTTTAACTCGGTGGTACAAAAGCCTCATATTTTGTACCATCGGAAACTTAGTTTCATGTATTCAAAATAAAATGTACCACTTAAATGTAGGTGGTACATTTTAGCTCAACATTGGATCTGTTTTTATGGCGCCCCCATTACTCTCTGTGAGAAACGGTTTTAATTCTCACAGAGGCAGTTTCGTAAGTAAAATATACAACTCAAGTGACGATGGTACATTTTATATACCAAATGGATGATAAAATTGTACCACTTTCGTTACGGCGGTACATTTTATTTACGAAACTGCCACTGTGAGTTTGAAAACTGCCACTGTGAGTTTCTGCACTCTGTTTGTGTGTGTTATTCCGAACTGCTAACCATATCAGTACGTGTAACCTAAACACAAAGTTAACAAATCATAATCTACGAGTGTGAAAAAGATATGGCCTTAATACAGATCATATTCATTACACGGGACCGGTGAGTAGACCACACAGTATTTCATAAAATACGCTTATTTCCCTAATGCATTTGCATGTCACACAAGATATTGTACTCTCCGCATCCTCGTCATAAAGAGGATCCCATGGGTTTAAGCTCTTCTCGTGGTGTAGTTTTTTTTTGCAGAATAATTTCGGCTGTGGCATATAATGTACAATCATATGATTGCGCATCCAATTTGACATCGCCATCTGACATAACTTCCTTCTGCACTGGACTATTCCTGCAGATCCGATGCTGTTGATAGTGTTCTCCAAAAGCTTAACACCCCTTTCTTCTTCTCCGGTGTATATGTATATATGGCTTACTACATATGCTGCCATTGAATTATGCAACTCAGTTGCTCTTTCCAACATCGTCAAGCCTTCGTCTAGCACCAGGGTGTTAAAGTATTGTCGCTACGGTAAAGAGAAATGCTAAAACAGTGACTAGAAGTTTACAACAAAAATTATGACGAATAAAATTCCCAATAAATAAAAAAGAAGACGTACAAATCCAAAGTCAAGCATTGCCTCAGGATGTTCATTCTCCACGCACGTCATGAAGAACTTCTCCGCCGCTTCTCGGTGTGGCCACGACATTCGTGTTTTAATCCAGCGGAGGTGAATTTGTTGAAGGACACCTTTTTCTTCGGCTATCCGTCGCAGTGTTTTATAACTATTATCCATCAAGTTATACGACAGAAATTAGATTATTACATTCTCTGTGTATGTGATGAGAAACAGAGTGCATCTGGCAAGTATAAGTGTACCTTAATTTGTACCGAAATAAATCAGCAGGGGATGACTTGGCAACGAAACCTAGAATGGTCGCCAACACTTCTGACGGCAGGATGTCAACCATAGAGGTTGTAAATTTTCGCCCTTTCACTACTACATCCATTTTTGAATTTTTAAGAGAGGCAGATCGCATTGCCCGAATAGAAGGAAGTTAAAATTGTTGCAAAAAGAGTTTGACACATAAATAGACTTCAAGTGACACTTCACGGGAGTGGATGTAGTGGGTTGGGAGTTGTGATGATGATGGTGGATAATTGAATTAGTGGGGGAGACTTATAAACCGGCGAGGATTTCTTGGAAACTGCCAATTAGAAGTTAATTACAAGTTCCGCATGCATATATTAATTTATGGTACATGTCTTACGTAATAAATGTACTACTACACCAATAATTCTAGATGGACAGGGTAAGTTACTAATAATTCTTCCCGTTACTCACTGTGAGAAACGTTTTTTTTTCTCACAGAGTGGCAGTTTCGTAAATCAAATGTACCGTTTTCGTTACGGTGGTACATTTGATTTACGAAATGGATTATAAATTTGTACCACTTTAGTTACGGTGGTATATTTTATTTGCCACTGTCAGAAGCAAAAACGTTTCTCACAGTGAGTAACAGAGATTTAGTGATAATTAAGTACTAGTCAAGTTACTAATCACTAATTACTAGTCAAGTTACTAATAACTAAGTGGTCATAGTACACTAGAATCTTACTGATTTGTTATTCAGGACATAGTGATATTTACAATGAACGGAGAGCACTGTTGGGAACTCTTCAACTAACGGCAGTGAAAAGGGCTCAATACTATTTTATGCCGTAACACATACATGTACCAACACAGTAGAGTTGTCTTAGTCCTTAAATTCTGTCTTTAGATCGATGTTGGTGGTTAAACCATTCTACGAATCAAACGTGTCAAGTTTGAAGTAGGCCTTGTTTTGTAATCCAGGTAAACTTAGGTACCGTTGAAGAAATGGTGGTACACTAGCACGTACAGTATGAACCACTAAATACGGAAATGGATTATTAATAACCAGGGTGGTACAAATACCTGCGTCGTAGTAGGAGGACGTTTACATCACCCAACTAGTGAAGTTAATAATAACTAATGACTAGTCAAGTTACTAATAACTAAGTCGTCGTAGTACAGTAGAATCTAAGTGATTTTGTAATTCTGGACGTGTGGATATTTACGATGAACGTAAAGCATAGTTGGGAACTCTTCAACAGCAGTGACCGGGTTCAGTACCAATTTTTGCCGTAACACCTACGTGTAACTACATGAATCAATGTAGGTTGTTAAACCATTTTACTAAACCATTTTACCAATCCACCGTGTCAATAACCAGGGTAGGTACAAATACCTGCAACGTAGGAGAACGTTTACATCACCCAACTAGTGAAGTTACTAATAACTAAGTCGTCGTAGTACACTAGAATCTTAGTCATTTGCAATTCTGGGTACCATTAAGACAATATAGGTACCACTGGATTCTGGGTGGTATAAAATCACTTATAGGTACAAAGTTAAGAAAAGGAATTGTGTGGATTACATAAGTAGATATAAACAATCCAAGCTAATCCCAAGGATCGTTTTTGGTGAGAGGACTGCGCTGCCTGTAACCATCTGAATTGAGCCAGAATCATCATCTTCAGCAGCTTCACCCCCGTCCTCATCCCCATGTTAATCATCTTTATATGCATCTTCTGTCGCTTCCTCATCCTCATCAACTTCATCTTCTGGATCTTCCTCATTCTCATCATCTTCAGCGTCGTAGTCCTCAACATCTTCATCGTCGTAGTCCTCGTCCTCATCATCTTCATCCTCATCAGGTTGCTCATTTCCACCCGCATAACCTGGCATGGAACGGATTGCGTGAATTTCACGCTCAAGGCGTGCAATTCGCTGTTTCCGGAGCTGGTGCAAACGGCCCGACAAAACCCTCGCTTCTTCTAGCTTTGTCGTATGTAATGCTGTCATCTTATCCATTTCTTCTAACCTTATCTTCTCCTGTGCATTGATTTCGTCCAACTCTGAGTACAACTTTGCAAGCCGCCCTTTTACCTCAATCACGTCCTGGTCACTCATGGTAGCTTCTTCGACAACCCTGAGACAAAATTGAAAGGGTAAATCCATGTTTCTAAATTGGTACGAAACATGTATTCAAAATAAATTGTACCACAAAATCGCCCAAATAAATTTACATAAATCATAAACCCAAAATTAATGGTTTTAGTAGTACAATTTCACCATCAATTTTATGTACCACCCAGAACATTTTCGCTGCATCGTTATTACAGTGGTACAAAAAACCCCAACAACACCGTAGAAAATCATAAACCCGAACTTATTACTTTCAATCCCTTCCTCCTCCGCTTCTTTGACAGCCAAAGACAAAATAGAAAGGTTAAACCCATGTTTCTAAAGTGTTACAAAACAGGAGAGTCTGTGCCACCGTGAGAAAATTGGTACAATTTAACCATCCAATTCTAGTACCGCCTTGATCTATGTCGTTTAATCGAAACTAAAGTGGTACAAAAAACCCCCACGTAAATTTCCAAAATGCGCAAAACCGAAAAAAAAGTATAAACCTTGGGAAAAAAGGAAAAACAAATTAATCAGTCCCTTCCCCCTCCACCCCATTGTTGTCGTAATTAAGCAGGAAAGACTCACCCCATTAATGGCGACATGAGAAACAACCACACAAAAACAAGTGGGTACCAGATAAAATATATATAGCAAATGCAGAATCATAATCATGATCACATGTTCACCACACTACAACAAGAAACCATTACTAATAAGAAGGAAAACATTGGAGTTCACCACATGCAGAACGAAATCAAAAAAACCAGCAAAAAGGAAACTGCCAACAAAACCAGTAAACGGCGAATTGCATAGGAACATACCTTGGAGCGGAATTCGCTTGGTGAGGTTTTTTTAGGTGTTCTAACGAAGTATGGAAGTAAAATGAATACGGTGATGAACTATGGAATTAATGCTCCCAATTCTCGAGGGGAGGTAATGATGTCGTTTCATTTAAGAATTTTAATTATCCAATTCTCGAGGGGAGGTTTTTATTTATTTATTTATTTAATTTTTTTTTTTAAATGGGAAACCTTACCAATTTCTAATTGTATCAATAATTTGTGGTAGTTATGTGTAATCCCCAATGTTCAAATCCAAACATCAAGGATCATAATGAAAATCGCAATTAAACATTACATCAAGGATTATTATGAAAGTCGTAATTAAACATTCAAGGATTATATTACGCAATTCAACCAAATAAATTATAAAGAAGTAGCATAATTTTAGTTCAACAAATAAATTGTTGGGGTAACATCAATCAACTAGGTATTACCCATACGCTATCCAACCATTGCACAATTAGAACTTTTTAGCGAATCAGAAAAATGGAAAAAGGATTCCCCAAAAATAGTACAAGTGCAACCATTACGTAATTTAAAATAACAAGGGCAATGATTTAATAATTAATTGTTATTGAATTTTTTGAGGAGCACTGTAATTTTGTACTAGTCCAATGAATTGCTCCAATAATATGGTCTTAACTCTTGAGTATGGTTGAGTTGAGGGTGTTTCTCCTTTAAAATTGTTCTTCTGATTGAGTATTGGTTTCAACGAATTTACGGTTCGGGGCCCGTTCTGATTTCAACATAAGTTTTCGGGCTACGAACGAATAACAACCTTCACAGATTAACTTACATATTATCTTACAAAAATAAATACTAGGTTCAAATGTACTTGTACATTTAATTATTATCAGACTAAAATTACCGTCGTATTGTAGTGACAATTATTTATGAACCTCATAAACGCAAATTGATAACCCCGAGTATATATACAAGGTGAATTATTGAATTTTTCTAAGCTCCGTCGAAGAATTATTATTCCGTCACAATTGCATTGCATTACCAACTTTCAAATACGATTTACGAATGGGACATGAATACACTATGGTAATTCACCTTCATTCACGTGACACTTTTTTGACAATGACATTTCCACACTTCCTACTTTCCTAATGATTCAAATATTGTTGACAATGACAACTCAATGCCAAAGTGTCTGAGACATTTGCAAGCAAGTCATTAGGACTGCTGTCGGCCAATGTTCTCTGCACACAAGTGACGGATGAGCTCAGTACCCTTCTGTGCAGAGAAGTAGAGAACCGTGAAACTAAGATAAATTTGGCTTCGTTTGTCGAGAATTGGTAATTATGTAAAACACAATAAACGAAGCAATTTTAGTTGAAAAGCCACATTTTAGAAAAGCCACATGTATTCCATCATTACTGCATAGAAAAGACAAGTGGGTAATCCACTTATTAATCCTCCCATTGAATTGTCAAATCAAACCTTTTCACTCACTTCACCCTTTCAACTTCACACTCCTACTCAACCCAATTTAATACTTACACCCAATTACTTAAACGGAGTTAAACCCAATTTCTTTCCCACTCTTCACTTTATAATATATGATCCGTTGAAAAAATTTACTCGTATGATTTAATTGATCTCACTTAGTTATATTTATAAATAACATTGCAACTCTTCACATATACTCGTATGTGTGACCTCATAGGACCGGATTATTATTAGTAGTAAACTAATCGCATTAGTCCACAAATCACACTTCGTTTGTAGCAAAACATTATAATTACCTAAAATAACCGATTACAAATAATCTCCATATTTGCCCTAAAGCATTATGATTACCTAAAACATTATGTTTACCTATACAGTTGGGTGATTTTTGTACCACTTTAGATACGAACATACGAAATTGTTCAGCAGAATGGATATAAACTTATACCACTTTTGTAAAGGTGGTACAAAACCCCACACGTTTTGTACCACTCTCGAAACATGGTCTGACCCATTCAATTTTGTCGTTGCTTAAGAAAGAAACATACGAAATTGTTAAAAGTGGTACAGAAGTTGGATAGTTTGTACCACTGAGGTAAAAGGTGGTACAAATACATTTACCCAATGAACCACTAGGATAACATTGGTACCACCACACCCAGGATGGTACAAGACCTCTTATACACTGAACCACTGGAAAAAGAAATGGATGATACGATTTTGAAACGTCCTTTACCACACCCATATTTGCAAAAATGAGACACAGCCACTTGAAAATTGTAACTGTAGTATTGGTAATGCAAAACATAATTAGATCTGGAAAATAATTAATTTAAGAACATGACTTAAGAAAGACCAATTTAAAAAATAAGAGCAATTATTATAAATTTCTAAGTGAATTCGATATTGGTCCGAAAATTGTCGCTTGGACAGGTTGATGATGGTCAATGAGGCTGGTGATATTTTCACTGCTCACTTACCCCACATCGCAGATGACGTTGGTAAACCGGAGGTGCAACCAGCCATTCATGAGCTGGAAGAGGATGATAATGACAATATGTCATGCTAAGTTAACGTTGATTAATTGTTGGTTAAGATCTCTCTCAAAGCTCTCCCACCTTTCTTGATGGGCATTCCAACAAAGATTCTCGCCGCATACAGAATGACAATAGCCATAGTAGTGCTGTTTAAAACGCGAGACGTTACCATTCCAGACTTTAAGTCTTCGCGGTACCTACAGACTAAAGAACTTGTCTAGCCTTTGGCTACAGATTACACTCTGACAGACATCCTTTTCTGTCAAAGAATTATCCTCACCCGCACTAAGTTAACTATTGGTCAAGGCTTTGAGATGTACTTCAAGACAAAGTTAACTATGACTCAAGGATTTGTTTAAAATTTATGTCGAACATAAATTAAAGGCAAAGTCAATTAAAACAGAATTAAAGGGCAAAGTCCATTAAAACAGAATTAAAAAGCAAGTCAACCACAGTACAAGTTCAACAAATACACAAAGCATTTTGGATGGTTCGAACCCCGGTTCATCATAGGTCTTTCCCAAATCCCAAGTGGTGGACGGAGCCATCGAAAGCCAAGCCAGAATTGAAGAAGTAACTACCTGGCTGTGCCTCCTCGTCCGAGCTGAACGGGTCATTGTTAAATTGAACTTGTGTCAGAGGCCATGATGGTCGTGGAGGTGGTGGTGGTCGAGCCTGTAATTGGAAACAACAATTAGATACTTAAATAATTTAACTCCTACTAACGTACACTCCAAACAATATTATAAATCAAACAAATTACGTTGAAAAAAGCATCAACAGCCACCCCATCCGGCTCACTCGATATGTGGAAGAAATTAGCCCTTAGCATATGTCGTTGCCAACACATCATAACTCCACCAGGCCTTGACTGCGGACCACATATCTGTGCTTCATAATCACCAGGGAGGCTACGAACAACGAGATTGTTGGCCTCTTGTTTTCCAAGACGAGCTTCCAAAATGATGAACAACAGCGGGTTAAATTTATTGTGCAGGGCTGCGAAATTTTTAGTGAAGGAGGGCCTTGTGCACCCTCGGGCGTTCCAAATTAGAATGTGCGACCCCCGAGCGAGTAGGCCATACTCTTCTGTGGCCGAGGAAAGATGCTCTCCTTTATAGGTGACACGGTTGTACCGTTTACGAATGGGCCAGCGATGGTTATGCCTGGGCTTAAAGGTACAACCTTCAACTTGGAACCTCATGTGGGTGTTAGTAGTATCGACCGTCATGAGGTGGAGGGTATCCGTGAAAGAGCCAACAAATATGTGGCGCCACATCGTAGGGAAACTGTAAGCAACTATGGAGTCGGTACTAAGATTGGGCTTCAAGTCAATTGCTTCCTCTATCTCAGGTGGTACTGTGAGAGAGGACGGCGAGGAGTAGAATCTGTCTAAGAGCCAGTACAGCATGACACAAGCTCCCTCGTCGTAGCAACCCACCAAGTTCTCTAAAAGAGGAAGGTGGCCCATCAACGGCCCCTCATCTTGTAACAGCATGCCTTCGGTTTGGCAGCACATTGACTGGAGGAGATGTGCTCTAATGGACTGCACAGGCTGGTATATCCCATTGTAAAAGGTGTAGCAGTTCCTGAAATACTTAACTAAATTCAGGTTTATTTCGAAAACCCCCCTCTCGTTTTTTTGAAAATACAATATCGGTTGTCCCGGGTGGGGTATCGGTTGGTGACGTGACCTACAGTCTTTCACAACTGAAGAACCGGCCATTACACTTGATTGTAACCGGGGAAGGAGATGCAGATGAGATGAAATGAGAAATGCAAGGAAATGGATGCAGAGTATGGTTAGAAAGTGAATTTATTACACCCACAACAACTATATTCCTAACACGAGAATCGAAGCCTTTTTTTTTACGGTTCACTGCTCATTTTCGAAGGTCACTTTGCCAGTGTACATTCCGAGAATCGAAGCCCTTTTTTTTAACGGTTCACTGCTCATTTTCGAAGGTCACTTCGAAGTACTTTGCTTGCAAATATGTCTGACACTTTGGCATTGAGTTGTCATTTGTCAACAGTTATTTTAAACCAGTAAATCTCTGTTACTCATTGTGAGAAACGTTTTTTTTCTCACATTGGCAGTTTCGTAAATAAAATGTACCACCGTGACTAAAGTGGTACAATTTTATCATCCATTTCGTAAATAAAATGTACCACACTGCCACTGTGAGAAACAAAAACGTTTCTCACTGTGAGTAATGGGGGCTCCCACAAACCAGTGTCATTGGCATTGCCTTGTCACTGTCAACAAAAAAAGTCACGTAAATTTAAGGTGAATTACCAATGGTGGACCATCCTTTTACCCCACACATACTTTCAAATATCTCATTACGCATACATAAACCGCATCTGCAGTGTTGGTAATGCAATTGTAACGGAGTAATAATTAGACGGAGCTTAGGAGAATTCTAGAATCGGAATATTCAAATTGTATATATATTCGGGTTTATAAATTTGCGTTTATGAGGCTTATATATAACTGCCGCTAGAAAACGATGGTAATTTGAGTCGGTTAATAAATTGTACAAGTATAATCTGAGACGGATAACAAAATGTACAAGTATCATTGGAGCAATTCAATGAAATAGTACGAAATTACAATGCCCCTGAAGATAGAGTGTATTAAATAATTGCATAGTACGATTTACTAATAACAAATGAAAAGTAGATTAGATAAATTTAATAACCCCGTAACTTTATGGAAGACTATGAGGGAAAGTGACTAATGTCGGTACATTTTTAAAAATTGGAGTGTAGAATCAACTACTAGAGCAATGAATGGTGCATGGATGCTTCAAGCAACTTGCACAATATACTAATAGCATAGGAGCAATGAATGAAACATCGTTATGTACACGAACCAGAAATCTCACAACGCTTAATAGGTTTTGGTGAATAGATTAGTAGTGTGGTAATAGATTAGTAGTGTAGTATACAAGACAGATGTATAACCGTTTCAAATAGAAGCTCTTGACGGGCGTACACCATTATACTTTGAGCAATCTCCGGCAGTATTAAAGTAGGAGTTAGTCTGATAAAGTACGATAAATAAATAAAAATCAACAAATCCATTCCCAAAAAAAAAAAAATCCCAATTTTTATATTTTCTTCCGACGTGACAATCAAATTTCGATTTTTCTAGATTATCCGTTTTTTATTGAATAAAACCCCAATCTGTGCTTGAGTTCAGATTCAAATTTTGATTCAATTCCATTATCAATTAAATATATAAGGAATAAGTCTATTTTATATTTATTTTTGGTTCTAAAACTCGAAGTCCTAGTAGTCGACTCGGTTCTTTCAAGCTGTTTTTCATTATTAAGAAAAGGTTACAAAGATAAAATACAAGCTTGTTTTATAGCACTAGTAATTGATCGTTGTTGTTTCAAGGTCAATATATTCACCCGCCTAGATAAAATTTTTCCTTGTTCAGTAGTAAATCGACTACATGTTGCGCTAAACCTAACAACAATAACTAAATGAAACCGCAAGAAAAATTATATTACCGCACCATTTCTCATATGAAATCGTTTAAACCAGCAAATATACCGTTTCAAATCGCGACCGCTCTGCTTCGAACCGTATTCCAATGCAGGGGTCTAATACGTCAAATGGACATATTAATAAATATAGGTATATCACACCCACAACGACTGTATTCCTACAAGAAAACCAACATTTGCAAAGAAGTTCATCTGTCTCACCCACCCACAGATCTTCAATCCAAATGGGTTCCTACACCCCTTTCCAAATCCGCTCCACCGTTGACGAAAAAGAAGACTACGAAGCGTCGTCGAAGCCTGATGGAGGATTTAGCGTGTGGCGTGAGGTACGCCGGACCAAAAAGACCCCGTGGACCGTGCCAGTCGTATGTTGCTTCGGTCATCGACGATCCTGTACTTGACCTAACGACACAAAGAGGACCTCCTCGTAAACTACCCAAGGTTGCTTCTAAAGATGTTGTTTCTGAGGAAACCCAGAAAACCCAGAAAATGAATGGTGAGGGGATGCATGATGCCGCTCAGGAGTATGCTCCTGAGGAGCACAAGGAAGTCGTTGATGTTGAGGAAGATAAGGGCCTTGCTTTTGAAGGTGTTGTTGTTCAGCAAGTGATTGACATTCCAGGAGACGACCCCGTCCGGATAGAAGATGATGAGGTTGATGTTGTTGTTGTCCTGGCACCTGCCACTGCTATGCCAGGGCCTGTTCAGCCTGCTGCGAAGCGAGGGGCTATAGCTAAGCAAGCAAGGGTTAATCCCGACAACTTATTTCCAAAGATCTCATTCAGGGTTCGAAGTCTAAATGACGACGATCCCGGTCTCGAGTATGAGCTTAAGATCAATGAAACATTCGAGAAAATTTACTATGACTATGCTAGGAGGGTAGACTGTCACTCGGATGATATTTCTATCGTGAACGCTCGCGGCATTGTTTGGAGGAATAACAGTCCAGTGTTGGGTGGGATTGTGAATGGGGCTGTCCTGTGGGTTCGGAGCCAGGTTCGGTTCTTTTCCAATCCTGTTTTTAATTGTAGTCCTTAAATTACGTTTAATTTAATGATATCAATTATATCTGGAATTTGTACTTGTTAATTGCGTTTAAATTATTGGTAAATAACGCCAAATTATTGTTTGACGGCAGTTCCGGGGGTACATATAAATGTACCACTTTAGTGTCGTTGGTACATTTTATTAACAAAATGGGTGATAAAATTGTACCCCTTTAGTCTTGGTGGTACATTTTATTTACTAAATGGATGATACAATTGTACGACTATTGTCTCGGTGGTACATTTTATTTACGTAACTACCACAGAGATTTACTGATTTTAGTGATTACTGTCGTTGAATTTAAGTTTCACAAATTCGTAAAATCGAATAAGTATAGTGGCCTGTTTCGGAGACTTATGGTTGTTCATTTCGATTTATTTTGTGCTTTATTACGACTAATTGCACCATTTAATTAAAATACGTTTAAGTTGCTGAAATTGTACTTTAATTTTTTTCCGTTCCGTGTTAACCTTTAGTCACATTGGCCACCTGAATCTCGTAGGAACCTGAGGCAAACATGGATGTTCGTAAGAAACTTGTCTATCTCCGAGAGACTCGAACACGTGCAGTGAAGAAGAAGGTATTGGTCAAGCTGGTTGACTCTCTGGACGGCATGTTTCGAGCTTGGAGTTCAAAGGTCTCGCCATTGATGGATGTTAGGGGTGCAGCCATGAGGAATGGCGATGAAATATTTTGCTTCACAAACAAATAGGGCATGTGGAAGCCTTAGTTGTATGTCTGTGAACGAAAATCAGTTGAATCCCCTTTTGTAGGATGTCTAATGATCCTTGACGTGCGCATTAAAACAACTAAATCCCCTTTTGTAGGATGTCTAATGATCCTTCACAAACAAATAGTTGTTTAATTTTGTTTTTCATTATGATCCTCGATGTAATGTGTAATTACGAATTTCATTTTGATCCTTGATGAATGAATTTGAACAATGAATGTTAATTTACGATTTCCACTATGATCCTTGATGTATACATATTGGTGAGGATATATGTCCTCTAGTATGGGTTTTTTTGTTGATTTGGAGTAGTCCTCTTTGATGTAACTTAATGTTGAGAATACTCAAGGGAAAGAGGATTCTCAACAATCCTCTTCTGGTGAAGGATTGAGCACCTCGTCCTTTGTGCCAAGAGGATGAATATTTACAGCCAAAACGCACCGTTTGGTAACCATTACTCAGCAAGCGGTGAGCTTTTACAGTAATAAAAAAAAAAATTAAACCAACTTCCTGACCTTATACAATCCTAATTATTATTATTATTATTAAAATAATCTTTCACAAAGATGTGTGAGAAATAAATGAAAGAGGATGGCAGTTGTTAATAGTACTATTATGCAATTATAATGTACCATTATCATAGAAGTTGTCTTAAAAACATTTTTGAGTAATATTTGGCGAGTAGTGTTACTCTCCAGCATCATATTAGTAGAATAATTACCCCTAAAATAGCTCACTACCAGCCACTTACTAGTCAAGTTACTAATAACTAATTAGTAGTCAAGTGACTAATAACTAACAACTAAGTCAACTTACTAATAACTAATTAGTAGTCAATATTATAATAACTAAGTAGTAGTCAATTTACTAATAACTAAGTCACAATACACTAGAATCTAAGTGATTTGCAAATCATAACGTTCGGATATTTACGATGACCGTAGAGCACGGCTGGAAACTATTCAATGGCAGTGAGCGGGTTCAATACCATTGTTTCCCGCAACACCTACATGTATCAATAGTAGAGTTCTCTTTAGTGACTATATATCGCAGTCCTTGAAATATGTCTTTGACTCCAAGTAGGTTGTTAAACCACTTCACCAATCAAACATGTCATGTTTCAAGTAAACCGTGTCTTGTGATCAAGGGTACCATTAAGACAACTAGGGTACCAGTAAAGTCTTGGTGGTACAAAAACTCTTATACATTGCACCACTAGTAAAAGAAATGGATTACAACTCTTCAGGGTGGTACAAATACCTGGTGCGTCGTGGGAGGACGTTGACATAACCCGTGACATAACCCAACTAGTCACGTTACTAATAACTAATTCGTAGTCAAGTGACTAATTACTAATTACTAGTCAAGTTACTAATAACTAAGTCACAGTACACTAGAATCTTAGGGATTTCGAAATCATAACGTTCGGATATATACGATGGCTGTGGAGCACGGTTGATAACACTAGTCAACGGCAATGAGCGGGTTCAATACCATGTTTTCCCGCAACAACTACATGTATTAATAGTAGAGTTCCTATTAGTGAGTGTATATCCAGCCCCGGAATTAGGTGTTTTACTCGATGTAGGTTGTTAAACCGTTTTTGTCAAGTTTCAAGTACCCCGTGTCTTGTGATCAAGGGTACCACTAAGACAACTAGGGTACCACTAAAGTCAGGTCAAGTTACTAATAACTAAGTCACAGTACACTAGAATCTTAATCAGTAGTCCAGTACTAATAACTAACTACCGTTGACTACTAATTAGTTATTAGTAATTTGACTAGTTGTTAGTTATTAGTCACTAACTGGACTACTAATTAGTTATTACTCCATCCGTCCCCAAAAGTTCGACCCTTTTGGCCTAATTTTACTCCCAAAATGTTCATCCCATTTGCAATTTAATACCCTCTAATTGGCAATAATATTTGTGCAAAATTAGCTTCCCCATGCAAATTTTGCTTTTTCTATATATTTTTATTACTTTCTCTCTCTACTTTTTTGCAATTCCAATGTAAATTTTCTTTTTCAATGTACTTTTCTTAGCTTCCCCATACTCTCTTATACTTCCAATTAACTTTCTTAATACCCGCGAAATCAACCCAAAAGGGTCGTTCTTTCGGGGACGGAGGGAGTAGTAACTTGACTAATAATTAGTTATTAGTCAGTTGACTACTAATTAGTTATTAGTAACTTGACCCTGTTTAGTAACTTGACAATGACAACTCAATGCCATAGTGGACCCCGTTGTTTTTTGAACTGTTACGGATGACCGTTTTTGTGAATTTCAATATTCAGGGGTTTTACTTTCTCTTTCATTTAGGTCCAAAATTAGTCTCTCCCCATTCATTTCTCCTTTCCCTGTATTTACTGTGCTTTGTTCCTAAGAAGAGACTAAGACGGTAGTTGTTCCCGGAGCTAGAAAAGAAGTTTGGTGCTTCGGCAGTTTCGTGAATTGTTTTCCGGCAGTCGTTTCGGCAATTCCGTGAATTGTTTTCCGGCAGTCGTTGCTTCCTTTGACTTAATTGAAGGTATGGACGTGGTTCTAAAACCCTTAATTGGAATGCATTTGTTTTTATTATGTTTAGTGTATCTGATTATCCAGTGAAATTAGCGACATAGGATTTCCTTTGTCCTCACAATTTCACAGTTGGGATATCCCTTTTCTGAGCATTAATTTGAACTTGGCAGGAGGAAATAATGTCGCGGAAGAGGACCAAGGGATCACAAATGGTCAGTTATTGTTTGTTGATATTAACGATTCTGTGTTTGCTGGATTTGGGTAGTACCTGTTGTGTGTTGTAGTTGTTTTAGGGTGCCAATTTTTTTTTGCTTTTGTAGGGGCGGTCTGAAGGGAGCGAAGCAGTGCCTAATAACAAAGCAGCTAGTAAAGGGAAGAAGAAACTGAAATCACATCCAGTTTTTGATGAAGAGTATTTAAAGGACTCTGATGAACCTGGATATGATGATCGTGGTAATACTGAGTCTAGTACAACTCAACCTCTTTCTGATGATGTTGATTCCTCATCTGCCGAGACGCGGGAAGATGAGTATGCGGAGGACGATGATCAAGGTAGTGAGGACGAACCAGAACAGGACAAAATGAGCTACCAGGATTTCCTGCTCCAGATATTGCGGGCCGGGGTTGCCAAAGGGAAGCGCAAGCGAGGTCATATTGAGAAACGGACAGGAAAAAGGAGCAACTTAAAGGTATGTCATGTCATGTTGGATGGAAATGGTAAAAGCTTATTGGATGTGTAACACCTGGATGGAGAAATGAATTGTGTAATGTCATGTGTAGGTCGAGAAGACGAAGGGAGACGCGGTGAAGGAGAAAGTGGTTGTCGTTAAAACCCAATCAAGACGTACGCGGAAGGTACTCTCTGAACTTTATCTGTGACACGGAAATGTCTGGTCAGTTCTGTGATTGGGCATTTGTTTAGTGAAGGGAGTTGTTTGGTAATTAAACTGAATTACTAAAGACTAATTGTGCTTTGTAGTTGAGTTGTAAGTTATGTGTGACTAATGTGAGTCCGTAAGTAAGGTAAAATTCCATTGGACAATAGTCTGAATGGGATTGTATAATTAATTTACATTTAGTTTTTGTTGTGATTTGGTTTGAAGTAAAACTTAGAAGGAATTTAATTGGTCATTTGTCTTGTTTGAATGTATTGTTGTAGGCCCCAAATTTGCACGGTGTGAAAGCTTTTGCAACTGCAGTGAATAAGTTTGATGACTCTAGGAAGAAGGTGGTAACAGAAATGGGTTTTGGAGGGTTATTAAGTATTCCCCTCACTTATGTACCCCGGAAGTTTGTTTACTAGCTGTTGACAAGGGTGATGGCTGATGGTTCCATAACTTTTGGAGATGAGTGTGTGCTTCCTTTGAGTCCTGTGCAGGTTGAGTACGTACTTGGGATTCCCATGGGGTCGCGGGAATTGCCGTGTACGATTCCTGAGGATAAGCAAGCAGAGCATCACAGAATCTTGGAGAAGTTTGGAAAAAACCAACACATTTCATTAGTATCTGCTTTGGAGGCACTGATTAGACAGGATGAGGAAGGTAATGTGTTGCCGTTGTCGGATAACGAGATTGCTGATTTCAAGATAGGCTTTCTCATAGCAGCTCTGGGGCTACATACTGTGTGCTACGGCAAACACAAGCTACCTTGGAGTGAAGCTTGTACCGTCGTTGTTGGTTTACGATGAAGCAGATGAGTATGACTGGTGCACTTATGTATTTAACTGGATGGTTGCATCAGCCAGGGGTTTCCAAAGGAAATTTGCTCGTGTTGGATATGTAGCAGGTTGCGGGGGTTGTATCCATTTTTTGTTGGTGAGTAAATTGTTGGTATTTGCCACTCTCGATCAAAAGCTTTTTTAGTAATCTTATCTAATTTTCTATCATGTCTTTTTTTTGTAGATTTTTTATCTAGATCACCTCAGTCGCGTACCAATGAGGTGGGGTGTGAGACCAAGACTGGAGGCATGGTGTGAAGAAAAGATCAATGAGGCGGTTGGCGATGACAAAAAACAATCTGGGGATTTCGGGAAATTGCGGGTTAGTATTAGTTTGACTATCTTTTGATGGGAATACATCCCTGCTGAAGCTGTTGTGTTTGCTTCTTTTTCAGTCGCTGAATGTAGCGTATGGGGAGCCGCATCCGTTGAGTCCTCGGGAGGGTCAAAACCAAAGGGTGGAAAGCGTAGATGTGCAACGGACTACGCGGGAGGTAGACGCAAAAAATATTATGCAGCAGGTATAATCCAACTCAATGATACCCTCATATGTAGCTCTTTAAAAAAAAGTGACATGTGCTATGGCAGATTGGCAGTTGTTAATAGTTTGTGTTTATGCTTAGGTGTTGGATATAATTACTCCGAAAGTGGCTCAGATAGACACAGAAAATATTACGCAGCAGGTATAATCCAATTCAATGATACTTTCATATGCAGCTCTGTAATGTATAAGAAATAAGTGACAATGTGCTATGGCAGTTGTTAATAGTTTGTGTTTATGCTTTCCTGCTTTCCTGAAGGTGTCGGATACAATTACTCCGAAGTTGGTGGCTCTGATAGATTTTAAATTAGCCGGCGTTATGAAATCAATGCATACGCTGATGTCGTAGTGTGTTGACATAGCTAATGCCAACAGAGTGTGTAGGGGGGGGGGCGATCGAGAGGGGTAGGCTAATGGAGAAGGATGGTGTTGCGCATGAGGAACAGGGTTTGGCCAGCTGTTTGGGGGGGAGGACTCAACTGGAAGAAGGTGCAAACGTGGTTGGTTCCGGTGACGATGACCTGGACCGTGTGGTTCAAATATATCGGTTGATACACCTTTGGCAGGGGCTGGGGGTGTGGCCAAGGTGGTTGGGGATGAATCCAATGTGGTTGGGGCTGATGAGGGTGTTCTCTCAGAGTTAAATGGTTGTTGTTCTGATCGTGAAGTGCAAGATGCGACCGTGGAGCCTGGACCTGAAATAGTTATGGGCTTGATTGGGACGAGGGGAACGACTGTCTTGGTTGATGCTCGGTGCAGTTTGGAAAAGTCATCTTCATCTGATGAGGAAGAACAGTCTGCTGAGAAGAGGGTGGTGAAACCTACCGAGGCAGCCTTGTCAGCCATGTTCACCAATGTGTCAAACACCCGTCGCCATACGGCGCTGGAGACACGTCTGCTACAGTTTGTAAAGCGGTGGAAGGAGCTGAAGGATCCACTTAGGTAATTCAGAAAACTGTAATTGAGTGTGAAAGGTCTTTTTATTGTGCATGCCTTTTGCAAAGTTTTGGTTTTAATTGTAAATTCTAATATGTTTATGTGTAAACTTGGTGTTATGATGATGGTTCTCCGCATAGCCCTGGAATGGTGATGATAAAGTGTGATAACATGGAAGCCAACCAGAGGGATTGTTATGGAGTGGTGCACAATAAATCACGGGTTTCCACTGATTACGTTAGAATGGCCAGTGTGCTATACACCAAGCAATGGGCCACCAAAGACTTCTGGAACAGGAGCAAGCGTATTTTGCTTGACCCAAGCTTTTCGGTAAGTGGTTCGGGGTTCATTTGACCTTTCAGGTGTCATTTTGCGTGCACATTTGATGATGGTCATGCTTGTTGTTTTTATTGTCTCTGGATCGTAGAATCGACTGTTGTTGAACGAAGGAAACGAAGAACATATTTGTAACAAGTATGGCAAATTTCTCCTGAGCTATAACCTGTCGGATATTCGAGCGGTCAGCAATTTACTCACACATAGTTCAATAATATAGGTTAAAATGTGTTTTCCATGCGTATGCGCTAAATTGTGCCTACGGCACTAACATTGTCAATTAACCAGGTGTTTGTCCCAGTCCTCGAAGTTCCTCAGGAATCCCCTGACGAGTCGCACTGGTGGTGCTTAGCATTACACATGAAGGCTCAACAGTTGTGGATGATAGATTTCATGTACCCTGACCCGTTCGCCACACATGCCAAAGAGATTGATCTTCTGGTACTAAAACTAATGACTTTCGTTCTAAACACACGTGGTATTTATTGGGACCATTTGGTAATGTGTAATGTGTTTGTCAAACTACAGCTTAGTGGCATCGACGTCCTTTTCCGAAACTTCCGTGACCCAGCATGGAAGGCTGGTCAGCTACATTCTTGGAGCAGACGCAATGTTGAGATCTTAGAGCCAAAGGATAAGTAAGGACTTGTGTTTCCTTGTTTGCTTACTGTGCCAATAACTATCAGCCTACCTTTAAGGTCAGGAGAACGTATCTTCAGCTTTCGTATTGATTGTTGTCCTCTAATATGCAGCTCATACTGCGGTGTTCTTATGCTGGCGTGTATTAAGTTCTTTGCCAGAAGATTCACCACGAGGTTCAGTGTGGTAGGTGGTGTATATATCTGTTTTTTGTGTGAAGATCTCTGGAATGGTTGGCTAAAGTGTTTGTTCTGTTCTTACATTTACAGGGGAAGATTCCTACTGCTCGGGCAAATCTGTTCTTGGACGGCGTGCAGTGTAAAGTGAACGAATTGAAAGACTTTCTGGGAGATGCGATTCCAGGTCCTAGGAAGACATCGCGAAAACTGTGATGTGTTGGTGTTTGTGGCCTGACAAACAATTGGAATATTTTCATTTACATTCCATTCCTCCAATGATGATCGTATTATGTACAATAACGTGAATTAACAGACTCGGTGTATGTGTCTTTGTAGGACTATGGGTTGTGCTGTTTGAACTTGATCAGTTTGTTTTGTCTACACTAGATAGTATCCACTATCCTGTAGCGTACTACGTTATGCTTATTTTGCTTTTGTTTTTATTGCTTTTGTTTTTACATGTTTGTGTCTGTTTAAATCAGAGATACTCAAAGCATTTAAAGTCTCGTTTTTTAAAAAGTGAATCAATTTACTTCGTCTTGAAAGTGATCTCAAGACCTTGAACCTTTGTCTGTATATATATTTGTCGCCTTCAAAGACACAGACACATGTGATGATTTTTCTTACATTTTTCAAATGCTAAAAAGTTTTACAAACTGTTGAAAAAATAACATGCTCCCGTCCGTAATATCTTTCTTCATAGCTCAAACAAACAATAAACCCCGTACTCTGTTTCTTCATATGCTCAATCAATAAACGGTTCTTTACATGCTCCCGTAACAACAAGCTACATTTTCTTCGTATTTAATCATGCTCAGAATCGAGTATATTCATTTAACCACGCAACTCAAATGGTCACGAAATGACCATTAGTTCATCAAGACATTTCTGCTTCACCTGTGACAGGTGCGATGTGTTCAATGTCATATAAATAATCACTGAGGTAGAATGACATAAAATTAGTATAGAAACTTACATGTAGCTTTCGAGAAGACGTATTTGCCTTCCCCATCCCCTTCCCCTTTGTTGTCTTCCCCTTTGACATACCGGGTTCTGCCATTCCAGCCTTTTCCAGCATCCTCCTCCTAAACACCAGATCCTGCAACACCATTTCCTCCTCAACACCTGCATCCTGCCGAACACCAATTGCTGCTGCATCCTCCTCAACACCATTTGCAGCTGCATCCTCCTCACCACCATCACCACTTCCTGCATTTGTTGTCTTCCCCTTTGTCTTACCGGGTTCTGCCATTCCTGCCTTTTCCTGCATCCTCCTCCTAAACACCAGATCCCGCAACACCATTTCCTCCTCCTCAACACCTGCATCCTCCTGAACACCATTTGCTGCTGCATCCTCCACCTCACCACCATTTCCAGCATCCTCCTCAACACCATTTCCTGCATGCTCCTGTATGATATAACAGCATTCAGAAAATAATAACAGGATAAGCAGTCAGACCCTTTAAATATTGAAGAAGAAAGCATAAATCTTACCGGGCTAGGATTCTTATTCTTGTTGGTTTTCTTGTAGCCAGTTTCAGCTAACGTTTTGTGCCTTGAACCCTTAGGCCTGCCCCTTTTCCTTTTCTTAATTACAGGGTCTTTGATAACAAGGTCCATGGCAGCTGGACAGGAGTCTACGGCAGTAGCATCGGCAGCAGGATTGCTAACTGAGGAAAACGTTCTGCCTTAAGTGGCTGATGTCAATGTACTAACTACAGGAACATTTTCCTTGCTCTTCTTGTCCCTACGCTCATTAACATCTAACTGAAGCTTCGATAGTGTTTCAATTACCATATGGACCGTTTGATCGTCCACCATGGCAGCGGTTTCACATAAGGCCTCGAGTTTTTGCATCATTTTGTTGAATCTCTTCACATTGACCGTGTCCCCCGGATCATGGTAGGCCACCTTCACCCTAGTGTGCTTCCGGGGTATGTCCTTCCTCCAACGGTCTACAACGTACTTCTCTGGTAGATCTTCAACCAAGTTTTCATCCAAAATCCTAATACAGTGTTTGCAAAGTATGCCACTTGTCTCAAACTTCCTACAGTCACACTGCACCTCCTTTGTCATTGGACAGAAAGTAACGTTGTAGTTTCTTTGCCTGTTTGTAATGACATCCTCACTCGCACCGGGAGGAACTATCCATACACGATCGACCACCGAATACTGAATAAGGTTTTCAGACAAAACCTTCTCTCCTCGGACGTTGCAATACATCATTCTCGTACACTCCTTTTGAACTTCTTGAAACTTGTTGTCCGTGTATAACTTCTGGAATATTTTTTCGACTCTGAATCCACTAACCAACCTCCTAAGGTACTTCGAGCAGCGCGCATCTGCACTCAGTTCATCTCGAACGCGTTGATCCAAGGCCATGCAATACTTTTGAGGAAATTCATGGAGTTTTGTTTTGCGGTTCACATAGCCGTCAAAAAACCGATTGATGCTCTCCACCCTTTGTGTGGTCTTCATACCGGACCAAAAATGCTCCTTCACGTAAGCAGGCACCCACATATGACTCTCTTTGTGTAGGCTCTGTAGCCATTCATTGTCCTCCAACTTATACTCAGCAATAAACTCTGCCCATCGGGTTTGAAACTCCTCGGGGTCAAAGCTCTCATATACCACTTCTTTGAGGGGGTTGACGAACTCTTGGTAACTAGACAAAAATGATAACAGCAGAACAACAGCGACAGGTTAGCTTGTCTTTAATATGGGAATCAGATTATTACGCCTTTGAAACTAATATCAAGACCTTGAAAATTGTAAAGCCAGGAGGAGGAATTTCACAACATACCGTGCACACTTGCCAAGTTTCTCAGGGATCTTGCTCATGATATGCCATATGCACCAACGATGCACCGTGTTTGGCATGACTTCAGCAAGGGGCCTCCGCATAGCTGCCGCTTGGTCGGTCAATATGGCTTTAGGAGCTCGATTGTTCATGCAAGCTAACCACTGTCGAAATATCCACGCAAACGTATCGCAGTCTTCATGTGAAACAAGAGCACATCCCAACAACAACGATTGCCCATGGTGGTTCACACCAACAAAGTTCGCAAACGGGAGCTCGTACTCATTCGTTAGGTATGTTGCGTCGAAGCAAACCACATCACCAAAGTCCTCATAAGCTACCCTACTTCTTGCATCCACCCACAACATATCCTTAAGCCTCCCTTCTTCATCCAAACGTTGAGCATGGAAAAAAATTTGGTTCCCGGTTTGCATTTTGTCAAAGTACTCCATCATTGCCACCGAGTCCCCTCCAACCATCTTCAACCGCCTAGCATTGTACACCTCATGTTGTAAATCCTTTACTGTCAGATCCATGTTACCCTTTCGTTCGGTCGCCATGAAACCGTGTATTTGAGAAACCGGTACACCTTGCTCGTACAAATCTGTCAGCGTCTTCTTCGCTTTGCAGGTCATTTGCTTCATGTGGTACTCCTTAACAAGCTTATAATTTGCCGGATCAATCGCGTGATTATGCTTTAGTTCCACGCTCTTCAACTCCCACAAGCCATCTTCGTTAACTTTAGCATAAACACGGGCCTGACATTCGCACTTTTTCGAAGTCCTCTTCATACGACTTAATT
Organism: Chenopodium berlandieri; assembly: GCA_034703905.1. NCBI lineage: Eukaryota > Viridiplantae > Streptophyta > Magnoliopsida > Caryophyllales > Amaranthaceae > Chenopodium > Chenopodium berlandieri. The sequence goes on along the minus strand of CM068285.1, from coordinate 61,752,396 downwards.
CATCCTCACATACCACCCCATCAACTAAACCACCTGAACCTCCATGACTCATTGCCTTTGCCCTCTTCTTCGCTTCCCTCCTAGCCCTTATGTCGGGTTTTCCCCAACACTCACACTTCCACGTGACTTTGATTTTTTTTGGGTCCCCCGTCTTAGAATTTACAGCTTGAGCCCTTGTCACTCCAAACCCCATCTGCTCAGCATAGTCCTTATAGTAGGCTTCAACCTGTTGCCAAGACTGGAAAACCATCCCTTCCTTAGGCTCCTCAACAACTACAGCTATTTCGTTGCTACCAACCACAGTGTCAGTCGTATGAATTGTTTCCAGGGGGGATAAATACCTAACATCCATGTCAAGTGCACAACTACCTGCATCATCTACGTCTTCTATATCCACCTCCATATGGACGTTACTCCGAAACTTAACTCCACTGCCACAATCACCAACACCAACCTCACTGCCCCTTATAACGCTTTCTGTTTCCATTTCCATAATATCAATCTTCTCCAACAAAAACAAATAACCCTTCAAATAAAGAACACCAACATAATTACTACGACAACAATTAATACAGAACGCCAACATAATTATAATATAAAATTCAACACAAATCAACCAAAAACACGTTTTCACAACACACATTCAACCCAACACAGAAATATAACCAACCGACACAAATCAACCAACCAATTCAACAACCAACACAACCAATTTTCACATAACCTCACAAATCAACACAGGGATTTTACAAAAAACATACGAAGACAACTCGTTGTTTTCAAAAACTAAAAAATTACATTTTAAACAAAATCCTCCGGCCATTTCCGTCAACCTCAACCCCATTTTAACAGAGGAAAAAGTCCTTAAAATCCAATTACATTCATAATTATTCCGATTGCGGTCCGAGATTATGAGCTCAATTTCATGAACTGTGGCCGCATGACAAATACAAAACAAAACTCACAACTGCAACATGCGACGCTTAAATAGATCGGAAAAATACCTCGTAATTCGAAGATGTCCGTGTGGTTTTCAACCGGGTCTGGAAGCTGTACAAAACGGCGATGAGAGTGAAGATCAGAAAACTACCTGCAATTCGCTGAACAAGCTTCTGGGTATGGAAGCTGGGAATATTTTCCCGCCAAAACGTCAAGAAGGTAACGCCATCCAACTTATTGACGGAAGGATGTCCTCCACTCAGCAATACTCCAGGTACAGTCAGCAACTTGACACATAGACACACCCAACTCAGCAACTCATTAAGTGGAAAACTTCCACTTAATTTCCGAAATGCCACTGTGAGTAACAAGTTTGTTACTCACAGTGAGTAACAGGGATTTAGCCGTTTTACCTTACTCTTTCAGTTCAAAACTCCAATGAACATGTAGTTTAGATAAAGGGCATCAAAAATAATTCATGGTAAAAAGTAAATAGCAACAAGCTTATCACAGAACTTTTAAAAAAGGTGAATATTCAAATAGGAAAAAAAAAAAAAGGAAAAAGACACAAAGATCAAAAGGCATATATTTCTGATTCATCCATGACAGTACAATTCTTTCAACTTCTAATTAAAAACAGATAGACATTATATGTTCAATGGCCTAATGAACAGGTAACAAAGATATTATGAGTATTATGACATGTGAAGCATGGTAATTAGATCAAAGAGCTACAATTTTTAGGTGGTCATGCTACTTTAGATTGAGGGTATCTTCCACACACACACAACACACACAATATCAATGGTAATGAACAAAAGTAAGAAAATCATACATGACTTAAATCATAGTCAATGGGGTACAGCCTCGTCATGAGTTCTTCTAATTTGTTCACCTTGCTGATGGAGAGTTACTAATGTCTTAGTAGCATCATCTCTTATACCCTCAGCAATCTTCAAACAATTGTCAACAGCCTTGGTTGTCTCCTCAGATTTGTACACGGCGTAATTTTCTAGTTCTTCTACATTTTGATTGTCCACACCTCCTGAGTCATAGAAATCATTCTTGTATTTGTTCCTTTGTGCATAGGTGAAGGAGAGTATAGAGGCGGATGAACTCACTTCTTTCTCTCGATCATCAATATCGTCATCAAAAGGGTTAGTCATGGAAGAATTGGTCATTGAAGAATTTGGCAAAATCTCGATGCTCCAAAATTTGGTTTTGTAGAGGATCCTTGAGTAGGTGGCTTCTTATCAGACTCATCATCAGAATCAAAAGGATTATAGCTTGCATCACTAAGAACTTTCCGGCCAGCAGAGCTAGGCTTAGCAAACCTATGTAATTGTATGCTGCCTAGAAAAACTGCTAAATTGCACAAATCTGGTTACACAAGTCCTGTACAAAATTTCTGCAAATCATCCCTATATATACCACAATGAATCAGCAGCAGAAAACTTCATAAGTTGGAGTAGCCACAATAAACTTGACTCATCCCGAAATACAAAACACAAACATCTTATAACGGAATCTAGTATATTAATACTCCGTATTGGAATTTCGAAAAGGAGAATCAGTAAACCCTTAAACTTGGTCAAGGCAAGATCTCAATTAGGACTGTATATAAAAACATTCAAGAAAGGTAGACATAAAAGCGATCCCTTTTAACTTTAATTTGAAAATTCTCCAGATTCCATTGACTAATTAAGACCCAAGCTAACAACTTACAAAGCAATAAAAAACACAAAAAATGAAACTTGCAATTCAATTAAGGGAAAAAATCAATTCATAAAATCAACAAATTCGACAATTTTCATTATACATCCGGGTGCATTTTACATCCAACGCTATATAAAATAAGAAATATTGTATAACATGTCATATATTTCCAAATCATAATTAACATACATCCAAGAAAAGTAAATCACCCAAAAATTGAGATGGGTTCATCTTAAAATTTTGAATTATAAAAACACATCAATCCAATCACCAGTACTCAATAAACAATGCGATCAAACTTTTGATCAAAACTTTGAATTTGAATCCGAAATATTCAATCAATAGTAGAAAACCATAGCAGCAAACTTCAATTACTTCCAGTATAACATCATGCTGCTTATTTACAAGTTAAGAGATCAACAACAGCCGAAAAACCCAGAAATAAAAATGGAAAAGTGCAAATACCCAGTAAAAATCAAGACTTAAAACACAAATTACATCACTTAATCAATCATTCAACCAACATAATCAAGAAAATGAACTGGCGCAAAAAATAAAAGAAATAATTCGTATAAAAGTACCTGAAAACTTGCAAGAAATAAAATGGGTAAGTGGAAAATTGGAGGAAAATTAATTGGGGATTAAGAAAATAGAAAGAAGGGATTAAGGGCAGGATTAATAATGAAGAAAAATTGGGAATATCGATATCCTGAGAATGTCAATATCCAAATAAGTAGTTTTCAGAAATCTTTGCCCTTCTTAACAAGAAATTTTCATAGAAATATTTTTAAAAGTGAATTATCCATGGTAACATTGTACTATGGCATAGGCCATTTTCCAAAATAACCGAATTATTTGACATTCTCCAAAGTGATTCTCAACTCAAAAATTAAAGTCGATTAGGGTTGATTAGGAATTTGGCCATAGTTCAGGGTCACCACTCACCATGGATAATTTCCTGAGAAGGAAATAGATGTTTATGTGTTCTTCCCGAATTCTTTTAAACTGTGAAGAAACTTGAATCCTTAAATGAATATAACCTGAATGCATGGTGTAAGGTGGTTACCACTTAGTTGGAGCTTCTGAAGTGCCCCACCAATGGAGTTAACACGGGGCTTCAGTGTCTCATCAATAGTATCAAAATTAAACTTCACCTGAGATGGACACTCTTCTGACAAGGGAACCTTAACCTACCAGTAATGTGTGCGGGACGTTGTATGAACTTTTGCAACGTTCACGATTTTCTGCAGGGGTTGGCTTACACTCAGATACTCCCTGTCTAACCTGATCAGATCAGACAAAATAATGAAGCAAAATTTTAGATCTAATGAAAGAGTATTCTGATTTTCTGAAACCAATTAAGACATGTGAAACAGAATGGAACCTGCAGATGATTAATGATTTAAACAACATGCATACTTTCATCGTGATGTATACCTCATTAAGCAATTGATCAACAAATTGAGTAACTGAAGAAAACAACTCGGCATCAATTTTGAGGTACAACTGCTCCAGCTCCATCTAGTAACGCCTTCCATGCATCTCCTATATCAATATAAAGGGAACCTATATTACAATCCTTCATAAGAAACCTCAGACTCTTGATTGACTTGTGCTAACTGCTTCAAAGAGACAGAATAACAGCAAAGAACAAAAAGGATTACTAGATCAAGAGAAGATAGCCGTTATGGCCTGAAATACTTATGAGAAATGTTATGAGGATGGGGCATCAAATATCTAAAACATGACTAAGCAGTAAGCACCTTAATTAAGTGGAGAAAATCAGCCCCACGACAAAGATAATCCTTGCAGTCATGAACATACTGATACTTTTTCAATTGGTACTCAATGTACTCGTACTCAACGAGGCTGATTTAACGAACCATAGATAGATAGCTCAATAGTTTCATGTAAAGGCGATGCCATGACCAGTATAGTCCTTCAAGTCATCGACATGGTGATTATTACTGTCCAAGTGGTTATCATACTCGTTAAGGCTGATCCATAGACCATAAAATACCATAAAAAAACCATGGCATTAGGTGGCAGCAAAACACATGAAGTCAATTAGGTCTGAGAACGATCATATAAAAAATCAACTTCTCTGACAAACATTTCTTAGAAAGTGCTACAGGAGCACCCCATGCAATAAGTTTTTCAATGATTTTCCTAGCTTTACAGGATTTCTACAATTCTACATACAAGCCAAATCGAATTGTGATTATGCCTACAGTGTCACATTTCTAGTATCCAATTAGTCAAATTGAGGGTTGTTAAGCAGTCTAAAATGTCCTGTTCAAAGTTGATTAGGCATGAAATTCCAACACAAATTGGACAAGATCTAAATACTTTTTTGTTTTGCCAAAAGCAGGCAAACTTTGTAACACGCTAGATCATAAAGGTGTTCATGTAAGCTTTTACATTACAACTGAAATATTGACCTAGTTACAGTCCTGTTTCATAATTTAAACGGATTCAGATAGGGAAACCCACCATGCCTTGAAAAAGATTCCTTCACTCAAATAGTCTACACATCAAATACTATAAATGAGAGTGAGGGATAGCTCAAGCGGTTAGAGCTTCCCTCCCGATTCCAGGAGATCCTGGGATCGATACTCATCCCCGCCCTTGTGGCTCTCTTAACACCAAAAAAAAAACAAATACTAGAAATAGAATTAGCTAATCTTCATCTTCATTGGGCCTATAAGTAACATATGTTGTCTAAACGTGGATGCAAGACACCAGTATTAAATTGAACCTATCACGATAACATACAGACAGTAGTAGTAAACAAAATTTACAGGTTATTTAGCTAAGTGGAAATCCATATACTGCAATTTTTAAATATTGTTATTAAGAAGTACAGACCATAAGGTGGAAATGCAAGATCAAATCCTAGTTTGTGTCATAGATGATCAGAGATTCAGAGCTTGAGAGGATATAGCTCACTTACAAAAGTTGAACTAGCATGTTTCCAAATCTACAAAGATAATGCAAATGAAGTCCAGAAGCAATTATTAATACTACCTGATACACTAGTAGCCATTGAATACATTGGAGTTGTTTCCACCATTGGCATAATCTGACTCATCAAAGGGCCTAACTGCAAAATAAATACCACAATTACCATCAAGAGAGAATATTAATTACCAAAGGTGGAAAGCTCGTGTTATTCCCCACTATGCCATGCATGCAACACTACACCAGATTGTGAGACATACAAGGACAATCAGGTACAGTTCCATGAAAGTCTAAAAATAAGGCAGAAATCTGCATGTCCACAAAATACAACATCTGAGGTCAAATAGAGCAGACTTCCAGACATGAGCTTGATATTAGTCATCAATAATCACTGAATTCCAAAACATGAGTAATTATTCCTTGACATAGAAGGCCAAAAGCTAATTCTTTATATCAAATGCTGCCGCATTGTCAGAAGTCACAAACAATAATTCACTAGATTCCAAGTCATAATGCTCATCATTGGAATAATATGATATTGACAAGAAACAAAATGAAAGGGAAAAGGCATGTGTAGACCTTCAACACATTAAACAATAGTAACTGAGTATCCAAAAGGCGTAACATCCATGGTTTTGGACTATAACAGAATCTCATTTGGATTTTAGATCTGCAATTTAGTGATGTGACCAGTAGCATTAACACGCACAAGAGTTTGCATAGCAAATTTTTTACTTGGTTATTATTAGCATAGATTTTATTGGGGGGAAACCAGAGAGCTTTACGTAAGTACATGATGCTCCTAACAGCAGCTGATACTTTAGCTAAACAAAAGCAAATGGAAACTAAGAATATTCAGGTGTATTATAAATTTTAAATGATACTGAGATATGAAGTACAGAATATGAGTAAGCAAAACTATTACCTGTTCAAAGTATGGCACTACCTCTGTTGCTGACCGGTTGTTGAACGAAACTATGGCATTAGCCTTCCACAAGAGAATAAGAGATACATTCTTCGTCACATTGTGCAAAATGCTGAAGTTAATATGGATAAAAATTTACAATTTTCTTTTCCCTACATGCTACAAGTTCGTGAAATCAAAATTTCTGTTTAATATGCCAAACTCCTGCAGAAAATAAGAAAGGAAGTAAACTTTGGTAGTTTGTCAAAAAAGTAGCTTCCTGTCAGAACTTGGAGAAGTGCTCCATTGCTGCAGGGAATTTAAAGAAAATAAGTGATCAGTGGAGAAGAATATGGTTTTTTTACCGGCAGCAAGTCAAGCAGCCACCAATTTAACTATGGTCAACAATCTCTGGAAATGTAGTGAGAATGATATAGCATTAGTGTATAACAAGTGTCTCACTCAACCTAATTTTCTGGCACAGGCGTCAGTTGGTTAACTGGCAAAGTCAATGATTGAAACATTCCCAGTCTCCAATAGGTTGACAGAAGTATACTGATTAAAGGTATCAACACATAGCATTCGACTCTAATGGTAAAAAGTCATATGTTCATCAGATTGAAGCCGAAACTCTTGATCAATCACAGAAACATGACATAATCCTTTATCTATGGACAGTTACAGAACAAGAAACCAAAGATGAGTGTGGACATTATGATACAAAAATACACCACATTCACCGCTGTCTAGGAAACCATATATTCATGTTTGGTAACAAGCTGAAACTAGATTAAATTGCTCAAAATTTTGTTGAGATCACAATTTCCAGAATCACAAAAGAAAGAAAGGATTGTTACTTAACCGAGGACTAGTGGCATGTTCCTATATCCGATGCCAGAAGTAGTAAATTTGCTTGTGTATCCTTCATTTCTACCTCCATACCTTTCAGGCACTTCAGCAAACAAAGCATGAACAATCTACTTCTCATATATAAACCCAAGCGATTGCCTTCTTTCATGAAGCGAGCCCTCTTTAGCCAAGGTAATCATTTTGTCTACATACTTCCTCACAGCACTTGCTCTTGCTCTTGTAGTCTTACGTCCATGCTTAAGAAGTTGAGTTGTAAGGCCTCAAAGAAGTGCACGACGCTGATCTGGGGGCCTGCTAATTTTAGGCACTTTTCTTCCACATCTCGTGGCAAAGAATCGACCTCCTTCATCAATGATTCAAAAACGAATGTCAAAGCCTGTGTTCTCTGACAATTGTGACAAAGGAGACAGTTAAAGTAAGAACACAACTCAAGGTTGAAATAGAAATACAGAGCAACAAAAATGACATCTCATTCAAGCAGTGGCCATATTAAAGTTGAATCCAACACACTATCATTTTACCAGACAAACGCTGTTTCCTTTTACAGCTCAAGAGCACTGTATAAGGCTCTAGGCTCAAAGTCCATGATAATGATACACCATCAGCTTAGGCTAACACAGATATAACAAGTCACAATCCATCTGTCTAAAAGCCTCCCATTAATTTGTACAAAAAAAAATATATATATATATGAACTAGTCTCTTACTTACATATTTACAGTGATTGCATTGAACTTTGAAGAACTACATCCAGATTGTTGTATAAACTTTGCAAAAAGGGGGAGCATATACACCCATTGGTCTGTAGTCCAAACTCCAAACCAATTCCTATTTTTGGAACCAAGCTATTTAAAAACTAGCTACCATGAAGGAAGATTCCCAGATCATGGATTAAATATAAGTAAAAGGAAACAGCTTTACCCTTGATAACAAGTTTCAGTCAAAGGCTCACAGGTAAAATTCTTTTGTCAGCTGAATAGAGATTATATGAGCAGTACGTATTCAGACTACTGTTATACATAGGTTTTAAGACAAAACGAGGACTACAGAACAATAAGAACATAATGCCAGGGAAACCTCAAACCTGTCATTATTTTCTGTACCAACTGCAGTTTAATCAAAGAGAAATGTTATACTCTGTATGGGAAGTAAGACCACAACATCAAAGTGAAAGATTTCATTCCGGCCCCCCTCCAAAAAAAAAAACCTCACAAAGACAGCTTACATACTTCTTATTTATTAAATTATGCAGCTCAATGTGCAACAATAGATGTTCAAAATATGTTTCGCAGTAAAAATAGATTCCATAGGTACCCAAGTTTTTCAAAGGATTAGTAGCCATACTCCATGTAGTTGACGATGAACAAGCCATCTACCAACGATATTATATATGGAACTACAAACACCAAAACTAAGAAAAATCAAAAGAGAGAAATAACACAGATATTAATCACAATTTTAATTCAAATTTCAACACTTGATTCACCAAATACGAAAATGAATACAGAAAAAAGAAAAATAGCTGAGTCTCACAATAATTCATTAACATTCTGCCGCTTATTACCACCAACCAAATGGGCCATAAACAATTATATGAACAAAATTATAACAACTTTAGCATGTACATTACAAATTTCACACCCAATTTCCAATAATTATGCAAGTTCAACATGTACGATTGTACACTAATGCAATAATAGGCATACAAATACAATCTATACTGACCCAAAAACAGAAGTTAAACCAAGTTATTCAAATTTGGCACCAAAATTCAACTGTAGCAATAAACCCTGCTTTGGACAAAAACACAAAAGAAAACTTCACTTAAGCATTTCATCAAACAGATAACAAGCACACAATAAAAAAACAATTCTTAAATTCTTTTACTAATGATTAAAATGTAACTGCAAAATGGCATAAAATTTTAACCAGCTACCATAATAGCATGAATTCATTGTAACCACTCCCTCCCTCCGGAAGTCTACCTGCTTCATCATAGCAAGATATCCACTGTAGTGTGTCTGCTGCCAACCTTCTCCAGTGCGACGTCAGACTCTTAATAGGTCTTGGCGGAATTATATGCGGCTTCTCCGCATGAGCAGTTTGATATGCTGCGTGTACATTTCGCCATAGGCAAGTTGCTTTCTGGCTTGTACTTTTAATAAATAGCATCCTCGCTAATCTGCAAGTACAACCCAATCAGAGCTTCATCTTCCGCAACAGACCAAATACGAGTCGCTCGTGCAGGAACCTGGTTGGGTTCCAGTCTGCCAACTGGTGGAGGATACTGCGACGTCTCTGGTACGCTTTCCTCTTCGCTCTCATCGAATTGTGTGTTACTATCATGATCAGTTTCAGGTGTACGATCTTCATTAGCAGGGTTTTGTAGGGGAAACTCAGTGGGTGTCTGATGCAGTGGAGGTGGTTGCGAAGACGTATTGCCCATTCTTTGCAAGAACAATTGAAACTCGGGATTAGTTAGGAAATCATCACTAAAACCCGAAAATTGTTGACGGAAATTTGGGTTGTTTGGATCCATTAAAAGATTCTGCATCAAAAAAACAAAAGATAAATATTTTTACAAACATTTACTCAAAAAACAAATTAAAATGACAACAAATCCAAAAAAATATCAACAACTTTCTTCAATTACATAATGCAATTACATTACATGGCATACAATATTTTTTTTTTCAAAAAATAACATATATACTAATTTTAACACATAACTAAATTTAAATATTAAAAAAAAAATTAACCAATAATTGCAACACTTTATTAACTACAAATTTAGTAATGTATGGAGAAAATATCAACAACTTTCTTCAATTACATAATGCAATTACATTACATGGCATACAATATTTTTTTTTTCAAAAAATCACATATATACTTATTTTAATACATAACTACATGTATATATTAAAAAAAAAAAAAAAAAAAAAAACCAATAATTGCAACACTTTATTAACTACAAATTTAGTTATGTATGGAGAAAATATCAACAACTTTGTTTAATTACATAATGCAATTACATTACATAGCCTACAATATTTTTTTTGTTTTCAAAAAATCACATATATACTAATTTTAATACATAACTACATGTATATATTAAAAAAAAAAATTAACCAATAATTGCAACACTTTAATAACTACAAATTTAGTAATTTATGGAGAAAATATACACAACTTTGTTTAATTACATAATGCAATATAATTGCGTGGCCTACAATATATATTTTTTTTTCAAAAAATCACATATATACTAATTTTAGTACATAACTACATGTATATATAAAAAAAAATTAACCAATAATTGCAACACTTTAATAACTACAAATTTAGTAATTTATGGAGAAAATATCAACAACTTTGTTTAATTACATAATAAAATATAATTACGTGGCCTACAATATTTTGTTTTTTCAAAAAATCACATATATACTAATTTTATTACATAACTGAATTTAAATATTAAAAAAAAAATTACCTGAATATGGGTGAATTGCAACAAAAATATTCTTCTACAAATTTTAAATACTTAAGAAAATTAAAATGTGGAGGATTTAAAGTGTTTACGAAATTATATCAAAATATATCAAAATGCATGTGTATTTATAGAGAATTTAATTTTATGACCGTTGGTAATTTTTTTTTATTTTTTTACTAAATATATTTTTCAGAAAATCAATTACAAATATATAATCGTTGTAAACGGCTATAATTTTCTGATTGGCTGGTGAACCTGCGCATGCCACGTGTCATCTCGCCATTCGCCAACTGACTGACTCTCGTCAGTCAGTCTTCATTTTTTATTTTAAATTTTGCAACCACAAAACGACGCGTTTTGAGGCGCGCCTTTAAGGCTGCTTCATCAAAACGCGTCGTTTTGATATTGAGTCAGCGAAATTTTTTTAATTGGGTCTGGCAGTTGTGGGGCCCACATGGAATATTGTTCATCAAAGAAAATGCTCATGTTCTGGGCGTTTTTGGTTTTGCTCATGGGCTTTTTTTTGGTTTTTAGCATTTTCTCACCATTGTGGTTGATGATCAAATTTTTTGCTCATCAAATATGCCCATGAGCAAAAAAAATGATCACCATTGCTAGTGCTCTAATAGCGAATGAATTAGCAAATTTGAATGAAGAAGCAGAAGAATTAAAGGGAATTTCACCAAGTTGAATGGTACACTATAGGAGAGAGCCGAAGCCCAAATCAACTTGGACGAGAAGAGAGAAAATTAAGTGCGGGTTGACCGGGCCATGAGGGCTTTTTGAGCCTGGCCAAATAAATCAACTAAAAAGACATGATATAAACACATGCCCAACCTCGTCCAAAAGTTTAAAAATTTGTTCAGGCCGAAAAAATCTACCCAAAACCGGCCCAAATTCAGGGCGGGGTGACTTTGATTAGCTCTACAATAAACAAAGAAATATCTTATGGAGTAAACTAGAATGGTAGAATACTAGAATACAAGTTGGGCCCTGTTCTTTTGAGCTGCTCTGCCCTGCCTTGCCCTCCTCTATTCTGCTCTGCTGAAATCTGTTCTGCTCTGCTAAAATCTATTCTGCTCTGGTTTGCAATGTGTGGAAGCTCTGTCCTTTTCTGCTCTGCTGAAATCTGCTCTGCTCTATTGAATTTAGCTCTGCTAAAAATCTGATTTTCTCTGCTCTACTATTTTGACTATTTTGTATTTTCTTCTTTATTCTAACAAGCTTAGAAAGTACGAGAACAATATATGAAACCGCTCTATTTTTATTAATTCTCCTCTTTACTCTAAGTAAACAATAAATATTAGTAGTACAAATTTTAAATGTTGCTAAAAAAAAATATCTCCTCTTTACTCTAAATAAACAATAAATATTAGTAGTACAAATTTTAAATGTTGCTAAAAAATATAAAAATATATATTTTTGTTAAAAATGAAAAGTTGATGAAGTATTTTTTTCTATTTGAATAATTTAAAAAAAAAGGAAAAATTGCTTTAAATAATATGACCTTTAACCAGTCCTCTAAAAACAAATCCACCTTTTGATTATCCCAGAATAATACCACCTTTAGGGGGTGTCCGCTTTAAACAGGTTATTACCTGTTGGTAAGGAATGGTAACCTGATTAATAGGTTATATGGACACGTGTCATCATTTTATTGGTCAGAAATTATAATTTTTTTTAAAAAAATTTATTTAATGTTTTTAATTTTTACAATTGTTTTATTTTATATTTTAAGGAAAAAAAATTCCCCCACCATCTTCCCCACCCGCCACCAGCCACCGGTTGCCACCCCTTTCCCCTTCCCCGGTGTCTGCTAGCACCCCCTCCCTGCCCTCCGACACCGGCCACGCCCAGATCTCCTTCCTCCGGCGCCGGCGTCGACCCCGCCCCCCAAATTAGCCCCTCCCTCGCTGCCCCTTATTCCCAGCCACCACCCCCTCATATCCACCATCAACAACACAACTGCGAGGCAAATCGCCGGAGTTCGCTAGGTCGCACCCTCATATCCACCATCTTCCCTCGTACAACTGCCCCCTCCCCTCGTTCGCCACCTGAATCAACCCCTTGCCCCTTTCCTACCTAGAAACGGCAGCCCAAAACCACCATAAACGACCGAGAAACGAGAAACGAGAAACGAGTTTGGGTGTCGTTTATAGTGGTTTCGGGGGTTGGTTTAGGATTTGGGGGTTGAGTTAAGGGACGGGAATGGGAGAGGGAGGGAATGGAATCGCCGGCGACGGGGGAAGGAGTTGGTCGTCGGCCGCTGGAAGGGGGAGGGGGCTGGCAGTGACGCAGTGTGGTGGCTGGGGTTTTTCATTTTTTTTATTTTTTTTATTATTATTTTATTTATTTGATAATATTATTTGATTGTAAAATGAATATTTTTAAATGATTAATTGAAAAAATAAGTCTTGATTATTATTTTTTTTTTTTGAAAAAGGACCAATTACATAATGACAATAGGTTTTGACTCATTTTAATTATTTTATTATTTTTTTAATTTTTTTTAAAGTTTATTGTAATTGTTAATCATAATTAAATGTTTATTTAAGAGATAATTAAAGTGTTAAACGAATTTATAAAAAATAAAATAAAATTGTTAACCGGTCATTCAGGTTGTAGGTAAAATAACTTGTTTAAAGCGGACACCCCCCAAAGGTGGTATTATTCTGGGATAATCAAAAGGTCGATTTGTTTTTAGCGGACGGGCTAAAGGTCGTATTATATAAAGCAATTTTTCCAAAAAAAAAAATGATTGTTAAGTACCTATATAATTTGTATTATCCTAAAAATATGTTAAGATGGTATTTTTTTTAACAAAAATGAGAAGTGGTAATTTGGGAAAATGAAATTTATCGCCAAAATCCCTCTACACTTTGTATATTAGATAGATAAATAAAAACAATAGATTAAGTATCAGTGGGTGTAAATTATATATATATGTGTGTGTGTGTGTGTGTGTGTGTGTGTGTGTGTGTAAGAACCTAAGGCTAAAATGAGAACTAGGAACTAGTCTAGGCCCTTAGATCATTATAATCGGACAGCTAAGGTGTTTCCCGTGCTCATTAATGGCATTTTTGTAATTCTACAACTTTTCAAACTGATTCCCAGTTTTTCTAACTTTTAAGGCAATTTCATTTATTTTATGATTGATTTCATTTACTTTTACTAATTTTCATTTACTTTTTAGAAATGAAACTAGAGGGTATATTTAGGGAAATTAACCTTTGATCCATTCTTTTATACCCATGACACGTGTTGTCATGGAATTGGTCTAAATATGTTTTTTTTTTTTTTTTTGATAAAGTTATTTAATTTTTTTTTTTAAACATATTTAACCTTTATTTAAATTCTAATTAACTTTTTAACAATAAGGTTTTTCTATATAGTAACCCTGTTAATTTCACTTTTCTACGTTGTGTCCCAACTTATATCACTTTCTACACTGTAACCCCAATATACATTTTGTTTCCATACAGTAACCTTGTCGTTATCTCGCTGTTAAAAAATTCCGTTAATGGGGCCCACTCTCCATTTATTAATATTTTTTTTATCGATTTGCGCGTTGGAAACCTTTCCGTTAAAGGTTTTGGGGCTATCTTAGGTCTTAAGGGACCAAATTGAGCTCAGATTTGGCAAAAAATAACTTCAATGCCTTGTTTTACTTATTTAAAAATGTCTCAATTTACGTGTTCACGTTTTAATACGACGTTAACTAAACCGTTTTCACCGGATCCATATTAAAGATGCAGATTAAAAAGAAAGAGTAAATAGATACAAAGTCCATACCAAAAGCCCAATGAAACGCCCCAATGATTGATAAAAAGGTTTTTTAGATATAGGTTTAAGGTGGAATCAGATTTGGGGCAAAAAGAAACCCTAAAAATACAATCTTCTCTCTCTAGTCTCTAAGCTATCAGAAATGAAAATGAAAGAATTGGAAGCTGGTAGGAAGAGGAAAAGATCGGAAGAAGATAGCGGTGCTGAAGTCCAGAAAGATGTCTGCATCTGTGTTCGTCTGATTTACGCCGTCGAAATCGGACGACGGCCAGAACCTGATTCTGTTAAATGGTTGAAGATCAAGATTCCGGCCATACTCCTTGATAAACTCCGTAATTCGTCGTCTTCTTGTGTTTATGATGTGAACACTACTACTTGTACTGGTGGTAATTTGTTCGTGAAAGATAAATCTTATAAAGTGGAAGGTCCGTTTGATTTCAAATGTCATGTTACGGGCGATGATGAATACCCTTGCACGGCTCGTTGTGCTCCTATTGGATCTGTCATTTATGCATTTGGTGGCAATCAGTCTCACATTCAAGTTCATGTTGATTATTTGTGTGAGGCCTTGGGAAGAATTCCAGACGACTGTTCTCTTCCTCTACCCAGAAGCACTATCGCTGATTCACGACTCATTACTGGTGGCAAACCTACTTGTACTTTTAGAGTGAGTCCAAGAACATACGGTATGGATGAGTTATCGAATTCTTTTGATTTCTGTGATTTCAGCGACCCAGCTCCGCAATGGAAGCTGGGTTCGCAACCCCTTTTATGTCCTCGATACCGCCCTAAGCTGGTTTCGATGTTTGGGAAGCTGTTTGCTTTTGGTGGGAATCGTCGGGAGTCTCCTCCTTTTGCTGAGGTTTTTGACCCGGCTGTGGGATATTGGCAGCCACTTCCAGACCCACCCTTCAAATGGGTTTCCGATCTTGAACTCTCTGTATTCCCCCTTTTTAGAGTCAAAAGGATTTTACTGGTGGCTACTTACTCGGAGTTTCAGTACACCTTTGATCCGTTGACATGGTATTGGCACCGCTTTGATTCCTGCCCCGATCTCACTCCGCTCCTTCATTCCTCCCTCACATATGATGATGAAATACGCGTTGCGGCTGTGTATAATGAGACCATCTATTGGGTCGACTATGCTGGGACTCTCTCAATGTACAATTTGTCTAACCAGAGGTATCAGAAAGTGTACGTCACTGGTCTATGTAATCCCGAGTTTGGAAATAACAATGGCCGTCTTTGTTCCGAACGAGTCATGGTGCTGCATCCCTTATCTGAAGATTTATTGGGTATCTTCTGGTGTAAATTCAATCCATTGGGTTATGTTTCTCCTCTCCGTTACTCAGATACTAACTTGGACCTGGTTTTTTTCCGACTTTCTCCTTTGGATGCCTCTACTTTATCATCATACTACTTAGATGATGAAGAAACAATCGACTATTTCGATGAAAAAACTACTACAATGACTGCTTCTTTGGTGGATTTTCTATCTTTTCCGGTTCATCACAATATAGCTCACATAGTCGATGCACACCCATTGTAAGTTTTTGTAAAAAATTTCTCTATATATTGTTTACTCGGATTGCAATGATGATAGTATTAATGACGACTTGATTGCATTCACTCTTTGCATTTCGTGTTCTAAGAGATTACCACTACAATTTCCTTTGTTTTGTGTATGAAAAGTTCACAAATGATTATGATATATTGATCTGCGGCTCCTCTCACCTTTAATTAGTTCATTCTTTGTTGTGTCATTTATTTCTCTATATTTTGTTTACCTCAAATTGAAATGATGACTGAATTAAGATAATAGCACTGCAATCTTCCTTTATGTTGTGTATGAGAAGTTAACATTTTTCTAATTATAAACAACACGTTAGAAGAGGAAGTAACAGAATCTATAACAGGTAGATCATGTTAGGCCAGACTTACTAGGGTATTACTAGTTTCTTGTCTCCTCTTTACTGATAGTTTTACATGAAATACCCTAAAATTTTAGTATCAAGAAATGATAGCAATTGTAGCTTTGTTCTCTCTCTGTTTCTCTCTATAGACATAGAGATAGCAATTGTAGCTTTGTTTACTCCAACACCAACAACAATACCCATACCAATTCAACTAAAAAAACCCATTCAAGGGAATTGCGACTCAAATTGAATAACACGATTGAATAAAATAAAAATTGTAGCACATAATCAACAATGTTTGAAACTCATGGTAATTATATAAAGGGTTTTGGTCTTTGGTTTTTAAATCTCATTGAGCTTGCCTGAATTTATGAAAAATTTTACCTGGATCTAGTTGTTTGATTGGGTGAAGACATGGGGGAAGTTAGGATTTCCAGGAAGTGTTTGTATGGGTTGGTTTTTGATGCCCTCTTTTGCTAACATCTTGGCTTCTCCATCCCTTTTTTAGTGACACTAACGCACGGTGAAATTGGGGTCTGTAATTTCTCTCCTTGTCTTTCTTCCGCTCATATTTTTCTTGTTTTGAGGTGGAGTCTCATATGGATGTCTTGGTGATATTAGAGCAAGTGAAAATAATTAAACAGGGGAAATTGCTTCCTGTGAATAACTTCACATGAATTAAATAACTTAGTACTTGTGTTATTTATAGCTCCACCTTTTAGTAATATTACTCTGTAGAGTTCTAACTAAAAGGGCCTAAAGACCGATCTTTAGCAGTTCCTTAGTGTTCGGATTGATGATAATCATCATCTTTCTCCGGAGTCTACATTGGCTGGTCGAGTAGATCTATACTGGCTGTTGTTGATTTTGTTTGGCTCAATGAACACCATTATTTACAGAGTTACTTTTTAATTGGTAAATGAGGCTCATCTTGTAGTGCAAATTTCCTGCAATTTATTTTTTGGACAATAGCCAGGATAATCCAAAATTAGTTCTCTTGTCCATCAATAACCCAAAATTAGCCTAACCTGATGTTTTCTTACTTTCAAACTAATGCTCCCTCTGAATTGCTCATCAAAATGATGCTTGAAACCAACAGTGACTTTTGTAATAATTGCAATGCACCCTACAAATTTCCTGCTTACAATTTAGTGCTCCTTTTGCTCTTTGTGATGAACTGGTGTTACTAGGTAGAATTTAAAGGCAGGAAATGAAGATTGAGGAAAGGGAAGAATTCTAATAGTAATTTTGATTAATAAATGTAAGATGCCGAAATCAAGGATAGATTTATCAAATTTGAGTGGCTTGATTTACTTCAAATAGCTAAACAAAATTGCAATTACATTTCAATATATGGACAATTTTCTTTCCCAATCTTCTCTACTTATAACATTTTTAGTTTTTTTTTTTCCCTTCTCACTTGGCAGGTTATATGTCTTATCTTCTTATGCTATGTTTTATTTTCATTTCAGGGTTCAAGATGAGATGAACAACTATTAGCCTGTATGGCGCCGTGAGCTAATAGCTGGATATTAGTAAAGCCCCGATGTTTGCTAGTAAAGTCGTAAGTTAAGTTCATGTATTTAGGTGATGTGTATAAACATGTATGTGGGCAGATCTCTGACCCCATTTTGGGTGTATGCTATCTTTTGTGCCGTCTCTGACTGCAAATGAAGTACTCAATGGCGTAAAAAGTGGTCCTTGGTTGTTTTGTGGATGATTGACATTCTGTCAAGCAACATTTGAGGTGGAACTCTGCTTGTGGTTTTTGGTAATGAAATTAACAGTGTGCATAATTAGAATTATTTGCTCCTTTCCTCGCTAATGAAATTGCAATTTGGATAGCTATTATGTTTCTGTGAACTGATTTTGTTTTGGAAGTACTCCATTTTTTTTTAATTTTAATTACCAGTATTACACCATTTTCAAATGGAAAATGTAATTCTAATAATCCAACTTTTGGGTGATATACTACCTCTGTTTTATAACTTTCCATTAAAAAATAATGGGTAATTATCACTGCTACACTCCAGGCTTTTATCTTTGGTACACCTCATCAATTATTCTTTATCCGTGGTAAACCCAAAGTTCCTGCCGTTTCCTTTCTGTTAAAAAAACGTTAGTTTTGGCTTTTTTCGATTTTTTAACTTTAAAAACTGACACGTGGCGGCCTTTGATTGATCCAAAAAAATAAAAATTAAATTAAATTAAAAATTGATACGTGGCGGCACCTGATTGGTCCAAATAATAAAATTGTAATTAACTTTTTTTAAATCAAATTTAAAAAAAAAATAAGGAAAAATTGCATTTATTAATCCCAACTTTGGAATATTCTGCAATAATCCCAACTTTGAGGTGTGTTTTCATTCTTCATACCCAAACCGGTCAATAAAAGTCAACAACCTTCTCTTGTAGGTTGCTGGAACGTGTTGCCACGTGAGTGGTCCATTTTTTTTTTTACTGAACCAAATTATTTTAAAAAAAAAAAAAAAAAAAAACAGAAAATTAATTTTTTTCTTATTTTTTATTTCCCCCTTCCCTTTAACAGCCCCTCCATTAATGGCAGCCAACCAGCCACCACCCCCTCCATTTCAGACGTGTTTGTGGGGTTTTTTCGCCATGGCCACCATCCACGTCCCTACGCACCATGGCCACCATCCCAGTCCCCTGCTCCCAGCATCAAATTGCAGCGGTAAGCTCAGCCACATCAACCCCTCACATTGCAGCAACCTTCACCACCATCGCCACCAATTCGCATCACAGCCACCCTCACTGCTGCAACAACCACGCCACCGTAGCCCAGCTCTGCTTCTCACTTGTACAAAATCAAGATAAAACCAAAGAAACCCAAATCATAATAAAATATGGGTAAAGAAATCAAAGTTAGGGATCGAATCTGAAATGAAAAAAGCAAGCAAATCGAGAGGAGAGAGAAAGAGACCTTGCGATGTCTGTTGAGCTCCTTGGTGCGTTTATGGCGGAAGTTTTGATCGCGTCGTGGGGGAGGAGGGATTGCGTCGTGGTGTTCTCTAGTGGGGGATTGAGCGTGTAGTGTCGACGAGGAGGGGTTGTTCGCCGGAGAAGAAGGTTGCGTGTGGTGGTTAAGGGGAAGGGGGAGGGGAGGGGCGATCAGGAAAGGGAGGGGTGCTGCGGTGGGGTGATGGTGAGGGGAGGTAGGTTGATTGGTGGTGGTTGCTGTTTCGGGGTTTTTTAGGTGTCCTGCGGGAGAGTTACAATTTCCTAGCAGACTTCCTTCCTTCGCCTGTACCTGCACAACTAACGGAGACTCCGGACGAGGGGTGGGAGTTCCGCCTCCGAAGATTAAGTTAGTATCTTTTCGAAGTGGAATAAGAACAATAAATGCTTCTTGATTTGAGAGCGTTTGCAATTGGTTCGTATTTTGTTGGTTGTTGGAAATTTCGTGTGTGTTTCCATTAATGAGGTATGCCCCTGCTATTTATAGCAGGAGAGAACTGTTCCTTTAATTAGGGTTTAATAGATACGTTCATAGAGAGAGTGGGCCCCTGTATGCCCAATGGGGGCCTGACATGTGTCACAAGCTAACTGGCTTGTTACCAACTGCTGAGGGGTTGACACGTGGCAATTGTTGATTGGGCCACGTGTCTAGGGTTATTTTTACCCTAAACATTTGCCCCTCACAGGTGTGATGTGACAGGTGGCAAACGTATGGGGGGGAGACGGTTCACCTTCTTCCCCCCCTTTTTTCAAATTTCAAAGAGGTCGCTTGGCCTTCTGCCCCTCTCTCCTATAAAGTAGGAGCAGCACCCTCTCTCCCCCATACTTTTCATTCATCACAATTTTTCAAAAAATTTCCTGAGAGAAGTGCTCTGATACCGGCTGCTATTTTCAAGATTTTCGAGCATCCGGTTTTGCAAGAACTTCGATATCTGCCTACCGGCTGAGTGCTTTATTCAGCAAGGTACTGTCTGCTCCCTTTCTCTTCTTTTTGCCCTTTAGTTTTTAAGGACCTCACTCGGCATTTTGCCGCCTGGGTACATTTTTCATAATTCTTTGAATATTACACCTACCTCAGCCGGAATTTGCCGTCTGAGGTATCTTAGAAACAAATTTTTCTAGGGTATTTTAAAATACCCCTATCCGGCATTTTGCCGCATGGGGCTTGTTTGAGCAGTCCTTGCTTTCTAATCACAAGTCCCAAAAACTCCCTCATCCGGCTTTTTGCCATCTGGGGCTTGAGCAATATTTTGAATTTTTTCAAACAGGTTACAATATACCCCCATCCGGCATTTTGCCGCATGGGGCCCTTTTGAGCAACCTTTGTTTTTACTCAAAAAAGGTGCAAATAACCCTCATCCGGTATTTTGCCGCATGGGGGTTGTTTGAGCACCCTTTGCTTTTTCTCAAACTAGTTAAAAATAACACCCATCCGGTTTTTAGCCGCATGGGGGTCGTTTGAGCAGTCTTTGCTTTTTCTCACACAAGTTATAAATAACCCCCTCATCCGGCTTTTTGCCGTCTGGGGCCTGTTTGAGCAATAATTTGAATTTTTTCACAGGTTGCAATATACCCCCATCCGGCATTTTTCCGCATGGAGCCCTTTTGAGCAACCTTTGTTTTTACTCAAACAAGGTGCAAATAACCCTCATCCGGTATTTTGCCGCATGGGGCACTACTAGAAATAGCCTTATTTCCGAGGGAAATCTTCCGACGGACTTTAATTCCCTCGGAAATTTCAAGATTTCCGAGGGAAATTGACTTTGTAGGAAAAAGTCGTCGGAACTCTACCCTTCCAACGGAAAAATCCGTTGGAAACGTTGCGACGGACTACATTTCCCTCGGAAGGTTGATGTTCCTACAGAATATTCCCTCGAAGTATCTTCCGACGGAAATGTTTCCCTCGGAACCTGTGATTTCCGAGGGAATTATTTCCGTCGGAAAGCTTCGAATAAAAAAAACCGTAACTTGCTGCACTGAACACATATGCGAAATTAAAAAAAAAAAACAGAAGAAGAGAGAGAAGGCGACAGGAAGAGGAAGAAGCAGAGAGAGAAAGAGGAAGAGGGAGAAAGGGGAAGAGAGAGGAAGAGGGAGAAGGAGGGAGAGGGAGAAAGGGGAAGAGAGAGGAAGCGGAGGAGAGAGAAAGGGAGGAGGAAGAGAAAGAGAAAGGAAGAAGGAGAACGAGGAAGAGTGAGAAAGAAGAGAGAGAAGCCGCCGCCGCAGGCCCCATCCGCTGCCGCCCCGCCGCCGCCACAGGGCCCCCTCCGCTGCCGCCCCGCCGCCGGTAAGGGTGTCCTTATTTTGTTTTTAATTATTTTTTTTTCATAAAAACCCTAACCACCACCACCATTTCGCCTAGGTTCACCGGAAATAACCACACCCACCGCCAATTTGGGTCACAACCACCAATAGTCAAAGCCAGCGGCGTTGAATAGTGGTAAGTGGTGTTTGTTTAGTGGTTTTTTGTAAAAAAATTCACTGTTTTTGTGGTTTCTTTCATTTTTTTTTGTCGGGCATTTTTTTTGTATTTTTGACATTTATTCATTTTAAATTGCAAGCATAAACTTAGTTACTAAGTTTTTAATTTGAATTATTTGTAGGATTTGTAGATTTAATCGGTTCTTTGGCATTAACAAGGGCAGATCTACAGGTTAGAGAGCATATAAAAGCGTTTTTTATTGTATTAAAATTTGTAGTTTATTATTGTTATTAGTGTGGTGTATTTATATGTTTAAATGTTTGAATGGAATGTGTTTGTGTTATGAAATGTTAGTTAGGTCGTCTATTTTATTTAAGTTTAGTTTATAATTGTTGTATATAACATGTTATTTTAGTTTAGTTAAGTTTAATATAATACAGTATATATGTTAGTTTATTTAAGTTTAGTTTTAAATTTAGTTTAGTTTTGTTTATTTAAGTTTAGTTTTAAATTATTGTATTATAACATGTTAGATTTTCTTTAGTTTAGTTGAATATAATAATATATGTATGTTTGTTTATATTTAGCGTAGTTTATTTAAATTTGGTTTAATTTTGGTTAATAAAGTGTATGTTAGTGTATGTAGTTTAATTTTTATGTTTGATATAATGTTTAATACAATCTTTAATAAGCCTGCTTATTTATTTGCTTAGTTTACTTTAATTATGATATGTCTCTGTTTAGTTTAATGCATGTGTTCTTCACTTTATATATATTATAATAAATAAATCATTTGCATACTCATATGCCTAGATACCCGTTCAAGGCATACACATTAGGAGTATGTCTTGAATAGTCCCCGGTTGGGACTGTCCTTGTACGCTTAATCTCACTTAGGTGGTGAATGTAAGCCTTGTTTTTGATTCTAGGGAAAATCCTGCCTTTTCATGCACTTCTCTACCATGTTCTCTGGGTACATATGTAGGTGTGTATAATCGCCTACATCGTGTACTTGGAGAACTGTAGGGAAATGCTGGCGGATTTTCCATAGAATTGAAAACCTGGGTTACATTCACTAGTGAGAATAAACGTACAAGGATGGGTTAGGTTGGAGTGATAAGGACCCTTTGGAAGCATTTCAAATCTCATTTGCATTTCCATAACGATGTGGTGGATAATGACTGCGAAATACCGTTCATGACTAATGTGATTGTACATATGCATGAGCTGTGTAGAAGTTGTAATCATGAAACGAAGAGAACGTAGCTGGATGTATAAAAGGACGATTGGGCAAAGTATTAACCCAAATTTCGTGAAAGGAGTTGATGAATTCATTCAGTACGTCAGAGATCATCCCGAGAGTAGTAATCCGGATGAGGTTAGGTGTCCATGTGTTAAATGTAAGAACAAACGCCTTTGGAATGCGGATACGGTTAAAATTCATCTGTATAACAAGGGTTTCGTACCTAACTACTACGTGTGGATGTGTCAAAGGGAGGGGTATCCGGGAGTTCCCGAACGGCGGTCCAATGATTATCATGACATGGTTTTGGATGCTTTTGGTCATAGTCAAGATCAGGGGCATTCCGAGGAGGCTAGTGTTTCATCGGAGGAGGAGCCCAATGCAACTGCTAAGCATTTTCTGGATTTGTTGAAGGCTTCTGAAAGGCCATTATACGAAGGGAGTTCTTTGTCTGTGTTAGAGATGGCCGCTAGAATTGTTAGTCTAAAATGTGAGTATAATTTGCCTCACAGATGTGTTGATGGGTTTGCTTCTTTGCTAAGTGAGGCGATTCCGAACAACAGCCATATGGCCGACACTTTCTACGAGGTGAAGAAGATTGTCAAGGGGTTAGAACTGCCCCATCAAAAGATTCATGCATGCCCTAAAGGGTGTATGTTGTTTTGGAAGGATGATGCTCAGTTGTCTGAATGCAGGGTGTGTGGCAGCGACCGATACAAGCAGACTGCCAAAGGTAGCCTAGTGCCTTTGAATGTTCTATTTTATTTCCCAATCACACCCAGGTTGCAAAGACTTTTTGCAACGAAGAACATTTCGGAGGAAATGACATGGCATTCGAAAAATCTCAGAGTTCAAGGCACGATGGCACACCCTAGTGACAGCGCAGCTTGGAAGCACCTCGATTGTCGGTTTCCAGAGTTTGCTTCAGAGCCTCGTAATGTGAGACTTGGCATGTGTACAGATGGTTTTGCTCCTCATGGTAAGTTTGGGGGTCAATATTCTTGTTGGCCTGTCATTTTGACCCCTTATAACTTGCCTCCCTCAATGTGCATGAAAAGACAATTCATGTTCCTTTCGTTGCTCGTTCCTGGTCCTAAAAACCCCAAGGGCAAATTGGATGTTTACATGCAACCGTTGATAGAGGAGTTGAAATTGTTGTGGGAAGTTGGCGCGGCTACTTATGATATTTCGAAGAAACAGAATTTCAATCTTCGAGCAGCCATCCTATGGACCGTAAGTGACTTCCCGGCTTATGGCATGTTGTCCGGTTGGGCCACGGCTGGTAAGAAAGCTTGTCCACATTGCATGGAGAAGACCAAAGCATTTTGGCTTGAACACGGTGGTAAAGTTTCTTGGTTTGATTGCCACCGACAATTCCTGCCGACAGATCACCCTTTTCGGAACAGTAAAACAGCATTCTATAAAAACAAAGTAGAGAAAGGAGCCCCCCCACACATCATGTCAGGAGAGGAGCTATGGGAATGTGTTAAGGACCTTCCGAAGGCTACAGATGAACCCGAGTCAATTAAAAGGCTGAAAAGTGAAAAGAAGGGGTGGTTCAAGCAAAGCATCTTGTGGGAGCTCCCATATTGGAAGCATCTCCTCATTCGTCACAACTTAGATGTCATGCACATTGAGAAGAACTTCTTTGATCAGTTAATTCACACTGTAATGGATGTGAAAAAGCTTACGTGTGACACGCCTTCAGCTCGGAATGACATTGCTAAATATTGTAAACGTCCCCAGCTTCATCTTCAGGAGGATGATAGAGGAAAAGAGGTCATGCCAAAGGCTCCATTCGCTCTTGACAAGCCTCAGAGAAAAGTTTTGTGTGAGTGGGTTAAGCAGCTGCGGTTCCCTGATGGTTACGCCTCGAGC
Source organism: Chenopodium berlandieri (assembly GCA_034703905.1). Classification (NCBI taxonomy): domain Eukaryota; kingdom Viridiplantae; phylum Streptophyta; class Magnoliopsida; order Caryophyllales; family Amaranthaceae; genus Chenopodium; species Chenopodium berlandieri. The sequence goes on along the minus strand of CM068285.1, from coordinate 61,727,295 downwards.
AGATGCGTAGATTTGCAAGCGTGTAAGCTCCATGGAATAAAAAGCCATGACTGTCACGTGTTCATGGAGAGGATGTTGCCCACAGCTTTAAGGGAATTGCTCCCTGGCCATATTTGGAATGCAATTACAGAGATCAGCCAATTCTTCCGCGACTTGTGTTGCTATACAACGTCAGTTAGTGACCCGGAGCGATTGGAGAAAAACATACCTGAGATCCTCTGCAAGCTTGAGAAGATCTTCCCTCCTGCATTCTTTAACTCCATGCAGCATTTGCCTATACATTTGCCGTACGAGGGGAAGTTATGTGGTCCTGTACAATACAGGTGGATGTATCCCTTCGAAAGGTAAATCTAATACCCTTATTTCACATCCTTTATTTTACATCCTAATCAATTGTTCATACAGTCACATAACAACTGTAATTGCAGGTTCCTGAATCATTTGAAACGAAAAATTGGGAACAAGGCTCGAGTAGAAGGGTCCATATGCAATGCTTATCTCACTGAAGAGATAGCAAACTTCTGCTCCAATTACTTTCAGTCTTCAGTTGACACTAAAACTCGAGATCTTGGTCGAAATGTGAATGCCGACGTTGAGTCCACATCGGACGACGCTGAAATACCAGAGTTGTTCAAAGAGGACACTGGTCGTGTGTCAAATGAGGGTAGAGATCGGTTCTTAGATGACAAAGAGCTCGAGTGTGCACATTTGTTCGTATTACGAAACACCGGCATTCTTGGCGAATACGAAAGGTATATTAAGCCCAGGTATTGAGTGTATTCGTATTTACGATCATTTACAAGCATGAATTTGTAGATTTACATTGTGTGTTTGGCCTCATAGGAAGTTTGAGGACTACATTCTTAGTACTCGACCTTTCATGCGTAGAGAAGAAGTCATGGAGAATTCCGAAGCTGAATTCGCAGATTGGTTTCATCACAAGGTGATATACGCGGTGTAACCATGACGTAAACTTGAATTTTACATCTTGCATTTCAATTCATTGAATTCAAGGACCTTGATGTTGATATTTAACCACTTTATAGGTGGTCGAAGAGAAGCCAAATTCGGATGTCCTGCGAGCGTTGTGCATGCGTCCCTTTAGGCGAGTTCGTACGTGGGGCCAGATTTTTGTAGGTGGATTTAATTTCCATACACATGCCCATGGAAAGCACAAATCCACCATGAATTATGGGGTGTGTGTATCAAGTGAGGATGGCGGAGAGTACTTCGGCATATTAGACGACATAATTGAACTTGTCTACACGGGACCCAAGAGACAGTACAAGACAATTTTTTTTAAGTGCAATTGGATGGATTGTGGTAGGGGAATGAACATACACGAACAATACAAGCTAATCGAAGTAAATCATTCTAAGAAATACCCCAAATATGATCCATTTGTTTTATCTTACCAAGTGACTCAAGTGTACTACGCATCATACCCTAGCTTGAAACGGGACCGAGTTCAATGGTGGTCTGTGTTTAAAACACATGCAAGGTCAGTGGTTGATGCTCCGGTGGACTTAGAGTTTCTGCAATCACCATCCCCAACATTACATGCAACGCTTTGCCCGCCAAGTGACATTCCAGACTACGCTATGGATGATGATGATGAAGACGATGACGATGGCTTTGTGATCTCAAGCGATGAAGACGATGAATCTAGTATCGGCTCTAGTGATAGTGACGATGATGATGACATCGATGTAGTTTTAGATGATAGTAGTGATGACTCTAGTAGTGAAAGTAGTGATGAGAGTACTTAATAGGAGAAAATTTTAATCTCCTTTAAACGTATGCTTCTTATTGTAACATAAAAATATTAATGAGGCTTATGTAAAACTTTTTAATGGTTGTATAAAAGCCATATTACGTTGCACTGCACTCCTTATTTATCATATCTTGTCAATTTACTAACATCTGATTCAGGTAGTCATGGCGGGTGGAAAAAGTGGGCAGTCGTCGAAGAAAGCAAGGGGGAAAGAGAAAGAGACCGCCCGCGCCCTGTTCACCGACGACCAGGATGAGGAGATGTTCGATGCGGAGACAACCGATTTGGCTGATGATCAGACGTCCCCATCCACTCCTGTAGATGATGGGCAGCGGGATGAGTCGGAGGACGAGCCACGGGATGAGTCACAGCTCCCGTTTTTGGACCCTACTACGCTGTGGTAAGTAAATATCATGATATGGAAGATCAGATACATTTGTTTTATATTACATATTTCAAACTTGTTTAACATTGTTGTTTCCCGTTTGTGATAGGTTCGATGATCCCAAGGTTCGGAGTGCGGTATCCGGTACGATTACCGGATACTACCGAGCCCCTTGGAGGAACTTTGGAGAAGTTCCTGCAGCTACAAAGGAACACTGGTGGAACTTGTTCAGCGTATGATATTTTTGGGTCTTGGTTAATACATGTTTTAGCTATAGTGTTGATTTAGTTTTGTGTATAACTTTTGTATTTTATCATTTGCAGGCACAATTCAGATGGCAACCTCAGATGGATGAGCTAGTGAGGATCACATTCCGGAGGAGGGTAGCCACACGCTTGCGTGACATGTTCCACACCATCACGCACAAGATGAAAGGCGCCAGGCCAAGTTGGTTGAGTGCGGAGCTCCACAAGCAGATGATGGACATTGTTGCCAACGATCCAACTTACAAGGAGAGGTCGGCGCAAAACCAGAAGAACAGAAGGGGCGGTTCTATGGAAAATCCCGTCCGGGGGACCCACTTTCAGGGTTCGTTGGCAGCTACCCAACATGCAAAAAGGATTGTAAGTTTATATAAAAATATCTTATATTCCAAGACATTTGTGATTTCAATGTAACAAGGGTTTGACATGGTTAACGATTATTCCTTTTTTTTTGTATCAAAGGCGGCGAAGAACAAGGGCCAGCTACCAACAGCTCCTGAGCTGTTTCTGAAGACACACTTCAAGGAATTGCCTGGGAAAGGCACAGTGCCAGTAAACCCCACAGCTCAGCAGATTGCGGTAACAAATTCCCTAAACTTTTTTCCTTGGTTCATTATTCATGAATAGGTGTAGATAAAGAAATAGTTCATTAGGTTCCAATTGGCTCGAAATGCGTCCCAAAACGTATATACTTGTACTTTTTTGTGATTTCAAGTCATGAACCCCTTATAATACCTAAAATATGCATGTTTAGAGAAAGAAATAGGTCATTCGGTCAAAAACATAGAAAATGGGCAAGGAATAGGTCATATAGGCCATGGTTGGCTCAATTTGGCTCCAAAATGCGCCCCAAACCTTAGGGACTTGTAATTTTTTGTGATTTCAAGTCATGAACCCCTTATAATACCTAAAATATGCATGTTTAGAGAAAGAAATAGGTCATTTGGTCAAAAACATAGAAAATGGGCAAGGAATAGGTCATATAGGCCATGGTTGGCTCAATTTGGCTCCAAAATGCGCCCCAAACCTTAGGGACTTGTACTTTTTTGTGATTTCAAGTCATGAACCCCTTATAATACCTAAAATATGCATGTTTAGAGAAAGAAATAGGTCATTCGGTCAAAAACATAGAAAATGGGCAAGGAATAGGTCATATAGGCCATGGTTGGCTCAATTTGGCTCCAAAATGCGCCCCAAACCTTAGGGACTTGTAATTTTTTGTGATTTCAAGTCATGAACCCCTTATAATACCTAAAATATGCATGTTTAGAGAAAGAAATAGGTCATTTGGTCAAAAACATAGAAAATGGGCAAGGAATAGGTCATATATGCATGTTTAGAGAAAGAAAGGTCATATACTTCATAGTTGGCTCAATTTGATTTAGCTTATTTGTATAACTTACTACATCGTTTGTCCTTTTTATATGTTTATCTTGTAGGAGGCCTACCAAAAGAGGGTTGAGGCGGCTAGCACTCAAAGGACTCAGAAGAGTCCGAATGAGCTGTACTGGGAGACAGTGGGTGGTCGGAACAAAAAAGGACGTGTGAAGGGACTAGGCGAAAGTGCTGACATGTACTATGGCAGCCAGATAGGTTGCCGACTTTCCACCTCTTCCTTGCAGTATACGCCCTCCTTTGTTTCTCAGATGCAGGATCAGATGGAATCCAGGGTCCAGGCTATTCGGGAACAAATGGAAGCCGACATGGAAGCCCGAGTTCAAGCCCGAGTTCAAGCCCGAGTTCAAGCCCAAGTTCAAGCCCAAGTTCAAGCTCAAGTTCAGGCCCAAATGGAAGAAATGGAGAAGAGGCTGGAAGAAAGGATGATGGGTCTTTACGACCCATGTTCCAACGTGCGACCTCCATTTCGAGATCCCAGGGACGACGACCCGGGATTTGGTGGAGCTGGCCAGGGCTCTCGCGCTGTTGTATAGCATTGATGAACCTATTGTTTGTTAGTTGTAATCAAAATTTTAACTTAGTGTTTATTGTAAATATTGGAATTAGTATCTATATATATATATATATTTTTGCACAAATTATTTAATGAGTAATTTAATATACGAAGCAGGAAGTTCAGGTTTCTCCCGGAGGAAAATATATAGCCAAATAAATAAATTTATCTCATACCAAAAAATAGAAGTTCCGACGGAATAACAATCTCTCGGAAATTTAGAGCTTCCGACGGAATTTAATTCCCTCGGAACAGGGGATCTTCCGACGGAATTTAATTCCCTCAGAAATTGGGACCTTCCGACGGAATATATTTCCCTCGGAAATTGGGACCTTCCGACGGAATTAATTCCCTCGGAAATTGTGACCTTCCGACGGAATTAATCCCTCGTAAACTTTCGTGGTTACGAGGGAATACGATCAGTCGGAAGCTTGCGACGGACGTCCAGTTCTGGTCAAACTACGTTTCCGAGAAACACAATTCCGTCGGAAAATCCCTCGGTAATGAGTTTTCCGACGGAAAATCCCTCGGTATTTCCAATATTTCCTACAAAGGTGTCTCCGACAACCCTTTCCGACGGAAAACCCATTTTCCGACGGATTTTGAATGTTTTCCGACGGAATATGTCCCTCGTAAATTAGCTGTTTTCTTGTAGTGGGGGTTGTTTGAGCAGCCTTTGCTTTTTCTCAAACTAGTTACAAATAATACCCATCCGGTTTTTAGCCGCATGGGGGTCGTTTGAGCAGCCTTTGCTTTTTCTCAAAGTTATAACTAACCCCATCCGGCCTTTAGCCGTATGGGGGTCGTTTGAGCAGCCTTTGCTTTTTTCTCAAACTTACAAATAGCCCCCATCCGGCAATTTGTTAGGTTTTACAGCGATTTCAATCAAGAAAACACTTAATAAAATGTGTGGAACAAAACCTAAAGAATATGATTACAATAACAATGTAATGTAATACAAACAAACACAACCAAGGTGTTACAATCAAGTATTAGAATATCAAAGAAATTACAGAAAATTTCTAAAAGAAACACTAATATGAAGACTTAAACACTTGCCTAAACTCCAAGCCGATCAACGCACACATGAACATGAGAATTGCGATGTCCCTTGAGACAATGATCTTGATACACTGTCAAAGGCGTATGAATACTTTCCTAAAGGGATTAATTTCCCCCACACGGTGCTAGGGTTGATCCGGAAATTCCCTTTGAGATACAATTGACAGCACTTTCCGTTCTTAGCACAAAGAATCGAAAACCGATGGATGATTCACAAGAAAGGCTAAAATCAAGAAGTTTTCTCAAAATAGTTTGCAAGAAAATTTAGAGAAAGATGGAGAATTCTAGGGGAGAAGATGAGTGAATAATGTTCTGTCTTTTTTCCTTTCGAAAAAACTCCTCCTATATAAAATAGAATCAACCGTCGTATAAAACCGCAAAACGGCAAGAAGCGCGGGTGCGAGCGAAGAGGCCCGGGCGCGCCACCATGGGGCGCGGGCGCGCCACCATCTCGCGCGGGCGTGCCTCCTTCTTTGCCATCAAACTTCGATTTTCCAGGAAGTTAGCGCGATTTATGCGCGGTTTGGGCGCGGGTCGCGCCATACCATGACGCGGGCGCGCCTCCAAATTTTTCCAGATTTTCCAGAAACTCATCGCGGTTTATGCGCGGTTTTGACGCGGGTCGCGCCTAGCTGGCGCGATCGCGATTCCATAGAGCGAACGCTCCACTCCGACACTCTAAATTATTAACATTATTTACTGTATGGGGGTCGTTTGAGCAGCCTTTGCTTTTTTCTCAAACTTACAAATAGCCCCCATCCGGCAATTAACCGTATGGGGGTCGTTTGAGCAGCCTTTGCTTTTTCTCAAACAAGTTATAAATAACCCCATCCGGCCTTTAGCCGTATGGGGGTCGTTTGAGCAGCTTGAACAATTTCACCTCATCTCTAGTAACCCTCATCCGGGACTCCACCGCTTGGGGGGTCTTTGAATGAGTTTCCATTTAATACGACTGATATAATTTTTCTTTATTTCAGCTTCAAAACACACCCGGAGACTTCCGCCTGTGGAGTTTTCAAGCCACTTCACCTCAACAAATCTCAATCTTCTAAGGTACTGTCTGTACGCTTTTCAATTCTTTTAGTTAATTTCCGGTTGCGTAGCTAGGATATGGACCCTTCCAATATACACTCGGCACAGCCTACGACAGTGGTCAGCCGGTCACCAGGGACGGCTGAGTCTAGGAATGGGACTGCCGTTTGGGGGTGTTTGGGCGAACCTTCACCTACCTCGAATCCGACCATCTCTGTTCATGTGCAGGACAGAATGGCCTAGACAAGATGGACGGCAGTTGACCCGGATTACAAGTCTGATGATGCAGCCGAAGATCCGGCTGACCCCCTGAACGAAGACCAGATGGCAGGACCGTCTGATGAAATTCCTTTAGAATAAAATCTAGAGGAGACTCGTGAAGATTCCCCGGGTGGTCCAAGCACACCGGGTGACGGCATATTGGAAGACTCTGATTCTAACGCCAAAGGATCCGGCGAAGAATCTACTGGAGAAGAGTCTGGGTCTGAATCTGAAGCCCTTGTGTAGGAGGCTGAGCCTATTGATGAGGAGGCTTACAAATGGCGGCTAAGGGGGATCCGAGTGACATGACCATGTCTGCGAGAGATGTGGTCACATTAACGGCAACCCTTCCTGCCTTTCTTTTTAAAAGGAAACCAGTTGGGAAGGACTGGGAAATAAGAGTCCCGCTTGTTGGTGCAGCCGTCGTTTGGACGGACGACTTAGAACATGTCGATGATTTTTTCGGCTGCTATGAGGCGGCATTCAAAGCAGGCCTCCAGTTCCCCCTTCACCCCTATATCAAGGACATATTAATGGGGTATGACCAGGGCGTATGGCAATTGACCCCCAACTCTTGGGTTAATATTCTAGGGTACATTTCCGCCTGCGAGTTACAGGAGGTAAACCCAAGCTGGGAGGCTTTTGCACACATGCATTACCTCAGCCGGGCTCCGGGTGGGTGGAATGCCTGGTACACCCTGACCACAAACCAAGAATACATGATGACTTTGGATAAGCCATCAAAGTGGTCCAACTGGAAGAGCAAATTTTATGTCGTCTCTTCCCCTTCATCTTCCCTAAATCGCCGGCTGCGGCGGTACAATAAGCACCCGGCATTGTTGGGTAAAAAATGTGCACTCCCGAAAGTGCCGTCTGAGGCTTGGGACCAAATAATGAAGATGGGTCTCTTCCTCAAAGCGACCCATCTGATGGAGGACGGTAGTGAAATCATCGTCCCAAAGTTCTGGGTACCCCTCCCGGAATGGTTCAGGGGTGAGACCTTCTTATCCCTTTGCAATCTAAGTACAATGTTCAAGAAGAGTAGGTTTACTAACCCATCCGGAATTCTGACGCCTGCGCATGTTTACCCTTGTTCTAACTCAAATTTCTCTTCTTTTGCAGGCAGAGCTAAGAGAATGGTGCCTTCTGAAAAGACATCGGCTTTCTCGGCTATTGAGCTGAGAAAGAAACAAGTAGAAGAGAGGAAGGCGGCACTGGCCGCCAAGATTGCTAGGGTATAACTTCTTCCATTTTGTTTACCGGATGACATATGTTGAGCTAACCTTGTTTCTAACCAATTGCTTTGTCCATGGCTAATTTCAGGGTGGAACCCAAGGCATGCCAAAATCACTAGCAAGCATGCACAAAAGGCCAGTTGGTGACATACCCCAGCCGACTTCAAAAATTCCAAAGCTGACAGGTCCACCTCCGGCAGCTAATCCTCCAAAGAAGACGCCTGCACCAGTCAGGCCAACAACTGCAGGAAAGAGTCTGCAACTAACGCCGAGTGCTTCGGCGGGCCAGACCCGGATGCGGCTGGGGGGGGTACCCCACAACCCTAACAAGGTAAAACCTCTGCCATTGATCCCCCCTGGTCGCTTGGGCATATGAGAGTCAAAACCCAAGCAAGCCAATCTGGGGACTCTTCTGGCAGCCGTCTGAACATAGGCGGCGCATATGCCCAGTATCTGACAGATAACCCTTCCTTTGCAGATGACTCTACCAGCCGGCCCGACTACAACTAATACGCCAAGAGAATGGTCAAGACTCTGACCCATTCTGAAAAGGAGGCGGTGCCGGCTATACACCAGGTTAACCTGGACCGTATCAACTCTCTTTTGGCTGAGGTAAAATACCGGATGCCCTATGCTTGCCTCATGCTTTGTTTTTGCCGGATGCGTAGTAACTATTTTTTCATTCATTTTTTCTAACTCTTTTTCCGGCTGGTACCATAGGTGATGCTGAGAGTGGATGGGCTCCGAGTCCCCTTGCGTAAAAAGCAAGAGGAGGTAAGAGACGCTCAGATGCGTGCCCTTGACCTAATTGACGTTAGTCAATTCAATGCTATTAAATATGATTTGGCCACTAAAGAAAGGGAGTTGCAACAGGAGGAATTGCTGAAAGAGGCTGTGCTGGCTGGGGAGGAGGCTAAGAAGAAAGCTGGTGAGCTTGAGCTCAAGGTCAAGGACCTCCAGGATGATCTAAAAGCTCTGGAAGGAGCTGACAAAGAGAATGCAAACCTCCGCCTGAAGAACAGCGAACTGACGGTCCAACTTTCTACTATCCAGGCGGCCCACAAAAAGGAGCTGGATGAAGAACGCAGCCGCCTGATCACAGAGAATGAGGCCGACTGCGAGGAGCGTATGAAGCTGGCTTGGGTCCTTATCCATCCGGACTCTGACTTCGACTACTTCAACCTGCGTTACTTGTATGCTTCTGAAGTTTACGAAGCTCGAGTACTCGACACTCCTGCCCCTCCTCCTTTCGACGAGTGGGCTGAGAAGGGGTTGAATCCAGTGTCGGATGAGGCTCCAACTGAAGACCAGCCGGAGCAACTGCGGGAGCAGACGACCGAGACCCAGGCTGAGCAAGCCCAAGAGTTGGAGCAGCCTCAGCTTCAACAGCATCAGCAACAACAACTGTGGCAACCATAAACACTCCTTTTTACCGGCCTGCGTGCCGTGTATGTTTTTGTACTATCCCCGGACAAGGGTTTGGCTGACAATTTCTATTTTATATATATTAAACTGATGCAGTCGGTTTTGCTATTCTTCCTTAGTTCTATACTTGCATTTCTTTTTATACTTGCAAAATTACAATTTTTCTGCAAATATTCATATATGTTACCTAGTTTACAACTTCAATCATGCCGGCTGTACTATTAAATGCCCCAGAACGGTTGGTTGTTTACCCCAACGGTAAACAGTCAGCCGTTCATAAGCAGCCGGATGGGTATCCTCTTGTTGTACCATCATCCGGTATTTTTCCGGATGGGTGTTTGGTTTTTACAATTCGCCTGTATATCGTTTGACCGAGGTTCGGCTGATTTTTCAGGCAATATACGTTTTACTATATTTTTTACAGTCTGTATTTTTAACAGGGATATTTCGTATGAATAAACAAACATTTGTTATTTTTAAACAACTGTTAGTTCTAACATCCGAACCGTCTGTGTTGCTTTTGCGCAAAAAAGACGGTTGACGTCTTCTAGAAGTGATATGTGCCGCATGCATGCTGGATGACTCCTAGATACAATGGATCATTTCAAATGGTTTGTTTACTTGCAATATTTTGTCGGTTCGTGCCGTTTGAGTTAATGATCGCTAGAACAATGTTCCACCCAGAAGGGAGCTGTTCTCTTCAGTGATTCACCCGGATGGGTGTCACCGGATGACTGCCCTTTTTTTAGCAGTGTTTTTTTTAATAGTTTCTTCCGTTTGTGTTTTTGCACTAAACGGGTGCTAATACATAAGATGAATGAAAATTATAAGCTTCTCATTTCAATACTATTTACAAATAATATGAAAATCCTTAAAAGTAGTACTTTTTCAAGTTATCTACATTCCAGGTGCGAGGTAGCTGCCTGCCGTCTGGGGTTTCCAGGCGGTAGGTGCCATTTCTGACTTCTTCAAGAATCCGGTAGGGTCCTTCCCAATTGGGAGTTAACTTTCCCTTGCTCATGGGCCCTACCGGTTGCTTCGAGTTTTTGGAGCACAAAATCTCCAACTTTCAGGGGTCGTTTGTGTACCCTCTTGTTGTAGGCCCTCGTCATTCTGAGACGATATATTTCATGACGCAAGGCGGCGTTTCCTCATTTCTCCGGGAGAGTGTCTAATGCCAAACGCATGGCCTCCCAGTTAGCTTCTTCATCGTACAACATGATTCGAAGAGTTGGCTCATATAGTTCAATGGGGAGGACTGCCTATGTGTCATATGCCATTAGGAACGGTGTTTCGCCGGTTGATCCCTTTTCAGTGGTTCTAATGGACCAAAGAACATGGGACAACTCCTCTGCCCAAAGGCCGCCTGCCTTCTCAATCTTCTTTTTAATTCCGTTAGATATGAGCTTGTTAAAAGCCTCCACCTGACCGTTTTCTTGAGGACGTCCTACGGATGCGAAGTAATGAGAGATACCTTGGTCTTGTAACCAAGTCTTGAGTATAGGCGTTTCAAACTGCGGACCATTGTCAAAGACCATTGACATAGGAACACCGAAACGGGTAATAATGTTTTTCCATATGAAAGAAAGGACATCCTTGGTTTTGATGCCTTTCACCGCCTCTGCCTCAACCCATTTGGTGAAATAATCCACAGCCACCAGAATGTATCTGCGGCCGCCTGGGGCAGGCGTATATGGACCCAGAATGTCCATGCCCCACTTGGCAAAAGGGACGGGACTGTAGATAGCCGTCAGGTCAGTAGCCGACTGATGGATAAGGCGGCCAAAGCTCTGGCATTTGTCACATTTCTTTACCAGGTTCATGGAGTCTGCCTCAAGAGTGGGCCAAAAGTACCCCTGCCGTCTAGCCCTCCTGGCTAGGGCTCTGCCGCCTATGTATGAGCTACAGAAGCCGGCATGTAGTTCCTCTAATAATTCCTTCCCCTTTTCTGGGGTTACACATTTGAATAACGGCCGCAGGTAACCCTTTCTAAAGAGTTCCCCCTTGTGTATAACAAAGCTTATGGCCTGTTTTTTGAGAGCAGCTGCCTCCGAGGAAACACCCGGTAAAGTGCCATCTTCTAGTTAAGCCCGGATGGGGTCCATCCAAGTAGAACTTCGGTCAAGAACTCCAATGGGATCATGTTCAATACTTCTTTTTTTCATGACTTCCCAAAAGACTGACCTGGGCGCATCACAAGTGGCGGATGAAGCCAATTTTGATAGTGCATCCGCCTGATTATTCTCAGACCTTGGCACTTGACTTAGTTTGAATTCATCAAGTGTCCCGGCCTCTTCCCGACTGCCAGAAGATATTTTATCATTCGCGGATGGGTTGCTTCGTAGTCACCATGGTACTGGCTGACGATAAGTTGTGAATCAGAACAGGCGTCAACCTTTCTTGCCCCGGCTGCCTTACACATCCGGATACCGGCTAGCAGGGCTTCGTATTCTGCTTCATTATTTGAAGCTTGGAATTTGAACCGTAGAGCATACTTGTATTTATCCCCTTCCGGAGAGTGACAAATTACGCCTGCCCCACATCCGGTCATTGTAGAACTACCATCTACGAATACCTTCCAAACTTGATTGGTGTTGTCCGGCTGTACTGGTCTTGTCATTTCGACAATGAAATCAGCAAATACCTGACCCTTTATTGCCCGCCTGGGTTCAAAGGATATTTCGAGACTTTGAATTTCAACGACCCATTTAATCATCCTGCCGGATGACTCCATAGTGGTCATTGGCCTTTTGAGGGGCTGGTCAGTGTAGACGGTTACCGGATGAGCCAAGAAGTAAGGCTTCAACCGCTTGACTGCTTTGTACAAAGCCAAGCCAAATTTTTCAATTGTGGGGTACTGGAGCTCAGCATTCCTAAGTACATGACTTATAAAATATACCGGGAGCTGATTGCCGTCTCTATCAACAAGGAGGACAGCACTTAGAGAATGATCTAAGACAGCCAAGTACATGTAGAGAGCCTCTTGTGGTAGGGGACTCACTAGCCTTGGTAAGGAATGTAAGTGTTGTTTTAAGCGTTGAAACGCCGCCTCAACCTCTTCACCCCATTCAAACCTTGACCTTTTCTTGATTGCTTGGAAGAAATAAAGGCACTTGTCACCTGACCGACTGAGGAATCTCCCCAATGCCGCCAGACAACCTGTAAGCTTTTGAGTCTCTCGAACCGTACAGGGTGACTTCATGTCTATTACCGCCTGTACCTTGTCCAGATTGGCTTCTATGCCTCTTTGATCAATCAAGAATCTGAGAAAATTTCCAGACTCAACCCCAAAGACGCACTTTTTTGGATTAAGCATGACTCTATGCCGCCTGAGGGTGGTGAAGGTTTCTCGGAGGTCAGCCAGATGATCCGCCTGGAGTTTGGATTTGACAATCATATCATCAATGTACGCCTCCACGTTTCTTCCAATTTGATGAAAAAATACAGAGTTGATCATCCGTTGGAAGGTGGCAGACGCATTTTTCAACCCAAACGGCAACACATTGTAGCAATACAACCCCTGATCAGTGACGAATGCTGTTTTATCCTGATCCTTCTTCCATAGGGGTATCTGATGGAAGCCCGAGTAGGCATCCATGAAACTCATCAAAGCATGGCCGGCTGTAGAATCGACCAGGTGGTCGATCTTTGGAAGTGGATAACTATCCTTCGGACATGCTTTGTTGAGATCTGTGTAATCTACACACATCCGCCAAGTACCATTCGGCTTTTTTACAAGTACTACATTTGCTACCCACTCTGGATAGTTACATTGCCGAATGTACCCAGCATCTAGGAGTTTCTTGACCTCGGCTGCTGCCGCCTGAGATCTTTCCTCGCCATGATTCCTCTTCTTTTGCCTAACCGACTTCTTTTTAGGATCCACAGCGAGTTTATGAACAGCAAGGTCCGGGCTTATACCCGGCATCTCTTCTACTTTAAAGGCAAACACATCTTTGAATTCTTTGAGAAGAGAAGGCAAGTCTTCCCCGAATATTTTCAAAGCAGCCGTCCCGATTTTGACGGTTCTATCTAGCCGACTCTCATATAATATGATGTCTAGGCTCTCACCAGCCGGCTGGGGTCGGAGGTCGTCTGACCTCTCCCCTAACAGTGATTGCTATTGCTTTGTTCTGACGGATTCCAGTTGATCCGCCTTTCTCTTTTTGCCGGCTGGTGCCGATGCCTCTTGATCACAGTCATCAGGTATTTCAACATTGTCTTGACCGTCTGTGATCAAGGTTGGCTTGATGTCCGAGAGGTAACACTCTCTCGCCATCTTTTGGTCCTCGTTCAAGGAACCGTGCCCTCATCCCTCTCAAATTTCATCAACATTAGAGACGGGATAATGACTGCCTTGGAGATGTTCAAGGTAGGGCGGCCAATGATCAAGTTGTAGGCCGTCAGTTCCTCAACAACAAGGAACTTGACGACCATATGCCAGCCTAGACCCTTCTCTCCAAACCGGATGGGTAGATCAATAATTCCCACCGGATGCACAACTCCTCCCCCAAAACCTACTAGGGGGTAGGAAACCTGATTCATGTTACTTGGCTTGTACTTTAGTTTTTCCAAGCACCGGTAGCTTATAATGTCGGACGAGCTTCCCGTATCAATTAGTATACGGCTAACTCGCTGATTTGCAATTTTACACTCGACGACTATGGGGTCATCATGTGGCCGCTTGACAAGATATGGACCTCCGGAAAGGAGCTTTTTCACGACTGACCCTCATCCACCGAGTTGATCAATCTTCTAATATTGTCTTTAGTACCCCGGATGGTAGGACCACTGCCTGCTAGACCTCCTGCTATTGTGAAGATAGCATCTTCATCTGTGTCCGAGTGGTTTGCCGTCTGCTTTAGTTGTGGCCCTTTGACTTGTTTGGGAGTACTCTTTGACTTGGGCAAATATGATTTTAGAGCCCCTTCGTTAGCTAAGCGGTCAAAAAGCCGCCTAAGGCTAAAACAACCCTCAGTGTCGTGGCCAATTTCTTCATGGAAATGGCAATACTTGCTTTTGTCCCGACTGCTAACGAGACTCTTCATTGCAGCCGACTTTTCCAGGTTCAACCGGTCTTTTACCTCCTTGAGAATGGAGGCGCAATCCTTGGTGAATTCATACTTGGGGACGTACGGATCCGACCTCTTTCTCTTTTGGGAGGGCTGTCCGGATGAGTCTGTCGCCCAGACCTCTTTTCTTTTCTTTTCCTCCTTTTTGGCCGGCTGGGTAGGCCGGCTCTCTCGCTTGTCGGATCGTTTGTAATCCGACGGAGTTTTGATGGCACAGAGCTCCAATGCCTGGATGTATGCTTCTGCTTTCATCAGTGCCTCATGGAGGGTGGAGACCCTCTTCCTGACTAAGTCAAACTTAAATGCCGACCCGTCTTTCAGACCTTTGAAAAAGTCTGTGTAGGCGACCTCATCAGAAAGGCCGTGGATTTGGATCCTCATCAGATTAAACCGCCTGACATAGGACCTAAGTCCCTCTTTTTCTCCCTGCTATATTGCCCCTAGATCGAGGCTTGTCTTTTTGGCAGGGATGTTCATCAAGAAGTTGGACGTAAACCAGTATGCCAACGTCTTGAAGTTATTGATGCACCCGGTAGGTAAGTTACCAAACCAACGTTGAGCAATCCCTTTCAACGTGGCCGGGAAGTATCTACACCATGAGGCGTCATCCAAACCCTGCAAATACATCAGGTTTGTATACGCCATCAGGTGATCTTCCGGGTTGGAGGTACCGTCATAGGCACCTACCAATATGTTTTAAATTTTTGATGGCTGGGCCATCTCAGTAATTTCCCTGGAGAACGTCGTTGGCTATTCCCCAAGGTTTTGCAGACGGAGTTGCCAGTCCATGGGCTGGACGGGTGGTGGCTGACCTCCAAAGAGAGCCATCTACTGATAAAGTGTTCCAAAAGGCATGTATGGATGTAATGCCGGCTGAATGATATGGGGACCGGATCGCGCGGAAAACTCCTTGTGCGTCCGGCTCCCCTTGCTGGTCTGAGAATGCCTCCCTAATGAAGTATGGAAGCTGTCATGGAACGTGGACGTTAATTCCGAGTCAGAGAACTGAGTTCTTTTGTCTTCAAGAAGTACCCGGGCATCAGAGTAAAGTTTTTTTGTTCCATCTGGTTGTATATGCCGGACAGGTTTTTTGATTCCCTCTATGGGAACTCGAAGTCTTGAAAGATCAAAGGGCCTGATTGGCACCTTTGATTTTGGGTGAGGGGTAGAAGCTCTCCCCTGTACCGGCTTGATTGTCTTTCTTCCATGCATGATACCTTTCCTCCGCCTGGCCCTTACGAGGACCAGTTGACTTATCAAGGAGACCCTTGATTTCCCCCTTGAAATTCATCATCATATTCAAGATTTCATCTCTAGAGACTGGAGAGTCCCCTGCAGTAGAAGTTAACCCAAGCGGCCCCCTAGTCGGCTTGCTAGGAGCCGCCTGGTTCTCTTCCCGTTACCTTCTGTCTTTGGAACGGGTATGCTTGGTTCTTAGAGAACCATCAGCAGCAGTGTAGGTTTCCAACTCATAGTTATCGACTATATCTTGGTCCGAATGGACCTCAGCCTCTCCAGTAGGCAGATTGCCTTTCCCATGTAGTATAGGCTCAGACGTCATCTAGAAAGTACTCTCCCCACAGACGGCGCCAGATGTTTCGGGGTTTTTTAGGTGTCCTGCGGGAGAGTTACAATTTCCTAGCAGACTTCCTTCCTTCGCCTGTACCTGCACAAGTAACGGAGACTCCGGACGGGGGGTGGGAGTTCCGCCTCCAAAGATTAAGTTAGTATCTTTTCGAAGTGGAATAACACTACTATAAATAGGCTGATTTCCGACGGACCATTTCCGACGGACATGTATTTCCGTCGTAAATTCCGACGGATTTTTATTCCGTCAGAAATTTACAACGGATTTTCTACGGAATACAAATCCTTTGGAATTTATGGGCTTTCCGAC
This sequence comes from Chenopodium berlandieri, assembly GCA_034703905.1. NCBI lineage: Eukaryota > Viridiplantae > Streptophyta > Magnoliopsida > Caryophyllales > Amaranthaceae > Chenopodium > Chenopodium berlandieri. Next base: position 61,710,938 of record CM068285.1, on the reverse strand, counting down.
GAAATATTCCGTCGGAAACTGAATGTTTCGACGGAAATAAAATTCGTCGGAAATTTTCGACGGAATATTCCGTCGAAACATTAAGTTTTCGACGGAAATAAAATCCGTCGAAAATTTCCAACGGAATATTCCGTCGAAACATTAAGTTTGTAATTAAATAATAATAAAAAAAAACCTAACAAAACCTTAAAAAAATGAACATAAAAAAAAAACCGGAAAAGTGTCTTTTTCTCTTTCTTCTTTTTCTCTTTCCTCCTCTCTTTTTTTCTTTCTTCTTTTTCTCTTTCTCTTTTCTTTCTCTTTCCTCTTCTCTTTCCCTTTTCTTTCTCTTTCTCATCTCTATTCGTCTACGGCGCAACCCACCAATTGTTGATGTTCTCTTGTTATTTCCGACGCCACCCACCAATTACAACTACGGCGCAACAACCACCGTCAACAACAACAACCACCTTCAACAACCACAACCACCGATGACCAACATCAACACCAACAACAATGGCGCAACAACAACGGCACCACCCACCCTCAAGGTTTTTGTAAAGTAGATCTAGTTTTAATTTAGGTTACATTGTAGATCTAGTTAATTTTTTATGGTATGGTAATGTTAATTATAAATTTGATTAGATAATTGTATAATTCCTTTAATTTTTGTAGTTTAATTATCGTGTTTTTTTTTTAATTTTTTTTATGAAATTCGGTTAAAATTTGTAGATCTACTGGTTTTGATATTTTTGTGTGGTATTTTTCGATTTTATTGTGTTAATTTTCGTATTTTTGGGCACATTTATGTGTTTTTGGGGTTAATTTTTGATTTTTTGTGGTTAAATTTTGGTGAGGTGGTGTCGGTGGTGGTGTGTGAAGGTGGGATAGGGGCTGGTGTGGGTGGTTTCGGTGGTTGTGGTTGGTGAATCTGGATTAGGGTTCGGTGGTGGTGGGTGGTGGTGGGTGGTGGGTAAGGGTTAAGGAGAAGGGTTAGGGTTCGGTGGTGGTGGATGGGTAAGGGTAAGGGGTAGGTATGGCGGTGGGTGGATGATGGTGGTTGGGGCTGGAAGGGGTGGTGCCTGGTTTTTTTTTTTATTTTTTTTTGCAAGAGTTTCCGTCGGAATTTTCCGGCGGATTTAAATTCCGTCGGAAATTTCTGACGGACTTTCCGGTACCGGAAAAACCACTTCCGACGAAAAAATTCCGTCGGAATAGTGTTTTCTGACGGAATTTCCGACGAAAATGGCCGTTTTTCCGACGAAGTGATCTCCGACAACGCGTTCCGACGGAATTCCGTCGAAACATCCTTTTCCGACGGATTTTTAGGGTGTACCGACGGAATTTTTCCGTCGTAAATAAGGTGTTTTCTAATAGTGTAAGAACAATAAATGCTTCTTGATTTGAGAGCGTTTGCAATTGGTTCGTATTTTGTTGGTTGTTGGGAATTTCGTGTGTGTTTCCATTAATGAGGTCTGCCCCTGCTATTTATAGCAGGAGAGAACTATTCCTTTAATTAGGGTTTAATAGATACGTGTCACAGAGAGAGTGGGCCCTTGTATGCCCAATGGGGGCCTGACACGTGTCACAAGCTAACTGGCTTGTTACCAACTGCTGAGGGGTTGACACGTGGCAATCGTTGATTGGGCCACGTGTCTAGGGTTATTTTTACCCTAAACAGTTGCCATGGCAGCTAATAACCATGGATGAACAACAAAGGGGAGGAGAGAGAAAATGGGTCTTTGGGTTTTTTTCTTTTTTCTTTTTTTAATTTTATTTTAATTAATTTATTTTTATTTTGATAAACCAATTAGCATGCAACACCTCTTTGCAGAATGAAAACACACCTCAAAGTTGGGATTATTGCAGAATATTCCAAAGTTGAGATTAATAAAATGAAATTGTGCAAAGTTGGTATTAATAAATGCAATTTTTCCAAAAAAAAAACCACCTCTTTCTTTTTTTTTTTTCCCCCTTTTTTTTCCTACCTCCATCCTTTCTCCTCCTCCATAACTTCCGGCAGCCCACCCAGACATCCCACCCCCACCCCCCTCTGACCACCCCTCCCCTTCTCTTTCCTCCTTCCTTTCCTTTTTCTCTTCCCTTCCACCACCATAAATTCCAGCTACAGGTAACCAAATCCGGCAACCCTGTTGAAACCCCAACCTTAAAACCCGAAACCCCCTGAAACACCCAACCTTGAACCCGAAACCCCCTGAAACACCCAACCTTGAACCCGAAACCCCCTGAAACACCCATCCTTGAACCCTACACCCTCTGAAACCCCCACCAAAGAAACTGATACACCTCAAAACCCCTGCCATTGAAGCCAATACATCTTGAAACCCCCACCATTAATGTCGGTACACCCCGAAACCCCCACCCTTCCCACCACAATGGGGCTCGATTGAAAGCAGGATTGTTTGAAAGCAATGGAAGCAATGGGGCTCGATTAGCAGGATTGTTTTGGGGTCTAATTGTAGGGTCGTGGTTGGGGGGTCGAGTTATATGTTGGTTGTCAAGTTGTGGTGGGGGTGGCGCCACAGTGTTGTTGGCCTAGGTGGTGGAAGGGGTTGGAGGAAGGCCATGGAAGGGAGATGAGGGAGAAAGAAGGTTTTTTTTTTTTTTTTTTTTTGAGAAATAGTTAATTAGTTTTTTTTAAGTTAAAAAATCGAAAAAAAGCCAAAACTAACTTTTTTTTAATGGAAAGGAAACGGTAGGTGCTTCGCTGATAACTGTGTGAAACCTTAGGTGTACCACTGATAAAGAATAATTGATGAGGTGTACCAAAGATAAAAGCCAGAAGCTGGAGTGTAGCAGTGATAATTACCTAAAAATAATTTTTAGTGAATTTTTAATGTGAAATTGCTAAAGTACCCTTATTTAAGCCATCCTAATTAAGTTACAACTCTTAATAAAAATGTTATTAAACTTGATTAAACTAATATTTCCCTCCAAATTCTCAAATTAATTCACCAAATCAAAACCTAACTCATCAACACCTTCATCCTAACATAATTCATACTCTTTAACTTCTCAAATTAACTCACTAAATCATAAACCTTAACTCATCATCACCATCTCCCCCCATATTTTTCTCTCCTCTTTCTCAATCTCTCTTTCTAATTCTTTACCTTCAAATCTGGTCACTTTCTCTCTTCATGGTGAAAAGAGCGGATATCTGTTGGATGACGGCAAATGGTGTGTTTCTTTATGTGAGTTGGTGGTGCGCTACAATTACCCAATGGATGTGATGGTTTACGAGGGTTTGGGATATGTTTTTAGGTTTCTTAAGATGGATTTTGGTTAGTTGGGTGGTTTTTAGAAGCATGAGGGTGGTTTTCGGTGGATTTTTCGAAGAGAGTGGGGGTGATTTTCGTTGATTTGAGTATTTTTTTTTTGTTTTAGGTACTTAGGGTTGGGTAGAGATGTGGTCGAGTAGTGGTGGTGGGATTTTGGGTGGTTAGGGTGGGGTGAAAAGGTGGTGGGTTTGGGGGGTTAGGGTGGGGTACAATGGTGGTGGGTATTTTTCAATGACGTGTTTAGGGTTTCGATGGTTTAATGAAGGATAAACGGTAAAAAAGTGGCGTGGATGTGACGACGGTGTTGGTGGTGGGGGGCGTATTGGCTTACTAGTACTCGTGGTGGTTGTAATGCAAGTGCTGGTGTGGTGGAGTGATAATAAGGTCCCTTAATTATCCCCACTTTCTCCCCCCTTTCTGAATCACATGCCTTTTCCCTTTCTAAATTACAACTAGTATTTAGGATGTGCGATACACGGGTTAATTTTTAGCTTATATAAAATATTATCATGTTCTTTATAAACATTAAGGATGTTTTTTAGGTTTGGAAATCAATCATTAATAGATGAGATCCCAAAAGAATATCATCATCAACCTTTATGAGATAAAATAAAAGAACATAATGGGAATAACAAAAGAACATAAAAGATATACAAAAAGAACATAATTAATATTTAAACAAAACATTTGAATTGAAATAAAATTCAACATTGATTTTAGAGTATTAATAATAATAAGCATAACGATATTTTATAAAGAACATTATGCTCAACCTTTGTCACATACTCACATTGATCTCAAATTCAACCTATAGGTTCATCAGTCACACCATTAACATGTACAAAACAACAATCAAAATCATGATAAAATTCTGAATACGCATCCGTTGCTTCCATCTTTGGAATTTTTCTCTCTTAAAATTTTCTCTTAAGTATTTTGTTTCTCTCTAAAAATATTCAAAAAAATTGAAAATATGGAGAAATATACAAATTTCTTAATTGAGATTATATTCTATCAATATGAAAAATAATTACGTACCAAACTCCTTCAATTACGAAGCAAATTATTCGGTTAATGAATCAAAAACTGAACGTTATTTAGAAAATAGTAGTATATTCTTTCCATTTAAAAATAAAAAAATAAAAAAAAATAAAAGGTTGGAAGTACCAAGCTTGGTACATTCTCCTCCACCTTAAAATTTTCAATCCCGCAATATCATAGTCTTTAATTTGTATGTAAACGTCTTAAAGAAAAACCATTGTCGAGGTTTTTTTATTATTTTTTTTTCCTTTTAATCTAATAATTACTGTAAGAATCACCATGGCCGATAAAACCAAGCAAAACCATTGTCTGAGTTTTTTTCTTTTAACGGTAATCATATATACGATACGTAGATATTTGTGTTTCAGTTTTTTCTTTTAACAGTAACCATATATACGATACGTAGATATTTGTATATATAAATAGCAAATCAGGACCGAAGATATACTTTACTTGAGCACCATATTGTGATAAATATGTATTTACTTGTCTTGCGGCCTAAGATCTTACTTGTGAAAGATAAGTAGTATTTTTTGGTGAGATAATTTTGAAGAGTAAAAGATATATTCTAGTTTGATTTTCCTAGTTGTCCTTACTTGTCTTGAGGCCCAATGTTTTACTTGATGATATTGTGTATATACTACATCAAATGCAAAGAAACAATAACAGACTATAGAGAATTATCTCTTATTAATTTGCATAACATACTTCATATTAATTTGCATCAAATACTAACATACTTCATATTACTTTTGTGAATTATATATACATGTTATATGAATATCAACTTAATTTATGCATGGTCACTAAAATAATACTATATATTAGACACCCCATACATGCTTAAATCGTGATTTGTGGGTTCAACAATTACATGTTTATATTATGCTAACTTTAATAATGCATATGCATTACAACTAAATATATATGAATTCCATTCCCTTTCACAAGCCTATGATGTTTGACTAGATGTCAACACTCTTTATTTTTCTAGTTGACCTTGAATTATGTTAATCACAATCTATCTTGTTTTTCCACCTGCAATGTTGAAATTCTTTTATTTGGTTAATTAGATGGGAAAGGATTTGCATGATTGATGAACAATAGTTTATGATGACAATAATGACTATTACATTAGATATATTAGATTTACGAAATGATCGATCCAGACATATAGTGTCATACTAGTAACTTGCAATCTAATACTGTATAATTACATATCTCTCTCCATTTATGGGACCAGAAGTTTCAAATATTGTTCGTGCATAATAATTGACATTAACTTGGTATGTACCATATATGGTCATATTGTCAGTAACCTTATAAGTGGAACCTAGTATGAAACATACTGCCACTTTCAATGTTGAAATAATTACTGATGTGTGATTTGAATATGATTACATATATACTATTATACGCCTTCAGGAAGTTGGATTATATAGGAATGATGAATAAGTTGAACATGAAATACTCATACATATGAACCTGAAGTTCATTAAATTTATGAAGGTTTAAAAACCCTCAAACAAATAATATGAAGATACATATATGACTTAGAAATTTCTGTTAGTTTCACAATACTTATGTGATTTTATATACATAGTGTCATGAGAAAGAACATATAAAATTTTTGAATAGTATATCGAACTCTGGGTCAAAATTGATGATTTATAAATTACTATATTTACTCACTCTCAGAAATGAATGAGAATTTGTATGATTGGAAAGAAGCATGTTTGCATGATGTTTTTGTTATTAAAATCATTGAAAAGTTCAATTAGAAAAGCAAACATTATTATATATCAACTATTTGACCGAGAAATAATTCTTATGAGTTTATGAAATACAACATGACATGAAATTGTGAGCAACTTTACTGGATCAATAAAATTATTACATGAGTTTTACAAGAGAAATTTAACTATGATTGATACATGATATTGCTATAAGAATTTATGGGTTAAAAGGAGCAAGGGATTTAAAGATTGTTGGACTATTTTATACCCCCATATGCAAGGATTAGGGGGAGATAGTGTTTATTCCATTGTTTTTATGTAATCCTTGCACATGAATAATCAAATATGTTGATGGTCAGTTTGGTACATACACTAGCCTAAATATCAATGATTTATTTAATAGTGGTGGCTTCATGTTAATTAAAATAATTTGAAATGATACCATCCTGAAGATGGATATAAATAAATGTCATTGTCATATACTAATTGTTAGTAAATGCTCCAATTAAAACTGATGTCCCTGAAGGACAACATCAATTGCTGATGAACCTATAGCACGCCTAAAGCGTGATAGATCAATAAGTTCTAAAGATAATTAAGTATCTTCGAAAAGGAAAGGAGCCACTATTGACAATGACAAATTTGAGGAAGTGATAAATCCCAATATTTTTCTAGAAGAAATCCCTTTAATAAAATTCATATGTTCCATGATTATATAAAAGACTCCAGAAGAGTATGAAATGTCCAACAAGATTAACATGTATCAAGATTATAGTCAAAACTCTATCAGAGTATGAGTAATTATTGGAGTAAAATATTAGTTGATTGTCTTGCCAATTGTAAAAAGAAACACATGCTGGTGTTTTAATATCACATAAAGTAATTTAAGTTTAATAAAGTGATCACTAGTATTGGAAAACTGACCAAAATTCAAATTCATAGAAGTGATTGGATATGATGATTAAATTAGGCCATCCGGGTTTAATAATTACCAGATATGGAAACTTGAAATTTCACTTGATATGAAAGAAATAATGTGCTGATGCTCTCTCATGTTAGATATATGAAATGAATTGAATGGAAAGACATAACATTGAGATTGAGCTATATTTAGATTGTGATTTAATACTTTGTTTTGACGAAATTTCGATAGATTATAGGCTAGTTTTGAACAATTTTGCATGTGAACAAGTAGTAAGTGGCCAGAAGCTCACTAAAACTTGTATGTGTAGCGAATTTGAGTAATTAGAAACTCATTATTAAAGTATTGGGAGAATTAGAAGATCACCATATAGTGGCTTTACATACAAGTGATTTTAATAGTAAATTAATCTCTTAATTGGGGTTATTTTAGATCAGCACATAAGAAATAAAATAGGAAAATAGACAACTACACAATTTATGACTCCCTATTAAGATTGATATCTAGAAGAGAACAAAATTACAAAATTCTCCTGGAGAGATAGAAATTACATTATTCTCCAAAAGATGTGAAAATTTGTTGAATATGACTATCCTGCAAGATGAAATTTGCTAAACTTGAAATTATATTTTAAGTTGGTGAAAGATTGCCCCAATATTTGAGACATTTTACCAACTTAGGGGGAGAAGAATTGAATTAAGTTGGCAAAATTGCAAAATCATAATTAGTTGATCCCTATAATCATACTATATAAAGTTACATGCCAACTGTGTATCAAGATATGTTGCACATCTATGATTTGATTTGTATACCATTATGACCCATCCAGAGGCATAGAGACATACATTTTGGTCATAATGATAATGATATTATGTGCATATATTGAGATAGATCTTGCCATTTTTCACTTTGAATCACTACACCTGAAGTGTAGATTGTATGATCGGTTCCAATTATGTGATATATGGCAAGACAGTACAGTTGATGCTTGTAAAGTGTAATAATAGCATATTAATACTATAGTGTGAAAAATACCCAAAATAGAAGTGGTATGGATATCTGAACTATAATAGATGGCGTATGATATGAAAAAGGAAAAAAAAAAGTTATTGTAATGGTACCAATTGGAGATGTATTCAGATATCATTGTCAAAATAGCATGCAAATTAAAACTGTATCTTGAAGAATTATATGATAATACCGATATATGATGGAACCGATAAAAATACGCATATGCATGATAGAATGGACTAGTGAATAAGGGATCTGAAATATATGTCCATTTTGATGTCGACATATTGATATTGATCAATAGTTCATCATGGACCAGAAGTCCAATGAAATATGAATTTTTAAATCCACACTGTACAGTGTCTTGCATTATTTTGAGTCTTATGTTCATGTGTATGTGTGAATCATATGCTAGTAGATTTCTCATTGCATGTGTAGGAAGTTGTTAGATGCACTACTCATTGTATATTTTTGTTTAATATCTTATCAAGATTTATATCTCATATTGCATGCACTAGAATCTATATAATTATTGTGGTATGTGTGAATGTTCGTCCAAAATATAGTAAAGATGTATTTACAACATTGATGGAAACTTACAAAGATATATTTATATTCCAATAAGCTTACATTTGTGATGAAATTATTGATGACATCGATTTAATAGCATGTTATGAATCATGTAAGAAGAGTTCCTGAAAAACTTATATACTACGTATTTAAATACCCAGCCTTACAAATTTTATATCTTGAATATTGCAATTATTATCAATCTCCTAAAAAGTCAATATGACTACATCATTGATATCTCAACCCGAAGTTTGAGTATGTGAGATCAACCAGTTTTTGTATACATTGGTGAACTCTCATATTAAATATGTAATTTCCAAATAATAGCATTGAGATATCTTTCGGCGAGAATAACTTTCTTATGGTCCAAAAGAATCATAAGTGATGTATGTGTGTAGTTATCTTATATCACTATATCATGTAAAATTGGTGAAGACTCCACCTTGATGATATAATATTTTTGATTACTTTTATGATGGAAGTCAAACCCCAAATGTGCTAACACAGGTACCGTTTTTATATTGGGCTGCAAAGAATTGGTATACTATTATTAAGCCCACAATACGTATGTCAAAGTGCATACTTAATATCTTGAAGTCCAGTGTTTGATGTGCTTTGGGCTGGACGTTGTTAAGTCCATTATGGTTAATTAAATATCTAATATATTCTATTATAATTATCTGAAGTTTAAATGTTTATCTGAATATAATTGATTTATTTGTGAAGTTAATATTTATCTTAAAGTTTAAACGTTTATCTTTCACTAACAAAATCTGTTTTGCAGATTACTAAAGATAAGGGATATTGCTATTTTGAATTTGAATCTATACGTTGCATGTTTATCTTATCCTAACACCTTTATCTTCAGATTCAAATTTGTTTTTCAGTTCCCTTGAAATAAGACTGGAATCTTTGTTGCCTTCAAACGTGAGTTTTGAAGCCTAACAACTAGTGTACGTTGAACAACTCAAACAACGTTGAAGAATTAAACGCGCTAGCTTCAAAATTCAAAAAGCAGTTCCAGCTCTACAACTCCTATATAAAGCGTGTAAGTGTGCTGAAGAAAATATACAACACACACAAGAATTATCAAGCATAAGATCTTACGCAAGCAAGAGTTGTAAACACAATACTTTTCTCTCTAGTTTTTCAATACCTTATTTTGTAATTAGATTGAGAGAAAAGATAGTATATCAAGAGTTCAAAAAATTCTATTAGAGAGTGATATACTAAGAGTATATTTATAATACTCAAAGTACAGTAAAAGTGAGAAGGCTTTTTATTTCTAGGATCTGAGATGCTAAAGTGTAGCTGGGCGGGTGCGGAGAGAAGAATAGTTGATCTTCTAGGTGCTTTAGGTCACTAAAGGAGGAAATGAAAATATATAAAATCCTACGGGTTGGACAACCCTAGGTAGAGACGTAGGCATTTTCATTGCCGAAGTTCGTAACAATTTATGTGTCTTGTCTCATTTAATTTTGCTTTCTCATACTTATTTTACTTTAGTTTAACTCGCAATATTACATTCTGTGCAAAAGTCAAAAGCCTGTTTATAAGTTTTGAAGTAAACCTCAAATCCTTGATTTTGAAAAGTGAATCAGTTTATTCTGCCTTGAAACTGATCTCAAGACCTTTAGATTTATATCTGCAAAAATTTGTCATACTCTATTCAACCCCCCTCCCCCTTCTAGAGTATATTTATTGTTTATTCCATCACCCTATTGATCCTTCATTTGGTATCAGAGTAGGTTTTTCACAAGAGATTTAATCATCAGTGAAACATGAATTCAATGGGTGATGGTGGCTTTGCTCAAGGACGATCTGTAAATCGTCCCCCTCTATTCTGTGGCAATAAATTTGCCACCGGCGCTCCCTAATGCAAATGTTTCTAATCGATCAAGATATGGAGCTATGGAAGATTATCAAGAAAGGACCGAAGGTACCCATGAAGACAACTGAGAGTGGTGTTTCAATTCCAAAGGAAGATGGTGAATTCACTTAGACGGACTTGGAAAATATTGCTAAAAACTACCGAGCCATTAACTTACTCTACTGTGGACTAGACGCAAATGAGTTTAATCGAGTGTCTGCATGCAAGAGTGCTAAGGAGATATGGGACAAGCTAGTAACAACCTATGAAGGAACAAGTCAAGTCAAGGAGACAAAAATTAGCATCTTTCTTCGAAAGTATGAGCTATTCAAGATGACGCCAAATGGAACTGTTAAAGAGATGTTTACAAGGTTTACTCAAATTGTAAACAACCTTGATTCACTTGGCAAGGTATTCACAAATGAAGAGAAGGTTAGGAAGATCCTCCGATGTCTTCCAAAATCTAAATGGGGACCAAAGGTTACCGCATTTGAAGAAGCTCAAAAATTTGAGAACTCTATCTTTAGACGATCTACTTGGGAAATTAATCACCCATGAGATGTCGCTGAATGAAGAAGATGGAGAGCTTGCCTCCTCTACTAAAGGACTAGCTCTCAAAGCCAAAAAAGAAGAAGTCTCTACTGATGATGAAGAATCTAATAATGATGAAGATGATGAAGATCCTTTTGCTCTTATCGCTAGAAGCCTTGCAAAGATTCTCAAAATAAAGAAAAAGTTCTCTAGAAGCAAGGACAACAATCGGTCAGAGAAATACAAGGGCAAATCATCCAACAAAGTCAACACCTTGAAATGCTGCGAATGTGGAGATGATGATCACCTGGTGAAGGACTGCCCCAAAAGAAGAAAAAGGCAATCAAGCAAAAGAGATTATAAGAAGAAAGCTATGGTCGCCTCATGGAGTGACTAAGATTCAAGTGATTCCGATGAAGAACAAGCTAATCTATGTCTTATGGCGGATCATGATGACTCAAAAGATGAGCATCTCCAGGACAACATCAAGAGTAAAGATCACAGATGGATTCTTGACAGTGGATGTTCTTGGCATATGAGTGGGAAATCTTCCCTATTTTCAAAGATTAAAGAGCAGCCTTGTGGAACCATAACCCTTGGCGACAAAGGAAAATGCAACATAATCGGTATTGGTAAAATTGGTAACAATGCTTTAAATTCTATTGACAATGTGTATCTTGTTGAAGGTTTAAAGTACAACTTGCTTAGCATCTCTCAGCTTTGTGACAAAGGAAATAAGGCTATATACGATGAAGAAAAGTGTGAGGTGCAAAGTAAGAAGGACGGTAAAATCATTCTAACTGCTCCTCGTCATAATCATGTTTATACATTTTGTTCTAATCAAATTGAAAGCACCAGTCTGAAATGTCTCAAGGCCTTGACCGAAGATTCAAGGCTTTGGCATAGAAGACTTGTACATATTAACATGCATACTTTGAAAAAGCTTTCATCAAAGAATTTAGTACGTGGACTCCCTAAGCTGAATTTCAAGGATAAAGAGTTGTGTAAAGCATGTGCTAGAGGTAAACAAACCAGAGGCTCATTCAAGACGAAAAAGGTTGTAAGTACTTCTCGACCTTTAGAGCTTTTACACATAGATTTATGTGGTCCTATGCGCGTCAAATCTCCTAAGGGTAAACAGTACATCCTTGTTGTTGATAATGATTTTTCACGATTTACTTGGGTTTCCTTTTTAAGAGAAAAATCTGATGCTTTATTGGAATTTTCAAAGAGTTACAAATTCAGAAAAATCTACCTATAGTCGCCGTAAGAAGCGATCATGGTAAAGAATTTGATTAACTAAAATTTGAAAACTTTTGTGCAAAATATGGCATTTCCCACAATTTTTCAGCCTCTAGGACACCTCAACAAAATGGAGTTGTGGAACAAAAGAACCGCACTCTTGAGGACATGTCCAGAACAATGCTTTTGGAAAACAGTTTACCAAAATATTTTTGGGCAGAAGCAGTGAATACAGCTAGCTATGTTTTAAATCGTTGCTTAATTCGCCCTATTTTGAAGAAATCACCTTTTGAAGTGTTTAAAGGGGAAAAGCCAAACATTTCCTATTTTAAACCCTTTGGATGTACATGCTTTGTCCATAATAATGGCAAAGATAATCTTGGAAAATTTGATGCACGTAGTGATGAAGCAATTTTGCTAGGATACTCTTTAAATTCCAAAGATTATAGAGTTTTCAATAAGCGTACTAAAGTTGTTGAAGAGAGCATTCATGTGATTTTTGATGAAACTGAGAATGGTACTTTGAGTGATAGTTTTACAGGTTTGAAATTGAACAAGCATGAAGAGCATTTCTCAGAAGAAGAAGATGAGGACAGCTCATCCGATGATGAAGTGAGACGCCCTACCAGAAACTTACAGGAACCCATCCTAAACACTGATGAGCTAAATCACACTCCTGAGCCTACACATCAAAACCTTGAACCTACACCTCAAGACCTTGTACCTCAACAGGAAACTGACCAAGTTACATCTGAAGTAACCCCAGGACCCTCAGATCCATCCCAAGGCCTTGAAAGTGTACTTCAAGAACCCACATCCTCTCCTCTAATGATGCGTAGAAAATTCAAACACGCCTCATCCCATCCTATAGATAACATTATTTCTGACCCAAAGGCTGGTACACGAACTTGATCAAACGTTAAAAATTTATGTGCCTTTCATGCATTTGTTTTCCTCATTGAACCAAAGAATGTTAAAGAAGTTCTTCGAGAACCGAACTGGATAATAGCGAGTTGAACGAGTTTGAAAGAAATAAAGTCTAGACACTCACCCCGAGACCTAAAGATCATTCAATTCAATAATTGGAACCAGATGGGTGTTCAAAAACAAGCTTGATGAGAATGGAAAGATAGTGAGAAATAGAGCAAGACTAGTAGCTCAAGGATATTATCAATCGCTCCCGTGGCAAGAATGGAAGCTATTAGGATACTGCTTGCTTTGCTTCTTTTATGAGAATAAAACTTTTTCAAATGGATGTTAAATGCGCTTAGCTTTTCGAAATTGAATTTTACAAGAAGAAGTCTATGTAGCTCAACCTCCTGGTTTTGAAAATGAGTCTTTTACAAATCATGTTTTCAAATTTGACAAAGCACTCTACGGTTTGAAACAAGCTCCAAGGTCTTGGTATGAGCGCTTGTCAAAGTATCTTTTAGAAAATAGTTTTAAACGAGGTTTGGTTGACAAAACTCTTTTTATAAAAACCAAATCAAACGATTTGTTGATAGTTCAAATTTATGTGGATGATATTTTATTTGGTGCAACTAACGACTCCCTTTGCAAAGAATTTATTTTCTGAAATTATGTGTAGAGAATTTGAAATGAGCTTGATGGGTGAGTTAACTTTCTTCCTCGGATTGCAAGTCAAACAAGAGAAGGGAGGCACTTTCATCAATCAAGGAAAGTATACAAGAGACCTCCTGAAGAAGTTCAATATGACGCAATCTAAAGAACCAAAGACCCCCATGAGTTCTACTCTATTGCTAGATAAAGATGAAGGTGGTAAGTCGGTTAATCAAAAGGAAAACAGAGGTATGATCGGATCACTTCTCTACTTAACGCCGTCTAGTGTTATTTATGTTTTTTTTTATAATAGGATACTCTCTTATTTCATTTGTCATTCTCCATTGTTTTGGAGTTTGACCGAGGGATACCAATTTGCCAATGCGTATGATTCCATTTGCAAGCAATATGGTAATGATTTTGACAGTGTTTTTATGATGAATTCCTCCATATATCGCATCGATACCTGGGTGAATAAGATACCGATTGCTAGTAATCACCCGTTACGAGAGGTATATAGTCACTCAGGAGGATCGCACAATCGTTTGTTGATGCGATATACTCCGTATTAGATATTGTTATCATCATTATTCTGAGAAGGTAATATTTATAATATAATGGTATAGAAATAAATCAAATAATATCTTAGATATACTTGTTTTATTTAACTTTTAGTAGAAAGGTAACATATTTTCCCTATTTTGAAGACACAAAGTTCTTCTTTTGGTGACCTTGATGAAGAATTGCTGGCGCTATTTCCCACTGCATTTTCAGCTACCTATGGAGAACTAGCATTAAGATTCAATAACTCTTTTCCTTCTACGGTACCTAAATTAGAGTTGCTTAATCACCTTTAGTGTGCCGGGTTAATTTACAATAGAGGTAAATTTACTAACTATCTTTACACTTTTCTTTCTTTATATATCTTTTTTGACATTGTTCTTTCTTTATATTATGGAGAGCTATTGTGCTTTAATTTTGTGGAATTTGTATTAATATGAACTATTATGAATTTATTAATGTTACAATGGTAAATTTACTAACTATCTTTACACTTTTCTTTCTTTATATATCTTGACATTGTTCTTTCTTTATATTATGGAGAGCTATTGTGCTTTAATTTTGTGGAATTTGTATTAATATGAACTATTATGAATTTATTAATGTTACAATGGTTATTGTGTGTTTAAATTATCTATTTATTTTTAATTGTAATTTTGATTCCTTACCTCATATGTTTTCGGTTCTAGTTCTCTACAGTCTAGACTAGTGAAAAAAATCATAGGCCCTTCAGTCTTCTCACATTCCTTTCCCAGATACATCAACCAATCATACACCCATTGAGCCAAATATATGCCATCTTCTTGATTAGAAGTGTTGATTCCTAAGTCCCCCCCCCCCCTCTCTATGTGCTTGGCATAGTCAGTGAAAGTAACGAAACAGTTACTGTCGCTGTTTCGTGCCCCAAAGATGGTAATCTTTGATTTGCGCCCATCCCTAGTGCATGTGCTACGAGCTGGCTCTTCTAATCAACCTTTAAGCATTTTAAAATTTTGCTTACAAAGTATAAAATTCAATTGTTGTTCTTCTGTCAATGGAAGAAATTAATTTAAATGTCAAGCCTATTGAAATTTTTTGAAATGTCAAACTATTGTAAATCTAATCCATATCTATGATGCTTGTAGGTAACGTCAGGGATCGAGCTGCAATTCGAGAGCAGAGAATGTAATAGATAGCTGATCACAATTTGTTTGTATTGTGACCTGTCACGTTGTGTGTTGCATTTCACTCTGTAAGGATTTGATATTTTATGCCTTGGAATGGTGATAGTATTGATGGCATTCTGTCTTTGAGTTTCATGTCCTCAAAGACTAGCACTGCAAGTCTGCAATGTTCCTTTGTCCTGTGTATGAGACGTTAAGAATTAACCTTTTGTTCATTCCTTGATGTGCTTTGATTACTCTATCTATGTATTGTTTACCTCAAATTGATAAGAGAATAACACTACAATGTTCCTTTGTTTTGTGTACGAGATGTTAAGAATTGATTATGATAAGTGACACATTTGAGTAATAGATCGAGGTGGAAGTACTAGTACTTGAATCTATTACATGTAAAACACGTTTAAGCTGGACTTACCAGGGTTGTACAATTGTGCTAACCTTCTCTGTCTCTACTGAAAAGGTTAAGATTGATTGAACTTGTATTATTCACAAAGGAATAACATCGTTTTATATTTCAAGCCTAAAACAAATACTGTACAATAGCTGTTCGTGGGCTAACATAAGAGAATACACAAAGGGTTAAATACTGTTCGTGGGCTAACATAAGAGAATAATCAAATACTGTACCATGCTGCAGGTAGATACTCCAGATCATCATTTTCCTAGTAACCGGCGGCCACGTTGTGTAGCACCTCTAACTCTATCGTTCAAGATTTTTACATCATAATCAAGGCCATTCAATGAGGAGCTGTGCCTGAAATGGTTACAACTCATCTCGAGTTAGAAAGGTTTTGACAAAACAATAGGCAGCAAAAACAACAAATGGTGCTAAACCTAAGTATTTGGAGAGGGTAGCATTTGATTGCAAGGGTCTCAAATCTGGAAATAGGCAAGGGTTAAAGAAAGTAAGACTAACCGCTCAATCTCAGACCCCATGTCCTGTGCCATAACCTTCAGCTCCCCTAAAAGATCGCTATAGTCAGACGTCGGCCATCATCTTGTTTTACCCTTTCCACCTGTTACCTGCAAAAAATTTTATAAGAGAAATCCAACAATAAGTAATGAAAGTGCCAAAGGTGGAGTTTGAAAGTAAGTAGGAATATTGCATTTGCAGGGGTGAAAAGAGAAAAAATTAAAAATTAAAACAAATTCTATCCGTCTAGATATAGTTATCACATTATACCAATCCCTGTAATGAAGGATATGACAAGGTTTTTAGAGAATTAAAGCTAAAATAACCCCAGCATAATAGCTAGGCCTTATCTTGATCACTTAAGTGACAAAGGTGAACTCGTATCAGATATCCTAAAATATACCAAGTAGGCAAGTATATGTGAAGTAAATATTAAAATCTGGAGAATTCTGGAAAAATAAAGCACATACGCTATAAAAACAGATACATGTTGATTTAAAGAAAATAAGTGATCAGTGGAGAAGAATATGGTTTTTTTTACCGGCAGCAAGTCAAGCAGCCACCAATTTAACTATGGTCAACAATCTCTGGAAATGTAGTGAGAATGATATAGCATTAGTATATAACAAGTGTCTCACTCAACCTAATTTTCTGGCACAGGCATCAGTTGGTTAACTGGCAAAGTCAATGATTGAAACATTCCCAGTCTCCAATAGGTTGACAGAAGTATACTGATTAAAGGTATCAACACATAGCATTCGACTCTAATGGTAAAAAGTCATATGTTCATCAGATTGAAGCCGAAACTCTTGATCAATCACAGAAACATGACATAATCCTTTATCTATGGACAGTTACAGAGCAAGAAACCAAAGATGAGTGTGGACATTATGATACAAAAATACACCACATTCACCGCTGTCTAGGAAACCTATATTCATGTTTGGTAACAAGCTGAAACTAGATTAAATTGCTCAAAATTTTGTTGAGATCACAATTTCCAGAATCACAAAAGAAAGAAAGGATTGTTACTTAACCGAGGACTAGTGGCATGTTCCTATATCCGATGCCAGAAGTAGTAAATTTGCTTGTGTATCCTTCATTTCTACCTCCATACCTTTCAGGCACTTCAGCAAACAAAGCATGAACAATCTGCTTCTCATATATAAACCCAAGCGATTGCCTTCTTTCATGAAGCGGGCCCTCTTTAGCCAAGGTAATCATTTTGTCTACGTACTTCCTCACAGCACTTGCTCTTGCTCTTGTAGTCTTACGTCCATGCTTAAGAAGTTGAGTTGTAAGGCCTCAAAGAAGTGCACGACGCTGATCTGGGGGCCTGCTAATTTTAGGCACTTTTCTTCCACGTCTCGTGGCAAAGAGTCGACCTCCTTCATCAATGATTCAAAAACGAATGTCAAAGCCTGTGTTCTCTGACAATTGTGACAAAGGAGACAGCTATAGTAAGCACACAACTCAAGGTTGAAATAGAAATACAGAGCAACAAAAATGACATCTCATTCAAGCAGTGGCCATATTAAAGTTGAATCCAACACACTATCATTTTACCAGACAAACGCTGTTTCCTTTTACAGCTCAAGAGCACTATATAAGGCTCTAGGCTCAAAGTCCATGATAATGATACACCATCAGCTTAGGCTAACTCAGATATAACAAGTCACAATCCATCCGTCTAAAAGCCTCCCATTAATTTGTACAAAAAAAATATATATATATGAACTAGTCTCTTACTTACATATTTACAGTGATTGCATTGAACTTTGAAGAACTACATCCAGATTGTTGTATAAACTTTGCAAAAAAGGGGGGGCATATACACCCATTGGTCTGTAGTCCAAACTCCAAACCAATTCCTATTTTTGGAACCAACCTATTTAAAAACTAGCTTCCATGAAGGAAGATTCCCAGATCATGGATTAAATATAAGTAAAAGGAAACAACTTTACCCTTGATAACAAGTTTCAGTCAAAGGCTCACAGGTAAAAATTCTTTTGTCAGCTGAATTGAGATTATATGAGCAGTACGTATTCAGACTACTGTTATACATAGGTTTCAAGACAAAACGAGGACTACAGAACAATAAGAACATAATGCCAGGGAAACCTCAAACCTGTCATTCTTTTCTGTACCAACTGCAGTTTAATCAAAGAGAAATGTCATACTCTGTATGGGAAGTAAGACCACAACATCAAAGTGAAAGATTTCATTTCCCCCCCCCCCCCCCCCCCCCCCCTCCCCTCCAAAAAAAAAAAAAAAAAACCCACAA
Source organism: Chenopodium berlandieri (assembly GCA_034703905.1). Taxonomy (NCBI): domain Eukaryota; kingdom Viridiplantae; phylum Streptophyta; class Magnoliopsida; order Caryophyllales; family Amaranthaceae; genus Chenopodium; species Chenopodium berlandieri. The sequence continues at coordinate 61,692,253 of CM068285.1, read as the reverse complement.
AGACAGCTTACGTACTTCGTATTTATTAAGTTATGCAGCTCAATGTGCAACAATAGATGTTCAAAATATGTTTCGCAGTAAAAATAGATTCCATAGGTACCCAAGTTTTTCAAAGGATTAGTAGCCATACTCCATGTAGTTGACGATGAACCAGCCATCTACCAGCAATATTATATATGGAACTACAAACACCAAAACTAAGAAAAATCAAAAGAGAGAAATAACACAGATATTAATCACAATTATAATTCAAATTTCAACACTTGATTCACCAAATACGAAAATGAATACAGAAAAAAGAAAAATAGCTGAGTCTCACAATAATTCATTAACATTCTGCCGCTTATTACCACCAACCAAATGGCCAATAAACAATTATATGAACAAAATTATAACAACTTTAGCATGTACATTACAAATTTCACACCCAATTTCCAATAATTATGCAAGTTCAACATGTACGATTGTACACTAATGCAATAATAGGCATACAAATACAATCTACTGACCCAAAAACAGAAGTTAAACCAAGTTATTCAAATTTGGCACCAAAATTCAACTGTAGCAATAAACCCTGCTTTGGACAAAAACACAAAAGAAAACTTCACTTAAGCATTTCATCAAACAGATAACAAGCACACAATAAAAAAAACAATTCTTACATTCTTTTAGTAATGATTAAAATGTAATTGCAAATTGGCATAAAATTTTAACCAGCTACCATAATAGCATGAATTCATGTTAATAGCGAATGAATTAGCAAATTTGAATGAAGAAGCAGAAGAATTAAAGGGAATTTTACCAAGTAGAATGGTACACTATACTACTATAGGAGAGAGCCGAAGCCCAATCAACTTGGACGAGGAGAGAGAAAATTAAGTGCGGGTTGACCGGGCCATGAGGGCTTTTTGAGCCAGGCCAAATAAATCAACTAAAAAGACATGATATAAACACATGCCCAACCTCGTCCAAAAGTTTAAAAAATTTGTTCAGGCCGAAAGAATCTGCCCAAAGCCGGCCCAAATTCAGGGCGGGGTGACTTTCATCAGCTCTACAATAGACAAAGAAATATCTTATGGAGTAAACTAGAATGGTAGAATACTAGAATACAAGTTGGGCCCTGTTCTTTTGAGCTGCTTTGCCCTGCCTTGCCCTCCTCTATTTTGCTCTGCTGAAATTTGTTCTGCTCTGCTTTGCAATGTGTGGAAGCCCTGTCCTCTTCAGCTCTGCTCTGTTGAAATTTGCTCTGCTAAAATATGCTCTGCTCTGCTAAAATCTGCTTTGCTCTGCCAGAAGCTCAAAAAAACAGGGCCCAATATAAGAAACCTATTAAGCAATATTTTGACTATTTTGTATTTTCCTCTTTATTCTAACAAGCTTAGAAAGTACGCGACAATATATAAAACCGCTCTATTTCTATTAATTCTCCTCTTTACTCTGAGTAAACAATAAATATTAGTAGTACAAATTTTAAATGTTGCTAAAAAAAATATCTCCTCTTTACTCTAAATAAACAATAAAATATTAGTAGTACAAATTTTAAATGTTGCTAAAAAATATAAAAATATATATTTTTGTTAAAAACGAAAAGTTGATGAAGTATTTTTTTCTAATTGAATAATTTTTAAAAAAAAATGGTTGTTAAGTACCTATATAATTGTATTATCCTAAAAATATGATAGGATGGTATTTTTTTTTTAATTTATGATGGTAGTTTTTAACAAAAATGAGAAGTGATAATTTGGGAAAATGAAATTTATCACCAAAACCCCTCTACACTTTGCATATTAGATAGATAAATAAAAACAATAAATTAAGTATCAGCGGGTGTAAATTATATATATATATATATATATATATATATATATATATATATATATATATATATATATAAGATCATGTAAGAACCTAAGGCTAAAATGAGAACTGGGAACTAATCTAGGCCCTTAGATCATTATAATCGGACGACTAAGGTGTTTTCTGTGCTCATTAATGGCATTTTTGTAATTCTACAACTTTTCCAACTGATTCCCAGTTTTTCTAACTTTTAAGGCAATTAATTTATTTTATGACTGATTTCATTTACTTTTACTAATTTTCATTTACTTTTTAGAAATGAAACTGGAGGTTTTTTTTGGGAAATTAACCTTTGGTCCATTCTTTTATACCCATGACACGTGTTGTCATGTAATTGGTTTAAATATGTTTTGATTTTTTATTTTATTTTATAAAGTTATTTAACCTTTTTTTTAAAAAAAAAAAAAACATATTTAACCTTTATTTAAATTCTAATTAAATTTTTAATAATCTTATCTTTAACAAATAAAATATTAAAAAAAAAACCCTAACCACCACCAGCCCCCTGCCTCACCCCGCCGGCTGGCACTATGCTTGATGAAGACGAAAACGAACATGGTGATTTCTCTTTCCTCTCACTCAAAGCTTTTCAAATTTAAGCTACAAGAACGACCAAGCTCGCCTGTGAGATCTTCGAATTACAAAGGGAAAGAGGAGATCTTCGAAATTCCGGTGGAGAAAGGGGGAGAGAAAGGGGAAAAGAGGAAAGAAAGTACTTTTCTTTCAGTTTAGTAACAAATGAGTTACTATCTAAGAATTACCTGAAAGTTCATTTTTGCCCCCAAATATAGACCAAGGGAGCCCATACCTAATAGTGGTCCATCACTCCTAATACTAGTACTATTGTATTCTTAATTGGGTCCAAAACAAACTTCAATCAAGATAGATCTTGTTCCCATTGGTGGCCGTATTAGATTAAACCTTTTTTTTTTTTTTTTTTTTTTTTTTGCTGTTGTTGTTTAGAGAGCCACAAGGCCGGATGATGAGAATCGATTATAAGATTCTCTAAAATTGGAATGAAAGTTATAATAATCACTTGACATATCCTTCACTCTCGGCCATTTCATTTGTTCCAAAAAAGGCCCACTACACACAAATTACAATGCCAAATTACTTTCAGTAGAATAGAGACAACAATAACTAAACCGTTTTCACCAGATCCATATTATAGGTGCAGATTAAAAAGAAAGAGTAAATAGATACAAAGTCCATTCCAAAAGCCCAATCAAACGCCCCAATGATTGATAAAAAGGTTTTTAGATATAGGTTTAAGGTGGAATCAGATTTGGGGCAGAAAGAAACCCTAAAAATACAATCTTCTCTCTCTAGTCTCTAAGCTATCAGAAATGAAAATGAAAGAATTGGAGGCTGGTCGGAAGAGGAAAAGATCGGAAGAAGATAGCGGTGCTGAAGTCCAGAAAGATGTCTGCATCTGTGTTCGTCTGATTTACGTCGTCGAAATCAGACGACGGCCAGAACCTGATTCTGTTAAGTGGTTGAAGATCAAGATTCCGGCCACACTCCTTGATAAACTCCGCAATTCGTCGTCTTCTTGTGTTTATGATGTGAACACTACTACTTGTACTGGTGGTAATTTGTTCGTGAAAGATAAATCTTATAAAGTGGAAGGTCCGTTTGATTTCAAATGTCATGTTACGGGCGATGACGAATACCCTTGCACGGCTCGTTGTGCTCCTATTGGATCTGTCATGTATGCATTTGGTGGCGATCAGTCTCACATTCAAGTTCATGGTGATTATTTGTGTGAGGCCTTGGGAAGAATTCCAGACAACTGTTCTGTTCCTCTACCCAGAAGCACTATCGCTGATTCACGACTCATTACTGGTGGCAAACCTACCTGTACTTACCCAAGGGTGAGTCCAAGAACATACGGTACGGATGAGTTATCGAATTCTTTTGATTTCTGTGATTTCAGCGACCCAGCTCCGCAATGGAAGCTGGGCTCGCAACCCCTTTTATGTCCTCGATACCGCCCTAAACTGGTTTCGATGTTTGGGAAGCTGTTTGCTTTTGGTGGGAATCGTCGGGAGTCTCCTCCTTTTGCTGAGGTCTTTGACCCGGCTGTGGGATATTGGCAGCCACTTCCAGACCCACCCTTCAAATGGGTTTTCGATCTTGAACTCTCTGTATTCCCCCTTTTTAGAGTCAAAAGGATTTTACTGGTGGCTACTTACTCGGAATTTCAGTACACCTTTGATCCGTTGACATGGTATTGGCACCGCTTTGATTCCTGCCCCGATCTCACTCCGCTCCTTCATTCCTCCCTCAAATTTGATGATGATATACGCGTTGCAGCTGTGTATAATGAGACCATCTATTGGGTCGACTATGCTGGGACTCTCTCAATGTACAATTTGTCTAACCAGAGGCATCAGAAAGTGTACGTCACTGGTCTATGTAATCCCAAGTTTGGAAATAACAATGGCCGTCTTTGTTCCAAACGAGTCATGGTGCTGCATCCCTTATCTGAAGATTTGTTGGGTATCTTCTGGTGTAAATTCAATCCATTGGGTTATGTTTCTCCACTCTGTTGCCCAGATACTAACTTGGACCTGGTTTTTTTCCGACTTTCTCCTTTGGATGCCTCTACTTTATCATCATACTACTTAGATGATGAAGAAACAAAAGACTATTTCGATGAAAAAACTACTACAATGACTGCTTCTTTGGTGGATTTTCTATCTATTCCGGTTCATCACAATACAGCTCAAATAGTTGATGCACACCCATTGTAAGTTTTTTTAAAAAATTTCTCTATATATTGTTTACCTCGGATTACAATGACGATAGTATTAATGATGACTTGATTGCATTCACTCTTTGCATTTCGTGTTCTAAGAGATTACCACTACAATTTCCTTTGTTTTGTGTATGAAAAGTTCACAAATGATTATGATATATTTTGATCTGCGGCACCTCTATATTTTGTTTACCTCAAATTGAAATGATGACTGAATTAAGATAATAGCACTGCAATCTTCCTTTATTTTGTGTATGAGAAGTTAACATTTTTCTAATTATAAACAACACATTAGAAGAGGAAGTAACGGAACCTATAACAGGTAGAACATGTTAGGCCAGACTTACCAGGGTATTAATAGTTTTACATGAAATACCCTAAAATTTTAGTATCAACAAATGATAGCAATTGTAGCTTTGTTCTCTCTCTGTTTCTCTCTATAGAGATAGAGATAGCAATTGTAGCTTTGTTTACTCCAACAACAATACCCAGACCAATTCAACTAAAAAACCCATTCAAGGGAATTGCGACTCAAATTGAATAACACGATTGAATAAAATAAAAATTGTAGCAGATAATCAACAATGTTTGAAACTCATGGTAATTATATAAAGGGTTTTGTCTTTGGTTTTTAAATCTCATTGAGCTTGCCAGAATTTATGAAAAAATTTACCTGGATCTAGTTGTTGTTTGATTGGGTGAAGACATGGGGGAAGTTAGGATTTTCAGGAAGTGTTTGTATGGGTTGGTTTTTGATGCCCTCTTTTGCTAACATCTTGGCTTCTCCATCCCCTTTTTAGTGACACCAACGCACGATGAAATTGGGGTCTGTAATTTCTCTCCTTATCTTTCTTCCGCTCATATTTTTCTTGTTTTGAGGTGGAGTCTCATATGGATGTCTTGGTGAAATTAGAGCAAGTTAAAATAATTAAACAGGGGAAATTGCTTCCTGTGAATAACTTCACATGAATTAAATAACTTAGTACTTGTGTTATTTATAGCTCCACCTTTTAGTAATATTACTCTGTAGAGTTCTAACTAAAAGGGCCTAAAGACTGATCTTTAGCAGTTCCTTAGTGTTCGGATTGATGATAATCATCATCTTTCTCTGGAGTCTACATTGGCTGGTCGAGTAGATCTATACTGGCTGTTGTTGATTTTGTTTGGCTCAATGAACACCATTATTTACAGAGTTACTTTTTAATTGGTAAATGAGGCTCATCTTGTAGTGCAAATTTCCTGCAATTTATTTTTTGGACTAGCCAGGATAATCCAAAATTAGTTCTCTTGTCCATCAATAACCCAAAATTAGCCTAACCTGATGTTTTATTACTTTCAAACTAAATGATGCTCATCAAAATGATGCTTGAAACCAACAATGACTTTTGTAATAATTGCAATGCACCCTACAAATTTCCTGCTTATAATTTAGTGCTCCTTTTGCTCTTTGTGATGAACTGGTGTTACTAGGTAGAATTTAAAGGCAGGAAATGAAGATTGAGGAAAGGGAAGACTTCTAATAGTAATTTTGATTAATAAATGTAAGATGCCGAAATCAAGGATAGATTTATCAAATTTGAGTGGCTTGATTTACTTCCAATAGCTAAACAAAACTGCAATTACATTTCAATATCTGGACAATTTTCTTTCCCAATCTTCTCTACTTATAACATTTTTAGTTTTTTTTTTTTTCCCTTCTCACTTGGCAGGTTATATGTCATATCTTCTTATGCTATGTTTATATTCATTTCAGGGTTTAAGATGAGATGAACAGCTATTAGCCTGTATGGCGCTGTGAGCTAATAGCTGGATATTAGTGAAGCCCCGATGTTTGCTGGTAAAGTCGTAAGTTAAGTTCATGTATTTAGGTAATGTGAATAAACATGTATGTGGGCAGATCTCTGACCCCATTTTGGGTGTATGCTATCTTTTGTGCCGTCTCTGACTGCAAATGAAGTACTCAATGGCGTAAAAAGTGGTCCTTGGTTGTTTTGTGGATGATTGACATTCTGTCAAGCAACATTTGAGGTGGAACTCTGCTTGTGGTTTTTGGTAATGAAATTAACAGTGCATAATTAGAATTATTTGCTCCTTTCCTCGCTAATGAAATTGCAATTTGGATAGCTATTATGTTTCTGTGAACTGATTTTGTTTTGGAAGTACTCCATTTTTTTTTTAATTTTAATTACCAGTATTACACCATTTTCAAATGGAAAATGTAATTCTAATAATCTAACTTTTGGGTGATTTACTACCTCTGTTTTATAACTTTCCATTAAAAAATAATGGGTAATTATCACTGCTACACTCTAGCTTCTGGCTTTTATCTTTGGTACACCTCATCAATTATTCTTTATGGTGCATCTGCCGTTTCCTTTCCGTTAAAAAAACGTTAGTTTTGGCTTTTTTCGATTTTTTAACTTAAAAAACTGACATGTGGCAGCCTTTGATTGGTCCAAAAAAATAAAAATAAAATTAAATTAAAAATTGATACGTGGCGGCACCTGATTAGTCCAAATAATAAAATTATAATTAATTTTTTTAAAATCAAATTAAAAAAAAAAAAACCACCTCTTTCCTTTTTTTTTCCCCTTTTTTTTCCTACCTCCATCCTTTCTCCTCCTCCATAACTTCCGGCAGCCCACCCAGACATCCCACCCCCACCCCCCTGTGACCACCCCTTCCCTTCTCTTTCCTCCTTCCTTTCCCTTTTCTCTTCCCTTCCACCACCATAAATTCAAGCAACAGGTAACCAAATTCGGCAACCCTGTTGAAACCCCAACCTTAAAACCCGAAACCCCCTGAAACACCCAACCTTGAACCCGAAACCCTCTGAAACACCCACCCTTGAACCCTACACCCTCCGAAACCCCCACCAAAGAAACTGATACACCTCAAAACCCCCACCATTGAAGCCAATACATCCTGAAACCCCCACCATTAATGCCGGTACACCCCGAAACCCCCACCCTTCCCACCACAATGGGGCTCGATTGAAAGCAGGATTGTTTTGGGGTCTAATTGTAGGGTCGTGGTTGGGGGGTCGAGTTATATGTTGGTTGTCAAGTTGTGGGGGTTTTGAGGTTTGTGGTGGTGGTGGTGATGGTGATGGTGGTGGGGGTGGCGCCACAGTGTTGTTGGCCTAGGTGGTGGAAGGGGTTGGAGGAAGGCCATGGAAGGGAGATGAGGGAGAAATAAGGTTTTTGTTTTTTTGAGAAATAGTTAATTAATTTTTTTTAAGTTAAAAAATCGAAAAAAAGTCAAAATTAACTTTTTTTTTTTAACGGAAAGGAAACGGTAGGTGCTTCGCTGATAACTGTGTGAAACCTTAGGTGTACCACTAATAAAGAATAATTGATGAGGTGTACCAAAGATAAAAGCCAGAAGTTGGAGTGTAGCAGTGATAATTACCCAAAAACAATTTTTAGTGAAGTTTTTAATGTGAAAATGCTAAAGTACCCTTATTTTAGCCATCCTAATTAAGTTACAACTCTTAATAAAAATGTTATTTAACTTGATTAAACTAATATTTCCCTCCAAATTCTCAAATTAATTCACCAAATCAAAAACTAACTCATCAACACCTTCATCCTAACATAATTCATATACTCTTTAACTTCTCAAATTAACTCACTAAATCATAAACCTTAACTCATCAACACCATCTCCCCCCATATTTTTCTCTCCTCTTTCTCAATCTCTCTTTCTAATTCTTTTCCTTCAAATCTGGTCACTTTCTCTCTTCATGGTGAAAAGAGCGGATATCTGTTGGATGACGGCAAATGGTGTGTTTCTTTATGTGAGTTGGTGGTGCGCTACATTTACCCAATGGATGTGATGGTTTACGAGGGATTGGGATATGTTTTTAGGTTTCTTAAGATGGATTTTGGTTAGTTGGGTGGTTTTTAGAAGCATGAGGGTGGTTTTCGGTGGATTTTTCGAAGAGAGTGGGGGTGATTTTCGTTGATTTGAGTATTTTTTTTTGGGTTTAGGTACTTAGGGTTGGGTAGAGATGTGGTCGAGTAGTGGTGGTGGGATTTTGGGTGGTTAGGGTGGGGTAAAAAGGTGGTGGGTTTGGGGGGTTAGGGTGGGGTACAATGGTGGTGGGTATTTTTCAATGGCGTGTTTAGGGTGGTTTCGATGGTTTAATGAAGGATAAACGGTAAAAAAGTAGCGTGGTGGTGACGACAGTGTTGGTGGTGGGGGGCGTATTGGCTTACTGGTACTCGTGGTGGTTGTAGTGCAAGTGCTGGTGTGGTGGAGTGATAATAAGGTCCCTTAATCATCCCCACTTTCTCCCCCCTTTCCGAATCACATGCCTTTTCCCTTTCTAAATTACAACTAGTATTTAGGATGTGCGATGCACGGGTTAATTTTTAGCTTATATAAAATATTATCATATTCTTTATAAACATTAAATGATGTTTTTTAGGTTTGGAAATCAATCATTAATAGATGAGATCCCAAAACAATATCATCATCAACCTTTATGAGATAAAACAAAAGAACATAATGGGAATAACAAAAGAACATAAAAGATATACAAAAAGAACTTAATTAATATTTAAACAAAACATTTGAATTGAAATAAAATTCAACATTGATTTCAGAGTATTAATAATAATAAGCATAACGATATTTTATAAAGAACATTATGCTCAACCTTTGTCACATACTCACATTGATCTCAAATTCAACCTATAGGTTCATCAGTCACACCATTAACATGTACAAAACAACGATCAAAATCATGATAAAATTCTGAATACGCATCTGTTGCTTCCATCTTTGGAATTTTTCTCTCTTAAAATTTTCTCTTAAGTATTCTGTTTCTCTCTAAAAATATTCAAAAAAATTGAAAATATGGAGAAATATACAAATTTCTAAATTGAGATTTTATCAATATGAAAAATAATTACGTACCAAACTCCTTCAATTACGGAGCAAGTTATTCAGGTTAATGAATCAAAAACTGAACGTTATTTAGAAAATAGTAGTATATTCTTTCCATTTAAAAAAAAAAAAAATAAAAAAAAATAAAAGGTTGGATGTACCAAGCTTGGTACATCCTCCACCTTAAAATTTTCAATCGCGCAATATCATAGTCTTTAATTTGTATGTAAACGTCTTAAAGCAAAACCATTGTCGAGGGATTTTTTTTTTTTTTTTTTCCTTTTAATCTAATAATTACTGTAAGAATCACCATGGCCGATAAAACCAAGCAAAACCATTGTCTGAGTTTTTTTCTTTTAACGGTAACCATATACTACCTCCGTTCCTTTTTAGCTGACACACTTTGACTTTTGCACTATTCACAAACAACGCTTTGACTAGCTTTTGTGATTTGTAGCTACGATAAAATATAATCATGTGGGATCTTGTTTGAATCGTCTTAACGTATATTTTATTAATATTCACTTTTTATAATTTTACAATGTTGATAATGGGAGATATAGATCGTTAAAATTGTGCGTTGGCAAACGTGATAAAAGAAACGTGTCATCTAATTAGAAACGGAGGAAGTATACGATACGTAGATATTTGTGTTTCAGTTTTTTCTTTTAACAGTAACCATATATACGATACGTAGATATTTGTATTTCAGTTTTTTTTGGCAGTAGATTACATGTATCTTGTAAAGTCGTATTAATTTTACTTCTAAATTGTGATTGATGATTAACCCAATAATCATACTTCGTAGTAACTTTTAACCATATGGTTCTTCTTCTCTTCAAAACAGTGCAACATACTTTAAGAATTGTAATTGACTCTTGATTGGATGCACAGTTGATAAAACGCGTACGAAAAATCTCTCCTCTAATCATATTCCCAAAACAGAGGAGTATGACTTACGAAATAAGATAGATCCCTGTAAGATATAATATTGCACTCATTTTATGTTTATGTTTTTTTTTTATAAATAACAAATCTATCAAAAAGTAAACAATCACATTGTAAAATCAAAGAAGTAGGTTCTACATAATAATAATAATAATAATAATAATAATAATAATAATAATAATAATAATAATAATAATAATAATAATAATAATAATTAATGTTATGAAATATTGTGTGGATGACCATTATATTCCTTGTATCATTTCGGAATATTCTAAATATAGGGTTTATTCTTTTCTAAACAAACCCTAATCATATTGTATGTATATATAGTCCTATCATATGGAATAAATATACACAGATCAATTTCCTCTTAATCTCTTATGTTTCTCCTTATTTTACAACACGTTATCAGCACCAACCCTAACCAATTGAGCGGGTAAGAGATTTTAGCAGTCGGAAAACAAAAGAATTCATATGACATATAACTCTGCTTCGACGTTGCTTTTTCTTTGGTGAAAAAGGTTACTTCTATATTCCTTTTCTCTTTCTTGAATTATGATATGATATTAAGCTTTAATATATTGTAAATCAACTGGTCTTGCGTACAACCGGCTTACATTAGTGTTAATGTAAAACCGGATTCGCACATGCGACAACCTTCTTCAAACTTCATCTTCAACCTTCTTCTTCAACCTTCTTCATATTTTATATTAAAAGCAGCGCAAATTTCTTCTTCAACCTTCTTCTTCAAACTTCATCTCACAATTTCGCAGCCGCAACAAAACATCTCTCAAATTCGCTGCAATTCTCTGCAAAACAGCCATGAATTCTCTGCAAAACAGCCATGAATTCTCTAATTCACAAATTATTACAATCTCAAAAACAAATTCAAGCTCCAATTTCAAACGTTGATTGTGCAATTGATGTTGATTTAAACGACGAATTTTTGCAACAAAACCTAAATAGAAGTATAACTTTAAGAAATAGAAGTGTAACTTTAAGAAATGGAAGTATAACTTTAAGAAATAGAAGTGTAACTTTAAGAAATGGAAGTATAACTTTAAGAAATAGAAGTGTAAAGTTAAGAAATAAAAGTATAACTTTAAGAAATAAAAGTGTAACTTTAAGAAATAGAAGTATAACTTTAAGAAATAGAAGTATGACTTTAAGAAATAAAAGTGTAAATTTAAGGAATAGAAAATAGAAGTATAACTTTAAGAAATAGAAGTATAACTTTAAGAAATAAAAGTGTAACTTTAAGGAATAGAAGTGTAACTTTAAGAAATAAAACGTAAAAAAAAAAAAATCGTTGGACTGGCACGTGTAAGCCCAGTCCAGATGATAGAAGTGGGCCGGTTTTACACTAAGTTAGTGTAAGCCGGCCTTATTCTAGAATTTGTGATTGTAAATATGATTGCCCCAAACTATCATTACATTCGATCAGCTTATCCGTTATCATTGTGTAGTTTTTCCGATGATATATAATTGAGTTTTGCTTGCTAAGTTTACATAATTAGGTTTTATTAATTTAGTCCACTATCTATTTTTTTTTTTTTTATTTTAGCAGAAATGTGAGCACATGCAAAATACTTTAATGGAGATGCTATGATACTAGCTTATTAGTTATCTACGTTGTTTGACACTCCGGCTCACTGTATAATATATATGATTGAATCTGCCTTATAACATTGGCCTACTTTATCTTTCTTTACTAGGTAGCCAATTATGAATATATAAGATTAAGATTTAATGAGAACAATAAATTAATTAGATCCTTCATGAATTAATACCCAGAATTTAAAAAAAAAAATTTTGCTGGAAATTGTACTCTTAAGTAGCATATATGTAGTTTTACCGTTTGATCAATAGTTTGCTATATCTTGATTGATATGTAATCTTTGAATTACTATCTACTATAGATATATAGATAGTATTATTTTGATAATCTGATCTATATATCCTTTTTAATATTAATCATTTGTCTTTTACTAATACATTAAATTAATTAATTGAAGTATTATGCTATTGTAATACTCTATTTGTTTGTTCTAATTAGTATAAATTTTAAGAATTTTGTTACGGTTTGGTATATATAAATTGCAAATTAGGACCGAAGATATACTTTACTCGAGCACCATATTGTGATAAATATGTATTTACTTGTCTTGCGGCCTAAGATCTTACTTGTGAAAGATAAGTAGTATTTTTTGGTGAGATAATTTTGAAGAGTAAAAGATATATTCTAGTTTGATTTTCCTAGTTGTCCTTACTTGTCTTGAGGCCCAATGTTTTACTTGATGATATTGTGTATATACTACATTAAATGCAAAGAAACAATAACAGACTATAGAGAATTATCTCTTATTAATTTGCATAATATACTTCATATTAATTTGCATCAAATACTAACATACTTCATATTACTTTTGTGAATTATATATATATGTTATATGAATATCAACTTAATTTATGCATGGTCACTAAAATAATACTATATATTAGACACCCCATACATGCTTAAATCGTGATTTGTGGGTTCAACAATTACATGTTTATATTATGCTAACTTTAATAATGTATATGCATTACAACTAAATATATATGAATTCGATTCCCTTTCACAAGCCTATGATGTTTGACTAGATGTCAACACTCTTTATTTTTCTAGTTGACCTTGAATTATGTTAATCACAATCTATCTTGTTTTTCCACCTGCAATGTTGAAATTCTTTTATTTGGTTAATTAGATGGGAAAGGATTTGCATGATTGATGAACAATAGTTTATGATGACAATAATGACTATTACATTAGCTAGATATATTAGATTTATGAAATGATCGATCCAGACATATAGTGTCATACTAGTAACTTGCAATCTAATACTGTATAATTACATATCTCTCTCCATTTATGGGACTAGAAATTTCAAATATTGTTCTTGTTTGAGGTAAAAATACCCCTGGCCACGTGGCCCAATCATGTCATGACACGTGGCAGCCCACCAGAGGTCCACAAGGATCCAACCGGATGCTGACACGTGGCATCAAAACCCTAATCAGGGGACATGTCTTCCCCACTATAAATAGTAGGAAGATTCTCATTTATGGTTACATTCAATGCAATTGAATACAATTCACAAATACCCAAACAAGAAATCAGAGCAATATTAATTGCAGAGTCTCCCGGAATCCGAGAGAAACCCATTTACCTTCCGTCCTTTACTTCATCCGGAACCTAACTTGATCTTCGGAGGCGGAACTCCACCCAACCGGAGTTTCGTGGTTTTGCAGGTGCAGAAGTCAGGCGTACATTCCCGGTGCTGTAACTCTCCCGCAGGACACCTCAGAAAACCCCGAAACATTTGGCGCCGTCTGTGGGGAGAGTACCACTAGGATGACATCTGACACTGTGTCGAATGTAGAGGGCAGCCGGCCTACGGCTGACCCAGAGGTTCACACGGATCATGAGGGCACAAGTGGTGACGAATGTGAGGTTGAAACCTATATGGCCCCAGACGGGTCATTTCGATCCCGGCGCATCCGTTCTAAGGAAACAAAGGAACGGAACCAAGACAAAGCCGGTCCCAACAACCCAGGCGGCAAGCCTGCTGGGCGCACCCAGGCGGCGGAGGGGACTGCCCCCGTCACCCGGGATGAACTCATGAAGCTCATGACGAGTTTCAAGGGAGAGATCAAGGATATAATCAAAAAGTCTACTGGCTCCAACAAGGGTCAGGCGGCTAAAAAGGCTTCTGGAAAGAAGCCGGTCAAAGACCGGGTGCCTACTCCTCACCCCAAGCCTAAGGGGACGGATGGGCCCCTGATTGACCTCTCAAAGCTTCGCTTCCCCGAGTCAGGGCAGCGAAAGGCCATCCGGCATGTACAGCCGGATGGGTCTAAAAAGACATTCTCCAACGCCCGGATGTTCATCGAGGACAAAAGGAGTCAGAGTGCGTCTCAGTCGGCTTCTACGTCGACTTTCCCAGACAGTTTCCGCAGTACTTCCATCAAGCACTCGGAAACCAAATTAAGGAGCCAGTCACACGGTACCTCCGTCCGTACTGCTCCTCATGTGATCCACCATGCCCCATATGTGCCCCAACAACCATATGGATCCGGATCACCCTATATGCAGCTATCTCCTTTTGGGGGAATGGTAGCAAATACCGTCCAGCCCATGGACTGGCAGCTCCGGCTGCAGAACCTGGGGGAACAGCCTTCTGCTTTCTCCCGGGAGATAACCGAGGCGGCACAGCCGGCTAAGGTTAAGAACGTGTTGGTAGGTACCTACGACGGTACCGCTAACCCGGAAGACCACCTGATGGCGTATACCAACCTCATGTACTTACAGGGGTTGGATGATGCCGCATGGTGTCGATGCTTCCCGACAACGCTGAAGGGCATAGCCCAACGGTGGTTCGGCAACCTGCCGGCTGGGTGCATCAATAACTTTAAGACGCTTGCATACCTGTTTGCGTCAAACTTCTCCATGAACATCCCAGCAAAGAAGACAAGCCTCGACCTAGGGGCTATACAGCAGGAAGACAAGGAAGGACTTCGGTCCTACGTCAGGCGGTTCAATCTGATGAGAATTCAGATACAAGGACTGTCTGACGAAGTTGCATACACGGACTTTTTCAAGGTTCTAAAGGAAGGGTCGACATTCAAGTTCGACCTGGTCCGTAAGAGGGTCGCTACCCTCCAGGAGGCATTAATGGAGGCCGAAGCCTACATACAGGCGACGGAGCTCTGTGCCGTAAAGCACTCGTCAGAACCCAGGCGGTCTGACAAGAAAGACAGCCGGCCACATCAGCCGGCAAAGAAAGAAGAAAAGAAGAGAAAGGAAGTCTGGGCAGCTGACCGCCCAGGTCAGTCGTCCCAGAAGAAGCAAAAGAAGTTGGAACCGTACGTCCCCAAGTACGAGTTCAACAAGGACTGCTCCTCCATCCTCATGGAGATCAAGAACCAGCTGTCTATTGAGAAGCCGGCTCCTTTGAAAAGCTCTGTCAAAAATAGGGACAAGAGCAAGTACTGCAAATTCCACGAGGACATTGGCTATGACACCAATGGTTGCTACAGCCTCAGGCGGCAGCTGGACCGTCTGGCTGATGAGGGGGCGCTGAATTCATATCTGGTGAAATCCAAGGGTAACCCCAAATCCGGTGGGCAGTCGGCAAAGAAGCCGGCTGTAAGCTCTGACACCGACGAAGAGCAAATCTATACCATTGCAGGCGGCTTCGCTAGCGGTGGTCCCACCATCCGGGGTGCCAAGGATAACATTAGAAAGCTGTCTGGCTCAGAGGATGAGGGTCAGGCGTCGAAAGACACCTTCCCAGATGTTTTCATCTCCGAGAAGGATAGGGGTATGGTCAGGCGGCCCCACGATGACCCCATAGTCATCGAATGCAAAGTGGCCAATCAAAGAGTTGGCCGGATCTTAATTGACACCGGGAGCTCGTCTGACCTGATAAGCTATCGCTGCCTCATGAAACTCAAGTACAAGACCAGCAGCATGCGCAAGGCTCCTCACCCCTTAGTCGGCTTTGGGGGAGGGGTTGTACATCCGGTGGGAAGTATTGACCTCCCCATCCGGCTGGGATGCAAGGGAGAGGGGCGGCACATGGTCGTCAAATTTCTGGTTGTTGAGGAGCTGACGGCCTACAACCTGATATTGGGTCGCCCCACCCTGAATGAGTCCAAGGCGGTCATCATCCCTTCTCTTATGCTGATCAAATTCCAGAAGGATGATGGATCGATGGGTACCTTAAACGGGGACCAGAAGGCGGCAAGAGAGTGCTACCTCTCAGACGTCAGGCCGACTACCCATGCAGCCGGACCAAACGAGGAGCCTACTGACCTCGCAGATAAAGATGAGCCTGCCACCAAGGCAGGCGGCAAAAAGCGAAAGGCGGACCAATTGGCCCCCGCCGAAAAAAAGAAATAGCAATCACTAGCCGGGGAAAGGCCGGACGACTCCCGTCCTCAGCCGGCTGGTGAAAGCATGGATGTCGTCCTGGACGACAGCCGTCCTGACCGAACAGTCAAGGTTGGGACGGTTGCTTTTGAAAAGTTGGGGGCAGGCTTGCTCCAACTTTTGAGAGAGTTCAAAGGCCTCTTTGCCTTTGAAGTGGAGGAGATGCCAGGCGTCAGCCCGGATCTAGCCGTCCACAAGCTAGCCGTTGATCCTAAAATAAAGCCGGTAAGGCAAAAGAAAAGGGATCATGGGGAGGAGAGGTCTCAGGCGGCAGCGGTTGAGGTCAAAAAGCTCCTTGATGCTAGGTTCATTCGGCAATGCTACTACCCGGATTGGGTAGCGAACGTAGTTCTTGTAAAAAAGCCGAATGGTACCTGGCGGATGTGTGTAGATTATACAGATCTGAACAAGGCATGTCCAAAGGATAGTTACCCACTTCCTAAGATTGACAGTCTGGTCGACTCCACAGCCGGCCACGCCTTGATGAGCTTCATGGACGCCTACTCAGGCTTCCATCAGATCCCCCTGTGGAAGAAGGATCAGGAGAAGACGGCCTTCGTCACTGATCAGGGGTTGTACTGCTACACGGTGATGCCGTTTGGGTTGAAGAATGCGCCTGCTACTTTCCAACGAATGATCAACACGGTTTTCATTAATCAAATCGGAAGGAATGTAGAGGCGTATATTGATGACATGATAGTCAAATCCAAGCTGCAGACGGATCACATAGCCGACCTCCGAGAAACCTTCACCACCCTTAGGCGGCATAAGGTCATGCTTAATCCCAAAAAGTGTGTCTTTGGTGTTGAGTCTGGGAAGTTTCTCGGATTTCTGATTGATCAAAGAGGCATAGAGGTCAATCCGGAAAAGGTACAGGCGGTGATTGACATGAAGTCACCCCGCACCGTCAAGGAGGCCTAGAAGTTAACAGGTTGCCTGGCGGCATTAGGAAGATTCCTCAGCCGGTCAGGTGACAAGTGCCTTTACTTCTTCCAAGCAATCAGGAAGAAATCTAGATTTGAATGGGGAGAGGAAGCTGAGGCGGCATTCCAGAGGCTAAAGCAACACCTACACTCGTTGCCAAGGCTAGTGAGCCCCCTGCCCAAGGAGGTTCTCTTCATGTACTTAGCCGTCTCGGATCACTCCCTTAGTGCCGTTCTCCTTGCTGAGAGAGACGGCAAGCAGCTTCCGGTGTATTTCATCAGCCACATTCTAAGAAATGCTGAGCTCCGGTACCCAACGATAGAAAAATTTGGGTTGGCTCTTTACAAGGCAGTCAGGCGGCTGAAGGCATACTTCCTAGCCCATCCGGTAACGGTCTACACTGATCAGCCACTCAAGCGTCCAATGACGACCATAGAGTCATCCGGCAGAATGATCAAGTGGGCTGTTGAAATGCAAAGCCTGGAGATAACCTTTGAACCAAGGCGGGCAGTGAAAGGTCAGGCGTTTGCCGACTTCATTGTTGAAATGACTAGGCCGGCTCAGCCGAAGAATGCCGACCAGGTTTGGAAGTTATACGTAGATGGTAGTTCTACGGCGAACGGCTGTGGTGCAGGTGTAATTTGTAAATCTCCGGAAGGGGATACGTATGAATATGCACTACGGTTTAAGTTCCAAGCTTCAAACAATGAAGCTGAGTATGAAGCCCTGTTAGCCGGTATACGTATGTGTAAGGCGGCAGGGGCAAGGAAAGTTGAGTTGACGCTTGCTCTGACTCTCAACTGATCATTAGCCAATTCAACGGTGACTACGAGGCCACCCATCCGGCAATGGTCAAATATCTGCAGGCAGTCAAAGAAGAGGCCGGGGCATTTGAAGAATTTCATCTAAGTCAGGTGCCCCGGTCAGAAAACAATCAGGCGGATGCTTTGTCCAAACTGGCCTCATCCGCCACTTGTGATACGCCTAGGTCAGTCTTCTGGGAGGTCATGGAAAAAAGGAGTATCGAGCATGATCCCATTGGAATTCTGGACCGAAGCTCCACCTGGATGGACCCCATCCGGGATTATTTGGTAGACGGCACCTTGCCGGATGCCCCGTCAGAAGCGGCCGCATTGAAAAAGCGAGCTCTGAGCTTTGAAATGCACAAGGGGGAACTCTTCAGGAAAAGTTACCTCCAGCCGTTGCTGAAGTGTGTTACCCCGGAAAAGGGGCAAGAGGTGCTAGAGGACCTGCATGCGGGCTTTTGTGCCTCACATATAGGCGGCAGGACCCTAGCAAAGAGGGCCAGGCGGCAAGGCTATTTTTGGCCCACCCTAGAGGCGGACGCCATGGCATTGGTGAAGAGGTGTGACAGGTGCCAGAAGTTCGGCCGGCTCATACACCGTCCGGCAACAGACCTAACGGCTATCTACAGCCCTGTTCCTTTTGCAAAATGGGGGATGGACATCCTAGGTCCTTATACGCCTGCCCCAGGCGGCAGAAGATACATTTTGGTGGCTGTAGACTACTTCACCAAGTGGGTTGAGGCAGAGGCGGTCAAGGGCATTAAGACAAAGGATGTAATTTCCTTTATTTGGAGGAACATAGTCACCTGGTTTGGGGTCCCTATGTCTATGGTCTTTGACAACGGGCCTCAATTTGAGACGCCTACCCTCAAGAGTTGGTTGGGAGATCAGGGGATCTCACATTGTTTTGCATCTATTGGCCGGCCCCAAACAAACGGTCAAGTTGAAGCCTTCAACAAGCTCATATCAGACGGCATAAAAAAGAAAATTGAAAGAGCCGGTGGTCTTTGGGCGGATGAGTTAACTCACGTCCTCTGGGCCATCAGAACAACTGAGAAGGGGTCAACCGGTGAAACCCCGTTTCTCATGACGTACGGCACAGAAGCCGTCTTGCCAATAGAACTCTATGAGCCAACACTCCGAGTCATGCTCTATGATGAAGAGGCTAACTGGGAGGCCATGCGTCTTGCATTGGATTCACTCCCGGAACGCAGGGGCAATGCTGCCCTGCGTCATGAGATATACCGTCTGAGAATGACGAGGGCTTACAACAAAAGAGTACACAAGCGGCCCCTCAAAGTTGGGGACTTTGTGTTAGGAAAGATGGAAGCAATCGGTAAGGCGAATGAGCAAGGAAAGCTAACCCCCAACTGGGAAGGCCCCTACCGGATTTTTGAAGAAGTCAGAGACGGCACCTACCGCCTGGAAACACCAGACGGCAGGCAGCTAGCCAGAACCTGGAACGTAGATAACTTGAAAAAGTACTACTTCTAGGAATAATTGTAAATATTTTTTAATACTTTTTGTAATGAGTATATGAATGAGAAATACATTATTACAGCGTTGTTTTATCTAAGTCCCATGTGCAAGGCACAACCGGGCACCGCTTAAGTCCCATAGGCAATGCACCTACGGTCACCGCCCAGGTACCGTGTGCAATGCACATCCGGGCACCAATTTGCTCATATCAAATTAAAATGCACTAAGTACCCAACTTAGCTGCTTAACCGACATAATGCCAGTATCTATTAACCACCTACCCTACCTTCGAGTAGGCATCCGGCGACGCCCATCCGGGTGAATTCGTCGAAGAGAACATCTCCCTTCCGGGTGGTACATTGTTCTGCGCGTCATACGATCAGAAGGCTTTAACCGTCTAGGTTAAAGATAACCCTTGGCCATCTGAATGACCTATTGCAAGCAAGATACAGCCGATCGTTGCTCAAAGGCAATACAGACGGTAATGCAAATCTTGCTAAGCACCCGGTTTTGCCAAAAAGCATGTCAACCGGGCCTCTTCATTTCTGAAGTTAACCCTAAAACTTCAATTTCCTCTAAAAAAGGCTACAACCGGTAATTACCCCTAGTAACGTTAGCCGGTCGCTTCTTTTTTAAGTAACCCAGTATTGCCCAACACAATACAGCCGGTTATGAATTTCGATAAATTAATAAGCAGTTACCCAAAGACCCCCCAACCGGTCTTAAGCCGCTTAGGCTCAGCCGGATGCCTTTGGTCGGTTGCCTTTGGTCGGTTGCTTACTTTGAAAATCAAGCAACCAACCGACCAGGGGCAGGAGTCAATCCCATCCGGCAGGTATCAAATCCCTAAGTTGCAAAAATTTCGATCATTGCAAAAATTTGAAAATTGCAGGGAAATCAAAAGGAATAGCGCAAAGCATTATCAAACCAAACCGGCACAGCCGGCACATTAATTAATGATAAAAAACCGGCACAGCCGGAAATGTTAAATTGTTAACCGGAACCCCTTCCGGAGAATGATACAAGGATACACGGCACGCAGGCCGGATGAAATTAAAGAAAATAAAAAATTACTGCTGCTGTTCCTGCTGCTGAAGCTGCTGCTGCCCAGACGGCTGAGCTTCGCCGGCTGCAGGGGCTTCCTGAGCCTCATGGGTTTGGATCTCACCATCCGCACCCGGCACAGTTTCTGCCGCCTGCTCCTCCTCTGCGGCTGACCATTCATTGAAAGGCACCGGCTGGGGCAGTCCGAGGACTTGGGCGTCAAATACTTCAGTTGCGTATCTGAACCTCAAGTCGAAGAAGGCATAGTCGGTCTCCGGATGTATAAGAGACCATGCCATCCTCATCCGTGACTCACAGTCACGCTCGTTCTCCTCCACCAGCCGTTTCTGCTCAGTCGCCAGCTGGTCCAAGAACCCCTTTTTGGCTTTTGTCAAATCGTCCTTAGCTTGGTCCAGCTCCTTCCCCAGCCGGGAAACCTCCTCCTTCAGACCCTGATTTTCCTTGGCGGCATCCTTAGAAGCGTCAAGGTCCTTCTGTAGTTGGTCAATCTGAAGCTGCCGGTCATCAGCCGTCTTGGTTGCCTTATCGCAGGCATCCGTCAGCTCCCGGATGAGGTCCTCCTGTTTCATCTCCTTGGCTTTAGTTGCGACCTCATACATAAGGGTTCTGTATTGAAAAACATCAAGAACATCGGCTGCCCGTTTCTGGGCAT
Organism: Chenopodium berlandieri; assembly: GCA_034703905.1. Taxonomy (NCBI): domain Eukaryota; kingdom Viridiplantae; phylum Streptophyta; class Magnoliopsida; order Caryophyllales; family Amaranthaceae; genus Chenopodium; species Chenopodium berlandieri. Next base: position 61,670,891 of record CM068285.1, on the reverse strand, counting down.
CCCTTACCTCCTACTGCTTCTTCCGGAAGGGGGTTTTCATGGCGTCAACCCTCAGCAGCGCCTGTATGTTCACCCGGAAAAGAAGCTAGTTCAAATCAAAAGCAAGCAGGCAAAAGTAATTCTGTATGCAGCCGGTTATTAACATAATAGCAAGAAACCAACCCAACCGGTATCCTTACCTCAACAAGCAGGGAGGTGATCCGTTCAATATTGACCTGGTTAATACCAGGAATTTCCTCCCGTTCGGACCGGGTGAGGGTCCTTATCATCTGCCTGAGATAGCTCTACATGTCAGGGAATCGGGAGGCGGTATCTGCATCAATAGAAATGTTAGACAAGTGTTGTGCATAGGCGGGTCCTACATTGAGTCGGCTGTCGGAAGGCTCTCCTCACTGAGAAGAGTGGGACTTCACCCGGATTGGCCCAAGCGGCCAGGGGTGGTCATAGGAAGTCTCCGTACCTTGAGTTTCAGGATGTGGGGGGGGCACCACCCCCAGCCGCGTTATGACCGGATGCAGCAGGCACCCGGCCAGAGCGAACCTCAGCAGACGGCCCCGAGCCACTACCCGGGGTCTGCAAACTTTTGCCCGCAGTAGTGGGCCTCGCAGGGTCAACCGGTGCTGAACCGGTTGCAGTCCTTCTCCTTTGAGAGGCGGGTGGTACCAGCTCATCAGCCGGTCTCCGGACCAGCTGGCGGATGGAGCGTGGCACATTCTGGCTCCCCGACTGCAGAAGAGCAAAGAAGTTAGCACAATGATGAGCAAGAACAATGTAGGTAAAAAGAAATGGCAAATCATCCGGTACTTACCCCGCCTGCTTTGGCCGCAAGCTGGGCCCGTTTGGCTTCCAGAGCCTCCTTTCTCAGCTCGGCGGCTGACTTAGCCGGCGTCATTTCTGGAGGAGCCATTTCCAGACCTTTTTCTGCAAGACAAGGGAAAACAATCAAAAACTATACAAGCGGCAATATCTGTATCGGATGAAGGAGTAAACCTACGTTTGTCCCAAAAGTTGCTGAGACCGCAGGCGGAAAGAAACGCCTCGTTTTTAAACCAGTCAGGATGGGGGACCCAGAATTTGGGGACGATGACTTGGGTCCCGTCATCCAATGGTAGGGTGGTTTTGGTGAAAAGGCCGGATGCTATAATGGCATCCCAGGCCTCAGACGGAACTCTAGGTAGGGCGCACTTCTTCCCTAGAAGATCCGGCTTTTTATTATACCGGCGCATCCGGTGATTTGTAGCCTGTGAGGGGGAAGAGACATAGTAGAACTTTCTCTTCCAGCTCGTCCACTTGGAGGGTTTCTCCAAGGTCATCATGTATTCCGGGTGGGTCGTGAGAGTATACCATGCATTCCACCCACCCGGCGCTCGGCTAAGGTAATGCATATGGGCGAACGCCTCACAGCTAGGCGTCACCTCCTGCATCTCGCAGGCGGAGATGTATCTAATGATATTCACCCAAGAGTTGGGTGTGAGCTGCCAGACGCCAAAGTCATAGCCCCTCAGCAGGGCTCGGATGCATTTGTGTAGTGGGAACCGGAGCGCGGCTTTGAACGCCGCCTCATAGCAGCCGAAGTAATTGTCTGAATGTTTCAAGTCATCGTCCCAAATGATGGATGAGTCACCCGGTGGAACAATAATATCCCAGTTCTCCCCAACCGGGTTATTTCTGAAAAAGCCGGGAAGTGTGGCATTAAGAGTCACAATATCCCGGGCGCTCATGGCAGCCTCCATTGGATTATTCATGGCAGGCCAATTGAACTCCTCCTCGTTGATTTGAGGGGCATCCGGAGTCATTGTAGAAGTACTAGACCCGGTTCCATGATCGGACTCCTCCCCGCTTGAGCTCCCGGACTCATCAAGGATTTCATCACCGGGCGTACTGGGAACGCCTGGTTGATCATAAGGTTCCTCATCAACCGGAGTTCCGGCTGAATCGCCTGACTTATACTCGGGGTCTACAACCGTTTTTCTTGTCCGAGCCATTCCGCCCTGCACATTAACAGAGACGGTCGGATTCACAGAAAAGCAAGGGTGGTCCAAACACCCCCAGACGGCATCCCCAGTCCTAGATTCAGCCGTACCCGGTGACCGGCTGACAACTGCCCTAGGCCGTGCCGTGTGTGAGTTGGTAGAGTCCATTTTTCTAAGCCTAGGCAACCGGTAAACTCAAAAGGTTATAGAAAGGCGAAGACGATACCTTGAGTTTATGGAGACTTGTAGAAGATGGAGATCCTGAAATGTGGCTTGAAGATACCACAGACGGAGCAAATCCAGTTGCTTGAAGTACCTGAAACACGAATGAAAAAAGTCAGATTTGTATGAAGCTTACCCAAAGATACCCCAAGCGGTAACTAAACATTCAATTCAAAGATATCACAAGCGGTATCTAAGAGGCTTGCCCAAAAGTACCCCAGACGGCAGCAAGCCGCCTGAGGTCCCAACAAGCTAAGAGGAAATAATGAAGATTGCTCAAAAGCCCCCCAGGCGGAATACTTCCGACTGTAGATTTTACAAAGATATGGGGCAAGTTATGGGTAAAATTGCAAGAACATACCCCAGGCGGCACTTAGCCGTCAGAGGGTCCAAGTTCAAGCATATGTTGTGCAAAGATACCCCAGCCGGCACCTAGCCGTCTGAGGTTCTATGTTTAAAGGGGTTATTGTTTGAAGATCCCCCAGGCGACGCCTAGCTGTCTGAGGGTCTATCAGATGCATGTTTGACAATTGTCCCAAGGTACCCCAGACAGCAGCAAGCCGGCTGAGGTCCATACAAGCTAGGTAGAAATAATAAAGGTTGCTCAAAAGCCCCCCATGCGGACTATTTCCGGCTGTCTGTTTCACAAAATTTGGGCAATTTATGGGGAAGATTGCAAGAAAATTTGGGCACCTAGCCGTCTGGGGGTCAAAATTCAAGCAAAGGTTGCAAGAATACTTCAGGCGGCTCCTAGCCGTCTGAGGGTCTAAGTTCAGGCATTCGCTGTGTAAAGATACCCCAACCGACACCTAGCCGTCTGGGTTTCTAAGTTCAAAGATGTGGTTTAAAGATACTCCAGGCGACATCTGGCCGTCTGAGGGTCTATCAGCTGCGAGTTGAACAATTATTCCAAGGTACCCCAGCCGCCATAAAACCGTCTGGGTGTCTATTAGATGCAGCTCAATGAAAATGAAAAAGATCCCCTAGGCGGAAACAAGCCGGTTGAGGGTTCATCATATGCAACTAATCTAGACTATGGTCTGAAGATGCCTCAGGCGGTATATACCCGGTGGGGCCCATGCAAGCAAAGAAAGGAAAGCTGACTGAAGATACCCCAGACGGCCTATTACCGTCTGTGGGTCTATTGAATGGTCCATCCAGGGCAAAACAGAAGAACGACCCAGGCGGTGGGAAGCCGCCTGTAGGCCTAAGCAATTCATACATGAAGATGTGACCCAGGCGGCCTAATGCCGTCTGGGGGCCTGCTCTTAAAGGTCATGGTGTGTTCGTCAAAATTCAAGTCTAGCAACCCAGACGGTAAAAGACCGTCTGTGATCATACTCAAGCAATGTCAAAGACTTAGCCGGTACCTTAGAAAGATGGTTGAAGAAGACCTCAAACGGAATCCGGATGCGTCTACAAAGAGGTAGAAGTTGTGCAAATAGCAGCCGGTATCAGAGCTTTTTTCTGGAGTTTTTGAGAATTTTTGCAAAGAGTGAGGAGGAGGAGGAGGGAGTCCACTATTTATAGGCCCAAGCCAGGAGGCGAATCGCCACCTGGTGCCTTGAACCCTTCCAAAACTTCAAGTTCAAATTCAAAAAAAAAAAAAAAAAAAAAAAAAAAAAAAAAAGAAGAAGAGGGAAGACAGCTAACCGTCACCTCCCCCTCCGCATGACACCTGTCATAGGTGACACGTGGCATGGCCACGTCACACCTGTGAGGGGCAAATGTTTGGGGTAAAAATACTCCTGGCCACGTGGCCCAATCATGTCATGACACGTGGCAGCCCACCAGAGGTCCACAAGGATCCAACCGGATGCTGACACGTGGCATCAAAACCCTAATCAGGGGACATGTCTTCCCCACTATAAATAGTAGGAAGATTCTCATTTATGGATACATTCAATGCAATTGAATACAATTCACAAATACCCAAACAAGAAATCAGAGCAATATTAATTGCAGAGTCTCCCGGAATCCGAGAGAAACCCATTTACCTTCCGTCCTTTACTTCATCCGGAACCTAACTTGATCTTCGGAGGCGGAACTCCACCCAACCGGAGTTTCGTGGTTTTGCAGGTGCAGAAGTCAGGCGTACATTCCCGGTGCTGTAACTCTCCCGCAGGACACCTCAGAAAACCCCGAAACAGTTCTTTCATTATAATTGACATTAACTTGGTATGTACCATATATGGTCATATTGTCAGTAACCTTATAAGTGGAACCTATTATGAAACATACTGTCACTTTCAATGTTGAAATAATTATTGATGTGTGATTTGAATATGATTACATATATACTATTATACGCCTTCATGAAGTTGGATTATATAGGAATGATGAATAAGTTGAACATGAAATACTCATACATATGAACCTGAAGTTCATTAAATTTATGAAGGTTTAAAAACCCTCAAACAAATAATATGAAGATACATATATGACTTAGAAATTTCTGTTAGTTTCACAATACTAATGTGATTTTATATACATAGTGTCATGAGAAAGAATATATAAAATTTTTGAATAGTATATCGAACTCTGGGTCAAAATTGATGATTTATAAATTACTATATTTACTCACTCCCAGAAATGAATGAGAATTTGTATGATTGGAAAGAAGCATGTTTGCATGATGTTTTTGTTATTAAAATCATTGAAAAGTTCAATTAGAATAGCAAACATTATTATATATCAACTATTTGACCGAGAAATAATTTTTATGAGTTTATGAAATACAACATGACATGAAATTGTGAGCAGCTTTACTGGATCAATAAAATTATTACATGAGTTTTACAAGAGAAATTTAACTATGATTGATACATGATATTGCTGTAAGAATTTATGGGTTAAAAGGAGCAAGGGATTTAAAGATTGTTGGACTATTATATACCCCCATATGCAAGGATTAGGGGGAGATAGTGTTTATTCCATTGTTTTTATGTAATCCTTGCACATGAATAATTAAATATGTTGATGGTCAGTTTGGTACATACACTAGCCTAAATATCAATGATTTATTTAATAGTGGTGGCTGCATGTTAATTAAAATAATTTGAAATGATACCATCCTGAAGATGGATATAAATAAATGTCATTGTCATATACTAATTGTATAGTAAATGCTCCAATTAAAACTGATGTCCCTGAAGGACAACATCAATTGCTGATGAACCTATATCACGCCTAAAGCGTGATAGATCAATAAGTTCTAAAGATAATTAAGTATCTTCGAAAAGGAAAGGAGCCACTATTGACAATGACAAATTTGAGGAAGTGATAAATCCCAATATATTTCTAGAAGAAATCACTTTAATAAAATTCATATGTTCCATGATTATATAAAAGACTCCAGAAGAGTATGAAATGTCCAACAAGATTAACATGTATCAAGATTATAGTCAAAACTCTAGCAGAGTATGAGTAATTATTGGAGTAAAATATTAGTTGATTGTCTTGCCAATTGTAAAAAGAAACACATGTTGGTGTTTTAATATCACATAAAGTAATTTAAGTTTAATAAAGTGATCACTAGTATTGGAAAACTAACCAAAATTCAAATTCATAGAAGTGATTGGATATGATGATTAAATTAGGCCATCCGGGTTTAATAATTACCCGTTATGGAAACTTGAAATTTCACTTGATATGAAAGAAATAATGTGCTGATGCTCTCTCATGTTAGATATATGAAATGAATTGAATGGAAAGATATAACATTGAGATTGAGCTATATTTAGATTGTGATTATTTAATACTTTGTTTTGACGAAATTTCAATAGATTATATGCTAGTTTTGAATAATTTTGCATGTGAACAAGTAGTAAGTGGCCAGAAGCTCACTAAAACTTGTATGTGTAGCGAATTTGAGTAATTAGAAACTCATTATTAAAGTATTAGGAGAATTAGAAGATCACCATATAGTGGCTTTACATACAAGTGATTTTAATAGTAAATTAATCTCTTAATTGGGGCTATTTTATATCAACACATAAGAAATAGAATAGGAAAATAGACAACTACACAATTTATGACTCCCTATTAAGATTGATCTCTAGAAGAGAACAAAATTACAAAATTCTCCTGGAGAGATAGAAATTACATTATTCTCCAAAAGATGTGAAAATTTGTTGAATATGACTATCCTGCAAGATGAAATTTGCTAAACTTGAAATTATATTTTAAGTTGGTGAAAAATTGCCCCAATATTTTAGACATTTTACCAACTTAGGGGGAGAAGAATTGAATTAAGTTGGCAAAATTGCAAAATCATAATTAGTTGATCCCTATAATCATACTATATAAAGTTACATGTCAACTGTGTATCAAGATATGTTGCACATCTATGATTTGATTTGTATACCATTATGACCCATCCAGAGGCATAGAGACATACATTTTGGTCATAATGATAATGATATTATGTGGATATATTGAGATAGATCTTGCCATTTTTTTCTTTGAATCACTACACCTGAATTGTAGATTGTATGATCGGTTCCAATTATGTGATATATGGCAAGACAGTACAATTGATGCTTGTAAAGTGTAATAATAGCATATTAATACTATAGTGTGAAAAATACCCAAAATAGAAGTGGTATGGATATCTGAACTATAATAGATGGCCTATGATATGAAAAAGGAAAAAAAAGGTTATTGTAATGGTACCAATTGGAGATGTATTCAGATATCATTGTCAAAATAGCATGCAAATTAAAACTGTATCTTGAAGAATTATATGATAAAAATACGCATATGCATGATAGAATGGACTAGTGAATAAGGGATCTGAAATATATGTCCATTTTGATGTTGACATATTGATATTGATCAATAGTTCATCATGGACCAGAAGTCCAATGAAATATGAATTTTTAAATCCACACTGTACAGTGTCTTGCATTATTTTGAGTCTTATGTTCATGTGTATGTGTGAATCATATGCTAGTGGATTTCTCATTGCATGTGTAGGAAGTTGTTAGATGCACTACTCATTGTATATTTTTGTTTAATATCTTATCAAGATTTATATCTCATATTGCATGCACTAGAATCTATATAATTATTGTGGTATGTGTGAGCAAAATATAGTAAGACATATTTACAACATTGATGGGAACTTACAAAGATATATTTATATTCCAATAAGCTTACATTTGTGATGAAATTATTGATGACGTCGATTTAATAGCATGTTATGAATCATGTAAGAAGAGTTCCTGAAAAACTTATATACTACGTATTTAAATACCCAGCCTTACAAATTTTATATCTTGAATATTGCAATTATTATCAATCTCCTAAAAAGTCAATATGACTACATCATTGATATCTCAACCTGAAGTTTGAGTATGTGAGATCAACCAGTCTTTGTATACATTGGTGAACTCTCATATTAAATATGTAATTTCCAAATAATAACATTGAGATATCTTTCGGCGAGAATAACTTTCTTATGGTCCAGAAGAATCATAAGTGATGTATGTGTGTAGTTATCTTATATCACTATATCATGTAAAATTGGTGAAGACTCCACCTTGATGATATAATATTTTTTATTACTTTTATGATGGAAGTCAAACCCCAAATGTGCTAACACAGGTACCGTTTTTATATTGGGCTTCAAAGAATTGGTATACTTTTATTAAGCCCACAATACGTATGTCAAAGTGCATACTTAATATCTTGAAGTCCAGTGTTTGATGTGCTTTGGGCTGGACGTTGTTAAGTCCATTCTGGTTAATTAAATATCTAATATATTCTGTTATAATTATCTGAAGTTTAAATGTTTATCTGAATATAATTGATGTATTTGTGAAGTTAATATTTATCTTAAAGTTTAAACGTTTATCTTTCACTAACAAAATCTGTTTTGCAGATTACTAAAGATAAGGGATATTGCTATTTTGAATTTGAATCTATACGTTGCATGTTTATCTTATCCTAACACCTTTATCTTCATATTCAAATTTGTTTTTCAGTTCCCTTGAAATAAGGCTGGAATCTTTGCTGCCTTCAAACGTGAGTTTTGAAGCCTAACAACTAGTGTACGTTGAAGAATTCAAACAACGTTGAAGAATTAAACGCGCTAGCTTCAAAATTCAAAAAGCAGTTCCAGCTCTACAACTCCTATATAAAGCGTGTAAGTGTGCTGAAGAAAATATACAACACACACAAGAATTATCAAGCATAAGATCTTACGCAAGCAAGAGTTGTAAACACAATACTTTTCTCTCTAGTTCTTCAATACCTTATTTTGTAATTAGATTGAGAGAAAAGATAGTATATCAAGAGTTCAAAAAATTCTATTAGAGAGTGATATACTAAGAGTAAATTTATAATACTCAAAGTATAGTAAAAGTGAGAAGGCTTTTTATTTCTAGGATCTGAGATGCTAAAGTGTAGCTGGGCGGATGCGGAGAGAAGAACAGTTGATCTTCTAGGGTGCTTTAGGTCACTAAAGGAGGAAATGAAAAGATATAAAATCCTACGGGTTGGACAACCCTAGGTAGAGACGTAGGCATTTTCATTGCCGAAGTTCGTAACAATTTATGTGTCTTGTCTCATTTAATTTTGCTTTCTCATACTTAATGAAGAATTGCTGGCGCTATTTCCCACTGCATTTTCAGCTACCTATGGAGAACTAGCATTAAGATTCAATAACTCTTTTCCTTCTACGGTACCTAAATTAGAGTTGCTTAATCACCTTTAGTGTGCCGGGTTAATTTACAATAGAGGTAAATTTACTAACTATCTTTACACTTTTCTTTCTTTATATATCTTTTTTGACATTGTTCTTTCTTTATATTATGGAGAGCTATTGTGCTTTAATTTTGTGGAATTTGTATTAATATGAACTATTATGAATTTATTAATGTTACAATGATTATTGTGTGTTTAAATTATCTATTTATTTTTAATTGTAAGTTTGATTCCTTACCTCATTTGTTTTCGGTTCTAGTTCTCTACAGTCTAGACTAGTGAAAAAAATCATAGGCCCTTCAGTCTTCTCACATTCCTTTCCCAGATACATCAACCAATCATACACCCGTTGAGCCAAATATATGCCATCTAGATCATCATTTTCCTAGTAACCGGCGGCCACGTTGTGTAGCACCTCTAACTCTATCGTTCAAGATTTTTACATCATAATCAAGGCCATTCAATGAGGAGCTGTGCCTGAAATGGTTACAACACATCTCGAGTTAGAAAGGTTTTGACAAAACAATAGGCAGCAAAAACAACAAATGGTGCTAAACCTAAGTATTTGGAGAGGGTAGCATTTGATTGCAAGGGTCTCAAATCTGGAAATAGGCAAGGGTTAAAGAAAGTAAGACTAACCGCTCAATCTCAGACCCCATGTCCTGTGCCATGACCTTCAGCTCCCCTAAAAGATCGCTATAGTCAGACGTCGGCCATCATCTTGGTTTACCCTTTCCACCTGTTACCTGAAAAATTTTTTATAAGAGAAATCCAACAATAAGTAATGAAAGTGCCAAAGGTGGAGTTTGAAAGTAAGTAGGAATATTGCATTTGCAGGGGTGAAAAGAGAAAAAATTAAAAATTAAAACAAATTCTATCCGTCTAGATATAGTTATCACATTATACCAATCCCTGTAATGAAGGATATGACAAGGTTTTTAGAGAATTAAAGCTAAAATAACCCCAGCATAATAGCTAGGCCATATCTTCATCACTTAAGTGACAAAGGTGAACTCGTATCAGATATCCTAAAATATACCAAGTATATGTGAAGTAAATATTAAAATCTGGGGAATTCTGGACAAATAAAGCACATACGCTATAAAAATAGATACATGTTGATATAATATTATAACAAAGTGCCTTGGTGAGACTAAAAGCATTAGATAAAGCTCCCACCAAATTCAAAGAAGCTATAAAGCTTGTACAGAGTTAATATTATGTACCTCAACTTTTTGTAATGCATTTTTGGGTTCAAGAGGTGGAGTCCGCAACTTTGAACGCCTAATGTCAATCCTGACCTTTCCCTCTGTTCCAAGTGGCTACCCTTGCTTTAAACAGGATCATCTGTTGAGAATGAGATATAAGAGGCAAAGATTATTTTTGGCCCCAAATCGGGTTGGGCCCAGCCTGGCCCAAAAGTTTATTTTTTTTGGCGGATTTGAAAATGCGTTTTTATGCATATTTAGTTGATTTTTTAAGCCTGGCCCGACCATTTTGGGCGGGTTTGGGCACAAAAATTCTAGCCCAAAGCTTGACCCGGCTCGAGAAATGGGGCATAATTTTTTAGCTTCAGCCTGACCCGACCCGCCTAATGATCACCTCTTGCTGAAATCTGCTCTGCTGTGTTGAATTTTGCTCTGCTAAAATCTGCTCTGCTCTGCTCTGTCCAGAAGCTCCAAAAAACAAGGCCCAATATAAGAAACCTATTAAGCACTATTTTGACTATTTTGTATTTTGCTCTTTATTCTAACAAGCTTAGAAAGTACACAAACAATATATAAAACCGCTCTATTTCTATTAATTCTCCTCTTTACTCTAAGTAAACAATAAATATTAGTAGTACAAATTTTAAATGTTGCTGAAAAAATATCTCCTCTTTACTCTAAATAAACAATAAATATTAGTAGTACAAATTTTAAATGTTACTAAAATATATAAAAATATGTATTTTTGTTAAAAACGAAAAGTTGATGAAGTATTTTTTTCTAATTGAATAATTTAAAAGAAAAAAGGTTGTTAAGTACCTATATAATGGTATTATCTTAAAAATATGATAGGATGGTATTTTTTTAATTTATGATGGTAGTTTTTTAACAAAAATGAGAAGTGGTAATTTGGGAAAATGAAATTTATCACCAAAACCCCTCTACACTTTGTATATTAGATAGATAAATAAAAACAATAAATTATCAGTGGGTGTAAATTAAGTCTCTGACTGCAAATGAAGTACTCAATGGCGTAAAAGGTGGTCCTTGGTTGTTTTGTGGATGATTGACATTCAGTCAAGCGCCAACATTTGAGGTGGAACTCTGCTTGTGGTTTTTGGTAATGAAATTAACAGTGCATAATTAGAATTATTTGCTCCTTTCCTCGCTAATGAAATTGCAATTATGTTTCTGTGAACTGATTTTGTTTTGGAAGTACTCCATTTTTTTTTAATTTTAATTACCAGTATTTTAAATTGATTCTGACATCATTATCAAATGAAAAATTTAATTCTAATAATCCAACGTTTGGGAGATTTACTACCTCTATTTTATAACTTTCCATAAAAAAATTCATTTTTAGTGAAGTTTTTAATGTGAAATTGCTAAAGTACCCTTATTTAAGCCATCCTAATTAAGTTACAACTCTTAATAAAAATGTTATTTATCTTGATTAAACTAATATTTCCCTCCAAATTTTCAAATTAATTCACCAAATCAAAACCTAACTCATCAACACCTTCATCCTAACATAATTCATATACTCTTCAACTTCTCAAATTAATTCACCAAATCATAAACCTTAACTCATCAACACCATCTCCCCCCATATTTTTCTCTCCTCTTTCTCAGTCTCTCTTTCTAATTCTTTACCTTCAAATCTGGACACTTTCTCTCTTCATGGTGAAAAGGGCGGATATCTGTTAGATGACGGCAAAATATAATGGTGTGTTTCTTTATGTGAGTTGGTGGTGCGCTACAGTCACCCAATGGATGTGATGGTTTACGAGGGTTTGGGATATGTTTTTAGGTTTCTTAAGATGGATTTTGGCTAGTTGGTGGTTTTTAAAAGCATGTGGGTGGTTTTCGGTGGATTTTTCGAAGAGAGTACGGGTGATTTTCGTTGATTTGAGTACTTTTTTTTTGGTTTTAGGTACTTAGGGTTGGGTAGAGATGTTGTCAAGTAGTGGTGGTGGGATTTTGGGTGGTTAGGGTGGGGTAAAAAGGTGGTGGGTTTGGGGGGTTAGGGTGGGGTACAATGGTGGTGGGTATTTTTCAATGGCTTGTTTAGGGTGGTTTCGATGGTTTAATGAAGGATAAATGGTAAAAAAAAAAGTGGTGTGGTGGTGACGACGATGTTGGTGGTGGGGGCGTATTGGCTTAGTGGTACTCGTGGTGGTTGTAGTGCAAGTGGTGGTCTGGTGGAGTGATAATAAAGTCCCTTAATTATCCCCCACTTTCTCCCCCATTTCTAAATCACATGCCTTTTCCCTTTCTAAATTACAACTAGTATTTAGGATGTGTGATACACGGGTTAATTTTAGCTTATATAAAGTATTATCATGTTCTTTATAAACATTAAGGATGTTTTTTAGGTTTGGAAATCAATCATCAATAGATGAGATCCCAAAAGAATATCGTCATCAACCTTTATGAGATAAAACAAAAGAACATAATGGGTATAACAAAAGAACATAAAAGATATACAAAAAGAACATAAGTAATATTTAAACAAAACATGTGAATTGAAATAAAATTCAACATTGATTTCAGAGTATTAATAATAATGAGCATAACAATATTTTATAAAGAACATCATGCTCAATCTTTGTCACATACTCACATTGATAGCGATCTCAAATTCAACCTACAGGTTTATCAGTCACACCATTAACATGTACAAAACAACGATCAAAGGTTATCGTAATTCAAGTTTCCCGGTTGACACCTTAGGAACTCAATTAGTTTTGATTCAATCGGCAATATTTGCTTGTACAACGCATACCAAGTCTTGGGTATGATGGCTGGGAGATTTTGTTGAAGGTCATTGTCGATGTCCTCCGGAGCGGTAAAATCTGGTCTTTCCTACAATTGTAATTTGAGAGAAATAGTAAGTAATACTCCGTATTGTATATTATTATAAATTAATAAAAGGTTAGTACAAAAATGTCCGAAAACTTACATAGTCTTTGAGATGGATGTGACACGCTCGATGAAAGAACATTAAACTAACTTTCGTGGCATATGACGGTTTGCCCTTATTAGGACCCTTATGCTGATAAACTTGCATATATTTTTGCGGCAGTGATGATGAGACTTTGTTTGTCCATGTAGGATCTATATTAGTCCTATATTGTGGAAAGAATTGCAATCGACTCTTGATTGAAGGAAATTTGTTGCACAGCTGATAAAACGCGTACGAAAAATCTCTCCTCTGATCATATTCCCAAAACAGAGGAGTATGACTTACGAAATAAGATAAATCCCTGTAAGATATAACATTGCACTCATTTTATGTTTATATTTTTATTATAAATAACAAATCTATCAAAAAGTAAACAATCACATTGTAAAATCAAAGAAGTAGGTTCTACATAATTAAATTTTAAAGTTATAGAGTACAATTTGGGTGATCATCAGATTATACTGCATGTTACTTAAACTTTTTCACATGATCTTTACACACAATATATTGACGAACATGTTTTGCCTTAATAATATAATTCAGGTCTCAACTTTATTTAATTTCATTTTCATCCTAATTTCGTCATTCCCCCTTGTACCTACTAATATAAACTTAGGGTCAATATAAAAAAAAGCCCTTTATCTTAATATAGTTTTGACTATCTTTCTTCAAATAAAATGACCTTTTTTCCATTTCATTTTTTTTATAAGAACTTAATTCTTGTAATACAATAGAAAGTATTAAAAAAAATAATAATAATAATAATAATCAGTGTTTAGTAGTAACATAAATTATTATTGAGAACTATATTGGTACGGAGTATATATGTTAACTTAGAAATAGAATAATAGTTCACCAAAAAAAAAAAAAATACTAACACCGAAATAAATACATTTTTAAAAAATTTATTCCTCAAAATTGACAACTTCGAGAGATAAAACTAGGAAGAGGTATACCAAAATAAAGTTAAATTGTTACCCGTATTTAAAACTTAGTAATTCAAGCACAACTTTTTACCCTCTAAATTTGACTATACTGATGCATGTGAAAAGTAAGGCAAGGAGTGAAAAAGCAAAGGAAATATTGCAGTTTAGGGAAACCTAAGCTAGGGATGTTTATTACACTATTATTTACCCCAAGTAAATATTATTAAATTTAATTTTTAAAATTATAGAGTACAATTTGGGTGATCATCAAATTATAATGCTTGTTACAACTTTTTCAGATCACATGATATTTAGAAACATTATATTATGTTTTGCCCTAATATTATAATTTGGGTCTCAACTTCCATTTCATTTTTCACTTTAATCCTCATTTCGTCATTTCCTGCTGTACCCACTAAACTTAGGGTAAATAAAAAATTAATAATAATAATAATAATAGAAGACTTTTATCTTAATATAATTTCAACCGTCTTTCTTAAAAAAAAGGCCTTTTTTTCTCCTTTTTTTAAAAAAAACTTAATTCTAGTAAAGCTATCAATGTATGGTAGTAAGTAAAAAAATAGCCAGTGTATAGTAGTAACAAAAAGACATGAATTATGATGACATGCAATTTGCTAATCTGTGACTTAATTAGTCTAATTAACTAGTTATAATTATACATATAAAAAATAAATATAACGATAAGGAAGAAAATTAAACTTACTGTAGTTCTTTCACAGAGGTAAGACTTTCGACGTAAGTTTCTGCGCAAAGATCTTGCGCCAATCTCACAACGGAAATGCTGTCTTCAGTATTGTAACCCCTTTCAAAAGTTGTGAGCTGAATGATCCTATCGATAAAGTTTCTAAATTGATGCAGATCGAACTTGATTCCATCAATCGGGTTATTACCTACAAATCCATGTAAAATTTCTTAGTTAAAAAAAAAAAAAAAACCTTGTTATACGTACTTGACAGCCTCTTAAAAGTATGAAAAACAAATTAAATAATAATACACACTTACTGCAACATTGTTTGCACCCATCGTCATACAATAAGTTTCCTTGCTTCACAAACGCAGAGGGGAGTGAAATTCCGAGAAAATTACCATTCGCATGATGTTGGTACATTAGTGTTCCCACTAATCTACCCATTTTCCTTACTTCGGGATCAAACCCCTTAAATGTTCTTGTTCCAGGCCAGCGTTCAATACTATGTCTTCCTATTTCTTGGGACAACCACAGCTCAAGAGGTATAATATCTACCCCAACCCCCACCACTTGATCTTCAATATTTTTTACTGGTAGTTTGTCTTTTGGACAAATACATCGAAACGGAAACATTTCTGAAATTTGAATGTCGGAACTTGACGACGTGTCATCGGCATTTCCAAACACTCGTAATTTCACCTCACGTTCCTCAGTCGTATCTTCATCACCGATGATTAATGGACTCGAGGCTCTAAAATCGCTCCGACTTGGTTTAATGTGATTGACCTTAAAAGGTATATTGTTTGCCATGGAAAAGTGTATAGAGAGAAAGGGGAAGGAGAAAGAGAAGATGAAAAAAGGAATTGAAGTAGGAACTAGGAAGTACTCACCTGTCAAAAAAAAAAGAAGGAAGTAGGCTAAGAAGTTGATACAGCTAATACTTCTAATTACTGTACATACATAACTATAGACAAGGTAGTAGACGAAAAGTATTGAGCATAAATGTATAAATTAAAAAAGGTACCAGAAGATCTTTATAGCAGCATAATTCATTAATTTGGCAGATTACTTTGTAGAGGAAGTAACTTTCCATTTTATGGTAACTTCATAATCGACAAATCGACGTACGATTATATTACATTGTACTTTTTTTT
The DNA here is from genome assembly GCA_034703905.1 of Chenopodium berlandieri. Taxonomy (NCBI): domain Eukaryota; kingdom Viridiplantae; phylum Streptophyta; class Magnoliopsida; order Caryophyllales; family Amaranthaceae; genus Chenopodium; species Chenopodium berlandieri. The sequence continues at coordinate 61,655,026 of CM068285.1, read as the reverse complement.
TTTTTTCAATAAGTTTGTCTTTATCGAGTAGGTTTAGGACAAATTTTTTTTCCTTCTATTTTTTTTTTTTTTGAGAATTTATAACATAACTTTTGTATAAATAGAATTTACTCCATTTATCCCTTGTTTTTTACCCCATCTATTACCTATTACTAAAGGCGAAACTTATAGGGGCACTTGGCAACATTCTATTAAAAATTTTCCCTCCAATAATACTTGCTAATCCTTGCTTTAAAAATTATAACTTCTTAAAAATGATTGCATCTGATTTATTACATTTGCTTTACATAAAATATAAACCAAACTTTCTAAAATATTTAATTGTTCAATATAATTCATATGTGGCTTTCTTAAAAAAATTATATGTGGCTATTTATTCAATTGTTCAATATAACTTTATACGTAGCCTAAAAAAATGATGTTTTTAATAATCATTGAACAACCGTGCATCTATTGTACAGGGTATAACCTACTTATAAATATATGGGTGGAACTTATAAAATTTTAATCATGTATATCCGTTAAACTATAAGTAAGTGATAATATATTCATGTGAGATTTTATTAGAATCGTTTCATTGTATATTTTAATAATATCAAACTTTTATAATTTGAATGGTATAAAAATGGGGATATACATTTGAATAAGTGTTTAAGAGACCGTGAAAAATCAAATAGTCGAAATGGGGAAAAAAAAAAGAAAAAAAAGGGAGTAATATGCATTTTCTTGGCCATACATGTCACTTTAAACTCATTTTAGGGTCTGCAAACTCCAACTCCAACTCCATAGCACTTTACTCCAACTTCATTCCTTTTACTCCGTACTTGTACTTTTTATTTTTTTATTTAACAGGATACATTATATCCAACTGCAAGGTCTTATTGTCACATTGCACAAGCTTTTATTGCATTTATTTCTAATACTCTGGTATATGGAGTACTTTTAGGATTTTACAAGTACTCCTTTTTAAATTCTCAAAATAATTTGTAATTTTAAATGGTTAAAATGTAAAATTATCACTAGCTGCTTATAATAATAATAATAATAATAATAATAATAATAATAATAATAATAATAATAAAAATAATAATAATTGGAATTTTCTCTCGTTTAGGGGCGATTAGGGCTAGGGTAGGTTTCCACATTCCATTTCCGGCAGCTTCTCCGGCAATTTCAGGCATTCAGGTAAGCAGTTTCAGGTCCGGCGGGGGTTCTCAATATTTTGGTGTAGTTTCTTCGTTAATTTGGTGCTGTTTCTGGGCGAAATTCAGGTAGTTTCGAGCTCTTTCGGTGCAATTTTGAGGTGTAACTTTAATTTCAGGCGAGTTTTAGTCTATTTTTAAGGCGGCTTTAGGGCGATTTTCAGGCGTCATTACGGCGGTGCCGGCGGCTGTATTTCCGGTGGTTTTAGTTGCTGTTTCGGTGCGTATTTCAGGGGTCTTTTTCAGGCGGAATTGGTGCTTTTTCAGGCAAGATTCTGGCGTGTTTCTGCTGACTTTTCTGACGTGTTTCTGGTGTGTTTTCAAGTGTCTTTTCAGGCTGCTATTCGGCAGCGGGTTTTGGTCATCATCTGGGCAGTTTGGCTTCTGGTTTTTGGTTAGTTTCAAGAAGGTTTTTGGCTTGCTTTTTGTGCAGTTTTTGGGGTGCTTTGGGGTCAGTTTCGTGGGTGTTTTTGGTGTGCTTTGGGTGCAGTTCAGGCGGTAGATTTTTGGAGGTGGCAGTGTGTTTGCATCGTGCTGTTACCTGATCAATTTTGGTGCAGTTTTCTAGTTCGATTATTGGTCGGTTTGGGTGCAATTTACAGCATAAGTTTGTAGCGAGTTTGTTGCGGCCTTCGGTGGTGGTGTAGTGAGTTGGTTTGGTGATTTTTTGAGGTGTTTTAGTCAAGCAACTTCCTGGAGGTTTGTTCATGCTCCTTCTGTTCGCTTTCATTGCCCGTTTGTGGGTCTTAATGGGTGTCTTGATGGTGGGGGGAATGGGCTCACTAAAGCATATTTATTTGATCACTCATCTCCGTGATCGTCATTGTTGTGTGGATAGGCGAGATATGACCCGAAACTCTCTTACCTCTAATTTGGCTATTTTCTTAGAGGCGGAGTCAACCTTTCGTCGTATGGGCATTTGGCTTTGTGGGGAGTGTTTCAAGACACATACTCTTCATTCGTACAAAGTGTCGACATGGTCCTGTTCTGATGATATTGTGCCCCCCCTAATTCTAGGGATGGTGTTGTTCGGTTTGTTCTTTATGGTTTTCCTAAACCCCATGGTCCATCTTCGGAGGTATCTGATCTTGTTCCTAGTGTGCCTCGTGAGCCTCTTTCTGTGTTCGATGTTGCTCTTTTGGATAGTTTGCCATCTAAGAGGTTTCGTTCGGTGAAATCTATTCCTCCTAAGTTTCGCTTGGGTTTTTCTCGGGTTCTCAAAGGAGCGCTTGATAAGGTGATTTGCAAGCCTGATGATGTCTCTTGTAGGTTCAACTGCTTGTGTTGCCTCTCTGTGTTCTAAAAACCTTTTCTCCGAGGAGTAGTCGTGAGTGTTCTTCGGGTGTCAGGCGGCAGCGGCAAGAAGAGCGTATCACCGTTGCTATTCGATCTTGGTGTGAGCCTGGTGGTTCTGTGCATCTTGTGCGGGACACGTTGGCTGATGTATCTCCACCTTTGTTGGATGCTGATGATGAGCATGATTTTTCTGAGCGTAATATTAAGCAATGTAAGAGAAAGATTTGTGACGGACATTACACTACTGCGGTTAGGGTTCTTTCGTCTTCTGGGTCTTCCCCCTTACAATGATGCTAATCTTACAAATTTACAAGCTAAGCACCCTTCCTTCCCGGCTCTTATCTTACCGGATATTCCCATTGATCAGAACCTTATTGCTACTCCTGCTGTTGTTTTGGATCAGATTAGGGATTTTCCGCGTGGTACGTCATGCGATAGAGACGGCTTGCGTGCTCAACACCTTATGGACTGCTTGAGTGGTGCTGCAGTTGCTATTTCGGATGAGTTGGTAGACTCTATTACACAGGTGGTTAATCTCTTTCTCGTTGGGAAATGTCCTGCTGAGTTGGGAGAATACATTGCTAGTGCTCCTCTTACGCCACTTGTTAAGCCTGGTGGTGGTATTCGACCTATTGCCGTGGGTACTGTTTGGAGGCATCTGGTTTCAAAGGTTGGGGCAGCTTTAATTGGTCTGCGCCTGGGAAGCTATCTAGGAGGTCTTCAGTTTGGTGTGGGGGTGCCGGCAGGTGGTGAGGCTATTCTTCATGTTGTTAATCGTTTGGTTGAGGCTCGTGGTGGTGATGTTGGCCTCTCTATGTTGTTGGTGGATTTCCAGAATGCCTTTAATTTGGTTGACCGTACGGTTTTGTTGCGTGCGATTCGTCTCCGTTGTCCTGCTCTCTCACGGTGGGTTGAATTCTGTTACTCTACTCCAGCCAGACTGTTTTATGAGGAGCATATCTTAAGGTCATGTCAAGGAGTGCAGCAGGGTGATCCTCCTGGCCCTTTGCTTTTTTCTTTGGTTCTCCATCCGTTGGTGTGCCGAATTAGGGATTCTTTCGACTTATGTTTGCAGGCTTGGTATTTGGATAACGACACTATTATTGGTGACACCTTGGTGGTAGGAAAGGTTATGGAGTTGATTTTGGTGGAGGGGCCTCGTCTCGGACTCCATGTAAACGTTGAGAAAACAGAAGTTTTTTGGCCCACTAAGGACCCACGTAGCCTTCTCGTCGGTGTCTTTCCTCCAGATATTGCTCGTCCTGTGCATGGTGTTAAGTTGCTTGGTAGTCCTGTCAGTGCAGATTCCTCTTTCTGTGGTGAGCTTGTTTCGCAGAGAGTGTCGAAGACCATTGTGCTAATGGATGCTGTTGCTAAGCTTGATGATCCCCAATGTGAGTTGTTACTACTCCGTGCATGTACTGGGGTGTCAAAACTCTACTTTGCAATGCGCACTTGTCCCCCTTGTCTTTTTGAAGAGGCCCAGATTTCTTTTGATGTGGCCCTTCGGGCATCTTTGGAGCGCATTGTTACTGCTTCGGGGCTTGTTTTGGTGATTGGCAATGGCGACTTGCTACCTTGCCTTTTTCTTATGGTGGACTGGGTGTTTATTTTGCGGGTGATGTTCAACACTATGCTTTCCTTGCGTCACGTTTGCAGTCTACTAGTCTTTAGGCTACGCTTCTTCGCAATTCTGGTATTGTTGGTCCAGGACCGGCCTTTCGATGATGCTCTTAGTCTTTTTAATAGGACTGCGGAGACTGACCTTATGCGTAGCCCTAGTGAGATCGTTGCCCCCAAACTCATGAAGAAATTGGCAAATATATATTTCACGAAGGTTACTGATTCTGCAACATCCGCTTTCTCCTTATCTCTGCGTCAGGTTGCCTTATGGAAGTCCCAGCAGGGGGATCACGCTTCTGTCTGGTTATGGGCGGTCCTAATATCGGAGTTGGGTCAGTCTATAAAGGGTAAAGCTTACCGTTCTGTTCTTTGCTATCGATTGAGTGTTCCATTGTTCTCGGTTTCAGCACCGTATTCCGCTTGCTCAAGGGTTTTCTATGGGGTGCAGATCATGTAGTGTCTTGTGCTGGGATGGTGGGTATTAAACACTGACATAATGTTGTTCGCGACACCCTTGTTAATATTTGTTTTCGGTCCGGGATTTCTGCAAGAAAGGAGGTTAACGTTGGGTTGACTGGAGGAAACGATGGGGCTCTTCGACCTGCAGATGTGTTACTTTATTCTTAGGATAGAGGCCTTGATGTGTGTGTTGACTTGACGGGGTCTTCTCCTTCAACACAATCAGGGTTGTCTGACTATGTTCCTGGTCGTGTTGTGTCGGTTGCTGCTCAGCGGAAACGAGACAAGTATGGGGCGCGTTATAGGGCTATTGGCTATATTTTCTTCCTTTCTCCTTTTCTTCATTGGGGGAATTAGAGAAGGATGTCGTTGCGTTGCTGAAGCGGGTTCAGGCGTTCGCAAGGACTCGAGATATAGGTGCTCGTGCAGCTGCTCACATCTTCAACAGGATCGGGTTCGCTGTAGCTAGAGGAGTGGGGGCCAGATTGAGTCTCGGCTCCCCACTAATTTGATTGACTTTGTAATAATAATTAGCTAAGCGATGCAAAAATTATTATTTATGATACTTCCTTTATTAATTTAGATGCATCAACACGGAATCATAGGTAATTGTTGGAGATGAGATACATAGAGAAAAAGAAAAAAGAGGACTTATATGATACAAAAGAGATAAAGAGAATTTACTAACTAAATAGTTAAGTGATACATCTAATTCAAAACTTTTTTATTTATAAAGAAAAAATATTAGAAAAAGCTAAGTACAGGTAAGGTTAAGGCCGAGCTGTGTAAGCTCACGTGTTGCTCTAGCTAGTGTGCCTCATGGCTCATACTCTAGTGGTCACTAGGTCCTTGTTGAACATATTAGAAAAAGGTATGTCAAATTGGGTTCATGAGAGTCATGCCAATATTTCTTAAGCGGGCCCACATGTAGGGTTTGTCGGGTCTACATGCCCTCTCAATTAATTTTGTTGTATTTTGTTTATAAATTACTCCATAGTTAAAAAAAATAAGCAGATTCACCTATTATGTTGGGCTTATCTCAAATTTTTGAAAAAGATGTGCCTCATGTGATATGTCGTATTCATTTGAGCATTTTTGTTATGCAGCAGACCAACGAACCCTCAGCGGGCTAGCCCTCTCGCCCATGCCCAACTCTAGATATTAGCGTGTGAAGACTCAAAGATAGACACTTGAAACATCATGCTCATGACAACATAACAAAAGGAAAACCCTATGTCAAAATTAGAAAAACTGTAAAAAAATTTAACCAATATCGATTTAACGTAATAAAATGCTTTGCACTAAAGTCGATTTAGATGTCTAAGAGTATAACGCTGTACTATTCAAATAATATCAATTTAATAGAGACTCAGGATTGCAGGAAATATTCGAGTATGTTTATTATTTGGATTTGGTATGTAGACACATCAAATTGAATGTGATCTGATGCTCTACTTTTTTTTTTTTTTTTTGACAAAGGGTCTGATGTTCTACTTGACTAAAAAAAAGCACGAACTATATAGTACAATAATTTTATACTAATTAAGAATTGCACTAGGGAAAATTCCTAAAGTATACCTGATAATTTGTATATACAAGTACGTAGTTGTACACTAGTACATACATCAATAGAACCTTAATTAATTGCATGCAAAGTTATAAGTAGTATTATTTCGGTTTACTTTTGATACCCACATTGTTTGTGATTTTATATACATTATACAATACGAAGCAAGTCTACTGTATATACCCTTTTAAATAAGCAAACTTATGATACTATTCATATATGCTTAATCATTTTGTTTAGAATGTACCATTTTCATAAATATGCCAAAAGATATCAAGATTCTTTAATTAAGCCCATTTGTAATAAAATTTCCAATCCATCGTCCGCATACCAAATACCAAAAAAATCAGTGTCTTGTAAGTTGTAACAGCATAAAAAGCTATTTAAATTAGCTATTTTAACTTGGAGAAAATCGCTAATTGAATCAAGAATATGTGTGACTTTTTATAAGAAAACTAACAAAGGTAACATGCTAATTGATCTGAGAGCTTTTTTGTGATCGTTTTTTTTTTTAATACAAAAATCCAAAAAAATAAACTAGAAAAAGTTGTTTCCATTTTTAATGTGGATTAAATAACGTCTAAAAGATACTAGCAATTAGCTAGGGATAAATCTAATTCAATAAAGATTTGTTCTTTTCGACTTAAATAAGAAGAAAAGCAACAACTAGAAATCCATTTAATTCATTCATACTAACTCACAAATTTGAGATTTTCTTAAACTCAGTCAAAAATCTTCTCATTACAGAAAGAAAAAAAATGCCCAAAATAATCTCAAATTTGTCTTATCCACCCAAAATAATCCCAACTTTGAATTTTTTTTTAATAATCAGAACTTTGCTATGTTGCTTCTAAAGTTCTAATGGTCCCAAGTGACATGTAACTGTTGAGTAGATAATTTTTTTTAAAAGTTTAGTTTACACGTGCCATCACGTGATTGGTCAAAAATAAGTTTTAATTTTTTTTTTAAAATTATTAGTTACCAATTAACACTTAAGCTAAAATTACCAGCTAGTCAAACTAGTTAATACAACAAGCTATATCAATAAGCTAACAACTAATTACCAAACAGGGCTTAATGGCACAAAGATTTGGGAAAAGATAAAAAGTAAGTGCAGTATGATAAAATTATGTAATTTTTTTTATAAAAAAAAGGTACTTAGCTATTCTATTCTCTTAACTTTATTTATGTTGAACTTAAATTATTTTTATTAAGCTAAAATTATTATTACTAATTAAAAAAAAATAAACCTCTAATTTTTGCAAAAATTAACTTTTACTTACTCCCTTTGTTTTTTTTTTTTTTTTTCAATGCATCCTTCACAGATCCAAAAAATGGGGTTGTATTTGTTAAAAAATGAATAAAGTAAAAGGTTGTCATAGACTCATAGAAATGAGGTCAGCCGTGTCCATCTTTTAGCAAATCAATGCCGGCTATTTCGATCTTCTTTTTTACTTTACTAGTTAATTTTTTTTATTTTCTTTTCCTTCTTTCTTGTGTTAAGCTGTTATAAAAAAATTATCATAATAGGAATAAAGTAAAATTGAGTATAACTTAAAAAAAATTGATGAAAATAGAAAATGAGTAAAACTTAAAAAAAACAAAAAAAAAAAAAAAGGAGGAAGTATTATATAATACTCCATAACATTTGTGTTTTAATAAAAAGCAAAATTGGTAAGATGTGAAATTTGTCTTTATTCACTTTTTTTTTTCATTCTTTTTTTCTTTTGAAGAGATATCTGAATAAAAAAAAAAAAAAAAAAAAAAAAAAAAAAAAACTTTCTTTATTTATGTTCTACTCGTACTAAGAAATAAAGAAAGCTGTCTTTATTTATGTTCTACTTGTAATAAATAAGATGGGTACAGAGGAAGACAAAGCTAGTGAGTGAAGGGAGGGTAATGGTAGTCTGAGGTTATGTAACGTGAGTATGTGACTAATCATAATGGTTCAAACTTATCCAAACTTTAAATGATACTTTAAATGATACTCCGTATTTACTAATCATAATGGTTCATTATAAATAAGGAAAAATTCATGGTAATAATCCGATCTTTAGCCCATTCTTTTTTAATAATTCGACCTTTCGATTATTATTTAATAATCCGACCTTTGGGGGTCTTTAATTTTTATTGGTCCCAACCGGTCATGTAACCTGTTATAACAGGTTACATGACACATGGCGGCTTGTGATTGGTAAAAAAAATAAAAAAAATAAAAAAAAAACAAAAACAAAAAAAAAACAAAAAAACAGAAAAACAGGAAAACAGAAAAACAGAAAAAAAATAAAAAAAATAAAAAAATAAACCAACAAACACCGCAGCTCCCCTACTGCCCAACAAAACACCAAATCAGCAGCCTGGCCACGCTTCATCACCAATCATCGCAACACCTACAACAGCCACGTACTAAACTCACCAGCCACCGTCATCAACCCAGCTCATCAGCCCCCTCGTATCTATCACCTCTACGCGCACCACCAACATCAATTAACCCGAGCAGCCCTGCGCACAACATTTCAACCACCGCAGCCACCACACACTCCACAACAGCCGCAATAAGCGCAGCCCATCACCGCCGATAACAGCACCTGCAGCGCTGCTGCCACCACTCCAACCACCCTTCTCCACTGCACCAAAACAGCTCCAACTCAATTAACCACCACCGCAATCGAAGCCCACCTTGAGCTGCCACCATTCGAACCTCAACAAAGCCCCCATTTTGATTCTAATTGTTCGCGGGCGCGCAACCAATTTCAGGGTTTCATCGGGAAGGGGTTGCGGTGAGGGAAGGTGGAGGTTGGTTGCGGTTTTCGCGGGTTAGGGTTCGTTTGGATGGGTGGGGCGACGGTTAAGGGGAGGTCGGAGTAATAGGGGGAGGTCGGAGCTGCGTGAAGGGGAGGAGGAGAGGGAATGGTGGCAGGGGTGGTGGGTAAGGTGGTGGCAGGGGTGTGGTTTTTTTTTTTTTTTTTTTAAAATTTTTTTTTTAAATTTTGGACAAATCAAATTGTGACACGTGTAAATTAAACTTACAAAAAAAAATTACCTCTTCAACCGGTTTCTGGTCAAATGGGACCAATAAAAATTAAAGACCCCCAAAGGTCGGATTATTAAATAATAATCGAAAGGTCGGATTATTAAAAAAGAATGGGCTAAAGGTCGGATTATTGCCATGAATTTTTCCTATAAATAATTAGTGATTTTGAAAATTGTTCGGTTTGTAAATGGTCCAGTTTGCGGTTTGTAAAGAGGCTTAGTTTCTAATATAAGTTGTTCAGTTTATAAACAATTCGGTTTAAACGGGTTGCGGTTTTATACAATTTCGGTTTAAACAGATTTTTATCCAATTCAAATGGTTTTAGGTTAAAAACGGTTCTATTTGGGTTCGGTTTAACTGGGTTGCAATTTGATACGGTTTTAGTTTAAATAGTTTTTTTAACCTGTTCAAATAGTTTCAGGTTAGAAATGGTTTAGGTGATCAACAACGGTTCAGTCAAATTAGGTTTTATTTCAATTCGGTTTGTTATTATCGGGTGCGAGTCTCATATGGGTAAAAATTGATCGGTTCGGTTTGAGTTTACTAAAAATAATTCGGGTCGATTTTCGATTTCAAAATAATCGGTTTTTAATTGGTTAAATGATTTCGGACTGAAATTTGATAGTGCTAGTTAATTAACACTCTATGCACTTCGTTTTGCCATTCAATCTTCTTGATTTTTTGGAAGATTTGGATTGATAAACTGAAGTTGTCGGCCATCTTGGGTGATGTTGTGGTTGCTTGCTTTAGAGGGGATGATTTAAGAAGATAGAGAGTATAGACGAACCCTTAAAAATACAAGTAATCTTTAATTTATAAACAGATAATCATTAAAGTATATACTAAGTAGTAAATAATAACCCCTCTAATACTAACAAGTAATCTTTAAATCCATATACAAAGAATGGGTAGCAATATAACAGTAACCCCTTATTTAAAACTAGGTAACTTTTAAATGCTGAATAAGTAACCATGCTGGTCTCATAGAGCATTGTAACTTTTAAATTGAGTTAAGTTTCGTTGACATTTTTTATCTCCTTTTTTTTTTTTAAACGAATTTAGCTATAGCTCTCAAAAATTAAAGATCCATATCCTATAAAATGGATCTGGATCCACCGAATCTAGATTGGATTCAAGATCCATTGTCACATCTAAATCTCTAATCCTAAACCTAAGCAATCGCATAAGCAACAACATCAAATTTTCTCTCAAATTCTATACCATCAATATTGTGAACCCTAATTTAGCCAAGTTTTATTTTTTGAAAATTTTGTAGTACCCTAATTTAGCCAAGTTTTAATTATCCAAATTTTTTGTCTTTGGTTAAATTAAAATCGATTTTTTGGGTTTATTTACTTTAAATTAGCGAGTATATGTACAGCTGTATTATGTGCCTCCACTACTCCATATACATATTGGTTTTAATGCATGTATGTCACATACGGTTACGTCATTATGTGTAAGGATGCATTTATAAGTTGATTTGAAAAAGAAAACAAACAAACTTTTTTTTTGGTGAGTACAAAAAACAGCTACGAGTACTACATTAATATGAATGCAGAGAACCAAAGCAATGTTTTCAAAGTCCAAACAATTCACTTCAATGTATATATGAGGCCTTTCATAATAAAAATGTAGCATGGTACTCTACTGCAGTAAATTTTGGTTGTTAAAGGGAAAGCTGTAATAAATTTAGCTCCTAAAAAGAAAGAGCATGCTTTGGTAATAACCCGTGGGTTGCAAAAAATCTTTTTTCTGAACAATATCTCTGGATTTAACTGGGCAAGTAATTGCATTATTTGCATATATATTTCGATTGATACACATACACTCTCTATATATATACACAAACCTTTATAACAAGTAATTATCATGTCAAAACAGTCATTAAAGGTTAACACTATACACTATATAAACACAAACTTCATGCCAAATAATTATTATTTTCTAAAAAAGAATAAAAAATTATTAAGTCATCGGTAATTACTACGAGTAATTAGCTTATTTTTTGTAGTGACACTAAACATTGCTTCGTAGTTACTAAAAAATAATGCTAGGTCCATTAATTTTATGTCAAAATAATAATAATAATAATAATAATAATAATGGATGTCAGGATGGTGGGGGTAATGGGCTCACCAAAGCTTATTTGCTCACTCATCTCCGTGATCGTCATTGTTGTGGGGATGCACGTGATTTGACTCGACACTCTCTTTCTTCTGATTTGGCCAATTTCTTAATGGCGGAGTCAACATTTCGTCGTATGGGCATTTGGTTTTGTGGGGAGTGTTTCAAGACACATACTTTTCGTACGAAGTGTCGACATGGTCTTGGTTCCGATGATATTGTGGCCCCACCTGATTCTGGGGATGGTATTGTTCGGTTTGTCCTTTATGGTTTTTCTAAACCGCAAGGTCCATCTTCGGGAGTATTTGATCTTGTTCCTAGTGTGCCTTGTGAGCCTCTTTTTGCATTCGATGTTGCTCTCTTGGATAGTTTGCTATCTAAGCGGTTCCGTTTGGTGAAATCTATTCCTCCTAAGTGTCGCTTGGGTTTTTCTCGGGTTCTCAAAGGTGCGCTTGATAAGGTGATATGCAAGCCTAATGACGTCTCTTGTTGGATTCAATTGCTTGTGTTGCCTCTCTGTGTTCTAAAAACCCTTTCTCCGAGGAGTAGTCTTGAGTGTTCTTCGGGTGTCAGGCGGCAGCGGCAGGAAGAGATTATCTCCGCTGCTATTCGATCTTGGTGTGAGCCTGGTGGTCTTGTGCGGGATACATTGGCTGATGTGTCTCCACCTCTGTTGGATGCTGATGATGTGCATGATTTGTCTGAGCGTAATATTACGTAATGTAAGAGAAAGATTAGTGACGGCCATTACACTGCTGCGGTTCGGGTACTTTCGTCTTCTGGTCTTGCCCTTTACAATGATGCTACTCTTGCTGATTTGCAAGCTAAGCACCCTTCCTTTCCGGCTCCTATCTTACCGGACATCCCCGTTGATCAGCCCCTTATTGCTAATCCTGTTGTTGTTTTAGATCAGATTAGGGGTTTTCCGCGTGGTACGTCATGCGGTAGAGACGGCTTGCGTGCTCAACACCTTATGGATTGCTTGGGTGGTGCTGCAGTTGCTATTTCGGATGAGTTGGTAGACTCTATTACGCAGGTGGTTAATCTCTTTCTCGCTGGGAAATGTCCTGCTGTGTTGGGAGAATACATCGCCAGTGCTCCTCTCACGCTACTTGTTAAGCCTGGTGGTGGTATTCGACCTATTGTTGTGGGTACTGTTTGGAGGCGTCTGGTTTCAAAGGTTGGAGCTGCTTTAATTGGTCCGCGTCTGGGAAACTATTTAGGAGGTCTTCAGTTTGGTGTTGGTGTGCCGGCGGGTGGTGAGGCTATTCTTCATGCTGTTAATCGTTTGGTTGAGGCTCGTGGTGGTGATGTTGGCCTCTCTATGTTGCTAGTGGATTTCTGGAATGCCTTTAATTTGGTTGATCGTACGGCTTTACTGCGTGAGGTCCGTCTCCGTTGTCCATCTCTCTCGCGTTGGGTTGAATTCTATTACTCTACTCCAGCCAGGCTGTTTTATGGGGAGCATACCTTAAGGTCATGTCAAGGTGTGCACAGGGTGATCCTCTTGGCCCTTTGCTTTTTTCTTTGGTGCTCCATCCGTTGGTTTGTCGAATCAGGGATTCTTTCGACTTATGTTTGCGGGCTTGGTATTTGGATGATGGCACTATTATTGGTGACACCTTGGTGGTAGGGAAGGTCATGGAGTTGATTTTGGTGGAGGGACCTAGTCTCGGCCTCATGTTAACGTTGAGAAAACGGAAGTTTACTGGCCCTCGGAGGACCCACGTAGCCGTTTGGCCGGTGTCTTTCCTCCAGATATTGCACGTCCTGTTGATGGTGTTAAGTTGCTTGGTGGTCCTGTCTGCCTCTTTCTTTGGTAAGCTTGTTTCGCAGAGAGTTTCAAAGACCATTGAGCTCATGGATGCTGTTGCTAAGCTTGAGGATCCCCAATGTGAGCTGTTTCTACTTCGTGCGTGTACTGGGGTTTCAAAACTCTACTTTTCTATGCGTACGTGTCCTCCTCGTCTTTTTGAAGCGGCCCAGGTTTCTTTTGATGTGGCCCTTCGAGGTTCTTTGAAGCGCATTGTAACTGCTTCGGGGCCAGGTTTTGGTGATTGGCAATGGCGACTTGCCACCTTACCTTTTTCTTATGGTGGATTGGGTGTCTATTCAGCGGGTGATGTTCGTCACTATGCTTTTCTTGCGTTGCGTGTGCAGTCTTCTGGTCTTCAGACTTCGCTTCTTCGCAATTCTGGTATTGATGGTCCAGGTCCGGCCTTCGATGGCGCTCTTAGTCTTTTTAATAGGACTGTGGAGACTGACGTTTTGCGTAACCCTAGTGAGATCACTGCCCCTAACCTCATGAAGAAATTGGCAGATATATATTTCGCGAAGGTCACTGCATCTGTAGAATCCACTTTCTCCTTATCTCCGCGTCAGGTCGCCTTATGGAAGTCCCAGCAGGGGGATCACACATCTGCCTGGTTGCGAGCGGTCCCGATATCAGGTTTGGGTCAGACTATGAATGGTAAGACTTACCGTTGTGTTCTTTGCTACCGGTTGGGTGTTCCCTTGTTCTCCGTTTCGACTCCGTGTTCTGCTTTGCTCTAGGGTTTTTGATGGGGATATTTATGGGGATCATGTAGTGTCTTGTGCTGGGATGGTGGGTATTAAACATCGGCACAACGTTGTTCGTGATACCCTTGTTGAAATCTGTTACCGCTCTGGGATTTGTGCAAGGAAGGAGGTTAACGTTGGGTTGACTAGAGGGAATGACGGGGCTCTTCGACCGGCGGATGTGTTGCTTTATTCCTGGGAAAGAGGTCTTGATGTATGTGTTGACTTGACGGGGTCTTCTCCTTTGATTCAATCTGGGTTGTCTGACTTTGTTCATGGTCGTGTTGTGTCGGCTGCGGCTTAGCGGAAGAGGGACAAGTATGGGGCGCGTTGCAGGGCAATTGGCTATGGTTTTCTTCCTTTCTCCTTTTCTTCATTGGGGGGATAGGAGAAGGATGTTGTTGCGTTGCTGAAGCGGGTTCAGGCGTTTGATAGGACTCAGGATATTAGTGCTCGTGCAGCTGCTCATATCTTCAACAGGATCGGGTTCGCTATAGCTAGAGGAGTGGGGGCCTAAATTGTGTCTCGGCTCCCCACTAATTTCTTGTAAAATGTTTGACTTTAATTTGTAAGTTTTTGTTAATAATAATAATAATAATAATAATAATAATAATAATAATAATAATAATAATAATAATAATAATAATAATAATAATAATAATAATAATAATAATAATAATAATAATAATAATAATAATAATAATAATAATAATAATAATAATAGTAATAGTAATAATAATAATAAAAAAATATTCAAATTCTCTCAAAACGGACGATTATAGGCGATTAGGGTAAGGGCTCACGTTGCTGCAGGTAAGTCCATTTTCCAGTGGGTTTTCCGGCGTTAGAAAGTCTGGCGAAATCTCGGTGGCGTCATAGGGTTCAAGCGAACTCAGGGGTGGTTTTCAGGCGGCTTTCGGTGCAATTTCAGGTGAGTTTCAGGAACCTTTTTAGGCGCGGTTTTGGGTACAATTACAGGCGTATTCTAGGCTGTTCTCAAGCGTGAATCTGGTGTGTTTCCTAGCGAATTTCAGGTTGTTCTCGGACGCGAATCAGGTTTGTTTTCAGGCAACGTTTTAGGTGTGTTTCAGGCGTATTTTCTGGTCAGTTTTTGGGTTGTTTGGCAGCAGATTTTTGATCAGTTACAGGAAGGATTTTTGATCAGTTTGGCAGTTTATTTTGGGGTGCATTATTTTGGCAGCCTTTCTTCTTCTCTGGCAGCAATTCCGTTGGCTTGTTCGTGTGGTTTTGGTGCACGGGGGATTTGTTAATAGTTCGGCTTCCACGTCAATTATTCGGCAGGTTCCACAACGACTTCACCGGCGGCGGTATCGTGTGTTAGTTTTTGCTCGCTGATTTTAATTTGGTGGTTTCTGCTTGTTGTTTTGGTTGTTTCGTTGGTGTTTGGTGCTGTAGTTGTTGGTTGTTGTGTGTTGCTATATCGGTTGCCGCTGTGAAGTTTCATTTTCCCTTTGTGGGTCTTAATGGTTGTCAAGATGGAAGTGACAATGGCCTTACTAGAAGTTCTCTTATCAAGCATCTTTGTTATCGTCATTGTTCTATTGTTGCGCGGGATATCACACGACATTCTCTGACTTCTAATTTGGTTGTTTATACTGAGGTTGAAGTTACTTTTTCGCGTATGGGGATTTGGTTATGTGGAGTTTGCTACAAAACGCATACGCATCGTACTAAGTGCCGTCATAGTACGGGTGAGATTGTGTCACCTCTGGATGAAGGAGATGATATTGTTCGTTTTGTGCTTCATGGTTTCTCTAAGCCGCAAGCTCCCTCTTCTCCAGCCCTGCTTGGGCACATGGGTGGCTTGGTGCAAGATCAACATTGTGGTTTTGATGCGGCTCTTCTTGATTGTTTGTTCTCTAAGGGGTTTCGCACTGTGAATTCTATCCCTCCCAAGTGTCGTTTGGGGTTTTCTCGGGTTCTGAAAGGTGCTCTTGATAAGGTGATCTCTAAGCCTGATGACATTTCTAGTTGGGTCTCTTTGTTGGTGATACCTCTTTGCACCCTTAAAACCTTTCGTCCGCGGAGCAGCTCCGAGTTTAGGTCTTCGGCAAAATGTCGGCATCAAGAAAAGAGTATTTCCAGTGCTCTTTGTTCTTGTTGAGCACCAGGTGGTAATTTGAGCTTGTGAGGGATACTTAGGCAGAGGATTCTCCTACTTTGTCAGTGGTTGATGATGAAGACCTTGATTTGGAGGAGCATAATATCAAGCAGTGTCATAGGAAGATTTGTGATGTCCATTACACCGCTGTAGTCCGGGTTCTTTCTTCTTCAGGCGTTGCTCCTTATAATGACGCCACTCTAGCAGATTTACGGTCTAAACACCCTACTTCTCCAACCCCATCCTTGCCTGATATACCTGTTGGTCACCTTCATCTCATTTCTACTACTTCTGCTGTTGGGGAAGGTTCACAATTGATTATGGTGGAAGAGCCTCGTTTTGGGTTACATCTTAACGTGGAAAAAACTGAAATTTGCTGGCCTACAGAAGACCCTCAAAGCAAGCTTGTGGGTGGCTTTCCACCTAATATTGCTCGACCTTTGCGTGGTGTTAAGTTGCTTGGTGGTCTCGCTAGTTCCGATTCCAATTTTAGTGGTGAGCTTGTGATGCAGAGGGTGACCAAGACCATCGCGCTTATGGATAAGGTTGATATGCTTGATGTTTGGGGTAAAAACTACCCCTGCCACGTGGCCCAATGAGGGCCCGACACATGTCACCCTCATACAGGCCCAAAGGGATCCAATCAGAGGATGCCACGTGGCATTGAACCCCCAATGGGGGAGCAGATTCTCATCTACTATAAATAGAGGAATCATCCTCATTTATTGGCATTCATAAATACCAACACAAGACCCGAGCAATATTAATTGCTGAATCTCTCTGAATCAGGGAGAAATACCTTTTTACTTTCCGCCCTTTTACCCATCCGTAATCATACTAACTTGATCGTCGGAGGCGGAACTCCACCCAACCGGAGTTTCGTGGTTTTGCAGGTACGGACGTCAGGCGCGCATACTCAGTATTGTAACTCTCCCGAGGGACTCCAAAAACCCCCGAAACATTTGGCGCCGTCTGTGGGGAGAGTACTACTGTGATGGCATCTGATACTGTACCAAATGCAGAGGGCAGCCGGCCTACGGCTGAACTTGAGGTCCATACGGACCATGATAACGGTGAAGACTATGAGGTCGACACCTACATGGCCCCAGATGGGTCATTTCGTTCCAGGCGCACCCGTTCCAAGGAAACAAGGGAACGGGGCCAAGACAAAGTTGGACTCAGCAACCCAGGCGGCAAGCCTGCTGGGCAAGCCCAGGCGGCGGAGGGCGCAGCCCCCGTCACCAGAGACGAGCTCATGAATCTCATGAGTAGTTTCAAAGGGGAAATTAAAGACATAATCAAGAAGTCAACTGGCTCAAATAGGGGTCAGTCGACAAAGAAGCCTTCTCCCTCCGGGAAGAAGCAAATCAAAGACCGGGTGCCTACGCCTCACCCCAAACCCAAGGGGGCGGTTGGGCCCCTGATCGATCTCTCAAAGCTTCGTTTCCCTGAATCAGGGCAAAGGAAGGCCATCCGGCAAGTACAGCCGGATGGGTCCAAAAAGACTTATTCTGACGCCAGGATCTTCATCCAGGAAAAGAGAAGTCAGCACATGTCTCAGTCGGCCTCAATGTCGACCTACCCAGACAGTTTCCGAAGTACTTCAATGAAGCATTCGGAGACGCACCAAGGGAGTCAGTCACGCGGCATGTCCGTGCTCACTGCCCCTCATGTTATCCAGCAGGCTCCGTATGTGCCCCAACAGCCATACCTGCCGTATGGATCATCATACATGCAGCCGTCCCCCTTTATGGGACAGGTGGCATATCCGGTCCAGCCTATGGACTGGCAGCTCCGGCTGCTCAACCTGGGGGAACAGCCTTCGGCATTCTCCAGGGAAATAACCGAGGCGGCACAGCCAACCAAGGTTAAAAATGTGTTGGTCGGTACCTACAATAGTACCACCAACCCGGAAGACCACCTGATGGCATACACCAACCTCATGTACCTACAGGGGTTGGACGACGCCGCATGGTGCCGATGCTTCACGGCTACATTGAAGGGCATAGCCCAACGATGGTTTGGCAACCTGTCGGCTGGGTGCATCAACAACTTCAAGAAGCTTGCTCACCTGTTTGCGTCCAACTTCTCCATGAACATCCCTGCCAAAAAGACAAGTCTCGACCTAGGGGGTATCCAGCAGGGGGAAAAGGAGGGACCACGGTCCTATGTCAGGCGGTTCAATCTGATGAGAATTCAGATACAAGGGCTGTCTGACAAAGTTGCATACACAGACTTCTTCAAGGGTCTGAAGGACGGGTCAACTTTCAAGTTTGACCTGGTCCGCAAGAGGGTTGCTACCTTCCAAGAGGCGCTGATGGAGGCCTAAGCCTATATACAGGCGACGGAACTCTGTGCCATCAAGCACTCGTCGGAACCCAGGCGGTCTGACAAGAAAGAAAGACGGCCTACCCAGCCGGCCAAAAAAGAAGAAAAGAAAAGAAAAGAAGTCTGGGCAGCTGACCGCCCTAGTCAGTCGTTCTAGAAGAAACAAAGAAAGTTGGAACCGTATGTCCCCAAGTACGAGTTCAACAAGGACTGCTCCTCCATCCTCATGGAGATAAAAGACCGGTTGACCCTTGAAAAACCGGCTGCAATGAAAACCTCTGTCAAGAACAGGGACAAGAGCAAGTACTGTCATTTCCATGTTAATGTCGGCCACGACACCAATGGTTGTTATAGTCTCAGGCGGCTACTGGACTGTCTGGCTAATGAGGGGGCTTTGAAGTCCTACCTGGTGAAGTCCAAGGGCAACCCCAAATCCGGCGGTGGACAACCGTCCAAAAAGCCGGCTGCAAGCTCTGAAACTGATGAAGAGCACATCTTCACTATAGCAGGCGGCTTCGCAAGCGGGAGTCCTACCATTCGGGGCACCAAGGATAACATTCGACAGCTGTCCAACCCAGATGATGAGGGTCAGGCGTCGAAGGACACCTTCCCTGAGGTCTTCATCTCTTAGAAGGATCAGGGCATGGTCAGGCGGCCCCATGATGACCCCATTGTCATCGAATGCAAGGTTGCCAACCAATGAGTTAGCCGGATCAGCTACCAGTGCTTGACGAAGCTCAAGTACAAGCCTAGCAGTATGCACAAGGCTCCTCACCCCCTAGTCAGCTTTGGGGGAGGGGTAGTGCATCCGGTGGGGAGTATTGACCTACCCATCCGGCTAGGAGGCAAGGGGGAAGGACGTCACATGGTCGTCAAGTTTTTGGTGGTCTAGGAATTGACCGCCTACAACCTTATTCTGGGCCGTCCCACCCTCAACGAGTCCAAGGCAGTCATTATCCCATCTCTTATGTTGATTAAGTTCCAGAGGGATGACGGGTCAGTGGGTGCCCTGAACGGGGATCAGAAGACGGCTAAAGAGTGCTATCTCTCAGATGTCAAGCCGACTGCTATTGCAGTCGGTCATAACGAGGAACCCATTGACCTCGATGACAAGGAAGTCGCGCCTGCTCCCAAGGCAGCCGGCAAAAAGCAAAAGGCGGACCAATTGGCCCCCGCCAGAAAAGAAAAATAGCAATCACTGGCCGGGCAAAGGCCGGATGACTCCCGACCCCAGCCGGCTGGTGAGAGCATTGATGTCGTCTCGGACGACAGCCGTCCTGACAGAGCAGTCAAGGTTGGGACAGTTGCTTTTGAAAAGTTGGGGGCAGACTTGCTCCAACTTTTGAGAGAGTTCAAAGACATATTTGCCTTTGAAGTAGAGGAGATGCCAGGCGTCAGCCCGGATCTAGCCGTCCACAAGTTAGTCGTTGATCCCAAAATGAAGCCGGTTAGGCAAAAGAAGAGGGATCATGGCAAGGAGAGGTCTCAGGCGGCAGCCGCCGAGGTTAAAAAACTCCTGGATGCTGGGTTCATTCGGCAATGCTACTACCCAGATTGGGTAGCAAACGTTGTTCTTGTTAAGAAGCCGAACGGCACCTGGCGGATGTGTGTAGATTACACAGATCTGAACAAGGCATGTCCGAAGGATAGCTACCCACTTCCTAAGCTTGACAGCCTGGTCAATTCTACAGCCGGCCATGCCTTGATGAGTTTCATGGACGCCTAATCAGGCTTCCATCAGATTCCCATATGGAAGAAGGATCAGGAGAAGACGGCCTTCGTCACTGATCAGGGGTTGTACTGCTACACGGTGATGCTGTTTGGGTTGAAGAATGCGCCTGCTACCTTCCAACGAATGATCAACACGGTTTTCATCAATCAAATCGGAAGGAATGTAGAGGCGTATATTGATGACATGATAGTCAAATCTAAGCTGCAGGCGGATCACCTAGCCGACCTCTGAGAAACCTTCACCACCCTCAGGCGGCACAAGGTCATGCTTAACCCCAAGAAGTGTGTCTTTGGTGTTGAGTCTGGGAAGTTTCTCGGATTCTTGATTGATCAAAGAGGCATAGAGGCCAATCCGGAAAAGGTACAGGTGGTGATTGGCATGAAGTCACCCCGTAACGTCAAGGATGCCCAGAAGCTAACCGGTTTCCTGGCGGCATTAGGAAGATTCCTCAGCCGGTCAGGTGACAAGTGCCTTTACTTCTTCCAAGCAATCAGGAAGAAGTCTAGATTTGAATGGGGAGAAGAAGTTGAGGCGGCATTTCAGAGGTTAAAGCAACACTTGCACTCTTTGCCAGGGCTAGTGAGTCCCCTGCCTAAGGAGGTTCTCTACATGTACTTAGCCGTCTCAGCTCACTCCCTTAGTGCTTTTCTCCTTGCTGAGAGAGACGACAAACAGCTCCCGGTGTATTTCATCAGCCATATACTCAGGAATGCTGAGCTCCGGTACCCAATGATCGAAAAATTTGGGCTGGCTCTTCACAAATAAGTCAAGCGGTTAAAGCCCTACTTCTTGGCTCATCCGGTGATTGTCTATACAAACCAGCCACTCAAGCGTCCAATGACTTCAATAGAGTCATTTGGCAGAATGACCAAATGGGCTGTTGAAATGCAAAGCCTGGAGATAACTTTAGAACCCAGGCGGGCAGTGAAAGGTCAGGCGTTTGACGACTTCATTGTTGAAATGACTAGGCCGTCACAGTCGGATAATACCGATTAGGTTTGGAAGTTATTCGTAGATGGAAGTTCTACCTTGAACGGCTGTGGTGCAGGCATAATTTGCGAATCTCCGGAAGGGGATACATATGAATATGCTCTACGGTTCAAGTTTCAAGCTTCAAACAATGAAGCTGAGTATGAGGCCCTGCTAGCCGGTATACGCATGTGTAAGGCGGCAGGGGCAAGAAAAGTTGACGCCTGTTCTGACTCTCAATTGATCGTTAGCCAATTCAACAGTGACTACGAGGCCACCCATCCGGCAATGATCAAATACCTTCAGGCGATCAAAGATGAGGCGGGGACACTTGACGAATTTCATCCGAGTCAGGTGTCCCGGTCAGAAAACAATCAGGCGGATGCTTTATCCAAACTGGCCTCATCCGCCACTTGTGATACGCCTAGGTCATTCTTCTAGGAGGTCTTGGAAAAAAGAAGTATTGAGCATGATCCCATTGGAGTTATTGACCGAAGCTCTACCTGGATGGACCCCATCCGGGATTACTTGGTAGAAGGCACCCTGCCGGATGCCCCTTCAGAAGCGGCAGCACTGAAAAAGTGAGCTCTAAGCTTCTAAATGTACAAGGGGGAACTCTTCCGGAAGGGTTACCTCCAGCCGTTGCTGAAGTGTGTTACCACAGAGAGCGGAAAAGAGGTGCAAGAGGATCTGCATGCGGGTTTCTATGCTTCACATATAGGCGGCAGAACTCTAGCAAAGAGAGTCAGGCGGCAAGGCTACTTTTGGCCTACTCTTGAGGTAGACGCCATGGATTTGGTGAAGAAATGTGACAAGTGCCAGAGGTTTGGCCGGCTCATACACCGTCCGCCAACAGACCTGACGGCTATCTACAGCCCGGTTCCATTTGCAAAATGGGGCATGGACATCTTAGGTCCCTATACGACTGCAACAGGCGGCAGAAGATATATTTAGGTGGTTGTAGACTACTTCACCAAATGGGTTGAGGCAGAGGCGGTCAAAGGCATCAAGACAAAGGATGTCATCTCCTTCATTTGGAGGAACATCATCACTCGGTTTGGGTTCCCATGTCTATGGTTTTTGACAACGGTCCTCAGTTTGAAACGCCTGCCCTCAAGAGTTGGTTGGGAGATCAGGGGATCTCACATTGGTTTGCATCCGTTGGCCGTCCCCAGGCAAACGGTCAAGTAGAAGCCTTCAACAAGCTCATCTCAGACGGCATAAAAAAGAAGAGTGAAAGAGCTGGCCGTCTTTGGGAAGAAGAGTTACCTCAAGTCCTTTGGGCCATCAGAACTACTGAAAAGGGGGCAACCGGTGAAACCCCGTTTCTCATGACATATGGCACTGAAGCGGTTTTGCCAATTGAACTTTGTGAGCCAACACTCCGAGTCATGCTCTATGATGAAGAGGCTAATTGGGAGGCCATGCGTTTTGCATTGGATTCACTCCCGGAACGCAGGGGCAATGCCGCCTTGCGTCATGAGATATACCGTCTGAGAATGACGAGGGCTTACAACAAAAGAGTACACAAGCAGCCCTTCAAAGTGGGGGACTTTGTGTTACGAAAAATGGAAGCAACCGGTAGGGTAAATGAGCAAGGAAAGCTAACCCCCAATTGGGAAAGCCCCTACCGGATTTTTGAAGAAGTTAGAGGCGGCACCTACCTTCTGGAAACACCAGACGACAGGCAGTTAGCCAGAACCTGGAATGTAGATAACTTGAAAAAGTACTACTTCTAAGGAGATGTAATTATTTTTTGTAAATAGAGTAAATGAATGAAAGTAATACTTTATTTCAAATTTTGGTTAAGTCCCAATGTGAAATGCACATCCGGGCATCTTTTAAAGTCTCATGTGAAACGCACAACCGGGCATCTTCTAAGTCCACTGTGCGATGCGCAGTCGGACACCTATTAAAACCTAATGGTGCAATGCACAACCGGGCACCCATTTGCCCAAAATCAAATAAAACACTAAGTACCTAACTTAGCCATTTAAAGGCACAAAGCCAACATATTCTAAACCGCCTGCTTTAACCATAAACAGGCATCCGGCGACGCCCATCTGGGTGAATTCGTCGAAGAGTGCATCTCCCTTTCGGGTGGTACATTGTTCTATGTGTCATAAACTCAAACGACTTTAACTAGTTAGGTTGAAGATAACCCATGACCGTTTGAATGACCTATCGCAAACGAGATCCACCCGGTTATTGCCCTAAGGCAGTACAGAAGGTGACATAAATCTTGTTGGCAGCCGGCTTTTGCCCAAAAGCACCACAGCCGGCTCCCGCTTCTATGCTGAAAATTCAAACCTGATTTGACTCCAAAGTTATTTCAGAAATGGTAACCGGCTATTACCCCAGGGTAAGTCAGCCAGAAAATTACATTCAACTCACAACTGAGTATTGCCCCAATGCAATACAGACGGTGATATCGACGTTGATCAAGCAGCCGGCTATTGCCCAAAGGCACCCCAGCCGGCTCAATCTCCCATGTGAAAGGTCAAGCCCTGTTGACCCCAGCATCTGTCTGACTATTGCCCCAAGGCAATTCAGGCGGCAACCTATGCTTTAGTGAGCAACCGGCTTTTGCAAGAAAGCACTACAGCCGGCTACAACGTTAGAAACGAGGCCATAACCTTGTCTTACACCTAAAAAAGGCTTGAGTGGCACACGTCCGGTCCTAGGCCGCCTGAGCGCAGCCGGGCAATCCAGTTATAAAATGATTCGGATGATTATGGACGGTTGCTTGCTTGGAGTTGGAACTAAGCAACCAACCTCCCAGGGGCAGACATAGCCAATACATCCGGCATATCACAAGAGCATCCAAAGCAAAATTGCAAAAATTCAAAAGTTGCAAAAATTGAAGAGAATGAATTAAGGTGGAAAAGTAAACCGACACAGTCGGCAGACATATAATAAAATTTAAAAATTCAAATGTTAACCGGACCCCGTCCGGTGAAAAAGTAATACAGGAAGTACATGGCACGCAGGCCAGAAAGGATTGAATAACATTAAGCTTAAGATTGAGCCTGGTCTTTGGTGGCGGCTTTCGAGGCTGGAAGGGGGGCGATCTCTCCTTGATCCTCAACTTGGTGCTCCTCCCCTCCGTCTTGGCCGATCTCCGCCTGTTTGGCTTCGATCTGCTTCTGGGCCCACTCTTCATAAGGCTCTAGAGCCGACTGGTTTGACTCTTGGGCCTCAATGGCAAGATCGGCGTATCTGTAGGCAAGCTCCCAGACGACATATTCCGTGTCCGGATGTACCAGGGACCAAGCCATATGCATACGGTTGGAACAATCTTGCTCATTCTCCTCAATGAGCCGGCTCTGTTCTGCTTCCAGGGTGGTTTGGAAATTCTGACTAGCTGAGGCCGCCTCATTCTTCAGGCGGACGAATTCAGTCAGCAGCAAAGAATTCTCCTTCCTGGTTCGCTCCAGAAGTTTGAGGGAATCCGACGCCTTCTTCACCTCCTCTTCAGCATTGTCCTTCTCTGCCTGGAGGTTGTGAATCTTGGTATGGGCTTCATTGAGGGATTTCTGAAGAGTTTTGATGGAGTCCGCCTGTTGCATGATTATGCTTTTAGTTTTCAATTCATGCATAATCATGGAATATTAGGCAACGTTATGAGCATCGTACGCATCCCGTTTAGCTCGTCTTACCTCCTCACACTTGCGGGCATAAGCCCTCTTGAGCCTCTCAATGCGAAGCATTGAATGAAAAAGCCCAAGCGGTGTTAAAAGAGGTCAGCCGGCATAATATAAAAAAAATAATATATATATCAGTTAAGGGGCATTATACATCAACCAGGCCGGCATAACCCGGTCGGCATTGAAGGTGTTGATCCCTGGGATCGCTTTCTTCTCTTCTTTGGGGACGGCCTTCAACATGGCCTGGGCGTACTGCTGTACATCCGGCCAGCGAGGGTAGAGATCTGCACCAGAAAAAGATGGTGAGAAGGCAACATACTTCCCTCCTATTGACTGTCGGCTGCCAGAAGAGTCTTCTGGCTGGAGCTGGGAGTGCGACTTGACCCGCATAGGCTTGCTAAGCAAAGAAGGGTTGAAAGGATCATTAGTACCTTGGGATATTGGATGAGGGTCATGACTGCCCTCAGCTGGTACAGAGGCGCCGGATGCCCTAGGCGGCACCTTCTCCTTGGATGCCTCTGGGACATCCGGCTGCCTGGAAGTCAGGTCAAATCCCAGGCCAAGGTTTTTGACAGATTTACCCCCAACCGTCAGCCGGCTGGGGACTGTCTGGGAGGAAGTCTTCCTCGCCTTATTTTGAATGGCCGGCTCCTCCCCCGGCCGGGGCCTGATTAGCTTGGTAAGGGAGCGGGGCCCCTTGCTCCCATCCTGAAAAAGCAAGAGTATAAAGGTCAGCCAGCAAGAAGTCAAATGGAAGTTGAAGAACAAAGAAAGGAAAAGCAGTATACCTTATTTTTTGCCGCTTGAGCAGCAAGTTTCTTCTCTGCATTTGCTTTGCGGATTTCTTTGGGAGACTTAGCCGGTGTTTTGTCTGCTGACAACATGGCTAAGGCTCGCACTACAAAAAATAACACATCCGGTTAGAAGAAAGCTAAGAAAAGCATAAAGTATGTACAAACGACAAAATAGGATCAAGCAATAGCACGACCTACGTTTCTTAAACTGAGTGCTAAGCTTACAGATGGACAAGAACGCCTCATCACGAAGGAATTCGTGCTTTGGTACCCAATTCTTGGGCACGCTTATTAGTTCTCCATTGGAGAGGGCGGTTGTGGTTAATTCAAAAAACCCCGCCTCAATTATTCTCTCATAGTCCTCATCCGGGATTCGAGGTTTTTTACATTTGTGGCCAAGAAGGTCTGGCTTCTGGTTGTATGTCCTATACTCCCGGTTTTCCTCCTTGGAGGGAGCAGAAACCAGAAAACCGGTTCTTCCAGTCTAACCACTTGGATGGTTTGTCTAGGGTCATCAGGTACTGGGGATAGGTGGTCAGTGTATACCAGGCCCTCCAGCCGCCTGGGCTTCTACTTAAGTAGTGCATGTGGGCAAAGGCCTCCCAGCCGGGGTTGATGTTCTGCATCTCACAGGCGGAGATATAACCCAAGATGTTAACCCGGGAATTAGGGGTTAACTGCCAAATGCCCAGACCATACCCTCGAATGATGGCCTTGATGGTGTTGTGTAAAGGGAAGCGGAGACCGGTTAGAAACGCCGCCTCGTAGCAGCCGAAGTATCCGTTTGCATTCGGCTGATTATCTTCCCAAGCTATGGTGCCCCCCTCAGGCGGCACGATGATTTTCCAATCTGCTCCAAGAGGACGCATTTTGACGAAGTCCTCTAAGTTTCTGGCTATGCTGGCCCTATCTTTGGCAGAGACGTTGATTGAGAGGGGATCGCCCTTATTATTCCATGTGGGCCTCTCCTCCTCCTCGCTATCTACATCCGGCGTAAGGAGGCTGCTGCTGCTGCCTCTGCTTTGCCCTGAGCCAGATGAAGAGGCGGTTTCTCCATTGCCTTCGCCCTCTGAGGGGCTTTCCTCCTCAACCCTAGATGGAGAGGCGGCATCTTCACCGCCTTCCTCATCTAACCCCAGTATCCCATCACTAGGGGTGCCATGCGGGGATCCCTTTGTCATCTCAGCCTGATTAGAGTCAGGCGGCAATCCTTCAGAGGTTTCCCCTCTATACTTTGGATCAATGGCTGTCTTCCTTGTTCGAGCCATTGCGTCTTGGACATAGACAAAGACGGTCGGTGTTGGAGATGAACAAGGAGAGTCCCAGTACCCTTAGGCGGCACCCCCAGTCCTAGTCTCAGCCGTACCGGGGACACTGGTTTGTCATGAACAGGAATATGGGTCTCCTAGTAGTTGGTCGGGAGAGCATCAGTCACAAGGGAGCCGCCCATGTACTCGTCGGGTGGAATACCTACATCTGACGATGAGTACGAAGATCAGGCAAGTCATGATGATCGAGCAGAAGAGTCGGACCCTTAGGATTATCATGCAATATATAGGGGTCGGCATGGGAGATTTGTTAGTAGTGAAGCGAGTCAACCTAGTACCAGCTCAGTAGAGACATGGTTAGTGCAGCAGCCGATGCCAGGTGGTTTTGAGGATGGTACTGTTATCCCTACTTTTAGTGGTCACGTGGCGTCGTATATATGGGGCCGGCAGGAGCGAATTGTTTTGCGATGTTTGAGTAGGACACAGTTGTGTTCTGAATTGGTTAATTGGCGAGGTCGTCTTGCACAGGAGCACCTGGAATTGATTGATGGCAGTGGTCTGTCTCACTTACCCGGGATTATGTTTAAACATTTCGACTGGCCGTTGATTTCTGCTTTTGTTGAGAGATGGCAGCCAGATACGAATACGTTTCATATGCCATTTGGAGAGATCACGATCATGCAGCACCATGTGTACCATATTCTTGGGCTTCGTTTTGATGGTTCCATGGTTTCCACTACTCCTAGCACGGACGTCATACGAGACGCCTGCTCGGTTACCATGGATATGACTGCGAAAGAGTTGAATGAGAAGTGCGGTACTAAAACCATTTGGTAGTGTAGTGGGGTGCCGACTGAGAGGATTTTTGGTATGACTTTGGAGGCGCAGAGGCCCTTCAATGTCCATTATACTGCATACATGTGGTTGGTACTAGGCGGATCACTATTTTTAGACAAGAGTGGTAACCGCACTCATCCTTCCTTCCTCCACATGTTCCTTCTAACTTCATATTGTTGATCACATCCATCAACACTTGACTCGTGGTGCTCGGTCCACCAACCGGCAATCGGGGGAAGAGGTGAATCTTGTGCAAGATCAAGACGGATGAAATGCGACCCACCAACTGTAGCGATCACGAACGAACATTCGAGCGGGTGCCCTGACCGTATTTCGTGCCCGCAACGGTAACATCGTGAGGCATGGGTAATAGCAGGTTGGTACGGTGCCTACACCGAGAATAATCATCCTTGCGTTGAACCAAGTAGCAATAGGAAATAAATCTTGAATTGCTACCATCCAATGCCGTGAATCAACCGCCCCAACATCCCATCGAATACGTTCTACATTCATCCAAACCCTTCTAATCTCGTAAATCCTTTCGTACAACATTGGATGAGCGGCGACCTCGTTTGCTATTGTTTCCCGAGCGGTAAACCATTGTTCTTGATCACCAAAGAAGAAGTCAACCAAGACACAACGAAAGCCACAGTTTCCATCACCAATGACATCCTTCCATGCCGTGATGTAAGGTAACATCGGTCCTAGAAGCAAGTGCAAATACCTGCATTGACGGATGTCACATTGATCTTCTGCACAAAATTAATGTTCACTTATTAGTACGCTACAAGATGAAATACGTGTAATTCACAATAGACATGTAGTTCACAAGTGCAAATACGTGTAATTGCATGACTTACCCGAGGTCGTACCTGTTTGTTGTGTACCACGTTGAGTGTTTCAACGATTGACATGTTCAAAATAACAAGGATCACGCCTGGTATCATTGTTTCTTCGTCGACCTCGAACATTGTGGTTTACATGTGGTTCTTCAAGGTTTGTATGATCCGGATGCAGCTCCTCTTCAATGATGCGAAATACATTTCGAAGTACAGCAGGATCACTACCAATGACCTCATCAACCAGGGAACGAAAATGTGCAGCTTCCTCGGTTGAATCGTTAACGAACGCAGGTATATCAACACCATCACCAATAACCAGGTTTTCCAGAATGGATGAATTTGGCTGATATACAAGCCTGACTGTGCAACTAGCAAATCATGTATCTGGCAAGCACATGGTAAACCATGGGTCACACGCATTGCACATCCACAACGCTCATACACCTGGTAACTCAACTCCCTCATCCTTCTCGTCTCGTCACCGAGAACTTTCAAACAATGTTGAGACACTACTTTGCCATTTATACGTGATAGTGGCAATTGCTTGTACTTCTCACCGGTTTTTGATCTTGATGCCTCCAAACCATTAATTGCAATGATCTGATTACCAATATGACAATGTACTCGGGCCCCTACGGTATCCAAAGAACATGTCGTTGAATCAGATTATAAAAAAAAAATTATGATTTTTAATTAAAATTACTAAACCGAAGTAAAGACAACAGCTACAACATTATAACAAGTTAACAACGAACCTGTCGATGTTTCAAACCACGTCTTCACTGCCAAATGTTGGCTCTCAACTCTACAATTACTTGTGCTACCAAAGTGAAGAACTTGGTTCGTCCAAAATGTCACAAATTTGATTTTATGACAAAGCCATGTTCTCTCAACGTAAGTAATCACTGCCGGATAACTTGCCCACCGAGCTTTCATTGTATCTACAGCAGCATTATAATCCGCCTCGGTTGTAGCATCCATGATACGTTTTCATTTGCCATTTTTAAAACTCGCACCGATCCTCTTATTTTTGAACATATCAGTCACCCTAGCCTCCACATCTTTGCTAATGTGCCATCGACAAAGTAAATGCGACATCCCTGGAAACACCTCTCTCAATGCCGCACAGAGGCCAAGCTCACGGTCTGACAAAAATACCGATGGTTCTTTATCATACCAAATCAACTCCCTTAATCTTTGCAACACCCACCGATAGCTTGCCGTGCACTCGTTGCGCATGAACGCATAACCAACGATGAAATTTTGATTTGTCGGTGTTACACCTACTATCTCAAATAACGACATCCCGTATCAGTTGGTCTTGTATGCCGTACCGATCACATGTGGGTATGCGCGTAGTATGTTTACCGTGATTGGGTGCACCATAAATGCATGTTGCAGAACGCCGAGGTCATCGGCCATGACCTAGTAAATATACTGACTCTGTCTCGCCAAATGAAGAAATTGCTGAACATGCAACTCCCCTGTTCAGACATCTCCGTTCTCAAGTCATTCCGGCAATTGTAAATGTGTGTGATGTTTGGATGATCATCAAGAAATTGCTCTGCAATAGTTGCCATGATGTTACGAGGTGAAACCTTGGACTTTCTCTTGTCACGCACAACCTTCTTTGCATCCGGGCTCAAGCCACTAATTTTACGATGACCCTCCTGATACACAATCATTGGATGGTTATGGGTCCCAATTGCATCATTTTTTGCACGGATCTTCCAAATGTCTGTGATGAATTCATAATATATCTTGATGTATAAGGGACAACCACTAGCTTTGGTTTTTGTGTCCTTTCGTATTGCGTTCTCAAAATCTCTCGGCTTGCTCTTCCGTCCCCGATTACATCTCAAATATCGTTACGGCCGACCATCTCTGGCTTCGTTGTAAATAAATCCCATATTTATGGAAACAGCATCCGCCCATTTAACTGCATCATCAAACGTTGGAAATAACGTGTCCCTGACAAAATTCACACTATAATACACACCATCAGCGCCGTCTTCAAACTCCAAATCCTATAAAAATAAAAGAAAACACACAAAATTCTCCAACATTAACTAATATCACAACATTGACTAATATTAACTAACATCAACTAACACTGCCATTAACTAATATAAACTAACATTAACATTAACTAACATAAACTAATATCACAAAAATAACTAATATTAACTAACATCAACTAACACTAACATTAACTAATATCACAAAAATAACTAATATTAACTAATAATAATACTAATACTAATTACTCAAATTATCACAAAAATAATAATAAGCACAATAAAAATTATAATTATCATACAAAGATTACATTAATAAATTTGATTAATTGGTTTAAAAAAAAAACCGATTAGATTAATTAATCGATAAAATACAAAAAAAAACAAAAAAATTTGACTTCCGTCTAAAAAATCGGGATCTTCCTTGGTGGATCCGCCTAAAATTTCCGGATCCACCATGAAAGATCCGGAAATTCTAGGTGAATGTACACAAACTTTATAACAAGTAATTGCATATATCTCGATTGATACGCTTTTTATATATATACACAAACTTTATAACAAGTAATTATCATGTCAAAACAGTAAGGTTAACGCTATACACTATATAAACATAAACTTCATAAATAATTATCAAAAATTTAGACCATATTAGGTCTACTATGAGGGGTTTGAAGTATACAAACACCACCGGGAAGATCTCCATTCAGGAAAATCAAATTAGAACATACAAGTTAATTTTTCTATTTATAAAGTACCTGTTTATTTTTCCTATCAAATATTACTTGATGACCTCATGTGCTTTGATACTTCGTATGCAGTGGTCAAACTTTCTTAATAACATGTTGGGAAAAATTAGCGGAAACTTTTAATTACCATGTGTTTTTATATATATAACGAAACATGTTTAAAAATAAGTACAATTCCTAAAATGAGATCTCGGGGTAACGCCCGGGGTACATACTGCTAGTATTAATTTATAACTCTATAACTATATACTAAAGACAAATTTTATAAGATCCGTGTCAATGTTTAATTAAAAGATTTTCCGTTATTTTTTATTATTATAATTTAAAATAAAAAATTCGAAATCTTTTTAGGAAACTTATATTTTTACCATATTTTCCTTCCAACTTTAGTATTTGTTGGAACAAGTGTGTTTTGGTGTGAATTTTGTGGAAAACAAAAAGTCCCACATTGGTGGGAAATAGAAGTTTGTCCTCCCTTATATTGGAGAATGTGGAGAATTTGGGTGTGGCCCTTGGGCTACCCACATTTTGTGGAGAGGGAGGACTTACCTACCAAGCCCACTTATCACACACGCGCGCCGAACCGAACCGAGCCGAGCCGGGCTGGGCTGGGTCGGGTTTATTAACTAAACTTAATTTTTGCTCAGTTTTTTGAACAAGGCTTAATTACGTAATTAGTGCCTTGATTTTTGCTAAATGGTTTTGACTGATTATCTCTGTAACGTTTATTTCCAGATTAATTAAAATTTGGCCGTTTTACTAGCTGTTTTGACTGGGTAAATTAACGTTTTAATTGACCGTTTTTGGCGTTAATCACGCTGGTTTTGGAACGGTTTTTGCTACCGTTATACCATTGTTTTGCCTATAAAACATCATGTTACGTTCACTGTTTTGAAATAACAAAAATCACAGAATTTTCTAATTTCTCTTTCTCTTCAAATATTCGAGCAGTGTTCTTTATATTTTGGTGTTTAGTTGTCCAGTGGTTCTGTGCAAATCCACTGGTATTTCCTTGTTTACAGAGGCTGTTTTATCCTGGGGGACATCCGGTTACGTTCGAGCTGCTTGCACATCTTTGAGGCAGTACCGTGAATGTTCTAAAGAGAGCGACATAGTCCGCGACTCAGTCTCATTCCCGGTAACATTGTTCTTATTATTTTATTTCTGCAGTCCAATTAACAACAATTTTAGAACAACCATTTCTGCCTACCGTAATCATAATGTCTACCGAAGATATGACTATGTCCAATGACCTTAACAAGCCCTTCCGTTTTGAAGGCGCTCATTTTAAAAGGTGGAAACAAAAAATGCAGTTTTTCTTGACTGTTAAAAAAGTGCATTCTGTATTGACTGTCCCTAGGCCTGTTATTCCTGATAATGCTGAACAAGATGATCTAGTGTATTGGAATTCTGAAATTGAAACTTGGAATGAAACCGATTTCATGTGCAAAAACTATATTCTTAATGGTCTGTCTGATAACCTGTATGACTATTATAATCTGGAAAACACCGCTAAGGATTTGTGGGATGCCCTGCAAAAGAAATATGACACTGAAGAAGCCGGTGCCAAAAAGTATGCTGTCAGCAGGTACCTGAAATTTCAGATGACTGACGAAAAGTCCGTGGAAGTGCAGTCCCACGAACTTCAGAAAATTGCCCATGAAATAATCTCTGAAGGTATGGCTCTTGATGAACAATTTCAAATTGCTGTTATTATTGACAAATTGCCTCCTTCTTGGAAAGATTTCAAAAACAGTCTCAGGCACAAGACTAAGGAATTTTCCTTAGAAAGTTTGATCACTCGGCTCCGTATAGAGGAAGAATCCAGAAAACAAGACCAGAAAGAAGAAGTCTTACAGCTCACTGCAAACAATGCTCCTAAGCGTTCTGCTGCAGTCCTCAAGCCCGCTGGTAAGAACTTCAAGCCTCAGAACCGAAAGAACAACTTCAACAAAAATAAACAGAATGTTCAAAAGAACAATGGAAAGCAACAAATTCAACCCCCTAAGAATGGTACTGGTCAATTCCTATGCTATAGGTGTGGAAAACCAGGCCATATGGCACGAAAGTGCAGGAACATGCCTAACCCTGTACCACAGGCTAGCATGATAGAAGAGCCACTTGTGGCTATGATTACTGAGATCAACCTTATTGGTGATCAGAAGGGTGGTGGGTAGACACTGGCGCTACACGCCATGTCTGCTATGATCGTCGGATGTTTAAAACTTATTCTGAAAACACCGATGATAAGAAAGTGCTGTTGGGTGATTCCCATTCCACTAATGTTGCTGGTATTGGAAATGTTGAGTTGAAGTTTACTTCTGGCAGGACTCTCATTCTAAAGGATGTACTGCACACTCCAGAAATGAGAAAGAATTTAGTTTCTGGTTTTCTTCTTAATAAGGCTGGTTTTACACAAACCATAGGTTCTGATTTATTTACTTTGACTAAGAATGGAATGTTTGTAGGAAAAGGTTATGCTACTGATGGCATGTTTAAACTGAATGTTGAGATTAATAAAATATCTGATTCTGCTTATATGTTGTCCTCTTCTGTTAATATTTGGCATGCTAGACTGTGTCATGTGAACAAAAGACTCATAAAAAATATGAGCAATTTAGGCTTTATTCCTAATTTTTCTCTCAATGACTTTAATAAATGTGATTTTTGTAGTCAGGCGAAGATCACAAAAACACCTCATAAGTCTGTTGTTAGAAACTCAGAACCGTTAGATTTAATTCATTCTGATATTTGTGAATATAATGGAACGTTGACCAGAAATGGACAACGATATTTCATCACCTTTATTGATGATTGTTCTGATTATACTCGTGTTTATTTGATGAAAAATAAGAGTGATGCTTTTGATATGTTTAAGTTGTTTGTGACAGAGTTTGAGAATCAGTTCAACAAGCAAATTAAAAGGTTACGTAGTGATCGTGGAACTGAGTATGATACTGATGCTTTTGTAGAGTTTTATAATTCACATGGTATCATACATGAAAGGTCAGCTCCTTATTCTCCAGAAATGAATGGTAAGGCTGAAAGGAAAAATAGAACCTTTACCGAGTTAGTAGTTGCTATTTCTTTAAATTCTGGTGCTGCTGATCATTGGTGGGGAGAAATCCTTCTTACTGTTTGTTATGTCTTGAACCGTATTCCAAAGACTAAGAGTAAGGTTTCTCCTTATGAATTACTTCGTAACAAACAACCTAACATTTCTTATTTCAGAACTTGGGGTTGTCTGGCATATGTTAGGATTCCTGATCCTAAAAGAGTTAAGTTAGCTAGTAGAGCTTATGAATGTGTATTCATTGGCTATGCTGTTAATAGTAAAGCATATAGATTCTTTGATTTAAATGCACGAGTAATTATTGAATCTAACGATGCTGATTTTTATGAGGACAGGTTTCCTTTCAAATCTAGAAATAGTGGGGGTTCGTCCTCTTCTATTATTCCTGTAGTCAGGTCTAACTCTCAAGACTTGAATGCTGAACCCGAACTAAGAAGGAGCAAACGGGCTAGAGTAACAAAAGACTTTGGCCCGGACTTTGAAGTTCTCAATATAGAGGAGGATCCTTCTACCCTCCAAGAAGCCTTAGCCTCAGTTGATGCAGATTTATGGCAAGAAGCTGTAAATGACGAAATGGACTCACTTGAGTCTAATCGAACTTGGCACCTAACTGATTTGCCACCAGGTTGCAAACCAATTGGCTGCAAATGGGTCCTAAAAAGGAAGCTGAAAGTTGATGGGACCGTTGATAAGTATAAAGCTCGTTTGGTAGCCAAAGGCTACAGACAAAGGGAGAATGTTGATTTCTTTGATACATATTCACCTGTAACTAGAATAACTTCTATTAGAGTGCTAATGTCTCTCGCTTCTGTTTTTAATCTTGTAGTACATCAGATGGATGTAAAGACAGCATTCTTGAATGGTGAGTTGGAAGAAGAAATCTACATGGATCAACCAGAGGGCTTTGTCATCCCAGGAAAAGAACATCTGGTATGTAAATTAGATAAGTCTCTTTATGGTCTCAAACAAGCACCTAAACAGTGGCATGAAAAATTTGATAACTTAGTCATTTCACATGGTTTTAAGGTAAATGGTAGTGACAAATGCATATATGTAAAATTCGAGAATGACATTTGCACTATAATCTGTCTGTATGTGGATGACTTGTTAATTTTTGGCTCGAATATTCACGCAGTGAATAATGTAAAGCTATTGTTAAATGCTGAGTTTGATATGAAAGATCTAGGAGAGGCGGATGTAATCCTTGGAATTAAGATTACTAGGACAGGAAATGGAGTTTCTTTGGATCAGTCTCATTACATTGAGAAAATCCTAAAGAAATATGGTTACTTTGACTGTAAACTTGCTAGTACACCTTATGATCCCAGTGTAAAGTTATTTAAGAACACTGGTGAAGCCGTTAGGCAATCTGATTATGCGAGCGTCATTGGCAGCCTTCGGTATGCTACTGATTGCACTAGACCCGACATTGCCTATGTCGTGCGATTATTAGGCAGGTTTACTAGTTGTCCTGGTAATGAGCATTGGCATGCTATTGAAAGGGTCATGAGATACCTTAAGAGGACCATGAACCTAGGATTACATTATGAGAGGTTTCCAGCTGTACTAGAAGGCTATAGTGATGCCGACTGGAACACCTTATCAGACGACTCTAAGGCTACTAGTGGATATATTTTCTCTATAGCCGGTGGAGCTATATCTTGGAAGTCTAAGAAACAAACTATTTTAGCTCAGTCCACCATGGAGCCAGAGATGATAGCACTAGCTACAGCTAGTGAAGAAGCAGGTTGGTTAAGAGACCTGCTAGGTGAGATTCCCTTGTGGGAAAAACCATTACCTGCTGTCTTGATCCATTGTGATAGTACCGCGGCTATTGCAAAAGTTCAGAACCGTTACTACAACGGTAAGAGACGACAAATACGTCGTAAGCACAACACTGTAAGAGAATATCTTTCTATTGGAGCTGTGAGAGTGGATCATGTACGCACGGAGAATAATTTGGTTGATCCTTTGACGAAAGGATTAGCTAGAGAGAAAGTCCATAATTCGTCTAAGAAAATGGGACTATTGCCGTTGAAATGAGTTACACATAATGGTAACCCAACCTACAGACTGGAGATCCCAAGAAATAGGTTCAATGGGTAATAACAAGTTATGGAGTGATATGAGTTGATTATGTTTAAATAAACATAAATTCCTGAAGCGATCAAGGATGAGTTAATAGGAACTCTTAATGAAGTCTATACTCCATTTGGAGTGGAGTACCTAGCTACAGGAGTACTCTTGATAGATTCACCTATGTGAATGTGGAAGTGAGGCCGCTTCCTATGAAATGTGTGGCAGCATTTCTAGAGCATTCACTATACTGGGATAGACGTGCATGGCCGTAATAGCACGGGTCTTTAACAACACCAAGAATAGGTCGTGTGAGGTACGTTGTCAGAGATAGGGTTCAAAACTTCGAGTTACCCTTGTTAAATCTGAATCGTATTGACTATGCAGAAGTTCAAGTTGAAAAACACTTCTGTGTATGCACAATCTATATGTGTAAGGATTCTGCTCGAAAATGTTTTCAAAAAATTCAAGTGGGGGATTGTTGGAACAAGTGTGTTTTGGTGTGAATTTTGTGGAAAACAAAAAGTCCCACATTGGTGGGAAATAGAAGTTTGTCCTCCCTTATATTGGAGAATGTGGAGAATTTGGGTGTGGCCCTTGGGCTACCCACATTTTGTGGAGAGGGAGGACTTACCTACCAAGCCCACTTATCACACACGCGCGCCGAACCGAACCGAGCCGAGCCGGGCTGGGCTGGGTCGAGTCGGGTTTATTAACTAAACTTAATTTTTGCTCAGTTTTTTGAACAAGGCTTAATTACGTAATTAGTGCCTTGATTTTTGCTAAACGGTTTTGACTGATTATCTCTGTAACGTTTATTTCCAGATTAATTAAAATTTGGCCGTTTTACTAGCTGTTTTGACTGGGTAAATTAACGTTTTAATTGACCGTTTTTGGCGTTAATCACGCTGGTTTTGGAACGGTTTTTGCTACCGTTATACCATTGTTTTGCCTATAAAACATCATGTTACGTTCACTGTTTTGAAATAACAAAAATCACAGAATTTTCTAATCTCTCTTTCTCTTCAAATATTCGAGCAGTGTTCTTTATATTTTGGTGTTTAGTTGTCCAGTGGTTCTGTGCAAATCCACTGGTATTTCCTTGTTTACAGAGGCTGTTTTATCCTGGGGGACATCCGGTTACGTTCGAGCTGCTTGCACATCTTTGAGGCAGTACCGTGAATGTTCTAAAGAGAGCGACATAGTCCGCGACTCAGTCTCATTCCCGGTAACATTGTTCTTATTATTTTATTTCTGCAGTCCAGTTAACAACAGTATTATATATTTTTCTTCAAATTTAAATTTTATTTCAAATCTTTTATAACTCTATGTGTATTAAGAATTTTTATTTTTTGAATGTAATAGGTTTCTCTTCCAAATTTAGTTAAACATTTTACAACTATATTATTATTATTATTAAAAAGGCATTTATAATTTTAATTTTAAAAATGTGTATATCGTCGATCGACTATAACACTATAACCTAAAATTTATAATTTCTTGAAAAGTACTTAGTATTTTCTTCCAGTAATAAAATTATTGATTATTTATGAGGAGAAAATTTTTGTAAAAGACTTTTAAACTACAAATTATTACAAGTATAAATCTTTATAAAATTTGGTAAAACTATGTGTTATCCCTATATGAGACTTAACCTAACTTGTAACTAGACCTGGTTATTGGGCGGGTCAGGTCAAGGTCGGTGCGGTACGGGTCAAAGAGGGTCACATTTTATAGCTAGGGTCGTTAGCAGGTTGGGTCAATGCAAGTAGGGTCAATTGTTGGGCCAATAAAATATCAATTATGTTTATATATACATACATGGATATGAAATTATCCATGTAAATTTTTTACACTATCTATTTTCTTTATCTATTAATTTAGGAAAATATGTTGGCCCTATATTAACCCTGACCCTCTTTTAATGATGGAGAAGTGATTCTTATTGAGTGTTCTTACTCTATATCATTGATTAAGAACACTTTTTAATATATAGAGTATAGAGTATAGATGCTTGCCAACTCATTAATTTTCTTTTTCTTTTTTTTTTTTTTTTTTTTTGAGGGTTTTTCGAGGGATATTTATTTTATTATGCACATAAGTACAAATAAAAAATGGACAAAGTACAATGTACATACGGAGTAATAATTACAAAAGGCAAAACTAGGTAGAAATCTTGGGATATTGGAGAATTAAATTGGAACATGAGGGTAAAATGGTCCAAAAAATATTCTATAAAAAGTAAAAAGGAATAGGCACCTCATTTTGAGACATCTAAAAAAACGAGTATTTGGAAAAAAAATTGGTGGACGCATGCACATTTACGTAGCGACAGTCCAACTAGTAAATTTTTGAACTTCGTATGTACTACATAATTTTTTGTGTGCACATTTACGATTTCCTTAGTAATGCATGAAGAGAGAGAGTAGGAATTAGGAAATTTGCAAGGGCATTCCAATCTGTCGTTATAAAATCTGCAAGACTGCAAGGAAGCTGAAACAAAATCACAAAATGTCAGTAGTAATAACTAATGAGGTCTGCGGACTGCTACTCTGAGTTGCAAAGTTTCATACAGTATAGTAAATGAAGTGAAGTTTATTAAAATGTAATAATGGCAATTTATTTTAGTGTAAAAGTAATGGTAAAGTAGATAGATAGATGTAAATTATAGACGTAAATTGTAATGCTAATTAATTGCACCTGGTATGAAAATATATGATTTGTTGGTTGACAAATAATGGTAAATATAGTGGCGGTTCTAGGATTCTAGATTAGGAGTAGCACTAAACGCTAGAAGAAAAAACAAGAAAAAAAAAAAACCAATATACACCTACTAACTTGAAATTCAAACTAAATTTAAACCGATAATAACACATCAAGTTAATATTTTGCGTAATGTATTCCGATTTTGTATAAAAAAGTTAACATCAAATTTTAAACATCTATAGATTTTACAATGAGTCATTATCATGGATAAAATTATGTACAACATACTAGTTATTGAAA
This sequence comes from Chenopodium berlandieri, assembly GCA_034703905.1. Lineage (NCBI taxonomy): Eukaryota > Viridiplantae > Streptophyta > Magnoliopsida > Caryophyllales > Amaranthaceae > Chenopodium > Chenopodium berlandieri. The sequence continues at coordinate 61,615,698 of CM068285.1, read as the reverse complement.
TACTTCGTATATTACAATCAAATAAATTTGTCAAATTAATAAGATATTACTAAATTTCTTCGGATTCCACACTATTATTGTTGTTAACCAATTTTTTTTATGGGAGTTACTTTTATCTAATGTTTGAACATAAAGTCAAGAAAGTGGAAAGTAATTTGGGGAAGAACAATTTTTGATGGAAGCCGTTTTTTATCTAATGTATATAAATGTCAAGAAAGAGGAAATTAATTTGGAAAAGAAAATAAAAGTAATAAATTTCAGGAAAAAAAATAATAACAAAACAAAAAAACAAAGACTTTACTCAAAAAAAAAAAACAAAGACTTATAAATGAACTAAAAATTCCTCAAAAAAAAAAAAAAAACAAAAAAAAAAAAAAAAGGAACTAGAAAAAGTGTATGTAAATAAATTCGAACCTCTGACCCCTCACAACACACCAAGGACTCAGGAGATTTTTTGTTACAGCTGAAACAACGTTAGTTATCCGCAATGGAATGCATTGTTCAAATTTTATATTGTATTTCACAGGAGGCTTTTTTGTAAACAAAATTTTGTTTTTTTGGGGTAGTACGTGTCAGTGACGGAGCCAGGAATTTCAAACCGGGGGGACAAATGAACATCATCGCTTAGTTTGACAAAAATATTGGAGCAAAAATACGCTTGAATAGTTAAAGTTTTACAGCTCAAAATATAAAATACGGAGTACTTAATCAAAAAATCAACATCGTATACAACTTTTCTCCATAAACTATTTGATTAGGGGTTCATAATTTTGGAAAAATTCAAACAATAAATAATATAATTATTTAAATGTAGTACTTGTCATAATTACCTATTAGGCTATTACAATTGTAATTTGGGGTAAAGCTCATGCAAAACTACAATCACAATTATTCAAATAAGTAAATGGAGTAATGTTAAGAAATAAATTGAAGTAATACTATCTTATAAAGATTTAGGTTTCAAAATCTTATAAAGATTTAAAAAACCATACAAAAAAACAAAAAAAAAAAAAAAAAAAAAAAGAAGGAAAGGAAAGGGAAGAAAAAGCCTACAGGAAGAAACGAACCCAGTTCCTAAGACCACAAACTCATGCATCTTACTTTAACCGTTGCGCTAACTCCTTTGGTCTATCACATTATGCGCAAAATATGGTATTTATACTATATTTTTTTGGGAAGTGGGGGGACAGCTGTCCCCCCTTGTCCCACGCTGGCTCTGCCAGTGGCACGTGTCCCCTCGGTCACAACGTAGATCTGCCAGTTTTGGTAAATTAAACTGGGATTAATCTTCTTCATCTATAATGGGAGTTATTGAATTTGTTTAGTGGAAGTTATAGAATAGGAAGTTAAAATGGAAATTAATAGGTTAAAAAAAGAAGTAAAGTTAACAGAAATTGAGGATTAAGAGTTTGGAGTGTTGTGGTTAAAAGTTGGAAAAGTGTCTCTTAAATTATATAATAGACTAGAATATGCCTGTGCTAATGCACGGGTTATAATTAAGGATAGGATTAAAAAGATTACAAAGTATATAGATGCAGATAGTTTTTAATAAAACCAAAAATAGTAACAACCCAAAAAAAAAAAAAAAAAAAAAAAAAAAAAAAAAAAAAACAACTTGATGACAAATAAAAAAAACCAAGTCTTGATTCCCTAAAAAAATAAGTCTTGAAATATTATGCTGAATGAATCTAATTCTTCAATTTGATTGTCCGCGTATCTCTTGTTTCAGATAGTAGAATTCTTCCTCCCAACATGTGTTTCAGACAATGTATATGTAGCATCACCAATTTTTACATTGATTCTATATCTGTTATTATTGATATGATATAATTAGGTATAATGATGTGTAAAGCAGGCTATAATAAATATTTTAAATAAAATAAAAAAAAGTGAAAAAAATACCTTGGCCTACTGAAGGAGGGGTCACACTCCATGCACATATCAGCTCTCCTCGAGTGTCGAGAACATGATTCATACCAAATATGCATAGAAGAATCAATGGCGAATAGCACTTTTGCTAGTACTCGAAAGTATTTTACCTTAAAAAAAACGCATCAAATATTAAATACCTCATGTATAAGAAAATGTCAAACAAAATAATGGTTGATATACATACATTATCATGAGCCGCTGAAAACTGATTTAACTTGATCCTTTTAGCATTAAACACAATTTCCATTTGAGAGATACTATTGGCTAGCTAATATCTGACTCTAGCTGATATGTTTTTGGACATATCCATCATCCGCATACCTATATGAGTTATATAAATACATAAGTATGCAACATAAACTTACAGTGTTGATTTTGATGTTTTTAGGCTTACCATCCATGTAAATCATCAGTTTCATCAATATCAGGATCAATAAAAAGTCTGGTACGTCCAACAGTCGAAAGACATGCACCTATTGGAAGGTTAGTAAAAGTATTTAAAGCAATGAAAAAAAAGTAAATGACACCATAGTCTTTCTATGGTTATCTAATTTAAATTTTTTTTTTACCATAATAGGAGCCAACTGATACCATGGATGCACCCAACACATGATCCTGATTAAGCTCATGGAATAAGAAACGACCTTGTTCATGAGCAAACCCTTCCCATAAAGTTAGTCTCACTGTTTCCATGCTGTGAATCAAAATATGTGTTTTGATGAAACTTAACATTGCATAAGTTGTTATAATTACATAAACATATGGAAAATTGTGTAATATGCTCGTACTTTGTGTTGCAGAGTAACACATCTCTTTTGAATTGTTGTCTCCCACCTAAGACTCTATATGATTCAGACACATATATACCAATCCAATAACATCTGTGTACATTTATCATTGAGAAAAAATGATATGACCATTAAAACTCAAAAAATAATTTTAAAAATGAAATAAATATTCATATTATGTATTTTAATTACTAAAAGACACATACCAATGAGAGGAGAATTGGGCATGTGAAGGTACTATGGAATGTGGCAAAATTCTATAAACCTGAAATTGTACCTTGGGATATCATCACAATCATCAAGAACTTCTATTATCATGGTCTTGTTACCAAATTTCAACCTCAATTTGTTATTGGCATATTTGTAAGATGTATCTGGAGGCATAAGCTCTAGTTGAGCAATTGAATAAACCTTTCCTTGTTTCAAGATCTCTTTATATTTATCAATATCAGTATTATATTCAATAATGTGACTTGAACTTCGTCCCCCTAGAAATTGAAAAATTTATACATAAGTGTCAAATAAATTAATATATTGGAAAATAAAATTAAGCAGTAAGTAAAAATATAGTTCAAACCTCTGAGTCAATGAATACCATACTCCATGAACGATGGACGTAATTTGTACCTCTAGCTCTAACTTGTTCATTGACCATCCATAATAAACGCACTCTCATATTCTCTTTCAATGTAGTAAGGGTAATACAACGACATGGTGTATATCTTGTGTCCATTTCCTGCATTTTAACATCATTGAAGTGGGCATTTCTATAATAAAGTAAAATGGAAGCATTAACATGATAAAGAGAATTAATAATAATAAATAAATAAAAAAGTATAGCTCATAAATTACACTAAAACAAACATTGCTAAGAGCTACTAAATAAATGTTATAACAAAAACTACATACATAGCTAATTTACATTGTTTAATACTTTTTATACAAAATATTTTTAGTCAAACTATTAGAAACATCCTTCTTATTTTGTAGTAAGATTTTTAGCCCGGAAGGAGATGTAACTCGTGAGAGTGCAACATATAATTGGCCATGACTAAACACGGGCCTAGGGAGAAAAATGCCGACTTTGTTCAACGTTTGTCCTTGACTTTTATTTATTGTCATGGGAAAGGCTAATTTTAATGGAAATTGCCTTCTTTTGAGACGAATATCTATCTTCTTGTTAGAAGGTGTTAGATCAATTCGCGGAATCAAAACTGATTTTGTAGCTCTTGGACCTGTGATCACTCGTGCTTCAATCACCCTATGACCCAACTTCTTGATTATAAGGCGTGTTCCATTGCATAACCCTATGGATTGGTTCATATTTTGCATCAATATTACTAGGGAACCAACTTTCAACTCTAAGCAATGATTAGGAAGACCTGACAAATTTAATGAGTTTAACAATTCCATAGGCTCCATGTTATCAAGGAACCCACCATCTCTTGTATGACCCAAAATATTCGAACTATAATAGCTCTGCACATTTCCTGGTAGCATTGATAAATTTTCAAATTTAACTCATCTACATCATTGTTTGTCGGTGCTAGAATTCCGTGATCCTTGAGGTACTCCCAATCCGTGTAATTTGAAGGCAAGTTGGGGTAGACAAAGTTAATGAGATTTTGCAAACCATGTTCATCACCGGTTATCAAAAAATCATGTGGCATTTCAATCCAATTTGGTTCCCCTTCCTCTATAATGGGTACTCCTGCTATATCTCCTTCTCCAACTTTTATTATCCAATCAGCAAATTCTCGAATTTGTTCTAGGGTATTGGAGGGAGCTTCACTTCGACATAGACGCATGTTTATCCTTAGGCACATAACTTGGCACTCTCTCCAAAAGGACGCTCGATGCAAGCTAGCTGCAACAATAGATTCTCGTCCTTCATCTGGCACCACAGGAAGTATCTATCTAAAGTCTCCACCAAGAACAACCAGTTTACCTCCGAAAACTCTATTGTCATTACAAATGTCCTTGAAATGTCGATCTACCGCCTCGAATGCTAATTGATGGGTCATTAATTGGAGCCTCATCCCATATTAATAATGATGCTTCACGGATCAAATCAGCACGGGTTGAGTCTTTTTTGAAGTTATAAACCGAATGTTGATCAGGATAAAAAGGAATCTTGAAAGTCGAATGTGCAGTTTTACCCCCAGGCAATAATAAAGCAGCAATTCCCGATGAAGCCACGAAGAGCACGATCTTTCTTTCGGATTTGAATTTCGCAATCAGAGTGTTCCACAGGTATGTCTTTCCTATCCCACCACTACCGTAGACAAAAAATAGGCCACCTACATCTCGAAAATAAGCATCGTCGAGTATTGCAGCATATACTCTATATTGATCCGTGTTTAACCCTCTAACTAAGGTATCAAAAATGTTGGCTTCATTTTGTGTATCATAATCAAGTTCATCTCTTATCAATCGATGTAAGGCATTGCGAGCTATCTTTCAAGAAGGTTGTGACATGTTAAGGAAATCTGTCAATGACCTTCCAAGTTTATTCAAGATATGCTCAATCTCTTGTAATCCTTGATTCTGCATCTCTTCGGGAGTTAATCATAAGTTCGGGTTTTTGGTTTGACGTTGCATCATTCTCTCAAGGTCATCAGTAAGTGCACCGCAATGTTGTTCCCCCAACAGTTTTGGTTCACTTACTTCTACAAACATCAATATGGCGCAAAACATGTTTCTCAACTGTGAACCCGATGCCTAGTTAGAGGCTTCTGACAAAGCATCATGCCACTCATTATAGTCGTCAACCAACCCTAAGGCATGACATGCGGATCTGAAGGTAAGGTGGATGACACCATCAACAGTTCGAATATCTTCAAAAGATTCTGCTCCACAAACCTTTGTTAAAAGCATCCGTAAGTAATATCGTTCCCCATAATTTGGATGAAAAAAGGCAATCTACCAATGCAAGGTCTTTCTTGCCGTTGTGCCCACTTTTTTATAGAACGAATCCATTTGAATCCCATTGGAAAATTTTGGTAAGTGTATTGATTTGCTTCTAGAAAATCCTTGTTTGCTTGAAACCATATAGTTAATATGGTTTGTTGCAATCTCGGTCGTTCAAGGATTGTGTGCAGATCATCATTATCATTGAAAACTACAAATTGTTCACCAGGTAGATGAAACTGAAGTAGTTCCGTTGAAGGATATTGATGTTGCAAATCAAACTCATATATTCTCCAGCATGCTTTAATGGATGATACATATCGACAATCTAAGTATTGTTTTATCTCATCCACTCTATTTCCTTGTCGTACTTCTTGACCACGTCGTGTGGTTGAATTGTTTTCAATGACAACCGTTGCTCGATCTTGGCCTTTAGTAACATACTTGAATAGATACTTCACCATACTTCTCGCAGCAACACGCTCAATATTTATGTGTGCATTGTACTTAACACATAGATCTCTGTTGTATGGTACCACCCAGCGATTATCCACCTCCCTTCCATTAACAATGATGGGCTCTATATTTTGTCTACATCTGCACTACACAAAGCCATTATCATCAAAGGTGGTTTCAGCAAAAAAATTCTTCGGGAAATGCTTTGAACACTTTCCATCTATTAAACATGGCCTACATGGTCCATGGAGCATGTTCTTGGTAACTGTTTCATATGCCAAAGGATCTCTATCCTTGTCAGGGATTTCCGCAGAAATAATTACATCAATATCCTCTGGACACTTAGGCCTATCTTCTGGAGCCAATGTTATGAGAATATGCGCATATGGAAGTCCGCGCTTTTGAAATTCAATGACATAAAAATCTGTAACATGAAATATGTCACATGTTAATTAATTAGATATGTCAAGAAATATAGTACGATTGTATAATTAATCAACAAAACTCACCAGCAATGACTTTTCCAAACTTCTGTTATCTTTCAAATCGCAAAGCATTTGTTTCAGTTGGATCTTGAAAACACGTGCTACAATGTCTGGTCTATCTTCAGTGCGGCGACTTCCACGTGTAGATATCTCATTTACAATCTCAGGCCAGTTTGGATTGCAAGTGAAAGTTATAAATAAATCAGGCGGACCCAAAACACGAACAATTGCCATAGCATCTTGATAATGATGGGCCATATTACGGGCGCTTCGTGTGAAGGATGATGGTAATATGAATAATCGGCCTACATCAGTAGCATTGGGGTCCACTGTATGAATCAGAGCAAAGCCTGCCTTGATTTCTCCTTATCCAAAATAATCGATATTGTTCCATTGCAGTGTATGCATCAACAACAAATTATTGCAATAAGCGGTTGGCATCTATCAATTTGTCACTTTCTTCTTCCCTATCATGTATCCTAAATGCATAGAATTGTCGCATTGTCATAGTATTTCGACTGTTACTTGTACTTGACACCTTAGGTATCCCAACTCTGCATCCGTCGGTACCATATGGAAGCAGTAGTGGGTATTGTAAAGGCGTATAACTTGGCTGAGTTTCATCAATCCTTTGTAACCCACCATCTATTTTTTGCAATATGATATCCTAATTACCTATGTCTTCAGTTCCATCACCTACCATCAATGCAGCCACTTCACTTGCAGTTGGTTGGATATATTGTCTGCCTTCTCTTGCGCAAATTAGCCTTATTCTCAAATCTTGATGCTCACCTTGATCGCGCAACATACTGCCAGCATTTCTGAAGACTGCAACATAAGGATTTATATTATAAGCATCATTTGTAGTCCTTGTAAAATTCTTGGATCTAATTAAGGAAGAAGCCTCTGCGCCCCCCATGTAATGTAGCCGATTGGATGTTTCGTTGTCAATGTCATAAATCACTACTAGAATACGCGCCTTTACCGATGGGAAATACCGATGGCCATTAAAATCCATCGGTAAAAATATAAGTTACCAATGGTTTTATCAAGCCATCGGTATATTTTTTCCGATGCCTTCTATCCATCGGTAAAATTCTTTTTGTGAAAAAGAAAATTAATTTTATTTTCTCGATGGTTAAAAGCCATCGGGAAAAAATAAATACCTTTTGCCATCGATAAATATTTAAAAAAAATTAAAAAAAATCGAAAAGGGTCAAATAAACCTTAAGGGGCACCCCAATCCCTTATTCTTTTTCTTCTTTCCTTCTCTATCTTCATCACAGCCGTTTCTTCTCTCTCTCCTCTCTTCTCTTTCCTCCTCTGTCCTTTTTTCTCCTCTCGCCTTTGTTCGTCTCTTTCTCCTCTTTTTCTCATCTGTTTCTCCTCCGTTCGTGGTTTGATTCGTAGGTGTTTTTGATGGTGTTTGGTGGGTTTTTTTGTAAGTATTTCGGTGGTGTTTTGGTCTTTATGGTCAAATTCGACCATGAAAACTCCAGATCCGGAGTTTTTATGCTCGTTTTTAGTTGATTTTGTTTATATTTCCGTTTTTTTTTAATTTCGTGGGTTTTTTTTTGTTGGTTTTGTATTTTTAGTTGATTTCGTTCTTGATAAGTGGTTAATTTTGTGTTTGGTAAGTGGTTGATTTTGTGGCTTGATTTTGTGGGTTGTTTTTAGTTGAGTTTTGTTTTTCGGTTGATTTCTTTTTTTTAGTTGATTTTCGTTTTTTTTTTGCACGGTTGTTTTGTGTTTTGGGGCGGCGATATGATGGATGGTAGTAGGCCGGTATTTGTGGCGGCGCTTGGTGGTGGTGGTAATCGGGTGCTCGGTGGCGAAAGAGGGTTAGTTGGGGGTGAAATAGGTGGTGTTTTGGGCGGCAATGGGTGGTGGTGGTAGGTGGTTTTGGGTATGGGGGTAGGGGTGGGTAGGGGCAGTGGGTGGGGGTGGGTATTAATTTTTTTTTTTAATTTTTAATTTTGAATTTACTGATGGCAAAAGCCATCGGTAAACCTAAAATACTGATGGCTTTTTTTCATCGGTAAAAAGACAGCGACGGCTTTTTCCATCGGTATTTTAAAAAATTACAACATTAAATTGCCATCGGTAAAGCCATTGGTATCACTTTTACCGATGGCTTTTCCATCGGTATTTCTTGTTTTGCCGACGAATGGTTCTCCGTTAGCCAAAATACTTATGGCAGCCATCGGTAAATGTGATACCGATGGTTTTTGGCTCATTTCTTGTAGTGAATGTACAACTTTGCAAACTTTGGTCCAGTTCCAGGCTCAGGGAGTAAAGTTCCAATTCGATGGTAATTGCTACCACTTATACGATAGACATAGGGACCTCTACCATCATTAACTGTGTTATCAATCCGACCGCCTATAGAGGTGAAATCTAACAAAGAGTTGAAAGCTCTAATATTGTTTCGAAATTGTTAATATGGCAAAATTGACATCAGAAATGGTGGTGTCAAAGGTAAAAGCGGAAATTTAACTTGCCCACTTTGACAACAATGATAGAACCTTGGGTGTGTTTTACTGCTACCCTTTACCCTTTCTTCTATCCACATAAGGGCCTTGCAATTAGGACACACAATTGTTCAAGGTCCAAACTCCCAACGTCTATCAAACTCACCTCTACGATATTGATGAGTCACTTCTGCATGCAAATGATTTATTTGAGTGAATCTCAAATTAACAATGTTGATATCAATAATGTGTGTGGTTAAGTAGCTTGGCAAGGTGGTTACCTCTCCCTGTGACAATTTGCTCATCATATGTCTAGCACCATATTCTATCCCATTATTAAGAGAGCCTTCTGGAATCAAAGTTTATAAAATTTTAATATAATCCTTAGTCAAGGTATTAGTATTCTAAAGTAAACACTAATGGTTTTTATAAGTACCATTTATATTGATCTCATTGGGTAATTGTTCCACTTCACGTGTCACATCTTGATATTGATGTGTAGATCGACGTAATTGCATCGTCAGTAATCGTAATGATCGTGTTTCTTTCTCCAATAAGTAACGACGTCGCATGAAAATAGGATCTTCATGGTTTGTAGTGCGTTTGAATAGTAACCTTCGCCTAAGCTAGCAGCTAATCTTGCTTGTTTATGTTGCAAAATCTCTCTAAATCGATAATTTCTTGTACTTATGTCCATTCTTATCTATTAATTATACAATAACCAAGAAGGAAATATATTAGGATCGATATTATAGTTTGAACAAACATCAATTAATAAATTAAGTTGTAACAATTTAGTTTTTCGTGTTAGTAGTTTTACATTGACATGTTTTATTTTATCCAAGTTGTTGACTTACATTTATTGTTAGTGGTTGGAACCAAAATCTTAAAATGATAGTTGAGGCTGATGAATATGTTTTATACACTATCATTTATATTTATATTTTCAAATTCACCCATTTTATTTTGTATGTGTAGACTTATATATACTTCGTTTTCGTAAGTAATTAAACAATATATAAAAACTATCAATCAAAATTCCTAATAATTACATGTTACGTAGTATAATCCTATTTTATATCTATACAATGTAAAGTGACATATTGTATAACATGCCCAATACAACAGACAAAAAAAAAGTCTCAATTCACCTAAATATCCATGCTTATTCACATTACCAAAATTAAAGCACCAAAATTAAAGCAAAATTACTGTATACATACCTGTAGGGTCTAGTAAGATAAAGGCGAAAAGCAGTCAACTGATCTATATACTATAAAAAAAGACCATAAATAGAAAAGATTAATAGATCATTCCAATATCTCTAAATAAATAAAGATTAATGGATCGCTTAAAAATTTGTGTTGATAAAAATAAAATACCAAAGTGAATTTACGATTTAAAATTGATTAGACGAAGCTAGATTACCATACATAAGTGAATTTGTGTATGATTGTATTGTGTAGTATATATATATTTGTGTAATTAAAAAAAATGAATTTGTCTCCGTATAATAGGGTGGATTGATGTGGGTATTTTATGAGTAGTTACCTTTTTACGGTTTGAAATCGTATAATTTTGAATATTGGGGTGGCATTATAAATCCCATATATAAAATGAAAAGGGGTTTTGGGTGTTAAATTTCACTTTCCCAAATCACCACTCTAAAAACATTTTTCTAAAAAACTATCATCATAAATTAAGAAAAAAATCCACCACCGTGTCCTAAGTTTTTATGATAATACAAATTATATAAATATATAAGTACTTATTATACTCTAAATTCATCAAATGTTTTTTTTTATTCCTGTATATCTTATATATAAAGTGAAGAGGGATTTTGGGTGATAAATTTCACTTTCCCAAATTACCACTGTAAACATTTTTCTACAAAATTCTATCATCATAAATTTAGAAAAAATCCACCATCGTATCCTAAGTTTTTAAGATAATACAATATATAATTATATAAGTACTTATTATACTCTAAATTCATCAAATGTTTTTTTTAATAACAATTTTTAATTTTATAACTCTATAAATTCATCAACCCCTATCTTTTTTTTTTGGTTAAATATTTAGATAGCCATAGGATTTGTATTAATCATGTGGTTTGAAATTTGGTGCCACGGTTCAGTGTTGAGTAAGTGTTGTTAGTAAATGGTTTATTTTTTAAATATATTTATATGTCCACTGTATAAAAATTAGATGATTTTTTCTCCATAGGTTATTAAGTTACGTATGCATTATAAAAACAGTTGCAATATAATATGTTAAATCATCATTGATAAATTATAATTTATATAGCACAATGAAAGTCTTAGTAATCCTCCCCAGAAAAAAAAAAAAAAAAGTCTTAGTAATCCACCAGCTTGCAAATACTCCGTACATCAAAAGCATATATGATTACATAGATATAAATCTTCCTTAGTAGAATTTACAGCATGAAAAGTATAATTTTTTTTTTTTTTTTTTTTTTGGTCAAGAGCATAAAAAGTATAATCAATGTATGCTGTAACCAATTATAAATAATAAAGAACAGTTACTCTCAAAAAAAAAAAAAAAAAAAAAGTAAATTTACCAACATTTTGGGTTTTTGCTGTACTTCTGCTATCTCCGTCGCTTAGGTTCTTCATCCATCATCTTCCTCTTTATACTTCACATTAAAATAGCTAATGATAGAATTATATATGGCCTTTAGCCCTTTAGTTGAACAAAAGTACTTGACATAAAAACCCTTTTAGCCAAATGCAAAATTTAGAAAAAAAAGGTTACATATTAAAAAAAAAAAAAAACTGAACTCATTAAATATTGTTCAAAATAAATTTTTTTCAATTTGATTTTTACATAATAGAATGCTTCCTAGAAATTAAATTTACCTTTTATGAATTTATAGGAAATGTAGGAAATCGAACTTGCATCAATTTTGTGTAGTGTATAACAATGTTCAAATGTTTAGAATGTGTTGGTGCTAATACACGGCCAACACGGGTTATAAATTAATGATATGATAAAATAAAATTACTAAGTATGTATGTATATAGCCATTAGCTAAATAAAAAATAATTAAAACCAAAAACCTCGTAATATAAGTCCTAAGAATAAAAAAATTTGATTTGCAAATAAAAAAAATTCAAGTCATGAAACGTTTGTGGATGCAACTATGATCTCCCACTTGATTGCTCATGAAATTTTAATCTGAATAACTATAGATCTTTAATTTGATTGTTCCTGAATCTTCGGTGTTAAGTAGTAGAATTTTTCCTCCACCTATTTTTAAGAAATATAATTGACTTATAAACATATTGTTAGGATTTTTTTTTCTTTATTTTTTTTTGAAATTAGAATGAATTAGCTAACAATCAATGCCTAACTACCAAGCTTACCAAAGAAAAACAAAAAGGATAAACGACAAACAATGAAAACCACTCTCCATGATCAAGTTAAACACCATATAAGCCCTTTATTTATATAACTAACTTTAAAAACAATTTCAAAAATAAATATAAATAAAAAGTAAAAAAACTTTGTAATCATTTTTATTTGTAATCTGTTAATTTTAGGTGTTTTTTATGTCAGGTATATTATGTTCTATTAAATGCTATGTGCGTATATACTATGTACTTTTTTTTTTTAATCCTATCATAAGTTATTTATAACTGGGCACATTATAGTAAACCACAAAGTCAATGACAACCTTTTAATAAAAACAATTAAGATTTCTTTAAACAGCTTAAGACTATAAGAATATGATTATATCTCTTATATATGTCAAAAAAAAAAATGATTATATCGATCTTTAGACTGCTTAAGATAAGAATATAATTGTATATTTTCATGACATTTATCAATGAAATCTAAGCTAAAATTTGCGAAATATATCCATTATCGCTATCATCACACTACTATATACGGAGTATATATGTATATATAAATATAGTAATATACAAAATTATGGGTAAACCCTTAATCATGTGTGAAAAATACAATGTACTGAATGTAGTATGATAGAATATTGAAATTGCTTCAAACTAAACCCTAAAGAAAAACCTTGTATTTGCCAATTACCTGGCGAACTTTTCAAATCAAACCAACGTTACCCTGAAAAATCAAATAAAAACACAGAAAAAAATAAATACCGGTACCCAAAATTATAGCGTCTGTAATAATAAAAAAGACTCAAATATTAAAAATGGCATAGTAGAATTTTTTTTTTTTTTTTTGAAATTTCATCTTTTCGAAAATTTAGGTGAATCATACTTTATGTACATAGTATTATCTTAGTTAAACAATGACTGAAAAAGAAAAAGATTGATGACGAATGTGATTAGCGAATGAAAACTTAGTTAGTTTTATCATCAAACTTTTGGTAACGCTTCTCATTCAAATAAAAAAACAAAAAACAACAAAATGGTAACAGTAGGAAAATCTTTAAAGGTGGAAAGAAAATGGAAAAGTAGATATAGTAAGAGAAAACTTACAAAGTTGTATTTTAATTGTGTCAAAAAATAAAAAACCGTGGACAAAAAATAATAAATTGTCACTATTCACCTGTGTTTGGAAATTTGTTTTCATAAACCTTTATTCTTCCCTTAGAAGCACTAAATTTACTGCGTAAGGTCTCAAGTCTCAACACAGAAAATAATACGTAGAATAACAAAGGATGAAGAGTTTGATGTGATACCTTGTTGGAGCTCACACTAGGTGAAAATACGAATTCCCCACCGGTTCAAACCCCCCATTTCGCACCGATTTTAAATCGGGCTGGATTTGGGGGTGCTAAAACCCCATAGATTTCACACCGGTTCAAAACCGGTGGGAAAAATGACTTTTCGCACCGGTTCTTGGGGAAAACCGGTGCCAAAAACCGAACTTTTCGCATCAGTTTTTACTTAGAACCGGTGTCAAAAGTCTCCAAAAAAAATTTAAAAAAACTTTTAGCACCGGTTCTTTTCCAAAACCGGTGCCTAAGTGACCCAAAAAAATAAATTTTTTTTTTTTTTTTTTTTTTTTTTTTGCATTTTTTTCACTGAATTTGTACCAAATACTTATATATAATCATAATATACATAAAACACATATATTTTCTTCAATAAACTTGTAATATTACACTTTAAAAAACTAAAAAAAAATGGACATATAAACACTAACATATATATATAAAAAAATGGACATATAAACACTAACATATATATTTTCTTCAAAAACAGCATACTGTCTGAGTTCTAGCAGGAGTTGTCCTGGTCTTGTGCTGGTGGCTGCTCTGCTGGCTGCTGTGTTGTTGTGTGTTCAGGCTGACAGGCTGCTCTGTTGTTTGTTGTGCGGCTGTTTCTGTTCTGCTACACTATTGTGCCTTTGTCCCGTTCAGGCTGGCTGGGTGACTGGTTTGAGTTCTTGAGCTGCTGTGTTTCTGTTCTGCTCTGGTCAGGATGTGCTGGGTGTTTGCTGCTCTGCTGTAGTGCCGTGTTGCTTGCTGGTTTGGCTACTCTGGGTCAGGCTGCCTGTTTTTGCTGGGTTCTGCTGTGGCTGCTATGGTGCTGTGCTGGTGGCACTTTGCTATTTCTAGAGATCACTTATGGGAAAAAAAAACTCAATGCCAGAAAGAATAATCCATCAAATGCAAGGCACCAACAGACTAGAATAACAATTTACTATGTAGTCAGCAAAGATCACTCAAGAGCATTTGTAACATTAGTGGTTCTCACTTCTCAGACTCTGGCCATTATGTGCATTACAAAGTTGATTACCTTATAACAAGATACATAATGCGAAGTACTTCCTCCTATCATTTTTGAATGGCCTAAGTTGACATATATGGTCAGCACAAGTCAAGAATAGATCATAAAATTTTGATTACCCTGTCCTGAATCCTGAAGACATCTCTTAATTGATAAAAATAAAGACTTTGATAAAATCCAATGTCTGTTTGTCAAGCATACATCAGAAAAGATAGATATATGCAAACAATCATGAATTATATTGCAAATCGCCTCTTACCAAACTGATGGTTGTTTTCATGTATCACTCATCTCATCTCAAAATAATATTCAGTCATCAAAGATCAAACCTTGCTAACTTTGATCATTATTATTTATCACACTACCTGTAAATACAGCATATAAACCATAAAATGATTTTCTTTTGGATTAATTTATTGAGATGAATCTAATTCTAACTGAATCATTGTTCATTGTTGGGAGAAGAGGTCCAAATTCATATTTCCAATTAAACAGTAGTAATGGGAGAATAGGTCCAATTTCATAGTTCAATTATCAACCAAATTTGTTTCAATTATCAAATCAGGCTCATAATTTCTTCTCTAGCAACATAATCACTCCTTAGTATCAGAAACTTAGATTAAATAGACCATTTTACACAGACAGAATCCTACACAAATGGTTTCCTCTATCCTACAACACATTATTTTAATTACGCAAAGCTCAATGCATATATGTTGATATTATAACATTTTATCTCTCTCAAGAATCTCAACTCTAAAACATTTTAAATACAATATTATGAATTCACACCTTGTTGGCCTACATCAGTCCGCAAGCATTGCACAAGGTTCTTGGACCAGCTGGTCCGCGTCGCATAGCTGGTGTATCATTTTCACTAATACCACAATGCTGACACTTGTTTGAACTGGAAATTATAGAGAAAATTAGAAAGGGAATAAGCAGAAATTCGGAGATAAATTAATTACTATCCTTCAGCACATTGTGCATATGGGAGGAGCGGGGATTAAATTAACAAGGACTCACACAGTTTCTGGTCCCAGGCTTCTACCAACCACTAAGTTCTTTTTAGCTTCCAAATTGAAAGATGTCGAACCTTCTCTCAAAGATGCAAATTGGCCATTCTTGCAGTGCATCCTAGAAATAGAAAAGAGAAATAAAGCACACTGGTGTCAAGAAGCAATCCCTTGAGTTGACAAAAGTAATCACCTCAGCTTTTACAGTCTCTGTCTGCCTTGTTGGTTCAAGTAAAGAATGTGTTTACATGTACTTTGTGATGTGTGGTGTTATATATGAGTGAAGATAGCTACAGAACTCACGGGTTGGACTCGGGTACACGTACTAAACATTTGCTGCAATTCAAATTCTTGGATCATAGAGCCAACAGAACAAGCTGATACATCTTTATAAGTGTGAACATTTGGTGTGGCAACTAATGAGTTCACAAGTTCTACATCATATCTACGACCTCCTTAGCATAGATAATAATAGAACTCCTGACAGACCAACAGTGAATACAGCAGCATAGCCATAACAATTTGGTAAACTGACTGAGAAATATGAAACTAAAAAAAAAAAAAAAAACTTAGAGAAAAATCTCACCTTTGAGCAACCTCCTTTCGTATAGTATACCTGATTTTGTTACAAAACACCTCTCTTTCCTTTTCTCCCGAAACCTAACCAAGGAAGCTATCCGGTGAGATATAATGGACACGAGACAAAAAATTATACCTATCCAAAACTACCATATGGGAGATAAAAAAAGTCAGACAAGAAGAGTAATACAGCTAATATCTTCATCCACATAAAGTGCCTAAATTTGATAGTTATCCGGTGATAGACAAATCCTATAATAAACTGCAAAGACATATAGCAAGCAAGAGTTTCCTCACCTTCCAGAATTTGATGGTTTTGTCATTAATGGAAAGAAGAAATAGTGCGCCATTAGCCATCTCACACCATCTGATCTTATTAATTTTGTCCTCAATCTCTAAACTCTTTAGGTACTCAAACTGAAACCAAAAGGTAAATATGTGAGCTTTTCCTGCAAAATTAAGGACAAAAAGGAAGAGAAACAAACATCAACTATGACAGCCGATTCAATGAAGATACCTACCTCTGGTTCATGGCTCTAAAACTCAGTCTGATAGCAAAACTCAGGATGCCTACTAACAAGATCGCTTCTAGGTCCACCAGGCTACATATCATATGATCACATTATATATAGGTTATAGGCCTCAACATGTAATTATATTAGAATCAAAGAAAGTTACTTTGTGAATCAAACAAGCATGATTGCACTTACACCCTTTCTGTCGGTTCTCTCAAACAAAACAACCTGGCCCCCACGATCTCCAGTAGCAAGGTGGTCCCCAGTCTTGTCAAATTCAATAGTTGATATAATATCAACTGCAAGGAGAAAATTACATGTAAATTAGATCCACTGAGCAGACAATATCACAATATCATTTATTTAAGATGGCATGTATTCTGAGTCTACCACAGTAAAGCATGGGAAACCTCTATATGGTCAATTTCTTATGCTTTATTTTAAATCTAAATGAGATGCTGCCAGCCTATGCCACGTGTTACACCACAACAGCTTTGCACAATTGCATCTCATTTCTTGCAATTTTATCCAATATTATACGAGTAACGACCAACATAAATCAAGCAGCTCATTACACCACAACAGCTTACACAATTGCAATTTTATCCAATATTACACCACAACAGCTTTGCACAATTTCATCTCATTTCTTGCAATTTTACCAAGATCAGCACATTCTCATTTAGACGCCATATATGTCACCTTATGGCAACAAAATCATAAGATACACTAGGTGAAAGGTGTCCAATCTCTAAACCTCAACAATCATATATACATCAGAAAATTTATGACTACAAATGCAAGATACACAACATAGATTACTACTGCAATACTCCATAACAAAATAACAATCGGAGTAAACAAAATAAGATTGAGAAACTACATAAATCGGAGTACTAATCAGTTTTTGTATTTTGCACTTAATTAGTTCAAAAGACCTTGATCTGTTTGATTAATACTGTAATTCTATCATAATATGAGTATCATATATAAAAGTATTCAGTTTCGCAAAATTTGATTACAACAAATCAAATAACGTCCAAAGTTTTAGCACAAACTACAAGTAAAAGGACCTCAATGCAATAGGGACAACAACAGCAATATTTGAAGCTAATATCTTCAGTTTCCTATCTTTGAAATATCCCTGCCAAAAACTAGAGTGGTTGCCCAGTTTACAGCAACATAGAATCTGTTTCTCCAGCTAAGTACACGCGTTAGATATGCTGAGCGCCAAATCAGAAAGCTGAGGAACCCAGCAATGGAGAACCATCAAGTTCATAAACAAATGCCCAAACGAGAACCATCAAGTTCATAAACAACAGCAATAATCAAAACCCTAAAACAATTTACTATTGTTGAATGCACAACTCGAAATTAAAGTCACAACAGCAAACCACAAAGAACAGAAAACCCTAAATCAACGACTAACCCTAGATTGCGAAGGAATTCAATAGATTAGGAAGACCACGAAATAAATCTTACCTCAAAGTTGCTACAATGGAGTTGGAAAGCTCAGAATGCGCTTCAATGGAGGTGAGAAAGCTCAGTAGAATGCGCTTCAATGGAGGAGAGCTATGGAGAGAAAGAGACAAGTTGCGGCAATGGAGGTGAGAAAGCCCAGAATGCGCTTCGATGGAGGACGTACAGCTATGGGGAAGGTAGGCGACAACAAGGGGGGTGCGAATTAAATGTGGAAAAGCTAGAAGGGGAATGAAAACTGAATTGAAGGAAGAAGAAGATCGAATTTCACGATTAAGTGGTTTTTTTTGTTTAATTTACAGCACCGGTTCGAACCGGTTGTAAATGAATTTTTCCCACCGGTTTGGGCTGAACTGGTGCGATATCCCTCTTTTTTTTTTTTTTTTAAAAAAAAAAACATTTAGCACCGGTTCAAACCGATGCGAAAACCAAGATTTGGATCCGGTTTATAAGGAACCGGTGCGAAAAGTAATTATCCAAATCCCGCCCATTTTTTTTCCCCCCGGTTTTTAAGAACCGGTGCGAAAAGGGGGAGTGCCTTTTTCATTTTTTCTATTAGTGTCACCGCAAATTAATGTAGTTGGTCGTTCAAGAATTTTGAAATTGTTGGTTATTATCTAGTAGATGGTGATGGATATTCCTAGAAAAATGGATAGAATTTTCGATAAGAAATTAATTGCCTTGTTGATTTCATTGATCAGATGAAAAAGGACGTAATTAACTATGAAAATATAAGAAGAGAAGAAAAAAGTTGAAATAATTTTTTGGGAGATGTACCATTTATGAAATGGAGAATGTGTAGTTTAGTAAGTACTACGTTACTATAACCGTGTGGTAGTGTTGATAAGTTTGAGTTTCAGATTTTAGTGGGTAGTTTGTATTTTGTACTGGGTAGTTATTAAATTATTATCCTTTTTTTTTTAAGGCTTTGTTTGGTTCAATATTAGTAAAGGAAAGAAAGGGAAAAGAAGGGAAGGGAAAAGAAAGGAAGAGAAGGGAAAGGAAAGAAACTATATCATCCAATGTTTGGTTTGATATTAGTAAAAGAAGGGAATTGAGAGGAATCTATTGTTTGGTATGACATTAGTAAAGGAAAGAAAGGGAAGGGAAAACCAATTTTAAGTTTAATAGATTTAATTTCTTTCTTTCCTCCAAAATTCCTCCAATTTTGGGAGGAAAGGAAAGGGAAGATTTTGTGAAGGGAGCTTTCCTTCCATTTCCCTTCATTTCCTATCAAATTCCATTTAATTTTTAAAACCAAATATAAGAATCTATATTTTTCCTTTCCTTTCTTTTCTTTTCCTCCCAACCAAAAAGGGCCTGAGTGTAATTGTTTTTTAAATTTTAAATTAGAAAGTAGTAGGTAATTTTGGAGGGATTAGTGAATTTGGGTGGGAGTGAATGTGAGCCAAGTATTTGGGTTTTGGTGTTCTCTCGTTAAAGTTGGCTGTGCAATTATAGAATAGATTTTAGTTTTATAAAATAAAATTATCTATTATTAAAATTACTAGATGAACCCCGTGCGATGCACAGTTTGTTTATATTTTTTTACAAATTATATTTTTTTCCTATGTTTGTGATAAAATTTGTTACTTTATTTTTATATTTATTAATTTAAACTTTAAAATTTCATTCGTCAATTATATTTTGTTAACGTAGAACTTAATCTTTAAGACGAATAAATGATAAATGATAAAAAAAAAAATTTCTTTGCTAGAAAAAGATAAAGGAGATAAATGATGAACATTTTTTTTTTGCTAGAAAAAGAGAAAGGATATATTGATATTTTTTTTTTAATTAAACGTGATTTCATTTTTTTTATTAGTATATTTTTATAAGTTATTTTGTTATAATCACTTGTCATATTTTCATTATTTTTTATCTAATCCAATTTTTTTTTAAATATCAACATAGCGCCCAAAAATATTTAAAATAACAATCCTACGTGGTATAATCCTATACGTAACTCTCTAAAAATACTAATCCTACAAGGCGCTTTTAAAAATCAAAATTCTAAGTAGCTCTCTAAAATCTTGGGAAAAAACTCCCCTTTATATAATTTAACGTGATTTCATTTTTTTTATTAGTATTTTTATATAAAATATTTTATTATAATCACTTGTCATATTTTCATTATATTTTTTCATTTTTTAAGTTTAATACGGAGTAGTATTTTTTATATATACGAATTAAAATATATTGTTTCTTTTCTCTTAGACAAAATTTTCAATTTAAAAAGATAGTATTTTATTTTTATAATATATTTAAATTTTTTATTTTAATCTTACATGTCGCTTTAAAATTAAATCCTACGTGTCATAATCCTATAAGTAACGCTCTAAAAATATTAATCCTACATGGCGCTCTAATAATTTTTAAAAATTAAAAATCCTAGGTGGCTCTCTAAAATGTTGGGGAAAAAACTCCCCTTTATATATATAATATATATATAAATATAATATATTAGATTATATTAGATTATATATATGCCCATTTAAACAAATATATATTCAATTTGTTGTTATTATTATTATAATCATTCAACAAATTTTAAATCTTCCAAAAAAAACCCTCTTATAATCCAACTAATATAAGAATTCTATTTACACGAGTAGACTAATTGATGCTTATAAAACCCTCTAAAACCTCAACTTTGCACAATAATTTATAGGAAAATTGATTCTAATAATCCCACCTTTAGCCGGTTCGCTGTTAATAATCCCACCGTTGGATTATTATTTTATAATCCCACCTTTACAGGGGATCTTCTTCTATTTGGTCCCTAACTTGTTGGTAACCGGTTTTGATAGGTTAAAATGCCACGTGTCAGTTTATAATTGGTTGAAAAATAAAAAAATTTAAAAAATTAAAAAATGAAAAAAAAAAAATCCACCAGCCACCCCTCCACCCATCGTGAAACCCTAACCCTTACCGTAGCCCCACTGAAAATCGGCCGGCCTCCACCATGAACCCCCGAAAATGGCCGGCCGGAATCAACAACCACCCCACCGATCAAATCCACCACCGAAATCAACCCCTGACCCAAACCCACACTCGAAACCACAACCACCATAGCCAATTACCCTCGGAACTCCGCCGAAAACCGCCATAAACTCCCAATACTCCGCCAAAAACCACCATAGACCCCCGAAACTCCCCGAAAACCCCCTCTCCACTCTTGAAGGTTTTTTTTTTTTACTTTTCTTTATTGAAAATCGGGGTGGTTTTAGGGGAGAGCTGGGTCGTTGGTTTTTGTTAGGAGGGGGTGGAAATGGGTGTTTCGGCGGTAGAAATGGGGGTTGCGGCGGTGGGGATGGGGAGGAGCCGAGGAGGGGCTGCCGAAGGTTGGGGGGTTAGGTGGTCGTTGACTTGTTTTTTTTTTAGTTTGTTTTTCTATTTTTTGACCAATTATTTAGTGCCATGTGTCACTTAAATTAAAAAAAAAAATGTTTACCCAATGCATAGGTTACCGATCATAAGGGACCAATAAATGAAGATCCCTTATAAAGGTGGGATTATTAAATAATAATCTAAAGGTGGGATTATTAACAGCGAATCGACTAAAGGAGAGATTATTAGAATCAATTTTTCCTAATTTAGATACACACTCTTTCACGCTCAATTTTTACGCACGAAACCTTAAGTTTTCATTATCATCAGGTACAATGCTAATTCTTTAGTGGATCAAAATCATTCTTAATTAACATGTTTTGTGAATACATACATGATTATTATTAATTATAAAGGTTATAATATTTATTTTATCCTTTAAGATTTATCACCAAAATTCGTTGCACAAGCAATGGCTACTACAAACGGTAAAAGGTACGGATAAAAAAGCATTTGTTTGTTTGTCTTTATATAACAAAACAATATCATATGCTTTGAGGCATTCATATGTTTAGCATGGTTGGTTCCTTTGAGGCTTTGAGGTCAAAATGTTGTACTGTAATTAATTTGGATAGAGGATATGATTTAGTAATTGCTTAAACGTACAAATATCATGGGGTAGGGGTGGTATTACGAAATTTGAAGTGTAGGAAATAATTGAACCGATAAGCAGTGTGACATATATACTGGACCAAATTGGTGAGCATATATTGTTTCATACTTTATAAAACTGGGTCTTTGGTGACATATACATATCGGACCAAGTAGGGTGCATTTGTTTTTAGTTTTTGCAAGAGTGGGTTCGTTGGTGACATTAATATTTTTTAGTATCATAGTATGGTTGGTTCCTATAAGTTGTGACATGGTAAGATTAAGGTTATATCTTGGGTTATACTGTCCTAAATTCCTAATGATGTATTAACATGTTATATCTTGGGAGCATTTATTGTTTTTATTTTATATACATATATATATATATATATATATATATATATATATATATATATATATATATATATATATATATATATATATATATATATTCCTAATAAAAGGCAAGATTGGACTCTAAAAGTATGAGTTACTAGATTATGGGATGTAATTAACCCGAAAAACAATTAGGCTCTAGGTATTGATATTATAATTTATATGTTTTGAAAGAAATAATGACAGAGATTTGCCACATAAATTAAGGAGCCAGAAAATATGCAAGGCATAAGTACCGGAAAAAACTACAACTTCTTTGACTGATATTAGGCGATCCGAATAGCAGAAATCGAACATGCATTACACGAGATATATTATACGTAAAAGGAAACAACATAAAGTGAAATGTTGGTAGCTTTTGGAATCCCTTGAAAAAATACAAAATAAAATAAAATAATAGAAATAAAAAAAATAGTGGGATGGATAGTTATTGGTGTTAAGAAATAAAATAAATAAATGCATAAATTGTAATGCATAGAATTTGAGTATTGGATATTTGGAGGATTGTGGATTTGTGGTGAATTGACTCTACATGCAATTATGTAACAGATTCGCAAATGTACAGTTTTAATGTTGAAAAATAAAATTAGAAATTCGCCACCCAAATTAATTAAGCAGAAAATATATAAAGCTTAAATACCAGCATAATGTTACAATTTATTATTTTTTAATCTTAATGGTGTTATATGTATTACGGAGTAACATTCTTTTAGTTATCCTTATGAATTTTTAGGGATAGGACATCCTGATTCCAAAAAAAAAAAGGGATAGGACATTATCGGAGTTAGAAATATATAATCTCATCAAAGACTAGAAATTTAGCAATGAAAGATAAGATTGGACACTAAAAGTAAGATTCACTGAATTGTGGGATGTAATTAACACGAAAAACAATCATTTTCTAGGTAATTGACATGATACTAGCTAATAAAGACATAAATATTTTGCGCATCATCATTATTCCAAGATTTTTTTTTTTTTTTTTTTTAGCATCATCATTATTCCAAGATTTGTTATTAACCTAATTTCTCTTTGAATTAAGAACTAACCTAATTGCAATGAAACAAAATAAGTGTAACTTTAAAGTGATTTCTTCGAATTATATATTCTGACCATGCGTCCCTTTCAAGAACTACATTAAATAGTTCAAGTTATTTCCTAAAAACTACCCACAACTTTATGAGTGGCCTGGTTGCAATATATTATTTTAATTTCACAAATATGATTATAAAGTTATTAATTTAAAATTAATAAATTGAAATAACAAAGATGTTTTGCTCATATATATATAATGTATATTTTTTATAATGTATATTGTGCTTTTACAAAAATCAATGGTATATTAGGTCAAATATCAATCAAAAGGGATATACACCTCTTATTCAAGTTATTTCCTAAAAACTACCCACAGCTTTATGAGTGGCCTGCTTGCAATATATTATTTTAATTTTACAAATATGATTATAAAGTCATGTACATAACGTTGTGTCAATGATATGTTTTAAAATCTGACATATTAATTCATTTTCATAATCTAACTTTGCCCAATTTACTTTGAACAATCTTAATTAACTTTCTATAATTCTGCAATAATCCCAACTTTCATATCCGTTTTCATCTAATAATCTCAAATTGCTCAACAAAAGTCAACAACATGTTATTGTAGGTTACTTGACACGTGTCAACATATGACTAGTCCAAAAAAACAAAAAAATTAAAAAGAAAAAAACAATATTTTAAACTACCATCCTATCTAGCCCGGCCACCCACCCCCTCCCCATTCGTCAGCCCAATTGAACCAGCAAATGCGCCATTGAAGCTCATACTTGCAATTTGTATAATTTCTGCAGCATTTCAACCAAATCAAATTAATTATTCAACAAATTGAAAGCAATACTGAAACATCCATGCAATAAGCTCAGAAGTCAACGATAAATAATACTAGTAACTAGCGTAGTGTGACTCCGGATGTTACTTTGAGTATATTTTAATAAAGTGTTTGAAGTATTAATAATTTGGAATACAATGTTATATATTGAAGAGAATATAATGTGTCTAGCTCTTTTATTTTGAGTTTGGATGCTACTTTTTATTTTACATTTAAATACATTTATGAGGAAAATTAAAGCATAAATTTTTGATAGTTAAGATGGCAAGACATGTGATATTCATTTCATGAGGTTAGGAGTTGGAACTCTTTCTAAGCATATTTTAATTAACATTGTCATGGATTATTATTGAGTAAATTTTGAAAAATTCAAATGGATACCCTATCTATATAGAGTGAATTACTCAAAAATGAGATCAAATAGATGATTTTTTTTTCGCGTAAGCGATTAAATCAAAAGAGTTAAAATTACAAAATGAATGAAGAAGATGGAGAAATTAATCTAGAGAAGAAAAATGAAGAAATTTGGGTTTAAGCAAGAGAATTAGGGAGGAAGCTTGAAGAAAAGAAGGACGGAGAAATGGAGAGCAGAAGTTAGTGTGAGGTGAGAGACTAACCAGTGGGAGGAGGGGACGGGGCTAGGAAGGGGGGATGTTTTTCGGTGGCCGGGGCTAGGAAGGGGGTCGGGGTGTTTGCACTTTTTTTTTCTTTGTACTTTTTGATTTTTTTGGACCAATAAACATGCGACAAGTGGCATATTAACAATTTTTTTACAAAAAAAACTTTTAATAGGTTACCAGTTTCCGGGATTGTTAGAAGAAAACAGAGGTAAAAGTTGGGATTATTCAAAGTAAATTGAGCACAGTCGAGATTATTAAAAGGATATTTTCCAAAATAACACAACAAAAAAGTCACAAATTGGATAATAACACCACAAAATTTAAAACAATTATTATAACACCACAAAAAACCAAAAAAAAAAAAAAAAAAAAAAAAACCCAAATATTGGATTTAACCACCGCTTAACTGATGTCATCCAAAAACTCGGGATTGGGCCCCACACTGTACACGAGTCACTTACTATGGTTTAACAAAAAATTCAAAAAAAAAAAAAAAAAAAACCTAAAATCCTAACACAGCACCACCCCTACCACTAGCCACCCAAACCCCTGCAGCTAGCAGCCTACCGCATGTCGTCGGAACCCTAGCCCACGCCCGAAACTCCTTAGCCCACCACCGAAACACCCCAGCCCATCCCCCGAAACACCCCAGCCCATCCCCAAAACGCCCCAACCCCGGCCACGTTCACAACCCTGCCTAACCATCGCAAATCACAACCAATTCGCACCCTTGCCCCTTCGAACTACCACAAATACCGAACACAATCCACCGGCTTAGTACGAATCGGTATTTGCGGTGGTTTGAATAGGCTGGGGCGCTGGGGGTGCAAATTGGTTGTGTGGAGTGGCGGAGATGGTTGCGATGTTGTTGAAGCTGTGAGGCTAGGTTGTGATTTGCGGTGGTTAGGCAAGGTTGGGGTGGTTTTCGAGGAAGGGGAAGCGGGGTTTTTCGCCGGTTTTGGTGGGGCAGAAGTGTCGACGGTTTGGTTTAGGCTGTCGGCGGTGGGGGACAGGTGGTGCCGGTGGTGGGGTTGGGCTGGGTTAGGGTGTTTAGGCTTTTTCTCTTTTGTTTTTAATTTTTCTTTTTTTAACCAATAATAACTGACACGTATATAAGGTGGGTCACACTAACAGATTCCATTTATAAATCAGTTAATTAGTGGTGAAATCAATTTTTAGGTCTTTTTTTGTGGTGTTATGATAAAAGTTTTTTTTTTCTTTTCTGGGGGTGTTATAATCCAATTCGTGACAACATTGTGGTGTTATTTTGCAAAAAATCCTTATTAAAATGCATTTTTCCAAAATAATATTATCTATTAAAAAAATCAAATCAATATAAATATTTTCAATTAAGTAAGGTTATGTTCTCTTCACCTTTTTTTTGCTGAACTTAAATTAATTTTAATGAATTAAACTATTTTTGCTGAATTTAAATTATTTTTAATTAACTGAAATTATTTTTGCTAAACTTATTTTTTTTGCTGGACTTTAATTTTAATGAACAGAAATTTAATTATTGATTTTCTATTATATTTTCTTCCAATAAAGTTACTTATTTTAACTAGCCGTGTTCTCTTCACCTTATTTTTGCTGAACTGAACCTATTTTTTACTAAATTGAAATTAATTTTATTGACCTGAACTTAATTATTTTTTATGAACTAAATTAATTTACTAAACTGCTCTTATTTTTACTGAACTAAAATTATTTATATTAATTATTTATTATATTTCTTCATTAAAATTACTAATTTTTACTAACCTGAAATTAATATACGAAATCAAACTTATTTTACTGAACATAACTTAAATTTACTAAACTAAACTTATTTTTACTAAATATTATCTTTGTAAGCTGAAGAGAACAAGGTTATTTGAAATAACTTTACTGAACTTAAATTAATTTTACTAAATTTAAATTAATTTTACTTTACTAAACTTATTTTTACTGAACGGAAATTATTATTAATAAATATTATTTTTATAAGTGATTCATTTCAATAAAAATAAGGTCAGTTTTAGAAACATAATTTCAATTCAATAAAAATAATTTCAATTCACTAAAAATCAGTAATTTTAAAGAACAAACATAACACAAAATCTGTAAAAATTATTTAAGTACATCAAATTTAAAATAATTTCAGATTGACAAAAAATAATTTTAGTTTAGTAAAAATCGATTAGAAATGTTTTGTCTAAATTAAATGAAGGTGATGACTAATGGATAAAATACTACCTTACTCTAAGTCTGGCCTCTATCTTGTGTGACTTAATTATTTAGGACAAAGTAAGTAAACATAATAATAACCTAATTATTTATTCAAAAAAAAAAAAATTACCCTAATTATCAACACACTATTCTCTTTGGAGGCAATTGGAGGATATATGTTGCTTCTATTAATTAGGAGACAATCGATCACCTATAACTTTTGTTTAGACAATCAAACACTCACAACCTCTATTTGGGGACAATCGAGCATTTGAGCCTTTGTTCGGGGACAATCGAGCGTCGGAACCTCTATTCAGGGACAATCGAGCATCCTAGACTCTATTCGAGGATAAAAGAGCATCACAAGCTCTGTTCGGGGATAATCGAGCATCCTAGCCTCTGTTCGGGGACAATATAACATCGCATCCTTTGTTCGGGGACAAGTCAACATCGCATCCTTTATTCGGGGACAATCGAGCATCGAGCATCATAACCACTATTCTAGGACAATCGAGCATCACAACTTTTGTTCATACAGAATTGAGCATCATGGTAATGTCCTACACGGGCGCATTGAATGACTCATCCACAATGTCCTACACGGGCACATTGAATGACTCATCCACAATGTCCTACACGGGCACATTAAATGACTCATCCACAATGTCCTACAGGCATATATAGTGAGTTGTTAATTTTCGTTGGATCCCAACCCTAAGTTCTCATATTTAAGGGCTAAGATCCAATGAGAAATTTCTTAAAATGAGAAGAAAGACAAGGATGAAATGTGCAAAACTATTTCACTAGATGCGCATATTTTTTCCACCAAATGTGCAAAATTGATTTTTGTAATAATAAATTTCGAGTTTTTTTTTTGGAAAAAATTATGTTCAAAATATATACACATAAAATTGAGTCATTTTTTTTTTTGCATATTTAATTTAAAAAATATGCACATTTTACGCACATTAAGTCCTTTTCATTTTAAGTAACTTCTCATTTGACCCCAAACCTATATATTGTACGGAGTAATATATGTAAGTTTAAACTTCATATATATTGAGTATTGTTTTTATTGATCAACTCTTAACTTGAACCAACTAATAACCCAATCTAATAATTTTAAATCTTAAATACCCTAATGTTCAAAGGATGCTGAACCCGAAATGACCCGATTCAAACTTGATCTGAAGTATTGATTTGAAACACAACTTTACCCAAAATGACCCGATTCAAATTTGATCTGAAGTATTCGACCTGAAACTCAACCTAACTCGAACTTAACTGGAAGTCTCAACCTGAAACCCAACTTGGCTCGATTATCATTGATCCTAACGTTTGGGAATTTTTTTGCGTCCTTTGTTTTCTTTTTCGCGTTGGAGTAGAGAGCACGGTAATGTTAGCTATTTATTTATATAAGAGAATGTTGACGTTATATTGAGAACTTGAGAAGTTTGTAAGTAAGAGAGCACGGTAATGTTAGAACAAATCTAAAAATTTAATATGCACCGGGCTAGATTTCTAAAATTTATTCATAAATTAATATGCACCGGGCCGGATCTCTAAAGTTTATTCATAAATTAATCTAGTTTTAGAAAATTATCACAAAAAATAAGAAAGATTATTTATAACTACACATTTATAATTCCTTGAGCCCAAAAAAAGTTTAAATGAAAAAAAAATAAAAGGTAAAAGGCTGAGCATTTAGCAATACAAAATTAAAAATTGAAAAAAAAAAAATATATGAAATTGCGGGCGCTGTAGGTTTCGAACTCTAGACTTAATCAGAACATAGATAGTGAATTAGTGATCCAACGAGTTCCACAATATTTGGTACCACTTAAATTAATTATAGTTGTTTTGGATCATGGGGTGGGCCATGGCATGGGCTGGCCAACCCTGGATCCCTCACTGTATTGTTAGCTATTTTTTTATATATAAAAGAATGTACAAGTTTACATTGAGAAGTTTGCGAGTAAGGTTTTTCTTGCTTGTTAGAGTTTCAAAATCAAGTAATTAATTGAAATTAAGAGTTTTTATTCATCCCAAAAATCACTTATATACTTACAATTCAGACAACTTGCGTATAACATTCTTTGTGTTAAGTGTTGTCTTGGCAATTGAGGAATCTAGTACTACTAAGATCAATTTTTAGAAGAGATTTACGATGAAAAGTAAGCATAGGAACAAAAATAGATTTCTGGAAAGATAATTGGGTTTTCTCCTATCCTTTAAGTAGCCTAAGTTATTCCTAAGTATCTGCACAAAAACTATGGATGGGATCTCCCACCATGTAATCCCTGATAAGTTGTTGCAAATAAAGAACTCACGAGGTTGGCATTGCTTGTATAGAGAAGCTTACTAGTTAACTCTACCTAGGTAGGGCCGTCTTGAAACTTTTGACCGCCATGTGCTATTTAAAAATAATGAAGTCCTATATTTTTTATTCTCTCCATTTCATAATAATAATTGACACGTTTAACACACATGTCAATATGTGAGTTTGACCATTAATATATATAATTAAGCATTAATTACAATTATTTAGAATGATTTTAAAAAAAATATTTAGAATGAAGTTTGTTAGCTTAAATATAAAATTATTTAGAAGTTAATATAAGTAATTAAACTTCAAATTAAAAGCTATCTAAAAACATTTTAAATAATACTAATTGCATTTCATATACACTTGAAATCTGTAGACCTTCCTAACAAATATCTGTGAGTCTCACAGTGGCAGTTTCGTAAATAAAATGTACCGCCGTGACTAAAGTGGTACAATTTTATCATCCATTTCGTAAATAAAATGTACCACCGTGACTAAAGTGGTACATTTTATTTACGAAACTGCCACTGTGAGAAACAAAAACGTTTCTCACAGTGAGTAATGGGGGCGCCCCCGATAAAATGTAGATTGGAGCAACAATTGTTAGATTGTAAAAGACTTATTTGAGAAAAATGTGTAGTACATATTTAGACATTTAGTCAAGCAACCAAATAAGCTTTACTAGTAGTTATTCGTGGAATGAAAGGAGTTACAGAATAAAAGGTTATACTTTGAGGTTACTTACTTTTCCTAAGTTTCGCCGAGCACTCAGATTTCCAGCTTTTGCAGCCGTTAGAATGAATCCACCCATGCAATGGAATGCTTGAAAATGTGTGGATAGATTTGGAGAATTACTGCAAAGATTGGACAAAATCAATGAAAATATAAGTAATAGCGTGAATTTAGGGTTAACCTAACACAACATAATCTCAAGTAGGTATGTAGAGCTATATATGAATGCAAATTGTGTGAAACGATGGAGTTGCATACGTACCACTTTTGCCATTGAATCATCAGGGATGAATCACATGATTTTAAGCTGTATTTTGCCAAGTCTTCAAAAACCAAATCCTTTAGGATACTTTCATCGTAAGAAAGTTTCTGAAATGCCTTACACCTTTACAAGATTTCACATAAAAGATATGATTTTAACCAACAATCACGTCATTAGAAGTTAGAGCATCATAAAATGATAGCATTATCAAGAAAAATTCGAGAAAATTCAAGATCTACTGTAAATTGATTCGTTTTCTGCACTGCTATAAAATATAATCAAGCTTATTGCAATAGGTTTACATAGGTGAAAAAAAAAAAAAAAAAAAAAAAAAAAAAAAAAGCCATAATGTCTCAGACAAATAAATGAGCCTAATAAAAATGTACGTCTTGTTAATTTCTTCTACATAAGTATGATGTATATGTATATATGCAATGGTGTATTTTCAAGTATATGCTTTACAAAAAAAAAAAAAAACTAATCCAAAATAAGCAAACTAGCTTATGTATTCATGATCAGATTGAACGATGCAACGATGCACAATATGTGACTACTACAAAGTTATTAGAAAATAAAAAAGGCAAGTGCTCTTACACCAAGAATGTATTGAACATATCAAATCCAGAGCTGGGAGTTTCCAGAATAACGCGCATCATAATATTTTTCAAAGCATCAAATGACAAGTCCTGAGTCGATGACATCTCGATCTGATCTATGGTTCGAGCTGACTTCTCGATCTGATCCATGGTTTGATCGAGCTGCTATATTGATGTTTGAAATTAATAGTATTAGAATCAATGCAATGATATAGAAAAATTGTTGAAATACTTGAAATAGCTCATAAACTAGACATGATGCATCGATCTTTAGATTAGTTCGTGCATCATATGTTGCCAGATTATAGATTGATATTTATATAACCAAGTTTAGTACCATAGGTAATGATCAAAAATCAATAACACATAAGGTAATATATGCTAAAGTTGATTTAGCAATGATTAAGCATTTGTAAAGTAACACTTTTGGCTAAAGATGTCTCAAGGCACTTATGTTATGGTGAAAGGTTTTGAGATATTCATTTTGAAAGAAGAGTTAAATTTACATGGTAATTACTTACTAATACTTTTGCAAGTTCCTCCCAAAAAAAAAAAAAAAAAAAAAGAAAAAGAAAAAAAGAAAAGAGTTTTAATCAAAACTTTAGCTGTGAGGGCTATATCAAGGTTAACTTATTAAGAATTATTGCTTATTAAAATATGACTCCTGAGTTGAAATTTATTCATACTGCATGTATCATTATTTGAAAAATAATAAGTCATATTGCATTATATATTAAAATCTTCAACTACATTGTTAATAATTAATGCCATATTTTTTGTTTTGTGAATGTGTAAAATAATTTCTCGCATGTTCTTTTTTTTTTTTTTTTTTTTTTTTTTTTTTTTTTTTTTTGTCTAGGTTTCCTTAAGTTTCTTGAAGGTTATGTTAGCCTTATATCCTCTTCGGTCAATTAGATCATATTTGGAAATTGATAAGAAAGAAATACAAAAAAATGGCGGAGGAGATTGTAGGGAGAATTTCACTTATCAAATATACCTTAGAATTTTTGTCTCTAGATATTGAAATTGGTTGGATAATGAATTTTGAAGTAAATTTACTTATCTTCTTTTCTTATAAAAAAAAGGAAAAAGTAACCTAGATCCCCTTTGAGACCTTTTACTTTAATTTAAAAGACATGTGTGCACAAGCATGAATATATTAAATTTGTGATGCAGTAGGTGATGCTGCATTGATTCAAATTCAGCTTAGATTGCATAAAAAGAAGATTAATCTATGCAATAAATCAAATTCTGTCTTTGAAGTGGCAAAAATTGGATTGGGAATAGTGACTGCTGTTGGAATTATTTCTTCCCATAGTAAAATTCCAAGTCCAGTTTCATTTATGCTTCAAAAGATCAATAACCAAATTTGCAAATATCAATTCAATTAGTTGACTTTTTGGCCATAATTATTTCTTTCTATTACCCATTTTAAGCCTAACTGTGCATATTTGAGGCTAAGTTCAAATGCTTGATTGCTTGTGATTACCTGTGAAGCACGGACACGCCACCCAGCAGCCGTGTCCGAGTCGACACGCGTGTCCGACACCGACACGGGTGGGACACGCTACGATACGTGTCCGACACTCCAAAATTCGTGTCCCAATTTTTTTTTTAAAAATACTCCATGGACACGGACCGTATCTCCCTTTGACACGGCCCGTTTTAACTTGGACACGCCATTTCTATTCCAGCCCAACTCCCTCAAAGTTTCATTGTCTCAAACCCTACTGCTTTCCTTTCAATCTTCTTTATCTCTCGTCACTCTCAAACACACTTCAACGGCTCAACCCAAATCGCCGCCGACTGAACATCGCCTGACCGTCGTCACTGTCGGCCACCGCCCACCGTCGCTCTTCGCTCGTCGCAAGTCTCTATTCCTCAGTCATCACGAAACCCCCTTTAATACTCTATTCCTTCGCCGACTCGCCGTCACTCGTCGCTCGTCGCCACCGACCAGGCATCCACTCTCGCTCGTCGGTCGCCGGTGCTTTCAGCCTTCTCAGGTAATCCTCTCAATCTCTCATTCTCGTTTTAAACTTTTAATTTGATTTCATTCCTTCACGATTTTGCTTAAATTGGCTATTCAAAAAAAAAAAGTAACTACTTAATCAGTTTGTATAAATCAGTTTGTATCACGATTTTGCTTGAAAATTTTAATTAGTATAACTCAGTTTATGTTGCTACTTGTTTAATTTGATTTGATATGAGATGTTTGGGATTTGGATTGAAGAACAACAATTTGCAAGAATGTCTTCTAGCATTGTACATGTGCACTGTGTAATTTGATTGTGTTGTTTGAGCTGAACTGGAAAGGTTTGATTTGCTGAAAATGTGTGTTTTACTTTGTTTAAACAAATTTGTGTGTTTTGAGGCTAAATTTTTAGTGTTTTATTGAACAGGTTGTCAGATTCTCGTTTTTTGGATATATTATATGTCTTGTTATACGCCGTACCCGTGTCCCCTATTTCAGGATTGCCGTTTTCCCGTGTCCGTATCGTGTCCGTGTCCGTGTCCGTATCCGTTTCCGTGCAACATAGGTGATTACTCAATTAAAGGAATAATTAATTGATACTCCTTGACTTGGGACATGTATGATTGCCGTGAATGGCTTCCTTCTTTGATTTACTACTCCACTATAAATTGAAGTCCCCTCCACTTAATAAGGACACAAAAAAAAAAAAAAAAAAAAAAAAAAAATAGAAATACTTCTCTTCTTTACTCCAAAAATGTTACACAAAATAGTTTCTTGTTTTGGTCATTGATCATTGTGTTCTCAATCTAGCTCTTCGTAGTACACCGGAGAGTTAGAGTGTAACCCTGGAGGTCGATTGCTTTGAGTCCGTGTGTACAAGTACGGGACAAATTCGACTTTAGGGCAGTGATGCTATGTCACGCCATGACATCAAATCAGATAAGTTTGTTCAATTATTAATTGCTATTAGTCATATTTCCTACAATCTAAAGTCGAAATTTTATTTCATTAAGATGGCTAATAGTGTAAAGGTTTTGATGCATAAGGACTTTTATCAAGAGTTCCTAATTTGGGGCTATATTGTTAGTTCTGATCCTTTTACATCCATACTTAGAAAAATAATTGTTTGGTGGAAACTAAAATCTTCTTCAATTTTCTAATGCTTATTTAAATAGTATAGTTTTGTATTGAATTGCCTTCTTGTCTTAAAAGTCTACTGCTTGTTTAATTGGCATGCATGGGGGTATTTCTCGCCAACAATTGATAATCTCGGATTAAGAACATGAGCGTACAATCCATGTACTAGTAGATTAATTAGTGTTATGATCCTTTTGCGTACCATCTGTATCATGGCTAGTTTTTCACCATAAGTTGTGTAGAGTTTATTTCTATAAATTGTATTTTAATTAGGTGATTTGGATACAAGATGGACCTTTTCGGTTAGTGATTTGTGAATATAAGTGTAATCTTATACCATATAGCTTGGGGCAATGTGCGCTACATACTAGTTAATTTATACTTCTAATTATTTCTTTCTTAAGAAATTGCCTTTAATTTAATACAATCAACTTTTCATGACCCATATATGGAGTATATATATATGATTTGAACATAAAAGTTGACTCTATGATGGATCTTTATTCGCTATAAATTACTCGTAACTTCTTTTTTGAGTAGATAATTTCTTCAATAGTGCTTTATTATGGTAATGATATTGTGATTTATGAGATATTGTGTATTGTAATTGTAATCGCAATATTTTTGGAGGATGTATTTTGTAAAGTAGCAAAATATAATATGATTTGGTTTAATGGAAAATGGTGAGTCATGGAATCATTTACAAGCGTGTAAACTGCTTCTTGAGAGCAAGTGATTGATTTGGTTTTATTTGTTTCCTAATTATTGAGTTATTGACTTGGTGAAAATATTGAGAGAAATAATATCTTAGTTCCTCACTTGTAATAATGTGATGTCATTTTGGGACTGCTAGCTAAAATAAGTTAGTTGAGTATATTACTTACATATTTCTTATTTGGGAAATTAAGTTCAAGTGTGCATCCTTATTCTTGAATTATTGAATTAATTTGCTGTTAGCATCAATAATCCCCTCTGGAAATATTCAATTATCTTTGTCAAACTAGCTTATATACATAATCAGTTTATGTGAGCCTTCTAGTGCTTGTGAAACCTTATCTTTTGTTGTATATTTTTGAGGTGTACGATAATATAATTTGGTTTTGGCAAATACCTAGGGTGTAGTGGCTAAGTGAAAGGCTTTATTCGGTTACTATTTATTTGACAAAGTTTGCTAATATATTACTTATACTACTCGAATTTTGAAATCTTCTTAGAATGCTCGGGCATGTTGATTCTATAATTACGAGTTCTTAAATGAATTAATCAAAGCTGTGTGATCAAGGGTGTGGGTACAAGTTGTATCGCATTCTATAATTCGTCCACAATGCTAGGTGGCAAAATATTTTCTTTCAAGCTTATTATTATTGAATTTTAACATATGTACATACATATCTAATTTGCCCTTTTATTAATACTGTGTGAGGTGTATGATTGTGCATTGTGGGGGACGATGATTTTGAGTCTAACTAATAAGTTAATTATCATGACCCACTTTTGTAAAGGTGTAGAGGTGCAATTTATCTTTCGAAATTGAGTTATGTTTCACCTTACTAGATAATAGCTTGATCACTACTTTACTTTGGGTTATTTCCATTGTTGAGTCAGGTTGGCTAAGGAGGTATTGCTGTTTCACAAATTAATATGGAATTATGAGAACTTTTACACATTGGAATAATAAGAGGGAATAACCCCAAAGGTCTTTTAAATAGCCTGTGTTTTAACTTTTGTTAATGTAATCTATGTGGGATATTAATTTTTCAGCTCGTTATGTTGGCCAATGGTACATCTCACGAGAGTTTGTCTAAATATCCCCTGATTAAGAGATTATTTGTCATAACCTTAAATGCCTGTTGTGTGGGGGTACCTATTTAAGGTGAGATGTTTCTTGGTGTGCTTCGTAGTTATCTTTTGAGGCTTTATTGTGATGTTGGGATTGTTGAATATGCTGAATATACTATTTAAAGGACCTAATATGTGATAAAGGTTGAGTGTGCTAACTTGATTTTAAAATTATGTCATTTCTATTAAATGCATTGTGTTTGACATAATATATGTTAATTTGAGAATGACTTGAGTTGTGTCAATCTTCAAATTTATGAATCATACGTGTCACATTGAGATCGTTTCATCATTGCAATGGTAAGATAATTTGCAATTTGATTTATGTAATTTACTTTGCTTCATGTTTCTCTTTGACATTTCTTTTGTGAAGTTGATGAATATATCAACTAGGAAGGAGTAAATTCGGAGTCCAAACTAGTTAAGTCTAATCATTTTGATTAGAAAGGTTGGAGAATTAGAAGAAGTCATGGGGAGTCTTCAAGAAGTGATGGATAAGTATCCGTAACCATATGGAGAAACCATGCCCTTGTGTTTGTACTAGCTTTGGAGAGAAGCAAGTTAAATTTAAGTCCTTATTTGTGACCTATCATATTTGTGAAAGTTCGTTAGTTTTGTCTAACCATAATAATCACTACACGAAACCAACAAATTGGCAACGGTTCAAACCCCCCAAAAGGCAACGGTTTTGAACCGTTGAGTATTTGAGGGTTGCCAAATCCCAAAAAAATTGGCAACGGTTCAAAACCGTTGCCAACTCAAGAAATTGGCAACGGTTAACCGTTGCCATTGAACATGCTGCATTTTTTTTTGTTTTTAAAAGTAATTGGCAACGGTTAACCGTTGCCAAAGCCAATGGCGCGCTTTTTTTTTTTTTTTTTTTTATTTTAAAACATTGGGAACGGTTAACCGTTGCCAATGACCTGTATTGTTTTTTTTTTTTTTTTTTTTTGGCTGCAATATTATTAATAATAATAATAATTATTATTATTATATTAATAATAATTATTATTATTATTATGATTGTATATGATAACAGTAACAATAATTAGTAACATTAATAACAAAACATAAATAATTAATAATAACAATCGCAAGAGATGATATAATAAATTAGAAAAATGTTTCATGTATAGTACATAATTAATAAGCTAAGGCTAGGATTGATGAAGAGATGATATAGTACAAAAATGTATGACGATATTTACAAATTAAATGTGATGTAGGTCGCCAATATCTCCCGAATTACATGGACTTCCTCGTTCGTGTACGGAAGTCCCGTTTGCCCCTTGCAAAACTTAGAATACACAAAACGTGAGTTAGTAGAAGTGAAATAATAATAATTGGTGTTAGTTATAGGTGACTAATGCTTGAGATTACAACAAAAGAGCAAGTAAGAGGTTTTGGGACGCAATTTCAACCAAAAGGGCTCAAGTAAGGCCATTTTGGCTACTAGGATGCCTATTTTCTACAATTCATGTCTATTGAACTCATAACTAGTTAAAACATGTCATTATCACTTATTTATAGGTGATTAATGCTTGAGATTACAAGAAAAGAGCAAGTAAGAGGTTTTGGGACGCAATTTCAACCAAAAGGGCTCAAGTAAGGCCATTTTGGCTACTAGGATGCCTATTTTCTACAATTCATGTCTATTGAACTCATAATTAGTTAAAACATGTCATTATCACTTAGTTATAGGTGATTAATGCTTGAGATTACAAGAAAGAGCAAGTAAGAGGTTTTGGGACGCAATTTCAACCAAAAGGGCTCAAGTAAGGCCATTTTGGCTACTAGGATGCCTATTTTCTACAATTCATGTCTATTGAACTCATAACTAGTTAAAACATGTCATTATCACTTAGTTATAGGTGATTAATGCTTGAGATTACAAGAAAAGAGCAAGTAAGTGGTTTTGGGACGCAATTTCAACCAAAAGGGCTCAAGTAAGGCCATTTTGGCTACTAGGATGCCTATTTTCTACAATTCATGTCTATTGAACTCATAACTAGTTAAAACATGTCATTATCACTTAGTTATAGGTGACTAATGCTTGAGATTACAACAAAAGAGCAAGTAAGAGGTTTTGGGACGCAATTTCAACCAAAATGGCATACCTCTTCAAGCTGACGTGTGTCTGTACAATGACTCATCACTATGTCATACATGAATCTCATCACGTATAGGCCACAGTCAACTCCGTTTTCCTGTTGTGCGCACTAGCATGAGGAACAAAGCACATGAATCAAAATGCCTAGCAAATAAGCAACGTCTTAAGCATTGTACAGTAAGAAAATCACAACATCATGGGTGAATTACCTTGGGTGCTTTCCATGTAGGACCTCGAGGAGATCGAGGATTTATCTTCTTCATGGTACTACAAAAAATCAAAGTAATACGTTCAAATTTGACTAGTATAATCAATACATATGAGTTCAGATATGAAAATGAATAACAAGAAGTGAAACAAACTAGATGCTTACTTTTGCAGTATGGACCTCACGAGGCGCTTTCTTACTTGAGGTAACCGAGCAGAATCAAAGTAGAAGATTGTGTTACTGGAAACACAAATCACAAGTAGGGTCCAATGATAACTACACACGAGACAAACAAATCAATAGTTAGCCTGTTACAACAAATAAACTGGGAAACCAAATGAACTTGACTAGCATAATCAGACGTACTCCTCATAGTATGGGACGAATATAAACTTGTCTCCTGCACTCACTGATTGCCTGATACCCCGTTCAGCATAGTACAACACGTCAGCGGAGTTGCCTAAGATTCTAGCAGTGGACATCTGCTCAGGGCACAACCACCCAACTTGACAAGGAGATTCAAGCTCCCATATTTGCTCCTGGAGTGCTCTGCATGCATGATAACACAATGTTAATCGAAAACCAAACGACAAACACCACTAAACTGAAGGGCATAAATTGAGTACCAGTTGAATTACCTCATGGATATTTGAATGAGGGAAATGTTAAGCATTGCACCACTTAGAAATTCCTTCACATCTTCTTTGAATAGCCATGCCGTTGCATCATCATCGTAGTGGAACATTTCCTTAGGAAGTTGGATTTGGATGGGGCTGTCATTAGGCAACACGCAAACACGGTTGTGCAAATAAGCTAACTCTTGAGATAGCGATTGAAGCACCGTGTCTTCAACTAATGGAGTAGCTTGCGTAGCTGAACCTCGTGAAGGGCTCTTCATCGACGCCTTTCCACTCACCGAGCCATGTTCACTTCTGTTCTTTGGCCCCTCCACCCTCTTCTTTGGCGTTTGGCTTTTCCTCGATGGCTAATAAGTATGATCACACAAATGGTTAGAAAAGTTTTCCATCTAACTCTTGGGAAGAAAGGATTAAAGCGTGAAATCTAAATCTTAATTACCTGGTACATCAACCGTATCCAAGCAGATGGCCATTGCACAAAACTACCTTTTGCTGCCCAGAGTGTAGTGAACTCATCCTCCTCCACGGGCACAGGTACTAAGAGGTCCTCGGACCCGGGAACCACAGAATGGATCCCGACAGAATAATGCTCAGGCAGAAGAGGTCGGCCATGGACCGTACCTTGTTCGGCCGGTTGTGCACTACCATAGGCAACAACATGCAAAGGTCCATCATATGATTCGCCCGGGTGAAGAAGTTCACAACGGGTCTCTTCCTGCACCAATTACGAAGATACTTCATTTACATATTCATAATTAAGTATCTTAGGTGTAATATAGGAGTTAAATCAAGCATTGAGCTAAAATCACGAAAAATGGGCAAGATAGAACTCATTTAGGCCATTTCGAGCCGTAAATACTGTAAATGAACCTAAAACTTGTGGAATTGCTTTTTTTAGGTCGTTTCAAGCCATAAATATTCATAACTAAGTATCTTAGGTGTAATATAGGAGTTAAATCAAGCATTGAGCTAAAATCACGAAAAATGGGCAAGTTAGAACTCATTTAGGCCATTTCGAGCCGTAAATACTGTAAATGAACCTAAAACTTGTGAAATTGCTTTTTTTAGGTTGTTTCAAGCCACAAATATTCATAACTAAGCATATTAGGTGTAATATAGGAGTTAAATCAAGAATTGAGCAAAAAACATGGAAAATGGGCAAGTTAGAACTCATTTAGGCCATTTCGAGCCGAAAACACTCTAAATGAATTAAATACTTGTGAAATTGCTTTTTTTAGGTTGTTTCAAGCCACAAATATTCATAACTTAGTATCTTAGGCGCAAAAAAAAAAAAAAAAAAAAAACCAATACAAGTGCCAAAAAAAAAAAAAAACCGGAAACCGGGCGGGAAGGGCAGCGTGTGCACAGCGAGGAGGCTGCACAGCTGCTGCAGTGCTGCACAGCTGCTGCAGTGCTGCACAGCAGCCTCCTCGCTGTGCTGCAGCCTCCTCGAGAAGAAAGAGAAGGAGGAGGAGGAGGAGGAGGAGGAGGAGGAGGAGGAGAAGGAGAAGGAGGAGGAGGAGAAGGAGGAGAAGGAGAAGGAGAAAGAGAAGGAGAAGGAGAAGAAAGAGAAGGAGAAGAAAGAGAAGGAGAAGGAGAAGAAAGAGAAGGAGGAGGAGAATGAGAAGGAGGAGGAGAATGAGGAGAAGGAGAAGCAGACAACAACAACACATCACATCAACAAATTAAAGCAACACAAACTACTCAACACAGCGAAGAAACACCATTTCACAGCCAACTTAACCATTTCACAACACAATCCAAAAACAAATATCATTATCCAAACAAGTAAGCACAAAATCACCTGTAGAATAGGAAAGTGATGAGGTGTCGGAGTATCAATCCCCCTTGAGTTCGCATGTGAAGGAGTATCAATCTGCAATAGTGTATTGATAGTGAAACATTAATTAGAACCGTACCCACGTAACTCAGCATATCAAAACTTATAGAGTTGAATTCTAATCATTTACCTCCTGTTCTCCTTCTCTTCGTGGGTGGCTACTTGCGTCGGCCGGTGTTGTCGAGGAAAAGGGCAAGGTCGGCAAATTCATTTGCTTTGCCCATGCATTGAACTCTTCGCGCATCTCATTGCGCACTTGTTCTTTAATTGATGCCACTGTGGCATCGAAGTTCTGTGGCGAGTTCACACTTGCTCGGGATCTTCCAGATTTAGTATATTCGGGACCCATTACCTTCTCCCATCCTAGCAAGCTCCCCCCAGCACCTAATACCCGTCCCGGATGGTAGGGCTTTCCCATAGCCAAGGTGAAGGGGTCCTTCTCTACCGTCGGGACGAGCTTGCCTTCAACAAGCTCTCCAGTGTACTCAAGCTATAGCAAAAACAAAATGGCAACATGAAGTAAGTGTTTATATAAAGTGATATACATGCAAATGAATAAGTTAGTTCACTAGTTCATAGTTGCTTACTAGCTTATCTGTCATTTCTTTGGTTTTCCGGAGCCTTGATGGACCATTTTCCGGTCTTCTTGTCCCGCGAATGCATAGAGCAAAAGAAATCCCCAGCACGACTCACCAAAGTACTGGTCGTGGAGTCAGACGACGCTGTGGAGGACCCTAGAAGCGCAGTGGGGTATACTCCTTCACTCACCCACGTATCCCTCCATTCATCATACGTCATTGCTCCCATGTGATGGTGGTATTGCTTTTGCAATGCATTCCTGGAATTCTGCTCCCTCATTTCCTACATAAAAAGATATATATGTTAGTTTCATTACTAATAAAAAAGACGATAAATTACAACACAATTTTCATCAGAGTTCTTTAAATTTACAATGTCTTCTTTTTTACATTTTTGAAGAACGAAAGCGTCCCAATCATCCTTCGATATGCTAGGCCATATTTTCCATGGGAGTTTCTCTTCATCGATGACATCATCATCACTTTCACCTCCTTTCTTGTTCTTTGGTTTCCTCACAAGTTTCTTTGTGATAAACCGACGAACTAAGTTACACTTGAAGCTTCTGAATCTTGCCGCAAGTAAGGATTCAAACACCCTACGCTTGGAGTACTCATTTGGAATGTTAAATAGACTCTGCAAGCACAAATAACAAACATTATTAGTTTGCCCATAACATAACAATAAATTGAAATTGTTTATAAATAATGTGGAATCCATAAACTTTACCCTGGTATCATTCCAAAACGTGTCAATCAAGCCTGTAGGCACGTCGCTCATACGAAGCGTAATGGGGATTTTGCGCGCACATATCCCAACTTGACCAGCATACTGACGGCGCCATTTACCCGAGGGTTGCCCTACTCTGTCATACTCCAAGACCATAGGACCGACAGGTTTTTTGAAAGCTGTCGTCGGACCCCTCTGCTTTTTCTTCGCTGGTGCCTGCACCCCCGCTCCACTTTGATCCTCACGAAACGGCTCCAGAATGGCATTATCGATTGGAGGCGCTTGCTCAGCTGCAATTTCAAAGTCATCTATCATTCTCTCCAATACATCTTGCGCCTGATCTTCTGGCTCACCCAAATCAGTTTCCTTGTTCACATCATATGGCTGGTCCCCATCATTAGATGAATCATCTGAGTTAGATTCAGCATCCTCAACTCGAACACGGAATCGATCGTCCGCCATTAGATGTTAAAACCTGTCATTACAAACATAACACGTTATTAGCTGCTGAATTGTAAGGTGAACTTATAATCATATATAAATTGATGAATTATAATACAAATAAACATAGAAAATGGTGATGCAAATTACTTTATTCATTTAAAAGAATATAGGAAAAATGGTCAAGTAATTCAACAATTTCATGCATTTTCACCTAAAATGTGATTTTTTAGTTCTTTCTACGCCTGCAATTCAAACTAGCTAGAAAATATACAGTACCTCAATCTAATATTCCTTCATCGTGGTATGATCTCATGTAATTGGCTTGGTCGTCTTTCTCATTTGGCACAGCAGGTCTAGGAACAGTGAAAGGTGCCGAGTCATCAAAGGCATCATATTCTTCCTCATCCTCGACATCTCCAACGCCAAGGATTCTTCTTTTGCCAACTAGCACAATAGACCATTTTGAGTTGGCAGGGTCAGACACGTAAAACACCT
Source organism: Chenopodium berlandieri (assembly GCA_034703905.1). Classification (NCBI taxonomy): domain Eukaryota; kingdom Viridiplantae; phylum Streptophyta; class Magnoliopsida; order Caryophyllales; family Amaranthaceae; genus Chenopodium; species Chenopodium berlandieri. The sequence goes on along the minus strand of CM068285.1, from coordinate 61,572,329 downwards.
GCTTAGCTTGAGATGCAAGGATGAATGGTTCCGCACTATCATTCAGGTTGCCAAGATCTACAAGAGTAAAGTCATCAAATTTGACGTTACGCTTGATATTATCAACCCACTTACACCGGAAAAGAGCAATCGTGAAGTCACAATAATCAAGCTCCCATATTTCTTGAATTCGACCGTAGTATGACAACTCTGCATCCACGGGTGATTTATCCTTAGCACTTGCAAACTCCCTTGACGATGCCACAACCATTACACCACTGTTTTTGGGTCGAGGATGATTTCAAATCTTGACGCTCAGTCCAAAATGTGTACCCATTTATGTCATATCCCTCAAATGAGCGAACATCATCCCTAGGACCATAAGCAAGCCACCTTACTGTATCTGTGACATTCTCGTACTTTCCACCCATCACTCGATCACGAAACCAACTCACAAACTTCTTGTTGTGCAACTGCATCAGTGCCCTTTCACCTTTCGACGGAAACTCATCACGCAAACTAGCCATGTGCTCGTCTAAATATGGGTGAACATCTGCAACATGGTGCAACACATAAAGTTGTGCTTGTAAGAACTGCTCTCGTTCAGGTGACATTCGTTTCGACCCGATTGTGCCATGACCATCAAGTCTACCTTCATGTCGAGAAGTAGGAATACCAATAGGTTCAGAAACGGCTACATAGTCGGCCACAAAATTACCAATCTCCTCGGCTACGGTCCCTTGAATCATACTTCCTTCCGGGTGAGCCCGATTCCTAACTTTATCTTGCAATGTGCCCATGTGTCTTTCAAAAGGATAGCACCACCTCAAGAACACTGGACCGCACAACTTAATCTCACGCACCAAATGAAGAATCAAATGCACCATTATGTCGAAAAACGAGGGCGGGAAGTACATCTCAAATTTGCACAAAGTCACAACCACATCCGCCTGTAAAGCATCAAGGGTACAAGGATCAAGCACTTTGCTACATATTGTATTGAAAAACGAACAGAAGCTTGTAATAGCTTCCCTCACGTGCTTTGGAAAAATACCACGTATTGTAATTGGTAGAAAAACTTGCATCAGAACATGACAATCATGGGATTTCATACTTGTCAGCTTCAATTCTCCATTTAAGGATACAAATCTTTTCATGTTAGATGCGTACCCTGATGGAACCTTAATGCCATACAGACATTCACAAAACCTCCGTTTTTCTACCCTTGACAATGTGTAGCAAGCCGGAGGTAAATAGGCCTTCCCCTCTTTGGCTTTTCCCTCATTTTTCTTCTTCGACGCATCCGCGACCTTTCCCTTTCCCTTGCTCTTCCCCTTTCCCTTTTTCGAACCCATTTCTTTTTCCTTTTCCTGTTCCTTTCCCTTACTAACCCTTTGCTGAACCCACAATTCTGGACGCACCCCCATCTTTTCCAAATCTAAACGAGCACCCTTTCCGTCCTTTGTCTTGTTTTGAATATTCATCAGCGTTCCCACAAGAGCGTCACACACATTCTTCTCTATATGCATTACATCAAGACAGTGCCTAACGTCATGTTCTTTCCAGTACGGGAGCAACCAAAAGATTGATACTTTTTTAAAGAGAGCAACTGATTCCTCCGGTTTTTCAGATTTCCCAAATACTGTCCGTACACCCTTAACCCGAGCATAAACCTCCTCACCAGTTAGTGGCCTAGGAGCAGTCCCCTCTTCCACCGTCCCATCAAAAGCCTTTTTCTGCCGACGGTACGGGTGATCGCGCCTGAGCAACCTTCTTGTCCTCAAATACACCTCTTTGAAAGAATGATCAAGGCGTCTGCTTGGCGTATCATCAATACAAATGGGACATGCCTTTTTCCCTTTATTCTTATACCCAGACAAGTTGCCATATGCAGGATAATCATTAACGGTCCACATAAGAGCTGCACGCAATGTGAACTTCTCATTCTTATGAGCATCAAACACGGAAACCCCTTCGTCCCACATCTTTCTCAAATCATCAACCAATGGCGCAAGATACACATCAATGTCGTTTCCAGGTTGCCTTGGCCCCGATATCAAGAGTGAAAGCATTACATATTTCCGTTTCATGCACAACCAAGGAGGCAGATTGTAGATCACTAAAAGTACCGGCCATGTGCTGTGCTGGGTACTAAGAGTGCCAAATGGATTCATCCCGTCCGTGCACAAACCAAGCCTTAAATTTCTGACTTCATCACCAAATTCCCCAAACTTCATATCAAGGTTCTTCCATTGCGGGGAGTCGGCTGGGTGCTTCAGCATTCTGTTTTTCTTTCTTCCCTCTGCATGCCACCTCAAGTTTTTAGCGTCTTTTGGTAAAGAGAACAGACGCTTAAACCTTGGAATTATGGGAAGATACCACAACACCTTAGCAGAAGGTCCCTTCGTACCAGCATTGCAACTCTTGCGCTTGTAGCGCGACTTCTTGCATCTTGGACACTCCTCCAATTGTTCATATTCATTTCGGTAAAGAATACAATCATTGGGACATGCATGTATCTTCTTATACTCCAAACCAAATGGACACATGAGTTTCTTAGCGTAATAGTAAGACTTAGGAATTTCATTCCCATCTGGCAACATCTCACTTAACACGCTCAACAAGGAAGTAAAACTACTGTCCGTCCACCCATGCTTCGACTTAATGTTAAAAAGAGTTAGCACGGCTGATAGTTTGGAGTATTTTTTGCACCCAGGATACAAAGGCTTTTTAGAAGCCTCCGATAATGACTCAAACACGTCACCTTCAAAACCACGCATCATCTCATCCACACCTTCATCCTCAACCTCATCCACATGATCATCCTCAAATCCCTCCTCAGCACCATCATCATCAATATGTTCATCATTCTTGTATTCCTCGTCCACACGGATATCATTGCTTCTATCATCATGCACATCATACCCAATAACATCCCCACTGTACTCTCCTTTTTCACCGTGCCAAATCCACACATGATATTTAACCCTAAACCCGCGACAAACTACATGATCTCTAATGATATCAACACTATTGACCACCTTCACATTATTACAATCAACACAAGGACAATAGAGGCACTCGAAACCCATTCTGCGCTGATAAGATGAAGCCGTCTCGCAGAACTCTTGAACCCCATTAAAGAATTCTAATGTATCACGTCTACCATACATCCATCCACGATCCCTCTCCATTAAGTAAATTGTCTCTAAACATGGCAACATATTACGAATAATGTATAATTGCTACATCTATTATATATACAAATCAAATTCAAACACACAACATGCATATAACATTCATATAGATACAAAAATGCATATATGCTTCCAAAGGGTCCTTATCGCTCCAACCTAACCCATCCTTGAACGTTTACTCTCACTAGTGAATGTATATCAGATTTCCAATTTTAAGGAAAATCCGGCAGCATTTCCCCCCAGTTCTCCAAGTACACGACGTAGGTAATTACTTACCCACATATGTACCCAGAGAACATGGTGATGGAGGAAATGGTAAGCCAAGATGTTCCTTAAAATCGAAAAAACAGACATACATTCACCACCTAAGTGAGAGTAAACGTTCAAGAACAGTCCTAACCGGGGACTATTCAAGACTTTCTCCTAATGAGAAAGCCTTGAACGGGTATCTAGGCATATGATGATGCAATGCAAACATGTCATATATTTATTGTTGTATTTAGTTTGTCATGAAAACACTTTTATTAAGACAATAAAGATATATATATATATATATATATATATATATATATATATATATATAACTTATTAGAGAAGTTTATAATTCATACCAATACAATGGATAATGTATTCTTTTTAACTTCGCACTTGAGGTATATATGTAGTCTTCAAGCTTAAACTTGAACTTCAAATCACATATGAATCTATAAAAACGCAAAAAGAAAAAACAAAACAAAAAACAAAAGTTAGTAAGTATGAGAAATGGATAATAAGAAAAGATAGGGCCATATATATAATTAAGGAAATGGAGAGAAAATGGGGCAACAAACCACACCAACCACAAAAGGTAAAACACAAAAAGGACAAATATAAGCTACTTCAAACAATTTCTATATTAATTAGGGCAACAAATCACCAAAACTTGGGACATATTCCCCATAGGAACATCATCAATGGAGAATTTCAATACTCCTAGCCTCAACATTGAGGGGCACTACCTAGCCTCAAACAAGAAGGGACCTTATAGGAAGGGTACTTCGAGCAAGGTCTAGGACATTAAAAACACCCAAAACAAGAATAAAACAAAACCAAACACCAGCCAAACAGCCCACAACCAAGACACTCCCTGGACAAAAACAGCAGCTACAGAAAACAACACGTTTAGCATAAAGGCAGAACCGAGCCATCAGAAAAACAGCACAGCTCAAACCTAAGCAAACTTTTTCACAGGAAAAACCATAATTGCATTAGATAAAATACAAGTAAGTGGTTAACATGGAAAAGGGAACTTGCATCGGTGCATATCAAATACTCCAAAATCAAACTATACTTAAACATTGTCTGAGAGTTCTAATCCCCCTTGAACCTAGCAGAACAAGAAGACTAGCCCAAATTGCAGTCAGGGAATAAAACCCAGTAGGCATGTTGGACTATCGTACACATATTGAAACATAACTTGCAAATACGGCTTAACACAGCCTTATTCACTAAAATCACTTACATTTTCTATACCCAAGTATATATGTGGATGGAGGGTCGTTGTGGAGAGGGGCCGTACGTGCGCTTGTAGTTGAGAAACCCTATATTTCAACATACTAATTACAATTACTAAAATGCAAAACAAATCCTCACAAAATGGCATGAATGTGAAGGAATTCAATGGAGTAATTGAAACCTAGGTATACTAGGTAGCTTACCTCGAAGATGCTTCAATGGAAGGAACGACGAAGAGGGGAGATGAGTTCAATGAAGCAGCTCGCACCAGGCCACTTCAATGGAGGAACAAAGAGGGGAGCAAGTTGAATGAAGAAGAAGGAGGGAAAACGCGAAGGAGGGAAAATGGAGGGGGGTTGCGTTTTTTTTTTTTTTTTGCAATTGAATGAATACGTTGAACAGGGGAAGGAGAAGGAAAAATCCCGCATTTTTTTTTTAATTTTGCAACGGTTAACCGTTGCCAAACATTTGCATTTTTTTTTTTTTTTTAAAATAACGCAATTGGCAACGGTTAATGTTAATAATTTTTTTTTTTTTTTAAAAAAAAAAATTGGCAACGGTTAACCGTTGCCAAATGTAACCAATAATTTTTTTTTTTTTGTAAAATGGCGCTCACTTCATTTGGCAACGGTTTTCATGAACCGTTGCCATAGGGGGGTTGCGTATTTCTTTTTTTCTACTAGTGAATGTTGACTTTCATGAGTCAGTTGAAAGTAAGGAAATTGATATGGTAGATTCATTGAAGGTTGGTGATTGACTATCTCTATTGTTTCTCATCATTAAATAAGTTTGTATTTTGTCTTGATTGCGTTATTATTCTTAAGTGATTTGATAGTGGTTCAAATGAACGCTTAAATTGCAAACTAATATGACAACTTAGTTATAAAAGTGAAAGTGGAGGAACTTTCTCTATGTGTGTGTCCTTGTAAAAAATGATACAAGGTAAATAAGTTTATTATATAAATTAAATTGAGCACCAAAGCTATGGTGTGAGAATTCATCACATGATTATTCTCGTGAAATGTTAGTTTGACCATGATTGTATATCATATGCTTCTAACTTAATGTCATTATGTAACGAGAATATTGTCATGATATATTAATCATAGTGCAGGTGGAGACTATGAAAGTGCTCTCTAATGATCATTGTTTGGTATTGTAAAATAAGAATTAAATTTGCAGGTTTAAAATGCTTACGAAGTAACCAACAATGATTAGTTCACTATGAAGGTTTGGCTCAAAATGTTATGCAATCTTATTGCAAAATCTATTAGTAGATATCAATTCTGGGGGGAGCCAACTCCATTGAATACATGTGTTGTGAATTATAAGTTACAATTGAGGTAGCTTACAATGGAAAATATACATTCTAGAGGCATGGATATTAATCATAAAAAATGTGTGATCATGTGATGTGAGAGGAATATTTAGAGATTCCCTCAACAAAGGCCTTTGTAGAAAAAAATGGTGCTAGAGTCGGCACAAGGAATGGGTTTAAGCCTATGAGGAGTGAATTGTGATTGATACCCATCTTAGAAATGTCTAAGTTCAATGGGTCAAAAGAAGTCACAAAAGAGCTCAAATATAGTACCACGACCATTCCTATTAATAAAGAGATGTGGTACTTTTTACTACTATGTGTATGAGGTTGATTTAAAGAACTCTTAATAAGTTCATAGCCTTAATAAAGGTGGTTTGTGGCAGTACAAACTTGATGAACTTACCTATGTGAATGTGAGGGCTACGCCCAACCCTCTATGAGGTTCCAAAGGCTAGGATCTTTAGAGCATTCATGAATAATCCAGGTAAATGTGGGGCATTTTTAATTTCGCGAGAACACCTTTGATTTGAGAAAAGTTTAGTACGCAACTGTATTTTACAAACCTCATGAAAGGTTCAAGGCGAAGTCCACCCGACATGACTGTAGAATATAATTGTAAGTACTGGGTATCAATTCAAGTCCACAAGACATTGATACTTGCAAAACCGAGTATCCTTTGCCCAAATTCTTATTTTGCTCTTTTGAACCATGTGGGGGAATGTTGGAATTATTTCTTCCCATAGTAAAATTCCAAGTCTAGTTTCATTTATGCTTCAAAAGATCAATAACCAAATTTGCAAATATCAATTAAATTAGTTGACTTTTTGGCCATAATTATTTCTTTCTATTACCCATTTTAAGCCTAACCGTGCATATTTGAGGCTAAGTTCATAATGCTTGATTGCTTGTGATTACTCAATTAAAGGGATTTAATTGATACTCCTTGACTTGGGCATGTATGATTGCCGTGAATGGCTTCCTTCTTTGAGTTACTACTCCACTATAAATTGAAGTCCCCTCCACTTAATAAGGACACAAAAAAAAAAGAAATACTTCTCTTCTCTACTCCAAAAATGTTACACAAAATAGTTTCTTGTTTTGGGCATTGATCATTGTGTTCTCAATCTAGCTCTTTGTAGTACACCGGAGAGTTAGAGTCATGTAACCCTGGAGGTCGATTGCTTTGAGTCTGTGTGTACAAGTACGGGGCAAATTTGACTTTAGGGCAGTGATGCTATGTCACGCCATGACATCAAATCAGATAAGTTTGTTCTATTATTAATTGCTATTAGTCATATTTCCTACAACTGCTACTTAGATGAACATCATTAGGGGTTGTTTGGTTGAACTTTTTGGAATGGGTTGGAATGAATTTAGAATCCATTCCACGGTTTTATTTTTGGTTGGGTAATTTAAGTATGTAATCTCATACCTGGGGATTCTAACTCCACCCCATTCCATTGGAATCTCATACCCACCTCCCCCCTAAGGATTCATAATCCATACTTCCTCTCAAGTATGAGAATCCATTCCATGGTTAAACCAAACAACTTTACATTGGTATGGGATATAAAATTCATACCACCCAAGTATGAGAATCCATACCGATCCATCCCAACTTAGTGAACCAAACGACCCCAATACACATTCTAAAAAGTTGATCGTGAACAAACTCTTATATATATATATATATATATTGACAGGTAATAAATGTAAATAAGTACTCCATACATTAGACCAATTTACACTTGGATAATCAATTAACCATATATCTTTTAATTTGGTTCGTACATTCTATAACGATTAATACAAATATATGATATACTTAACTTTTTATCACCCGTTAAACATTAAACATACTAACATACAGAAAAAAAAAAAAATTACTAACATACATATTGGTATAAAGAAATTAATATTGAATCGTGCATTTGATCATATTATCATTGATTTAGTAAAAATAAACATGTATTATTGATGGTTATAGGTTAATAATCTTATACATCATTTCCTAATAATTCCAACACTTTTATAACTATTTATATATATCAACTTTCACCATCACTTTTGTTAGTACGCACGTAAATAAAATTGTCGTTTTTTAAAATACTATTGAATATTTTTTAATATGTGTAAAGTTGTGATTAATTAACAAGTGTGAAATAAAAATTATTGCAAGTATTTTGTTTTTCTTATCTTATCCTCTTCACTTATTTTTGGAAATATTGGAACTCAACTTATAGCCCCTTTCATCCGTAGAGAAAGAAAATATATATTCTATTAGTTTTTGGGTTGCAGGTGGGTGAAAATATCCAATCCGTAACAGTTATTAACTTTTTTTTTCTCTTAATTGTTCTGGGAAAAATGGTTACAAATGCTATGTGTTTAGGGTAAAAATACCCTGTCCACGTGGCCCAATGGTATCCTGACACGTGTTAGTCTCAGAGAGGCCCAAAGGGATCCAATCCTCTGCTGACACGTGACACTATAATCCTAATAGGGGAACATATCTTCTTCCACTATAAATAGAGGAAAACCCTCATTTATTGGACATTCATAAATACAATCACAAAAACCGAGCAATATTAATTGCAGAATTCTCTCTGAATCAGGGTGAAAAACCTTTATATTCCGCACCTCTATACATCCGGAACCAATCTAACATGATCGTCGGAGGTGGAACTCCACCCAACCGGAGTTTCGTGGTTTTGCAGGTACAGACGGTCGACGCGCATTCTTGAAATTGTAACTCTCCCGAGGGACTCCAAAAATCCCGAAACATTTGGCGCCGTCTGTGGGGAGAGTACTTCCTAGATGGCATCCGAATCTGTACCTATTGAGGGCAAGCGGCCTATGGCCAACACTGAGGTCCACACGGACCAAGATAGTGGTGACGACTTTGAGGTCGACACCTATGTGGCCCCAGACGGGTCACTCAGAACAAGGCGCACTCGTTCCAAAGAAACAAGGGAACGGGGCGAAGACAAGGCTGGTCCCAGCCGGCAAGCCTGCTGGGCAGACCTAGGCGGCGGAGGGTACAACCCCCGTCACCAGAGACGAGCTCATGAAATTCATGACGAGTTTCAAAGGGGAAATCAAAGATATAATAAAGAAGTCAACTTGCTCCAATAAGGGTCAGTCGGCCAAGAAGCCTTCTCCCTCCGAGAAGAAGCACATCAAAGACCGGGTGCCTACTCCTTACCCTAAACCAAAAGGGGTGGACGGGCCCCAGATCGATCTTTCCAGACTTCGTTTCCCTGAATCAGGGCAAAGGAAGGCCATCCGACAAGTTCAACCAGATGGGTAAAAAAAAACTTACTCTGACGCCCGGATGTTCATCCAGGAGAAGAGAAGTCAACAAATGTCTGAGTCGGCCTCAACGTCGATTACCCAGACAGTTTCGGCAATACTTCAATGAAGTATTCGGAGACAAACCGAGAGAGTCAGTCACGCGGCATGTCCGCACATACTGGCCCTCAGATTATCCAGCCGGCTCCGTATGTGCCACAATAGCCGTACATGTCGTATGGATCACCATACATGCAACCGTCCTTCTTTGGGGGTCAGGCGGCACAGCAGGTCCAGCCTATGGACTTGCAGCTCCGGCTGCTAAATCTTGGGGAACAGCCGTCGGCGTTCTCCAGGGAGATAACCGAGGCGGCTCAGCCAGCCAAAGTTAAGAACGTGTTGGCTGGTACCTACGACGGTACCACCAACCCGAAAGACCACCTAATGGCTTACACCAACCTCATGTACTTGCAGGGGTTGGATGACGCTTCCTGGTGCCGATGCTCCCGGCAACATTGAAGGGCATAGCCTAACGATGGTTTGGTAATCTGCCAGCCGGATGCATCAACAACTTCAAGACGCTAGCATACCTGTTTGCGTCAAAATTCTCCATGAACATCCCTACCAAAAAGACAAGTCTCGATCTAGTGGCTATTCAGCAGCGAGACAAGGAGGGACTAAGGTCTTATGTCAGGCGGTTCAATCTGATGAGAATTCAGATCCAAGTGTTGTCTGACGAAGTTGCCTATACAGACTTCTTCAAGGGTTTGAAGGACGGGTCGACCTTTAAGTTCGACCTGGTCATGAAGAGGGTTGCTACCCTCCAAGAGGCGTTGATGGAAGCTGAAGCCTACATACACGCGACGGAGCTTTGTGCCATCAAACACTCGTCGGATCCTAAAATATCCGACAGGAAGGAGAGCCGGTCTGCTCAGCCGGCCAAAAAACAAGAGAGCCAGAAGAGAAAAGAAGTCTGGGCGGCGGACCACTCTGGTCAGCCGTCCCAGAAGAAAAAGAGAGAGTTGAAGACGTACGTCCCCAAGTACGAGTTCAACAAGGATTGCTCCTTCATCCTCATGGAGATTAAAGACCGGTTGACCATTGAAAAACCGGCTGCAATGAAAAGTCCCATCAAAAGCCGGGACAAGAGCAAATACTGTCAATTCCATAAGGACATCGTCCATGACACCGATGGCTGCTATAGCCTCAGGTGGCTGCTAGACCATCTGGCTGATGAGGGGGCTTTAAAGTCATATCTGGTGAAGTCCAAGGGTAACCCCAAATCAAACAATGGACAATCGTTCAAGAAGCCGGCTGTGAGCTCTGACACTGATGAAGAGCACATCTTTACCATAACAGGCGGTTTTGCAGGCGGTGGTCCTACTATCCGGGGTACCAAGGACAATATCCGGAAGCTGGTCAACTCAGTGGATGAGGGCCAGGCGTCGAAAGACACCTTCCCTGAGTTCCTCATCTCTGAGAAGGATCAGGGCAAGGTCAGGCGGCCTCATGATGACCCGGTTGTCATCAAATGCAAGGTTGCCAACCAACGAGTGGGTCGGATCCTCATCGATACCGGGAGCTCGTCTGACCTTATCAGCTACCAATGCTTTGCAAAGCTCAAGTACAAGCCTAGCAGCATGCACAAGGCTTCTCACCCCCTAGTCGGCTTTGGGGGAGGAGTAGTGCATCTGATGGGGAGGATTAGCCTACCCATCCGGCTAGGAGAGAAGGGGGAAGGACGACACATGGTCGTCAAGTTTTTGGTGGTCGAGGAATTGACCGCCTACAATCTGATTATGGGTCGTCCAACCCTCAACGAGTCCAAGGCAGTTATTATCCCATCCCTCATGCTGATCAAATTTGAGAGGGATGACGGGTCAGTGGGTTCCCTGAACGGGGATCAGAAGACGACTAAGGAGTGTTATCTCTCAAACGTCAAGCCTACTGTGGCCACAGCCGGCCAAGGCGAGGATCCCGTCGACCTTGATGACTTCAAGGAAGCCGCGCCTGCTCCCAAAGCAGCCGGCAAAAAGAGAAAGGCGGACCACCAAGTGCCGTAAAAAAAGAGAAGCAATAGCAATCACTGATCGAGGAACGATCAGATGATCTCCGTCCCCAATCGGCTGGTGAAAATATTGACATTATTCTGGATGACAGGCGTCCGGAGAGAACCGTTAAAGTTGGGACGGTTGCTTTTGCAAAGATGGGTGCAGATTTGCACCAACTACTGAAAGAATTCAAAGACATTTTTGCCTTTGAAGTGGAAGAGATGCCAGGCGTCAGCCAGGATCTTGCTTTTCATAAACTCGTCGTGGATCCAAAAAAGAAGTCGGTTAGGCAAAAGAAGAGGAACCATGGCGAGGAAAGATGTCAGGCGGAAGCCGCTGAGGACAAGAAGCTACTGGACGCCGGGTTTATTCGGCAATGCTACTACGCGGATTGGGTAGCCAACGTTGTTCTTGTCAAGAAGCCGAATGGTACCTGGCGGATGTGTGTGGATTACACAGATCTGAACAAGGCATGTCCGAAGGATAGATATCCACTTCCAAAGAACGACTGCCTAGTCGACTCTACAGCCGGTCATGCCTTGATGAGCTTCATGGACGCCTACTCAGGCTTCCATCAGATACCCTTGTGGAAAAAAGATCAAGAGAAGACGACATTCGTCACTGATCAAGGGTTGTTCTGTTACACGGTGATGCCGTTTGGGCTGAAGAATGCGCCGGCTACCTTCCAACGGATGATTAATACGGTCTTCATTAATCAAATTGGGAGGAATGTCGAGGCGTACATTGATGACATGATATTCAAATCTAAGCTCCAGACGGATCACCTTGCTGACCTCCGAGAAACCTTCACCACCCTCAGGCGGCATAAGGTCATGTTAAATCCCAAAAAGTGCGTCTTTGGTGTTGAGTTTGGGAAGTTTCTCGGATCCTTGATTGATCAAAGGGGAATAGAGGCCAACCCGGAAAAGGTACAGGCGGTAATTGACATGAAGTCACCCGGCACTGTAAAAGAAGTCCAAAAACTTACCGGTTGTCTGGCAGCATTAGGGAGATTCCTCAGCCGGTCAGGCGACAAGTGCCTCTACTTCTTCCATGCAATCAAGAAAAAGACTAGATTTGAATGGGGGGAGAATGCTGAGGTGGCATTCCAGAAATTAAAGGAGCACCTCCACTCATTGCCACGGCTGGTCAGCCCTCTGGCGGGGGAGGTACTCTATATGTATTTGGCCGTCTCAGATCATGCCCTTAGTGCCGTTCTCCTGGCTAAGAGAGACGACATCCAGCTCCCGGTCTATTTCATTAGCCATGTTCTTCGAAACGCTGAGCTGCGGTACCCCTTGGTTGAAAATTTTGGCCTCGCCCTGTTCATGGCAGTCAAGAAGTTGAAACCATACTTCTTGGCACATCCGGTGGTGGTCTACACTGATCAACCCCTCAAGCGGCCAATGACAACCTTGGAGTTATCCAGCAGAATGCTCAAGTGGGCTATTGAAATGCAAAGTCTGGAAATTTCTTTCGAGCCTAGAAAGGCAGTGAAGGGTCAGGCGTTCGCCGACTTCATTGTTGAAATGACAAGGTCGGCTCAGCCGGAAAATATTGATCAGGTTTGGAAGTTATATGTAGACGGGAGCTCTACTATGAACGGCTGTGGTGCAGGCGTTATTTGCAAGTCTCCGGAAGGAGATACATATGAATACGCACTACGGTTCAAGTTTTAAGCCTCAAATAATGAGGCGGAGTATGAGGCCCTGCTAGCCGGTATACGCATGTGTAAGGCGGAAGGGGCAAGAAAAGTTGACGCCTGCTCAGATTCTCAGTTGATCGTTAGCTAATACCATGGTGACTATGAGGCCACCCATCCGGCGATGATCAAGTATCTGCAGGCGGTCAAAGATGAGGCTGGAACGCTTGACGAATTTCATCTAAGTCAGGTGCCCAGGTCACAAAACAATCAGGCGGATGCATTGTCCAAACTAGCGTCATCCGCCACTTGTGATGCGCCTAGGTCAGTCTTTTGAGAAGTCATGGAAAAAAGAAGCATTGAACATGATCCCATTGGAGTTCTTCACCGAAGCTCTACCTGGATGGACCCTATCCGGGATTTTTAGGTATACGGCACCTTGCCGGATGTTCCCTCAGAAGCGGCAGCGTTGAAAAAGCGGGCTTTAAATTTCGAGGTGCACAAGGGGGAGCTCTTCAGAAAGGGTTACCTCCAGCCGTTGCTGAAGTGTGTTACCCCTGAAAAGGGAAAAGAGGTTCTACAAGATCTGCACGCGGGCTTTTGTGCATCGCATATAGGCGGCAGAACTCTAGAAAAAAGGGTCAGGCGACAAGACTACTTTTGGCCCACTCTTGAGGCAGACGCCATGTAAATGGTAAAGAAGTGTGACAAGTGCCAAAGATTTGGCCGGCTCATACACCTCTGGCTACTGACCTGACGGCCATCTATAACCCAATTCCCTTTGCAAAATGGGGCATGGACATCTTGGTCCATATACGCCTGCTACAGGCGGACGGAGGTACATCCTAGTGGATGTAGATTACTTCACCAAATGGGTTGAGGCAGAGGCGGTCAAGGGAATAAAGACAAAGGATGTCATATCTTTCATCTGGAGAAACATCATCACCTGGTTTGGGGTTCCTATGTCTATGGTCTTTTTGACAATGACCCTCAGTTTGAAACGCCTATCCTCAAGAGCTGGTTGGGAGATCAAGTGATCTCACATTATTTTGCATCAGTCGGCCGCCCCCAGGCAAACGACCAAGTTGAAGCCTTCAACAAGCTCATCTCAGACGGCATAAAGAAGAAGATTGAAAGGGCTGGCGGTCTATGGGCAGATGAGTTGCCTCATGTCCTATGGGCCATCAGAACAACTGAAAAAGGGGCAACCGGTGAAACCTTGTTTCTCATGACATACGACACTGAAGCCGTCCTGCCAATTGAACTTTATAAGCCGACACTCCGAATCATTCTCTATGATGAGGAGGAAAATTGGGAAGCCATGCGTCTAGCATTGGATTCGCTCCCGGAGCGCAGGGGCAATGCCGCCTTGCGTCATGAGATATACCGTCTGAGGATGACGAGGGCCTACAACAAAAAAGTGCACAAACGACCCCTAAAAGTGGAGGACTTTGTGCTACGAAAAATGGAGGCAGTCGGTAGGGCAAATGAGCAAGGGAAGCTAACCCCTAATTGGGAGGGCCCCTACCGGATTTTTGAAGAAGTTAGAGGCGGCACCTACCGCCTGGAAACTCCAGGCGGCAGGAAGCTAGCCAGAACCTGGAATGTAGATAACTTGAAAAAGTACTACTTCTAAGGACTTGTAAATTCTTTTGTAAATAAAGTATATTAATGAAAAAGTATTTTACTTCTATTATCTTTTGTATAAAGTCTTATTGTGCAATGCACAACCGGGCAATTACCAAGTCCCATCTGTGCAATGCACAACCAGGCAACCATTTGCTCTAATTGAGTAGAAGGCTAAGTATCGAACTTAGTTCTTCATAAGGCTAATGGCCAACATATTTTAAACCGCCTGATCCAACATGAGCAGGCATCTGGCGACACCCTTTTGGGTGAAATCGTCGAAGAGAACATCTCCCTTCCGGGTGGTACATTATTCTACAGGTCATAACTCAATCGGCTTTAACTGATTAGGTTAAAGATAACTCATGGTCGTTCGAATGATCTTTTAAAATCAAGATACAACCGGTCATTGCCTCAAGGCAATACAGACGGTAAATTAAATCTTGATCTGCAGCTGGCTTTTGCCAAAAAACACTACAACCGGCTACAAATTCCATAAACAAGGTCAAAACCTTGTCAATTAATCCGTAATTGGTTAAAATGCAAACGTCCGGCCACAGGCCGCCTGCATACCAATCAATGGCATTGCCGGATACCCAAAGGGCAATCCGCAGCCGGTATAGCGAGCAATCTTAGTTGGGTTTAGCCGGCACCGCCAGCAGATCCAACTTGGAATAATTTTGTTTTAAAAAAAAAGGTCAAGGACCGCCTATTTATCAGTCCGGATGCTTGTATGGACGGCTGCCTGCTTAGAGTTGGATTAACTATAAGCAAACAACCGTCCAGGGGCAGACAGAGCCAATGCATCCGGCACACCGCATGCATCAATTCAAATTGTAACAAAAAAAAAAAGAGGATATTTCATTCAAGGCAAAAATTGCAAAAAATTAAAGCAAATAATATCAAGGCAAAACCGACACAGTCGGCATATATATATGTATAGTTCAAATGTCATTCGGACCCTTGTCCGGGGAAAAGATACAAAAGTACGCGGCATGCAGGCCGGATGAAGGCAGGAAGTTAAAAATATTAAGTTGTTGCTGCTGCTGCTGTTGCTGTTGTGGCGGCTGGACCTAGCCGGCAGGAGGGGCTTCTTGAGTTTGCTGGATTTGGGCTTCTCCAGCCTCACCCGGCACTATCTCCTCCACGTGCTCCTTCTCCTCTGCGATGTCGGCCCACTCTTCAAAGGGCGCCGGCTTGTCAGTCCCGAGAACTTGAGCATCAAATAGTTCAGTAGCGTGTTTGTACCTCAAGTCGAAGAAGGCATAGTCGGTGTCCGGATGGATCATGGACCAGGCCATCTTCATGCGCTCCTCGCAGACGCGCTCGTTCTCGGTGACCAGCCGATTTTGTTCAGCCGCCAGCTTGTCCCTGTGGTCCGCCTGGTTCTGGGCCAGCTCGTTTTTCAGTCGGGTGACCTCTGCCCGCAGCTCGACATTTTGCTTGTCAGCCTCCCCCAAGGTTTTTACATCAGCCTTGAGTTAGTTGACCTGGGCTTCAAAGTCGGCTGCCTTCTTGTTGGCCTCTTCAACAGCAACCGTGAGCTCATTGATAAGCTCCTCCTGTTTCATATCCCGGCTTTTAGTTCCCACTTCATACATAATTGTTCTATATTGGGTTACATTAATTAGGTCAGCTGCCCTTTTTTGGGCATCCCTTACCTCCTTTTTCTTTTTCCGCAAGAGGACCTTCATCCCATCAACCCTCAGCAACACCTGCAAAGACAGCCGAAAAGAAGTTAGCCTCTCAATTATGCTACAACCGGTAGTCAACAAAATTGCAAGAAAACACCCCAACCGGTGAATTACCTCAGCCAGCAGTGAGTTGATGCGGTCAATGTTGACTTGGTTGATACCCGGTACAGCCTCCTTTTCGGACCGGGTAAGGGTCCTTAGCATTCTCTTGGCGTAGCTTTGCAGATCCGGCCAACGAGAAGAGGCATCTGCATCATGAGATTTATTGGTTAAGTACTGAGCATATGCAGCGCCTATATTCTGCTGGCTGCATGAAGAATCCCCTGACTGGGTAGCTTGGGACTTGACTCGAACAGGCCCAAGCGGCCAAGGGGGATCAAAGGTGAGAGCAGTACCTTGATTTTCAGGCTGAGGGGTGATGCCACCCCCAACCGCATTGGAGCTGGATGCTACAACAAGCACCCGGCTGGAGGGAACCTCAAGCTCCCCAGTTCTGGCCTCAGTCGGCCCTAAGCCCAAGCCCAGATCTCGCAGACTCTTGCATGCTGAAGTAGGCCTGTCCGGAGCCGGCTGTTTTCCGGCAGAGGCAGGGGCAGAGGCAGGCGGGACCCTCCGCCTTTGCGAAGAAGCTTAATTAGGCGGGCTCGTCTGCCGGCCTCTTCAGCATCTGCCTTAGAGACCGAGGGACGTTCTGGCTCCCCGTTTGCAAAAGAAAGCAAAGCAACCGGTTAGTATTAAGATGGGCTGCAAATCATGCAGACGGTAAAAAGATCAACCGGTGCTTACCCCATCACCTTTGGCCGCCAGTTGGGCCTTCTTTTTCTCAAGTTGTTCCTTTCGGATTTCGGCGGCTGACTTGGCCGGAGTTTTTTCGGGAGGAACCATCTCGAGTCCTTTCTCTACAAAAAGGAAAAGGAAAAACAAGTTAAAGATCATTCAAACACCATACAGGCGGCATAAGATGTCGATTAGGCAATTAACGTACGTTTGTTCTAGAAAGTGCTAAGACCGCAGACGGAAAGGAACGCCTCGTCTTTAAACCAATCCGGATGAGGGACCCAGAACTTAGGGACAATGACTTGTGTCCCATCATCCAGAGGTAGGGTCGTTTTCTTAAAAAGGCCCGCCTCCATTATTTGATCCCAGGACCTCTCAGGTATTTTGGGGAGGGCACACTTCTTTCCCAGGAGAACCGGTTGTTTGTTGTAACGACGCAGCCGGTGGTTAACAGACGTGGAAGGGGAAGAGACCATGTAAAACTTGCTCTTCCAGCTGGTCCACTTAGACGGCTTCTCAAGCGTCATCATGTACTCTGGATGTGTGGTCAATGTGTACCACGCATTCCAGCCGCCTAGGGCACGGCTAAGATAGTGCATATGTGCAAACGCCTCCCAGCTAGGCGTTATGTCCTACATCTCGCAGGCAGCTATATACCCAAGGATGTTCACCCTAGAGTTGGGTGTGAGCTGCCAGACGCCAAGGTCATACCCCCGTATAATGGCTTTGATTGTGTTGTGGAGGGGGAACCGGAGACCGGCTTTGAATGCCGCCTCATAGCAGCCGAAATAATTATCGGCATGATCTACGTCGTCATCCTAAACGACGGATGCGTCTGCAGGCGGCACGATAACTTCCCATTCGGCCCCTACCGGGTGCTTTTCCAAAAATGCCGGGAGAGTTGCATTTAAAGTAACTACGTCCAGGGCGCTCATGTGCGCCTCCGTTGGATTATTTATTGAAGGCCAGTTATATGCCTCCTCGTCCTCTTGAGGAGCATCCGGCTCCATCGTTGACTTAGTGGAGTCGGATTGTTGGACGGTCTCTTCACCGTCTGAGCTCCCGGATTCCCCAAGAATCTCATCTCCGGGTGTGCTAGATACGCCCGGTTGGTCATAAGGAGCATCATTAACCAGAGCATCGGCTGAATCACCTGACTGGTACTCGGGGTCTACAGTCGTCCATCTAGTCCGAGCCATTCTGTCCTGCACATGAACAGAGACGGTCGGATTCGCAGAAGAGTAAGGGTGGTCCAAACACCCCCAGACGGCATCCCCAGTCCTAGACTCAGCCATGTCCGGTGACCGGTTGACAACTGCCCTAGGCCGTGCCATGTGTGTGCTGGGTGAGTCCATTATTCTCTAACAACCTATACAGCCGGAAAAACTCAAAAAAGTTACAAGGGGCAGGAACGGTACCTTGAAGTTGTGAAAAAACTTGGGAAATTGACTTCTTTAAGCTAGCAGACGGATCTCTGAATTGTTGCTTGAAGATACCCCAGATGGTGCCCGGATGTACCCCTTTGAAGTGCAACTGGAATTTGTAGAAGACTCAGCCGTTTTCCCAAAATGTGACTTGAAGATACCACAGGCGGCAAAGTCCGGCTGTGTGTGTTTCGAAAGCTAAAGAAAATAAACGGATGGTCAGGAGTTTTCAAAGAAAATTGCTTGAAGATGCCACAGACGGTATAAGACCGGTTGTGGGTCTTTTGAAAACAATAGAAAAATTGTTTGAAGGTGCCCCAGACGGTATAAGACCGGCTATGGGTCTATTGAAAACAAGAGAAAAACTGACTAAGTCAGGCGGTACCTTAGTGAGTTGATCAAAGGGCACTCAACCGGTATCCGGATGTGTCTGAATGGAAGAAGTTGGTTGAACGCAAGAGCAGCCGGTGTTAGAGCTTTTTTCTCTCAAGAAGTTTTTTGCGAAAATTTGTAAAGTATGAAGTGAGAGGAGGAAGCCTCCCATTTATAGGAGGGGGCAGAAGGTGAACCGTCACCTCCCCTTCCAATTCAAATTCAAAAAAAAAAAAAAAAAAAAATATTGGAGGGAAGGAGACGAACCGTCACCTTCCCAGAATGTGACACCTATCACAAATGTCGCGTGGCAGAACCCTCTTAGAGCGTGACACCTGTCACAGGTGCCATGTGGCACGTCACACCTGTGAGGGGCAAATGTTTAGGGTAAAAATACCTTGTCCACGTGGCCTAATGGTATGCTGACACGTGTCAGCCTCAGAGAGGCCCAAAGGGATCCAATCCTCTGCTGACACGTGGCACTGTAACCCTAATAGGGAAACATATCTTCTTCCACTATAAATAGAGGAAAAT
This sequence comes from Chenopodium berlandieri, assembly GCA_034703905.1. Lineage (NCBI taxonomy): Eukaryota > Viridiplantae > Streptophyta > Magnoliopsida > Caryophyllales > Amaranthaceae > Chenopodium > Chenopodium berlandieri. Next base: position 61,552,930 of record CM068285.1, on the reverse strand, counting down.
CCTCATTTATTGGACATTCATAAATACAAACACAAAAAACGAGCAATATTAATTGCAGAATTCTCTCTAAATCAGGGAGAAAAACCTTTATATTCCGCACCTTTATACATCCGGAATCAATCTAACTTGATCGTCGGAGGCGGAACTCCACCCAACCGGAGTTTCGTGATTTTGCAGGTACAGACGGTCGACACGCATTCTTGGAATTGTAACTCTCCCAAGGGACTCCAAAAACCCCGAAACACTATGAATGTGGAATGTAAGAATGTATCCCACTTTACAATATATAATGCAATAAATCATGTATGATTTCTTACCATATTTAGTGATTCTCTAACTGCACCATTATTTGCACAATACATTAGTATTAAATTTTGCAATAATTATACTATTTAAAATTATTACCATCTACTCTATCCATCTTATATTATAGTGCTTTTTCTCACTTTCACGGTCAAACTTTAAAAATTTTGACAACAATATTTCATCAAGATATACAAAAAAACATAATCAAGTGAGATATCGTTCGATTAATTTCAATGTGTAGTTTTATAATATTATATTTTTCTGATTTTTATTAATACATAAATAGAAAAATATTGATAGTCAAAGATTCATCTTGAATAGCGTGAAAATAGAAATGGGATATATATTAGTAGACATGTGATTTATTTTTTTTTACTTTGACCATATCCATTACTAACATGCAAAATAAAAGATACTATGTACTAATTAATTTTTTGCTTAATTAATATCAATTTAATTTAAACTCACATCCCAACTAATTACGTTTTTTCCATCTAACTTTTAATTTTTAGTATATATTCTTTCTCGTAGTATATGTGTGACAAAACCTAAATGAACTTGATACATGCTGTAAATATATTATTCTTTACATCTTTTCCAATCATTCGTTTTCCAGTTTAAGCTGTATGTTTACGGGAAGATACTTTCACTTCATAGGATTATGAGAAGATAAATTTTTTGAACTTTGAGCTGAATTTTCTACTTTGGCTCCAAAGGTTGATCCAAGTTCGAATAATTTATTTTTACTTCTATTAGTTTAATATACACTATCCTATTATTAGTACAATAATAAAAAAACACGTCTAATATACTCCCTCCGTTACATATTATTCGCAGTGGCGGAGCAAAGATTTTAACAATAATGATAGGGCACTGTCTATCGAGAAATCCTCTTATCAAGGCCCTAAAACCCGTCTCCTTAAAATTTCACCATCTAGATAAAATTACGTACTGCATAGCAATATAATCGTGAAAAGATGTTCTTAATATCAAGATTAAAATTTATCTAACAATCGTATTTGTCAAACCTCGATTATAGAGTATTCCAAAATCCATCAAATGTTACCCCGACCTATTTAAGGCTGTAAGAAATGACTCATGTATAATACTTCCGATTCAAAATCACTAAACACGCTCTTCGTATCAAATAGCATGATAAAAAATACTAGCTAAAACTAATGATTTGAGTGTGCATATGTTAAAAGAAATATTTAAATTTAGTGTTCCAACTACTAGGATGTTGGTAAGCTAAGATAATTTTGTACATTATATTCTATTTAACTAAAAAAAATGAATTGTACTTTTTTTCTTAATAGGGCACGTGCTTTACCAGGACTCTAGCCAGCTCCGTCCCTGATTATACGCAACAAAGGAATATTTTATGTCTCACAAATAATACACCTTTGTTGCGAGTAATATGTAACAAAGGAAGTAAGGGGCCGTTTGGTTCGCTGTAATGGGGAAAGGGAATGAGATTGATTACCTTTGTAAGTGTTTGTTTTACAATTTTTATCATTCCCATTCTCCAGTTTTATTTTTAGGTTTACCCAAAAATATTCTAAACTCATTCCCCACCCCCCCACCCCCACCTTTTCCATTCCCTTTCCTCCTCATTCCCTCCCATCTCCTAGACACAGCCACGCATCTCCCTTCTCTCTCAAACCATAACTTGAAGCTTCGAGCTGAGGTAGCCGCCGCCGCCGCCGTTGTTTCTCCGGCCACTCCGACGACGACGCCGATTAGGTATGCCTACTGTCCCACGCATCTCCTTCCTCTCTTTTGTGTTCTTGATTTCGGCTTTTTTTGTTAATTGAATTCGTATTTCTTTTGTCTTCACGAATTCGTATGTTTTTTGGGATTTATTTTGTTGAATTCGAATTTTTTTTGTTGAATTTTTTTACTTCTGAATTCGTATTCTTTAGGGTTCTCTGTGTTTTGTTTTTTAATTCTAGGGTTCATGAATTCGTATTTGTTACTTCACGAATTCGCATTCTATTTGGGATTTTTTTGTTTGTTGAATTTGTTTGTTGATTCAGCTAAGAAATGTGAGGTAACCACGTTTTTGTTGGAAATTATTGTCAGGTTGATCTCTTTCATTGTCCTGACTTGCATGTTGAATGTTTGTGCAGCCTGTTACCTCTTCTTTTTCATTTTTAATGGCTAAATGTTAGTTTTTTTAGTAGTATATAATTTGTATTAAAGCTGTCATTTATGTGCCTTCTTGCATTATTGAAATCGAGAGCATGATCAAGGTTAACCGAAACACTACATCATGAATTGCTTTTCTGTAGTATTTGTTTGATTTTGGGTCAGTTTTACCTGTTTTTTTTTTATAGTTGTTGCTTTTAATTTAGAATTGATTTCAGTAAACTAGTACTACGTTTGGTTTATGGAGTTTGCTGTGTAGGATTAAAGAAGGATTTTGTGATGTTTTGCCTCGATGTTAACGGGGTTACTGTTGCATAGTATGGAGAACCGTACTACATTGCTGTTGCTATGATTGAAATGATTTCAGTAAACTAGTACTACATTTGGTTTATGGAGTTTGTTGTGTAGAATTAAAGAAGGATTTTGTGATGTTTTGCCTCGATGTTAACGGGTTACTATTGGCTTTTAAGATAGAATGATTTCAGTAAACTAGTACTACATTGTAGTTGTCCTTTGTCATCAAAGATTTTAAGATAAAAAGATGCAAGTAGTAGCACCACCTTGTTGGCTTTTTTTTAATATGTGCTTCAATGTGGTAGGAGAACATATCAAAAGGTTCAAACAATATGTTCTTTCTTACTTTGTTTCTAAAATCTTTCTCTCGACTTTATTGCTTTTGTTCTATAGAAATATCGCTCTTTTGGACATCTTGTCTTTTGTATAAATATGTAAACTTTTCAATTAATGATATGGTGTTGTTGATGTTGAAGCAATTAACCATTTGGAAAAAGTTGCCCCCTCGCAGGTTTTACTTGATTCAAGTGATGATGAGTGAGTTGCTGGTTCTGGCACTGTTAATTCTCCTCCCTAAAAAAAAATCAAGACCGAAAAAACTGCAAAAAGAAGGAGAAAAAGTGATGGTGCTGGTAGTTCGAACGAGTTGGCCAGCTTACAAACATTCATGAAAGATATGAATGTTCATCTTTCCACTATGGCTAATGTAATGGCAAGCACTAATGAACGTGAAAAAGATACACATGAAAGAGAGAAAAAATTAGTGCAGCAGAGTGAACAAGTGCTGGAGGAACTACTCTCTCAATTTAGAGGGTGTCACTCCTAAACAAGTGTTTGAAGTTGCCGAAGATCTAGCTTCGAAACCACACAAGCTTACGATATTTTCAAAGTGTCGAGACGCTTTGAAAAGTAGTTATGTTAAGAGTCTTATTAGGAAAAACGATGATGCTTAAAACTTTTGTCGTGGTTACCTCGTTTGTGTTGAATTAGGTGCTATGAACTTTAGTATGATTAAAACTGTCGTGGTCTGTGAACAATATTTTGGTATTATTTTCACAAAATATGATATGAAACAGGTCTATTTTGGAATATTACAGGAAAATATGGAAAGTATATTTTTTTATGTTACAGGTAACTATGGAAAATATAAAAATAACATATCACTTTTTTTCATTTTACAAGTCTATTATTCCATATTATAGGAACATATTTTTTTTTCTTATTTTTGTGCTTATTATATAAAAACAGGTTATTATATGAAAAAATAGAGAGAAATTTTAAAATTCCTGGTTTGATTCCCTAGTTTGAACCAAACAGCAGCAAAGGGAATCAATGAACAGTTCATTCCGTTTTCTGGGCTCAACCAAACAACTTGCCCAGATTAGGGGAATTCCTTTCCTTTCTTCTGCATTCCCTTTCTGCATTCCATTCCGATTCCCCTGTGCGAACCAAACGGCCCCTAATAATATATAAAAGAGATATTCATAATCATTTTTCACACCACATAATCGAGGATATTATTTCGACTAATGATAAAAAGAGAATTACATTTTAATTTGGAATTAAAAAATACAATCACCACATAAGCATAATTTACGAATAAGATTTGAGGATTTAAATAAATTTAAGGGTCAATGTAGGTAAAAAATAACGAATAGTAATTTTGGATTTAAATTATTGAAAAAAAAATCTATTTTGATATTTAGGATTTTATCCAAGTATCCAACGATTTAGAAAAAAAGTTTTATGATTTACTTAATTTTTAATAAACTCACGTGCGGCATACTTGTATGTAATATCTACGAAAATCACATTTTATATTACAGCAAAAAGGAAATTTTATCCTTCTCTAATAGCAATATAATCAAAACCAACTAATGATATGCATTGGTTTAAAAAAAAACCAATGTGCATTAATACATAGTAGTAGATTTAAGCAAATAATTAAAAAAATATTGAGAATCTAAGTATTAAAAAAATTATTGAATCTACTACTAGAATTAATTGAAATCATATTTTTAAAATAAATGTGAATCACACGAGCTTTGCACGAGCTTGTATCTAGTAATAGTAAATTGAAATCATATTAATGAAAACAAAAGCAAACCCATCTGTGTGCATCAAACATGCTAACAACTATCTCAATACAAAGAATGTTTCCATATCAAATATGGGCCTAATTAATCATAGAAAAACAACTGTCTTAACTCTTGATAAAAAATAATTAAAAAAAAAAAAAAAAAGTTCAACTGAAAGAAGATCTTAAGAAATTTGACTAGCTAGTACTGTTTAGCTAGAGAAAAGGATATCAAACTCTGAAATGAAATCATCTCTGATTTTGGACATGTGCATCATAAGTCGCAGATGTTTGGACAAACATTCTTGAACCGCCAAAAACTTCTCAACCATCCTTGTAATCGGGACAACTCGAGGATTATCATCATCATCCTGAAAAATTATTATGTGGCCTAGATTGTATGCCTCTGTATACCCTTCAACGAGTAAGTCATTCACATCGTTAAAACAATCAATCAAAGTAAAAGAACAATAGTTATCCTTGTTGACCTTCATCGAAGCAAGCCTTAGATTATGAGGTATCATTGAATTCACACCCAGTCTTTGCATTGTTGATCTTGCCACGCAACACAAGTCGTGAAATGCCTTAGAAAATGTCCTTGATGATTCTCGTAGGAAGTATACGTCGCGACTATCAGTCAATGCCTCTAGCTTGATATGAAACATAAGGTAGTGCCTGTTTACTATTGAAGTATTAATCAAACATTTCAGCACATAATCATCTATGTAGGGTTTCATCTGTAGTAACTCCTCGAGGGACGCTTCCTTCAAGAATGTTTTCACTAGGTTAGTGTGTAGTAAATCAACTGCATTGCTAGCATTACTTTGATCTTCGAAATAAGAAATAAAAGCTGATGCTCTACCACGTTTCCTCGATTTTTCAATTTCAACACTCTCAGATCTTAACACTTCAGTTGTTCCTTCAAACACCTCGGAAAAGCTCCTAATAATCAGCTGCATGAAATGAAACACCAAGAACTTCAGTTGAAGTGTTGATCATAGTACTAGGTCAGATAATTAAGGCGTACAAAATTGTTTCATCATATATTTATAGCTAAAATTTAAATTACAATATATATTAGCAAAACATAATTTACACAAGCTAAGTATGTATGGTTTAGAATCAGACACCCACTTAGGGTATACCTATAGTTCTTCATGGAATGGAGGGAGTCACGCACATTTATATATACTAACAAGTACAATATATCTAGAGTTATACATAGAAGTTTCTTACTTTAGCAAGGACTAGTCGAGCACTCAAATTTCCAGCTTTCGCAGCTTGGAATATAAATCCACCCATTTGATTGAACATTTGGAATTGACGCATAAGTTGGTCCAAATCACCACTGAAGAAGATTTGACAAGAGTAGTTAAATTTTAAGTACAAGTTCTAATCTAGTTTAGGCTCAAAATAAAACAAAACAAAAGTCACAAATTAAATAAGAATGCAATTAATTTAAAATGGAATGAATTGCATATATACATACCTTCCCCACGAAACCACCGGGTTTGCTTCAAGAAAATCGGGAAAATTAGATCTTAGCAAGTCTCCAAAAACCGCTGATTTTAAAACGCATTCTTCTTGAGAAAGTTTCAAAAATTCCTTGCAACTGATCAAAGATTTCATATAGGTGTGTAATTCTAACTAAAAATTCATTACAAATATCATCAAGTGTTGGTACCATCAAGAACAAAGCGAGACATGTATATATATGCTATAAAGTTAATCAAGGTTTTATTATGTATAAGTCTTGTACAAAGAAACGAGCATAGCAAAAATAATCACATTATATTTCTTATTTGTGCATTTTAATATTTTTTTGCTTGGTAGAAATTATATAATAATAAAAAAAGCATAAAGCAATAATTCATAAATCCCCATCATTGAGTATATAGCTTGACAAAAGAAAGAAGTTGAACCAAGAGAACGACTTAGCTTATTTATTCATGTTGTGCTTGCAACAAAATCCTAGTGAAAACAAAATGTACTAGCACCAACTCGATCGGCAATAATAAATTATAGCTAAATAATTATTGGTAAAATTCATGCCTACCAAGAATAAGAAAAAAAGTTAATTGCTCTTACGTGAAAGATGAATTATATACTTCAAATCCACCGTTTGTTGGTGTTGCAGCCACACGAACCATGATTAATTTCAAAATTTCCCGAGGCAACTTCAAAATTGCTGACATTAAGGGCAAGTAGTGTTTACTATAATCAAAATTACAGCATATTATTTGGTATATATGATGATTGAGCTTGACAATGCCTATAATATATAAAAAAAAAAAAAAAACAAAATTGATGATAAAATTGATAAGGTGAACTCTATAATTCTATAGTTAGTTCAATCAATGACCAAGAAAAAACAAGCACGAACAATAATTTTCGAATAATGAGCAACTAAATTAGACTTCAAACTAGTGTTTTTCCCTAATTTACTTCTCATTCCTTTTCCACTTTCACTTCTAGTATATATAAGAAGAAGAAAGAGACATTTCAACACAAATTAAGCATGTACATAATAGTTGGAAAATTGCAAGTTATTAAGTAAATAGAAAAATCCATTTCCGATATTGAACATTTGATGAAATAATTAGGTCATTAACTCTGAAATTGAAATGAATAAATGATAACTAAATGATGCTATCTCTTCACTTTCAAGTTATATGATAAATGAAGTAAAATTAGTTAAATAGTAGCAATTGACATAGTTCTCACACAACTTTATATATAGCTACGTTGTTTATATGATCACATAATATTGTTGGTTGACGGTTTATAAGTTTATTTTGTACTACACATAAGGTTCTAGTCATCCATATTGAGTGCGTCTCTTAGATATATACTTTTAAAAGAAAAACACTTGAAAAAATAGTCAATGAACTTACCAAGAAATTAATAAAATAATGGCTAGACAAAATAAAAGGTGGGATGTTCAAGATAAAATCATTGGAATTACATAATGTAAGATGTCGACTTGAATGGTATTTAATTCTTCATGTGTAACTTATAATTAAAGATGACAAAATTGAAAATAAAATATTTGAACAAAATGAAGCAAATATTATTTATAAACAAGATTTGAGCTAATTATTACCATGACAATTAATCTCTATATTAATTATTATTATTATTTTTGACGAAACTTTAGTAGTTATTTCTATGCATGTCATGCACTAATAAGGTTACTTAAATTACTTTAGAAGAAATTATTGGGGTAAAGACTAGCTTATCAATCTCAACTCGTTGAGAGCTTTCAAATACCTTATTAGTTTACTTTTTTTTTTAAAAAAAAAAAAGGTTTTTCTACATAGTGCCTATTAGAAACTACAAAAACAACTTTTCTATCTTGTCTTCACTAGATTTTTATATTATACATGGTATGTACTTCTCTAGAACAACTTAGTAATCCACCTTGTTCTTGCAGTTAAGGGCTTTCATAATTTTATGTTGTTTTTCCATTTTTTTTTTTTTTTTGCAACTTATCCTATTTTTGGTTAGGGGAAAATTCTCTCCAAAAATACCACAGTTTATTTCATGTTTCATTTCTTCTTAATGATCAAGAGTCATGGAAGGTATTTGGGATGAAATAAATTAAAATATAAAATGAGTGAGAAATAAAAAAAGTATACTTAAGACAATAACCCTAAAAATGATGATTTCATTTACTCCCTACTTTCATTATATTATATTATATTTTATATATATATATATATATATATATATATAATATAATATTTTAATAATACCCCAAAATTGCAGATAACAATTAACAGAGGTAGTAATATATATATATATATATATATATATTTATATTTCCAACTTAGTGCAACAATGAAATGAAGGAGTTAAAGCTGTCTCTTATTTACTTTTTGGGTAAGAGAGGAAGTTGTATGTTTAGAGACGACATTGGTATTAATATACTTCCTATAACATTGTGCAGATCATGTGGTGGGGGTAAAGTTATACTAACAAGAAACAAACATAAGAAGATAGAAAAATAGAAAATATTAAAATAGAAAGTAGGAAGATAGAAAAAAAAAATAGAGTAAAAAAAAAAAAACCCTAATTAGAAAAGAGGAGTTCGTATAACTTGCATTACCTAATAATTTAATCTACTCTGTATATACTTATATGATCTATGATCGATTGATCTTTATTCGAATTAATTAACCATCTGGTGCAAGGATTTTTAACATGTGTATTTTAGGATATAAATGAATAGAAGATTCTATTTATGATTAATTACTTCTATTTGTAATTATACAAGGTAATGCAAGTTATTATATATAATGCATATATACTTAAATGTTATGTTTATGTTTTTATTATTTTTTTTGGACATGTAATATATTTCCTTTACCTTTAAAATTATTTTGGCAAATTTCTAATTCCCCCTCTCTTATCCCTCCATTTCTTAATTCGACTTAAGCTACATTTGAGAAGAGGAGATAGAAGATATAGGGTAGCTAGGGATAATGAGTATCAAAGTGCAATAAAAGAGGGGATGTAATAACTAATAGTTCATTTTTATATAGATCTTCTTTATTTATGATAAATATCGGATATGGATTGCGTCTCAAAAAAGGTATCGGTATGGAAAGGAATGAGTACAATTTAAGAGGGAAAACAAACATTAGTATCGATCTTTATTATATGTTCGTCTTTATTAATTAATCCCTCTTTGACTCATTATTTCTTTTCATGCCCAATAATTATTATAGCTAATTTACATAAATTATTGCCCTTAAAAGGGGCCAATAAAATTAAGAATCATCTTAAACTTAAATATTCGCCACAAGAAATTAAAAGAAAATACATCAAAATAACATAGAAAAAAGAGATCTTTGAATTGCACGATACCATAACTAGCTCAACTTATACAAGTGTTATTCCCAAGTTTGAAAACATGAAATTATTATTTGTTATTTAGCCTAATTACTTAATTAGAAACACTATTTTTTTTAACCAAAGAGGCTTTAATTAAAACAATGCATGAGTAAATTTGATTGTTTTTTCTCTTATTCAGATTATAACCTCCCCTTGAAGAACTTTTTTTTAATGTGTGCATGGAGGTGAGTAACAAATCCTAATATAATTGTCTCTTGGATTTGATTATTTTGGACATTCTAAACAATCATTATTTGATAATAATAATAACCTGCCTTTTCCTTAAAAAAAAAAAAAAAAAAGGGTTTAAGAAACTTATTAATCTAGGTAGTTTTTGTTTTGACCGACTCTTGTGATTAAGATAAGTGGTTATTGACTTATTGCTTAGATACTTCATTCAGTAAGTAGTGTCCAAATATCAATTTAAAAAAAAATAAAAAAATAAAAAGAATGTTTTTTTTTTTTCCTTTTTTTGGTGTTCTACCCGGTTCATCCTTTAGGCTAATTTGAATTCGGGAATCAGTTCTGGGTAAAGGTTCCAATAATCCCCTCCCAATTGATGTTGTGGGGGATCGAACTAATAGTCAATTTGTGATCTTATGGCATATACACATGTAATGTTATATGATTAACAATATGTGTAGCATATGCCTAACATTTTCAACCCCGACCTCTAACTAAATGTAAACATAAAAGACCTTAATTTTTTTGGTCTTTTATTATTTGGAGGAGGGAATGAAATTCGAATTCATGTTGTTAATAATGATAGTGCTCTATATAACCTATAAGACAAAATTAAATACTTCCTCCGTTTTTTTTTTATTGCATCATAGGGGTTTTGGAGGCAAAATTTGGTAGTGGAAAAAAGTAAGAGAGAGAAACGTAAAAATACAAAATTGTCCATGTAATGTAAGATAAAATAAAAAGTAAGTGTGAAAAAGTAAGAGTATGTTGGGTATTTGCAGTGTGAACATAGATATTTTTTATCCTAAAAAGGAAATGATGCAATAATAAGTAAACTTCCTAAAGTAGTAAGTGATGCGATAAAAAAAGAACGGAGGAAGTATATAAAAATAATGATTGAGTTATAATAAAGTAATAACTGAATTTTTTATTTTTTCAATTCAGTTATTATTTTATTATAACTCGATCATTATTTCTATATTTTTTAGTTGACATATTGAGAACTAATTATCAATATGTCAACTATAAGAATATTCACTTCCTTCCTTCAATTTTTTTAACGTAATCTATTTTACAGGGGTGTTCATTATTCGAATAAAAACCTAAATTCAATCCAATCAAAGCCGAATTATTAATCAGATCGGATTCAAATTTTAAATTGAATCGGATTGAATTGAAATTATTAAAAATTCAAATTTCTTGAATCGCATGGGATCGAATTGACCTTGTTTGAATAAAAAAAACCAAATTAATCAAAATATGAAACCAAGCTTCTACAAATAAGGATTGTTTAATTTATATTCATTATGTAAAATTAGGTTGATAATTACATTAATATAAATTATGTAAAACTATATTTTTAATAATTGTATTAATCGTGTACAACTATGTTTAAGATTAAATTTTTTATATGCATTTTTACTTTTATAATCATTTTAGGCCCTAAGAATTTCCAATGTATTTTAATTCATATTTTCGGATCGGATTTAAATAACTGAATTCTAATTCGGATTGGATTGATGAGAAATTTGGATCAGATTGGATTTGAAAATTAAAAATTGAATTTTATTTCAGATTGGATTGAATTTGGCCTAAATCCAAACCGAAAACCAAATAGACACCCCTACTATTTTAGGCGCTTCCAATTGATTTTTACAATTCCTTTCATATAATATATAATATTCCAACTTTTCCCTATATGCTCGTAATTAATTTTATAACCAATGAAAATAATTTTTTAAAATATTTAATTTATCCAATACTATTGTTACATTTTTCGAGACTTCCATTTAATTAAACTAACTAGTATGTGGCCTGGGCGTTGCACCAGGTTGCTACTTTAATTAAACCTTGTGATTATATGTATTTAATTTAACCTTTTTGGTGTCTTTTTTTTTTTCCTTTTTTTATTAGTCCTTGTGATTTGCAATTATATACATTTATTTTCATATCTATAACATGGTTGCTAATTGACTTAGATGGTTAAATAATCATCATTTTTTTTTTTAATTTTTTTTTAAATACAATCAATATAAGTTTTAGCACACAATCAGGAAAGCACGTTTTAGACATTTTCTTTGTTTGTTTGTTTTTTTTTTTTTTTAAAGAAACGTTTTAGACAAATTTTTGTTATTCTTTATCATCTAGAACGAGTAAAATTGAATTTAGACAGTAAAAATTACTCAAGTCTAAAATTGTATTATCAAGGATTGTATAATCTATTTATTTAATTCCTACTAGTACTAGTTTTGGTATATATATATATATTATGAAGCCTCAAATTTTATAAAACATTGTAAGAGTTGTAACTCATCAACTAAAATTTACAAAAATAAATAAAAAATTTATAAGTCTAACTGTTATTTAATGAAAAAAAAAACTAAAATTATTAAATTGTACCCATTAACAAAAACAAACATTATTGAAATTTTAATTTGAACCTTTCACAAAAGTATATGATGAGACAGCCTAAAAAAATTACCACCACTAGGCGGAACGCTATTATAAGTAACCCGAGTACTTAACACATTTGAATAATTCTCTCCAATTTCGCACCATCAATGTTAGACCTTTATAGATTACAATATATATAGTAGGTTTAAATAATGTATAAAATCTTATTGATCTGGCGATCTAAACAAATGGCCAATGAAAGCCCTTTTTAAATTTGAAATATCTTGTCACAAATGAACAAATCAATTGGGAGTAAACAAGTGTCAATTTTTTTTTCCTTAAAGTGTGCACCTCTAAGATGAGCCCATAACCAAATAAAAACATTATTAGCGCGCATATTCAAAACCACCCTTAGTATTTCATAAAAAAAAAAAAATAAATAAAAAAAAAAAAAAAAAAAATAGAGGATTTACCACAAGTTGGAAGATCAGCAACTTCATGAGCAGGGAGATCAGCAACTTCATGAGTAGGGAGATCAGCAACTTCACGATTAAAGAGTTTATCAAAAAAATTCTTCATTTTTTACTATATTTCTTGATGTTGAGAATGTTGTTATTCAACAATATCACTTCCTTTTATATCAGGAAAAAGTAATTGATTTCTTCTTTTCAGCTTTGAGTGATGGGCTGCAAAAATTTGTAACAGCAAAAATCTTTAATTTGGTTCATCAATGTTATGACCCTAATTTTGTTTTATATTAGTGACTGTTTGGGAATATTATATTATTCGAAAATAATATTGTACATCCCTTTGGATGTAGTATCTATAAGGTTCTTATACTTTTTTTTTTTTTTTTAATCATAGGAGGGTTAGTCTTGATGGTACTTGTTCACTTTACCTTAAAAAAAAATCGGTAAAAATAATTTTAGATTGGCAAAAATAATTTTAAATCAATTCTGTAAAATTATCTAGTTCAGTAAAAATCAGTAACTTCATAAAAGAAATACAATAGAGAATCAGTAAACAAAAATAATTTCAATTCATTAAAATTAATTTCAGTTCAGTAAAAAATAAATTAAGTTCAGCAAAAATAATTTCAGTTAAGTAAAAATAATTTCAATTAGTGAAATTAAGGTGAAGTGAACAGGACCTAACACAAGTACAATACAAGTTGAAAAAATAATTAAAGAGATTTTTTTTAAAAAAAAAAAAATTATTATGAGCCCGCCACATATTTCTTGAGGAGGTGTGTGTGAGTTGGATGTTATCCCATTGTATCAAATATTTATTACTTTTATTTATGTAATCTTTTTTTTCCATCTAATATAACATGCCAGATCATTTACAAATTATTGATCATGAGATATTATGTTTTTGATATTTTCCAAAATTAGTGATCATGAAATATTATAATCATGACTGGTTACCAAATTTGTTGATAGCAAGATATTACATTCCACATTCCTAGCTAATCTTTTTTTACCATATTGGTTGATACTTTGATTATCACATTTTTAACCATATGTTTGTATCAGTTATCCTTTATACTTTCTCTCTTTCTTAATGAATTCATCACTTTGACTTTTTACACTATTTATATTCTAATTTTGATAACTTATATATACTAATATACTGATATATATTATGGAGATTATTTTAATTTTTATTTGATTAATCTCAAAGTATATTATTAAATTATCAAACTTTTAAATTATAATTATTTTTACTAATATAAAAAAATATTGATGGTCAAAATATGTTTATAAACACTGTAAAAACTCAAAGCGGTGCATCTATCGAGAAACAAAGGAAAATTGAATGTATGATGCATCTAATCATGAAATTTCATATGATATATCTTTACGACTATTCTTCGATTAAAGTCTTAAAATTCGATGGTCAAGTAAGAAGCATATATAATACTCACGCTAGCTATCCCGTAATATAGTTTTTGTATTTCTTTTTGAGTGTCTCAAAATATGTTGTTTATTTAACAATTTTTTGTTTTCATAAAATTATATTTTATCAAAATACCCTCATTACACAATGAACTTTGTGCCCATATTATTTATTTATTTATTTTAATAAGACTAACATTAATTTTGAAAATAAATTTCTTTATTGAAAATAGATTTGTTAAATGAAATGTCACATTTTTTTTCCATTGCAAAGAATCAACACAATAATCCAAACTTCATTAATTATTATTTTATTTATTTTTCTTAAAAAGATTAAAAATACCCCTATGGTTTCTCAGTGGATGTCAAGATTCTCAGCCTTCCAAGTTATTTTAACAAAATCACACATCCTAAACTAAAATGTGTTGTTCATCTTCTTCAACTTCTTCACAAAACTTACAAAGCTCCAAGATTGAAATAAGCCCTTTGGAAGGGCCAACAACTCATTGGTGAAGGTTTTCCATTTGGAAGTTGCTCAGACAGCGGGGTTGGGGTGGGTTTGAGCCTTTGAGGTGGGTATGGATATCAGATTGGGTGGTGGGGTGGAGATGGATATTAGCTTGTATCCTACGGGGTGGGTATGGATGTGGGTATTGTACCCGCCATGGGCGGTGGAGCGAGGATAGGTATAAGATTTTTCGCTAGGGATGGGCATGGAGGTATCATCCTCCACATCTGATTCGCCTCATTGTCATCCCTAAGTCATGTTAGTAGGTAATTGTTGGAATTGTGTCAATGCATAGTATCCGGATCTCTAAGCTAGTTTTTTATAATTTGCAACACATTGATAATTAAATATATAGTAAAAGTTCGACATTGACAATGCCCTTCGATGAAGTAGTGGGTACCTCCTTTAAAAGTTTTACTCCCTGTATTTGTATCTGTGTATAAGCAAAGAGATACCTTTGATGGACAAAACGTAGTTTGAGCTCATGATAGATAGTATGATACATTGATAAAAGAAAGAATTTCTAAAAACAGCATTTCAGAAGTCTCAAAGACTAAACTTACAAAAATCTCGTAAGCTTAAATTCAAAGAATACAAAGAATCACAAGCTGCAGCTTAAATTCACTATTAGCATGCTACAGATCAACACACCAGGAACATAAAGCTAAATCATTTTCGTTGTATAAAGTTAAAACTTGATTTAATTTATAGCATATATTGCCTCCATTTCAAATTAATGTGTGAATTAAAAAGGTCTAATAAATCATTGCAAATAGTTTAGAACGGAGGTAGTATATACATATCTCACTTAATTCTTATTGGTACCAACACTTGATGATATTTGTAGTGACTTTTTAGATAGAATTGTTGAGCCCATAAGTAAACCCACATGTGAGTGAAAGTGTTGTCCCACATTGAAAAAGTGAAGAGGAGAATTTGGATGTGTATCTCACATTGAATAAAAGAGAAAGTTGTGTCCACGTTATAAGGCTAAGGGTCTATTCCCCTCATTGCCATATGGTTTTAAGGTGAACCTCCTTGATCGTATAAATTGGACACTTATGGCGGGTGTGACTCAGACCCGTTTAACAAGAATTACACCTATATGAAATCTTTGAACGGCTGCAAGGAATTTTTCAGGGCTACTTTAGACCAACTTATGTGTCAATTCCAAATGCTCAATCATATGGGTGCAGGAAATTTGAATGCTCGTCTAGTCCTTGCTAAAGTAAGCAATTTTCAAGTATAACTCTATATTATATATATATGTATATATATATTTTTTTTATTTTTTTTTTTTTGTAGAGAACTATAAAGGGTGGGAGTGAGAATCGATCCTAATATCTCCTCATGGAATTGAAAGGAAAGCTCTAACCACTTGAGCTATCCCTCACTCTCTCTATACTATACTTGTTAGTATATATCAATATATGTGACTCCCTCATCTGTTCCATAAAGAATTATAGGTATCCTTGCGTAATAAATTATGTTTTATTAATATCTATGGTAAGTTAAATTTTAGTTATAAATATGATTAAAACAATTCTCTACGCCTTATCTATTATATTACGATCACCTCTTGAATTGAAGCTTTTTTTTTTTTTTTTTTTTTTTTTTTTATAATTTTTGTGTATATGTGTGTGTGTAGCTGATTATTAGGAGCTTTTCAGGGGTGTATCAAGGAAGGAATGAAGAAGCGTTAAGATCTGAGAGTGTTGAAATTGAAAAATCGAGAAAACGTGCTAGAGCATCAGCTTTTATTTCTTATTTCGAAGATCAAAGTAATGCTAGCAATGCAGTTGATTTACTACACACTAACCTAGTGAAGACATTCTTGAAGGAAGCGTCCCTCGAGGAGTTACTACAGATGAAACCCTACATAGATGATTATGTGCTGAAATATTTGATTAATACTTCAATAGTAAACAGGCACTACCTTATGTTTCATATCAAGCTAGAGGCATTGACTGATAGTCGCGACGTATACTTCCTACGAGAATCATCAAGGACATTTTCTAAGGCATTTCACGACTTGTGTTGCGTGGCAAGATCAACAATGCAAAGACTGGGTGTGAATTCAATGATACCTCATCAAGAATGTTTGTTCATACATCAACGACTCCTTATGCGCTCGTCCAAGATTAGGGATGATCTGATTTCAGAGTTTGATATCCTTTTTCTCTAGCTAAACTAGTTAAATTTCTTAAAACTTTCTTCTTTTAGTTGAACCTTTTTTTTATTAAAAGTTCAAACGGTTGTTTTCATGAGTAGTTAGACCGATATTTGATATGGAAACATTCTTTGTATTGAACTAGTTGTTATCTTGTTTGATGCACAATGGGTTTGCTTTTGTTTAATATGATATATTTGAATTTGATATTATTATTAGATAGAAGCTCGTGTGATGCATGATTGTTTTTTATAAAACATTCTATATATTTCTTAACTTCTTTTTATCTCTATCATTTTTTACCTTAGCTTCTTAATTTTTGTACAGAAATCACAAGAAAAGTGTTTTTTTTTTTTTTTTTTTTTTCACTTAAACTCTCAATTATTTTAATTATTTGATTAAATCTACTACTATGTATTTATGTATCTCATTAGTTGGTTTTGGTCAAATTGTTATAAGAAAAGGATAAATTTTCCATTTTTGTTGCGATTGAAATTGTGGTTTCAGTTGATATAACACACAAGTATGCCGCACGTGAATTTATTAAAAAATAAATAGATTATAATTTTTTTTTTTATAATTAGTTGGATAATACTTAAAGATTTTCTTTTTGTTTTTTACAAAAGTCCTATCCGTTGATTTTTATGACACTTGAATTTAAAACCTCAAATCTTATTTGTTAATTATATTTTTTCTTATTGATAATAGGTTGGGAGATAGGTCGTTAACTATCTCCTCCTTATCAAATAACATTTATAATTCCTAAACTAACCTCAAAACGAGTATATGGGCAAGTTTCGGAGTCGAACCACAAGGACTAAAGGCACAAGTTTGAGTTAATTAAACAACTAGGTCACAAGTAATAAATTGGGAGAGATTATTAAATAACACAAGACGAATAGAACCAAGCGATAAAAGCACTAGGAATAGGGGAATCGAGGCATATTGACGAGTTCAAACAACCAAAAGTGCATAAATGATCAAGAGCTTATTTAGAAGAAATTAACACATTTAACTCGCTTCCGCACAATCAAACATGCTAATCAACTCGACTAAATTAATTCACTCCCACACAATTAAAGTAGCCTAAACATGGATGAATTTATACCCTCAATTAACTCACTCCCGTACAATTAATTAAGAGCATGATAAACATCAAAGGGGCAATTAGCTACATTGACCCTAAGCAATAAAGTCATCATCCATATCCACAAAATAAGCATCAATTACAATCTAAACACAATTAATCAATTAAAAACATCAATATCCCCTTCATCCCCTTCCCTAGATTAAAAACCTAGCCAAACATATCAAAATAGAATATAAAAAACAAAGAAGAAACTAGCAAAATGCACAACTAAACTAAGCATTAAGAACAAATAAACAAGAATTAAGCAAAGATTAACATCTAATTAACAAACTAAAATAATAAAGATTAAACTAATGAAATTAAGCAAGTAAATAAAAGCAATAAATGAAAGCAATAATAAGAGAGAGTAAGAATGCTCATTGATTAATGGATGATTCTTCAAATTGATTTTGTCACCAAACAATTTTCCAAGGCTTTCACCTTTATTTGATTTTTCTCACTTTCTCTCTCTAAAAACCCTAAACTAATCCTAAAAACCTAAAGAGAGAGAAATAAACTAATCTAATCTCGGGTAATGAAAAGTTGTTAGAGTATTAACCCACAAATGTGTATTTATAAAACAAGCTAAAAATAATAAAACTAATTAATTTTAATAAATAACAAAACTAAAAAAAAAAAAGAAAGAAAAGAAAATGAAAATAAAAAGGGTTTTGATGATATTTGTAATCTTTCGAATGCTTTTGATGTTTTCGCTTTCTCTCGTGTTAAACGGGCGGGTGATACTCTAGCTCATCATGTTGCAAGGTGGGACTCTAGAGGTTGTAATGAATTTGTTTGCTTAGGCCCTTTCCCACAAAGTCTCTTAACTTTGGCGAAAATTGACCTCTATTAATATTATTATCCGCGGGTGCTTTCAAAAATGAAAATCAAAAGGGAAAACAAAAATAAAACCCACGAAATCCCATCAGACCCCCGTTTCTTCTTCTTCGATTCATGTGGCTGCTCTAAATCGCTTCAATCAAGGGTAGAGTATTGTGCAAATGCACAAAAGATGTGGGTGCGAATCCCACGTAGGTTCATCTGACAAATGAGCAACTAAGTTTTTGCTCATTTGTTAAATTACAAACTAAGTATTTGCTCATTTGAGAAATGAGCAACTAACTATTTGCTCATTTGCTAAAAGTTGATCTTTCTTCATTGATATTTACAAAAAAATACAGGTTATAAAGTTGCAAAACAATTCTTTGCTCATTTATCAAATGAGCAAACTATTTAATGCTCATTTGTCAAATGAGCAGATAATTCTGGCTTATTTTGTCAAGAATTAATATTTATTCTTTACTAATTTGTCAAAAATAAGCAAATAATTTGTCAAAATGAGCAATTAATTTTTTGCTCATTTGTCAAATGAGCAAAAAAATTCAATGTTGCTTTGTCAAATGAGCAAACTATTTAATGCTCATTTGTCAATGAGCAAATAATTTGCTCATTTTGTCAAATTAATGCTCATTTGTGAGTGTGTTTGAATGTTTTAAATACGTTAGCCTACTACCTCAAGGGTAGAGTATTGTGCAAATGCGCAAAAGATGTGGGTTCGAATCCCACGTAGGTTCATTTGACAAATGAGCAACTAACTATTTGCTCATTTGACAAATGAGCAACTAAGTTTTTGCTCATTTGACAAATGAGCAACTAAGTTTTTGCTCATTTGTTAAATTACAAACAAAGTATTTGCTCATTTGAGAAATGAGCAACTAACTATTTGCTCATTTGCTAAAAGTTGATCTTTCTTCATTGATATTTACAAAAAATTACAGGTTATAAAGTTGCAAAACAATTCTTTGCTCATTTATCAAATGAGCAAACTATTTAATGCTCATTTTTCAAATGAGCAGATAATTCTGGCTCATTTTGTCAAAAATTAATATTTATTCTTTACTAATTTGTCAAAAATTAGCAAATAATTTGTCAAAATGAGCAAATAATTTTTTGCTCATTTGTCAAATGAGAAATTATTTTTTGCTCATTTGTCAAATGAGCAATTATTTTTTGCTCATTTGTCAAATGAGCAAAAAAATTCAATGCTGCTTTGTCAAATGAGCAAACTATTTAATGCTCATTTGTCAATGAGCAAATGATTCTTGCTCATTTTGTCAAATTAATGCTCATTTGATGAGGATGATATAACAAGCGATACCACCATTACTAGAAGTAGAGAAATGAGCAATTGGTTTATATGAAACAACGATAGCACCAAAAACAATGGTAGCAAGCAACTATACTGCGATGATTGAATAAACTTTTCGAATAAAACTCCATCGAAGATTGGGTCTTCAAAATCGCAAAAACATGTTTCAAAATCGATCAAATTCAAAATTATGATGAAATTTACATACCTTAACAGATTATCACGAGAAATTTATGAGCAAAGGCAAAGAAATTGAAGAGCGAAGAAATGGAAGAGCGTAGAAAATTAGAGAACCTTGAGGAAGAGAAAGAAAATCTAAAGAATAGAGAGAAAATCTTAGCTGTTGAATTTGATCTAATCTAACGGCTGAGATTTGTCCTCACATAAGGTGTGAGTTCTCACATAAAGGGTGTTTCTCACCGGATCTCGATCCTATAGAAATGGGATTATGTGAGAACACATCCCTTATGTGAGAACCCCAACTTATGTGAGAACAAATCTAGACCTTTGAATTGAGGTCATCTGATGGTTATTATCAACCCGCCTCATTAAGGTTAAATGTGTAATTTCACAGCTTGAATGACTACCCTCAATCTTCCCAGTTTCATTTTCACTTTCTTTCTCTTCATTACATTTTCTCTCTCCTCTTGTATATTCTCTCTTGCGATTTTTCTGATTTTTGCAGCACTTCTCAAAATCCACTTCTCATCTTTGCTCATTGCTCAAGAAAATTTATTTCCAGTTAGTTTTTCTGATTTGATTTTTGTTATCATTATATTTCTTTGATTTACTTTCGATTTTGTAACAAGTTTTTTGTGATTTTGATTGCGAAATTTAGGGTTTTCCTGATCATTTGTTTGTGTATTTGTGATTTTGATTGTTATTCATTCTAGGGATTCTTCAATTATATGTTTGCAATTTTAATTGCTCGATTTAGGTTTTTGTTTACAATTTGTAGGACTAGGGTTTCGATTTGAATTTTTTTATTACTCCAAAATAGTGTATTGTCTAGTCAGTTATTGTTTCATAGATGTGTTTGTTTAATTTTTCCTTTTGGTTATGATGTGTTTGATTTGTAGGAGTTCATTTCATTTACTCTAATTTAGCTTATTTGTGAAAAGTTCAGATTCTATTGCACAAGTGCATTATTTGTTTTGGTTTTGATTTGTTCAATTTTTCGTTTTAGTTTTGATTTGTTTGATTTTTAGGAGTTCTTTTCATTTACTTGAAATTAGCTTATTTTTATGATCTAATTGGTTGTATTTTTGTGTGTTTGTGTTTGTGTCTGTCACTGGGCATTCTAGTCAAGGTGTGTGTAGTGTTTGTGTCTGTCACTGGGCATTCTAGTCGAGGTGTGTGTAGTTGTGTGGCTGTTTGGGAGAGTTGTGTTGGGTGTCCAGTGTATAGTGTGTAGTGTGAGCACATTAAATTATGGATAGTCGTAGTTAGAGAGAAATAAGGAGTTTGGTATGAAGTTCTATTATTTACTCTAGAACTATATAACAGTGTTCATACTATGCATGTTCATTCCCATCCTTTTCTTTTATTTAAGGATCAAATTTTTAATAGGAATAATATAAGTATTTTGAACTAACTATAGGTGATGGGTTTTATTGGAGAAATGCATTAGTTGTGTCTATTGATTGAGAAATGTAAATTATAGTTAATTTAACTGATTTTTCTTGTACAACAGTTAAAAAACCTTTAATGATCGATTTTGATACTAGTTATTTGCTCATGTACGTGTTTTCTTATTTCCTCATTTTATGTTTTCTTGGTCAGTATAATAGTTATTGTTTGGATAAAACTTGCTCATTTATATTTTGTTGCTCATTTATGAAATATCAGGTTTTTGATTTTGTATAGCATATCTAATGGAATGTATTAACTGTTTGGAGTTGCAGTCATTTGTTAAATTAGCACTAAGTATTTGCTCATTTGACAAATGAGCAACTAACTATTTGCTCATTTGCTAAATGAGCAAAAAAGTGATTGCTCATTTCCCAAATGATCAAAGAAATGTTTGCTTATTTTCCAAATGAGTAACTAATTATTTGCTCATTTGACAAATGAGCAAACTAATTATTTTCTCATATCACAAATGATCAAACTAATGTTTGCTCATTTCACAAATGAGCAAAGAAATGCTTGCTGATTTAATGAATGATTAAAAAAAGTTTGCTCATTTGACAAATGAGCAACAAACTATTTGCTCATTTTACAAATGAGCATCTAAGTTTTTGCTCATTTGTTAAATTAGCAACTAAGTATTTTCTCATTTGACAAATGAGCAAAATATTGATTGTTTATTTGCCAATTGTTCATTAGATAATTTATTAGTCTATGCTTCTCTATCATAACATACTCCTTAGGGTCAATTTATAGTTTGTACCAGGTTATTCCTTAGGGCCAGTTTATGCTATTAGGAGAAGTCAATCCTGCTAATTTTGATGGCATGTGCTTTAGTTGAGGACACCCACTAACATCAAGGCTACCCAAATTGATAAGTTTTCTAATATTTTGTATGAGCAGGACATCTGTTGAGACAGCTTCTGCTGCTAATGTTAGTGGTGACCAAGATGCAACATGGGCACAGTTAGGAGTTGATGGTGATGACCAAGATGCAGCAGGGGCAGCATAGTTACGAGTTGTTGGTGGTGACCAAGATGCAGCAGGGGCAGCACGGTTAGGAGTTGTTGGTGGTTCTACACAGCCACAACATAAGGGAAGGAAGTTCAAGACGTACAGTTGCTTCTAAGGACAAAGGAAAAAAGGTTTAAAGGAAACATTAAAGAAAGAAAAACTAAGTATTTGTTAAATTAGCAACTAAGTATTTGCTCATTTGACAAATGAGCAACTAATTATTTGCTCATTTGCTAAATGAGCAAAAAATTGATTGCTCATTTACCAAATGATCAAAGAAATGTTTGCTTATTTTATAAATGAGTAACTAATTATTTGCTCATTTGACAAATAATTTGCTCATTTCACAAATGAGCAAAGAAATGCTTGCTGATTTAATGAATGATTAAAGAAATGTTTGCTCATTTGACAAATGAGCAACTAACTATTTGTTCATTTGACAAATGAGCAAGTAACTATTTGCTCATTTATGTTATGACCTTTCAACTATTGCTTTGTTCTAATCGTCTAACTTTTCCTTATGATTATCCTTTTCTTAAAATGAGTAATTAATTAAACAAATATTGCTCACTTTAGCTGATTGATGCAAAAGAGCAAAACAATGTTGCTCATTACATATTTTGCTCATTTCGTAATTGAGAAAAATATTTTTAATCATTTCATAGATGAGCAAAATATTTGCTCATCATTTCATAGATTGAACATAGAAAAAAATTTAAAACATATATTTTGAGCAAATATTCTTTGTTAATTTATCAAATGCCCTTAGTACTTGTATATTTGCCCTGGTCTCCATTTTCTGGCCAACTACCATCACTATGGTTGGTAGGCGAATGACGGTTGATATTTTGTGTCCTATGTGTGGTGAAGAGAGTGAGACAACTCTTCATACTGCATAGAAAAATAATTTAAAACATATATTTTGAGCAAAAAATTTGTGTTAATTTATCAAATGCCCTTAGTACTTGTATATTTTCCCCTCTGGCGTACTACCATCACTATGGCTGGGAGGGGAATGACGGTTGATATTTTGTGTCCTATGTGTGGTGAAGAGAGTGAGACAACTCTTCATACTCTTGCATTATGTAACAGGGAAACATTTGGTATACTTCTCCACCAAGTCTCGACCTTTGCACTTTTGAGGTTGGATCTTTTTTTATGTGGTGCTTAGAGTTAGAGATGGTGCACACTGATATTGAATGGTGGAGCATGTTCTGGAGTCTGCTTTGGGGTATATGGTTGCGAAGAAATGCCTGGGTTTTTGAAGGGAAGATGATTGATCTAGCTGGGATTCAACAAAAAGCTATGGGCATAATTGGAGAGTATGAGAAAGCCAATGAAGCTACATCAACTATTAATCTGGGTACTGCTACTGTTTTGTAGAAATGGGAGAAGCCTGAGGTGGGTTGGTATAAGGTAAACTCGGATTACTCATTTGATAAATGAGCAAAAAATTGTTAGCTCATTTGATAAATGAGCAAAGAATTGTTGCTCATTTGATACATGAGCAAAGAATTGTTTTCTCATTTGATAAATGAACAAAGAAATGTTTGCTCATTTGACAAATGAGTAAAAAATTGTTGCTAATTCTTCTTCTTCTTCCCGTAGCACTAATTACTTCCTCTCTCTAAGATTCTCTCACCATATCTCATTTGATTTTCATTTATGCATTTTTACTATATGTGTTTTTGCTAATTTTATTTCAGTTTGCTCATTTTAATTTTAGTTTAGTTTGCTCATTTTAATTTTACTTTGCTTTAATGAATTTAGTTTTCTCATTTTATGTTAGTTTGCTCGTTTGAATTTAGTTTGCATTAACCTACTAGCTCAACAGGTAGAGCATTGTGCAAATGCACAAAAGATGTGGGTTCGAATCCCACGTAGGTTCATTTGTGTTATGTTGAGACAAGCATTTATATGAGAGTTTGGTTGTAACAAAGTTTCTATAGTTATTAATCATTTCAAGCCAATTTTTTGTTCATATAATTTAGTGCTAATTTGATTTTCTTTGTTTTTTAATTAATTTTTTTTAGTAATTTATAGTTATAACCTATGTAGGAATTGAACCTACATCCTATGCATTTCCATAGTGCTCTACCAATTGAGCTAATAGGTTTTATCATATGTTATACTATTTTTTGCAAATGTTCTAAATTTACTGAACATGTTCCAAAATATAATGCAACTGTTCTAAATTTTTTTTCTTATACTCTAGAATTTTCTACCGAAGCTGTAAATATATGTTTTAAATTATTTTTCTATGTTCTAAATTTTTTCACCTTATGTAGAACAATTGATAAATGAACAAAGAATTGTTGCTCATTTGATAAATGAGCAAAGAATTATTTGCTCATTTGATTAAAGATAGGCAAATGAAAATACAACACTAATGTGAAGCAAAGTGTAGGCAAATGAATGGGCATTCCTAATGGACAATCAGTACAAAACAAGCTAGATAAAAGATAGGGGGAAACAATTAGAGCCCATACCAACAATTATTTTTTCTGGAATTAAAAGATACGACCAGCAATAAAGACTTAGGTAGTATTCAGGGATTGTTTATTCTATGCAATTACTCCATATTGTAATATTGTACATACTAAGCACTCAGAGAAACAAGGCATACTACGTATACACTTTAGTTTTAGAATGTTCAATAAAATTTTTCTAAAAAAACAACACAAAAACAGAGTGTTATTATTTATTTATTTTTTTTTATTTTTTTTTTTTTTTGTGTCGTTGCCTCGTTGGATTAATAAGGATCAAGCAAGGGTCTGGCTGGACCAAAAACTGAGGTTGCAGAGAGAAAAGACTTGCAGTGTCACAGATAACAGGATACAAATCTAAGTAGAAAATGAAATGCATGACAAACTTAAGAATCAAAAGTCAACTAACCTTAACCTTTGTGTGGATTATATTAACCCAAAATGATCATATGGTTTTTCTGATCTAGGAAGCTAAAGTCCCTGCAATGTCTCAATACCGACATATGGACACTGCAAATAGGGAAAAGAAAAAGTGAACATTAAAGTCAGTTAGGCACTGATTATCCAGCTCCCAGTATAACAAACCATATTACAATGGAGAAATTAAAAAACCTAAGCAAATTTTGATTAAAATTAAAATTGATAAAAGTCCATAAGACCATAAGTGGATAGTAGACAATCAAATAGTAAAATCATGTAACATAAAAAACAACAAATAGCACTGACAACTTCTGCAACCATATTATATAATTATAAATGTTTTTTGACAAACAACACTGACAGCAGCTTATTTTAAGCACTATTAATGCAAAAAGAGCTTATTAACGATGAAAATGAAAGTAGGAAAATGTACTTGCCGGTGGATGGTATAAGGGACCGATCTAGGCCATCTGGCCATTCACACACCTTTTCTCAAGTTCTGGACATTTCCAAATGTTAAGCTCTTGTAATGCAGTGAGTTCACGAAAAGATTCTGGGAGCGCCACCAAGTTATGGCAATTCCTTATTGACAACCACCGAAGCTGGGTTACGTTGCCAAACCATTCTGGTAGGCCCCTTAATTCAGAGAGCTCATCAATGTAAGTTTCTTGAAGACCTGTGACATAGCATAGGCTCCTAGGAAGAGATTTCAGTTTTGAGATTGAATACAAGCTCAAGGAGCTAAGGCACTTCAGGCTTTGCAAAGCAAACGACCTGCCACTAATAGCCTCACCTTCACCATCATCATCATTCTTGACATCCCACAAATCCACTTTTTCACAGTGCCAAAGCTTCAAATCCTCAAGGGAAGAGAGACTCTGTAATGCACCTGTTATGTCTCTCAGTCTCCCACAATCACTGATTATAAGTTGCCTGAGAGATGATGGAGATTCAACCACTAAATTGGTCAATTCATGGCATCCCTTAACCCAGCTTGTTGCTCATTAGATAAATGAGCGATGAATTGTTGCTCATTTGATGAATGAGCAAAGAATTAGCTGCTCATTTGATAAATGAGCAAAGAATTGTTTCCTCATTTGATAAATTAGCAAAGAACTATTTGCTCATTTGATAAATGAGCAAATAATTGTCGCTCATTTGATAAATGAGAAAATAATTTTTGCTCATATTTTATTTTCTCTATATTACTTTTCATATTTAGTTTGCTCATTTTAATTATGTTTGCTCATTTTACATATCTTCTATTGAATTTATCAAATAATTACAAAATAAGAATATTCAATAGGAAATCTCACGAAAATTAGCTTTTATCAACATAAAAGTAACATGCAATAGGAGATTTTTAATGAAAATCCTAAATTTAGTACACTTAACTCTAAATATCTAGCAAAAACCATACAGTCAAACTCGAATAACCAAATTAAGAGCATTCAAATTCGAAATTTTCCAGAACACTAATATCGAAAAATTAGAGCATTAAATTTGTAAAATTTTAACGAAAATACTAAATTAAGATCACTCATTGCTAAAATTTTAACGAAAATCCAACATTCAAATCATGAAATTCGAAAATACCGACAAAAATTAAGAAAATTATATTTGGAAAAAACTAACATAAATTTTGTTGATTATTTACCTGTATAATCTATGAAGCTTTTTTATTCTTGTTGCTGCTGAAATCTGACAAAAATCGAACAGAATTGTGTTCGAAATCCTTGAATCTCATTGAAATTAAAGCTCGTAGTTTCTTCACTCTGTTTTTCTGAGTAGTAGCAAGTATATGGAAGAAAAGTTTGGATTTATTAGAGCCATTGATATCATTTTATCCTAAGGCTTAGATTTGTTCTCATATATCAGGAGTGTTCTCACATAATAACCTATTCTCACCGGATCCTGACCCTATATATATATATATATATATATATATCAAGTTCATTTAGGTTTTTTCACACATATACAACAAGAAAGAATATATATATAATAAAGATTAAAAGTTAGAAGGAAAAAACGCAATTGAGATGAGAACTTAACATGTAACTTTAAATTATATTGAGATTAAATGAGCAAAATTAAATTAGTACAGGACGAGGTATCTTTTATTTTTACATATTAGTAATAGATATGGTCAAAAGTTAATAAAAATAGTTTATAGAAATACTAATATAGTTCTCATTTCTATTTATACAGTATTCAAGACATATTTGTGGCCATTAATATTTTTTAATTAATTTTTTTTAACAAATATTTTTTAATTACTTATTTACAATATAATATTATAAAACAACATATTGAAATGAATCTAATGAATTGCACTTGATTATGTTTTATATATTGTACATATTGATGAAATATTATTGTCAAAGTCTTAAAGTTTGACCATAAAAGTGGAAATACATTATATTATACTATATATAGGATGATTAGAGTAGATAGTAATAATAAGTATTATAATTATTGAAAAAATTAATACTAATGTATTATTCATATAATGGTACATCTAGAGAATCACCTCATATGGTAATAACAAATCACACATGATATGTTGCTTTTATGCTAAAGTGAGATACATCCTACATGCCACATTCATAGCATTTGCAACCCTTTTTCCCCGTAAAAATTAAGAGGAATAAAAAGTTTATAACCGTTACAAATTGAATGTTTTCCACCCACAACTTACCCAAAAAATTAATAAAATATATATTTAGTTTCTTTCTAGATGAAAGAGTTCAATTTCCATAGAATAAGTGAAAACGGAAAAGATAAGTTCTCTCAATTCGATCTAGGAAGTGTTTTGAGTTCAACATTGAAGTTTGTGAGCTTCCAACCCGTGGTAAGTCCTCCTGGTTCCATCCATTTCTTATATAGATTTTTCAGGTTAAATAATTGGTTTTTTCAAGGGATTCAATTGTTTTACTTTTGAAATTTATCATTTGAATTTCATATGATAAATTTTTTGCCTAAATTCTGATGAAAATTTTAGGACTATTTGTGAGTTCAATAGATTGATTTTAATTTGCTAACAATTTGTAATAATGTATATGCATACGATTCTCTTATCTTTGAGACATATATAAATATGAAGTTAATGGTGCATTATTCAAGAGAGTTGTCAAAAATTGTTGCATGTGGTTACTTATATTAAAAAGGTATAAATAAATTACAGGTGGTAATTTGTTAGATTGATGTCTAGAATTTTTTGTAGAAGGTTCAAAGTATATTGTCATGGATAGCAAATTGGATTTTTTTTTTTTTTTTTTGTAGGGTTAAAAAGTGTCAAGGCTCTTAGAATTTTATAATGAATCCAAAGAAGAAGAAATAAAATCAATAGACAATTTGATATTTAGATCCCAAAAACAATTCAATATTTTATCATTTTGGTGTATGAATTTTATTTGAACTAATTCAAACTTTGATTTGACTTTCTTTGCATTTGAAACTATTGTATGAGACATTTGGAAATAATTTGTCTATATGATTTTTATTCGAAACTTATAACACGAAGTAATTTACGAGTAAATTTAATATTTTCACCACTTCTATAGTTATCGCGAAAATAATTTAGTATTTCAATAGTGATTTAAAAACAATAATTATATTTAAGTGCGTACTAAAAAAATTTATGGTAAAAATTGATATATAAATAATGATAAAAGTGCTGGAATTATTGGGAAATTAAATGATATATAAAATTATTAACCTATAACCATTAATACATGTGATTTTAAATGATTATATGGTCAAAGGCACAATTCAATATTATTTCCTTTATAACATGTATGTTTTGAAAAAAAAAAGAAAAATGATATACATAGTCCTTAGGGCTATATATAAGCATTAAAAACACTCGTGAAAATTGTTTAAATTTAGAAAATCATGACAAAAACACACTAATTACACTGATCTACGCGTGTTTTTGTCATAAATTCCTAATTTTGTACAATTTTCAAGAGTGTTTTTAATGTCAAAGCCCTTAGGACTATGTATAGCATTACCCAAAAAAAAAAAACCAAACAAACTATGTTAGTATGGGTTTTTTTATAAAGGGTATATGTTAGTATATGTTTAATGTATAACAGGTGATAAAAAGTTAGACTTATCATACATTTTTAATTATGTACCAAGATCCTGATTATTTGGCTATCCAAGTTTTAATTGGTACCTCTTAAAAAAAAAATGAAATTTTTTCATAATTAACTTTTAAGAATGTGCACTTATTCTTTTTCTTCAATGAGTTTATACTCCTCCCTTAATGATGTTCACCTTGTTTTTTTTTTAGGGATATTGATGTTCACTTAAGTAACAATCATCGCTCCTATTTAAATTTAATAAATTCAAAGCCAAAATTTTGATTCAAGTTACATAAATTTTGCTTATTTTTATGCATCCAAGCTGAATTTGAATCAATCCAGCATCACCTGGCCTATTGCATCACAAATTTTATCTATTCATGTTCGTGCACACGTGACATGTATATTAAAGTAAAAGGGCTCAAAAGGGATCGAGGTTACTTTTTTCTATTTTTGTTAAGAGAAGATGAAGATAAGTAAATTTACTTCGAAATTCATTATATATCCAAACAATTTCAATATCTAGCGACAATAATTCTCGCTCTAATAAGTTATATTTGATAAGTGAAAAATCCTCCGATTTGTTTTTGTATTTCTTTCTCTTCAGTTTCTAAATATGACCTGATTGACCGAAGAATATATAACGCTAATGTAGCCCTCAAGAAACTAAAGGAAACCTAGCTAAAAAAAATGCGATGAGAAATTGTATTACACATTCATAAAACAAATGATACATGCATTATTATTTAGTTGATGATTATAATATATAATGCAATATAACTTATTTTTTTCAAATGATACATGCATTATTATGAATAAATTTCACCTCATGAGTCACATCTTAGCTTTAATATATAAGCAATAATAAATTATTAACTTTTTTTTTTTTTTGTAAGGCAAGCAAAGCTTAGATTAAATAATAGATAAAGCATCCGATGTTACATAAAAGGCAACAACATCGGGACAATGATTTTCCCAGATTTGTTCCACACCATAAGAGATGAGCTTTGCTAGAGCATGAGCTACACAATTGTCATCTCTTCTCATCACATGGGACCAAATTACAGAATTAAAATGGACACACAATGCTAAAATATCACCTTAAACCGTATCAACATCATCAGAGTATCTCAAGCCTTTCTCCAATCTGTCCACCAGAAGCTTGCAATCGGACTCAAGGATAATATCAGTCAAGCCATAACGTCTGCCCAGCTGGGAGAGCCAACAAAAGTGCCTTAGCCTCAGTAATCTTGGGCTTTCACCACGCCTTGCATCTTCTTGTTACTACAAATATCACCCTACCTTCCATATCTTTCGCAGCAACCCCAAGACCTGCCCACCCTTCCACTGCTAGAGAGGCATCTATATTCAATTTAATCACGCGCGCAGGAGGGGCAACCCAGGAGTTAGGACTGCGAGCTGTACTATTGATCATTGATTTTTAAATTCGAGCAGAATACTTCCCAAATTCATCAACATACCTGAATACTCGCTCAATAATTACATGGTTGGGGGTGAATTTGTTCTGAAATATTTTGAGATTTCTTTCAGACCAAATACTGTAAGCTAAGAACATCCCTTGTTGAACCATCTTCTTATCAAGCTTCCCCCAGCTAGCAATCATATCACATACAGAGTTGTGCTCATGCCATGTCAAGAGGGGTGTACAATCACAGTCCTCCCACAGCTCTTTGACTCGAATGCAGCCAGCTAGAGCATGCTCTACAGTCTCCACCTCAGAAGTACACCAAGGGCAGCTAGTTACCTCGATCATGTGGCGATGTTTCAGCAAGGCTCTTACAGGCAGAGTACCTGTACATAGCCTCCAAAAGAAGTGGCGCACTTTAGGTGAGACTTCCGCTTTCCAGATTTCAACCCAAGCTCTATGAATATTATCCAACTCGCAACCTTTCCTAAGCATGTAGGCAGATTTTTACAGTATAATCTCCTGTTTTTGAAAAAGCCAGCTCATGTCAGCTCATCATGTTGTCCACTCTCACTCAGGGGAATTTCTTGAATGCAAAGACCATCTCTTTCATTGAAAAACTCATTGATGACATTGAACTTCCAGCCCCCATTTGCCTCGTCAATCAGATCAGCAACTGAGGAAATATTTGGGACCTTCTCTAATGTGATAAAACGCCCCCTGTCATCTGCAACCCATGGGTCTTGCCATATGTCAATCTTCAAACCATCCCCAACTCTCCAAATAACCCCCTCCGAGATAAGGGCTTTTGAAGCCCAGATGATGCTACACCAAGAATAGCTACCCGCTAATCCCAATCGAGCACTAAGAAAGTCGGAAGTACTTCGCTTTAAAGACCCGACCAAAAAATGAATTAGGGTGCATGACAAGCCTCCAAGCTTGTCTCCCAATGAGGGCATCATTAAATACCGACAAATCCCAAAACCCCATACCTCCTAATCACTTCGTTCGGAGCGTAGAGAAAGTCCCAATTTTTCCAGTGAGTTTTTCTTTTTGTGCCATCCGGACCCCACCAAAATCGCGCCATAGCCGCATGAATTTTTTGAATGATCATCCCCGGTAATTTGTAGACACTCATGAGGTAAGTAGGAATAGCTTGAATGACAGATTTTAGCAAAATTTCTTTCCCGACACGAGAAAGGAGCTTTTCCTTCCAACCTTGCAGCTTTTTCCAATTTCGATCAAGGAGGGCCTCAAAGACGATCTTTTTTTACCTTCCCACAATCGTAGGAATCCCAACATACTTTTCATGTCTGTCCACTTGTCGCATTCCCAAAATTCCCATCAAACTTTCTCTTTTAATTTATCCACGCTTACACCTTTACTAAAAGACACTTTCGACTTCTCATAATTAATTTTCTGACCGGATGCTTTTTCATACTGGTTGAGAATATCAACTACAACTGCGCATTCCTGTCAGTTAGCTCTAGTGAAAGGTAAGCTATCATTCGCAAAGAAAAGGCGAGATATCTCCGACCCATTGCGACTAGCCTTAGTCCCATGTAACTTTCCCTTGCTCCACTTTATTCTGCAACATCCTAGAGAAAACATCGGCAACTAGAATAAACATATAAGGAGACAAGGGTTCCCCTGGTCGGAGCCCCCTAGAAGGGCTAACCAACCCACAAACTCCCCCATTAACAATGAAGGAGTAAGACACAGTAGTTACACACTCCATTATCAGATTCACCCACCTTCCGTCGAACCCCATAGTAAGAAGTAACTTCCGCATAAATCTCCATTCTACTTTATCATAGGCCTTACTCATGTCAAGTTTCAGAGCCATTGAACTTTTCCTCCCTTTACTCCTTTTCTTCATCGTATGAAACAACTCAAGGGCAATCAAAGCATTGTCCGTTATCAGTCTTCCCAGAACAAAAGCACTTTGATTTTCAGAAACAATACTAGGAAGGACATTTTTAAGCCTCATCACAATTGACTTCAAACCAAGCTTGTACAAAACATTACAGAGATTAGTAGGCCTAAATTCTACAGTTGTTGTCAGATTTTTAACTTTGGGGATTAGAACAATATTAGTATTATTTACATGATTAGGAAAGGAACCACCATGTAAAATATTACTAACGAAAGAGGTTACCTCATCACCACGATTGGCAAAAACCGCTGATAAAAGATGACATGCATACCATCCGGGCCGGGGGCTTTACATGGATGCATTTGCTTCAGAGCTGAAAGAATTTCTTCTTTTGTAAAAGGTCTCATCAAATCTGCATTAATCTCCGGAGTGATCATGGGCTCAAAATTCTCAAGAACATCATGGATCATTGCTTCGGTGGGTTCAGAAGTGGTAAAAATAGCTCTGAAATGTCGGGAAACAACCTCTTCAATTCTTTCCTCTTCGTCCTGCCACTGGCCTTGTTCATCAAATAGTCCCCTTATAAAATTTCTCTGCTTTCTTTGGGACACCTTATGATGAAAATACTTCGTATTCTTGTCTCCATCACGAACCTCTGAGACTCGGCTCCGAATATACCAATATGCTTCCAATTTATCATTCAGATCATCAAGCTTTTTTTCCAGCATAGCACATTCTGAAATACTCTCCATTGAAGTCTTATTTAGCTGTGCATTCCCAAGAGACTCTTCAACATCATAAATCTATCTTCCCAGCTTATTAAACTTCTCACCACTCCAAGTTTTGAGGCCACTCGTTACTGCTCTAATTCTTTCCATAGTAGGCGCACCCAAAGACTCATCCCATGAGTTCTTCACTGCCTGCTCGCATGACTCGTCCACCAGCCAACTTGACTCAAATTTAAAACCAATCTTTTTCTTCTTTTTTCCCTTAGCCCTGCTCCTCTGCCTCAACAAATTGGCCACGTGATCAGATTTTATTCTAACAAGATGTTCAACATAGGAATTCGAAAACATTGCAGTCCATGAGTGGGAAGCTAAAAACCGGTCAAGGCGCTCTCGAACTCTAGTGTTAACTGAATTTCCCCCCTCCCACGTATACCAACTGCCTTCGTAACCAAGGTCATGAAGTTGGTAGTCATTATCCACCTCACGAAAAGGGATAATCTCACGCCTTACCCTATCCACACCCCTTCCTTTTCCTCATATCGCATGATCTCATTAAAGTCCCCTCCAATCACAGCCAGACGTCTCATGAGCTCCCACGTCTTATACTTCTCCTCCTCTTTCGGCCATCCATAAATGCCTACAAATGTCCAAATTCCCTCCTTACTAGTCACATCCCCACATATATGGTTTTGGGAGAAAGAAACTAGTTGGAAATCAGCCTCCTCCCTCCAATACAAGCACAAACCACCCGACCGTCCTCTACTTGCAACTCCAAAGGCATTAACAAAACCAATACGATTCTTAACACCATCCACCTCTAGTTTATTTATCATCGTCTCTGACACCAAAATTAAGTCGGGGGCAAATCTATTTCTCCATTTACGAGCTGTCGAATTGCACGGGAGTTGCCCAATCCCCGGCAGTTCCAACATAAGACTTTCATTGCGAGAGGCGGGGTTGGACCGAGCCAACCACCGCCGCCAAATTTGCATCCATGTCTGCTGATTCATCAAGTTTACTACGTTTCCCATAACCACCCCCCTCCTCTAACTCCATATCAGTTACATCAAAGTTATGCTTGAGAGTATTCATACTGTTCTTTGTGACCTTGGTAGCTTGAGCAGGTCGATTTTTACGCTTAACAACCTTAATCTTCCCTCTTTCAGTAGCAACACCAATCTGAAACCGTCCAGCTATATCATCCAAGGGAGCACTAGTTGCGTTTTCCAAATCCTTCCCACCAACAGAATCAGCACTCTGGTCATTAAATTCCTTCTCTGTAAGAGCAGGAATTTGTTGATTATTTAAGTTCGGATTCTCATGTTCATTCACCAGATCTTTGTTTTGAGAGCAGGATGGGCTCGTTGATGAATTGGGGTTGTTAGGACAATTTTCCCCTTGAGACTTCTCAGCCTCCCCTTTTGTCACAAATTGAAGTTTCTGCTTAGCTTTCAGACTTTCTATCTCTTTTACTTCCTTGAGCCTCCCCTTTCGTGGTGTTGCTTTAATTTCAGTACTCCACCCAAGCTTGAACTGTCTCTCTTCTTCTGGAACCAATTGACAATCCTTCTCTGAGTGACCCATAATTCCGCAGGCAAAACAATAGAATGGCAAACGTTCATATGCAAAATCCACACGAAGCTCCTTTCCCCTACGATCCTTAATCAATTGGTAACGACACATGGGTCGGGTAATATCAAGCAGAATTTTAACTCTCCTGTAACGTCCTATTCCCAACAGATCCTCTTCAATCTCAAGAATCTCACCCATACCATACACCACAGCCTTAACGTGCTCATCAAACCTACAATTGAATGGAAGATTTTTTAATTTATACGTACCCAAAAGGGTAAGTGAGTAAGGGTAACCTTTTCGGGTTGTTCATCGCCATCAATCTCCTTCAAAATTACCAACATGTTGTCGAAGCACCACGGACGACCCTTCAAAACTTTCTCCAAATCCTTCCAATGGAAAAATTGGAATGCGTAAAGGTTAGGGCTAAGAACCCTAATTGCCAGACCATGAGCAGGAGCCCATACATTCGTGATTGTTTTTTTGAAAGCTTCTACATTATATGATCTTTCTGTCAAAATCTTGCCCACCAACATCAACTCCAAATTATTATCATCCTCGCTAGGGTTTATTGCGCCTAAATCAATTGATGTTCCTTCGTCCTTCCTCCTCATGAATTTGGAGTTGGGAATACATCTTGATTATATCCTCTGCCATCAGTCAAGGAGGATTGCTGATAGGGAGAACGACCAGAATCCGGTAGAAACACTATCTCACAGATAGGGCACGCCCTTTTTTCCGAGAGAGAGCCCTTTCTTTCAAGGGAGTTCCTTAAAACCCGTAAGTATAATAATTTATTAACTAATTACGTACCATATAGTAAACTCCATGCATGCTAACCTTGCAGTCGGCTAAGGTTTATAATTTAACTTGTATTTCTAATTGAACATCTTAAACCCTTTCACCATAACATAATTTTTTTGTTCGGTGTTTTGAGAGCCACAAGGACGAGTGATGAGAATCGATCCCAGGATTACCTGAACTGGAAGGGGAGCTCTAACCACTTGAGCTATCCCTCACTCTCTTCACCATAACGTAATTAAATACATTGAAACATCTATATATATATAGCTAGTGATATTAACAAACAATAAATTATTGCTTAATCAACTTTAGCATAAATAACACTCTATATGTGTTATCGATTTCTTGATCATATCTATGGTAGTAATCATGGATATATAAATAAATATCGACCTGTAATAAACCGGCAAGATATGATGCACGAACATATCTAAAGATTGTTGCATGTGTAAATTTTGAGCTAGTTCATTCTGATCCATGTATTTATTTCTACAATTATTCCACTATTGCATTAATGCTAATACTATTACTTTCAAAACCCATTATAGCAGCTCGAACCATGGATGAAATCGAGATGTCATCGATTCAGAACTTGGATGAAATCGAGATGTCATCGATTCAGGACTTTTCATTCGATTCTTTGAAATATATTATGATGCGTGTTATTCCGGAAACTCCAAGCTCAGGATTTGAAATGTTCAATACATTCTTGATGTAAGAACACTTGTTTTGTATTTTTTTTTCTAATAACTTTGTAGTAGTCACATATCGTGCAAACTGATTAAATTATTTGCAGCTTACTGTCGAGTTGATACGTGCATCTAAAGGTTTAATGAAGCAAGTCCATCCATCTCGAAAATTTAATAGCAAATTTATATTTTAGATCATGGATATATAAGAAATCTTGCTAATTTTGGATTAATTTCTTTGTAAAATCATATACTTGAGAATACATACATCAAGTACATGAACATATATACATGTAGAAGAAACTAACAAGACGCGTCTAATAAGACATATCCACGTAATCATATGTACATTTTGCTTAGGCTCATTTATTTGTCTGAGACATATTATGAATTTTTTACCTGTGTAAATCTATTGCAATAAGCTTGATTATATTTTATATATATCAGTGCATAACTCGAATCAATTTATAGCATATTCTGAACTTTCTAAGATTTTTATTGATGATGCTGTAAGTTTAACTTAAGGCAAAATTAGAAAATAACACCTATAAAAACCCCCGATTTTGATAATAACACCACTTAAAAAAAAAGTTTTATTATACCACCAAAAATCCCAAAATTTTGGTTTCACCACCCACTAACGGATTTTTGGATGGAAACCGTTAGCGGGGCCCGCCATGTACATGTGTCAGTTGTTTATTGGTTTAAAAAACACGTGTCAGTTGTTTATTGGTTAAAAAAAAAAAAAAAAAAAAAAAAAAAAAAAAAAAAAAAAAAAAAAACTAACCCCACTAACCCAGCCAGCCACCGCACCGGCACCACCTGCCACAGCCGCCGGAACCTCCTGCCCCCACAAAAACCGGCGAACCAGCCTAATTACCACCCTATAACCGCCGACTCCACCGCTTCCTCCCTTCCCCCTACCCGAAAACCACCCTAAGCCCATCAAACCACCGCAAAAACCAATAAACAACTGACCACCGCGCACCCCCTTTTTCCTCCACCCTTGAAACGGCCCAATCGGCCATGGAAATCGACCATTCTGGGTTTCTTGCTCGAGTTTGGTCGTTTGAGGGTGAAGGGTTCCCATGGTCCGTTTTCTTG
The DNA here is from genome assembly GCA_034703905.1 of Chenopodium berlandieri. Lineage (NCBI taxonomy): Eukaryota > Viridiplantae > Streptophyta > Magnoliopsida > Caryophyllales > Amaranthaceae > Chenopodium > Chenopodium berlandieri. The sequence goes on along the minus strand of CM068285.1, from coordinate 61,514,942 downwards.
GTCGTTTCCATGGTCGATTTCGGTGGTTTTCGATTGTTAGTTTTCGTGGCTTTCGGCCGTTGTCGATTTTCGTTGGTGGATGGGTGGCGTGTTTCAAGGTTGGGGCTGGGTTCGTTGGTGGCGGCGTGTTTCAAGGCTGGGCTGGATTTCATTGGTGGTTGGGCGTGTTTCTAGCAGTGCCAAAAGTCGGGGCTGGGTTTCGTTGGTGGTGGCGTGTTTCAAGGCTGGGGCTGGATTTCGTTGGTGGTTGGGCGTGTTTCTGGCGGTGCCCGAAGGTCCGGATGGGATGGGTAGAGGGGTTGTCGGCGGCAGCGGCGGCTGGGGCAGGTGGTGCCAGTGCGGTGGCTAGCTGGGTTAGGGGGGTTAGGTTTTTTTTATTTTTAATTTTTCTTTTTTTTTAAACCAATAAACAACTGTCACGTGTACATGGCGGGCCCCACTAACGGTTTTCATCCAAAAATCCGTTAGTGGGAGGTGAAACCAAAATTTTGGAATTTTTGGTGGTGTTATAATAAAACTTTTTTTTTTAGTGGTGTTATTATCAAAATTGGGAGTTTTTATGGGTGTTATTTTCTAATTTGGCCTTAACTTAATTGTTTGTTAAAATTACATTTTCTGTGTGAAATCTTGCCTAGGTGCAAGGCATTTCAGGAACTTTCTTACGACAAAAGTATCCTTAAGGAACTCGATTTTGAAGACTTGGCAGAATACAGCTTACGATCATGTGATCAATCCTTGATGATTCAATGGCAAAAGTGGTACGTATGCAACTACATCGTTTCACACAATTTGCAATTTTGCATTCATATATATAGCTCTACATACATTATACCTATTTGAGTTTACGTCGTGTTAGTTTAACCCTGAAATCGCGTTATTACTTATATTTTCATTGATTTTGTCCAATCTTTGCAGTAATGCTCCAAATCTATCCACATATTTTCAAGCATTCCGATGCATGGGTGGATTCAATCAGAGGGCTGCAAAAGCTGGAAATCTGAGTGCTCGGCGAAACTTAGGAAAAGTAAGTAACTTTCTATTCTACTTGTTAATATGTAACTCCTTCCATCCCATGAATAACTATAAGTAAATCTTATTTGACTTTTTTACGATCTAACAATTCTCGCTCCAATCTACAGTTTATCTTGGCCTTTATTCTGGGGATTTGTTAAACATCGCCCGCAAATCTCCACATAAAGCCCACAAATTAGACATGGTTTGACAATTTTGCCCATTTCTAAAATCGTATCCAAAGTGAACAAATCTCGATCTAACAAATGTGGAGTCGTACTGGGTTGCCCAGGGAGACCGGAGGGGAGGCCGGAGAGGCGAGGGACGCCGGAGATACGTCGTCTTCGACGGAAAACGAGGTGGCGCCTAGTTTGGACGCCGGAACCATGGCAAGGACGTCCAGGCAAGGCGCCACAACCAGTGCACTGGCGTCCAGGCCAGACGCCACAACCAGTGCACTGGCGTCCAGCCCAGGCGCCTCAACCAGTGCACTGGTTTAGGCCAGGCGCCACCACCAGTGCACTGGCGTCCAGGCCAGACGCCACCCTTACCGTTTAATTTTTTTTTTTATTTTGCCTTTTTTTTATTTTTTTTTATTTTTTTTTTTTGAATTATGTTTAATAAATTTATGTTTTGATTTAGGATGTGGAAATTTATGTTTTTTATTTGATTTTATAAAAAATATATATACTAGACTTATAAAAAATAACACATAAAATTAATAAATATTAAAAAAAAAAAAAATCAAACACATTAAAAAAAAAATTAGACAAATTTTTTGATTTTCCCAAAAAAAAAAAAATATATATATATATATATATATATATATAAGGCAGGTGGGGCGCCTGGCCAGGACGGCCGGTGGCTGGTGGTGGCGCCAGGTCCGGCAGCCACGTCCACCGGCCTGGCGTCTGGGCAGGACGCCCAGCCACAGTGACTGGCGCCTGTCCCAAACGCCACTCACCGTGGCTGGGCGTCCTGCCCAGACGCCAGGCCGGTGGACGTGGCTGCCGGACCTGGCGCCACCACCACCTTGCCGCCACGAGCCACCACCACCTTGCCGCCACGAGCCAACCACCTTGCCGCCACGAGCCTCGACATTCCCGTACTTTGATTTTTATTGAGGTTGTGTTTTTTTTTTTTAAGGTCAAGGGCAATATTGTAACTTCAATATAAGTTTGCGGGCTTTATGTGGAGATTTGCGGGCGATGTTTAGCAATCCACTTATTCTGATACTGTCTTACTGAAACACTGATATTTGTGCAGCTAATCATTCTGTGCGCTTCAGTGTTGTTCCGGGAAAGAAATGAAGCATCACCAAGTACCGAAGTGCCACCTCAAGGTGAAGGGAATGGCAGATCCAGCATATGTGTAAAAGCGTCGTCTGTACTTGCATATTTCACTGCTGAAAATACTGGTGCTAATACTGCAGGAGAATTACTGCACTCTGAACTAGTGAAAGAATACTTGTTTGCAGCAAAGCTCGAGGAAGTGCAAGAGATGCAGACATACATAGAGGATTATGTGAAATATTTTCGTGATCCTTTAGCCGAAGTTGACCCTGCTAGGCTTCGTGTTATGTTAGAACTATCAGATGAATTATTCGAAAGAGGCTTAGAACTGGCATATGACCATGCAGTTAAGGCGATGAACCATAATATGCTGAGTTCAAATGAACACCATGCTCATAATTTCCGTATGGATCTCTCTGTAATGTTGCTAACGCTTCGTTGCAAGTCTATGCATTGGTTCGAGTATTACTTATCCTTTGACGACTTTCTCAAGGAAGGAAGCATAGAAGTGGCACTTCCAGGGTATGAATCAGAGGAGAATCCTCAAAACACAATTTATGTGCCATTGGCTTGGTTTCTAAAGGGATGGTATAAGCCTCTAGACAGTGAAATACAAGAAGGAAATCCTCACAAAATAACCATCTCAAGGATCATTGAACAGATTTATATGGTTCGAGAAAGACTCCTCCGTATTGTGGAATCTATCATCGAAGACTGATCGAAGGGTTGCTTCGCTTTGTGGTGGACAAGGTTTCTCTAATCCTTTCATCTGTTTGTCATCAGACATTTATAGATTCATGTTTTGAACCATTGACATGAAAACTTTCTTGTAATAAATTGGCTGTTTTCATTTTCATGCTACTATACCCTGGTTGCATTGGTTGGACTTATAAAAATATAAAGCCTATTTCAGCCATAATTTTATGCATATGAATTCAATGCAGGGTTGGATAGATTTACATTTTCTACATTGCTTGTCGATCGTATTCCTACGATGAGAAGTAACTGGTCAGATCTCAAGCTGAGAAACCTGAGTTCATTTACTAAGGATTGAAGAAATTTCCGGTGATACAGGGGAATCAAGATACAGTTTGAGAAGTACTATAAGAATGAGGCATTATGAAATCATCATATTAAGTAACAATGCATTGTTAGAATGAATTAGAGTCCTAGACACAATCCTTGAAAAAACTAGCATTGTAATAAACCAAATAACAAACACAAAATTCGTAAATTACAACTTTAATTATTCCCTAAAAAATGTGATTGTCAATAATTACAACAGCTCAGATCAGAGAGAATCTAATCTTAATCATGCAACTAAAGGCAGGTCACTTCTTTAAGCGACCAAATCAAAAATAAAAAAGAATCATCACTTGCATGCTGGAGCATCAAAGTTGGGAAAGACTATGAAGGAAATAGACGAGGGGGAGATATAAAGAGGAGAATATACATGAACAAGCGCAGGTTCCAGACTAGGAATGTCTCCGTGTTCTGATATCTGCAGAGGTTTCCCATTCAGTACCATAATTTGGCTCTGCAGGCGCCCTTCTTTGGGTGACAAATGGTATTCCTCTCGATGCAATTGTCCATTTGATGAAGCTTTACTTCCAACCCAAGAAACCGTCCTCTTAAGGCCACGTGTGAAAGAAGCTTCTTTGAAGATTATGTCATCGGATATATGCAAGTCTTTGTTCATTGTGTTTTGCAGTTTTACAATGAAACTGGTCTTCTTGCTTAGATTGATCAAGAGTAGCGTTATACCTGCCTGTTAAGAGAGAGGAAAAACTGAGAGTGTTGGCTATAAAATGACTTTATCCAGAACAGAACAAGTTATATCAGAGACTATATAAAATAAAATTACTCCCTCAATTTTACTATAACCATAACAATACAATTTGCATGCAAGACGAGGGACAGAAAGAATTGAAAAAGTTAAGAAAGAAAACAAACAAGAAGAAAGGAATGTTAAACCTATTCTATACATTCCAACACAGAAACAGTTAAGGTTATAGCATGAATGAGAGAGTGAACGAGAATATGCAAGGCATCAAGCTTTGTTTGGTTGGAAAAATCTTTCATATTTTAATATGAAAGAGTCACAAAGATTTTATTTTATTGAAGATATTAGCATAAGCAAGGAAAGAGAGCTGGCCGGGGGATAAAGAAGAATCTAAATCTGAGTAGTAAAAAGAAAAAACTTGCTTGTTGAAATCAGAAATAATAACTTCAACATTAAATATATGACAGGGTTAAAATATTTTTGAAACAATACAGTGAATCATGCATAGAATATAATCCCATAGATACTACAAGCAGAAACACGCATCTCAAAAGAACGGCAGATCCCTATATTATGCTTCAGCAAAGTGTAACAAGGATCGTTAATTCAATGCCATGGCTCATAATATGCAACATGCTTCAATTGATTAAATATATTCATTGTTCAAAATTGGTTTGCAACTAAGTTCACAGTAACAGTAGGAGCTTGATATCAGAAATAGGCAGCATGGTTCCCATTTCTTGCAGAAAGTTGGGCATATGAGCCAATAGTCTAAAAGGTAGACAATTGCATGAAAAGTACACCAATCCATAGCATTTTATTGTTAAATAGAAAAAGACACAGGAAAACTACTTTTAAGTTTCTGCAAATTAGGTTAAAAGCTTCTGAATGTTTTGGTCATTAAACCTTTGATTAACAAACTCAACCTGGAGCAATAATGTAGGCATGTAGCACAAGATGTAGAAACATAATACAGAACGATGCAAAAACTAAAGCTTACCCTTCCTTTTGTGCAATGGGCATACGAGCGCAAGTAAGGTGAAGTAGCTTTATCAACAGAAAGGACCTTCTTTCCCATTAAACGGTTCCACAAAAGTGCACTGAATAAATGCAACATTCAACATGGATGAGCAAATTATATATAGGGCCATGATCAATTTTAACAAAGAGGAAGTATGAAGAACTCTTGCCTATAGTAATCTGGGTTAGGGACAAAGGTGGTTTTATCCAGGAGGCCATAATTTCCACCAATCAATGTCTGCCGGCAATAAACTTTGGTGTTGTAAGTGGCAGCTAGTCCAAGCTGATCTAAGTACCTATATATCAAAAGGGGAACAGGACAAGGAGATTATTTCTTTGTTTTTCGTCAGATGGATGAACTATATGGGGCAAGCGAAAAATAGTCAAATTACCAAAAGCTATCAATAAAGGCATCAGAAACAAGATGACCTCCACTGTTATAAGCACCACCAGCTTCACCAACCCAAGCATGAGCCCAAGGACCATGGTCATGGATTGTTTTATTGAGAGCACTGAATGTTTCTGATATCTTGCTTAAGTAATGAGGGTCCATAATCTTTTTCTTAAGATTCGGATCGTTACCTGAATTTCCAAAAGAAAATACCATTAGCAGAAGAGATTTACCAAGAAAATGCTTCATAATGCAGATACCATATTACAGTAGGAAGAGTGGAAGATGTGCCTACAGCACGTGCATGAGCGGATGGCAGGTGAAATAGATGAAGTCAGGTGTATTTGCACACTATGATTATATTCCATTTAGAGAAAATTTATTTGTATGATCTACAAACAATTATTCTGGTGGTGAATACTCTTACTAAACTATTTAATTTGATTTAATAAGCTGAATTAAGATATTCACATGTTAATGCAACAGCATAAATAATTGTCGATCGATACAACAAACTTTGCCACCACACACCTGCACCCAGATTGTAGATATGATGTGTTAAACCATTAAGTACTCCTGGCCCTGTAACCTTAAGAAGCTCAGTAAACCATTTCTCACTAAAAAATCCTCCTGGTGCTAGAAGTAAAGGTTTTGAGGGCGACTTTTTGTACAGATCATTAATGATTCCATTAAGTTTGATTAAGTCTTTTCCATACCGAGTGGCTTCAACACTTGCACCAACCCCACTTCCACTAAGCTCATTACCTGAAAGGCCAAGGGTCAGCTCAATTCATGTGCTACTGCGATAGAATCATAGAGAAAGTTACAAGAAGAATACCAAATTCCCATGAATCAATGTGGTAACCCTTTGAGACAGTGTACTTTATAAAATCACATGCATTGCTACTGTCCCAAGGTCCAATCCAAACACCATTTTTGGACTTTTTTCTTCCGTAGAGTGCATTAATGCCAAAGGTAATTACTGCACTGTGATATATGTTTCAACCAGGAAGATAAGTTAAGAGATTTCATATTGGAGTACATAATTTCCCAAAAGAAAGCTGCAGTACAAAAGTAAATAACCTTACCCTGTCTTACTAAAGAAGTCATTTAGTGCATCCCAACGATTAATGTGCAAGCATCCCCTCGAAAAGCCAAACAACCCATCATGTTGTTTCCAAAATGGATGGCAAGGAAGTTTCAAGCTTGGAACATCATAGACTACTTGATCTTCTAAGGAACCTCCAAGTCTCACCCGCAAATGGGTGAAAGCTATCAAGTCATCAGCAATTAAGAACCATGTCACTAACTTTAGGCCAAAATGCTTCAAATCAAATACATATCAAACAGAGAAACATACAAAATAATACAATGAGTCAAGTTCTAATTACAAACCTTGCACAGCTTTTGCCAGAAGCGGATGGGATAAGTTCTGCATAATCAAAACCGCAGAATTTTTACAATAAAATCTAACTTATTCCAACTAAAAGATAAGTACACAGTGATGCTATACCAGGTTCATGATCGAAGAGTACCCCCATGGACATTGATCATAGTTACACTTATTATGAGGCCACCAATCAATAGTAGCACAGACATAATTTTCATCTGTCTCAGCTAAAACATGACCTCCATTGACACCTAAATTTGCACCCGCGATTTCTTGAGCCAAAATTGATGGAAAACAAGCCAGCAAAAAACACAAAACCAGATGCTGGCTTCCCATGATTTATTAAAGATCCACTTCACCACTTCCACAACAAAAAATTAGGAATTCTGCAACATATATAGAAGCCAATATTAGAAAGACGAAAAAAAAAAAAAAAAAAAAAAAAACCCTATAAATCTCAGCACACACACGTTAATGTAGCATAAACACTCCAATTCCATGCAGTATTGTATCAAATCACAAAGACATTTCTCTTTCTATCCTATACTTTGAAAGCACACATACCCAAAAAAAAACTAAAAATCTAAATTCAATTTTTTTAAAATCTTGTATTAACAAATAAATCATTGTCACAAATGCTATTTTACCATTTATTACCGCCTGCCAAACAAGCCGTTGGAAAGTCCAAAGTTTAATCACCCAAAACGAAACTACGAATGATTTTAGCCGAGTTTCTAAACAATCATTCAAAACATTATAGCTCCAATGATCAATGAAAGAACTGAGAACTTTTTAAAAATTCTCACACATTTCAAATAACCAAAATCCAACAAATGCATCCAAAATAAACTTCAATTTAACATATAACAGGTACAAATTTACATTCATAAGCTCAACAATCTCAAAAATAAACAAATATCATTTCAATCAAAAATCAGTACAAAAACAAACTTTGCCGACAACTTCAACATTATGACAATCTAACACAGCACATTACATTATTACAATCAACAAAACGAAAAATGAAGCAATAACCAATTGAGTAAAACACAATCAAAAAATACCCAAATGAAAAAATCAATCAGAAAGCTAAAAATCATACCACTTTCTCAATACTCTGTATCATTATCCTGTAAAACCCATCAAAAAAAATGGCAGCTTTGTAGTGAGATTTTCGAGTTAATTAATAAAAATGGAGTTAATTTAATGGAAGATAAGCTTTGATTTAGATCTGAAAGTGTCAGCTGGGTCCTGTGACAGTCAAGTGTTTTTGGTAGAAATGGTTGTTGTTGTGTGCAGCTGTTAAGTTAGAGTTAGAGAGGAAGATGATTCGTGTATTTGTTATGTTCTTTGCTTTTTTCATGGGTTTTTATCTTTTTTGGGAGGTACAATTCTTAAATATTAATCAATGATCAGGATTTTATTCTTGTGTTTTGGGCAAATCTTGTCTATATTCCTTTCACTGTAAAGTAAGATTAAGTACAAACTGATTTTCTTTTTATATTAATGAGGATTTTAGTGATGTACTAATATGCTCCTCACGGAAAAAATAATGTTAATGATCGTTACGTTTGCTTAATACTCGGGGTGGTATTGGATTTGTAGTGTATTTTTTCGGCATCAGTCTATAATTGTTTGCTCTATTTTCTTTATTTGAGTTAAAATTCATCAACTTTAACTGTGACTTTACCTAGTTTAATAGAAAAAAATGTACTTCGTGTATATATAGACATAAAATTTGAGAATCGGTTATGGTTTGTACTTTGTAGTTAGTTAGTTGATATAGGAGTACTAATTAAAACAAACTAAATTTGTGTTATTTTAGGAAACTATAAGTAGTGAGTTAGTTTACCAAATTATTCTCAGCGAAAGAAATTAGGTAACCAAATTACTGTATGCTTTCCAATACAATCGTGCATATCAATGCCCTATTAAATGGACTTCTTTTCCTAAATAAAATTAAATGGAGTTCACCCTTTACGGGCTTGTACCTTAATGCAATCATTCATATTGCTTCTTAATTGGGGCTTTGCCCCTCTCCTTCACAAAAAAAATGTATTGCTTCTTAATTAAGAGAGGAACTTTGATAGCAAAAAGTTGGAAAACTTATTTAATGTATTTATGTATGTTATATACTCTGTAATTTTGTATGTTCTTTTATCACTTGATTAAACGATTCAGGCTTTGGTCTCTTCACCTGAAATAAGATGTTCTGATCTGAATTTTCTGAAGTCGCTGGTATTGTATGAATTCTTGTGATTTGATTTGGTCTAATTTAATTAAGAGTGGTCCGACCTTTGCTTCAAAAAAAAAAAAAAAAAAAAAAGAAAAGAGCAATTGGTCTTACATGCATCCTTATGCAGCTAGAATGGCTGCAACTCCGGCCTATTAGAGAAGCCCAATTGTAAACGCGACCCAAACAACAACGCAACCCACCCACACAAATTTTACATAAAAACCGTCACTTCCCATCCGCCATTTCTTTTAATATATATTTTTTAAAAAAAAAACCTTTTAGTCATTTCAAAAATTAAATTTCTGAATTTAAAATCTTCTCCCTGTGATTTTCTCTCTCTAACAATCAAACAAAGTTCACTCTCTCCTCTGTGACTTTGATACCTTATGTTCATATTGTTTTGAAATTTTACAAAAAAAAAACCGTCACTTCCCAATTGCCGTATTTTTAAAAAAAATAATGTTCATAGAATGTTTGAAATGTTCATAATATAAATATTTGTTGTTCATATGATAAATATTCTTAAGTATTAATGTTCATAAAATATGTTCATATTTTGAATGCTTATGTTCACTTTCTGAAATGCATATGTTCATATTTAATTTTTATGCCTATGTTCACTTTCTGAAATGCATATGTACCAATGCATATGTTCATATTTTAAATGCATATGTTCATATTTTTTATGCATATGTTCACGTTCAGGGAACCAATGCATATGTTCACATTTTCAATGCGTATGTTCATTTTCTAAAATGCATGTATTCACAATTTTAATGCATATATTCATATTTTTAATACTTATAATGCGTATGTTTCATAATCATTTATTTTATATTTCTTCAATTTTCTTGTGTTCATAATTAAATACCTTATGTTCATAATATTTCTACTGTATGTTCATTCCGTAGGAGGAACTTGAAAAGAAATTGAAGGATTCTTCAAATCCTTCTACCTTGAGTCAAGATGAAGAAATTAAACAAAATACAATTATAATTGAAGCTAACCTAAAAAAACCTAATTACAAATCAAAAAAAAAAAACACTTACCTGCATTATATTGACGATCGATCTTTGGGGATAACAACTAATTTCGTGATTCAATCGAAAAAGTGAAATAAAAGTGAAAAATTAAAAAACATAGGAGAGAGGAAATGAAGAACAAAGGAGAAAAAACTGAGGAGAAGAAAATTATGATGAAAATTTTGATCGTGATCAAATTATTACAGAAAAGAAAAGTAAAGAGAGAATATTTGAAAAAAGAAAACAAAAAATTTTAAAAAGGAAAGCAGAAACGCGGGAAGAACGTTATAGCTGAGTTTAATGGCCTGTGTTTGGTCTGCATTTCATGCAGTAGAAGTTGATTTTCATGCTATTGCAGCTAAAATAGCTGCACAAGGATGCATGTAAGAATATGCGAAAAAATAGTGGTCCGGCCTAAATTTTCCTTGGGTTTGGGCAGTAATATTGGGCCCAGCTTGGCCCGAATTTTTTTTAAAAAAAATGTTTGGAAAGCCCAAATAACCATTTTTAGTTAATTTTGGACCGGCTCAATTGAAAAAGCTTGCTATGTTGGCATGGAATAGCGTGTTTGGGCACGACTTTTTCGGTCCGAAGGCTAGGGCCAGTTTTTTTGAATTGGGCAAAGCTCGGCCCAACCGTGCCCACAATTACCTCTACTTTGACCTAAATTGTTCATCATTGTATAAGAAAATATATTATCTAGTAGAATTTCGTTAGATTTGTCTCAACCTGTATTTTTCACATATATAATTTTCATAAGACATCAAAGGCTCAATCCCTAAAATACCATCTCATATCTTGAATTCATTTTAGAATAAATAAGTTAAATATTGTGCACATAGGTAGCCACACACAATTATAATCCTTGATGGCGAGAGAGATAGAAGGTAAGTGCGGTTGCAAGTAAAAAAAAATTAACGATGTAAACTTTTAGAGATACTCGTATTTACTACGTATTTTAATATTATGGCAAAATTTAAAGGGATGGAGGAAATGATAGGTTAATTAGGAGATCTAATCAAAATCTTTAAAAGATAATACTTTTTCTACTAAGAAGTCATTACTATTTAGGGAAATGTCAAGTATTGCTGTAAACGTTAACATTTTGATTTTGACATAATCGACTATGCAAGATTGCAAGTGTTTAAGAATCTAACAAACTACTATTTTGGGAAATTTGATTTTTGCTAAACATAAATTTTAGTCTCTCCATTTTGTACTCCTAGTATATTATGTAGTTGTTTCATTCCCTTTTTTTTCTTTTTTTTTTTTTTGTTGAAAAGTAGTAGCTTCATTCTTTAAATTTGATTATATGTTTTACTACTAATACTGTATTTGTTTTTTTAGTAAAAACTTACATAGTATGATGTAATAATACGTACGAGTAATATGTCATGACATGTCTAAATATGTATTTTCAAAATACATTGTATAACTTATTGTAAATTTTACTAAAAGATCATTATTATTTGTACTATTAATGGTTAATGTTGTGAATTTGCAAATCTACACCATTGTATCATATAATAGGTTTGTAATATTTAAAGGGAACTTCTCAATGGTAACACGAAACTTTCTAATTTTCTCAATGATGAACACTAAGATTTTTAATTATCCTTGGTAAACCTCAATTTGTTATATTAAGGTTAAAGCCTAACCATGGTTAACGATTTTTAAAAAAAAAAAACACGTTAGTTACTAAAATCCCCCAATTAAATCCCTTCACCCACTTATGTCTAATCAAAATTGATGAGAGTATAAAAACCTTTCATCTTCTGCAGTTTGAAAATCAAAGAGTGAGGAATTCGTATATCATTTTCTGAGCAAAAAAATTAGGGCTGGTAATTTCTGGGTTTTGGGTGTTTTGATTGTAGTAATATCTCAATCGTAAAGAGATAAATCGAGGGGATTTTTGGGGAAATTTTTTTGGAAATTTTGGGAATTTTTTGCGACGATTTGCGCTAGTTTTGGGGTCAAATTTGCTCGACGATTGTTTATTTGTAAACAAAGTTCGATCTTTTGAAGCTGTACACCACTAATAGTGCCAATTGAAGGCAGGTATGTTTTAACTTGTGCTTTACATTGTGTTATGCTCTGTTTTTGGGTTTAATATGCAATGCTGGTGATTTGATGGTGAATTATGGCCTATTGATAGTCTAAATTGTTGGAGTTGATATTTTACTAGTGTATGTGTTAGAATTGCATGATTTTGTTGTAAAAGTTGTTGGCTTTGTTTGGTTGTTGTGATTTCTGTGTAGGGTATTATTCTTACACAAGTAGCGATTAGTTCTTGTTTATTTGTGTGTTGTTGCAGAATGGGTGATAATACAGTGCTACAGTTTCAATATAGGGGTAAAGATGTTTCTGTTTTGGTTGATGATATAGATAAGGTGAATTTGATAGACCTTATTGTAGAGTATTGGGAAAAAGCACAGGAAAGGAATGTTGAAATACCCCAAAATCCCATATTTAAGTATGTGTATAAAATGAAGCATGTGAATCTTGAGAGCGATAGTGAATTGATGAAAATGTTTGCAAACTTGGCTGATAAGAAAGAGATTTATATATGGGTTGGGGATGGTCTTAAGGAAATTAAGGTTGTTGCAGCAGCTAGGTCACTGGTGAAGGGAAAGCATCCAATTATTGAGCCTGAAATTGCTAGTGTTAGGAAAAAACTCACCCCTAGGAAGAAGAAAGTGCCTGATTTGATTAAAGCTGAAGTGGTTAGTAAGGCTGAATTTGATAAGCATTTTCACGGGTTAGGCAAAACACCTGAAGTTGAACCTGAGGTTCTAAATTATGATCCAGATGAAACTTTGGCTGACATTGAACAAAGACAGGAAGAGATTGAGAGAGAGAAAGAGAGAGAGAGGGTCAGGAAAGGGTACAGGGAGAGGGTCTAGTAGAGGGAGAGTTGTTGGGAGAGGGTTTGGTAGAGGGAGAGGGAGAGGTGTTGGGAGAGGAAGAGGTGCTGATAGAGGGAGAGGGACAGAACTGGGAGAGGGACAGAAACTGGGAGAGGGAGAGGTAGAGGGAGGGGGAGATAGAGGGGGGGAGGGAATGCATTAGAGAATTGGTTCAATATCTCCCCTACCCCATGGCAAACTGACCAAGTTGACCAAGTTGTACCCCATGTCCCTAAGTACCAAGTCCCACCTAAAGTTATTACCCAAGACTCACAACCCCAACCATCAACCCAGTCATTGATACCACCCTTGAAAAACATTGGAGAGTTTGGTACTGGAGTGTCGGGGCAAAATGAGTCTTCTAAGTCTTCTAGTGTTCAGTATTTTTCCAAAGAAGATTGCCTAGGACCACTGCTAGAAGGAAAGGCATTGTGATTAGCGCTAGTACTAGTGGAGGTGAGAGTGATCTTAACAATGTGGGTGCCGGTGGGGATAACAGTACAAGAGAGATGTCCATTAGTTTAGGAGAGGACACTGAGAATACTAGTATGGTTCCATTTGATGTTGAAGATGATGAGGCTGATGAGGCAGATGAAGCATACAGTCCAAGGATGGGATCTGATGAAGATATGGGAGAGGATACAGATGATGAAAGTTTGGAAGAAGAAGTGATATCTACAGATGACTATGTGCCTATGATTGAGGATTGTTATGATCCATTATAGGATCCATAGTTTGAGTGTGAGAATGAACAAGATAATTACCTCATAAAGTTATATAACAATGGTGAAGTATACAAGGATGAAGAGTTTAGTAAGATTGTGTTGAAGGAGTGGCAATTGTTCACTGACAAGCAACATCTCAGAGATGTTGTAAGAGATTATTGCATCCAATGTGGGTTTGCTGTTGTTGTGGACTATGCTAGCAACTTAAGGTATGGTGCTAGATGCTCAGATGTTCATTGTGGCTGGAGGTTGCATGCATCTATTCTTCCAAATGGTACAACATGGGCCATTAAAAGCATTCAGAATTCAGGACATACATGCCAAGACCTTGACTCAAGGAATAACATGGTGAATGTTAAATGGGGTAAGAGAGTCTTAATAGATGATATCAGGGCCAATAATGATATCCTTCCAAGTCTCTGAATGATCTTTTATGGCAGAGATATGGAGTTCATATGGCTCAAAGCACCTTGTATAGGGTCAGAACACAGGCACTGATTGAAATCCATGGTGGCCATGATGTTCATACAAGGATTTTCCCATGTATTGTGATGTACTGAAAGAATTAAACCTAGAATCTTTGGCTTTCTGTGCCTAGACAAAACCAAGCCCTGATAGGCCTTTAATGTTTAGCAGCATTTTCATATGCTTCAAAGCTTGCTTAGATGGGTTGATTGCTGGGTGTAGAAGCCTGATTGGTGTAGATGGTGCTCATCTTAAGGGTAATTATGGGGGAGTGTTACTCTCATCAGTTGCTCTGGATGGAAATAATGAGATATTTCCAGTTGCCTGGGCAATAGTGGGAGCAGATACAGTGATAGCTGGAAATTTTCATTTGGCATTTGAAGTATGCACTAAAGGACTCTGGCAAAGGTGATGGATGGTGCATAATGTCTGACAGGCAAAAGGTATGGTTTTTTTTTTGTTATTTTTAGTCTTAATTTGTGTTTGATTGCATACTTATCTGCCAATACTAATACATGTATATATGATTGATTGTTAAGGGTATTGATGTTGCCTTAACTGACTTGTGGCCAAAAGTGGGGAGAAGGTATTGTAGTAAACATTTGGTGAAGAATTTCAAGGTCAATTTCCCTGGTTTATTGATGTTCCAAATGTTTTGGAAAGCATCTGGGGCATACAATCCTTTTACCTTCAGAAAAGCAATGGAAGCTACGCAAAAAGCCAATCCTGATGCATTAGTGTGACTGTCAAAAGTTGGTCCACAGTCAACTTAGTCAAAGCATGCTTACAGCCCAGCTATTAAGTGTGATACAAACAAATCTAACTTTGTGGAAAGCTTCAATGCTACTTTAGGGGTTGATAGGTACAGACCAGTGTTGACTCTCCTTGAAGGTAATTGTTTGGTTGCCATGCTTTCTTTACAATTTTATTCTTAGTATTTTCATGCTAATAAGGTTATCAATGCCAGGGATTAGGAGGTTGACTATGGTCAGGATGGCTACAAGAAGGGAAGTGTGTGAGGGATGGAGGGATGATATTTGTCCTAACATCATGAAAAGGATGCAAGTGATCAGTCATGAATCTAGGAGTTGTAAATGCTTAATATCTGGAGAAGGTGAGTTTCAGGTTTTGGATGGCTGGTCAGTTCTTCCGGTCAACCTCAAGGAACTGACTTGTGCTTGTAATGCATGGCAACTTTCTAGATTGCCCTATAAACATGCTATGAGGGCCATACTGCATTCAAATGATGACCCAAGAAAGTACATACGTGAGTGGTACTCAGTCAGGAGGTATAAGCTCACTTATGCCAACAATATCAAGGCTATACCTGATGTGGATCGGAACAGTGGTCTGATAGTCATTATTCAGATATAGGCCCACCACCTATGAAAAGAGGGATTGGAAGGCCTACTAGAAACAGAAGAAGAGAAGAAGGTGAGCAAGCTATAGGCAAGAGATCCAGGACTGTTAGATGTGGTAAATGCCAACAGTTTGGCCATAACTCATAAACATGCCAAGGTGGCTTGACTAGGAAAGAGAAGGCTGCATTAGGTGGTGGATCACAGTCTCAGGCCAAGAAACAAGCTACAAGGCAGAAAAAAGGGGTTTCAGCAAGCCAACCAGATCCTACAACAGTTGCAACTTCCTCACAACCACTAAGGGTGTCCCCAAGAACAAAGATGGCAAAGAGAGGAGTGTCAGCATCACAGCCAGTTTAATTTGACAGTAGTTGCTCTGGATAGCTTTTGATGACAGTAAACTTGGTTTTTTTTGGACATGTTTTAACCCAGATATTTGCAGTACATGTGTAATCAGATATTTGCTTTGGATAGTTGTTGGTTATTTTGGACAAATTTGTGTGATATTTGAAGTACATGGTATTTGATGCATATGTTTGCTTATTATGCCTTCCTCTTTTTTTTGCCTCAATCAGATTTAATTTAATTTGCTCCCACTTTATGATGCATATATTGATTCTACTAATTCAATTATAAATCAATAACAAAGAATGCATATAACTCATAAAAGTCAAAGAAAATGCTTTTATTCATTAATAAAGGGGGAGTACATTACTGATTGGAATTCCATAAACACCTTCAACACAAAACCAAACCTTAATACCCTAATCCTTCCAGATACATTACATTGCAACAACAAAAAACAGAACAAAATACATAATCAGAGCTACTGTCACAATTACTTTGATGAAATTAACCAATTCATCAAGCCTCCCAATAACAACAAAATTACCACCTTGTTCAACCCCAAATTCAGCCCCAAACCTTATTATGTCCTCTTCCTGCTTCAACCACGCAAAGAAATCGCAACTCCTACACTTGAAGAATAATCTTCGTGGATTCTTCGCAGTCTCTGAAATCTTCACAGCAGCAATCTTGGGGGGAACACAGTGACATCGAACATGCTTCACCCAAGCTATCCTATCTTCCATGGTGATTGTACAATTGGGGAATTGTGAATACAACACAGAGAATTTGAGATGGAGTAAATTAGGGTTCATATAAGGGGGGAAATTGGGGGAAACGATTTAGGAGGGAATTGGGATATAACAGTTGGAGGGAAAGTGTTTTAATAAGGTTAAATTAGTCATTAAGTGTGTAGTTAACTAGGGTTAGGCTTTAAATTGCTTAATAACATCATTTATGTTACCATTAGCTTAATATAACAAATTGAGGTTTACCAAGGATAATTAAAAATTTTAGTGTTCACCATTGAGAAAATTAGAAAGTTTAGTGTTACCATTGAGAATTTCCCTATTTAAAATACGTGTTCATTTGGATAAACTGTGCATCTTGGTCTCAACTAAAATATATACTCGGGAAAATTTCAATAGAAAGATATTTTAGTTACTAAAAAGCATTGTTTAAATTGAACTTTAAATCACCCAATTAGATTTGAAATTATCATAATATAATGTGATTTGGCTAATCCATTTAACTGAATTGATCGAGTACATACTACTACCTTGATTTAAAAATAATAGTTACTCCACTATATGGATTTAATTTTTATACTAACTTTGTTTTGACCATCATTTTAAATACTTTCTCTGTTTTTTTTTTTTTTACTTGACCTGTTTCTTTTATCAAGCTTGCCAATGCAAAACTTTAACGATCAATAACTTTAGTTCTCTATAAGTAAAAATTATAAAAGTTATATATTATGATACTATTTATTGAGACAATTTCAAAAAGATCCTACATAAATATGTTCTTCCTTAAATATTATTCACAAAAGACGGTCAAAGGAGGGATGGTGAATAGTGTAAAGGTCAAAGCGGGTCAAGTAAAAAAGAACGGAGGAAGTACTACGTTGAAAAATCAACTTTTATTTTTATTTGTGTTTAAAGAGCCACGAGAGCGGGTGATGAGAATCAATCCCATGATCTCTTGAAATCGAGAAGAAAGCTCTAATCACTTGAGGTATCCCTTACTCTCATCAACTTTTGTTATTGTTATACATACAATCAATACTATGTATAATGTATGTATTAAAGCTCAAAGTTTTACATTGATAATTAAAATGATATAGTAAATTGTTACTCTGTACTTTAATTTTAAAAAAGAAATATAAAATAAAATAATAAATGCCTTACCCAAAACGCAAAACTACTCGTATGGGCTTCTCTAATTTTAACATCGAATGTGACGCACTCAAGGTGGCTAAAGGTGTGAAGAAGGAATTTGCTGGTTTTGATCCTTTTACTATGTTGTAATGAGTTTGTGTGCTTGTGGACATAGGAAATGGAGTGATGGTTAGTCCCTCCATCTCTCCCCCAACCACCCCCAAGTGGTTGGGGGTTCGATCCTCATCCCCCCCCCCCCATTCGACCATTCTCGTGATAGGGTGGGGGACCTCCCCCCCCCCCCCCCCCCCCCTCTATCTTACTGTGTATAAAAAAAAACACAAAATTACTCATATTAGGTTTTTTTTTCTAGGTTTAGCCCAACAAGCAATTCTACATAAGGGCTTGTTTCATTCACCTTATTTTTGCTTATTTGATCTTATCTCCTATGGTTTGATCTGATCTTGTCTGATCTGATTGTCTTATTTGACCAAACTTTGACCTTATGTGTACAATAATCTATAAAGAAAAAATATATCAAGTGGGGTCTTGTTATATTTGTAATAATGTGTATTTTAATAATATGTAGTTTTCATAATTTTTTTCATTGTGAAATTAAAGATATTTAGCGATAAAAAACCGCACATAAAACAATGATCTTATATAAACTTAATTTTCTTGATTAGATTTGATATGAACTCATTTTTTCTGATTTGATCTTATCTGAACATATTTTTCTAAAAAAAGTAAAAATAAGTTGAATTAAACAAGGCCTAAGTATGCAATGTAATAATCTACAAGTTGCGCCAATCTCCTATGTGCCCATTAAATTGATGGTTATTGTTAATTTACCCCACAAACACCCTTCCCTCTTTCACCAAAATAAAAAATAAAAAAAGTCATGTATTCAATCTTTTTTACAAGTCAAAAATAATGTTTTAAAATCAAAACGAAATAATTTTAAGTTTTAAATCAAAATTTTAAAACAAAGTAAGTCAAAAGGCATTATGCTTAACCAAGCATGGTCGCCCGTGATGGTGAGAATAACTTATCTTATCTTTTGATTTTGAGGTCATAAGTTCAAGCCCATCGCCTACAAATGCTTTGGAGTAGAGGATTTCTAAGTTAATTGACTTATTAGTTAGATTTGTATACTTACCTTTAAAAATGTAGAAAAAAGAAGAAAAAAAACACTATACAAATATCATTCACTTATACTTCCTCTGTTTCTTTATAGTTGTAACACACACTTTTTCACGGTATTTAAGAAAAGTAGATCTCACATGATATAATACACTTAAAATGGGGTTAAGAGGTTGTTGGGAGTATAATCAAGTGGGCCATGAGGTTTAAATAAAGGTAATAGTACAATTTTCACCATAAAAACCTTCCTTTTATAGTGTGTTGCAATTATTATGACATTTCTATTTTAGAAAAGTGTTGCAACTATAAAGATTCGGAGGAAGTATAATATTTGGCAATCTGTTTTTCTACTAATTCTAAGTAGTGATTTTTTTTTTTTTTTGGTAACAGGGGTTTGCTTTATGTTGAGCCATTAACTTTTTTATATCTATTTTGATTGTGGATTATTCTGGGCAATTTTGTCAAATGTCTATAAAGCCATAAAGCTCATTTATTAAACCAATCTAATTTACATGCAAATTGTTCGAGCTCGAAACTTTAAGGCGATAAATAACATAAGCGTTTTTTTTTTTAATATTTTTTTTAATTTTTAACATGGTCTTAAACAA
This sequence comes from Chenopodium berlandieri, assembly GCA_034703905.1. Classification (NCBI taxonomy): domain Eukaryota; kingdom Viridiplantae; phylum Streptophyta; class Magnoliopsida; order Caryophyllales; family Amaranthaceae; genus Chenopodium; species Chenopodium berlandieri. The sequence continues at coordinate 61,495,367 of CM068285.1, read as the reverse complement.
GTGAAATGGTTAACTAGCCAAGTACAGACAAAAAGTTTGAAATTCTGTTCAACTTCAAGCCATATTCAAACGCCTATGAACTTATTGTACGACATGACTCTCCAAATGGCTTTCTCTTTTCTCTCTCCAACATAATTTCAAAATACATACCTAGAAAAGATCTCAACGATGGTGATTAGCACAGTGTCTCTCCATGGAGATTTATTTATGTGCGGACAAAAAATAAGTTGGAGAGTTATGGTCCCTCATTGATACATGTTACACAATCAGAGATAAAACTAATTTTTCAAAAACTATTAAGTGGCTCTTGGCCATAATCCAACCTCGAGTAGTTGTCCGTATATTCGAGTATAATTGGCTCAAGATTTTGAGCCGGTCTCAGCCCAGCAAATTGTTGGGGTAAAATTTCCGAGCACAGGGGTAAAGAGATAAATTCGCATGGCTTTAAACTTAAGTTGTATGTATTGGAACTGTGCTATACGTATAAAAATACTAATATATAATATGCTATCCCCGTTTTATTTTAGATCCCGTTAGGTTCATTTCCCACTTCTCTTCTATTCAGCTTCTTCATATTCTCTTCTTTTCAGCTTCTTCAACACTTGAACTACTCAGGAGAATAACAATCAAGGAGACTAACTAGTTCTGAAGAAGAAGAAGGCTCTTTTGCGAATTTTGTGTTTCCAGCTAGGCTCCGTCGAAGGTTTCCATTACAAATATGAAGCGGGGACAAGGTTAGGCCTTTTGATTTCAGTTTGCTCTTTGTTTGCGAAATTTGGTGTGAATTTTTGTCTGAATTTCTAGGGTTTACTTTAGATGTATCATGTATTGCATGTGTTTGGTTTGTGAATAAATGGTTTAGTGTTACTAATTTTTTGCGAATTTTGGGTTTTAGGGTTTGCGAATTTATGATTTAATATAATGGATTAGAATGACTTTGAATTAGTTTAATTTGGTTTTGAATTAGTTGAATATGAATTTGAATTAGTTGAATATGACAATAATTCAGTTAAATTAGTTTAAGTTTAGAAGTAGTTGAATTATAGTATATTTCTGTTAGATTTACAATAATGTAGTTGTAGTTGAATTTTTGTTTAGTTGAAGTTAACTTATTTTGACTTTAATTACAATAATGTAGTTGGTTACGTTTTTGCGGAGTTGAATTTCTGTGAATTTTTGTTAGCGTGTGTATTAAGTATGAAAACAATTTGATCTTGGGGAGTGTAGATGAATTATAGAATTTTGGTAAATTTAGAATAATGTAGTTGAATTTGAGTTTAAATGTGGAAGAACTTTAGTGGAGTGTAGTTGACGTTCACCCAATTTCACTTAAAATTTAGAATAATGTAGTTGGTAATTGTGAAGTATGATAATAGGTCTATAATAATGTTGGGAATTGCCTTTTTCTGTTTTGGAATGTGATTAGGTTGATGTGGTGTTTAGGTTGATATATTTGAGTAAAATTGTGTGTTTGTTGGATGTGCAGGGGATGGTTAATTGGAAAAAGCATAAAAAGCAAAAGGTTGTGGATCGAAGACATTGATGATGGTAATGTTTCAATGTCAGATAGTGATTTTGAATTCTTTCCAAATTCCGATGCAGAATCATCAGAATGTGAAAGCTATAGTGCAGATTATGAAAGTATGACTAGTGAAGTGTTAGTTTTATATGAGAAGCAAGAACAAATTAGGAAGAAAAAAGAAATGCAGAAGAAAAGAGAAATGCAGAAGAAAAGAGAACAATTGCAGAAGGAAAAACACTACACGAAAAGAGCAAATTGGCAACGGTTCAAACCCCCCAAAGGCAACGGTTTTGAACCGTTGCCTATTTGAGGGTTGCCAAATCCCAAAATAATTGGCAACGGTTCAAAACCGTTGCCAACTCAAGCAATTGGCAACGGTTAACCGTTGCCACTGACCATGGACCCTTTTTTTTTTTTTTAAAAAAATAATTGGCAACGGTTAACCGTTGCCAATTGCTTGAATTGGCAACGGTTAACCGTTGCCATTGACCTTGGCGCGCTTTTTTTTTTTTTTTTTTTTTTGAAATATTGGCAACGGTTAACCGTTGCCATTGACCTGTTTTTTTTTTTTTTTTTTTTTTTTTTTTTTTTTTGGCTGCACTAATATTGACCTGTTTTTTTTTTTGCTGCACTAATATTGACCTGTTTTTTTTTTTTTTTTGCTGCAATATTATTAATATTATAATATTACTATTAATAATAATAATAATTATTATTATTATTATTATTATTATAATATTAATTATTCTGAATAATTATTAATATTATAATAGTAATTTTAATAATAATAATAATTATTATGATAATAGTAACAATAATTAGTATTATTAATAACAAACCATAAATAATGTGAATCGCTATTCGTCGTTCGCAAATTACTGGGTGACGTTCACATTTTTAATTGAAATGACTTTTTTGCCCTTGTGGATATTTTATCTATTTAAGGGTCCACCATGGGTAAATTTAGTTACCGACAACATTAAAAACATTACCGAGCCCACCACTTGTGTTAAAAAAATCCCGAGCATTAAAAAATCCCGGTTCCACCATTGTACGGCAATCCCGAGGATTTTAAAAATCCCGGGGCAGAAAAGGAAAGTGTACGGAGTGGTGTTTTACGATGGACGACAACAACGTTCACACGCCGGAGGATTCGACGGAAGAATCTGTAAGTATTTCGTGAATTTTTTTTTTTTGTAAATATACATCCGCCTTTTTTTTTCGGAAACCTGGGGGAGATCCGCCCAAAATTTCCGGATGTCCCCATATACATCCGGAAATTTCAGGCGGAGGTACGCTTCCGGATGAAATTTCCGGATGTGTCTGAGGACATCCGGAAATTTTGGGCGGATCTCCCCCAGATTTCCGGAAAAAACAGGCGGATGTCCCTTTTTTTTTTTTTTTTTTTTTTTTTTTACGTAATTGTTATTGTTATTATTATTATTATTATTATTATTATTATTATTATTATTATTATGGTTATTAATATTAGTTTTGTTAATTTTGTAAATTTTTGTTATGATTATGATTATTATTAATATTATTACTACTATTATTATTACTATTGTTGTTATTATTATTATATTAGTTATTATATGTTAATGTTACGTAGTTATTGTTGTTATTATTATTAGTATTATTATCGTTATTGTTATTATTATTATCATTAGTATTATTTTTGTTATTATTATTATCATTAGTATTATTATTGTTATTGTTATTATTATTACTACTATTAATACTATTAATATTATTATTGTTATTATTGTTATTTTTATTATTATTATGATTATTTGTATTATTATTGTTATTATTATTGTTAAATTTAAAATACTAATTCTTGCGTGTTTTATTTGTTTGTGTTGTTATTTTGATAGGATTTGGAGGATGAAGGCGACGGTGACGTTGTGAATTACAGTGCACATTTTGTGACAGACACGGTTTTTCTAACGTTTGACGATGCAGTTACATGGGCGGATGCTGTTGCAATAAATCTGGGATTTATTTTGGTGAAATCGTCTTTCAACAAACAGAGGGATGGTCGACCAGTTCGATATTTAAGATGTGACCGGGGACGTAGGAGTAAGCCGAGAGATCTTGAGAACGCAATTCGGAAGGACACCAAAACCAAGGGCATTGGTTGTCCTTTCTACATCAAGATATGTTACGAGTTCGTCACCAATACTTGGTTTATCCGGGCGAAAGATGATGTAACTGGGACCCACAACCATCCAATGATTGCGTATCCAGAGGGTCATCGTAAAATTAGTGGGTTGAGCCCGAATGCGAAGCAGGTTGTGCGTGACATGACGAAGTCTAAGGTTGCACCGCGTAACATCATGGCGACTATTGCGGAGCAATTTCCTGATGATCATCCAAACATCAGACACATCTACAACTGCCGGAATGACTTCAGAGAGGAGATGTCTGATGGGAGAGGAGTTGTTCAGCAATTTCTACATTTGGCGATACAGAGTCAGTATGTTTACTGGGTCATGTCCGATGATGAAGGCGTTTTACAGCACGCCTTTATGGCGCATCTAGTCATGGTAGACATCCTACGGACGTACCCCTATGTGATCGGTATGGATTCCACTTACAAGACTAATCGATACGGCATGCCGTTCTTTGAGATAGTTAGCGTGACACCGACAAATCAGAATTTTCTTGTCGCTTACGTGTTCATGCGCAACGAGAGCACGGCAAGCTATCGATGGGTTTTGCAGAGGTTGAGAGACGTGATTGGGTATGATAAGGAGTCGTCGGTTTTCTTGACAGATCGTGAGCTTGGGCTATGTGCTGCATTGAGGGAAGTGTTTCCAGGAACCTCGCACTTACTTTGTCGATGGCACATTAACAAAGATGTGGAGGCTCGGGTCACTGATATGTTAAAAAAAAAAGAAATCGGTGCGGCTTTCAAAAACGGAAAATGGAAACGTATCATGGACGCTGCAACCGAGGAAGATTATGAGGCCGCTGTAGAAAACATGAAAGATAAGTGGGCAAGTTTTCCAGCAGTGTTACAATACGTAGAGAAGACATGGCTTTGTCATAAAACGAAGTTTGTGACATTTTGGGCACCCCGATCCAACATCCCAGGCAGACGCACGAGGAATAGCAAGCTCTCTGGTCAAGGTCCCCTGCTGAGGCCGGAAACACGGAAAGTACTCGTAGATCCACGCCTGCAGAAGCGTAAGGCAGCCAGCGATAGAATCAGCATCTCTTCGTGATGTTGTACCCAATTGCCGGTACATGTATGCTAGCACAGCTGAACCCCAGGAGTACTCACTAATCTGAACATCCTCAACAAACAGCTCGTTGAGGAAGGAAGGATGAGTACGGTTTCCACTCTTGTCCAAAAACAAACAACCACCGAGTACTAACCACAAGTACGCCCTGTAATGAAAACTGAAGGGCCTCTGCGCCTCCAAGGTCGACTCTACTATCCTCTCAGTCAGGACCCCACTACCCTGCCATACGGTTTTGGTACCGCACTTCTCATTCAGCTCTTCCTCAGTCATATCCAAGGTAACCGAGCACGCGTCCCGTAAAACGTCCGTGCTAGGAGTAGTGGAAACCATGGAACCGTCGACACGAAGCCCTAGAATATGATACACATCATGCAGCATGATCGTGATCTCCCCAAAAGGCATGTGAAACGTGTTCGTGTCTGGCTGCCATCTCTCAACAAAAGCAGAAATTAAGGGCCAGTCAAATCGCCGGAACATGATCCCGGGTAAATGAGATAGACCAGTGCCATCAATCGGTTCCAGGTGCTCCGACGGAAGACGAGCGCGCCAGTTACCCAATTCAGAACACAACTGTGTCCTGCTCAAACACCGCAGTACGTTTCGCTCCTGCCCACCCCATATGTAGGCAGACACGTGACCCCCAAAACTCGGAATAACGGTACCATCCTCAGGCCCACCTGGCATCGGCTCCTGCACCACCCATGACTCTGACGAGCTGGTAGAAGCTTGACCTGGTTCACTACTGCTAACATATCTCCCATGGTCACCCCTATACACAGTACGGTAATCCTGAGGGTCGTACTGTGCATCTCCAGCAGATTGACTTCCTCGATCTTCATCCTCATCTGATGAAGGCACTCCAGTAGACGAATACATGGGAGCGCTCCCCTGTGACTGGTGCTCCCCCGACCAAGCACCAGCAGTCCCATACTGCTGCTCATGCTGAAACGGTGCTTGTGAAGGTCCTGCACCACCTAACCCCCTCCTAACAGACGCATTCAAACGTCTTGATATTGCATGACGAGGACCAGAACCCTCAATCTGCATTAAAAACATAAGTACAGAATCATATTTCAATAATAATTCATAGTAAAAAAAATCAAATCAAAACTATAATAAATCAAATCAAATAAACAATAATAACAGCATTACAAATAATAACAATAATATTATTCTTACAATACTAATACACTACTAACAATAACAACACACTAACACACTACAAATATTTTTAACACAATAACAAACCAAATCAAAACTATAATTAACCACAAAACTGCCAAAATTTAAACGCAACAACGACAACCCAATAAAAAAAACAATTACAATAACAATAACAACAATTTAAGTAAACAACCATAATACATAACAACAACAGCAGCAAAAACCAATACAAACCAAACCAAATTTACATAACAATAACAATACATAGCAACAACAAACTTATTAAAATAAAATCAAGAATTATTGCTAAACTATAATTATTGAAAAACTAAATCAACAAAAATTACATATCAATAACTATTGCAAAACTAAATCAAGAAAAAAATTATTTAAAGCCACAAATGAAGGACACAAATTACTTAAAAAAAAATTAAAAAATAGAAAAAAAAAAATAAAGGACACAAATATTTTCAAATTAAAACATGCACCAAATCAACAAAATCGAGGAAAAAAAAATTAAGAAGAACATAAATCAAAAAACAAAGGAAAAACAGAAAAAAAAAAAATAAACGTTGAAAAACAGAAAAATACAAAAACCAAAAAAAAAAAAGGGAAAAACAGAAAAGAAAAAAAAAAGGGGGAATAACAGAAAAAAAAAAAAAAAATCTGGAAACTGGACTTCCGCCCAGAAAATCCGGAAGTCCAGGGAACTTCCGGAAATTTCAGACGGAAACCCCACTTCCGCCTGAAATTTCCGGAAGTTCCCTAGACTTCCGGATTTTCTGGGCGGAAGTCCAGTTTCCAGATTTATTTTTTTTTCAAAATTCAAAAATTTAAAAAAAAAAAAAAACCTCACCGGCTCGCCGCCGCTAACGCCGCCACCACGACCACCAAACGTCAGCCTAATTCTCCGTCGGTCTGCCATTGTCGGATTCAACGTTTGATTGCAAGATTTGCTTGTGTTTGAGTAGCCTTCTTGGTTTTTTTTTAAAAAAAAAAAATTCTGTTTTTTTTTTTTTTCAAATTTTTCAGATTTTTTGGAAGGTTTTGGAGAGAGAAAGTGTCAAAGAGTGATTTTGTGAGATGGGAAATGTCTCGTAAACCCCTAACTTACTTTATCGAGTATTTATATACGAAGGGCAATTTAGGAAATTCATGTAAAAAATGTGAACGTCAACTAGTAAAATGCGAACGACGTTTAACAACACCCACTATTAATAATAACAATCGCAAGAGATGATATAAATTAGAAAAATGTTTCATGTATAGTACATAATTAATAAGCTAAGGCTAGGATTGATGAAGAGATGATATAATACAAAAATGTATGACGATATTTACAAATTAAATGTGATGTAGGTCGCCAACATCTCCCGAATTACATGGAGTTCCTCGCTCGTGTATGGAAGTCCCGTTTGCCCCTTGCAAAACTTAGAATACACAAAACGTGAGTTAGTAGAAGTGAATTAATAATAATTGGGGTTAGTTATAGGTGACTAATGCTTGAGATTACAAGAAAAGAGCAAGTAAGTGGTTTTGGGTCGCAATTTCAACAAAAATAGCTCAAGTAAGGCCACTTTGGTACTAGGATGCCTATTTTCTATATTTCTTGTCTATTGAACTCATAACTAGTTATAAAATGTCATTATCACTTGGTTAAATGTGACTAATGCTTGAGATTACAAGAAAAGAGCAAGTAAGTGGTTTTGGGACGCAATTTCAACCAAAATGGCTCAAGTAAGGCCATTTTGGCTTCTATGATCCTATTTTCTATAATTCTTGTCTATTGAACTCATAACTAGTTAAAACATGTCATTATCACTTAGTTATAGGTGACTAAGGATTGAGATTACAAGAAAAGAGCAAGTAAGTGGTTTTGGGACGCAATTTCAACCAAAATGACTCAAGTAAGGACATTTTGGCTACTATGATCCTATTTTCTATAATTCTTGTCTATTGAACTCATAACTAGTTAAAACATGTCATTATCACTTAGTTATAGGTGACTAATGCTTGAGATTACAAGAAAAGAACAAGTAAGAGGTTTGGGACGCAATTTCAACCAAAATGGCTCAAGTAAGGCCATTTTGGCTTCTATGATCCTATTTTCTATAATTCTTGTATATTGAACTCATAACTAGTTAAAACATGTCATTATCACTTAGTTATAGGTGACTAATGCTTGAGATTACAAGAAAAGAACAAGTAAGTGGTTTTGGGACGCAATTTCAACCAAAATGGCTCAAGTAAGGCCATTTTGGCTTCTATGATCCTATTTTCTATAATTCTTGTCTATTGAACTCATAACTAGTTAAAACATGTCATTATCACTTATTTATAGGTGACTAATGCTTGATATTACAAGAAAAGAGCAAGTAAGAGGTTTTGGGACGCAATTTCAACCAAAATGGCTCAAGTAAGGCCATTTTGGCTTCTATGATCCTATTTTCTATAATTCTTGTCTATTGATATTATAACTAGTTAAAACATGTCATTATCACTTAGTTAAAGGTGCCTAATGCTTGATATTACAAGAAAAGAGCAAGTACGTGGTTTTGGGACGCAATTTCAACCAAAATGGCTCAAGTAAGGCCACTTTGGCTTCTATGATCCTATTTTCTATAATTCTTGTCTATTGATATTATAACTAGTTAAAACATGTCATTATCACTTAGTTAAAGGTGCCTAATGCTTGATATTACAAGAAAAGAGCAAGTACGTGGTTTTGGGACGCAATTTCAACCAAAATGGCTCAAGTAAGGACATTTTGGCTACTATGATCCTATTTTCTATAATTCTTGTCTATTGAACTCATAACTAGTTAAAACATGTCATTATCACTTATTTATAGGTGACTAATGCTTGAGATTACAAGAAAAGAACAAGTAAGAGGTTTTGGGACGCAATTTCAACCAAAATGGCTCAAGTAAGGCCATTTTGGCTTCTATGATCCTATTTTCTATAATTCTTTTATATTGAACTCATAACTAGTTAAAACATGTCATTATAACTTAGTTATAGGTGACTAATGCTTGAGATTACAAGAAAAGAGCAAGTAAGAGGTTTTGGGACGCAATTTCAACCAAAATGGCTCAAGTAAGGCCATTTTGGCTTCTATGATCCTATTTTCTATAATTCTTGTCTATTGAACTCATAACTAGTTAAAACATGTCATTATCACTTAGTTATAGGTGACTAATTCTTGAGATTACAAGAAAAGAGCAAGTAAGAGGTTTTGGGACGCAATTTCAACCAAAATGGCTCAAGTAAGGCCATTTTGGCTTCTATGATCCTATTTTCTATAATTCTTGTCTATTGATATTATAACTAGTTAAAACATGTCATTATCACTTAGTTATAGGTGCCTAATGCTTGATATTACAAGAAAAGAGCAAGTACGTGATTTTGGGACGCAATTTCAACCAAAATGGCATACCTCTTCAAGGATGCCTATTTTCTATATTTCTTGTCTATTGAACTCATAACTAGTTAAAACATGTCATTATCACTTAGTTATAGGTGACTAATGCTTGAGATTACAAGAAAAGAGCAAGTAAGAGGTTTTGGGACGCAATTTCAACCAAAATGGCTCAAGTAAGGCCATTTTGGCTACTAGGATGCCTATTTTCTATATTTCTTGTATATTGAAATCATAACTAGTTAAAACATGTCATTATCACTTAGTTATAGGTGTCTAATGCTTGAGATTACAAGAAAAGAGCAAGTAAGTGGTCTTGGAACGCAATTTCAACCAAAATGGCTCTAGTATTATTCAATTTGGCTCCTTCCCATGGATAAAGAACTGTGATTGAGACAATATTTCCTGTGAAACATCCTATTTTAAGTGAACAATAATAGCATTGTTCTCAAAGTGACAATCAATCAAATAAACATTCACATATAACTGGAATGAAAAACTTCTTGAAACTACAGATAGATAAATAAACATCCTAATTTTGCCACTGAATTCACTATCCACTCTCGTGTATATTCACATTGGATATGATATCTAATTAAGAGAATAAGTACAGTGTAACACACCCCCTTCAATATTAAAATGTTGTGAAGGAGTGGACATGTTTCCATTGCTTATCTTACGAGAGTTTCAAAACAAATCCCAAATCAAAACTCTTATCTACTTGTAACTCCATAGAAGAACCAAAAGAATGTAAATAAGCACATATCTTATATGCAGTTCATAAACACATTTTTTGTCAAGAATGTCAACTCAAAGATCAAAATTAAGCCTGGAGATAACAGAAGCAGAAATGGTAAAGCTCAAAGCACCCAAAAGTTTAATAAAAAAACAGAGAATCTGATATGAATATGGAGGGTGCCAGAGATGAAATAATCGTAAAGTTGTTTACCAAACTTAAACTATTCATACAAAAAAGAGAGAGCTATAGACTTTCAGAATGAAAACTGAATAGAGGCCTATACAAAACACTGAGATAGCAAGAAAACAGAACTGCAGTACAGAGACAAAGCCTAAAGATGCAAAGAATAGTCAAAACCTTCAAGAAGCTCCATTTTGGATTTCCAGTCTGCTGGATTGCTCTTCAACTTTCAAGCCATTTGAAGGCATTCCGACTTCCACCTTGTACGATACCAATGTCACAATAATGTAGTCACTCGGCAATCAATAAAACATAACAACTTATTACTAATATGGATAATCAGTCAGCACCCAGAAGAACCAAATTAATTGAAGCACATAAATGACACAAATTGCCAACAATGTAGCACAGCAATTAAAACCCTAAACCCATAAAACTATCAAAACTAAATTCCTTAAACCCAAATAGCCCAGAAGCCGAAAACCACAAAGAACAACCAAATTGAAAAAAAACAAATCAATCAAACAACATTACACGATTCGAAACCCTAAATCCACCAAAAAGTCGAACGAATTCATCAATGGAAGAATATAAGTAAAACCTAATTGCTACTTACCTTCGGTTGAAGATGTTTCAATGGAGGGAGTTATTGCCGGAGTACGACTCGAGTATTGTCTTCAACGGAGGTGAGAAAGCTCGCATCACTTCAATGGAGGAACAAAGAGGGGAGTTGCTGAATGAAGAAGGGGGGAGGGAAAACGCGCGTCAATATTTTGTAATGAATTGAAGAAGAACGAAGAACAGGAGGGAGTATACAGGAGGCTTGAAAAACGAAAAACCGAGTTTTTTTTTTTCACAATTGGCAACGGTTAACCGTTGCCAAATCTAATCCTTCTAATTTTATTTTTTTTAAAAAAAATAAGTATTTGGCAACGGTTAACCGTTGCCAAAATTTAACAGTTGGCAACGGTTAACCGTTGCCAACCCTAACCTATTTATTTATTTTTATTTTTTTTAAAAAAAAGAAACAGTTGGCAACGGTTAACCGTTGCCAACTCTGAAATTTTGATTGGAGCTCATTTTAGTTGGCAACGGTTTTCATGAACCGCTGCCATAGGGGGGGTGCCTATTTAGTTTTTTCTACTAGTGAAAGAAGAGTACTTTAGACACATAGGATGAAAGAAAGAATTCGGAGGTGGTTGGCCCTAAGCTAAAAAGAACCCTTGGATAGGTGGTGTGAATTTAAATCATGGTAAAAAGAAATTTGATCTTGTTATGTATGTGGTAAGTGTCTGTGCCATTATTAAGCATGCTTTGTGCCACTCTTAAGCATGTTTTGTGCCACTGTTATGCATGTGTTTGGGGTTTAAGTGTACTTGTTGTAATCTTTTCATTACTTGATATGTTGATGTGATTATTACTTGATGGTTGTGCATGTTAAAGTTTCTAGCCTGCCATAGAGATAGTATTTGAATTTTTCTGCCAGAGACAACTTTTCTGCTATGGTATTGCCCTTATATGGTATTTGAGTATCTATGTTTTGTGGTATTTCAGTTTCTCTCTTTTGTGGTTCATCTTAATTAATTCATCCCTCATGCACTCATCCCTCTGTCACAAACAACATAATTTGTTGTATCTAAGTATGTTGGGTTATGTAATTCACATGACCTTATATTTGTTTCTAAGATAAAGTAGTTTGATGATTTTGGTGATAAATAAAATTGAACTTTTATTCTTTATTATGCTTGTTTTATATATTGTGATATGATAACTCGAAAAGTAATAGTGGGAAGGTAGAGGAAGTTGGGATAGTTGTAGCAAAATTCCATAAGCATAAGAAGGGAATAATTGTACCATAGTGTCACCGAATTGGAAGAAGTTAGTCTATTCATATTCTGAGTTATGTTTGAGGTTTTTGGTGATTATGTTACAAATGTGTGTATGGACTTGGTGTTAATCATTCACAGGTTACAGATATGCCATTTGAGAGGTCATGGATCTTGTGTGAAGACTTAATGTTAGAATTTAACGAGGCTAGGGAAGATGTGTTACAGTTAATTAAACACTTTCTGCTGTGAACCACCAGATAGACTGCTATGGAATGTTGGCCTATTTGTAAATTAACTTCTAAGTGTGGTGCACATTTTGGTAATATAAGTTGTACCCATTTTGGTTATATAAGTTATATTACTGTGTAAATTTTGCTCCTAGACTATGAAATTGGGAAAAATATTCAAGTATTGAACATCTCAAAATAAGTCCAGTAAATTAAATGTATTGACCAAAAAAACTTCTGTATTCTTGTAATTATAACATGAAATTTACAATAACAAAACAAAAATAACAATAACTAAGTATAAGTTGACAAAAATATAACCATCTAATAACTAACAATAACCATAACAATAGGCAAAATGACAATAAAACAAACATAACAACATGTAAAATGACAATAAAACAAACACAAATAACAATAACAACATCTAATATGACAAGAACTCTGTAATAATAACAACAATAACAATAACAAAAACAAAACAATACCAATATATGACAATCAATTCAAAACAAGCATGAATTCAAAACAAGCATGAAAAAAGGTGATTCAAATTGTAAATTATTGTCCTTCAACATAATAATCAATTGTAACAAAAGACCATGTAATTCAAATAAGCATCAATGAGCTCCTCTTGAAAAGACTCTTTTATAACTATCTACTTTGTGCTTCATAATCATAAATGACAATGCATCTTGAAAGTAGTCATTACCAATACAAATTTAAACCAACAATGGTAATGGATATGACTAGCACTATCAAAACGGTTTGATTGTTCGGTTTCGGTTCGGTTTGGAATCGTTTTTGTTTCGGGGTTTTCTGATGTCCTGCGGGAGAGTTACAACACCGAGACTGGAACCGGACGCCTATACCTGCAAAACAACGAAGACTCCTTGTGGTAGGAGCTCCGCCTCCAACGGTCAAGTTAGTACCTGATTAAGGAGTAATTAATGCGGAAATTAAGTAGTTTGGTCTCTCTAGGTGAGAGTGTTTAATGTGTAATCTGTGTTACTTTTTGGTTAATCCCCCCTCTTAATGAGAATTAAGAGAGGTATTTATAACCTCGAGAAGCGTGCCAATTAGGTTTAGGTTAACCTTGGGCTGACTGGGCTTCTAATCAGGATTTGGCCTTGTTGGCCGGTTTTCCCATTTGGCATGGGGAGACACGTGGCGTGTCTCGATTGGTCCGTGGTGGACGAATCTGAGATTGACACGTGGCAGGCTCCTATTGGCCTACGTGAAGGACACGTGGCAGAACCTGGTTGGTCCACTTGTCAGACGATGATTGGTGGATAAAAATCCCCTAATCATTTGCCCCTCACAGGCGGCACGTGACTGGTCACGTGTCACCTGTGACAGGTATCGCATGGTGACAGGCGACGGCCTACGGCAGGTGTCGCCCTGCAATTGGCCGAGAGATATTTCCCGCCCAAATTTTGAATTTGGAAGTGACCCTTCGCCTTCTCACTTTGCCTATATAAGGAAGTGCTGACTTCGGTCATTTTCACATTTGAGAACCTTTGCGAGAGAACATTCGGACCCCTGAACTTGCTCTGACATTTTGGACTTTTGTTGCCTACCGCTTGCTCTGACAAACCATTTGCAGTGGACTTCAGAACTCATCAATCGTCACTCGTTCAGGTAACCGTCGGCTCTCTTACTCTTAACTTTTTCCTTTATTTTTATTTTCTTTTGAAATGGCCCCATGGAAGCAAACGACACGGCCTAAGTTAGTGATCAGCCGGTCACCGGGGACGGCTGAATCTAGGACTAGGAGTGCCGCCTGCCCTTTTCTGGACCCATCTTTGCCCTTTATACAAAGTCCGACTGTATCTGTGTCTATGCAGAACGTGATGGCCAGAACAAAAAAGACATCTAGGATCTCAAACTCGGACGGCTCCTCTCAAAGGGTGCCAATAAGTGAAACATCTGACCAGGCGCCAGATGTAGAAGTGAGACAAGACGGCTGCCAAGCCGACAGTTCTGAGGGAGGGATCAAGGTGGTCCCTTCCCATTTCACAGTAGATATGTCAAACTATTCTCCTACTCCTTCTAAGGGGGAGGAGGCGGGCCCCTCTGGGAGAGGGAAGGAGTCGTCCTCTTCTGACTCGTCTGAGGACGAGTCTGAGTCTAGCTCTTCTGGCCAATCTTCTCCAGGCTCTGAAGAAAGAAACAGCCGCCTACAAGAGGCGAGGAGTTCTCATGCAGTTGAGAAGGGGGATAATTGGGCAGAGCCGTCCGCTTCTTATCGAGAGGAGAACACCCCTTACTACTGCACGGTACCCGGGGCCGGATCACGGCCATGAAAGACAAAGTGGAGAGCTTTATAGCTAACTACAAAATGGGCCCCGGATATTTATTGTTCGTACCAGATCCAGAAGACACAGTCGTCTGGCCGGCTGGTACCAGCTATGATGATGGCTGCTTCGGCTGCTACGCGGCGGCCATCAAAGCTGGACTGCGCTTCCCACTACATCCGGCTGTTCAGCGGATTTTAGATGGGTATGATCTGGGGTTATGGCAGTTAGCCCCCAATTCTTGGGTAAACGTACTCGGCTATGTGGCCGGGTGCGAAATGTACGGGGTGGAGCCAAGCTTTGAGGCTTTCGCCCACATGAACTATCTCAGCCGGACCCCTAAGTCAGGTGGTACCGGCTGGTATCAATTAACAAGCCATAGGGGCTACCTCATGACGAGAGGTAAGGCAAACAAATGGAAGGATTGGCGGAACACCTTCCTCATCATCGAGGGTTCAGACAAGGAGCTGAACAAAAGATTTAACAGGTGGAACAGGGATCCGCCTTTTCTTGCAGGCGGCCGTAGCTTGCCGCCTGTCCTCCCAAAGGCTAAGAAAGAGATCCTAGACAAAGGACTCTTCAAAGTAGAGATTAGGGTGAACTCTACTTCAGGGGTACGAGAGCAAGTGCCCCTAAACTGCATTCCGGTCTTCAAGTGGCTCTATGATGAGTACTTTTTGGCCGCCTGTGGCCTCGGCAGTCGGTGCTCTAGAGGTAGCCGGCCTGACAAATACTCTTTTTTCACGCCTTGTTTACTTGGGATTTTTACTGACTTTACTATTTGTTCTTTTTGCAGCTGACGCCATGAGCAAGATAACTGCCTCCAAGACTGCGGCGGCCATGCTGCGGGCCTCTCTGATGCAGCAGTCTGGTACCGAATCCCCCAACAAGGGGGCACCCTTGGTGAGCTTTGAAACTTCTTCTTTTTGAAGTAGTCTTATACATATGCTAACTCTTCCTCTTTTTGTAGTCGGGTAATCCAAGAGCTTCTTCCTCGCAACAGCCGGACCCCAAGGCCCGGAGGACGACTGTTGCAAGCTCTCCTGGCTCTTCCAGGAAAACGGTGGCGGCTGAGAAGCAACCGGCCACTTCCTCTAAAACTCCGGCGGGGCCGCCTAAAAGTATGGAAATTTCCTTGTAAAATTTTTCACTTGCTTCCTTCTTGACTAGGTCTAACTTGCTTTTTTACGCTTGATGCAGCCGGCCCTCAAGAGCCTGACTTGGTGGAGGTCGCAAAGTCAATGATAAAAGCTGTGCCTCCATCTGAAAGGGAGGCGGTCAGGGGTGTCGGCACCCTTGACCTTGATGGGATTGCAGGGGTCCTTGCTGAGGTATACTTAGCATTTTTTTTTTTTTGAGTATTTTTATTCCAGGACGCCTGGTCCCTTTTTGATTGGAAACTGACGCATGTTTTCTTTTTACTTAGGCCCTGCTCCGAGTGAACGGCCTTCGCAAGCCGCTTGATCAGAAAAACAAAGAGGTAAAGGCTGCGAAAGCTATGGCCGCCTCTAACTGTGATAAGGCAATGTTTCAAATTGCCCAAAATGAAGTTCTGACCATTGATATTCTTTATTATCAGGCGCAGGCTGCCGCCGCTATCCAGGCCCAGTTAGAGGCGGCCCAGAAGAAGAACAGCGAGCTGGAGGCGACCGTCTCCGACCTCAGGGCCGAGCTTAAACCTCTCCGCCTAAAAATGCTCTCATACGAAGTCATGGAGAAATCCTTGGCTAGCGTGAAGGAACGCCTGGTGACCCAGGAGGATCGTCTCACTAAAGAGCTCTCGGAGAAGGCTGAGCAAGAGAAGAGAGAGCTCGTCCGAGAGATGATGGAAGACTCTTCCCAGATCCAGCGTATGACCTGGAGCCGCCTCTTCCCCAGTGCCGACTTTGCCTCTTGGGAGAAAACGTACCGCCAGTGCTCTGAAACATATAATCAAGAGATCCTGGCGGCTGCTGAGGACGAGGCGTTCGAGGAGGGCTTGGAGATGGAGGAGCAGCCGGTAGTGGCGCTTGTGCCACTTGGGGGCAAGGCATCAAAGAAGGGTGCAGCGGAGGCCGAGTCAAGCAAGAAGAATGCTGACCAGGCGGACGCTGCTAATGTTTAGGATTTGCCCCCTTCATAAGCTTTTGTCTTTTTTCACGGCCTGCGTGCCATTTTGATTGTATTTACCCGGCCAGGGGGCCGGGGTTCTGAATATTTTCCTCCTTAATGAAATTTGATTTTTCCTTGAAATTTGGCTAAGTGTTGAATATTGAGTTGTACACTATATCGACTGTTTTGCATGGCCGATTGTAGACAGGTACGGATGGTTAGTTACGCCGCCTATGCCCCTGGACGACTGGTTGTCTGTTTCCAAGTTAGGCGATCAGTCGGCCATTTATCCAATCGTTACTCAATTCGTTTAAAAGACTGGATCACCTTTAGGCAGGCGGTCCTCTATCTGTAAAATTAACTAAGTAAAAGAGTTTTTTACTTGTATTTTGTAGGTTAGACTTTAGGCAGTCTATGACTGGATTACCTTTAGGCAGGCGGTCCTGTCATTTGTAAAATTTACTAAGTAAGAAAGGGTATTCTTACTTGTGTTTTTTGAGCTATAGGCAGTCTAAGACGACTGTTTCCTATTGCAAATACTTAAAAATTTTTTAGGGGGTGACCAAGTAACTATGATTGTTACCTGGTCGCCTATTGATTGAGTAGTAGAGGTATCAAGCGGTGGGTACCGGTTGTTCCCCTTTATTCGCCAATGTTTGTTGGCTATTAACTCGAAGGGAAAACTAGTAGGAATAATAGTTTGAATGCCCTTGTTTGCCAAAAAACAGGTGGTCTATTCAAACTTTTTAGGTTCCATGCCAAGTTTTGGGAGAGTGACTAGGAGTTAACGTTGGTGTTACTCAGTCGTCCTCATTCTAGCTTGAGTAGTAGAGGTACCAGGCGGCGGAGGCCGGCTGGACCCCTTGATTCGCCAATGTTTGTTGACTATTAACTCAAGAGGAACCCCCTGCATTTATCCCAAGTAATACAGGCGGTAATCCGACTCAGATGTCAACTGTTATCACTAGTTTGGTTAGTAATAAAAGTTATCCTTGTCTCAAAAACGGCTACGTGGTTGTCCTTGGGGACAGTCGTATAGGTGCCGTGTGATTAGTTTATAGAACAATGTTCCACCCAAAAGGGAGCTGCTCTCTGCGACGAATTTCATCCGGATGGATGCCGTCGGACGCCTGCTATAATGTTGGGACAGGTCGAATTGAATTTTATATTTTGATCAGTTGGCTTGACGCCTGGTCTGATCATGTTTTTTGATAGTTCTTGGTGAACTATATGTTATGTGAGGGTAACCGGTCAAGCGGCGTGCCCCTCTTAAATTAAACATAGAGAGTAGCCGACTGTTTGTCAGTTGGCATGCCCCTCTTAAATAAATAAATATAAACATGGAGAGTAGCCGACTGTTGGTCAGTTGGCATGCCCCTCTTAATACAGAATCGAATAGTAAGGATGCAAGCTTTAATCAAGTAATCCTTGACTTTACATTTTTCAAAAGAAATATTTCTTAAGGTTATCTATGTTCCAGGTTCGAGGTAACGGCTGGCCGTCTGGTGTTTCCAGACGGTAGGTACCGTCTCTAACCTCTTCATATATTCGGTAGGGACCTTCCCAGTTGGGAGTTAGCTTGCCAGACTCGTTAGCCCTACCAACAGCTTCCATTTTTCTAAGTACAAAGTCCCCCATTTTGAGTGGACGCCTGTGCACTTTTCTGTTGTATGATCGAGTCATTCTCAGACGGTAGATCTCATGGCGCAAGACAGCATTGCCCCTTTTTTCAGGAAGTGAGTCTAATGCCAGGCGCATGGCTTCCCAGTTTGCCTCTTCGTCATATAGCATTACTCGAAGAGTCGGCTCGTAGTGTTCTATTGGAAGAACAGCTTCCGCCCCATAAGTTAGGAGGAATGGAGTTTCTCCAGTCGCCCCTTTTTCAGTCGTCCTAATGGCCCAGAGAACATGTGGTAGTTCATCCGCCCATAGGCCGCCTGCTCGTTCAATCTTTTTCTTGAGACCGTCTGAGATGATTTTATTAAAGGCTTCTACCTGGCCGTTTGCTTGTGGACGGCCGACAGATGCAAAGCAATGTGCAATTCCTTGGTCTCCCAACCAGCTTTTGAGAACAGGCGTCTCAAATTGGGGACCATTATCAAAAACCATAGACATGGGAACCCCGAACCGAGTGATGACATTTCTCCAAATGAATGAAATTACATCCTTCGTCTTGATTCCCTTAACAGCCTCCGCCTCTACCCATTTAGTGAAGTAGTCGACGGCAACAAGTATATACCTTCTTCCGCCTGAAGCAGGCGTATATGGACCCAGAATATCCATGCCCCATTTAGCAAACGGTAAGGGACTATGAATGGTGGTGAGATCAGTAGCCGGACGGTGAATTAGTTTGCCAAATCTTTGACACTTGTCACATTTTTTCACCATCTCCATTGCATCTGTTTCTAAGGTAGGCCAGAAGTAGCCCTGCCGCCTTGCCCGTTGAGCAAGCGTCCTTCCGCCTATATGCGAAGCACAGAAACCAGAGTGAAGGTCCTCTAGTATCTCTCGCCCTTTTTCTGGAGTAACACACTTTAAGAAGGGTTGAAGGTACCCTCTTTTGTGAAGTTCTCCCTTTATCATTTCAAAATTAGTGGCTCGTCTTTTCAATACTGCCGCCTGTTGATGATCATCCGGCAGGGTACCGTTTGTCAGATATGCCCTAATTGGATCCATCCAGGTTGAGCTTCTGTCTAGGATTCCAATAGGGTCTCCCTCAATGCTTCTCCTTTCCACTACCTCCCAAAAAACGGTTCGAGGAGTATCACAGGAGGCGGATGATGCTAATTTTGAAAGCGCATCCGCTTGGTTATTTTCTGATCTTGGTACTTGGACCAGATGGAAATCCTCAAGGGAGCCGACTGCTTGACGGACCGCTTGTAAATACTTGATCATGGCCGGATGGGTCGCTTCATATTCGCCATTGTACTGACTCACTATCAATTGTGAATCTGAACAGGCGTCTATTTTCCTTGCCCCTGCCGCCTTGCACATGCGGATACCGGCTAGTAAAGCTTCATATTCTGCCTCATTGTTTGAAGCCTGAAAACTGAAACGTAAAGCATACTCGTACCTGTCGCCTTCTGGCGACTGACATATGACGCCTGCTCCACAACCAGTTGAAGTGGAGCTTCCATCCACATATACCTTCCAGACTTGGTCTGGAACTTGCGAATCAGGGGGACGAGTCATTTCGACAATAAAGTCAGCAAAGGCTTGCCCCTTCACTGCTTTTCTAGGCTCGAAGGTAACTTCGAGGCTCTGTATTTCTATGGCCCATTTGATCATTCGGCCAGACGACTCCATGGTGGTCAGTGGCCGCTTGATCGGTTGATCTGTATACACGACGACTGCATGCGCCAAAAAGTAAGGCTTTAATTTTTTAACAGCCATGAAGAGTGCAAGACCAAACTTCTCCACTAAGGGATACCTCAACTCGGCATTTTTTAGCACATGGCTGACAAAGTAGACCGGGAGCTGACAGCCGTCTCTCTCAGCAAGAAGAACAGCGCTTACCGCATGATCAGAGACGGCCAGGTACATGTAGAGTACTTCTTTGGACATAGGGCTGACTAGCCTTGGCAAGGAATGCAAGTGAACTTTCAATTTTTGGAAGGCCGCCTCAGCATCCGGCCCCCATTCAAACCTTGCCTTTTTCTTAATTGCCTGGAAAAAGTATAGGCATTTGTCGCCTGATCGACTTAGGAATCTACCCAAGGCCGCCAGACAACCTGTTAGCTTCTGAACCTTTCGGACGGTGCGGGGCGACTGCATGTCGATGACCGCCTGCACCTTCTCAGGGTTCGCATCTATTCCTCTCTGAGTAATAAGAAATCCGAGAAATTTCCCAGACTCAACTCCAAAGACGCATTTCTTGGGATTAAGCATGACATGGTGCCGCCTGAGTGTGGCGAAAGTTTCTCGGAGGTCCGACAGATGATTTTTCTGAAGTTTAGACTTGACTATCATATCATCAATATATGCCTCGACATTTCTCCCAATCTGATCAAAGAACACAGTGTTTATCATTCGTTGGAAGGTGGCCGGGGCATTCTTAAGACCAAACGGCATGACCGTGTAACAGTATAACCCTTGATCAGTGACGAAGGCCGTCTTCTCCTGATCTTTCTTCCATAAAGGGATCTGATGGAAACCAGAGTAGGCGTCCATAAAACTCATCAAAGCATGGCCGGCTGTTGAGTCGACCAGTTTGTCAATTTTAGGCAGAGGGTAACTGTCTTTTGGGCACGCCTTATTCAAGTCTGTGTAGTCTACACACATTCGCCAGGTACCATTCGGCTTTTTAACAAGCACAACATTTGCAACCCAGTCTGGGAAGTAGCATTGCCGAATGAATCCTGCATCAAGTAATTTTTTAACTTCGGCGGCTGCCGCCTGACTTCTTTCTTCGCCATGGTTCCGTTTCTTCTGCCTTACAGGCTTCTTTTTTGGATCCACAGCTAGTTTATGTACCGCCAGCTCAGAACTAATGCCTGGCATTTCATGGACTTCGAATGCAAAGATGTCCTTGTATTCTTTCAACAAATTGTGGAAGTCGTCACCTAGGACCCCTAGAGCAGTCGTCCCAACTTTGACTGTTCTGTCAGGACGCGTGACATCTAAGATAAGGTCCGTATGCTCACCAGCCGGCTGAGGGCGGAATTCATCCGACCGCTCCCCTGCCAATGATTGCTATTTTTTATCTTTTCTTTCGGCCCCCATCTGGGATGCCTTTCTTTTCTTGCCGCCCGTTTCTTGAACAGGCGCACTCTTCTTGACATTGTCAAGGTCTATCTTTCCCCCACTGGACTCAGCGGCCATAACAGTGGGCTTGACGTCCGAGAGATAGCACTCTCGGGCCATCTTCTGATCTCCCCTTAGGGAGCCGACTGTTCCATTATCCCTCTCAAACTTGAGCAACATAAGAGATGGGATTATTACAGCCTTGGAATTATTTAAAGTTGGTCGTCCCAGAATCATGTTGTAGGCCGAGAGTTCTTCTACCACCAGGAATCGGACGACCATGTGTCGTCCTTCCCCTTTTTCACCCAGGCGGATGGGTAGATCTACTTGTCCTACAGGGTGGACGACTCCCCCTCCAAACCCTACTAGAGGGTGGGAGGCCGGATGTATACAATCAGGCTTGTACTTGAGTTTGGAGAGACATTTGCTACTGATAAGATCTGAGGAACTTCCAGTATCTATGAGGATTCGGCCGACTCTCTGATTGGCCACCTTACACTCAATGACGATAGGGTCGTCATGCGGCCCCCTGACTCCTCCTAGATCTTCTTCAGTAATGACAATCTCAGGAAATGAATTTATGGAGGGCCGTTCTTGGTGAACGGAATTTACATCTAGCCGCCTGATATTGTCTTTGTTTCCCCTAATAGTGGGACCCCCTCCTGCGAAGCCGCCTGCAATAGTGTAGACGACTGCATCATCTGTATCAGAGCTGTCGGCCTGTTGATTCTTTTTGGCCGACTGTTTTTTCGAGGAGGTGTTCCCTGTGGATTTCTTGACAAAAGAATCAAGATCACCTTGCTCAGCCAGGCGGTCCAGATACCGCATGAGACTGATGCATTCGTTGGTGTGATGACCAACATCTTCATGATAATCACAGAATTTTTCCTGGTTCCGATTGCTTGCAGAACCCTTCATGGGGACCGGCTTCTCAATAGAGATCCGTCCCTTGATTTCTTTCAGGATAGCTTTGCTATCCTTGTTAAACGCATACTTTGGGGAGTATGGCTTGAATTCTTTTTTCTTCTTCTGGGCCGGCTGTTTAGAGGAATCAGCCGCCCAGACCTCTTTTCTCTTCTTTAGATCTTTGTTGGACGACTGTATCTGTCGTCCTTCTCTTTTGTCGAACTTTTTCCCATCCGACTGTTTTGCTGTACTACAAAGATCTGTCGCCTGTATGTAGGCTTCTGCTTCAATTAAGGCCTCCTGAAGAGTCTCCACCCTCTTTCGAACAAGATCGAATTTGAAGGTCGACCCGTCTTTGAGACCCCTGAAAAAGTCAGTATAGGCTACCTCATCCGGTAACCCTTGAATTTGTATTCTCATCAGGTTAAACCGCCTGATGTAAGAACGAAGCCCCTCCTTCTCACCCTGCTGAATTGTCCCCAAATCAAGGGTCGTCTTCTTCGCAGGAATGTTCATGGCGAAGTTGGAGGTGAACAAGTAAGCAAGCGTCCTGAAATTGTTTACACAACCAGTCGGCAGGTTGCCGAACCATTGCTGTGCAATTCCTTTGAGAGTCGCTGGAAAACACTTGCACCAAGTGGGATCATCCAACCCTTGAAGGTACATTAGGTTGGAGAATGCCATTAGATGGTCTTCTGGGTTAGTAGTGCCATCATAGGCGCCTACTAACACATTTTTCACTTTGGCCGGCTGAGCGGCTTCAGTGATTTCCTTGGAGAAGGCCGACGGCTGTTCACCAAGTCTAAGCAACCGTAGCTGCCAGTCCAAGGGTTGGACATTTTTAACTGCCTGTCCACCAAATGGAGGTGGCGGCATAAAATATTGTTGTTGTGGTACAAACGGTAAGTTTGGTACCGCCTGGTCGCTATGAAAGCCGGACTGACGGGAGGTGCCGCCTGACTGGCTCTCATGATACGACTGAGTATGCCTCATCGAGGAATTGCGCAGACTTTCCTGAAATTCAGAAGTAGAGGCCGACTCTGACAGTCGGTCATTCTTCTTCTGTTGTAACAGCAGACGAGCGTCTGTGTATGTTTTCTTTGAACCGTCCGCCTGAATGTGACGGACAGGTTTCCTTTTTCCTGGAGTAGGAAAATGGTATTTTGTGAGATCAAGGACAGGCGGCTCACACTTCCTGGATCTAGGATGAGGAGTTCCCTCTCGTCCTTGAACCGGCTTCCTCTTTCCTGAAGTGGAAGGTTTCGTAGCCGACTGTCCCCTAGTCGGTGCAGGCTTCTTATTTAGCAACTCTTGAATCTCTCCCTTGAAGTCCCTCATGAAGGTCATGAGTTCGTTCCTGGTGACGGGAGCCGACCCATCAGTCGCCTGCTGCCGAACAGGAGGTGCGCCGGTTGGCTCACTTCCAATTTGAAGATGCTCCCGTTCCGTCCTTTCAGTCGGACGGGTACGTCGGGCCCGTAGGGTCCCGTCTGGAGCTGTGTGAGCTTCAACTTCAAGTTCATTATCAGTGTCATGGTCCGACTGGACTTGAGGGTCGTCTAGGGGACGCCTCTCTTCATAAGTCGGTACAAACGTGGATGCCATCTCAGAAGTACTCTCCCCACAGACGGCGCCAAAATGTTTCGGGGTTTTCTGATGTCCTGCGGGAGAGTTACAACACCGAGACTGGAACCGGACGCCTGTACCTGCAAAACAACGAAGACTCCTTGTGGTAGGAGCTCCGCCTCCAACGGTCAAGTTAGTACCTGATTAAGGAGTAATTAATGCGGAAATTAAGTAGTTTGGTCTCTCTAGGTGAGAGTGTTTAATGTGTAATCTGTGTTACTTTTTGGTTAATCCCCCCTCTTAATGAGAATTAAGAGAGGTATTTATAACCTCGGGAAGCGTGCCAATTAGGTTTAGGTTAACCTTGGGCTGACTGGGCTTCTAATCAGGATTTGGCCTTGTTGGCCGGTTTTCCCATTTGGCATGGGGAGACACGTGGCGTGTCTCGATTGGTCCGTGGTGGACGAATCTGAGATTGACACGTGGCAGGCTCCTATTGGCCTACGTGAAGGACACGTGGCAGAACCTGGTTGGTCCACTTGTCAGACGATGATTGGTGGATAAAAATCCCCTAATCAGTTTTCGGTTCGGTTTAAATTATTCTCGGTTCGATTCGGTTTTGATTTATTCTTGAGCGATTTTAATTCGGTTCGACTTGTAAACGGTTCGGTGTAGACGGGTTGCGGTTTGTTAATGGCTTGGTTCTTTTTTGGGTTTGATTATATTTCAGTTTGGTTTAGAACTAGTTCGGTTTGTTAACGGGTTTGGTTCTTATACAGTTTAACATTTTCAGATCAGTTCGATTTCGGGTTTACTAAAATACGGTTTGGGTCGGTTTTCAGTTATAAAAAATCGGTCCGGTTCTCATTTGGGTCGGTTGGTTTCAGGCAGTTAAACGGTTTTGCTTTTAAATTTGACAGTGCTTTTAACCTTTTGCTAGTTAACTAGTTTCATTTTATATCAAGCCGAGACTTCATCACTTCATTTTTAGGCATCATATTATAATACAAATCCTCATTGATTCTATATATACATATCATGTTATGTTTTAAGTTTAGTCATACTCATCTTGCTAGTTTATTACAAAGTAGATTATAAGAATTTATCATTTATTAATATATTATTGTTTCATTATCAGATTATTATCTACTTCTTTTTTAATCGTTGTGGTGATAGCGTCATAATCATGATTTGATGAGTTGTAGTAATATCGAAATTTGCATTCGATAATTAGATACTTGATTAGTCAACAAGGCTGATAATCAAGATTCGTTTTATAATTATTAGTAATTCTAGATTATATAACTACATTAGAATATTTGAATTCATGAGCATACTACTTCTTGTTAGTTTGATAATTGATATTGTGATTAAGTATGGAAAAATTATCATTATATATTTACATAAAATTATTAAGATATTACAAAGTACTCCGTAGTTTGATTTGTATAGTGAAAGAAGACATTAATGGTTAACAACTTAACAAGGTATCATTGATTCGTTCAGTCAATTATACATACACATAACATTTAAAATCTAACCATCCCCTAGTTAAATACTCCCTCCGTCACACAATACAAAACCTATTAGAGATTTTTCACGGAAATTAAGATAGATGAAGATTCCTTAAAATAAACAATTAGAAGTAAAAAGCACGTGGGACTATTATATGGTGAAAATATAAAAAGAGGAAAGTCCATGTCAGCAATCCAAACCTCCTAAAATAGACCAATCACATTCATTCAATAAAATAAAAGAATAAATCATATTTATTCATGAAGAGCTACATAGATTCAGCTCAAGAGCCCAAAATATTGATGATGGAGGGAGAGAGAATATGTCGATTTAGAATAATAAGGGAGTAAATGCCAAAATTAGTGGGCCAACCAACAATAAAAAGGGGAGCTGAGGGACAACTCAGCAATTTAGGGACATGGGAGGATTGTGATATGACTAATTAGTGAGATATGACTAATTATGAAGAAAATAAGAAAGTTTAAAGGTTTGACATTTGATCTCAATTACAAAGCGGAATGGTTTGACAGTAATAGTAGACTATAGACAAAAAAAATTCTATAATGACAATAACATACTGTGAATAAAAAAGAGAATTGGACAATAATTCACATACAACTTGACGATAAGAATTTGAATTATGAAAATAACAGTTAAAATTATATTCAATTAGATTTCTTAATTAGATTTAACTTTTAATTAGATTCATTCGGATTGTTAAATGCAATTGACTTTCGATTAGATTCAATTAGCATTGTTAATTAGATTTGACTTTCAATTAGATTCAACTAAGATTGTTAAATGTAATTGATTCAAATCATTCAATTAGCATTGTTAATTAGATTTGACTTTCAATTAGATTCAACTAAGATTGTTAAATGTATTTGATTCAAATCATTCAATTAGGATTGTTAATTGGATTTGACTTTGAATTAGATTCAATTAGGATTGTTAATTGGATTTGACTTTGAATTAGATTCAATTAGGATTGTTAATTGGATTTGACTTTGAATTAGGTTCAATAAGGGTTGTTAATTGGATTTGACTTTCAAAAGATTCAATTAGGATTGTTAAATGCATTTGAATTTCAGTTAGATTAAATTAGGTTCGTTAATTAGATTTGATTTTTCAATTAGATTCAATTAGGATTGTTAATTGGATTTGACTTTCAATTAGCTTCAATTAGGATTGTTAATTGGATTTGACTTTGAATTAGATTCAATAAGGATTGTTAATTGGATTTGACTTTCAATTAGGATTGTTAAATGCATTTGAATTTCAATTAGATTCAATTAGGATTGTTAATTGGATTTGACTTTAAATTAGATTCAACTAGGATTGTTAAATGTAGTTGATTCAAATCATTCAATTAGGATTGTTAATTGGATTTGACTTTGAATTATATTCAATTAGGATTGTTTTTTGGATTTGAATTTGAATTAGATTCAATAAGAATAGTTAAATGGATTTGACTTTCAAAAAGATTCAATTAGGATTGTTAAATGCATTTGACTTTCAATTAGATTAAATTATGTCCGTTAATTGAATTTGATTTTTCGATTAGATTCAATTAGGATTGTTAATTGGATTTGACTTTCAATTAGCTTCAATTAGAATTGTTAATTGTATTTGACTTTCAATTAGATTCAACTAGGATTGTTAAATGTAGTTGATTCAAATCATTCAGTTAGGATTGTTAACTGGATTTGACTTTGAATTAGATTCAATTAGGATTGTTAATTGGATTTGACTTTGAATTAGATTTAATAAGGATTGTTAATTGGATTTGACTTTAAAAATAATTCAATTAGGATTGTTAAATGCATTTGACTTTCAATTAGGTTAAATTAGGTTCGTTAATTGGATTTGATTTTTCGATTAGATTCAATTAGGATTGTTAATTGGATTTGACTTTCAATTAGGATTGTTAATTGGATTTGACTTTGAATTAGATACAATAAGGATTGTTAATTGGATTTGACTTTCAATTAGGTTCAATTAGGATTGTTAATTGGATTTGATTCTTCGATTAGATTCAATAAAGATTCTTAATTGGATTTAACTTTCAATTAGATTCAAATAGGATTGTCAATTGGATTTGACTTTTAATTAGATTCAATCAGGATTGCTAAATGCATTTGGCTTTCAATTAGATTCGATTAGGATTGTCAATTGGATTTGACTTTCAAAAGATTCAATTAGGATTACTAAATGCATTTAACTTTCAATTAGGATTGTTAAATGTATTTGACTTTCAATTAGAGTCAATTCAATTATGATTAAACATGACACGTGTCATGATATAATTGATTCATTTTAATAATTTATTTTAATTTATCAAAATAACATATTTTTCTCGATTTTCGTGATGACTATTGCTTGGGAAAGGTTTTGGGGGTTATTTTGATCCTTTATGGATCCAACTTAAGCTTATATTTGGCAAAAAAAAAAACGTAAATGCTCTGTTTAATAATTTTCACGGAATAACGATCTTATACGCAAAATGGGGCATTTACATGCAAAACGCTTAATTTGGACCTATAAAAGGGCCTAAATGACCCCCAAAACCTTACTTGAACAATTTACATAGTTAAAAAAAACGACACTCAAATCGAGAATTTTCTCGACACACAAAACAGGGCATTTATGTTAATTTTTTGCCAATTTTGAGCTTAATTTGTGTTCTATTAAGGATCAAAAAGACCCCTAGAACCCTACCCCAACAATTTTCGCGTTTAAAAATAGTGATACACAAATCGAGATATTTATCGATATGTAAAACGGAGCATTTACTTTATTTTTTGTCAAAATTACCCTAAAAACCTTACACGAGCAATTTTCATTACGAAAATTGAGAAAAAGTGTTATTTTTATTAATTAAAATAAATGATTAGAAAGAACCATTTCATAATACTCCCTCCGTCCCTTAATACTTGACACAGTTTTCAACGTCCGCCCACAATACTTGACACGTTACTAAAAATGGAATGAGACCGCTAATAAAAAAAATATTTTCCCACATTTTTTCTCTCTTCATCACCTACCCCACTCCAACCCCATTTTGTTGTTTTCTTACAATAAAAAATACAAAAGTGAATCTTTTATACAATAAACAAATATTTTAAATTGACCCGCTTGTAGTTTTCTTAAACTACATGTCCACCCCAATGTCCCAAGTATTATGGGACGGAGGGAGTACATAAAAAGGAACGGGGTCATTTTGTGACGGAGTAGGGCCCAGGTAAAAAAGTAGAACAAGGTGGGGCCCATTATACAAAAAATGTAAGGTAAAAAAAACCAATATGAAAACGGTAGATGAATTGGATTATTGTCATTTTCTAATAGTTATTTTCATTATTCCAATACCTATATTTTCAAGTTGTATATGAATTAATGGCCAATAATTCTCAACTTTTTTCACAGTACTATATTGTCATTGTTAAACTTTTATTGTCTTATAGTGTAATATTACTATCATTCCATTAAGCTTTTTTAATTTAGATCAAATGTCAGACCTTTACACTTTCTTATTTTCTTCAATATTTATCATATCCATTACCATTGTTCTTTTAAATTTGTAATGCTAATGACTACTTTCAATTACATGGTCTTTTGTTATCTATGATTATGAATGTTGAAGGACAAAGTAGATAGTTATAATAGAGTTTTTAAAAGAGGAAGTCATTAATACTTATTGAATTACATGGTTTTTTTTGTTAGATTATGAATGTTGAAGGACAAAGTATTACAATTTTTTTTTTTTTACAAACCTCTTTCATATCTTGGTTAATTCATGCTTGATTTGAATTCATATCATGATTTGAATTGATGCTTATTTGAATTTGTTAAATCTATTAAAGAAAACAACTTTAAGAAGTTAGGGTTTAGGCTTACAACTTACAAGGGTTTAGGGTTTAGGGTATTTAGAAGTTAGGGTATTTATATTGCGATGATACGTAACTTTCACTGTAAATTAAAAAATGGTATTTTGCATAGGCTATAATAAGTTTGAATGACCCAAACCTTTAGAGTCATTCTAATATTTGCTATTGTCATATTACTTATTTTTATTGTCAAGTAAGATTGTTTTATTGTCAGTTTCCCAGTTATTATGACTGTTATTATATCACCATTGTAGTATAAGTCAATTCAATGGTATTATTGTTATATTTTACGTAGTTATTGTCATTTTGGATTTTGTCATTGTTGCTTCTAATTGTTTTGTTGTCATTTTCCCTGTTATGATTGTCGCATATCGCTATTGTCGTATAGGTATGGTATTATTGTTATTGTTACATAGTTATTGTCCTACTATTGTTATTTGTGTTTGTTTTATTGTCATTTTCCATGTTGTAATGATTGTCACATATCGATGTTTTAGTAGATTCAATGGTATTATTATCATTTTGGCCATGTACCACCCCAAAGCCTTTCTGCTTCCCATAAGCATTGTAGTAAACATCTATTTCTTGCCAGGTATCAATTATCATTCCTATTTCAGGAGGGTTGACATTCAAAGAGCTCAGATCCACCAGATTACCTCCACCCTTCCTTCTCCATCCATCTCCCCTCCAGCTTCATCTGCAGACCTCAATCACCAGCCCTATCACCAGCCCCTTCTCCATCATAGTTTATAAGCTGCAACATTTCTTCATCATCATCATCAATTGCTACTGGAACATCTTGTGCAACAACATCCTTCTCCTCCTCCTCATATTCCATGTTTGCTGCAAAGAAATTAATTTCATATTTATTATTACAAAGTTATATATATATAACAGCAGTGGTGATTGCAATAATTATGCTTCAAACATCAAAAACTTCTGCTCAAGTGTAATTACCTTTATTTGCTCAGGTAATTTGGTATACTATCCAAGAATCAAGGTAAACTAAGCTCATCAGGTAATGTGGCAAGGTTGAAGGAAGCATTCAAGAAATAGGGATAATTTTTTAGCCAATTTTGACAAGCTAATGTAAAGCTAACAAGCTCATGCTCAAACATAAGACAACAACAAGCAGCAACATGCTCATTCTTTAATTGCTTAGTAGGCACAAGCACCAAAAGCATTGTTCCAATAACAACTCATTCTTATATATGGTTATCGACCCTTCTCCAACTAAATTAGACACTGCCATAGCAATAAGTTCACAACATAGTATACCTTAATCTAAGAAAGCACTCAAAAGAAAGCATGACAATGCATATTACAGGCTTAAAGTGACAGGATTAAGACATTTTCCTTATCGAATTCTTGTCATTTATATTTTTAATATTGTCATATAAAAACCTATATTGCTTACTAATTTTGCTTGCAGGATTATCATATAGTCAACCATGAATAATAACCATGAACACATATTACCCTAGACAACTAGTACACCATCGAGCATTCACCAAATTATGGAATTTGACCACCACATTCCTCAATTTCACTTCACATTCCTCAATTCCAAAATAATAAATATAAATCAATATCCAAAATCCCAACAAAATAGAGATAATAACGTTCACCAAATTATGTCAAAATCAATAATGATAGTCAATAATTCAGTATTCGGTATACAAGCAAGTGAATTGTTCAAATTCTTGGAATTCAATTATTCCATTACTCAAATTAACACATACTTAAGCTAATTCAGTCATTGAATTGTTAAATTTATACCATACTTAAGCCAATTCAGTCATTGAATGTTAAATTTACACAACAATTGAAGTTTTACGTACTCACCAAATTCGCCGCTATATTTTTACTCTTGCCGCCAATATGCCGCGACGCTACCGTACCAAATTTGATGGAACCCGACCACCACCCACCGGATTGATAACCCCCTATTGCGCCACTAGTCATCTCACTCACCAAACTACAAGAAAAAATGGAAATGAAACTTTAGTTAGACAGGGAAAGGGAAAGTGAGAACGAGAAATTAATTATAATGGGATGGGGAAGCGCGCCAATTCGTATTTCTGTACCACGTGATATACGCATGCGTATGGTAATATGTCCAAATACAATTGTGGACCCCGCTTGAAGTTGTGCTGGGCAAACAAACTCCAGCAATTTGCTTGGTTAAGCTTTGCCCCAAGATTTTCTCTCTTCTTAGAGAGTCAATTGGAGAGCTACTCCAATCCAAGCCCCAATAAACATGTTGTTAAACATCTATCTTAAAGTTTGACTCCATTTAGCTCATTTGTAACCTTAAACAAAGTAAATAGATTAGTTAGAGAGCAAAAGAAAAATAAATAAATTGAAGGGT
Organism: Chenopodium berlandieri; assembly: GCA_034703905.1. Lineage (NCBI taxonomy): Eukaryota > Viridiplantae > Streptophyta > Magnoliopsida > Caryophyllales > Amaranthaceae > Chenopodium > Chenopodium berlandieri. The sequence goes on along the minus strand of CM068285.1, from coordinate 61,463,664 downwards.
AGTGAATGGAAGGAGAGAAAATGGAAAATTTTGAAATGAAGAAGAAAATGAGACATTCCTCTTTATATAATTAAATTGCTTTCTAATCGATTTAGCATAGATGAGATTTACAATTAACTTGTTGCACACCTATGCGTAAAATACAAGTTATATTACAACAAAGTCAATAACTCATGCAACAATATGTTTTAATCCAAATGTATTTTTATTCCGGGTCAAGTCTACACGACTATACAGAATTTACTTTCTCAACATTGGAGAAAACTTAACCAGTGAAGACGGAAGAGTGAAGACCTTGTCCAAAACAAAAAAAAAAAAAAAAAAAAAAAAAAAAATCATTTTCTGGGCACTACCATAATTATTTCACCAGTACCAAATTTCATTTTCTCCCTCCAAAGTCTAACCCTTTCACCTTCATCTCTCAAAACTGCTCCTTTACCAGAAAAAACCCTATTTTTCTGACATACTAGTCTCAAATCTTTCTATTTTTGGAACTATTGTTTGAACCAACATTTTTGTAAATCTTAATTTAAGCCCTGTATTTATAATCTTCACATAAAAATCACTCCTTTTTTGTTCTTTATATCTCTTTTTGACGAGCTCTGATATTAAGGGCATCAAAGATTTCACCTTGAACCACTAGAATTATTATTGTAATTATTTTCGTCTGTAATCTGTAACATATATTTGAATTTTCTGTATTGGCATTCAATCGGGTAACTATAATAATAAAAGGGTTTATTTGTACCCAAGTATAATTGAAAGTTGAATTTTATTGGGTTAATTTGTATGCTTTTTCTTGGTAATTTTATATGCATTTCCAGGGAATTAAATTCTGGGTTTCGATCATATTGGGATGGATGATTCTGTTGCAGCTTCTGCCGATGATCAGGGCTCAGGATGGTTTGAAGTGAAAAAGGTTTTATTTCTCTTCTTTCTTTTTGATTGATTTTTTGTTGTTCATGTTGTGTATTTGTATGATCAGTCTAAGAAGTTCTGTATAGTGTACATATGGTTAAACCGTGAATCGCGGCTGAATGCTCGGGTTTGTTTTATGTGTTTGATGATTTGTTATTAAGGAGGGTTCAATTCAATGTAGCCAATATTGTTGCTATTTCTAATTGAATTACATATGTGCTTGAAATCATAGTACTTGAGTATTGCTGAAAAATGTATATTGTGTTGATGGACTGCACTTCTTTTGCTGATTGCCCCTTTGCCAGGTTTTAGTTAGGGATAGGGTTCTTAAGAATCAAGTAGACAATAATATATATGGTGGTATGGCCTTATATAGACTGTGTGTAGCAAAAATAATTTATTTTTATGCTTATGTCTATGCTTTGATTATGAACGTATTCAAGACTTCTGAAATTATAGTGCCTTAGCTAAGTTAATTGAAGAGCATGATTGAAATTTAATTGATTGCTGCAGGCCTGTTGATTCTTTCATAGCTTTCTTGTTCAATCAGTTATTATCTGTAGGATGAGCAGATGCTAAATTGCTGACAACCTTTGTCAGTTTTGGTTTTTACTTCTTGATTGATAGAGTTTCTCAAATATTTTATTTTGTCTCATTGAAATGGGTTTTTTTCTTCTTTTTCAGAAACACCGAAGCAGCTCAAAGTTCTCTATTCAAAATTGGGTAGGGGGTTTTTCAAGGCACCAAGTAAATGGAAAAGGTCGGAGTTCTAGCAGTAAGCATCGCTCCAATGTATCGAGACCAGGGAAAGATTCTGTTCAGAGGGGTGTATCAAGACAATCTTCGTCCTCCAAGGAGCACGAAAAAGATGAGTGCTGCCTTGATAAGTGTGTTGTTGGTGATGATAATGGGCGTCCAAAGACACCACCTTTAAAGATCATAACGACTACAAGCTCTCAAAATTCCTCCACTGCAAATGAAAATGTCTCTGAGAAGAAGCCTGACATGATTCATAAAATCAAGTGGGGTGACCTAGAGGATGATGCAATTTCTCCAGAATGTGGAACTGCTGCTGTTTCTGAACTCAGATTTGGCGAAATTGGAGATGATGATTTAGCAATGTGTGGTACTTCCAGGAATATTTGTGATTTGAGTGCTTGCAATTTATCAAAGGACTGCCCTTTAGTTGATAACAATACTATTGAAGTTTCAGAGGCAACTAGTGATGTATGCCATAGTATACCGTCGCTTCCGAATGATGGGCCCCTAGAGGAAGACTGTAAAGAGGTCACTAGTGATGTATGTCAAAGTATGCCGTCTCTTCCAAATGATGGACCCCTTGAGGAAAACTGTAAAGAGGTGAATGAAGTAGCTTCAATTGATTTGGGATTGCTTTTAGTAACTGAAAACATAGTTCATGCAAAATATAGTGGTTTGGACCCTGTGGAACCAGCAAGTGATGATGTTGGTGAAGACTCTGTACATGCATGTGGACCATCGAAAGATGTGTTTCAGTGTTCATCTACAGAGAAGCCTACAGAAATAGTTGATTCGTCAGCACCCATTCTCACTCCTGGTGTATGTGAGATTGGTTTATCTGCTTTGAAAGATATTGATGATGGGAATGCAAATGGAATGATTATTGCTCAAGATATAGTGCTTGCTTCATCTGTTCAGAGTCTACCAGAAGCTCCTGGGAATTGCAATGCAGTAGCCATACCTGCTGGTTGCAGTAGTGAGTTACCTAATGATTTAGCCACAGATAGCTCATTGAATACACCTACAATGAGTACTGTTAGACAACCTGAAGGCAGTGAAAGCAAAGAAAGGTTTAGAGAGCGGCTTTGGTGTTTCCTGTTTGAGAATCTTAATAGGGCTATAGATGAGTTGTACCTTCTATGTGAGCTAGAATGTGATTTGGGGCAGGTGAAAGAGGCAATTCTTGTTCTCCAAGAAGCTGAGTCCGATTTCAGAGATCTTAACATTAGGGTGGAGGAGTTTGAAACTATGAAGAATTCATGCCTATCATCAAGTGATGCAGTTATGAGTATCAAAGGCGACCACAGGAGGCCTCATGCACTTTCGTGGGAGGTAGGTTGTTAACATCTTTAACCAATATGTCACTTATTTTGTTAGATGATTGTGTGTATGTATATCCTTTAGCATTATGTGATCAATAATTTGGGATAAAAACTATGCAATTGTTATGAAACAACTGTCTTCTTTAGTCTCTTGATATTGTCATATAGGATGTTAGACCATTAAATTGAGTAGGAAGAGGTTTTGGAGCAGATCTTTGTAGATTATTTTGAACACTTTATGATCTTAAGGGAAGAATAGCTGGCTAAACCTTAAAGACTTTTAAACGTTTTGGTATCTCAAATGACATTACATTTAAATGACTTTTACTCAATTGCATGATACAGGTTCGTAGAATGACTACCTCGCCTCATAGAGCAGAAATATTATCTTCATCCCTTGAGGCCTTCAAGAAAATCCAAGAGGAGAGGGCAAAAGAGCGTGTTTCTGGTGAAGTTAGTAAAGGCCATAGTCGTCTTCCTACTATGGATGAGCATAAAAGGGAAAATGCCCCCAATACTTCTGAATTGGATACCAAATCAAGGAGGAAGAGTGGAATTTCAGATGCTGCCCGTGTAAATGTTAGCAGGGAAAGGAGAAGCACAGAAGCAAGCAGGTCTAGCAAAACTTCTGTACAAAATAGTCGTGTTGCTTCTGTGTCTTCTGCTTCTGATCCTATAACTACTAAGTTACCCGTTAGAGGTAGATCTGCCTCCTTTCTAGGTGGAAAAGGCAAGAAAGAACAACTAGTACCTTTGGCTGAAGTGGAGAAGCTTTCTGAAAGTGAAGTTCTTAAACGATATAATGTTACTGGTGATAAAGAGAAGGAGAAGGATAAGAGTAATTCACAACCGTGGAAGCCAGTTGATGCTTGGAAAGAGAAAAGGAATTGGGAGGAAATACTGGCTCCTTCACGCCGTCTTTCTTCCCGTGTTTCACATTCACCTTGCATGAGTAGGAGAAGTGCTGAACGTACACGAGTTTTGCATGATAAGTTAATGTCCCCTGAAAAGAAAAAGAAGACTGCTGTGGATTTGAAAAAAGAGGCAGAAGAGAAGCATGCACGTGCTATGAGAATTCGAGGTGAGTTGGAGAATGAGAGAGTCCAAAAACTTCAGCGTACATCTGAGAAGCTGAATCGTGTGAGTGAGTGGCATGCTGTTCGCAGCATGAAATTACGGGAAGGCATGTATGCTCGTCATCAGCGTAGTGAATCTCGGCATGAAGCTCATATAGCCCAAGTTGTGAAGAGAGCTGGTGATGAGAGTATCAAAGTAAATGAGGTGCGCTTTATAACTTCATTGAATGAGGAAAACAAAAAGTTTCTCTTACGCCAGAAACTTCAGGATTCAGAGATGAGGAGGGCTGAAAAGTTCCAGGTAATGAAAACTAAGCAGAAAGAAGATATGGCTAGAGAAGAGGCTGTCATTGAGCGTAGAAAACTCATTGAAGCAGAAAAGTTACAGCGCCTTGCTGAAACACAACGGAGAAAAGAAGAGGCTCAACTGAGAAGAGAAGAGGAAAGGAAAGCATCAAGCGCTGCCAGGGAGGCAAGGACCATGGAACAAATTCGACGGAAGGAAGAGAGGGCCAAAGCACAACAAGAAGAAGCTGAACTACTTGCACAGCGATTGGCTGAAAGACTCAGTGAAAGCGACCAGCGTCGCAAGGTATACCTTGAGCAGATACGAGAGAGAGCATCAATGGATTTTCGAGATCAATCGTCGCCCTTGATGCGTCGTTCAGTAATTAAGGAGGGTCAAGGGAGGTCTACACCACCCTGTAACAGTGATAATAGTCAAACAAATAATCCTTCAGCTGATGGAGTGTCTAATCTTGTGAATAATGGCATGGGGATGCAGCAGTCTGTAAAGCGAAGGATAAAGAAAATTAGGCAGAAGCTTATGGCTTTGAAGCATGATCTTCCTGAAACTTCTGCTGCTGAAAATATTGGTATTGGCTATAGAACATCTGTGGCAACTGCCAGGGCCAAAATCGGGAGATGGGTCCAAGATTTGCAAAAACTTCGGCAAGAAAGGAAGGAAGGAGCAGCAAGTATAGGTCTAATAACTGCTGAAATGATAAAGGTAACTTGTATTGGAGATTATTACGAATTACTCTGCATAATCTTTCTTCTTTTTTTTTTTTTTTTTTTGTTTTTTGGTCCTGATCTGATCGTCTTTTTTAAAAGGGTGAGCATCTACGTTTGGCCTTTAATGATCTTAGATTCTTGTAATTGCAATTCTGTTGTTGGTCTAGTTGGTTTTCCTGAAAGATACAGCTGCAACGTCTCCATAGCATCCTTTGCTTCTTTTTTACAAATTATCAAATTGTTGATTATATTGATCAAGATAACATCTTATATCACAATTCTGTCCTGCTGTCCTAGCAGTCATGTACTTGTTTTCTCTTGTTTCTGGAAATTTAACATTTGATTGGTGTTAAAGGCCTTTATTTCTTAGTTTTCTTTACCAGGAAATGGTAATATGTTATCTCACTAATATATTTATGTCATTTGTCATCCCATCAGTATTTGGAAGGAAAGGAACTCGAACTACAAGCTTCTCGCCAGGCCGGTCTGCTTGATTTCATCTCTTCTGCCTTGCCTGCATCTCACATATCAAAGCCTGAAGCTTGCCAAGTTACAATATACCTTCTGAGACTTCTGAAAATAGTGCTTTTCATACCTACAAATAGAAGTTATTTTCTGTCCCAGAACCTTTTACCCCCTCTTATTCCAATGTTGTCTGCTGCTCTTGAGAGTTACATTAAAATCACAGCATCATTAAATAGTCCTGGTAGCACTAGTTCACAGCAGAGTAAAACTTCCTCTGTAAATTTTGATTCAATCTCTGAAGTACTAGATGGTTTCTTGTGGACTGCAACGATGATTATTGGCCTTCCTACCTTCGAGGAACGCCAATGTCAAATGCAGGATGGCCTCCTAGAGCTCATTGTTTCCTACCAAATTATCCACCGACTACGAGATCTTTTTGCACTGTATGACAGACCCCCTGTGGAAGGGTCACCATTTCCAGCATCCATTCTGCTGAGTATAAAACTCTTGGTGGTTTTGACATCTAGACCATGCGCTGTTTTTCCCATTGATTGGGAATGTTATCCAGTGGTGTTGATGCCTGAAAATGAAGTAGAAGTATCAAACGTCGTGAAGAACAGTAACTCTGGTTGCCTGGTTGCTCCTGATTTTCAGAATGGACTGAGGTTGTCCTCATCAGTTGCAAATTGTGACTTGTCGAAACTTTCTTGTGTACACAAAAATGGGCAATGCCATGAATCACAGAAAGAAAAGCTTTCTAATGACTCCTTGTTCTCTGGAATGGTTGGTGAAAAAGAGGTAGGGAATAATCTTATTGAGTTGACCAGCAGCAATACAGGATCAGATTTTGAACATCTTGACTCACAGAAAGATCCAGAAATGTATGTTTCTAAGTCTATTTTTTCTCAGAAGGATGAGAAAAATGCTGCATGTACTAATTTAGGAAAAAAGGACGGGGAGCAAGCGAATGTGAAACAATCACACACATTTCTTCTTTGTGCTATATCTGAAACCGGCTTAGTCTGTCTTCCATCATTGTTAACAGCTGTACTATTGCAGGCAAACAATAGGTTATCTTCTGAACAGGTAATTTGTTAAAAAAAAATCTGAAATTTCTCGCACCTAATTATGTTTTATTATTTTTCCGTACGATCACTTTCTTTTTGTTGGTATCTGGTATTTTATAGGCTATTTGAATATAAGGCCATTACTTATTTGCTTAGAAGGGAAGAACCATGATTACCAGCCATTTATTAAGCCCTAAAGCTAAGTAGCTAACTTTATTATTTATCTATTGAGTCTAGGTACTTTAGCATATACATCATCTCACCTTCCAAGCTAATTTATATTGCAGTTTTTTTTTTAAGTGAATCAGTATTTTCTAGGAAGGTCATTTTAATTTTATACTATCTTATCTAATATAGTCAAACTTCACCATTAGTTTATAACCAATATCAAGGAGTATACAGTATAACCAAATTAATTATATTTTTCTTTAAGAAACTGTCAATCCCATTAATGAGTTTTTATTTCCAAAACAAGTATCATTGTTAAAATAATCACTCCTTTTGTCCCAATTTACTTTTTCCGATTGCTTTTTCACATTTCCAATACACTGTTGACCAATAATATCTTTGATGACATGTTAGTAAAATTTGTGAAAAGTTAATATTCTGGATACACATTGAAAATGAATGACAAGATTCAACATATATGTGTATATAGTATATGCTGTCAAATTTATTTGTCCATTGTCGACTCATATCTCCATGTTAAATATTGTGCTTCTTAAGATAGGTTGTTTTTTTTTTTTTTTCTCTTTAAATAATGTTTTTACAAAAAAACCTCTGTTGTTGGGTAAGGATGAAATTTCAAATCTGGTTGTTTCAGACATTTTGTCCCTTATGTTATTAATCTTGCCAGTCAGTCATTTCTGTTTGCATTGAAGTTAATCATCTCAGGGACACCAAGTCCTTTTTGTGAAGCTTCCTTATTCCCTAGGCTGCGAAAAGAGAATTCAACTCTGTTAGAAGCTAAGGTTGAAAAAAGTCCACTTAGATTTGAACTGGAATTAAATCTGCTAAATCAGGAAAGAAGTTAGATAGAGGCATGAACAAATCAATCTTTTGGAATCAGGAGCAAGGGATTTTGATTTCAATAACATCCCAATAAATTCCTGTTCTTCTGCCCCTTAAATGGCCAAAATAGACTTACTATACCTAGTCTTATTTCTGGTGCAAGCCCTTTACAATAAGACCTTCTCTGCCCTTATTCTTGATTTCGAGAGAATTATGCTGTACATGGAGTTAAATGAGGGTTTGCTCCGTTGATTTGTTCAGTTGAGCTGCTCTCCTCATGGTCCATTAAAGGGTAGTGTTGGACTAAGATAGATAGGAAGTGGGATGCATGTAAATCCTTCTAGTACAGGACATTCTATCAAGCCCTGCAAAAGAATTAAAAAAAAAGTTAGTAGTCCTCAACTTTTGAAATGGTGGAAGTCAATTAAGTTCTAAACCTTGCATTGAATATTTATCCAATTTTAATTAGAGGAGTATATTTGAAAACATCTAATCTTATATTGCTTTTGGTTTTGGTTTTTTTGTTTGGTTTTGTTTGTTAATCTGTGTTAGTTAATGTGTGATCATACAAAAGAAGTTATATGCCTTAGACTTTGCATCTGATACCATACTAAAAGTTATTTTCTTCAATTCTAGGGTTCATATGTTCTCCCCACAAATTTTGAGGAAGTGGCCACCTGTGTCTTGAAGGTTTTGAACAATCTGGCTCTCACAGACATCACTTTTATGCAGCAAATGCTAGTAAGTCACTTTCATCCCTTTCTCCTTTGTCCTGATACTTGCACAGTTGCACCATCCGGGAACCCCATGATATATCTGCCTTTTTTTGTATTTAAGTATCTGAATAATGCTTGTGATCTATGATCCATTTTTAATGATATTACTGTAATTTTGTAGGCCATGCCAGACCTGAAAATGGAATTTTTCCATATCATGGGTTTCCTACTTACTCACTGTACCAATAACTGGAAAGTTGCAAGTGATCAGGTAATTTACGAATGCTATTTGATAATCTTTTATACTAATTTCTTGTTTATCTTTCTTACTCCCTCCGTGTTTTAATAAGTGTTACACTTTGACCGGCACATAGTTTTAGACAATTTAATTGACTTAAATAAAATAAGAGATAAGTGGGGTACTTGGAGTATTAAAAAATTGTAAAAGAAAGATAGTGGGGTTAATAATTTATTGAAAAGTAATGAATGTGAGAGGGGGAAATAATAAAAAATGTAGTAGTGGATTTGGGTGGGGACCATGAGAGGAGAGAGATATAGTATTAAAATGTAGCTTTTTGACAAAAAAGGAAGTGTAACACTTATTAAAACACGGCCGCATTTGGTAAGTGTAACACTTATTAAAACACGGAGGGAGTATCCCAATATCCCCACCTCAATTGTATACACTGATGTGCTAACTGCCAGTATTGAACCACCAATGTCAGATAGGTGATTACAATATCTTTAAATAATAGACATCTACAGTCTTATATCAAGTGGCTTCAAGCTGCAATGCTGGCGTGTGACAATTAAAGGCCATGGCTGTTTTTTTAAAAGACTACAAATACATAGCGAATTCCGACAATCTAGTGTTATGCTTAAGGACACAAACCAATAGATCTTTAAGGGAAAATCTTCTTGTGGATAAGATGGTACCTCATAGCTTGTGGGCTCAATATATTTCTGCCATTTGTACGTGGTCTATCCTAATATCTTTGTTAGAAATTTATTTGTGAACTTTGTTTGTTTTATGGAGTTGTTTCCATTCTCATTGTTGTTAGTGGCTGAATGTGAGATTTTCGTATGGGTTGAGAAAAGTATTTAAAAAATACAAATAATACTTTGTACTTGGGTTTTATATAATTAATAGTTTAATATCCATGCATTTGCTAGGGTACACTCTACTACAACAGATAGTGAAAGGTGAATAATTCCAACCACTAGCTCCATTCCTTAAAATTATAAGAAAATACCCTCTTTCGTTTCATGTTGTGTTCCATAATGCTCTTCCCCACTTTTGCTTTATTCCTTGTTAACTCACTTAACTCTACATACTCTCACAAGCATATTCTCTCCCCTTTTTAATAAATAATTAAAGACCTATTTTCACACACTCTCCTCATTTTCTTGGTAACTGTTGCTATAGAAAGTGGGAAGAACTTTAGGGAACATAGGGAGTACTCCTCAGCTAATAATTAGACTCACTTATATAGAATTATAAGGGAAAAGAGTGATCAAATCAAAAGACACGAAAATTAAGAGGAAATAAATAAATGAACAAAGACTTGTAAAATCTACAGGATTCGAACATGGTTATTAAGGTTTTGAATTGCATTGTCTGCGTGCAACAATCACCCAAAACTTAGCTGACTACCATTTGCAATTGTATTGCAGTATAAAACTTTTCTATTCAATGGGGTTGTGCATGTCCCGGCTGGCCACTTAGTGGATGTTGTGTATTGTATTGCTTACTATATATATCACCGTCATTACTACATACTGTATTAAGATTTTATCTCAATGTCATTGTGGTAATAAGGAGGCTATGTTCATAACTAAATTTATCTCTTTTGAAAATACGAAGTGCCTTTTATTAGCCTTTTTTTTATTTTTTTTATTTTGGGAAACAATAGTTATAATGACTTATTTCTTGCATAATTTGTCAAGTGCATAATAAAATTGACCTAAATGCATAAGGTAGCTTCGAACAAAATTTTCAGTGTAATTATATACACAATATATGTGCAATTTATATGACGCTCATTTGCCTATGTCAGGTGGGTATGCTGCTACTTGAATCATTGATGCTTCTTGGGTACTTTTCTTTATTTCACCCTGGAAATCAAGCAGTCCTTCGATGGGGAAACACTCCAACAATCCTTCACAAGGTCAGTGAATCTCTGTTGATATCTCTCTTGATTCTACGGAAACAAGTATTGACATTGGGCCTCTTAAATACCAGGTGTGTGATTTACCAATTGCATTCTTTAGCGATCCAGAATTGATGCCAATCCTTGCTGGAACTCTGGTTGCAGTCTGTTTTGGTTGCGAACAGAACAAAGGTGTTGTCCAACAGGAGCTCAGTACAGAAATGATTCTTTCTCTGGTGAAGTTTTGGAAAAGTAGTTTGCCTTCAGTTAGGTCCAAGTCCCCGACAGGAAATCCTTCTGTGGAAGATTCAACTGAGAGTTCTTCGGTAACTCTTGAGCGTAAGAAACTGCAAAGTGATGCATCTGTAAAATCAACCCGTTTTACTACAAGAGGCTCTCGTCTCTCTCTCCCCAAGGGAAATGTTTCTGGGAGTAGTAATGGTAGAAATGGCAAGATCCGAAATCCTAGGGATAGCAGAACAAGTAAAAATTCAGAAGACACAACTTCAAAGATTAAAAGTCCGGCTTCAGTAGCTCCCACTGTTCTGCCTTTGTATTGTAGGTTTCCACCAAGCTTTGTTGATCGAGCAGAGCAATTTTTTTCTGAGGAACATAACGATGAAGCACCTGCTTAAGTTTATCTTCAGGTTATTCTGCTATTCTGAATGCATGGATCTTATACTCTTTGAATGTTTAACATGATGATCAAGAGGCATCCTGCATGCTTACAGTTTGAGTACCATCTTGGATTCTCACCTCAGTATCAAGAGAAAATCTGATATAGAAGATCATGTGCAATCTCAATAACTCATTGGATTGAAGCTTTTGTATGACCAGCTTGACAGCTTCCCTATTTTGCATTTTTATATTTAGAGCTTTCCAAAATGTAATATGTGAATATCATTGATAACCCATTAAAGCTGGGTGCTATAAATGTAGAAAAACAGTACATAAAGAAATACAAAGCTTTAGAAACACAAGGGATACATTCTGTACTCATTCTGAAACCTTGCACAAATGCAATAAAGTTCTAGCAGATGCATTTTTGCAGAATTGAAGATTACGCTTATAGTTTAATTTATCTCTGAAAGTCTAATGAAATAAGTTGAATTTACACAATTGTTCCAATTGTCCCCTCCCTCTTCTGTTGAGCCTTTTTCTTGTATGGAAACTGGCATTGCAGTTTATCAGAGGGAAATGTTTGTGTCCAAAGCATTTTAGAATTGACATTTCTATTTATATAAAGAACATTTCAAGCATTTTAGAATTGAAATTTCCTTTATTTTAATATAATGAAAATTTCATGGAATAATTGCAGTAAGATACACTTCATTCATACAGTAAATTTCCTGTACTACCTGACAATTGATTACAACATGTATCCTAGACTAAACAATACTACAGCAAAATCATAATACACACAAGACCTACTGCATACAATCCCCTAAAAAGCTCCTTTAAAAAGCTGTTCCAAAAAGCATCAGTATGCTCAAACTTAGTGCCTTGAATTTCACTGCTGCAAGCCTGCATGCTAAAATAGACTCAACAGGTGCCAGTGTAGCTAAACTTGGAGAAGTCAGCAATCAATGGTTGTTTCAAGCTGCTATCGTCTTTCTTCTCTTCAGATTCTTCAGAATAATTGCTGCCAGGTATATCTTTCTTCTCTTCAGATTCTTCAGAATAATTGCCGCCAGGTATATCTTTCTTCTCTACAGATTCTTTAGAATAATTGCTGCCAGGTACATCTATCAGTAACTCACTGTCATCATCTAACTTCTCTTCTATTGCAGAACTTCGGTTCTGTACAAAAGGATTAATGAAATAAAATTTAAACTGCATGAATTTTGCAATTAAAGAGTAGAGTAAACATTTTTATCTATAGCAAATTAGCAAGTGGACCATCAAGAATAATAAAAAATTTATACAAAACCTCAAGTTTAAACTGATAGAGAAGGTTATTTTTATATTTCCTCGTTTGTTTTTCACCTCAAAGGCTCTAATAAAAAATCGTTGCCTTAGCTTATGTTTGTTCATCAACGCTGCACTGTAATATAATTTAGCTGTCGACATATCTTTCTGGATATAGGTGTAAAATGCTACTATAATGCTCTGAAACAATTCTTGAATTTGAAGAATAATTATGAAGTCTAATATACCTTACGCAGTGTCTTCTTTTTGTTACTTCTTCTGAAACTGGCCAAAGCCTTCCTATATAGCTTATTTTCCATACATCGTTGGGTACGTTGGGCTGCAGTAACAGCAGCATGACATGCCACACATAGCGTCCTCATGTTTTCTAATGTGCACTCACCTGCAAAGTTGAACATAGTGAAAGGGCAGCTCAGACATGACAATAAAAAAAGGAAATTTTGCTAAAAAACCTCCTTATAAAAGCATTTTTTTTTTTTAAAACCTTATAATTTTATTTTGCGAAATCATACCTTAAATCAATTTTTTTTTTTTGCAAAGTCATACCTTTATGCCGGAAAATGGGGTTTGGCACTTTTTCCGGCGTTGACTACCCCAATCCACCCACGAAACCACCTCCCTCACCAGCCCCACCCACAAAACCACTCTTTCACGGCGTTGACCACCCTAAACCCTCCTCTATAGCCCTAGCCACCCCTCTCCCCTCCACTGTCGGCGTCGGCACCCCTGGCCGCGCCCCCCAAACCCTAAATTTAAACTCGAACCATCCTAAACCCAGATTTTGCGGGGTGGTGGAAAGGAGGGGGTTCGATTACGTTGGTGGGGATGAGGAGGGGAGGCAGTTTCGTGGGTGGAGCTAAGGAGGGGGTGATTTCGTGAATGGGGCTGGGGAGGGGGCGGTTTTGTGGGTGGGGTTGGGGTAGTCAACACTGGAAAATGGGGTTTGACTTTGCAAAAAAAAAAAATTTGATTAAGGTATGACTTTGCAAAAAAAAAATTGCTTTTATAAGGAATTTTTTTTGCAAAATTTCCTAAAAAAAATCCTAATCCTCATTCATTGAGTTATTTTAACTAACACAGTACTGTGAATATTAAATTAAACATATACATGGAATTTACATAAAACCAAAGGATTAATAATTTACTAGCAGAAAAGAGTGCATATTGTTTTGGATTTTCCTTCAATATAGAAACATTTATACTGAGGCGGAAGTATGACAAGCAATAAAAGGAGGTACTGTCTATAAATGAACTCCAATCCTATAAAATTGCAGTTCACTAATGGTTGCATTCTTTAGTCCAATAAATAAAGCATCCATCACAGAACTAGACCATTAAAGACAGAAATTTAACAGTAAATGAAAAAAACATGCAGATTGAAAGAAATGTACCATACCTCCTCCCATGAACACAGCAATTATGTGATCTGCATGCCAGGCATTACCTTCAGTTGGTTCACGAACAAGTTTGTCAAGCCTAAAAAGGAAAAATCTCAAATTATGGCACTTCAGAAAGAAAGAAAAAAAAATCAGTATAAGTGGTACTCACAATTTCACAAATGCAATAAACAAGGGAGCATATGGCATTTGAATTTTACTGATGATCTAGAAATACTTCAAATTTTTCCTGATATTTTAGAAATACTTTGTATGACAAATGAGTCTAATCGTACAGAAAATGTCACCATTATCATACATGCAAAACTATTAAGTACTTGTATTAACCATGACATAAGACATCACAAGCTACAACTAAATTAAAATGAAGATAGCATAGTATGATATGGCCTCATACAACTTTCTGTGCTTAGTCAATTGCGGCGCCTCACGCTCGATATACTTCTCTCGATTTCCCACTGCTAATGGTATTAAGTGCTGCACAAGCTTGTGGCAGTCGAGCTGACAATTTGTACAGATACCACGTTCAATTTGAAAAAGCTCCTGAAACACCAAACGGCAGTGTTTAGGACATAAAAAATTTGAGCAGTGTTCAAGTGTCACATTAATACTGACACAAGTGTAAGATGCAAACCTGACGAAGGTATCTGCCACTAGTTCTTGAGCGATACTCGTCATAACAGACGTTTGAGCAGAAAAGATCAAAAAAACCCTTGGGCTTCTTGGCATTGATACCTCTGAAAGCAGAGAATTAATTTCAATCATGAACTGTAAGAGATCTAATATACTCCAAAAAAATACTCACTGGCAAGGATTTTGGCAGAATTTGCATAAGGGTTCATCCATTAGCGTCCAATACTGTAAGTGCAATGTCTTCTTCTTTCTACCATCACGGAGACAAACTTGCTTTAATGCTGCGTTAGATTGAAGAGGGAAACTTATTTCAAATAATGGTGTATGCCTTCTCTTGCTTCCTCCTTTCAGAAGTCCCTGTTAATATGTACTAAATATGTTTTAGAAGAGTGTAATTCTGATAATACAATAATCTATAAGAAATTCATGGCTATTGAATGTACATTTCTATCGTGGTTGTTGCTTTCACTGAGGCGCAATAGTTCAATGGCTAAAGGTAACTGCAAAGGCTTTCCAAACAACTTCTTCTTTTCAATGCGTTTCAGGTTCTTCCACTCATTTATGAAGCTCACAATAGCAAGCTGGCAAGTAGGATTCTCCTTGATGAAGACAGAACTCCACTCACTGGGATCAGCAGAGATTTCCTCTAGCCGGAAATTTTCAGATAATGATCTAGGTGCTGAATCTTCTGCAAGATCACAAGTGCACAAGTGGACTCTTCCAGTATACTGACTCACCTACAATTCAGGTAAAGATTATAGTCATTATTCATTGGCAAAAAAATTGCAAATGGAAGGTGGAGTCATATCAAAACATATTTTCCAGCAACGCGGAAACAAAACTGGAAATATCGAATCTAGTATTGAAGAAGATAGAATCAAACATAAATTACCATTATAACAATCCAGATTAAATTCCATCATTGTCAGATATTATTTTTCACAATATAAAATCACAATAAATACTTTATAGATATATTGGGGTTTCTGCTACAGCTGTACTTCAATTACTGAAAATCAACCATTATAACAATCCAGATTAAATTCCATCATTGTCAAATATAATTTCAGAATATAAAAAACACATAATAAATATTTAATAGATATATTAGGGTTTCTTCTACAGCTGTACTTCAATTACTGAAAATCTATCTTGAAACAATATGCCATCCTGAAATAATGGGTGGTAGTCCGCATTGTTAAATAAATCCAAGCTTAATGACCCTCTACCAGACCATTCCATAACTAGCAAGTTAATGCTAAGACATTCATAAAAGTATTGAATTGGGTGTTAAAATTCTCCACATAGATTTGAATTCTTTTTTTTATTCCTACAAACTTCATCAGCTAATGTGGCAAATGGGATAAACTTGTTCTTGTTAAGCTACAAAAGTAGATTTGTGCATGAAGTGTATCAATCATATACATAACAATTAAATTGTTTATGTATAACAACATATACAAACTCGTACGACTTCATGCACAGATCTTAGTGGCACGCTAGAATGAGGACACAAGTAGTTTATTTGAAAGCAAGGAGTATAATACTAAAATGAAGTAAAAAGGTAGGTGTAAATGCTCACCGCAAAACGCAGTGAATCCATATTTACTTGGACAAAGCTCTGACTTATGGTCAAACAGTCATTCTCTTTAGTTAACTCCTGTGTCACTTCAACCATTTCATCTGTCTGCATAACATATTGAACATAAGAGTCAGCACCTACAAATACAGGATTGATGAAACACAAACCCCAATTTATTTCTTTTTACCTTAATATATATATATTGGAATTCTCTATGCAACTAGGACCACAAATTTTAAAATGTGATCATCTTTTTCTTACTCCAACTATCATAGTGGGTGCTTCCAGGCAAGAAATCTATACATAGAATCTAGTAAATTATATATCAGCAACCTTGTGCAAGATGTTCAGGTATTTGATGAGTTGCCCCCTGACCTTTCTAGATAAAAGAAATATTGATAAGTCCAGTATCCTTGATTTCATAACAATACACTACAATATGGGTTTATGCAGTGCAATACCAACAATACATAACTGAACAGATTGTAATCCAGATACAAGTCACAATCACCGAGAACTGGAAACATGTGGAGTAAGAGAGCATTAGACTCTAGATTCCACTGACTTCAGCTACAATATATACCTAACTTTGTAACATTGTCACTGTCTAAGATGTTTTGGATTAGGCAAATGTAATCGATAAAGGTAATTTTCATGACAATGTGGGAGCAAACCCACGTATGACTATCTAGGGTGAACCATATGCACTATATATTAGAAAGAAAACCCAGTTGAACTATGTCATATAGGACTGAGAGTTTAATGTCAGCAGTTTGGAGGTATAAGGGGAACAGGTCATGTTCATCTGTAATCAGTTCGCTTGACTTCCTTTGATTTCTAGTGTCCATAAATAAATATACGATTTTTACCAATGTCCATGGGTTATGTATCTTTGTAGCAGTATACTTCAATTCTCCTGTTTATTTACAGGGTTTTCTAAATGATGAATAAAAAATCCAAACAAGGGGGGAAGTAAGCAAGAGAGTTAAAATTCAAATTCCAACCGTTGTAGTACTAAAGCATCATGAATCAGCATGTTAAAATTAATGACCCATGTCTGGAGTTCATTTACCTACCTTAACATCATCATCATAATCGGCTCCATTCTGCTGTACGTTGTCATCTGTAGGACACTTCTCTATAGATGGAGCAGCATAACTTGAATTCACACTTTGAAATAAATTCATGTTTCTGATACATGATACATTATCAACCTGTTTGTAATTAGAACGCATTTCACTCAAAAGTCTACATAAGAAATGGACATCATGCATCGAGGAAACCAATTTCCCAATGATTTTTTTAACATAATGATATTCTTGGATACTGAAAAGTTTTGGACCATTTTAATTCAACTTTTAATCTTTAAAGCACAGTCCACCAAGTCCAATTTATAATTCATCTTATAACTTTTATCAACTGCTTGTTAGGTGATATTATATGTTGGTGGTGAGTATAATTTGTATGAAAATTTGTAAGAGAAGTCATGTTCCAATGCCCATGGTAATGCTAGTTCACCCAAACGTATCTCTTTAGTCTTTTACACCCAAAAGTATCTGCAGATGGAGTAGCATAACCATAGACATTAGAATGAATTTTTCTCACAAATTTTGATTTATATTCATTCCTCAATACTGCCTGTTACTACCAAGTAAGAAACGAACTGTAAGAATTTTTCTCTTCCTTGACAATAAATAGCAGTCAGATTTTATACCTCAATTAAATTCCAGTGTCATTCCTCTATGTTCCCTAATCCCTTCTTTTTATACATTATTCTAAAATCTAGATAAACATTCAATATGATGTCCTCCACCCTCTTTCTGTATTGGTGGATCCTATTTCTGTACAATGATGATCTTACAATCCACTGGGCAAAGAAAAGAAAGAATACCGCAATCTCTCTTATTGCATCATACTTCCCATCAATTGCAGATGAAACACGTTGAATGCTCCTGTTCAACTTTCGCCAGCGTGATTCATCAGATGTATCCTAGAGTTCCATGAGAAAATTAAACGTGAAGATCACATAATCTAACATAAGGGCATGATAGCCAAAAGGGAGGGGAAAAACCTTAGCACAAAATATGTAAATGTTGACTGCATTGGTTTGTCCTCTTCTATGCGCTCTATCCTCAGCCTAAACAAGCAACTGCAAAGGTTAATCAAAGTTCTACTCAAAAGCAATCATAATACAGATAGCAAATGTGCTTAGTATGTGAGAAGATTGGTCTCAAACAGGGGCAATTCCACCACACAGGGCCCCCAAAATTGGATAGAAATAAATCAGGAGACAATAATGACTAAAGAGCAGTGGCACAGTGGTGAAATGCGAGTGCCATAAACTGAAGTCCTGAGTTTAAATCCCAGGATGAGGTCTGTTTTTTTTTTTTTTTTTTTTTTTTTTTTTTTTTTTTTTTTTTTTTTTTTTCCCTATTGCGTTTCTTTCTCTCCTATCCTCTTTATGATTTCTAATTCTCTCCATTCTATGAAAATCCTTTACAACTGACAAAACCAAATTTGTTAGTATCAATAGGGAGTGTTTCAAAACCTGTGATCTCGTCCGTAACAACAGGGGGTGTTTCAAACACCTGTGATCTTGTCCGTTTCAACAAGGGGGTGTTTTAAAAACCTGTTTAACATAACATCCCGTGTTTCACACAAAAGTTACTTCCTATTCAGAGACATAGTGAATAATTCCCCATGTCTCCCCACTAAAGGCTCTATTCCCCTACTAATCTATTCTAAATATTCTAATAACATACAACTACAATAAAATCCTAAAAAGGCTTTGAAATCAAATTTGCATTGTGACAATCGTGACATGATCTGTGATCACGCATCATATCTGTTCCCGCAATCGCAACAAAACCGTATCTTCAACTCATGAAATCAACCACAAGAATTTACACGTCCTACGGTAGACATGTTACACATTGGCCCATTCCATGCTCAAAATTGAAGGTGTTGGTTTATTTCTATAGAAATCAAAGCACATTTGTTTTCCTGCGTACCTTTATATGCTTCATCTCCAACATATCTCAAGTTAAGAGGGAGAGTCCTGAAGCGTCATTGTTTCCCTATACAATTTTCATCCTTCTCTCCCTCTCATTTTTTTTTTTCATTTTAAAAAGAAAAATTTATAGAAAGGGGAGAAAAAAAAAAAAGGTGTGCAACATTTGGAGGGAAAAATGTTACTATATGTTGCAATTAATTTCTCAAATTCATCATAATACCAGTCAAAGATACTCATAAGAAGATTATAGCCAAAGTGATGCTACATAGACAACTTTGTTTCAAACCCTCACTTTTGAAATGAGGATAGAACACAAAAGCTTCTAAAGGAGCATAGTCCTCTTGAAAAAAGATCTATTATTTCAAATATTTCCTCAGCCAAGTCCTAAAATGCTAAGCACAATTAGAAAGCAAACATGCACACTTATTTACCAATTTTGAGAGAATAGCACACAAAGTCACTTGTGATAGTCAAAGGTGTGTATTGGGGACCGTAAATAAAATAGAAAGTATACATCAGTAGTTTCAAATTTTTTATTCAATAATTATATAAGATTATGGACTTCAGCACATTATCAATTACCAGCTCAACTATACCTGCTGCAAGGAAGTTGGGTCTTTGGGAAGCTCCAGGAAGACCACATTACGAGCCACTGAAAGATCCAGTCCTGCATAGCCAACTGAAATTCCGATGATTGCAATCTTGACCTACATCACATAATTTCTGAATATAAATACAGGATATCATATTATAATGCTAGTCAAAACAATTATTGTTGCCTTTAAGATCACTATAATAAAGTGTAACGAACGCCTCAAGCAAGCAGAAGGGTGACTGAACCACATACACAAGAAGGAGCAAGAAAGGACAGGGAAAGCCGTCAAGGGTAGGAGTAGTGGAGCAGCAACTTGAAAATCAGTGAGCAGCCAAGGCAGAGCTCTGCTATCATATCACATGATGACAGCTGCACACCTTTTGTCTTTGGTTATTACTTTATTTTGGCTGTTTGTGTATATATAAGAAAGGGGAGGGAGGAATGTGCTAGGTAGCTAGATATTTGAAGTCATTTGGGAAAGGAGAGTGATGACCTCAAGTCATTGAGTGAGGGTGGTGGCCTCAAGCCTCCTTGTAAGAAAGTTTGAACCTTTATTAATGAAAATAGCTGCCTTCTTCTCTAAATCAGTCACTAGTGTTACTTGTGTGTGTGTTTTAATTGCTTAGCTGACCTAGTTTGTTACAACTGGTATCAGAGCGGTGGTCCTGGGACTGCCGGTGCCGGAAACCACCACACTCTCCGTTCTTCAAAAAAAAAAAAAAAAAAAATGTTCTCAGTGCACCTCAGAGATGCGACGCACTTGAGGAGAAAATGGAAGGAGTGGAGACACTGGAAACAGCGCTGAAGACCCAAGAGGAGTCCTTTAAGAAGTCCTTGGAGGAGGCCGTTCAAAAAATTGAAGGTCATTTCGAGCTATCCCGGCAACAACAAGATGTGCAGATGACGGTGAACAACACTACTCAAAGGAACTTTGTAACCTCGTAACTCAAAGGAACCACAAACAAGAACACGGTCCGCCGTTCAACAATGGGATGAGAGGGTGGCAAGAACGCGAAGGAGGCGGCGGTGGGGGTTACAAGAGGAAACCCAAAAAATTGGAGATGCCAATTTTTGAGGGCACCGATCCCGACGGTTGGATACTTCGAGGAGAGAAGTATTTTCAACATTACCAACTCATGGAGGACCAGAAATTGCAGGCCGCCGTGGTGGCCATGGAAGGCGATGCTCTAAGGTGGTTTCAGTGGGAAAACCGAAGAAGGCCGATACAAGGATGGGATGAGGGTTCTACGCCAATTCCGGCCAACTCACGCCGAAAGCCTCCACGAGTAAGGGCCGGCGGCGAAGCAAGAAACGACGGTCCTCTAGTATCGCAAGAAGTTCATTGAACTTTCTGCTCCCTTGGAAGACATACCAGAAACCATTATGTTGGGCCACTTTATTAATGGGCTCAAGGAAGAAGTCAAGGCTAAAGTGAGGTTGAAGAACCCATATAATCTGAAGCAAGCCATGGAGGTGGCGGGTCGGGTCGAAGAAAGAAACCGAGTACAAGCAAGCCACTAATGGGCCGAGCCTGGTTAATACTTATGGGATACCAGCTCAACAGGCTTCAACCTTCAAGGGTTGGCCAAAAGCACCCACCGAATCTCAAGGTTCGGTGAACAACTCAAAATTGACACCTTTCACTTCCACGAAATCCGGCGAGCCAACGCGGCTAACGGAGGCCGAACACCAAGAGAGAAAAGCGAAGGGATTATGCTTTAGATGCGATGTGAGGTGGGGTGTGGGACACCGGTGTAAAAACAAAGAGTTGAGTGCGTTGTTGGTGGGTGAGACAGAGGATCCCGGAGAAGGCTCGTCGGGGTCGTCGGAGATGCACACGGAGGAGGCGGAGATCTCTCTATGTTCGGTGGTAGGCTTGTCCAGCCCTCGAATTATGAAATTGGAGGGGAAGGTGGGCCCGAAGTCGGTGGTTGTTATGGTGGATCCGGGGGCGACTCATAACTTTATTTCAAATCACTATAAGATCACTATAATAAACTGTAACGAACGCCTCAAGCAAGCAGAAGGGTGACTGGATCACATACACAAGAAGGAGCAAGAAAGGACGGGGAAAGCCGTCAAGAATAGGAGTAGTGGAGCAGCAACATGAAAATCAGTGAGCAGTCAAGGCAGTGCTCCGCTATCATATCACATGATGACAGCTGCACACCTTTTGTCTTTTGATATTACTTTATTTTGGCTGTTTGTGTATATATAAGAAAGGGGAGGGAGGAATGTGCTAGGTAGCTAGATATTTGAAGTCATTTGGGAAAGGAGAGTGGTGACCTCAAGTCACTGAGTGAGAGTGGTGGCCTCAAGCCTCCTTGTAAGAAAGTTTGAACCTTTATTAATGAAAATAGCTGCCTTCTTCTCTAAATCAGTCACTAGTGTTACTTGTGTGTGTGTTTTTATTGCTTAGCTAAACTAGTTTGTTACATAAACTCAATTCAATTTTGATAATAATGCACAGTAATTGGGTGGATCCATTCATCGTTTCAACCAAATGTATCCATCTACAAGTATAACAGCTTACATCATTCTTTTTTATTTAATTCTTCAAAACATGACAGGAAGATGACGTGTTTCTGTCGTAGAAACTAGAGTAATTGTAAAAGCATGTCTTTAAATAAAAAAACATTCTGAGATATTGTTAAACCTTTGCTAGACAAGAAAATTAGAGGGGAACACTGGTCACTGTGGTCGGCACATGGATAGGAAGACATACACACTGGTCACTATGGTCAGCACATGGATAGGAACACATTGAGCTTGCATACTGAGAATGAACTCATAGTAAGATGGAAGGGATAATCAACTGAATTCTACATGCAAAATCACACACATTGAGCTCGCATACTGAGAATGAACTCATAGTAAGTTAGAAGGGACAATCAACTGAATTCTAGAGGCAAATTCAAATACGATGAAAATTGCAAAGCATCAAACGATGACAATATAAAGAGCACAAGTGAGGATAAAGAGCATAAGTAACCTCTTTTGATGACTGAAATGACCTCACAGCAATTTGCCTGTCGCAATCAAGTATATTACCATCAATGCGTACAAAACCAATGCCTTTGTTACAAAGGAACGCCTGAAAATGGGTAACCATTCATAAGAATAAACACAAGAAGTGTATAACATAACACTTCCAAATAGCTAATCTTTCCATTTAATCTTAGGTTTGTTAACTTCCTGCTCAATTTAGAAAAAAAGATATAAGCCTTAGTTGTTTGGTTGCAGTGATTTAATCTTAGGTTTAAATGGGGCTTTCCGTTTCATGGAAATCGCCATGCCCCACAGATTGATCAATTACCATGGAAATGGAAATTCCCTATGTAGCTTGCTACTAAAGGGTATTTGACGTAAAAGGAACAACAAGTACCTAACTTCTCTCAACTAAAATGCACATTGGTCTATAGAAAGGTGGTCCTCTTATGAATGAATGGATTCAATTTTATCATTTTGCAGTTGCTGAAAGTAAAATTAAACAGCCAGAGAACACAACTATCACGGTATATTTGCAGCTTTAATAATGATATAACAATTCCATCATTATTAAAGTTGGTTAGCCAACATTGGCAACACCTGAAGCAAGAGAAAAATGAAGAGCTCCTCACCTGCAATTTATCTAGGACCTTGAGATGGTGAGCAAATATTATCATTTTGTGAGAACTCGCATCCAGCTCGGCATTATTTGAGTCATCTGCTTCAGTAACAATAGGGTGAAGGGAAAGCCAATCAAGAAATCCAAGCACCTTAGAAATACCAAGCACTTGATCAGATAGCTCTCGATCATGCCCTCCAGTGTCTGCAGACAAAAGAAATCACCTCAAAGTGAGAACCATCTATATGGTAACATCATGAGGGATCATAATTCACCTTGAAACCTAAAAACCACCAATGTAGACATTAATGATAGATCTATTTACTTCACTAACTTATCACATCTACCATACCAGCACATACTAGTAGAAATAAGCAATAATCAGTCCAAAACTAACTTTAATCTGGTTGTATATACATAATAAAAAATAAAAAACTTATAATATGTCATTCAATTTGCCAAGGAAATTGTAAAGCCTAATACTATTATACTATATTAGAAACTGATAGCATTTAAAAAAAAAAAAAAAAAAAAAAAAAAAAAAAAAAAAAAGAAGGAAAAAGGTACAAAAATCACGAGCAGAAAGGAAAAGGAAACCAACCGAACCCCAAAAAAAAATGCCTCACTCAAAGGGATCAGAAAGGACGAGTGTAAATAGAGTCCAGCAACAACAAATTAAGCATCTTCGGATTGTAGTGATTATGACACCCAACCAAGCAAAATTTAATGTAAAGAATCATTAGATTTCAATAAACAAACCCTACACAGAAACGAGCAAAGTCTCAGAGAAGCCTTTGGAAGGCTTTCACATATTTCTAGTTTCTTTTATTATGAACCGACAAAGAAGACACATGTCATTACTCATTAGAGCCTTGATGGCAGTGTGAAGTATTATTCTCATATAGCTTGATTTCCCAAACTCTTACATGCCTATAAGACCATAGGTAAATGGAGCATGTACATCTAAAAGCTCAAAAAGAGTATACATGTATTTATCCTTATGAGATGCAGTGTAATTTAGGCAAAGCTGGACTTGAGCATGATCACTCCAAATCATAAGTAAATAGGAAAAGGACAATACAATAAGACAAAAACATGACATTGCAAATAAATTTAATCTTATAGTTATATCGTACTGTTATCATCATCTTTACCAGCATGATTAGTATGTGACTCTCCCAGATTTGCCACAACATTCTTCGCAAAAGCAATGTCTGATTTTTTTAAAGATAAGCTAATAATTTGTCTACGTTTAGGCGGTAACTGCACTAGCAAATGCTCCTTCAAACGCCGTATCTAGAAAGCAGAAGCGAATATAGGTAAGTTGGATATATGTAGTCAAAGAAATATCCAAATTTCAAATATTGGCAGAAAAGAAATTGCAACAGTAGAAATTCAAAAGTTTATCAACCAATAAACTCTATACTAGTTACATGCATATGAACAGGCTATATAAGATGAAAAAAGCTCAATAGATGCATGGTCAAGCAGAGAAGAGAGGAAGACCATGACAGTTTGTCTAAGTAAAACATTCAGCTCCTCCAAACGGGTGCCCCTTGAGACATCCTACAAAAGATGCAGGAAGATTGGGTTAATTGACTTGCAATAATTTCAGAGACTTGTAATAAATTCTAAATTAAATTACTTCTACACAGCCAAAGCTTAATAATAATCTCATTTGCGAAAAAAAAAATGAGGACCACTTGTTCTCTGCAACAAGGCAATCGATACAAAGAGAGCCATGGGACTTTGGGAGGTGAGCTCTCTCACGAACAATATCACGGGTGTATTATTATTTATAGCCAAGTATAGATTTCATGTGTCAAGCCCAATTTTGCTTTGAGAATGGCACTATTTCTTTAGAGACAAAAGAAAATGTTCCAAAGGAGCTCAATCTAGTTTGGATTGAATTTAACACCAAGTACAAGCTAATATTCTTAGAAGAAAGGAATACCCTGGATAGTGGATATCTTAACCAAACCAAGTACTTCTTCAATTATGTAGGTTGATTACACATAGACATTTCTATAAAGCTCAAGTAAAGACTTGCCACTGAATGCATGACATTGTACATATAATACACACTTCAAGCATTTTGAAATGTGTCTTAATCAATATAAACAAAAGATGGAGAACTCATTCATTACCTAAGAAAATAGTTTGAACAAATGCTTAATTTTTAAAATTTGACATAATTCTTTTCCTTAAATAAGGATGAGGTAATCCAAATTCAATGAAGGATACAAACTTTACCATGAATGTCTTTCCTTTATGATTGTTGATAAGTTTTGCAGAACAGTAAGTAGTTGCATACTCATATTTGTCTTTACCCAGCAGGCCAGGCCTAAAAAGAGAAAAAATCACCTTAGGATTTCACAAGGCAAGGAAAGTTAGGTTTATGCAACATAAGACAAAGAGGCTCACCATAACATATTTATCTGATGATAAATATCAAATGGCCTATGATCACCTAGCAAGAATTTCACTGTTTAGACATTCACAGAAATTGAAAGAAAAATATCCACAGCATGACAAGATTAAAAATAGAATGCCAAGACTTTATGAAGATAATGCCATTAATTGCAGTATTGAAGCTTTGGCTGTATGTGTAACCTTGACAAAGATGGTGTTCCTGATAGCAGAATTATGCGTTTAGCCTCAGATGCCACATCGAGAACAGCTTGTATCTATTAACAAGAATAGGCATCAATTTAAGGTGTGTTATTGGGAAAAAAAGCAATTATTGATACTACATAATAAATGACCTGCAGTTGGATCATTTGCAAATGACAAAACCCAATATTTTAATAACCATAGTATTTAATTCCAGGCAAAAGAATGGTAGAGAATGGGCCTTGTACATTTCTGTTCTTCATGTCCAACTCTGATCAGATTTAAAAATGCATTGCATTGACTAATTTAGACTAGAGCACTGGCAGCCAAAATGGTACATTAAAAATGAAAAAACAAAATCGCCGTGGCACACTATATTTATAATAACCTGGATGGGTAGATACCCATCAATGACTAGTCTACATTCTAAAGTAAAACAGTAAGACTCAGTTCAGTTCACCTTACTTCAAATCAGATCAAACCAATCTAAACAAGTTCTAATCAGATATGAATGGAAAAAAAAAAAAAGATCATATCATAGAACTTATTTTACACATTGTTATTGTTGTTTGTAAGCAAATAAAATTCATTGATCGTCACTCATTATTGCTAGATTCTAAGAGAAAATGCCAGATCCACTCCCATTTAAGAGATGTAATTTGAGCTTTAACAAATGTTCTGACAAGGTAATCTCTCCTCTACTTCAGAACCCACAACATGAGCCTCAACAAAAAAAATACAACATAAACATTTCCGAATTCATAGGCATGTCCATTAGTGGTCTAAACAAGTTAAACTATGGAGAGGCTTACTTAAGAAAGAAGGTTCAATAAATTTTTTTCCACAGCAAAATGAATATAACTCTAATTTATCCATCAAACCCCTTAATGACCCTAAACTTCTTGGGTCTGCATAAATAGATTGCTCAAGCTCAATCAATTCTCCTCCTCGTAATATTGCTCAAAAATCAATAAAATGAATTAACCTTACGGACATGCTGCTTTACCTTCTGTACCAACTACCAAAGGGACCTTTGTCATAGGCGACAGAGAATGATTTAATGATACCCTATTGCACTCATAAAATTCTAGTAGTTTAGGACTTATCAAATTCTAGTAGCTTAGGAAAATTGATGATACAATCTTCACCTCTGCAAGGAAGTTTAGCTTATTATAAGCAGACCGCTCACAAAATCACAAGACTTTTAAGTCGACTAAACATGTCAAGCTACAAACTTTACATTTGGGACACAAAATTTATAGTCGACAATACTTGTGACACAAAGTTAGCTTCACTATATGTATAAATAACACTGGATGACACACTGCGCTTTTCTTGGCTCACCCTCATCAGATGCCTTTTGAAGAAGTTTAATGGTGGGTGGGCATTTATGGTTGTTTGTGAGCTCAAGAGCATGATCATGCATTCATGCACACGCACCCACCTTCCATTCTTTACATTGTCATCACAACCTCATCAATGCCAAAGATGAACTCTTTTCTCTTCTCAAAAGCCCTTCCAAGGCTCAACAAACATGATACCACATGATCATATCCAACTTCCAGTCACGCCTATTGGTATACATGAACCAAACTATCAATGAGCAGCTTGAGCCTGGCTTAGCTAAAACTTGTTTGTGTTCGTCTAAATAAATAGATAAACCAATTTCTAAAAAGTTTAAAAGCTCATTTACATTAAAATATGAGATTGACCACAGATAAATTTGTTGCTCATGAACAACAGCAAACAAAATAAAATATGATTTATTTTCATTTCAAGACTATCAAGAGATAATTTGGAGGTTTTTTTGTTCATTTTAAATTCTTTACAAATTTCTAATTTTGGTTTCATAACTAATGCACATTGAATAATCGGTCAATATCTTTAATTTATACATACATGCCAAGAATGAACATATTTTTAATTTTGATTGAAAGCTTAAACTTGAGCTCCATTACGTTAAAAACACTTGAGCATAAACAAGATGATACTTAGAATAAACCACACCCACTACAATGGTGTTGTCACTTCAAACCCTACAACTCAATCTTCATTCTCTTCCCTTTGATTATACTACTTTTATTATACCATCAATAATGCCAATATTGCACATTAACAAGCCATTGTATATAATCTATATAATGCCATTAGAAGTTGGTCTCTAGCACTATAATTCTAATAAAGACTTGGTGAAGCTTCCCAATAATAAGACTCCACAAAAACCCAAAGCATGTCATACATGAAGAAGCTCCCATACTTCAAGAATAGGGTCTAAGCACATCATCCCCCTCCATCTCAAATGTAGCAATAAAATTCCCACCCTTCACGACTTTAACATGGTCTCAATAATATTCTTTTGAAATAAAACCTACAAAAATTAGTGATCAATAATCTTATTCAGACTGGCTTCTCGATGCACCGCACTCATCTTTTCAGCCTCTACAAGAAAAGGATTCATTTTTCAATTGTGAAAGCAATATAAACCCTAAAGAAGGAACTCAAGTCTCAACAAATTCATTGTATATGGCTATACGTCTCAACCTCAGTCTGAGCAACACTCACTTATTTATTCTAGCTCATCAAGCCCCTTGTAAACTGCCTATTTCCTTCCTCAAACATTACAGTTTCATACTTCTTTTCAACAAACATAAAGCCTGAAAAACTGCACAAAAGAAAACCCCTTCCAAAGATATCAATGAAAGTAGAAAGTCTATACCACACTGAATCTATTTGAATTGAAGGGTATTTAGATATTAATGGTTCTGTAGCCTCTGTTTGGTACGAGCAATTGGCATAGCTTTAGCAAATTAGCATTATAATCAACAGTGGAGAGGGGAAAAACCTCTAAAAATGAAATAATCCAACACACATGATTACAATTGTCTAACTCAAGCAAAATGTTTCCACTGAAATATAATGAGCAAAGAAATTTAGAATAAAAGGAAGCATGATATAGAGTCTAATTTGGAAAGAAAAAAAAAAAAAAAAAAAACAACAACAACAACACTAATAATATATCAGAACCTAAACCCCAATGATGGTTTGGCTACATGAACCAATAATATATCTTCTGTAGTCACCAACCAAAATCCTCTCCCTCCATTACTCTTGTCAAATTAGTGAAATAATCCAAGAATTTATCTACAGTCAATTTATTCTTGTTATTGCAAGTTGTTTTTAAATGACTTACACCATTACACGTTCAAGATCATTCCAGAAATCTGACATGATGTGATCAGAGGGAGAAAATCTTCTTCACGGGATCCAAATTTTTTTAATTTCTAATTTTCATTGTCTTCCTGGAACTAGAAATGGGTAGCTACTTTTCCCCATTAAAGTAGAGATGAGTATAAACGAGGGACAGCATGATATTTTATTTTTATTAGATAAAAGGGTTCACCTACAATTCACTAAAACAAAAGTATACCAATGGCTTTCATGTTCAAAAACCCTAAGCTCAGAACATGTTCTCCTCCAATTGAAATATATTTTGACATGATTAAGGCGTTCTAATCTGTTTTAGTTAAGGTCTGGTCAGATCTGGTTTCTAGGTTGGACTAGACTTTGACCGTAATGTATAAGAAAAAACAGTATCTTGTTGAATTTGTCTCGATCTGTTTTTTCATAAATCTATTTTTTTTTTTAACAATATTTAGTCACACAATCACATATATGAAAAAAAAAAATGTAATTAGAAATAAGAAGTTTAGGTTTAAATCTTTTGGGTTCAGTTTGATCTGACCTTGCCTGATTATAATAAAGAATTAGTAATAAGTTTCTGAAATAAGATGAATAGAATAAGTTTTACTTCCGTTGTTTCTTTTTACTTATAACACACCTTTTATGCACGCAGTTTTAGGAGATGATTAGGAATGAACGATTTAAAATAATTTTAACATGATGATTAGAGTAGGGTTAGGTATATCATGTGTAAAATTTATTTTGAATAATTTGTCCGTTTGCATTATATAATCTCAACCTCAAAGCACGTGCCACAAGGTTGTGTTGCAAGTATATAAAAACGGAGGAAGTATTACACTATACACACAATTGTGCAACATAGCATTACTATTATTCTTAAAAGCACAAAAGGAATTAATCCAACTAATGTCAACTCTAAATTAGAGATATATCCTTTAGGCCATGCTTGGATTGGGGGTAATAAATAAAGGAGGCAATAAAAGTCAAGTTAGGAAAAACATAAGTGAATAGAGGTGGTGTTGTAGGGAGATAAGGTGTTTATACATGAAATAAGGTATTTGTGACATGAAGAAAAAAGAGAGGTGGAGAAATCATTATCCTCCTAATGAGGATAATAGTAACCCACTTACCCACCTTTCCCCTAATGTAACCATTACCCCCAAAATGAAGGTAATAGTTCCCTATCTTCACCTATCACCACACCACCATTACATAAAACTCCTTGCAATAACTCCATCACTATCTACTCCTCCCCAATATTCACATTCATTTTGTTTAGATTGACTTTTTATTACCCTAGTAACACATTACTCTCAATCCAAGCATGCCCTTAGGGTGAATATCTCAACCCTTAAGGGAATTGTTCAACCAATTTTAGGATAAAAAGATTACTTTCAACAAATTTTAGGAGAATATTATAACCCTTGAAGGTATCATTAAACACAATAGAGTATTAACACATGACAAAGCATGTTGAAATAGTGTTCAATGTTAAGGGCTAAATTTTTAGCTAGCATATCGCCTCCTTGTTTAGAGCGCAAAAACATGGATGGATCATGGAAGAGTAATATGCTTCTATTGACACTCATTTTTCCATGTCAATTCTTTATTAAAAAAATACTCCGTATAAAGAGTAGGAAGTCTTTTTTGGTTGTAAGATAATAATTGGAAACTAAAAGGAATAGCATACAACCACAAGACAAGAAATCCTTAAATTGAAAATATAAAGAAAGAAAAGCTTCTGAAGTCCTACGACCACGATACTAATATCACAATTTCAAGTTTGAATTTCCAATACATATTAATTATCTATAAGGTACTTGCAAAAGTGGTGCAGACTTTCCTGTTTGGAAAATGAAAGTACAAAACAAAGGCCCCTAAAACATACCAGCAGAGACAGCTGAGTAACTATGTTAGGTAAAAAAAATAAAAAATTCCCATAGTAGCCTCTTTAGATAATAACATGATCTGGGAAAAAAAATCTAATCTTCTACTCTTTAAATGATCCATTCTTCTCGTAACAAGTGTTCAGAGCTTATGAAATCATGTTATCATGACTTAGATAACCAACTGTTGCAAAATTATGCAACTAGAAACAAAATCTAGGATTGTTTAGCAAATATACAAAATACAGCCAAGTCATGTGCTCACCAACAATATTAAAACAAGGGAAATAAAATAGTCTACCTCTCCAGGCTCTGATTTCTTCTTTGAACATCGTATATGATGTGATTCATCGACTATCATGACACTCCATTCCCATTTCAGTATACTATCTCGCAAGCGTTTAAGCATAGTATAAGAAATGACAACAACTTTTGGACGTCTCTTCAAATGCACAGGATTGTCTTTATAACCAAATACTGAAGAAAAGAAATGTGCAAGTGTTAAAATCAAAACAAGACAAACATCACCTGCTTTTACAATTTGATCTAGTAAGAAGCCGCCAAAGCAAGCAATACTTATCAAATTTCCAATAATTATAAGTTATACTTCATTAAATCAAAGGACTACTTTTGCATTTGTGACAACTATTATTTTACATAATGCAGAAATTCTTTCAGCATATAATATGCCAAAAATATATGTAGTTAGATATGGGATAAAGTGGTAAAAAAAAACATCACAATGCTCCCATATTTGTAATACATTAAGGCCATGTTCTGTTCACCTTTATTTTCACTTAATTTAAATAAGTTCATATGAAACAAGTTCAAGAAAAATAAGTATAAGGGTAACCCAAGTTCATTACTAAAATACGTTTTAATAAGGTCTAATAAGAAAACCAGGTGAATAAAACACACCCTCAGAGGGTGAAGGAAGTATATCAGCAATTTCTTACCAAGGTGTATATATATATATACAAATAAAAATAAAATAAAAAAACCAGATGCAACGCCAGTAGCTAATAGGGCTACTTACAACGCACCCTACACACGCGTAAACCCATGAATGAAAACAAAAGCAAACATGTAAACTTTTGTCTATGATTATAATGAAGTAAGAAGGACCCTAAGAGCGATACATCAACTAGCTAGAAAGTGGTATACTTATGTATCAAAATGCCAAAAATTGCTCAGCCATATGTTAACAAAAAGATAATAAGAAAGTTCTAGAACAGTTAAGCTCATCATTAGATGTTATTATGGAAACAAGATGAAACTGGTAAAATGAACAACGGGGCAATCATAAATCAGAAGCCAGTAGACCATAAGCAAAGGAAAAAAATGGGTTTTAAACTCCCTTGGCAAATAGCCAATCTAAATAGTTATCATTCATTTACAAAGATATCATTTGAGAGAACAATGATGAGTCCTAGGCCAAACTTTCTAATCCAATCAGAATGCTATGCTCTAACCATAGTTCATCCTGTGAAAATGATTAACGTTCCTAAGAGGGCAGGAAAGATCTTAAGGTGCATTAAACCCTACCAATACAGGCTACTTACAGGGATGGAAGAGAAAAAAGCTATTAGCTAAAGAAATTAATAGTAAAGGTCATCCAGGACAGTACCAAGATGGATATCAGTTGGCAAATAAGAAGGAAGCCAATGCTCCAATTCTTCAGCCCATGCATAGCGCAAGATAGCAGGGCAAACAACAAGTATTAAGCCTTCACTGGCAAAGCAGCTTGCAATGGCAATGGCCTGAAACCAAGACAACATCATGTCAATGAAGTGGATTACATTCCAGCAGGAAACAAACAAATTTAATATATACTCATTCATGAATTTATAAAGCCTTCCTCGGTTTTTAACGATCAAAACATTTTCCTTATTTGGAAGTTGCTTATAAAATGCAACATCAATAAACTTGGCTATGGGTTCTCTCTTTCTCTCTCCTTATCACAAGGAACCCTCTTTTAATTCATCTTTATCCTTCTCCTCTACACAAGGGCTCCTAAACAATGTTCATTCCCTATATTATCAAATTAAAGTTCATGAGCACATGCAAATTCTTTAGGCCACAATTAAATATTTAGATCGTCACAGATTCAGGTTACAGCATAATATATACTCGTATAAGAGAACTTAAGAAGGGATAAAAATCAAGACAATAAGAATGGAACAAAGCATGACTCCAAACCAAGCAAGAAAGTGAGTTGATATATCAAAGCTCATGCTACCTGAAGGGTCTTGCCAAGCCCCATTTCATCAGCAATAAGACACCGACCCCCCCTTTGCAATCCAAATTTTAGTCCATCAAGCTGAAAAGGCAAGAGAGTATCCAACAATTTTCTTGGCAGCTTCTTTATCAGTTCCTCAACCTTCTCATCAGACAAATGCTCAGGCCTACACGGTGTCCATTTTCCAGGCATGTGGGAATGAGAAAGTTTCATCATCACATTATAAGTTGTCCATGGTACTTCTTCAACTTCTTCAATGTCAGTGCAGTTCTTTAAGCATTTAAGAACTACGTCATAATATGTAAGCTTATAAACAGACGCCTTCCCACCACCATGGATTTGTGTATAATGTGTCGACATAACCTAGTCAAAGAAGAGAACACAAAACAGCACAAGTCAGGGAAGTTTATGCAGAAACTAGAATAGCTTCAACACACATTGCTCCAGCTAAGTGACCACACAAGAGACACCAACTTATAGCTTTGCATTGTTGTTCATCACACAGAAGCTCAGCAACCACCAATTCGAAGCAAACATTGTCCAGATAATTGTGTATTACTGGAGACAAATACACACCCTTTCACTGACAAATTAATTAAATCAAACATCCAAGTTTGTTCGGTTCCAGCAAAAATAGAATGTGTGTTGAAGCTATAAGTTGTTTTGAGATATTAGCATAAATAGAATCAAATGCAGCTACAATCATCAAACATAAAAGCATACAGGTCCAGCAGAACACAATTGTAGAAGCTTAGCATGAACTGCATTCTCACAACAAACCAGGATTGCAGAATGCAACTATTATCATCAAACGAATATGTACATATTGCAAGCAAAACATAATCACATAATGAATCAAATTTGCCAAAAAAATAAAATTTCACAGCATAGTTCACACCCGACGGAAAATTAAAAAACAACAATCTTTGTTCATCAAACACAATTGGATAATACTTCAAGCAAAAAATGAAAACGTGAAATGAGTCAAGCTTAACATATACACCACAATTTCCACACAAAAAATGCAAAACTCATTAAAATTAGAACATGAAGCTTAAAAGTTAAAGCCAAGTAAAACCCCAATTCAACTAAAACCCAACAATGAAATAAAAATCCCAAAATACTCAAATGCTCACATTTGAAAGACAAGCCTCAATAATTTGAAAGCAATCTTCTTGACCCGGAAAGCAAAACCCTTGAATTCGATCAGGATTAATGAAGAAAGAATCAGAAGAACAGATTTCGAGTCGAACCCGAAACCTCGAAGGCGGAGAAACGGGTTCAATTTTGGAGGGAACGGGTAAATTGGTTGATGGGTCGGTTAATTTCCGTGATTTGAATGATTTCCAGTAATCAATTGGGTGTTGAGGGTTTGATAATAAGAATGCTTGGCGCTTGGCTAAGGCACGTAAACGGTTGGTTTCTATCCTTTGCCTTAACTCTTCGGTGAGTTCTGGTGATGGCGGAGATGGGTCCTCCGCCATTGTTGATTGAAGAAGGTGGGTGGGTTAGTACACTGCTGACTGCTGTGGATTCTTTTTGAGTTTTGAGGGGGAAAATCAGGAAAGGAGAGAGCTTTGATGCTAACGCGGGCAAAGGAAGGTTTGAAGACTAAAATTGCCAGTTTTCGAGTTTTGATTTTAAAGGTTTCACTCCCACAATATAAAAGATGGCATTGGATTGTGTTGGTGACTTGATAACTAAAAAAAAGCACCTTTTAATGTCCACTTAGGCTTGGAAACGACAAAAGCCGAACCCTTGTCCTCCATACTAGTAGTGCAAAGAGGAGGGATATTTGCCTACAAGTTTTATATAGTGTATTGTCCAAACCCAAATACATTTAAATTTTCATATATGGTTGCATCAAACATCAAAATGCTAATCTATAACTCATCGGCCAGTCAACAAAAGCAGAGGGTACAAAGCCTCCATTATTGTGGTCATCTACAAGCAGAGGAAGTGCATGCTAATAATTACTCTAGTCATAAATGATAATAACAAATGTTCGTTAGATTATTGGTACTTTTAGACCTC
This sequence comes from Chenopodium berlandieri, assembly GCA_034703905.1. Taxonomy (NCBI): domain Eukaryota; kingdom Viridiplantae; phylum Streptophyta; class Magnoliopsida; order Caryophyllales; family Amaranthaceae; genus Chenopodium; species Chenopodium berlandieri. The sequence continues at coordinate 61,428,437 of CM068285.1, read as the reverse complement.
GTACTGGTACAATTACTTTACCAATATGAGGTCTAATTGTACCAACAAACCCTTGATATTGTCATTGAAGACAAAAGTACCAACATGAAGTCTAATTGTACCAATAAGCCCCTATTATTGTCATTAAAGACAAGAGTAATTATTGTTTTAGACAACATATGCATAATACAACTTAATTTTACTCGATCATTTGCTTATTTTGAGCTCCTTGATGCTTTGATTTCATTGTACAACAAATCAAGTTTACAACTAAATTAATTAGATAAAGTTGATAAGACACTATTTTCATTTTTCAATTCTTTACAATAAAATCAGTTTTTTTTTTTTTTTTTAGGTAACTTTACCTTAATTAAAGATTTCTTAAACCAAAACAAAGATAAAATAACTGTTAACACGTAGCTGTACGTGTAGCAGCTGTAGCACCTTAAAAATTAAAACATTTCTCTAATGTTCAAGTTTATGATTAATTATGAAAACATTTCATTGATGCACAAAAAGATTCCTTGCTTCATTAGTAATTATGCCTAACCATCAGTTCGAGGATTAAGTATAAGATTGCCAAAACCATTCTTAGTACGTATGCAAAGTATATTATTTACACGTTACATATTACTTCCCTAACGGTCTCTCGTTCTCTCATATATAGTTCTACTGTATATTATTCATACCACAATGCAAATACCTATATGCATAATCTGTTTAATTTTTTTCAATGATCTAGCTAGTTTGCATATATATCAAACTAGGGAAGCTGCGTATTGCTCCATCGAGAATATATATAACGAATAAGATCAGTTTACAAAGAAGATTGATAGATTGTTCTACATGTTGTATTTGCACATTGTAAAGGATAATGGACCAGCAAAAGAGGCATCGCCGAAGGTATAGTACTTTCTATTCATGCCTTATTTGAATTTCACCATTGTTTCAAAAAAACCTATATGTACATCGATACATTTACTTTAAACCATCTTAACACAATTGAAATTGTATACCGTGGTTGCACCACAATGTGATGTATGTGATGACCTTAGCCTCTCCCAAATTCTAAGCAGATTTTACTAAAGGTGTTTAGGAATTAATTAGGTAGAAGAAAAAGATAGAGGATTTTTTTAAAAATAAAAAACGATGTTTTGAAAAACATTTAAGTTAGGCTCCTTAATTAATCGAAGAAATAGATAGTAAGAACAAGCGAACAACTTTCAGAAAGTGGTACCTAAAATATAAGATATAAAAATTCATAAAATTGTTCATATTTGCAACAAATGAAACACCATATTATCATCCATTTTTTGTCTCCATAAAAGGGAAAAACAAAAATTACTTATAGCGAATATGTTTTATACTCTATCAGGTTTGATGTGTGGATGCATCATGTGTCCTTCGCTTAAAAAGGAGGATACGGTACGGTGAGATGAGATTTGAACCCGTAATATTTATGTTACGCTGGCTCTGATACCATGTTAGAGGACCAACTCAACTAAAAACTTAAACTGATAATTAAGGCCTAGGAATATGTTTTATACACTATCAAATAGCTATATGAAAAAATGAAAATTATTTATCATACATCATCATGCCTTTGTTTTTGGGAGATTTTAAAAGCATTTAGTGTGTCGTCATATAATAACAACATTGTACACAAATAAATAAGAATAAATACATGCTTCCTTCGTCCCATGATTAAATAAAAGCAATTGGTTATGAATTTATGAGGTAGTTAAATTATCTTTCCCATGTAAATCATGTTTGTTAATCATCTTGAGCAAACATTATTATTGACGTATAGCATATATTAGAGTGAGTTTTTCAGATGTACAACAAGAGAGACCTGAAGATTACGTAAACACCAGAGACATTATGAAATCAGAATCTTTTAGACGAGGTACTTTTCTTAAAATTGAAAACCTTAGCTTGCATTTTTTGTATTTTCAATCCAATAATAATACTGTATAATTAAATATCTATTCACTTATTATAAAGTTTTATTTATGAAATGTACTGTGTGTTGGTTGTTGAAAGGGAGCTCAATAATGAACAGCAAGGAAAGCGATCAATTCGCAGCAACCATTGCAGCAGCAGCTTATGCAATATACTCCCTAGAAGAAACGAGAGCCGAGTTCGAGAAAAGAATGGTAGAGAGCTTTAGAGAGGATCCTAATTCAATCAAGAGCAAGAGCAGGATAAATAGTCGAGATGATAACTCTTTTGAACGGTCGAGTTTAGGAAATCTAATGGGACGATCATCGCAAGTAGAAAGGAGAGATGGTGGTAAGGTTTCTGAATTTGAGGCATGATTTAACCAAGATTAATCAGCTTAGTCTGCATTGGAGCGTAATATAGACCTAGTAAAACTGACTTGTATACGATCAATATAATTTTGACCAAAACATTGGGTAACATTATTTGCTTTTCCAAAAAATGAAAATAGAATTTATCATTAGACTCGAATATGACCGGTCTAAAATTGACTCAAATCAAACACAATCCAAACTATTTGTTTGCACGCCATCTTTAAGAATATTTGTCTATCATTACTTCATTAGTCATTACAAGTATTGGTTTAGCTTAAGTAACCCTTAGTTTTAAACAAATTAAAATAATACGTACTTTTGGATCTCCCTAGCTATAATTAATTAGTATGTATATATTACGTATGACATTTTTTAAGTACGGTAAGATAACATGTGCAGGTGATCAAGGTTCAATTTCTGTGCCAAGGACTTCTACAAGAGCTATTGAAATATCAGGATTAGAGCAAAGGGGGAGCAGAAGGATGCCAAATAAAGCAGATGAATGGGAGCAAGCGCGATTAGCCAAGATCAATAATTGGTACATAATACATATTACACGAATCATATTCATAATAATCATAGACATACATAAACATCGATAATGAATAAACAACAGAACTAATTAAGGGTGCTATATAATATTAGGTATGTGAAGATGAGTAAGAAGATCATCGAGTGGGAGAATGAGAAGAAGAAGAAAGCTAACATTGACATGGAAAGAAGAAAGGTAAAATCCTCTATATAGTCGAAAATATAAACTATTGTATGATTCATTCTTTGTTATAATATATGTTGATAATATATTATGAATACATGAAAATGTTATAGGCTGAAATAGAGAGGTTAAAGAGGATAAACTTACACCATTACCAAAACAAGTTAGATAAAATTGAAGATGTGGCTGGAGGAGCAAGGAAGCATCTAGAAGAGAAGAAGCGAAACGAAGAAGCTTATGCAAAACAACAGGCAAACAAGATTAGATCAACAGGAAGAGTTCCTGTTCAATGTTTATGTTTTGATTATTGTTAACATGCATGTATGTACCGAGTACGGAGTACTAATTAACTATTCTAATTTAATTAGTACACCGTACTATTCGAGTAACGATTATGAGAAAATGACATAGCTTATTAGGTTATAGCATATTTCAGAAGTTGTTCATAATTATTTGACATTCATGTCAGTCGTTAGCAAAGACATTAAGATGACTAATCATATTATTAGCTAAGAATTACTCTCTTTGCTTCCAAAAAAAATTGCTAACACTTTGATTAATAATATGAGAGCTTTTTGATCAAAGTAATGTTGCAATTTTTATGAAACGCATGAACTATGTAAGTAGCTAACCAGGCTAAAAACCTGGTTGTGGAGTACGAGTAGAGGGCCTGGATTAAGGTTGTTGTGGGCTTTGGAGTACTAACTGTGGATCTACATTTGTCTCATGACGTACAATGTACTAGCTTTAACTTCCTTATAGTTCCATGCATCTTCTTATGTTTGCAAACGATCTTGAATTTTTTTTTTTGTACTGTGGTACATTGGTACTCGGCTAACCATAGCTTAAATGTAGAAATTGATTAAAATGACCTAATTGTCATTAACTCAGCTAACCATAGCTTAAACGGTTAATTACCAAACCTTTTTTAATTAAAAGACTCTATCTACCCTTTTTTAATTATTCCCTCCCAACTAAAATATATCTCCAACCACCATCACCACCACCACAACCACCAGGCCCACCACCACCTACTCGAAACTAACCACCCAAACCCTAAACCCCCACCCACCGCCATAGCCACCGGAGTCACCACCATCTACCCGAAGCTAACCCCCCAAAGCCTAATCCCCCACATGATTATGGAAAAGCCAAAAGCCAAAAATCGATCAAAAAAACATCTCCTCCAATCTTCATTTTTATATTTGTAAAAATCTTATAGCTTGTTGAGTTTATCCGCTTATGTTTAAGTTGTTTAATGATAATATTAACAAGCTAAAAGCCAAAAGACGACCAAAAAAATAATACGAATCGAATGAATTACTAGACAAACCTAAAATAGCTATTAATTTCTCAAGCCCACTTACTTCAATACACCCACTCAAATTTAGGTTAGTTACAAAGAATAGGGTTTCGTACAAAAGAAAGGTTGGTATGCAATAAAGGCTTGTGATAATAACATTTGCCTTAATATGTGGTAAAGAACTTAAGACCTCGATTCATTGATTCTTTGTACATGATCATAGTCAATCTATGCTTGCTGCCATTATGAGTTGGTTGCATTTACAATTTTCCATTATATTTTCAGTTTTCACGCCTTATATAATTCTAGCATGTGACATCAAAAGAAGTTAGTTTTGCTGAACTTACATAGAAATTTATGGGACAAGAGGCTTTAATGCTAATTGGTAAATATTACTCTTTTCGTTTCAAAATAATAGATCGCATTTGATTGGAAGTCATTTTAAAATTATAATTCTTTTCTTAGGATATCATTACACATGTACGATTATTAAAGTTCATATTTTATGAGTTGAAGTACCATATATATAATTCCGTGCACTATTTCATACAAAGTACGTATAATATTGCTATCATTCACAATATAAAATAACTAGCTTAATTGGTTAATGTTTTGGAGAGTGATAAGCAAAATTTAAGATCGAATCATATTACATTATACTTCATCACTTTGTGACTCTCTATACACCTAACATAAATAACAAAACAAAAACAATCCCCACGTGTTTGTATTGTAATTGGTCCTTGGTATATCTAATGATTCTAATCTATCTAATCACCAAATATAATAAACTAGATGAAACCCGTGCGATGCACGGTTTGTTTGAATTTTTTAAAACAATTTTTTTTTTAATTTATGTGCTAAAATTTGTTATATATTAGATAAAATTTCTAATATCAAAACATAATATTTTATATTTAATTAATTTAAAATTTAAAAAATCTCATTCGCCAATTTTGCTTACGTGGCATTTGAATTATTTAATTCTAAAAGAAATTAATAATCTCTTATTTACATGGCTACCACTAAAATTATTAATCCTACATGGCGCGCTAAAAAATTTAAATCTTAAGTGGCTCTTTAAAAACTCGGGAAAAAACTCCCCTTTATATATATAATATATATAATAGTTTTGTGCCCCGGGCAATGCCCAGGTTGCTTATTGAAATTTAGGATAAACTTTTTGACTTGAATGTTAAATACGGTCATATAATCTGATCCATTTTGATGATTCAGGATATTTAAACATGCAATATCATACTTAAATCATTTTTACTAAACTGAAAGTATTTTTACTAAACTAAAATTATTTTTACTGATTAAAACTTTTTTTTTTTACTAATTCTCTATTATTTTTTAGATAAAAAATAATATATTATAAATGGATCTTATTTGAAAGAACTTTTTAAAACGAATTTTATGATGGAAATAAAATCGAGTTATTAGATATTTATTAAATAATGTAAAGAATGTCAAAAATTATCCTCTAATTATAATATGTGATCTACTTTCTTATATATATGACCAACTTGATCCCTTCTGTTATGTCATACAATAATGCCTACACACGTTTTTTCATTTTCAATGGTAGATTTAACATAAGATGTCAGATCAAGTCTATCTTGTCTTAGCAATGGAGGCATCAAATATATCTTAGCATATGGGGAGTACTTTAAATGATTAAAAAAAGTGAAATCTTATATATCATATCATATATGATATATGATATATCATTAATATATAAAGCCGGTTTCACAACCAGGTCACAAGACAGCGATATTTGGCATCTCAGTTTTTCGCAAGTATTGCGCCACGTAGACGACAAATAGGTATTATTGTGACACGTATTATACTAAGTAAGCGATTTTTGGATAAATTTTTAAAGATAAAATTGTTGTATCAGGTTTTATTATCGATATACTTTTAATATCGATATACTTTATAATAAATTTATTATCGATATACTTTTTGGATAGATTTTTAAAGATAAAAATGTTGCATAGAGTTTATTATCGATAAACTACTAATATTTCATATATACAAAATTAATCATAACTTTAAATAATATTTTACTATTTTTCTCCTCACTAGTGATCGCTTCATTTTACATTAATATTTATCATATTCTCTCTCCCTCCCACTTATACTCACTTTTGCTTTTTTAGATTTTTTTTTTAATTATTCAACCAACCCCACTTCCATTATATTTTATTACTTTCCGCTATTCCTCCTAAAACTCCGCGCATGGAGAAATGGAGCAAGTAATAAAATACGGAGAGAGTACTATATAAATTAAAGATGATACAACAAAATAGAGTGGAAACAACGAATTAACATTGGACTGGCATCGGATTATGTTGTGTCGTTATTTACATTCCATACTAATAGCATATTGGTGCCAAAATTATTCAATCAAAGCCTTAATCTCATAAGTAGGGTCGGCTACATGAACCAAAAGTGATTATTTTGTATAGTCATCCACAAAAACCTTTCTCCTCTATCCCTTACGATCAAATACCTCATTCTCTTGCAAATCTATATATGCTTAATATCCTTCCTAACTCCTTTCAACTAAGTCATTTTCGTTCTTCCTCTACCTCGTTTAACCTCTCCATGATCCCACTCTTTCACTTTTCATAACGGTGCACCCTGGGGTCTCCGTCTTACATGCCCAAAGCAACGCATGGCAGATGATTTTTCCTTAGTTTGTCTGCAATGCCTGCGACACCCACTTTTTTGCGAATAACTTCATTTCTGATTCTATCTCTTAGAGTATTCCCGCACATCCATCTTAACATGCGCAATTTCGTAACCTTCATCTTTTTAATGTGCTCTTACTTAGTCTTATGGCAGTCATATACAATTTTCCCTTCGACTATATTGTAAAAGAATGTTTCGGTCACATAATATTCATGTGGCCTTTAAAGTCTTAAATCGTCTCATACTTCGTATTATATTGTATATACATAGTTAATTGAAATAATTTGAATTTGGAGCCACAATTATAATGATGAATAAATACCAAGGATCGGATTTTGTTTGTCATGAAACAATTGATCTTGAGTATGTTATTTAACATTCAACCAATCATTAAAATAAACACACATTCCAAGATTTTATGGATAAAAACCTACTCACTTGCTTTTTTATCCAAAACTTGATTGAATACACTTAAAGCCAACTTAAAACATGGATGAGGATTGGACACTAATTATTAAATGTCATGATGTGCCATTGTCAACAAGATTGAATTGGATGCTTATTGCCTTTCTCTTTCCATCAATCTAGGATTTTGAGACAATGCCTAACCTAAAGTCATTTGCATTTCGGACTTATCCCTTTTTCTTCTAGCTTATATGAACTATAACTAATGTGGCACTGCCGACTTTATACCTTTAGATTTTTATTTATATTTTTTTGAAAAAAATTAAAATTGCACCATAATCTAATAACTCATCATTGAGTTGTGGTTGCAAATTTCTTATACATATTTGATCATCACCTAGTATGTTAATGTATTGTCAAAACTCTCACGAATTTAATTTATATCTAAAATAATACAATAGTGTTATTAACTTGTTGTAGGGGACTAGGGAAGTAATTAAGAGTTAGAAAGTCTTGTATGGATCCGATTTACAGTAAATTATTGTAGACCCAATCTTTTTCACTTTCAAATAATATAGTCATATTCTGGATGACATAATCACTTTTTTTAGCTAATATAATTATGTTGTTGTGAGTCATATTTTGAATGATATAGTCGTATTTTAAATAATTTAACCAGATGATATAATTATCTTTTGGATAATATAATTATCTTTCGAATGAAATACTTACTATTTGATACGTTTTTTAATGATACAATCACTTTTTGAATGATTACATTGCAAATAATATATTCAGTTTCTAGATGATATAATCACTTTTGGATGATATACTTACACCTTTATAATGTTACATAATCACATTTCGTATAATATAATCACATTTCAAATGATATATTAGATGGTTGGGTATTATTGTGTACCGGGTCTATTCTAGAATTTGTAAGTACGAGTTGGGGTCGATCGTTATACCCACCGATTATACATTAATAGAAATGTTTTCCACAAGATATGTTGATAAATTAGTAATAATAACAATAATTATTATCATGTAAAAAAATTCTCACTAATCATTATCTAATCATTGACTTAAATTTCTAGTTAAGGTACACATGTAAATTTCACATTCACTTGTTGGAATGATAATAAATTAGTAATTGACAATTTAACATCAACATAAACTGTCGACTCTAATGTTTAATAGAATTTCGCATAAATAATTGAATAACATTAATTATATGATAAATATCATCCGCGGTGGGTTAGAGTTATAAATGTATAGATGAGGCTATGAAAAGATTTGAGAATGACTTACACTTACAATAATTATAATTTCATGGTGATACATGCATCAAACATTATACTTGGCTTCTAATTTCCAACCCACTTTTGGGCCATATCTAGAAAAAAACATAGCAAATAATGGGGTCCTCGATGCCCATTTTCTTCGCAGCTTTGTGCCCTTCCATGTACTCCAATCTTGTTGCAAATAACATGCTGTCAAGTGACTAACTGTCAGTTTACAACCCTCTTTCCAGTCATCCCGATCTGCTTCTTTTTAAAAAGGATAATGATGCAAATGAGATTTGATATTATTATATTAGAGTATGGGCAAATGGCTAGTCATTGATTATAAAAGGAAAAAAAAATAAAAACAAACAATAAATATAAAGAAAGAGCTTGATAACCAACACATAGAGATGATTGAATTCGCGATTTAGACATATGGCATGATGTTATGTGAATGCTGACCAAATAAAGTTGAGCAACTAAGTGAATATTACGGATTAGTTTTATCATGCTCACGGTTATATTTTATTATTTCTACTAGTGAGAGCAACTATAAATATAAAATACTTGTAATATTGAAAGAAATCTTATTATAAAGTTTCCAAAAAAGAAAATGAAAAAAGTAATAAAGGAAAGTGGAGCAAGTAATAAAATATGGAGGGAGTAACATGTAGTCCCTTATCAGTCTGCCCTCTCACCGTTCAACCTTTACAATGTAATGTAAACTTTCATAATTCATATTATTATACACATCTAATAAAATCATGCTTTAATTACATCCATAATTAAGGATGCTTAATTAAGTCTAATAGGAAAATTTGCATCTCACAACCATGAGATTGTAGGATCAAACCACATTAGATGCATTTTGAGGTGGGGATTCCTTAACTCTCCCCCCAAAACACAACTCAAATCAAGTTGGTCTATAAAAAAATTCCAACTTGATAGGGTCTTTCTCCTTACCTACAAAAATAATAAACTCCCTATGTGTTTTTTAAGTGTACATTTTGACCAAATATGTATGCCGAGACATGACTTTGACCGTTAATGTATTTAATTACAAATATATTTTAGTGAAATTATAGGAAAATTGATATTATGAAAGTATACATTATGACGAATTCAACAATATATTATACAATAATATTTATTTTTTGTATATTAGTAAAATAATCAAGTCAAAATCAAAAAAAAAAACAAAATGCAACACTTAAAAAAACACACAAAAACGACAATACGAATAATTTTTTAATATTTTTTAAAACCTAAGGTACTTAGCAGTTAGCAAGGAGCAAAGGAGGAGTCAATAGAAGCCACAGGTTAGGCGGTTGAGAATCTCAATCTCTCATCTTACTGGTTGAAAATGATTGGTAGTGACACGTGGTGGCCATATAAGAGGACCATTGTAATTTTAAAATGAGGAAATACCGGGGTCAAAACATAACATGTGGTACTAAGGACACATAGCATTGCTGACGCAAGAAAATAAAATTCAAAAAAACTTGCATTTAATTTTATGTTATGGTGCGATAAATGATTTTCTGATGTTTTCCCACTACGCAAATAGTATGCCAGCCATTGTTGACTTTTCAGTGTTTATAATATTAGCTGAAAAATAATACTCCCTCCAATTTTTTTATTTTTCTTCTTTTAAATTAACTGACTTTAATATAAACAGTTGTAAGTGGGGAAGTTCGGGTATTAAAAAATTATAAAAAAAATAAAATAAGATTAATATTTTATTAAAAATTAAAAGATGTGAGAGGAAAAAAAAAAATTAAAAAAAGTAATAGTGGACTTGAGTGGTTATGTAAATGAGCTAATACGTTTGTGAACTACTCGCGAACAAGCTCGGTCCAAGCTTGATCAAAACTCGTTTGTTAATCTACCAAACAAGGTTGAACAAAAATCTTAAACTCGTCAAATAAATGAACAAAGCTCGAACAATATCATGTTCGACTCGGTAATGTTCATGAACAGCTCGTTTAAGTCCATTTATATGTTTTTTTTAATGTCTGATTAAAACTCGGATAATTTATATATCTTTTATTCATACATATTTATAAAAAGTACTAATTATTTCATCATGTAAAGTCATGAAAGCTCCAATGTGTTAAATTTGAAAGAAAACATTTCTTAATAACAAATTAGGGCTCTTTTATTTAGTCAAGCTCGGTTTAATCCCGTTCGCTCAAACTTAAACTTGAAATGTAAACGAGACGTTCGTGAACAAAGCTCGAACAAGCCAAATTCTTAACGAGCCCAGCTCGAACAAGTTTTTTAAAAGTTCGTTCGAACACGAATAATTCTTATCAAGCTTAGCTCGAACAGACTGAAACTCGGCTCAGCTCGGATCGTTTGCAACCCTATGAGTGGGGACCATAAGAGGAAAGAAATATAATATTTAAAAGGTATAGGTTGCCAAAAAATGAAGTGTAACACTTTACAAAAAAAAAAAAAAAAAAAAAAAAAAAAAAAAAGCCTCCAAAAAAAAAAAAAACAAAACTAAGGGAGTACTACGTATTAGTGTATTACACAAATCGAATAAAAAAAAGAAAATAATATATAAACACGTAAGGGCTGAGCTAAGCTGAAAATAATAAATAGAATTAAACATAAATTATATTGATCAATGCGTAATTGTGTTATGCATTATTAAATGGCAAAAGCTAATGAACGCCCTGGGACTTTGGACAAGATAGCTAAAAGTAGAAATATAAAATTGAGATGAGCATTAATTACACTGATCGACATGTGATTTTGGCATGCATTCTTAAATTAATTTCATCATAAGAAATATTTTAAATGGTTCTCTAACGCCCCAGTGGCGTTCGGTAGCAAGATCCTTCTTAAATTAATATCAATGTATGTTATATATTAAATGCTTTATTGTAACCCTAAGGCTACATATGTCATTACTTTTAAAACAATCTATTTAGCAATCAATAGTATTTCATGTCCAACGAAGTCACTCTCGTAATCTTAAATAAATAATCCAAATTTGAAAGAATTGAAATTGCATTGGATGGCCTATCAACCTCATTCAATGTAAGCGATAAGCAATGTAAGCTACACCATTTGTGAAGGTATATATTAGGGTTTAGGGTTTAATTTTACAGATTTAATAATACTCTTATGAACTGAGAGTATTACTATTTAAATAATTGTTTGTACTTTATGATGATAACATCCATATAAAATGGTGTGAGGGATTGAGCTAATGTTAACTCATTGGGCAACATACACACATAACAACCCTCATTCATGAGTAGAGATGACCACTAGCCATGTTACCAATGACCTTCCTAGGCCATCTCGATCAATAAACCAACATGGTTTGACCACTAATTAATAACATAACACAATCCAATACACCACATTCCTCTATAAAAGGTAGGTTGTGTCCGGGTTGAAAAATTGGCTCACGATTTCAATCAAAACCCACTGGTCATCTATATACAGAGTACATTTTTTAATGAAAAGAAGGTAAAAAGGAAATCATCAAACCCACTTCCCAACTCGTGAACCACCTAGTCCAACCCCAATCCACAACCCGATCAACTCCATCCAACATGTACACAAACCCCATGCAACCCAGCCCACATGCGAAGTATATACTAACCTTGGCCTTGAACTTTACACAATTTGCGGCATTCTTTTAAACACTTTTTAATAAATAAAAAAACTTTTAATCAGGTAGGTTTTTGTTTGATTCGTTGTAATTACTTTAATAATATAGTATCAAAGTATTTTGGTTTTTACTACTACAAATATGAGTATTGTACTTTGTATATAATTACAAATATATTATTAATGATCAAAGAAACAAAATAGTACTGTACTCTGTATTAGTATTCTAAATTGCAATATAATCACACTATCTTAAACATTGCCTCAAAAGTTAAAACGTGCGACAAAAAGTACCTTAACTAACACCAAATAGAGTACTTCCATAAAAATATAAATTAATGAGTAGTTGAGTACTCGTACTAATTAGATGAAACTTACTAGATTTGCCAAAAAAAATAAATTAATATAATAATTGTCCTAATCATTAGTTTCTTCGGTGAGTTGGGTCCCTTCCACCAAATCTCATCAATAGACGACGAATCCTCTCAACCAACCAAATCTGGAATTAAGAAGACATTAAATTATGTGGCCTTTAACTATAATAGAAACAAACAAGTAAGGAAAATCTTTCAGGTTTTATATATTCCAATGTTTCCAAAAAGATGGTAATAATTTCCTTTTTTTTAACCGTTGTACTGGACTATAGCTCAGTCATTCAGTGGAGTGTTTCACTTTTTATAAGGGCATAGGTTTTGGATACTATGGGTGTGCATGTATTGGATGTATGTAAAAAAGACGGTTATGTTCTATTCACGTGAAATAATGTGATTTGGTCTTTATTTGAACTTTAATACTTCGTACTTCGTATAATTTTACTAGTAAGATATAGTTTGATCTGACATCTTGGTTTAGTTATACTCTATATGTATGTTTGATCGTACAATTATGCGAACATATAGCAAAAAAAATTTCAAGATTGATCTCGTTAAATTGATTTATGTGTATTTTCATAATTTTTGTTGATACAAGGTTAAATTTTTTGATATGGAGTAGTAAACTAGTAAGCGAACCAAAAACAAAGTTTAATCCTTTTAGTCTTGTTTTCATGAAAACTAGTAATCTGTAATAGGTTTTATAAAATAAGGTGAAAAGAAACTACTGATATTTATATTCACCTCAAATAACATGCACAAAAGACCTCAAAAAAGGTTGGTTTATAAAGTGGGGTGACAAGCCTTTATAGTATAGAATTAACTCGAGGTATTGGATTGTCTTTATATTTGATGGGGGTGAGATGCATGAAATATACGTTGTTGAGTGATTAATATATTTAGGGGCCGTTTGGTTCGCTGTAATGGGGAAAGAGAATGGGAATGATTCCCTTTGTAAGTGTTTGTTTTGCATCTTTTGTCATTCCCATTCTCCATTGTTATTTTTGGGTTTACCCAAAATTGTCCTAAACTCATTCCCCACCCCCAGCCTTTTGCATTCCCATTCCCCTTCATTACCCACGCCCCTCTCTTTCTCCTCTCAAGCCTCTCCACTGCTCTGCTCCCTGCCACGGTCGAAGACGTTGTCGCCGCCGGTGTTCACGTCCGATTGCAGAGTTGCCGCCGCCGGTGTTCACTTCACGACTGCCGGTGAAGCTAAGTCGAACACCGACGCCCCTCTCTCTCTTCTCAAGCTTCTCAAGTGAACCCTAACGAGCTCGAAGCCGTCGCCGTTGCCGGTGAGCCTTCCGACATCAAATCCGTGACTGCCAACCACCCTTTTGCGACCGTCGACCACCTGTTGCGACCGTCGACCGTCTGCTGCAGGGAAGCCCTAATTCCTCCGTTTTGTAATGCAGTTTTTGTTTTTTTTCTTGAATTTATGTAACTTTGTGGATTTGCCTTGTTTAAACTGGTAATGGCGGTGGAGGAGGTCAGTGGGGTGTCGACGATGGCGGAGGCGATGCGGTGGAGAGAGAATGAAGAGGAATGTCGCATTTCTTATTTAATTTTGTTAACACGAATAAGATTTTTAATCGTTCATGCACTTGTAATAAGATATTACTCTTTAATTTGTTCATAAATGCCTTCATGGTGATTAAATTTGCTATAGAATTTGCATTGTTGGAATTTTTTTGCTATAGCACGAATGATTTTTTTTTTTTTTTTGTTGCCTGAATCAAGAATGGTTTGATTCCTTAATTTGAACCAAACAGTCACAAAGGGAATCAGTCAGCATTTCATTCCGTTTCCCGGATACAACCAAACAATCAGGGCAAATCAGGGTTAACCCTTTCCTTTCTCCTTCATTCCCTTTCTGTATTCCATTTCGATTCCCCTGTGCGAACCAAAGGGCCCCTTAATATTTGTGCATTTTACACACTTGATTTTATATTATACTATTATTATTAGTTTGAACTTCACTTAAATTTTTTTTCTTGAATTAAACTTATATATGGCTTCTTTGAACTTAAACAACCTACGTAGTACTTCATATGTTCTATTTACTATATGGAATATTACATACTTCATTGAACACTACAAAGGTGAACCATGTGAGAGTGAGGGATAACTCAAGTGGTTAGAGTTTCCTTCTCGATTTCAGGAGATTCTATAGAATCGATTCTCATCCCCGCCCTTTGTGGTTCTCTAAACACCAAAAAAAAAAAAAAAAACAAAGGTGAACCGTGTACTCATGTTGTATGAATTAACCTTGTAATTTTGAGGGATTATGTTTGACCCTCACCAATTGCACTTCTTGGGGTGGAAAGTTCGATCACTTAAACTTTTGTACTAGTCTCGTGGTTCTGATTAACAAAATAACTTAGTTTAATAAGGGTCTTTTTTTTTTTTTTTCCTCCAACATACAAAGTAACGTTTAAAAATACCAAAAAAAAAGTGATATTGTAAGGAAAAAAGGGGTCTTGATTCATAAATCCAAACCATCCAAGTTTCAACATTTAGCTTAATTACTAGTGAATACAATCCAATAGATAAGACATTGAGATGTGTCTTGAATATGTTTGCTTCCCTCAAAATGGCCCAACATGCCTTTTTCATTTTTATTTTTAAGTAGCATCATATAAACTCCATAGGTTTCAAGCTAATATGTAATTTCATCAACATTAATAATATAATACTTCTTCTTAACCTACTCGTGGACATAGCTTACACATCATTAGTAAACCACCTAAATCTGTATGTTCCCGTTGTTCTTTCTTGTCTACTTGTGGACAAAGCTTACACATCATATAAACTCCATAGGTTTCAAGGTAATATGTAATTTCATCTTTCTTGAATTTGTTAAAATAATCCCATAAACACAAACAATCCACTTAGCCAAAAATCATTTTAATGAAGAAAGGTGTATTAAAGGGTCAATCAATAAGTGACTCAACTAAACCTCAAAAATGTAATTAAGATTAAAGAAGCCCTTGGGCAGGGAATAGGGGGGGGGGGGGACAAAACTGGTCCATACAACCATAAAATTTGATGGTGATAAGCAGCAATACTACCAAATGACCTTAGCCAATCAATTATTATTATAGGCCACCCTGACCCCCCAGTAATGAAACTTTGATCTACACCAATCCACAACACCCAAAAACAATAAAAATAAAAGATATTTTACACAATTTGGATGTAGATAAGTGATGCATAATCATTTGTTTTAACCTAAACAACTAGATCATATATTCATATTGCTCTAAATATAAATATAAGTATATATATAGGGCGACCTTGGCGATACAACCTTTAGGCGGAATTGGGCTATGGATAAGCACCTGAAAGTGGAAAACACAAATTGAATAACAAATGATTATAAAAAAAACCCAAATGTACTGTATACCATTTTCGAAATATGTTGATTATGCAAAATTAAATTGATCATGGAAAACATATATGCACCGATAATTATTCTCATGACCCCTCAAAGTTCCCTCTTTAGAGATAGTCATAGTCCTTGAAACTAGTGGTAATATTCTCTTCTTTGCTTACCACATGTTTTGTGTTAACTCCTTATCAACAAAACCCAAAATGGTCAATATCAATGAGACAAAGACATACATGTGAGCTGCCAAATAAAAATTTCCAGCTCTCATATATTCACAAAACACTTCCTTTATTTTTATAGATAAATAAGAAAGAAAGAGGAAAAAAAAAAAAAATTAAAAAAAAAATAAGAAAAGAAAGGAGGAGAGAAAATCATGAGTCAGTGTATAGTACCCAATTGGAATCTAAGTCACCAAAGACAAGACCTTAACCAAGGTGAAGGTCACAGATCCTCTCACGTGGACTATCAAAACCATTTCCAGCAACAACAACAACAACAACAACAACCACAACAACACCAACACCAGAGCTTCTCTCAGCTTGTTCCCATGTATGCTTATTGCTTGTTCCCTTCTCGACGTTTTGTCTTTTTCATTTCTCGTCTTCCTGTTAAGGATAAAGTTGCGTACATTTGAGTCTCAGTAATCTTGCCTTAGGCAAATGGGTGGTTTTTCTCTACAGTTTTGTGCTAGTTCAAATTTGTGCTCATGTTTTATTGAGATTTGTTTATTCATACAAGAAGATTTGGTCAGTGTGAACTAGCTTAGTTTTCTATAGGAAGTTATTGATGTTCAAATTTTTCCCTGTTTTTTTTTTTTTCCTGCTATAACAGATTAACAGCAGAATCTTTTGTTTCAGCTTTATGAATATATAGTCATTAATCTTTTGATGATGAAATTCAGCAGATATTTAAGGGAACTTATTGATTATGTTAAGAATTGATGGTTAGCATTGTGTTAATCTAACAATTGTTATGCAATAAATTTTCAGGGCAAATTTTGAGGTAGCAGAGCTAACATGGGAAAATGGACAACTAGCCATGCACGAATTAGGAGGCATTTTTCAGGCTCCTACGACTACGCCATCAAAGGCCACATGGAATGGTGGCGTAGGCAGGGTCACAGACACACTAGAGTCCATAGTCCACCAGGCAACTTACTGCAACAGCAAACAAAGCCCGAATTTAATGACTGCCTCAGCATCTCATCAGCAATCAGGTATTCAGAACATGGAAAATGTCGGGTCATCAGTTGTGGCATCTTCTGGAGGAAAATGGGCCGAGAATTCTGGACACATACAGACACCGGTAGGCCCACTGCCACCCCCTCCTCCAGGACTGATGAAGAAACGGACACGCTCTGAGTCTGAAAATTGTGCAGCAAGGAATACCAACGATCATGAGATGAGCGCGTGTGCTAGTGCAAACGCTGTTTTTTGTAAGGATAGCAGTAACAACAACAACAACAACAATAATATAAACAACACCAACAACAACAACAATAACAACAACAACAACAATAATAATAATAATAATAGTAATATTAATAATGACACGACTATGATGACATGGGCGTCGTTTGAGTCTCCTAGGAGTTGTACAAGAACGAAGACTACCACCGACGAGGATTCTGCTTGCCATGATGGCTCGGTAATTTGATCTTCTTCCCCTTTTTATACCTGAATTTTTGCTTTACTCAATGCCAATGATGGAAAAAAATGATAATATAAATCAAGCAATATAAATTGGGATAAGGGAGGCCATAATCTATGTTAAGTATTTGTTTTGTTGCAACATTTTACTATTATTGCTCATGAAGATAGACTTGTCTCAGATACTGAAATACCGGAGTACACATTAATTCCTAAACTGTCATGCCTTTGTACCTGTAGCCTTTATCAATTAATTGTCGGACTCGATTTTCCTATGTTTTTCTTCTACATGTGAGCTAGTACCTTCATTTTACCCATTTCCCTTGTCTGGTATTTGCCTATCTGATTATGTTTTAGCGCCGCTTTCTGTTTCCAATAATTGAGTTGTTCAATCCTAATCAAAGCAGTCAAGCGTTGTATGCTCGATTATAAGCTGTACTCAGCCCTTATCCTAGATGAGTAACCAGGTTTATTCTGAAAAAAGAGTCATGGCTTTGTATAACATTGAACCCTGCAAATGCCTTTTAGGCTTTTAGCACAGTAAAATCCTGAAGTCTGAAATTCTGTAGAATTCCTCGCGTCTTTGGCTAGGCCACAAGCCCAGCCCCCCCCCCCCCCCACGTCTCTTTTTTCTCTAACAATTTCAGCACGAGAACTTATAGTTTTATGATTTAACACTTGTAACAGGAAAACCAAGAAGAAGAGCGAGAAACAAAGGGAGAAACAGGACGATCATACACAACAAGAAAAGGAAGGGCAGCTGCTGTTCATAATCAGTCTGAGAGGGTAAATTTATTAATAACCAAATCTTAGTTTCCTTCTAGCAAAGTAGCAATTCTAATAACAACTGCAAAATATAGTAATTTTTCTAGAATATGCACAAAAGTAGTTATCTTTTCTTGAGCAAATGCAGAAATAGCATACCTGATATGACTGTGATTCTAATTGTTCAAAAAAAATAATATTACAGCGAAGAAGAGATCGTATCAACCAAAAGATGAAAGCTCTGCAGAAGCTAGTTCCAAATGCAAGCAAGGTAAGAATATAGCAAATTTCTGATCCATAAAAAAGAAACATTAAATAATCTTATTATCTTAGCTTTGTACTAATTTTAGTTCTAAAATACAACAGACAGATAAAGCATCAATGTTGGATGAGGTGATAGAGTACCTAAAGCAGCTTCAAGCACAAGTTCAGATGATGACTAATGCGAGATTTATGCCCCAGATCATGATGCCTTTAGGGATGCAGCAACACTTTCATCAGATGTCCCTCCTGGCGAGAGTGGGAATGGGAGCTGGCCTGGGAATGGGTATGGGCATGCTCGACACAGCTAGCATGGGCGCCGCCCACCCAGCACCTCAGTCAATCCCCTCAATGATTCATCCTACTCAAGTTGGCACTGCTACCTCTGCATTTGTGCCACCTGCCTTTGTCGTCCCTCAGATGATTCCTGCATCTTCCCAGCAGGCAAACCCTGCAGATCCCAGAACCAGTAGTTCTGCACCTTTACAAGATCCCTACAGCACACTTCTGGCACAGGCAAGTACACCATAGTGTTGCAGACTTTTTTTTTTTTTAAACTAATCTTCGATTCAATACCTAACCTGAAGGCTGAAGATCCTGAGAGAGAACCAAAATCAACCCAAACAAACCCAGACAATTTGAAATTTACCCATTTAACATAATTTTTAATTATATTATGTTTTACATGAATTTTTGATATATTTTTTTAGCATAACTCGAAATTATCCCTACCCGTTTAACTGAATTGCCAGCTCTTTTTAAAGGGAAGAAATTTATCCGATGCAACTTCAATGTTTTCAGTTTACACTGCTTAAGACACTCATAAGAGTAAAATAACCACTGGATGACAAATTTATCTTACCAACAAAAGAAGAATATGTTTTGTGATAGTAACTATCCATATTGACAAGAATTTGTGATGACTCAGGGTGAGATTTTGTCAGGAGACTTCAGTCAATATAATGGCTCCAAATTTTGCTCCTTGAACAAATAATCAATAACAGTAACTTCATTAATTTATTAACTGTTTAAGAAAGAGTTACGTCTTTCTGTTATTACCTTCTGATTAACAACTAATCCCATCATGATGCAGTCTATGAACATAGATCTCTACAACAGGATGGCAGATTTACAGAGGCAACAACAGACATCGTCACAACAAACAAGCAGTCAGTTACATTCCAACCATCACATTCAACGGAGTTGAGGCGATTGTTTATGATCTAGAGGTTTTTTTAGCTCCCTTTAGTGCAGTTTTGGCAAAATGTAAATGCATTAGATCATTAGTTGCTGATTATAAATTAATTTCTTTTTTCTTTTTTGTGTTATAATTGTCATATATAAAGCTATCTTCGAACATATATTTGTACCACCTATACAAAATAACCATCAGAACGATATACAATACAAGAAAAAAGAGTAGTTAAGGAATATTGTTCAGAGACGAATTTTCAACTTCCCTGTACCTGTACAATGAGATTTTTCATCTTCTTCATCATAAATATATATATGTAGATGCAACATGTGACATGTCCATAAATATTAAGCACACATCCCTCAGCAAGTTTAAGCTTTACATATGCATTCAAGTTTGCACTATGCAAAATCGATCAACGAAAGTCTACTATAGGGCATGACACCTTGTTATGCTTTTATTTTTTATGTTAAACACTTTCCTCCGTTGTTTGTCTTTCAACAATATTAACATACAACTTCAGGTACATGTTTTCCTGCCTCTCTCAACACAGGCAAATATTCCCATCTCTTTTGTCACGAATTTTCCTTTTTTGGTCATGACAACATGAAAAAAAAACGGAAGGACTACAGTTACAGCTAACAGACAAACAAAACTAATAATATTGATTTTTAAGATTCTTGCAATATTACCCTTGCATTTTAACAGAAGCTATTGCAATTTGTTGACAGAAAAGAAACCAACAGCCAACAAAAGTACAATTCCACAGGAAAAAGATACAATATAAAAGAAAGAATAATCAAAAGATCACTCATTAGTCAGACAACAAATTTATCTTATTTCTATAAATCAAAGCAGATATTTGGATGTTATTAAGCAATGATTACTCAATAATAAAATTCTTCCTTTCATTTATAAAAAATAAAAGTTGGAGCTCTTGGTGGAGTGGGGAGTTTGCTCAAGTCACCAACATTATCTTTCTAAATGTGAATTAGCTAGGATGATTCTGAAGTCAGGACCACAGGACGAGCCGCCAAGGTCTAACCTAATTATTCTTTAAACCAAAGAACTTCTAAGATCCAATTCTAGAAACTTGATAAAACTTATGCCCACATTGTAACTGTAATTATAGACTGCCTCAAGAAAAGCATAACTACTTTCTTTCGTTCGACTTTTAGCCATTTGTTTGTGTGGCTTGGAATACATGTCAACGCATAGGAAGTACTTTATTTTCGACTCCGCTTGGAATATGATAGAGGTGGTTTGAGCATCAAGACATAGGGAAAATGGACTGGCTGCTTAACCAGAAGCTCTACTTTTAAGAAAAGAGAAACAAACTTTTATCCTGCAGAATCCAATCTCAGAACATTGCATTGACAGGACCAATTACATTTAAGCTCAGCAGATGCACACCACAATTTTGATATGCTCATGATACGTGGGACCATTGCGAAAAAATTCATAGTGGCAGGAAGCTTCACATAAGAAAATTAATTGTATAAAAATGATAAATCAGACTATCCAAGATTATAGGCAACATGCAAATTTATGTACGGAGTTAAGAAGATGATGTCTTGTTCTAAGCATAGAAGTCGACGATCATCTGAGTTGTAACACAAGGACCACTGACAGCTACATGATAGAATGGTTGACAAATAAAACAACCCTCCAAACGGCTAAATAAATCTAAAAAACTTTTGGCTTCTTATTCAGATTAATCATCTTTACTTAATCAGCAACATTTTTCTATGCAGCACTTAAGGTTACAAATCCAAATTTCGAGCAAAAAAATATTTTGTCCAAGAAAAATTCGAATTAAGGTCAGGGAAATCAACTCAAAGCTAATCACTAAACCCAGAGTTCATAACCATCCAAGCAAATAACACAGTACAGAACTACGGACTCTTCGTTGTAAGACACTACAACTTGCAGGCCTATTCGGTTAAGATCTTATTCTAACAGATCAATCATATTAGGATTGGGTAACTAGGTACGGTCTTTTGTCGGGTTTTCATTTAGGTAACATGTCATTGTTTCTAAACTTTTTTTTACACGTTCTTATAAAGAGCTTGGAACTAGTCTGCATGCAATGAATAAGTTTGAACTAAATCTTGTCTCTTATCAAACTTATTTGTAAAAAAGAAAAAAAAAAAAAAAAACATTTCAAACTAAAATTTGTCCTCAGCTAAGCTAGAGTATTCTGGTTATCCTGAAGTGAATGAAGAAACGAAACTCGGGTCCATATGACAAAGACAAAGAGGCCCTCCGACATAAATCTAGTCAATACAACAGTTGTCTGTGTATATTTACTATCATCAAAGCCAGCAACCTGTCTCTCTCAACTCTCTGTTCTTCTAGATTGTCATAATATGAATATAATTACATTATAAAATCCAATTTCGACAATATACTAACAGTTTAAGACATTAATTTCTAATTCCCTATAAGTTTGACTACATTTCATTAGTTAAAACAGCAATGCAGTCCCAAATCTTTTGCATGCCAATCGCACGTGGTCTGAAAATCAACCAATTCGCCTTAAAATACCAAGGATTACCAACAATTACTCTCTTCGTCCTTAAATAATTGTCTTGTATTCCATTTTGTTCAATCCCAAAACAATTGTCCATTTTTCTTAAAAGGGCAATTTAACCCACCCAACTCACTCAACCCCTGTGACGTGGGCCCCATGGCCT
This sequence comes from Chenopodium berlandieri, assembly GCA_034703905.1. Classification (NCBI taxonomy): domain Eukaryota; kingdom Viridiplantae; phylum Streptophyta; class Magnoliopsida; order Caryophyllales; family Amaranthaceae; genus Chenopodium; species Chenopodium berlandieri. The sequence continues at coordinate 61,405,770 of CM068285.1, read as the reverse complement.
CGAAATTCTCTCTCTAGCAGCCTCTCTTCATATCATGTAGAGCTAAGGTTTTGTAAATATATATGAGTAAATTGTGGGCTGTGAATGTGTGCTGGATCACCAGAACCTCTCTATGGAACCAATCCTGACATCTGACAGGTTGGAAAGATATATATCCTCTTTAGTATTTTCTGTGGTTGGTGAAGTTGCAGTGTCAGTAATCATAGTGTGACAGCCACATCTTCACATAATGTTTCATGGGCTTCCAGTTCTTGTTTTATTATGTTTATGATTTCTGGATGAATAAGCCAGAATTAATATCAATTTTGTACAGATCATTTCTTACCCTTGTATAGATTTACTGCTAATATCAGTCAGTGAGCAGAATGTATGGATTCTATCAGTGTGTCTTCTAAATTTTTGGCTCCATTTTACAATCTTGGTAATCGAATGTTCTCATTAGCCTAAGGGTTATTGGTACTGTAATGTTCTCAATTATTAAAAACAAAAACCTTTTGATCATGGTTTTCAATTCCTATTTGTTCAGGCCTAAGGGTTATTTTCTTGTTGATGTTGAATGAACAACTGTCATTATGCCTGGCTCGCCTATTTCAGGTACAGAGCCCAGTACAAGTACAGGCCCCATGTCTCACATGTTCTTACTCGGACCTGAGACGCCACGACCTTATGTCTGGAAGGGGAGAATACTACCAAGCAATCCATCCCACCTTTGGGTTCAAACAAATGTGATACACATGTGACTAATTACAACTATTGCAACAACTTTTGGCATTCAGTACTCTGGACTTTCTCTAGTTCCATGTAGTTGAGACAAGAAAATCCCAAACACAGGGGAAAAAAATATTCCAAAGATGTCTTAGTATAGCAATTGAAAAAATTATAATTGTGAATCCCCAAAAAAAAATACATCAGAAAAAAACAATAGCCTCCAAAATGAGCACTGGTATAAATCAAGGAACAAATTCCGAAATTCCCGCAAATTACAGCAACATTGTATGTCAAAACAAATATGGAGTACAAACATCTCCATGAATGAATATAGGGGAACAAAGGAAAACACAAATGGCTATCTTCACACCATGTCACTCGACTTTAAAGCTATAACTATACACAAGAAAGCTATATGATACATACCATATTTTTGCATGTCAGGAGGCACTAGGTTCTACCAAACGTTTGCGGTCACGAAGAGACATCACAGTTTCAAAAGCACCCACCAAAGCTTTGACCTTACTTTTCCTAGTCTTGACAAGCTTGCTTGCAGTCTCTTCAATCACATTGTTCAAATCTACATCGTCTTTTTTCTCTGATGCTTCTTGGTGTCTCAAACGAACTTTTTCTGGTCCAGGTTCCGCATCCTGTGTTTCACTGCCCATATCATTCTCGTTCTTCAATTTTTTAATCTCAGCCTTGGCATTTTGGTCCTCACCCAAAATTTTCCCTCTCTTAAACCGAAGTTTTCTGGGAGCACTGTTTGCAGTCTGAAGGGCAACCACAGTGCCTCTCTTGAATTTCACTTTCCAAGCTGAAGCATCCTTCTCTTCAAAAGTACTTTTCACTTTCCTTATTGGTTTCACTTTAGGGTCCACAGTTGATTTAGCTCTTGAAGTGCTGGTTTTTGACCAACCATCTTCTCGTAATGTGTCAGTCTGTTTGGTATTTTTGTAATCTTTCGTCCTGCGACTCACAGTTGATTTTGCTCTTGGTGTTACCGATTTTGATCCACCATCTTCTGTTTTAACTCCAACCAGTTTGTTCTTTGTAGTCTCTGAACCTTGCTGATCCCCGCCCTGATGCCGAGAAGAATCTCGAGATGAAGAAGACAGCAGACTGAACCCAGTTCCTTTTTTGCTACCTTTAGACCCTTGAGCTTTGCTGGTCCGAGGAGTACATCGTGGATTTTCACCAGGAGATATATCTGAATTTGGTTTAATCAAACAAAATGTTTTCTCAGAAATATCATCATGTCCATCAATTTTGGCTTCTTCAGGATTAACCTGATTTTTGAAGCGAGAAGAACTCTTGCGATTTTTGTACAGTCTTGCTTTGAGGCTTGAAGGTTTCTTCAGGGGTGTCTTCGGAGAATTACTCATTGGCTCCATTGCTTTGATCTCTTTTTCACCCTTGCCATATATAGTTTTCTTCTTCAGTGATGTCTCTAAAGGGCTACACAATGGCTCTTTTGTCTTGACCTCCTTTTCACCCTTGCTATAGCTGCTCTCTTCCTTCCATGTCTTGATTGCTTTGACCTTTTGGGTCAAGCTTTTCTGCAAATTTGGGCTTTGAGTCACTGGTTTCTTGACAGCTTGAGTATTAGTCTTACTTCTGCTTGAAGTTCCAGGACTTGGAACCGTAGATGGCTTAAATTCACTCTGCACACGCTTCATCGTTGACCGATCTATGTCTTTCTTAGGAGAATTATTGTCCTCCATACGCATTAGAATAGCTTTCTCTGGTATGGGACCTGAAAGAGATATGCGTCGTTTCCGCTCTTTCACCTTGGCCACTTTCTCCAGCGCACAACTTTCCAAGTCTTCACTAGTTGTCTTCTTTAAGGGCTGGGTTTCTCTATTTGTTCGATGTATTAGTCTGCTAGTCTTCTTCTCTGACTCATGTTTATGGCCATATTTGCACATATCATGGCAGGAACCAATTGAAGCATTACGATAGCGGGAACGAACATTAAATTTATGATTTGGACCAACAATAATTAAGTCAGGCTTCTTTCTCAGCTGACCTACAGAAAAATCAGTATCTTTGGTTGGGGATTTCTTTTCAAGAACACCCTCTGTAATATTGCCTCTCAAATTTTTTTCATCTTCTTCCTTGATTGAAGCAGTAGTTCCATCAGCCAATTTATCAGTTTCTTCCTCATCAGTAAAGCCAGATTCCATTTTTCCCCGGTCAATGCTGCTATCACTAACTTCCTTGGCCAATGACTCAATATTCGTCATTGTATCACCACTCTCCACCTTCATATCTTCAAGTGAAGCCTTATCATCATTTTTCTCAGCCATACTTTATTGGAAAGAGAAGTAGGTGAAAGGCACGACTCTGAAGCATTAACAAAGTTATTAGGATCCAAATGATTAAACTCATCAAAGACTAATAATATTAACCAATCAAGTGCACAGTAGGTAGTCACACCCAACAGTAATACATACATGAGAAATTTTCAGAAATTTGGTTTCAGCAATTTGGACTGTTTAGTGACAGAACACAATACTATATACATTACTACAAGAACTTATTACAATTGTTGACCCTATAACTTCAAAACATGTCTCTTCGAAGGCTTACTAGTAAAGCTCAAAGGTGAAAACTTATCCATATTTGTGTAACAGATTCAAGCCAAGCAAAACCAAATAACAGAGAAAAGCAATAGAACAGTAAAATAGAGAAGAAAGATTGAGGGTTTAATTAACAGAACAACGGTTTACACAATCGATAGGTTTAGCCTATCAAGCTCCACAGTGAGTTTAGCTCGTAACTCTCCAAATAGTGACTTGAGGTCACAACTCTCATAAGGATTTACTCCAAAATTCTGCCTGCCTTTTGCCTTTTCCACTCCCTCTATTTATACTAAAACTAAAACCTAATAATACTAAACTATCCATAGTGCCCCTCCTTAGGTTAGTTTATTACAAATTGTTCCCAACAGGTGGTATTAAAATAAGCTCCTTTGAAAACAATGTGTCTGGTCTGTTGCAACTAAAATTTCAAAAAAGATGAATGTTTTACGCTACATCTCAATGCAGATCACCATCTTATTTTCTCAACAGTGTTGGGACGAAAAAGAAGAAATAAACTCAACTGTTTTTCTAACAGGATCTCCTTCTTCTTCCATTTATTAAAGGGCAAAGAGAAGCGGAGTGCGATGTCACGTGCAAACAGTGTCCCTGGGCTAGAGTGCAGTGAGTCTCATATAAAGAAACTCCCTTTCTTGTATGCTATGTTTTGGTGCAAGTTGGTGTCATTGCATGTTGTATTCCTCATTTTTAGCTGTGTTTTATGCTTGTTGCGCATATGGGGTAGGATGGCATAAATCTAGCCTAAGTAATTTTTGGAGCTGCAAAACATTTTGCTGTGAATGTACAATATATTGAGGAGTTGTCTAAATGGTTTTTTCTTACTAGGCTTGATCTTATTCTTGCTCTAAAGGGATGTAAGCTAAGACTAACACTGACAACACTGTATGCTAAGATGCTGAGAGCGGATAACCAGTTAGTGTGCATTAAATAGTACTCCGTAACTCTCTTTTCTATTATGCTATGATCAAGTATTTGAGGACGAAAAGAAGCCTAAAAAAAGGAAATTGCACTTAATAAAGTTGGTTGAATAGGATAAAGTTTACCCCAAACACTCTGATCTCATTAAAAAAATTCCTCCCTTCAATACCAAACTACCACTGACAACCTTAATTTTACAATGTGTCAATGAAGTCACTTCCTCTAAATGCCTTTTCCAATACAAGTAAAACCTCGAAAATCCTTATGAGGCCTTGAACGCGTTTTCTGCTCATCCATAAATTGAACCCTGCCACCCTCAGTTAGTCAATCATTAGGAAAGAGATTTACATGTAAATTAGGAAAGGTAGGGATGACTCTATAAAATACAGGTATCAAGTATGCCCACTACACTGAAAAAATGATAAAAGCCTCAGCAAGCAATACACCCAGTTTAAAACAAAACCATTCAAGTAGGACCGGATATCAAAACAAGAGCACTATGCCTAAAAATCCTTCAACTCTAATCAAATAAATCTTAAATTCCACTATGCCATTGATTATTCTGACAAACGAAAAAGTATAAGAACTTTGCAATGAAGAGTAAAACCAGGCTCTAGAGCAACTAATTGATCTAACACAATCTACAAGCCTGCCATTACATACCAATCATCTACGAGGTACGAAAGATATAAGACTTCCAATTAGCAACCATTCATCATTCAAGAACTTTTGATGATAAACTGTAAAAACAAATCAAACAAAAAAATGCATAAATTTCTACCAAGTAATTATCCAATTCGGTAGTATACTTACAGTAATAAGAGAATTATATGCAACCAATTGAAGGAAATTTTATTGTTGACATGAAATCACCATTAAATACCAACAAAAAAGGGGATAGACATTTCACATAGGATAAGAAATCAAATCATGATACCCCCACTTGGCTATTCCTGAATTAAAATCAACATTCATACCAATCAAAGAATGCATATCCCCAAATTTGGTAGTTTGAGAATCGAAATTAATATGCAGATTACCCATTTCAAATACAGTTATAGCTCGATCACAAATTAAATGATAGGATACACATCACTAGTAGACCCGGCAAAACTGACTCGTACCCGATTACACGACACAAAATACCCACACCAAACCCGTTATACATACCATTGTGGATTTGTGGCCTAGAATATCACAAATTACAAGATACCCGTCTCAGTAAAATATAATTAATCACAAAAAGGAATCACATTATTATACAACCATAATTAGCATGAAACACAAACCAACTTTTGATCAACAATCAAAATGAACAAAACATCAACAATCAAACCCAATTAAAAAAATGAATTAAAAAACAAAATTCACAATCAAATCTGAATTGGGTACAAGAAAAAATAAATAATTACTGAAATTAAAAGGGTAAAAAATAGTACCTTGAAGAAAAAATTTCTCCAACCCAGAAGAAGATGAAAAATGGAGGAAATATTCAAAAGGGGTTTGAACGTTCTTCTGAAAAATCAAGGATTAATTAATTAAATTTTATTTAATTAGTGGATTTTTAAGGGGTTTTTACCAATTTTAAGAAAAGAAATATATAATTTTGGTGCGTTGTAAAATGATGAAAAAGAAAGGAAAATAGGAATGAAGAGAAGAGAAGCAGCAAAGCAAAGCAAAGCAGGTATGACTTGGAGAAAGCGCGTTTGTTGGAGAGAGAATTCAAGGGTCCCGCGCCAAATGTAACGGCCGTGCAATTTAGTGCTTTTAATTAGTTTTAAGGCATTCTTTGTGTTTTTTTATTTTTTATTTTTAATTAAACTTTTTATTTTTAATAATAAAGCTTATCTAATTATCCTTTGTTAATAGGTGTTTATTATCTTTAATACAATCTCTAATTAAAGAAAAAGGGGTTGGCAAAGAGGGTTATGAAGTAATGATGTGTTTTTGGAGGGGGAAAAGAGAGATGGTGGAAATGTAGAATGGTCTAGTTGAAATGTGTATTCACTCATGATTCTCATGTGGTAAGAGTTAGTTGTTGAGTTTGATATGACCTTTTCAATGATTAATTATAAACTTTCATGTTATGGTTCATCATCATTTGATTTATTTATTTATTTATTTTTTACCATATGTAATAGCGATCACTATGTTTATATTTAAATATCAATTTTTAGTTGTTATAAGAAATTTTTCATGATAGGAAAATAATGTAACAACTTTTGAATATACGATTATTAGATCTAATCTCAAACTCAACTTTAAATTACAACTATTGATTTAGAGATAAATAATGTTGATCTAACGGTTTATCCCAAAGTTCCAAATCCACTCGACACATTCATCTAATATGAATTAATTATCATCATAAGATGATGGATTTAAACCAACTCAAAACTAGATGACTAATCAACCAAATGTGACCTAACTCAACTTGATTCAAACTGACTTAATTGTCACCTATAAAGATAACTTAACCCTCAATAATTGATTATTTTGATTGGTGCTTGAGGTAAACAAGCTCATTTGTTTCCCATAAAAAACTAAATATTACTCTGTAGTTTATTTTTTTATGAAAAATGTGACTTATATAAGAATAAGTTCTCCTAAAATAGTATATTGGGCTAAGCTAACAAACAAGTTGGCCATAATTAAAACGGGGAGCCTGCATGGGCCATTGGACCGCATGCCTAATGAATAGTGATCAGATAGATGATAGGTGGGAGCTTCTTACAAAAATCATACCAACTTTTGTTACCGTATAAATTTCAAATTTTAATATACTCCATATTTTTGTTAGGGTTTTTTTTACCATATATCTCTTAATTTTCTGTTTATTCATCATATACCTCCAAATTTTTTTAAATTCATCATATATCTCCGAGTTTTCACAAAAATACACCATATATCCTTGATAACTAATGATTGTTAACTTCGTCAGTCATTAGGGTTAATTATGACGCGAAACCACCCTAAATACATTCCCCTACCCCCGAAATCAGCCACATTCCTTTTTCCCACCCCTAAAACCACCCCAAATTTCCTTTTCTCATCCTCAAAATCAATCATACATATATGGTTATGGAGATTTGGAGTGGTTTCAGGGGTTGGAGAAAGGAGATGAGTGGTTTCGGACATTGGGGGGGGGGGGGGAGATGTAAAGTGGTTTTGATGCATAATTAACCAAATTTCACTCATCTTGTTGTCATTAGGTATATGGTGAATTTTTGTAACAATTCAGGGGTATATGGTGAATTTGAAAATTTTTATGGGTATATGGTCAATAAACAAAAACACAGGGGTATATGATAAAAAAACCGTTTTTGTTACATAAGTTGTATTTTCAAATGTGTATGCAATGCTACAAAAAGAAGCGTCTCTAACAGTTGTTATTTTCGTTTATAAATTACTAAATACATCCAATTGTGTACTAATATAAATTAAATTTTGAAATTTATACTCGTATGTGAAATAAGTCAACAACTTGATAGTATATTTTCTCAGACAAATTTTAGTCGAACCAGGACACCATATTAGACAGAGGAAAAAAAAAAAAAAAAAAAAACAGCTTATTTGAAGGTAAGAGAAGAAAGCCCAAGTCTTTAACATTCACAACAAACTTAAAATTTTCAGTTGGAAGAAAAATTAAAATATGGTTGGGAATAAAATACATGAAGCCTACTTGTGGAATTCATTTCAAGAACAGTCCTTATTGACAATTGACATTTTTATTTGAGACCCCAGCTAATGAATGACATCCAAAGCAAGTCCACCTGCAGACAGCCAGCCTTTAATGAAAAGAAAACCCAACCGCAGTAACAGAAACATAAGGAGCCCTCCCACTAAAACAAGAGTGTCAAATTTTGATGTCATCTCACCATGTCCTCCCTACCTTTGTTTTGGGTCATATCTGCATTATTTTGCAGCATAAAGCATCTGAATGTATACTCAGATTGATGGCCAACGAGTCGACGACTAACTCAGGTGGTGGTTGTAGGAATCATGACATTAACAAAATCATAGACATTGTGGATAACAGATTCTTCGCTTTGTAAAGTTGTTGTCATGGCTCATGGCAGGCATGCATTGCCATTAACAGTTCATATGGCAGTGTAGTCACCAGATTCTCGTCGAAATCAAGTGCATGCATCTGTAAGCCAATCCTATAGACCTACTAAATACGGGTATATCCCAGAAAACAAAAGCAAGCAGTGAATTAACACTCCCACTGATTGGGATTATCAGTCCAATCTCAGAGTAAGTTCTGATAAATTGAATATAGGGTATAAAAACCTGAGATTGGATTATGTTCACTCCAATCTCTGAGATCAGTTCCTCAAACAGAAGCATATAACTAAAATTTAGCTAGTTTATGAGTTGACAGTTCTACAGGAGCATAACACTGTTTCGATACAACAGGCCTAGAAAGTATTTTTGAAATCGCGTAAGTGACCATTGAACCATTTCGAGGCTGCCTAATCAGCAGGAACATTCACAACAACAGGTCATAGACTTATAAGTGTGAATGAATAACTCGGAATGACAAGACGGCAATGGTTGTGTAGCCGGTGATTTACCGGCCCTTTCAGAACCAATTCACGAATCAACTAAAAGCCCCTCCGAGAACCGCTACCTATTGCAAAGCGGGGGCTTTAGCTAGGGATTGGGGTAATTCTCTGGCTACACGTGAAAGGATTCTTTTGATGTATGTTGCCCTCCTTGGACATCTAAGAAGATATACTACCTTACGTAGCAGGACGCGAGGCAAGGCTTATCTGCTCGGGATAGACAGCTTTTTACCCTTGCGTCCTGTGAAAAGGTTGGTGCCCGGAAAAATACAAGCGTGTAAACGCGTTGCTCCGGGGTGAGTAAAAGGTCCAACTAGCTGTAACCAGAGGAATTGAAAAATTAGCTCTCGGTTACCGGACTGAAGCTGTAAAACCTAGCTCTAAACGCCAAAGCCCCAAAAGGGCCCTTGCGAGCCTTAGCGATTTAGGACAGGGCTCGTTCCGGGGAGATACTACGGATGAAGAAGGGGAGACCTTACTTTCACACGCATGAAAGCGAACGACGCGACGGGGGTAACCAAATATAGCAGCTGGCAATCCCTTATTTTCCTTAAAAAACAGGAAAAAGGGACAGTTCGATACAATTTCTCGCGCGACAAGGCAACTGAGAAATCCGAATTCGCCCCAACCTCGAATTCGGATTTTCGAAGGACGCGACCCCCAACCCACGGGGGGAGCACAACCGAGTAGCGAAGCTACGACTTGTGAGAAACTTATTTTGAACGCCGGCTGTTATACCCTTAGAGCAGAGTGAAGCAGAAATGCCCTCGCCCGGGGGGCTACAAATAAAGTACCGTACGGGATTCTTTCTCGTACATTCACAGTTTTTGAAGCTATAAATTCAAGGAATTCAGAAAAGCTGTTTAGCAAAACCTTGAAGAAGAGGAGACTTTCCTTATCGAAGGAGGTAGAAAAGGTACGCCCTAATCCCATTTCTGGTAGGAAATGGTAAGGGCGGATAGCAACATTAACCACATTAACTACATTAAGAAGGAACGCAGATGCGCAAAAGTCACGCCTTTCACTAAATATGCGTTTTTTCTTGCTCTCTCGAAAAGAGCTCGGACACTAAAGAACGAAGCGAGTAAGGAAGGGGAATACCAGATTGTTCATGCTGCTAAAGAGAAAACTAGTATTAATAAACTATCTCCTTTGTTTGATTCTAATTCCGAAAGGAAGGTGCTAAATGTTAGAGTTAGCTTCATTCTTCTGGTAGCTAGGAAATACCCTCGAATTGTTAAGCTTCATTTTATGCCGTTTAACTGCATGAGTTGGGCTACATAAAAGATCCTATTCTAAAATGGATGTAGCTTAACTAAGGCCCTTCTTCCTAGCCTTTTGCAAGGTATCCCTCTGAGTGGGAAAAGAAGTTTCATCTTCTGGCTTTACATAACCTTTCTCAACTATCTCCCAAGCATCTTGTGATCCTAGCAAGGCTCTAATTGCCCAATTCTCACAATTCTCTTTTGTAAGTCTAGGAAATTGAAACGGAACCAAACCATTCGCCATTCCGTATTCACCAGGAACTTTGACTCCAGATGGACGCCAAGTACGCTTTCGCGATAGGTATTGGTGGAGCTTGCGTAATGTAGTAGTAGTTAAGGCTACATTGAAGTCTTTCTTTTCTTTTTTGGAGGGGGCGGAATATTGAACTAAGGTAAGGAGGGCATGAATTAACATTTTTTTGTACTCTATGGAAATCCTACGCCCAGTGATTTCTCTTTTATCTTCGATGATAGTCTGTCTTTTTCGTCAAATACCTCTTCAACTAGGTAGGACGCGCAAAGCGCTCCACCTGAGTTATAAGAGGTATTAAATAATGAATAATATAATATAATGTATGTTCTAAATTAGAGGATTTGATAGTGATTTCTGGAAGGCAATTACCCCCAGAATTGACCGTGAATGACCTTGTAGTCGCGGTTACTGAGAGCCCAAAGGAGGCTCCAGTACTGAGCCAATATGATTGCTTGGACCTGCTGATCAACGGCGACAAGGCCTTGATCTGCGACCAGGTCTATCGTTATATTTATTCCCCGGGCGGCCTTATCTGTTAACTCTGCCTATCTATTTTTGAATCATGGAATTTTCTTCCAGAGCTGCGGAACTAACGACTCTATTAGAAAGTAGAATTACCAACTTTTACACGAATTTTCAAGTGGATGAGATCAGTCGAGTGGTTTCAGTTGGAGATGGGATTGCACGTGTTTATGGATTGAACGAGATTCAAGCCGGGGAAATGGTGGAATTTGCCAGCGGTGTGAAAGGAATAGCCTTAAATCTTGAGAATGAGAATGTAGGGATTGTTGTCTTTGGTAGTGATACCGCTATTAAAGAGGGAGATCTTGTCAAGCGCACTGGATCTATTGTGGATGTTCCTGCGGGAAAGGCTAGTTGATTCCGATTAAATTCTTAATTTCTTTATTTATTTGATTCACTTCATTGAATTTGAAGAAATTTCGGTTTGACCCCTCCCTCTAATTTTTTTGTTTTCGTTATTTGTTTTGTTTGTTTTTTGGGGAACTTTTTAATTTTATTGTTATATTGATTAAATTTTACTGTGTCTCACAACCCGAAAGAATTCAAATCCGGGAGAGGGGTCATTTTTGGATCTGGAACAAATAGGTTCAAGAGATTAGAGAATTAAGGATACCCACCAAAAAGACTAATCCAATCCATAACGATGTACCGGAAAATACAAAATTTTTGTTACTTGACCAACCGTCGGGAGAAGCAAATACAACGGGTACGCTAATCAATAAGATTGATGAAGTAGCAACTAATGCAAAAACAGCCAATTGAAAAGCTATAGTCATACATATAATCCTCCAAGCTATCAACAAACAAACTATATACCTCAAATATTACTCTTCATAGCAAAAAATTCGACAACTGATTACCAATGTAATATGAGTAATTCCTTAAACTGTCTTAGACGAGTGATCAAATGACTGAAAATTGAATATTCATCATAGTTTATATTACAAGATAGACAAGGCCAACAGCAATACAGTTGAGATAGAGATAAGAGCAGAACATGTTGGCTGATTAAGAGGCAACTTTAAACATATACCTATACATCATAGAGCTACACAAAGGTTCTACCGGTGCTAGGCCTGCTCGCATCGGTTTGCAGATACCAAACCTCGAACCACAGCGCAAAATTCAAGAAGACAGGTTTTCAGCACAGAGCATTTCATTAACATTCTGCAGAGGAAGGCAGGTAAACTTCATGGACACTTCAGAAAGGGGTGGTCGTCAAATTAATGACTTGCAAGAAGGCAAGTTCTACTGTTCACAGGTATAGAATGCAGGAGAAAAGAGAGCACTTTAACCCTCAGGTGAGAATTTCTCTAACTAACCAATCCAAACTGGGGTACGCAAAGTAGAGCACAAGGAAAGATGGAAAGGCAAATAGAACAGTGATGAGAAGATACAAAGCCAAAATGGCAGCACTTGCAGGTATTGCATAAAGGGTGACAAGAAGGAATAATACCACAAGGGGAAATTTAGCGGTCAAGTGAACTATGAATGCCAAGGACTTACGAAGAGACATGCTGAGTCTCTCTCGGTTGAAGTACTGACGTAAAAAGCTAATGGTATTGTGATTAAGCTCTGCCCCATCTGGTGATTGTTGAATTTCCCGATGCGATCTAGCATGAGAATGGGTAGACATACCAGTACTTCCATTTAAAGAACCTGCTTGACGAAATTCCCCATGGCCAGATGCAGAAGACCTTGTCCTATCCCCATTCATACTCTCAACCATCCAGAGGATGAAGTAATTTTTCCGAGGATATCTAAGAGCACCTTTGTATATCATCCGAGGAGAGAGAAAATTGCACCATGGACAGGAGATGAAGAATGGAAGCTGGATCGGAAGAGTGGGAAATTTCAGAGCAGCCCATGGGAGTCCCAGGACACAGTGCTTGCACAGAGTGTGACCACACCACAACACATAAGGGACATTCTCAACGAGATTGAAGGACTCCCAGCATATTGGACACTCCAAGCCTTCTTCTCGGTTGGTATCAAAGGATGCATCATCATCTGAGCACTCTGCATTTGAATTTGAAAGATCATCCTTCAACTTGACACAGCCTGCAATGGTGCTTGAATTACAGGTCCACATTGTAACTAAGTCAACAGGGTTAAAGCTGACTTTATCTTTCTTTATGATTGGCCATAAGAAATTTTCATTGACTCCTCTTCCAAAAGGTATCACCAAGTCATCAGCATCAGTATTCAAAAGCTTGATCTGAAACTCTGAAAGAATGGAATTCTTTTAAATAAAAGTTGCAATAGCTATGTAAACTCTTGTTCAGATTATTTTTACTCCATGTATATATTCAACCTTCAACTTTACAATTCAAACTTCCAAGTGTACTGGCAAATTACTATGAGCACAAAGGAACACACAGAATCAGAACCTAACAGACAAAAGATAAACTTCATAGTATCAGTTTAAAACTTTAAATATTCAAATTATTCATAAGATTTTCCATAGGCCAGATGTGCAGGCAAATATTTATCAAATATGCAACATCACTCGTAAGTTCGTATTCATCTATTCCTACTTTACTCTATCAGGTTTCCCCTTTCTACCCTCCCTTCCCCCAATTGTTGGACCCACTCTAATCCATTCTCTATAAATTCCTACCAAACAAGAAAAAAGCAGTCCTCTTTCACACTCTCTCACCTTCCTTCCTGAATGGAAGGAGTACGTTACTGATCTCAGGGATAAGAAAGGGTGAAAGGAAATAAACAGTCAGGAAATCACATATCAAGCCTAACTTTCAAATTTATCAAGTGTCATGACTCATGAACCCTAGTTTATCAAAAGACCAATATGTTCTTTTATTATGAAAAGCTCTAGGTCATATAGTTCTCTCACGTACAGCTGACTCTAATAAGCAACAGCTTGTCATATCTACTCTCCACCCCTCTCTTTCCCCCTCTCTGCCTAGTGAGAGCCTTAATGGCTAATTCTTCTGGAAAGCAATAATACCACCCAGCTCTGGATATGTTCTTACAGGATTCCTCCAAATCTTGGTGACATATAAGTTCTTATTGGATGCAGGGAATCAGAGAACAATGTCAACAGCAAAACCAATTTGCAAAGAGGGTGTGGGAAATAACATGGAGAAGGCCAGGTCAAGCAAATAGCAATAAGGACAAAGTACAATTAGATATTTTCAAAACAAACCCTAGATCCAAATTCTTCATAATTTAGAGGCCTGGAACAACCATGGCCGGACAAATTTTCTGTTTCCTATAATCTGCTAAATCATTTTGATATATATAATATGCCCTTCAGAAGGTGAATTGAAGTACCATTGATTTCTAACTATATATACACAATTGTAGTCAAGCAAAACTGAGGTGGAAACATTTACAAAGATGGTAATGAGAGATGCTACTTCAAAACATCAATGCAAGAAGAATATTAATAGGATGCTGCCACATCAAGAGAAAAACTTCATTGTTGCTAGTAAAACATGTGGCCCAAGTGGCTAAGTAAATTAAAGTACCATCGACTGCCACCTAAATAAACAAAAATAAATAATAAAAAATTCATTCCAAGCAATACACCTAGGGGACAAATCAAGCACTGTGAAAACTTTGTCGATTTATCCTAGGAAAGTATGCAAAATCCTCAAGGATAAGGAAAAGCAAAGACCTAAGATCACCTCATGAGAGTGATAAAGTATAAAGAATCCCCATTTTATCCAGATTCCAACAAAATCAACAAACTTTGAAAAGAAATCCTTCAAGTAGTCTTCACTTGGTTTGGACAGCTGGTTCATTAGAACAGCTTGCACTCTCAATCTCAGTTTCAATGTCTAACTAAATGTCAATGGAGACTAAGCTCACTCAATATACACAATTGTAGTTAAGAAAAATTGAGGTGGAAACATTCACAAAGATGATGAGGTGAAATAGTTGCTACTTCAGACACATTACAGTAAGAAGAATGTTATTAGATGGTGCCACATCGATAGGAAAACTTCATCATTGCTTGCAAAACACATGGCCCAGGAGCCCATGGATCGATAAAACAATGTAAGAAAATCAGTAAATTTCCTTTCCTCAACCTTGACTTTGCAAAATGGTAAAACAATGGTGCAAAATCCAAATTTACTATAATGTGCGCATATTCACAAGATTCCGGTATTTTTTGGGTAGATATGTGTATGATGAATTGATAACTAATGAGTGTTTCAATTAAGCTCATCTATAAATAAATAGAAAATTGACATTATTTAGTAGTACCTTAAGGTACATCCTACAAGGCTCCATAAGGATTTGTTTGTTCAACACAGAACACTATTCAGCCTTCAAGAGCTTTTAGCAATGTCTTTTATGCATTTAACATGATCACGTTTCAAACAAGTCATTTCTTCAGGGAAACACAGGGAACAAGAAATGCAGCTGACTTAGAAACCATAGTGGATTCACTTATTGAGATTAACAAGAACAGCATAGGCTCAATGATCCCCAGTAAGGACTTCTCCTATCTTTTTAGTCCAGCACGCTCAATCTTGGGGCTTATTCGACATAGGTGCGAAGAAACCACACTTATGAATTACCTAATTCGGGATTGCAAATGTAGTTCAATATTCAATGCATTTCTCACAAGGAATTTGGTTCAATCCATATTATATACTACTATTTACTTACACGGCAATGCTAAGCAGGTTCGCTATTTGGTATTCAAAGTTGCAACCCCAATATTTAAGGATGTTGAGAAATTGCGAATTAGAGTGAGAGGAACCTCGTATGCGATATGCTAAAACGTAGGAGAATCACGAAACCGTGATACGGGTATACCACATATACTTTAACATCTATAACACACATTGCAGGATGTCAATCTAACATAACTACATAAGCAGCAATCATGACAACTTGACAGCAAGCTGCAATATATAATTACTTTTCCAATCACAATTTGAACATTATTCATGATGTTATTTTTCCTAGTTGATAAAGAAGAGCTTCAATTTCGAGTATCACTCCTGAAAATTTCAATTTACACGAAATTTGAAGCATTTTCTACACGCCGCAGTTAAAACCTTAGTAGTGTCGAAATCAAATACCACAAAATTAAGAAATTCAAAAGATTTAACACGTTAAACAACACTTGATTTGAATATCAATGATTCCATGCCAATTGGAATACCAATTCAATCAAAATATAACCTAAAAAATTAGGGAAAAGAAAACCCAAAAAAACGATACAAACATCAATAAGTCAACAAAAACAACACCATCATCATCGCTTAATCAGAAAATCCCAAAAAATAAAACGAAACCCAGAAAAGATAAGCTCCTAAATTTAACCCAAGATGATAAAAATGGCGGAAAATGGGATCTGTAATGAAGAAAATTCATGGAAAATGGGAAAAATACATAGAATTGAGGATGAAATTACCTGGAGAAAATCTGGAATTGCAAACTTGGATGATTGTTGTGAAACATGGAAAGAGGGTAATAGTGAGAGGTGAAGAGAAGATCTTTTGGTAGAGGTAGAAGAGGGTCCAAGTGTAAGGATGACCTGATCACATGAACAGTCGTAGTCATCACCGCATGCTCTTTATTAGCTATAGTTTTCAAACCACACTTTTCATCCCACACTCGGGTAAGGATGGCACGGTCCGAAACAGACACGACACGATATAATAAGGTGATAGATAAGATCGGTATGACACGATACGATACAATACAACTTATGTAGATGTGTTTATGATACTAACTGGTATGGACGTATGTTTACTTTGTGTGCTTGTGGGTCAGATATAAAATACAATACAATTTAGGAAATTCTGATAAGCAACGATATGATATGACCATACACGATAAAATTGACTAAAATAAGTGAAGATTGACTTAGACGTGCAAGCATGACATAATGAGACACAATCGTCTGTGTGCTTAAGTCGTAGTCGCCTTCTTAACATATTCTTCAATGTGAGACAATAATTAGCCTTTACATGCAATTAGAAAATGTTACAAGATTGTTTGTTAGGCCATTTTATGGACTTCAGACATGAGGACAAATGGTTTAATTTCTAAATGTGATATAAGGTGTTTTGTAGTAATAGTTGTCTAAAGGTTGTAAGTTTGAGGTGTTTTTGTGTGTGCGTGCAAAACGGTATTGATGGTTGGTCATTCAAATATTATTAGAAACTATTACTCTATAATTTTTCTTACATTGTTAAATTGTTAAAGTAATATTCCAAACTAGTAATGAAGTAAGGAAACAGGAGAATTAATAACCACATCATCAGGTTTTCAAACTCAAGAGGTTAAAATATGTATCATTTTTACTAGGATTTTTTGAAATATAACACCACAGATACACAAAAATTTGATTATAACACCACTAATTTTCAAAGTTTTATTATAACACCTCATAAAAAAAATGAAAATTTGATTTCCCCACCTAAATTGATACTCCGTTAGAGGAGCTGTTACTAGGGCCCACTTCAACGACTATTTTTTTTCAAACTCTTTTAAATATTTGCGATTTTCTTTGAACTCATTCATTTGTTGATTTGGTAACACAATTTCAAGGTTCGAATTTGGCGAATTCAACAATCAAAAGTGCAGAAATGGTTGGAATTAAACAACATTGTTTAAGTTCAATCATTGTTCGCGGGAGGAAGATTTGAAATACGGTAATTGGGTGAAATCCCCAAAAAAAATCCCTAATTTGCTTTCTTCAATGTGTTGTAAATTGATAAATTTTTATAATTAAATGCGTAATGCGATTGGTTTGTGTAATTAATCATGCTATTGTTGCTTAATTCATGATGTAGTTGTTTAAATTATCCCCAAACTGGTCAAAAACTGAAGTTAGGGTTTATCGCAAAATTGAATTGGGGGTTTTTGATTTTTGAGACTGACTATTTAATTTCCTTGTTTCAAATGTTTGGTTGGTGAGAGTAAATTGGTGAGGCTTATTCTGGATGGCATATTGATGCAGGAGATGTCTTTCATAAGTTCATCTCTTTCAAGAGAGAAGAAGTGCAAGTGTGGTATTCCTTTTGCTAAGCTTACCAGTAAGACATGGGAGAATCCTGGGCGGAAGTTCAAAACATGCAAGTTCTATGATCCAGTAACTGAAAGCAGGGGTTGTAAAGCATTTGAATGGGTGGATGAACCTGATGGTACAGCCTGGCAAACAAAGGTACGGTGTAACACCCCCAAATCTCCCTCTACGGAAATACTAGTATAATACGTATAATTATACTGTAGAGATAGATTTAGGCGTATTACCGCCGCGTGATTACGCAAGACTACTCAAAATTACTAACCAAAACCAATACTTTGCAGCGGAAACTCAAACTCTTTCTTTATTAATAATAATAATAAATAGTAACCATTGTCATGAGTACTCATAATTAGACAAAGACCAACATTCCTAATCTAGGTGAAGAACATTCCCGGGACTCCCAAATACATAATTCTTGACTCCACCTGAAATTAGTCAACACTGCTTACCATTACGGTAAACAGGACGAACCAAAACAAATAAGAAATACGGGTTAGCAAAAATATGCTAAGTACGATAAGTGCAAGATAAGTAAATTTAATTTATTCGCAAACATGCTTTTAAAACCAATTCCAATAACCAATCCAATGAATTCCAAACTCATGATTAAACCAATTCTCAATAATTCAATAATTCGATGAAACGATTTATAAAACCAATTCCTCTTTTGAAAACCAATTCCTCTTTTGAAAACCAATTAATATTCTCAAAATAATTCCAATAACTCAATAATAATGATTAACCAAATCAATTATTTTCGAAAACTCAATCTCCTCTCTAAGTGTGCACACCCCCCAAGTTAGCCTCCTACTATTTCAAGGCTAATTCTTGGAGAAAGACTAGGTCATACAAAGTCCATAGCCTTCAATGAATCCGCATAGTGGGATTAATATAATAATTATGCTTGTAAAGCATTTGAAATAATTCAATAAACCTCTTTAACTCAATAATTCTAATAAATACCTCAAACTCCTTTTTAATTAAATTCAATATGCTTTTAAAATCAACCTTTTAATAAATACTTGAGAATTAAATCTCATATCAATAACTCTTCAAAATCAATAACTCTTCCTTTGAAAAACCTTTTATTTAATTCATCAAACTTTTCAAATCAATTTCTTTATTCAAACATGATAAGTAATTCAAACCATTCAAAACATGACATCAATCCTCCAATTTATTTATCAAACCAATTATTTTAACATGCTTTTATTTCATAATCACAATTCAATTCAATTCATTCATCATAAAAATCATATAAAACATGCTTATTCAACCCAATCAATTTCAAGGTATCAAGCCACCTAAACGTACCTTTGGTCCTTGCTTAGAACACACAAAGAAACTTCAAGAACTTGGATCAAACACACCCTACAAATAAATATAACCTTAATCAATATAAGGTTAACAAATAATCACAACAATTAAATTAAAAACCTCCAACTCTATATGTACACGAACCTTTAAAATTATTTTTTATAAACATGAATAAAAATATGATTTTATTTAATTAAAACTACTCATAATAATTTTTATAAATCCCCCATAAGGCCATAATAATAATAATAATTAATTAAATAAGAGAAGAGAAGAAGAAGAGGTAGAAAACCAAGGAAAAGAGAAAGAAGAAGGTGGCGGCAAGGTGGGGCAGCCCTCCGGCAGGTGGCTGGAGGTGGCGGCTGGTGTCGGGGAGGGTGGAAACCGGTGTGGAGGTGGTGGTCGTGGCGATTGGTGGTGGTGGCGCAAGAAAGAAAAGAAGAGAAAATTAAAGAGAGAGATTAAGAGAGGATTAGAGAATTTGGTGTGAGTATTTAGCCATGAATCAATGGGTATTTATAGGCTAGCTCATGCATGAATTATGGTAAGAGAATGTAGGAAGAATTATGGTAAAAAGAATAAAGGAAATTACTTGGAGAAGAGTGTTAAAGAAATATGGAAAGTTTGAGATTAAGGTGATTAAGAATAATAAAATTAAGGAAAGTATGTTGTCATGAAAAATAATATGGCAAAGGAGGATTACTTGGGGAATAAGCAAGGATGAAATAAGGTAGGGAAATAAGCTGATCAAATATTTAGGAGATGGGAAATAAAAATTAAGGAAAATAATAATTTTTGAGGAAGATAATTAAAAATACAAATTACCAAATAATTCCCCCAAAAATCAACCAAGAGGGCCGAAAATATTGAGCTTCCATAGCTCAATTTTTCGGACCTCCTTAGTGTATTTTAGGAAATTATTTGCTAGATTTAAGGATTAAAAATAATTGTGTAAATAATATTTATTGTATAAAATAATTAATTAAGAGAATACCAATTATTCACTAAATAAATTAACTAAGAAAATCAGATTTTCCACACTAGGAAAATCCGAAATAAATAGCTAATTAATAGGGATCTTCAGACCCCCTATGTTAAATAATAAAATATAATTTTTGCTTAATTAAAATATAAATAATCCGGTTTTTAAAATAAAATAAATGGATAATAAATTTTATTCAAAATCCAAAAATAATAATTAATTTTTAAAATACTTTTGGCGCTAAAATTCAAATATCATTTTGGCTCCAAAATTCAAATAGTAGAATAAATTACTAAAATACCCTTTTTAGAAAATACTAATTAATTAATTAATTAGAAAATACGTTTCAAAAATACGGGGTATTACATACGGTGATCAATAATTTGTTGTTAAAAAGCTATTGAAAGGAGAAATTAGTGACTACAGAAGGGAAGTTGATGACCTTGGTGGACAGATGAGGTGTTTGCTTAATGAAGTGGACAGTCTGAAGATGAAATGCAAGGCTATGAACTCTGACAGGAAGAAAATGAATAGAGAAATGCAAGGAAGAAATGGAAGATCATAACACTCTATTGTTTGTGTTGTTGTTAGGATTACTTTAGTGATGCTACTCTAGTGATGCTAGTTATGGGAGTTTGTATAATGCTTAAGGTGTAGTTGAACATTAGTTAGTTAACATTAATGCTTTTGTAATGGATTATAAGTGGCAGTGAGTTCCACTTTTGCAATGTAAGCTAGATATCTTTTGTAATGAATGAATTTAATAAGTACCTAAATATCCCACATTTTATTGACATAACCAAGCAAATTAGTTTCATAACATAACAAAATAGGCTTTCAAAGCCTAACACCAAAGTATGTGTTCAAAATACTACCTCAAACAGTTAGTCTATTACATGGATTCACAACATATCAACCTAAAAGTCTATTTCATAACACAACATCAGTTCACTGAGTCAACTTTGCATTTTTAAAAGTCTACAAATTAGCGCTCCTGGTCTACACTCTATCTTGTTGCACCTGTTATTTGTTGCTTGGACAAGGTTGACTGGAGGAGGGTGTACTTTGTTGACTTTTCCTCCTAGATGTTGGTTGGGCTTGTTGTTGACTCTGTGAACCTTTCCTCTTACTCAATGGTTCAAAACCTGTTTGTTCTTGGGGGAATGTCCTGTTTCCAATGCTGTTAGGTCCTACCACTATTGCACTTTGTTTAAAAAAAAAAAAAGGATCAACAACCAATTGCATCAGAAAATGTATTAAGGTAGTAAAATGAAGCAATCTTTACCTTTGTTGCTGCTCTAATCTCACTCTTCTTCCTCTGCTCCACTACCCATGGTGAGTTTAAAGGTGGTCTTCCTTCTGATCTTTGCTCACTTGGTTCAGATACTAAAGGAAGCTTGCAAGTCTTGGCATAGTGCCTAAATCCACCACAATTCCTACACTAATTCTTCCTTTTTTTGCTCTGATGTTCCCCTGCTGCAGATGATCCCTCACCGTGCTCTAGTTTTCTTTTCTTTAATTTTGGTCTTCCTGGTTGCACCATGAAAGTTGGTGGTTGAGGTTCCTTCATTTTCACTCTCTCCCAGTGTTTGGGGCTTGACATTGGTTGAATTACAAGCTCATAAGCCCTCCTATATTTGTTCATGTTGTAATAAGGGTGGACATACTGCTCAACAGCAGACCTTTGGTCCAGTATGCAAAAGCATGCACACATGGAATGCCTGTAAACTGCCAATGATAACAAGTACAGGTTTCATTTCCCAAATCAACTAGAACCTGGTCATCCTTGAGTTGCACTTCATAAGTTTCATCCCTAGCAGCTTGAATAATGCAATTCCTAGACACATAACTCATCCTTTGAAACAACTTCCCAAAATATGGAGTCAAGTTGCTTGTGATTAGCTAGCTTTGAGTCCTCCCACTTCTCATTGTTCCTTTTCATCATGTACCTCCTCATCCATTCCATCTAGGTGAGGATAGATTTGTCTCTAGCATCTCTAATAGCTGCATTAAAGGTCCATACATGTTGTTCAATAACATGTTGGACTTACATTTTTCACTGAATGCATGTCTACACCAGTGTTTAGTGGGGATGTTGAACAAATACTCATAAGCTTCCTCATTAAATTCTTTAATGGATTCCATTTCCACCTCATACTCAAGCTAGATACACAACAACAGTAATACACTAGCTAGTTACATTTCTATTTAACAAATATCACATCACATCAACCTCATGAGCAATTAATTGATAATAAGCAAGGAATTGAGTTCATGATCAATTAAATGACTTTAAGCAAGAAATTGAGTACATGAGCAAGTGTCACAGCAATAAATAATCAAGTTCATGAATTAAGTAAGGAATTAAGCACATACATATGTAGTTGCTCTAGCAGCACTCCAAAAAAGTTCTTTGAAGACAGAGCCAATGAACCTCAGCTTGAAATTTTCCCAAATATGCCTAACACAGAACCTTGTCTCGGCCTTTGGAACTACTGCAGATAGAGCTTCAACCAATCCCTGTCATACAACATCCAAATAGCAGCCAATTCAGTGACATATTCAAAATAATGACAAATTAAATGAGCACAACAACAGAACAAGGTCAATACTGTTTACCTTCTTCCTGTCTGACATGAAGGTGAATCCAGAACCATATTCACTTCCAATTGTCTGCATTAATGATTCCAAGAACCATTCCCAAGTTTCCCTACTTTCAATCTCAATAGTTGCCCAAGCTATAGGATAGATGTTGTTGTTTCCATCCTTGGACACTACTACTAAAATTTGCCCTGGGTAAGTACCTTTGAGGTGACAGCCATCCACCCTAATGATTGGCCTACAACCCCTCAAGAAACCATCTTTCAGAAACCTTAAACAGATGAACATCCTCATAAACAAGGGGGGCTCAGGGTTATCAATGCCATCTACTACTACATTACATCCAAACCCAGGATTATGCTTTAACACATCCATAGCCGTTTCTAATATTCTAGTGGCCCGGGGCAAAATGATAATACTTTTGTTGAATAAATAATTTGTTTTTATAATTATAAATATTTACGTAATTTGTTAATTAATAAATAATTTTACGTAATTTGTTAATTATTTCATCAGTTATTTTAATTGCATTATTTACACTTTTTCACTATTCACACACCTCTTTTGAATTTCTTTTGTGATTTATTCGTTAGAATATTATATTTTTAAATAGTTATATGTGATAATTTATTTCGTGATTAATCAATTTATTACATGGTTATGACACACACAAAATGTGCATAATTACGCTTCTACATTGAAACCTTCTTTGATTCATCTCATTCTATGAAAGAGTATTAAATTGACTTACTTGTTTCAATCTATAATTATGAGTGAGAAATCAATAATAATCATGTTTCATAAATGTATCATATCATAATTAAATTATCATTTCTTATCATGCTTGTAAACATGTCATTAAATAGAATTTATCAAACAATCCAAGAATCATAATCTTCTTATAATGATGACACTTTAATTTTCAAAGTATATAAAATACCTAATAAGATACTATGCAAATATTAAAAAATCCATACATGTATACATACCAAATAAAATTATCAACCACTTAAAAATCATTTCACTCGATTCTCCTATATCGTAAAAATAATTATTGTCAAAATAAAATTGCATAATTAAAATATTTTAAGCCTAAAACAAGAAAAACCTTCTCATGTAAGAAATAAAAACTTGTAAGAAAACTTCTGAAACAATTACTATCATCAGTAACACATACACATCTAAATCCCTTCCAATTCAAAGTGGAATCTTGATTTTGATAACTTTAATATAAACTATTACTATAAAAAAAATAACATTCATTAAAATATCTTTATATAACTACAATTATAATAAATCATTTTATAATAAATTCAAACATTTAATGCAAGAAAAAAAATTCCTCCATTTTTTAAAGTGCGCATCACTTTAATCGGCATAATTTGTTAGGAGATTGACTTGAATTCTATAAATAATATGCTCACAAAAATTGATACATTGTATAAAATTTCATAGTATCAACTAATTATAATAAATATATGATCAATATTATTAAAGGTAAAATGATGTTATGTATCAACAAAATGTATATTAAAGTGTTTCAATTACTTTAGGATGATTTTTTTTTACAAAAACTTTAGGATGATAAATTTTGTAGGGTACCCCTCCGTATTTTATTGGTTATTATCATATTTTAAATATTATTCATAATACTACAATCGTTTCTTTTTATTGGTTATGTTTAGATTTTAAAAGTTATTCATAATACTCATTCCGTCCCAAAATATATGAGACGTTGGATTTTTTTCACTATTTATGTATTAGTTTTGATCATAATTTTTTACTAACATAATAAAAACTTATTTTATCATAAAATATGTTGTTAAATAGGTATATATATAAAGTTTCAAAATATAATTTTAAAATAATTTTCATAATAATTAATTATATACAAATAAATTCAAAGTAATGCATTGACATGCGTGCAATATTGACTGTGTCATGTATTCTGGGATAGAGGGAATTAGATAATATTTAAATTTACTCGCGAAAGTAAAATAGTCGTGTGAGATCATGTTTGATTCATCTCAACGAATGCTCTATTAATATTCAATCGTTATAATTTTAAAAAGTATGTAATGAATAATAATCAAATATGTGTATTGACAAACGTGTAAAAGTCAAAACGTATCCAATAAAAAGTGAAGAAGGGAGTATTATACTTTACATATAGTGTAATTTTGTGAAAATTTAAGATAATTTTACCAACAACTACCATTATAATGACTACTTTGAGAACAACTAACTACCATTTATTTATTTATTTTTTTTGTAAAAAAAAAATCTAAAAAAATCTACCACAAAAACCTTGAGTAACACAACTACATTTAATTTCTTGGCAATAATCTCCAATTGAGGGAGCTAAAAAATCGGTCGTTTCAACGACAAGGGAAAGGAGGAGGGGCAGTTTCATCGACCTGAAAAGAAAGGGGCTATTTGGGGGATGGGGGAAGGGGGGTGGTTTCGATGGTGTAGGTGGGTCGCCAGAGTGTTTTTAGGGGTAGAGAAGGGCCGACTGGCTGTTATCGGTTGCTAGGGGAGGCGGGCGGTCGGATTTCGGTCGGGCCAGGGGTTGGGGCTAAGGGGAGGAAGGATGGTAGCTGGCTGGGAAGGGTTTTTAATTTTTTTTTTCTTTTTTTTACAAAAAAAATTTGGACCAATTATGTTGTGACACATCACACATTGCTTTTACAAAATGAAAATCACCCTTTCTTTAAGTTACTGGTTAATCGATCTAGTGGAAGAAAATCAACCCAAAAGTTCATAGTGCTCTCTAATTAACGTAATTTGGGATTATTGAGAGTAAATTGCTGAAAGTTCGGATTAATAAATTATAGTGAATTTTTCTAAAAATTAAAACTTAGATTTTGGAAGCATCCAATATAATAGATCGAAAAGCGAAGACAAGTCGAATTCAGGGTAAATTGGAGGATGAAATGGAGTCGTTTGACTCTTGAAATTGTCATTTTTAATCTCTTTAGTTTTAATAAAAATGCATTTCTTTAATGGAAGTGGTGTTACTTATGTTTGTTGGGAGATGTAGCAAAATTTCAATTTCAGATTTACATAAACGCGTAGTAGGTGTTGTTAAACTCATTTGTATGTGATATCGGTAAAAGTCATTACAACATCATGACCTTGTATGAGAATATATACTCCTTTTGTCTCACAATATAGTTTTTGTTTTCCTATTTTAGAGACCCAAAATGTTGTTCCTGTTTCTATTTTTGAATAGTATGTAAAGACCATTATACCCTTAATTTTTACTTTATTCACTGAACTTTCTAATTTACCCTTAACTTATCCACTTGCATTGTACTTTTTTCACTTTCTCTCTCTAACTTTTGTCTATAATTGAACTTTTCACCTTTTCCCCCTTAAATTATCCACTTGCCTTGTACTTTTGTCTAGTTCTTTTCCACTTCTCTTCCCATTTCTTAAATACCGTGAAAAAAACAAAATAGGAACTATATTATGGGACGGAGGGAGTATAAGATATGGTTTTGTCAGATCACAAAGAAATGTGATTGACATGTATGAAGCATATATCTCAGGAGGATTTTATCCATTTGAATTATTGGGGTCCCTTAATGTAAGACATACTGATTTTGGGTTGTTTCCGTCATTTCAGCAACATTCATAGACTTTTAATCGTATGTTAGAAAATATCTTGCACAACACGAAACATCATCACTAACTTCCCTAATTCTATCAATAGTCTCATCGCATGTTTAAATGTATATTGGTAAGCCTTATATGCGTTGTCCTTACTCGTTGTAATAGCTAAATAGTAAATGTCGTTAATGACCTTAATTGATATTGCGTAAGGGCTTCTTATGCCAATAGTAACTTATGTTACTGCCCTTTTGTTTGTTGTAAACTCAGTTTAATTAATGTAATTTCAGCTGTTTTTTTTAAAAAAACTCGTAAAAACTTTCAAAGAATTGATACAAGCTTTGACATATGAAAATATCAAAAAATATTTTAAACATATTTACATAAAACCTTTATAAAGTTCATCTATCTCATAATTAGACGATCATATAAAGACCCGCCTCATTTATTTATGAGACGGGTCTAACCCATATTATAACTATGGCGGGTCATGGCTTTTAAAGGCCTCCATTCCTATGTCCTAAGTCTCTGAGTTATTTCATTGCAGCGCACTCAAGTTCTCCATTGAAGCGACACTCAAGTTCTCCATTGAAGCGCACTCAACGTTCTCCATCGAAGCGTTCTCCATCGAAGCGTTCTCCGTTGAATCTAATTCTTGTATCCCCCATTGAAGCAGCTTCTAAGGTAAGTTGTTTGTTGTTGTTATCATCACATCAATTTCACAATCTAGGGTTTATATTTGATCTAATCTAATTTAATTATCAGTGCTTTAAGTTTAGGGTTCGCAAATTCTTAGATTATGAAACATCATATCCAAAAGAAAAAGAAAATTATGAGCGTAATTTGATTATTGAATCAAGTATCCCTAAAATTATGTATTTTTCGAGATAATTCAATATGAAATCAAATCTCTTTTCCCTGGGCCTAGGGCGGCCGCCCCTCCTGCCCTGCCTCAGGGACGGGCCTGTAATCAGATAACAGCAAGAAACTCTCTTTAGTCTCTTGCAAAGCTTCCGTTGATGCTCCTAATTCTTCAATCCAGTAGGTTTATTTATTTTTATTTTTATTTTTATCTTTTTACCTTTTTAATTGTATTTTTGTTAGAGTTGTAAAGTTTTATTCTTGATTTTGAAGTTTTTATATTTTGCTACCTCTTCCGTAAATTCCCTCTGTCAAACATTATAATTTAACAATTAAAATCAAGACCCAAAATATATAATTATAGGAATAATAATTAAAACAAGAGGAGAGAGAGAAGGAACCATCGTGGGTGGTGGTCGTGGGTTGCAGCTCGCCAGTGGGAGGTGGTCGTCCTCCGGGGTGGCTGGTGACGTGGCAGCCAGCGTGATGTTGCAGCAAGGTGGGTCATGCGTGGGGACTTTTTTCCAAACTTAGCTTTATTACCAAAGTATATTGCAAAGCGGACTCGTGGCTAAATTATTTACCAAACTAAGCTTACAGGGACAGCGTTTTATACCTTGGTTTTTAAAAAAAAATATTAGCGTTTTACATGTTGACTTTTTTTTATTTAAAAAAAAATTCGTAATTTTTTATTTTAAAATAAAATAAAACAAAATTACACTAAAACGCTGACTTAGTGTTTTTAGTTAATTTTTTTTTTTAAATTCTTAATTTCAGATTTTTTTTAATTTATTTTATTTTAATTTGTTAATTTAGGCCAATAAGGTGATGACACGTGAATCTTTTAGTCGGGAAACAAGTTGGAATAGAGTAGGGGTGGTGATTCCTACTGATTTTGGGTTTTGTAGGTGATTTTTTTTAATTTTGTAAAAAAATGGGGTTTTTTTACTAAAGTAATGTATTTTGGGGTGGTTTTTTTAGAAAATAACACCAGAAAAAAGACACGATTTTGATTATAACACCACAATAAAAAATTGATTTTACCACCCCACCAATTCTTTGATGGAATTCGTTAGTGGGTCCACAACAGATACGTTCAATAGCTTATTGGTTAAAAAAATAAATTAAATAAAAACTTAAAAACCCTTAACCCTCCACCACCGGCACCACCCGCTTTAACTGTCGACAACCTTACCTAAGTCGTCGACACCCCACCAAAATCGGTGAAACCAGCCCATACTCCCTTCCCCCTCCCCGAAAACCACCCCAGCTCGATTCGCCTAGCCTCACAGATCCACGAATTCGCACCCTTTCAAACCCCCGCAACCACCACCGACCATGAATTCGCACCGAGCAATCCCCGTAACCACCTCCGCCACAGCATACAACCAATTTCAACCAATTTCAGACCCTTCGAACCACCGCAAATGCCAATTCGCACTGATCCAGTGGATTGTGGTTGGTATTTGTGGTGGTTTTGGGGTTCGAATTGGTTGTGATTTGCGGTGGTTAGCAACCCACAAATCATCAATTACTGCCTCGATTAAGGGGAGAAGGGGTGATTTTCGGGGAGGGGGAAGGGGGGTAGGGGTAGTTAGCTGGTTTCGTCGGATTTGGTGGGTGAAGGGGGTGTCGGCGCCTGGGGCAGGTAGTGCCGGCAGGTGGCAGCTGGGCTGAATTAAGGTTTTGTTTTTTTTTAATTGAATTTTTTTTAAACCAATACATGTATGACACGTGTCTTTTATAGGCCCTACTAATGAATTCTATCCAAGAATGCGTTAGTGAAATTAAATTTTTGGTTTTTTTTTGGTGTTATAATAATTTTTTTTTTTTTTTTTGTGGTGTCATTATCAAAATCATGTATTTTTTTCTATGTTAATTTCTAATTTAGCCTTAGAAATATAGAATTTTACTGAGCTTTTTCACGTTTTACGCTGCCTCGCTGCACCACTCCCACTCCCACTCTCTCTCTTTCATTGAAGCATACTCTCAACTCTCCATTGAAGCTTGTTCTGAGCTTTCTCTCTTCCATTGAAGCACTTTCTGAGGTCATACATTCTTACTTCTTTTTTTAATCATCGAATAACAATTAAATTAACGTATTAATTCAATAGTCAGCATACTAAATTTAGGGTTCTTCTGAAGTACATTATTCAACTAAAAATTACAATTACTCAACTTATATCAATTCCATTGCTAAATTTTTTCTATTCTTACCCTTTTAAGAGTAGAATTAGACGTAAATTTGCGAGCTTTTTTTTTTAAAAAAAATAATAATTGAGTGAAAATTGGTTGCTGTTGCAGGATTTTGTTGATAAAATTGTTTAATGTTGGGACTAATGTGTGAAAATGGAGTTTTCCTCCCTGGAACTAAGGCGGCTGCCCCTCCTGCTCTGAGTCCGGGTCGGGCTTGGGCTTGGGCTTCTACTTCGCCTGTTACTTTCAAATCAGATAACAACAAGAAACTCCCTTTAGTCTCTTGCAAAGCTTCCATTGATGCTCCTAATTCTTCAATCCAGTAGGTTTATTTATTTTTATTTTTATTTTTATATTTTTCCCTTTTTAATTGTATTTTTGTTAGAGTTGTAAAGTTTTGTTCTTGATTTTGAATTTTTTTATATTTTTCTTCCTCTTCCGTAAATTCCCTCAGTCAAACTAGCAATTTGCTAAGTCTGTCTATGCAATTTGCAGTGTTTTTGAGTGTTATGCTATCAATTAATATGCTTAAGCTTGCACGGCCGTGTTTTATGTTGGGTTGTGGGGAGTGGGATTATTTACACATTTGGGGGTTTTTTGGGGTTTAAGGCTCTAGCAGAATTAAAAAGATTAAAAGAAATGTGGGTATATTCTGAATTGATAGTAGTAACATGTGGGTATCTTCACTATATCTTGAATATGTACATTAATATTGTATAATTGTTAAAGTGTGGTGTCTTCAGAATCTCTTGAGTTATGTGCATTAATACTGTAATTGATAAAAGAAGCATGTGGTTTTTTTTTTTTTTGAATTATTAAGAAATACGAAGTATGTAGTATTTTTTATTAATGAATTGATAATTATCAGTGTTAAAGTTAAAGTTTCTGACCGAGGGAATTGGGGTTATTTGTTGCTTTGTTGTGTTTGATCAGGAGTGAGAATAGGGCTTTGGTTGTACAAGGTGTGTCTGAAAAGATTGTGGGTGTTTTGGGAGGTGGGCAGCTCGGTCGCATGTTATGCCAAGCTGCATCAGAAATGGCTATCAAAGTAGCTATTTTGGACCCCTCTGAGAACTGCCCAGCTTCTTCTTTCTCACATTATCATATGGTTGGTAGCTTTGATGACAGTACCACAGTTGAGGAATTTGCAAAGAGGTTGGAATTTCAGTAAAAATAGTCCCTCCCTCACCCTCCATCCCCTTCTTCTGAAGTTCATTTATGTTTCGACGATATTGATCAAGTGTCCTTTTGGTGGCTAGATGTGGAGTTTTGACAGTGGAGATTGAGCATGTTGATGTTGCCACACTTGACAAGCTTGAACAACAAGGAGTTGATTGCCAACCCAAAGCCTCTACCATTAGGATAATCCAGGTATAGAATTTATGCTCACAGTATCTTTATTATATATTTATACTGTACAAAAATTTGATGATCTTAGCTTTTTTATTCATGAAATTGGCAATTACTTTTGTTATACCAGATGTTTACTTTTTTCCCCTTTTAATTTAATGCTCACATCTACTGTATGTAATTTGCGCTTTTTTGCTATGTTTGTGGGGGACATGTGAATGTACTATTAGGGGAAGACTTAAACTATCAAATAATGAATTTTGTGTTTGTTTGTCTACATTACTTTTTTATGCAGGATAAATACCTTCAGAAGCTACATTTTTCTCGACATGGGATCCCTTTGCCTGAGTTTATGGAGGTGGGTAGTGCCCTATGAGGTATTAGTCAATCTAGAATTTTTAGGAAGCATTTGTTGCTGCTTATAATTCCTTCTTTAGGGATCCTATAGTTGAATTATGTCCAATGCAGATAGATAATGATGAAAGTGCAAGGAGTGCTGGAAAGCTATTTGGTTATCCTCTTATGATCAAGAGTAAAAGGCTTGCCTACGATGGACGTGGTAATGCTGTTGCTAAGTGTGAAGAAGATCTCACTTCTGCAGTCAGTGGTATGATCTTCTATGTCAAACTCTATAAATGTACTAGAAATGTTTTCATCGAAACTTTTTGGCAGTAATTGATAAGAAAAATCATAACCTTCCGTTATCTCGTTGTTGTTCTATATGTTCAATCTTCTTTCCTTTAATATCTTGTAATTTTTATTAATCTAAAGGATGATAATATTGCTCATTTGTGGCTCTAGGATTCATCTGCTTAAATCTAACTACATTGAAACTGGAATTTCTTTAAGATAGAGGGAACATGTGATTTTTTAATTGGCTAATATTTATCAGAACAAGAGAAGAATGTGCTTTGATTGGAGACATCTAAGTTCCCTTTTGATGTCTTAAAGTGCTTGGTATTATATTCTAAGCATCTAGTAAATGGCAGGCTGGTTTCTTTTTACTACCTCTGATTTTGATATAGTCATGAACTCGTGACTTATGGGTGAGCGGCCCAATGAATATTTTTACTTGAACTGTCTAGTATTAGGCCCTGTTCACTTCACCTTCAAATAATAATATTCGGTAAAAATAATTCAAGTTCAGTAAAAATAAGTTCTGTACAATAAAAATAATTTCAGTTTAGTAAAAATAATTCAAGTTCAGTAAAAATAAGTTCTGTACAATAAAAATAATTTCAGCTTAGTAAAAATCAGTAACTTCAAAGAAGAAATATAATAGAAAATCAGTAAAAATAAGTTCAAGTTCAGTAAAATTAATTTCACTTCAGCAAAATAATTTCAGTTCAGCAAATATAAGGTGAAGTGAACGGGGCCTTATAGGTTGTTCATTTCCATAAACAATAGTCCCTCTGTTTCTCTCCCTCTGTTTCTCTATATGTTTTTCCCCTTCTCTTTGCTGCTTGTTTTTCTACCTTTTGACTTTTTCTGCGATTATAATGTGCATTTCATATTCTGCAGCTCTTGGGGGATATGAGCGAGGCCTGTATGTCGAGAAATGGGCTCCATTTATAAAGGTTAGCATCATAATATTAGAAGCAATGCGTTGTTATTTTGATTTCTTTATTGTGCATATTATAAATGGTTATTTTTGTTGTTAACAGAATGATCTTCATAACACGGGCAAGATTTTAAATTTGTCTGAACTGTATTACTCTGTACTTTCTTATTAGAATTTAACCAATTATGGTGTAGCATTCTGTCTTGGATTAAAAATGTATATGCCCAAAATCATTAAAAAAGAACAACATGATCTGCCTAATTTTTGCCGTTTATGCATGAGAAGAAGGCTAAGATACTCTATTTGACCTGGGGGTCAAGTTCAATATGATCTACCGCTATGTACATTTGAAAACATCCAATTTGAACGTATATTAGGCTGGAAGTTTTTTTTTTCACAAGAAGAGGCTGTAGTAAGGTCTTGGAATGTTCTGTACATTTTTCTAGTGGTATAAATAATTTTGTAACCTTTTTTTTTTGTTTTTTTTTTCTTCTTCCAATGTTTAACCTCTCTCCTCCCCCCCCGCTCCTCTCTCTCTCTCTCTCTCAAAAGGATTTTCGTAAGAGTAAGAAAAGTGATGCTTTTGTTACTTCTGAACACGCATGGAAGCTTTGGCCCCAAACTCCCAATTTATGTAACTAACAATTTGTTATATTATTGCTGGAAATCCGGATTGGATATCTGAGACCTCATCTTAATCATGAATTTCTTGAATGTTTAGAATTTAATGTTAAGCATTAGGCCAAAGGGAAGGGAATACTGTGGGAATTGCTTTATATCTCTGTTAGGAGTTGCTTTATGTTGAAGGCAGAAAATTAGCTACAGAAGAGAGATAGAGAGGGAAAAGACTATTGTTAGTGGAGAATAGGGATAAAAAATATGGAGAAACCTATTTAGTGTTAAATTCCTGTTTTTGTTATCAAGCTTTTGGATATGCAATGATGTATATAAGTGTTTTGAAAAAAAAAAAAAAAATTCTTTAATCTAGCAATTTCTAATAACATATACTGCTGAATCAGGAATTGGCAGTCATTGTTGCAAGAGGAAGAGACAATTCTGTCTTGTGCTATCCTGTTGTTGAAACTATACACAAGTAAGTGTTTAGAAAGTTGTTCGGCATTTTTAAGTGCTTAATTTGTCACACCTGCATGGATCAGAACTTGTTTTTTAATCCATTCCCCGGTAAAAAGAACTGAAAAATGTGTATACTTACTTGCTGCGGGTGTTTTGGTAGGGAGAATATTTGTCACATTGTTAAGGCTCCAGCTGCTGTACCATGGAAAGTAAGAAAACTAGCCACTGATGTTGCACATAAAGCTGTGAGTTCTTTGGAAGGTGCAGGAGTTTTTGCAGTAGAATTGTTCTTGACGGAGGCTGGAGAGGTTTGTTTTTTGTTTATGTTAAGCATTTTGGAGGTTACTTTTAATTATTTATTCTTATCATTAAATTCACTTTATGTATTATGGTTTATACGTCTACAAACCATTCTTTCCATTTCTTTTGCTGTACACTAAGTCTACATTTGGTTCCGGCAGATTTTGCTTAATGAAGTAGCTCCCAGACCGCATAATAGTGGACATCACACTATTGAATCATGTTATACCTCTCAATATGAGCAGCATTTGCGAGCGGTTATTGGTCTTCCACTCGGCGATCCATCTATGAAGACACCAGCTGCAATCATGTATAACATACTAGGAGAAGATGAGGTGATTCTTTTTCCCTTGCATGTTAATCTCATTTTGAGT
Source organism: Chenopodium berlandieri (assembly GCA_034703905.1). Lineage (NCBI taxonomy): Eukaryota > Viridiplantae > Streptophyta > Magnoliopsida > Caryophyllales > Amaranthaceae > Chenopodium > Chenopodium berlandieri. Next base: position 61,371,684 of record CM068285.1, on the reverse strand, counting down.
TAGCTGATGATGATAACCACCCCAATTTCTATATGATTCATCTTTATTCTTATAGGGGGAACCAGGTTTCCGTATAGCTCATGAACTCATGACAAGAGCTCTAGCTTTGCCAGGGGCGTCTGTTCATTGGTATGACAAATCAGGTTTGTGAGAAAATTCCATTCTGAGTTTGTTTATCGTTTCTACAGAGGCTACATGATCATGTTTCATGAATCATAACGCTGCCGATTTGTCATTGTAGCAATGAAAAGGCAACGCAAAATGGGTCACATCACTATTGTTGGCTCTTCTATGGGCATTGTGGAGGGACATCTGAAATCCTTGTTGAAAGAAGACAACCCGGATGGTTAGTTAGCTTCTTCTTAAACGTTTTTACTCCTGGAAGATACCTGCTTGATATGACAAAAAGAGAGTTTTAAACTCTTGAATATATGCAGTGGCATGAAGTGAGAACTAAATTTACAGTGCATTGATGTCTGACTTCTCTATTCATCCACATTACCTAAGGCATTTAAAAAAAAAAAATAGCGAGGCTCCTGTTTTTGTTTCTTTTTTTTTTTTTTTGGGGGGGGGGGGGGGGGGGGGGTAAGGGTGGGGGAGGGGGAGGGGGAGGGGGGTTTGTAGGGTTTGGTTTTTTGCTGCCGCACCTATGCTATGATAGAGGTTGTTTCCATTATACTTTATGCTCATCTTGTAACCATCACTTGCCATTTTACAATCAATATGCCCACATATATAATGAACCATTTTTATTTGGTCCATTATAATCTAAAGCTAAAGTATTGACTAATGTTGAGCTCCATTTGAGAGTCACCGCTAATTTTTGACTTTCCTTCATCTATTTGGGATAATATTTCAAAATTGTGGCGAGGCAAGGGACGGTGAGACACATAGCGGCGGGAGGAGGAGAGAGCAACTTTAGCGGGGTAAGGAGGGGAGAGAGGATGTATGACTATGGTGGGACAGTTTTTGTTGAGGGGAGAGAGAAAATTGAAAGGAGGAGCTGAGAAATTGTGGTGGTGGAGTGAGGGGAGAGAATAGTGGTGGTGGAGTGAGGGGAGAGAATAGTGGTGGCGCTGGTTGGAGGGTTAATGTGATGGCTGTGTGGGAGGAGAGAGAATAAAAAGTCATTGCCGGAAAATGTGAGAAAAGTACGTCAAGGTATCATCTTGCAAAAAAAAAGTAAGTTGGTAGTTTTTGTTTGCCAAAAAAAGATTTAAATGTTTTCTTACGCAAAATGGTGTTTTAAAAATTAAAAGGTTTTTTGTTTTTTTTTGAAAACTTTCCTTGAATAAAAATGTCTAAAACTTTTATAAGGTACGTCACAAACTCACAAAAACAAATAGAAAAGTTGCTATATCACATACTGTGTTTTAAATAGTCCAATCAAATTTTCCAATAGATAACCACAAATAGCAACAACTAAAACTTTAATCCCAATATGATGGGGTCAGCAGCATGTACCAAGATTTTATTTCTGTTGGTCATCGACAAAGATCCTCTCTCATCATTTCCTTTTATTAAGTGCTACATGCCTACGTGCTCTTGCAAATCCTATCTCTTAATATAATAATGAAACCCTCAATCCAATTTACCTTTGGTCTCCTCCCTCGGCAAATTTAGCAACAAATGAAATAATACAACACCACCAAAAAAAAAAGGGTGCATTTACCCTATTGATCGAGGACATGGTACCAATGTATAAAAAGGTGTGCCTAGGCGCTAGGGGATTAGGGTAAAGAGCCTTTTTTGCTCTAGGCGAGGCACATTTAAAGAGGATATAGGCAAATTTTTTTAATTGTTTTATATTGTGCGAGGTGCGTCTAGGCACAGCAGGACCTTCATCTCCTCATTGAGCCTTGAGCCTTTTTATACATTGCATGGTACACGATCTACTTAGTGATGTCTGTTCCTTCCGTTATTCTGCATAAAATGTGCCCTATTGCTGGATCTGGGAAGCTATCGTAAGATTTGAAACCTAGCTGGCTTATCTTTTCATTGTTGTCTTCTTATATTTTACTTGTTAGGATATGCTAACATTGTGCTTTGAAAGTTCCACCAATGTAGTAAAAGCAATTTGTGGACTGTTGTTAATTGGTTATTCTGGTATGGCAAGCGATAATGTAATTAAAATCAACAATTTGAAGCCATGCTGCTTAGCGTTTCAAAGTGTTGTACAAAGTGAGCTGCATTGTCGTAGTTGAGGACTTTAATATGTGTCAACCTTGTTAGATTGTTGTGGGAATTCATGCTATTTCTTTTTTAGATGCAGTCTCAGCTCGAGTTGGAATCATTATGGGATCCGATTCAGACCTTCCTGTCATGAAAGATGCCTCCCGGATCTTAAATATGTTTGGAGTGGCACATGAGGTGAATTTATCTCAACTTCTGTGAATTATACATGCCAATCAGCGTATCAGACAATAAATCATCATGTAATGCAGCTGGCATTTGTTGAGTTTTGCAGGTCAGAATTGTTTCTGCACACAGGACTCCAGATATGATGTTTTCATATGCTACATCTGCTTGGGAACGAGGTATCCAAGTTATCATTGCTGGTGCTGGTGGTGCAGCTCATTTGCCAGGTTACTCATTCAAAACTTGCCTATTCCTTTAGATCTCTGCATTACATCGACAATCTTGATTAATTTAGGGTTTTTTTTTTTTTTTTTTTTTTTTTTTTTTTTTTTTTTTCAGGAATGGTTGCAGCACTTACTCCAGTACCAGTAATTGGTGTCCCTGTGCGTGGTTCCTCGCTGGATGGAATGGACTCACTCTTATCAATTGTCCAGGTATTCTTTACAAATTTATTAATTGTTTACCCCTTATCGTTCTATACTTGGATTGTGGAAAGGTTGGAAGCTCTAGATGTCTTAAGGTTTTCAAATTCAATCCCTCCCTTTCCATGTTGCATGGACGTAGGAGTCCCTTGTACTGTGCATGATATCCTCATTTCTTAAATTAGTAGAACAAAAAAATTATATTACACATGGTGGTGGTGTTGTTATTGTTGTATGCAGTTCATGTACATTGTACAATTCCTTGTCTAATCTGTGTTTGACAGTCTTAGGTATATGTATAGCCATTCGTCTGTCTTTGGGTGATATATTGAATACAACCTGTTTTTTTTTATCAATTTATTAGATGCCTAGAGGGGTTCCTGTTGCAACAGTTGCAATAAACAATGCTACAAATGCTGGGCTTCTCGCAGTAAGGATGCTGGGTGTTGCTGATTCGGATTTGACCTCTAGGTCAGTCATAACTGGTCCACTTTTATTTTTTATTTTTTTATATATTTATTTATTTATTTATTTTTCGTATTATATAAAATGACAAAGCATACTTTTTTTTATTAACGAAATGATGAAACTAAGAGATTTTTAAGGAGGTATTTTGCATAATACTAAAGGTCATCCTGTACTTTTGTTCCTATAGAATGGCCCAGTATCTTGAAGATGCTAAAAATGATGTGTTGGTAAAGGCTGAAAGGCTACACAAAGATGGGTGTGAAGCTTATTTGAGCAAATGAGATTTGTTCTCTCATTGTGAAAGGGGGAAAAATTGTTGCACATCAATAAACTACATCCCCAAAGAACATGGTATGAACATAGATGTGCGATTCTTTTGTGGCGAGGAGCAGGCTTGGAAGCCACCACAAGCAGCTCATACCAAGCTACAAAAATTGAAGGATGAGAATGCGTATGATGATGCCCTAGCCATCACTCGTGTGTCGGAAAACTTCAGAAACTCTTAAATCATGAGATGGACACTGAAGAGATGTTTTAGAGGTATATTGCATTATACAAAGTCATCCTGTAGTTTGGAATAATCCACAGGTACCCTTGGTCCAATGCTCATGTAGAAGAAGGTAGGGACAAAGGTAGGGACAAAGGGGGTACCCCATGAAAAAGCTAAATACTATTTTCTATCTTCTGTATCTTATTTTCCAAATTGCGAATCAAGGGTAAGCGTAAAATGTACAATTTTGGCCTGTAATAATCATTAGTTGGCCCCTAACATTGTTTGTTTCTGACTAAAGGTGTGTTGGTATAAAAAAGAAAAAGTGCTTTGTAATAAAAATGAAAAAGCTTAGAAGCCCCAAGATGCCTAAAAAACCCCGTAAGGGCAATAATGGATCTGGCTGGTAATACATTACTCCATCCGTTTTCGAATAATTGTCACACTTAATTTTTTGCTACATACTTGTGGTTCCAGTTGCCTTCTTTCACGTAATAATACTACATACTTGTGTTGTGGTTTCATTTTGTGTCGCTCAAACAGTCAAACCTGTGCATTATAAGTTAAGTGAAAACTTACATTTTAGAAAAGTTTTCTTTTGCTTGTTGTACTGCAGGGGCCAGGAAGATTCTAGACATGATAATCTGATGGAATGATAAAATTAATGGACTATTAACAAAAATATCATTGCTCCTATTATTAGTCCTAGACATGCTGTGTGTTGTGCTTTAGGACCACAGAGTTTTGATAGCTCCTCGGCCCTCGCTGATGGCCCAGCAGAGCCCTTTATGCTCATCATAACAAAATTAAGTGCACAATCATACACCAAGAATATATATGGATTGGTTTTGCTGATACTCTCAGCATATTTGCCAATGTGCCTAGCGACGAGGCAACATTAATGTATGGATTGAGGAAAGAGATGACAAAGGAGTATTTTCGTGCGCGCAGTAGTTAGGAAATGCTTCTCGAGACAAAGTAATTAGCTAGACTACAATTTTGGGTTTGATCATTTGATTAACAAGGTCCAAGGACAAGCTAAACTAACAAGATAACTAGTCTAGATAACAATTGTTACTATTTCATATTCATTTTTATTTGACTTAACTAATTTCATCTTGTCTACTTCTAGTCAAAATCATAAAAAGAATGGAGAGAATTGAGAAAGGAATGGAAAATCAGAAGATGCATGAAAAAGAATTTCTGAAGGAACTTAACTCTGTCACTAGAAAAGACATTTAAGCACTTACATCAGGAATCTGATTTCTGGAGAGATCATACAGGTAGTGAGAAAGTGTTACGTCGGATGTGATATGATATTCTGTTTTCGAAACATTCGAAGCCAATCGTTAGTTAAGGCAGCCTAATGTTGTGCAATGTGCAGTAATTAAGCAATTTTTCCTTGAGAGTTGGTTATATAGAAGCAGCTTAATTACGTTTTGTTAGATTTAAAAGATTGAATCTTGGAGATTTTCCCATTGTTTTACAATATTTTCTCTTTACACTTTCTCCATTAATTCAATTCATACTTCCGTTAATTTTGGGTAGGATTTCTTTCTTGTTTTTATTTTCCGTAATTTAATTAATTTGTTTATTCATGTCTTGTTTAATTATTATGTTTAGCTTAGATTTAATTATGTGTGAGTAGATTTTATTCTAGGGTTTGTGGGGATCCACGAATAATACGAAGGGGTAATTTATTATTGTTAATTATTGATGATTGATTAATTTTCTATTGATTGATTTAATACTATGCAATTAGATTTGACCAGGTTTAATTGTATAAGTTTTGCAATATTGATTCGAGATTCGACAGATGAGAATTGATATTTAGGCTTAGTTTCAATAGGCATGTTAGTCTATTAATGGTTAGGTCGAGATTCGAGAGATGAGATTTAATACCAGTAGATTAATTATGTGATTATAATACGTAGCGACAACCCTTTATAATCTGGTGAATTTATGCATTGATTATTGATCGTATGTTTTACCCTGGAGTATTATTTATTGGTGAACCTATACCCTAGATCATTCAGTATTGATTATTCCATCATTTTATTTGCTTAGTTCGATCATTAGATTAATTCCTACAAACATAAATTGGTTACTTAATAATTTAGATTATAATTGTTGATTAGGAATAAAAGAACATTGTTTCCCTGTGGATTCGACCCTACTTCCCTATCTACTTTAGTTAGAGGACTTAGGAATTACTTTTGATTAGATGATACGACTAGATCATGTCACTGTCTCGGACAGCGTTTTATGCCCTGGTTTTTTTTTATAAAAAATTCAATTTTAAAAACGCTGTCTAGGACAACGTTTTTAGTTGTTGACTTTTTTAAATTTTTTTTTTTTTTTGTAATTTCTGATTTTTTTTTTAAAAAAAAAATTAATAAACACATAAAATGCTGACTGCGACAGTGTCTTATGTACAACATAAAACGCTATCATAGACAGCGTTTCTCTGCTGGTCTGCAACACCAGCAACCAGCAGCCTTTGTTCTCTAATTTCTTCCCTTCTTCTCTAATTTCTGCCCCAACACACCACCTCCTGCCTTGATTAAGCCACCACTGTCAACCACCAACCCCTACCGTCGACCACCACCTTCCGCCACTTTTGACCACCCTTATGCACTTCATTACAGTCCAACCACCCCCAACAACACTTCAACCCCCTCCACCACCAGCCCCAACCTTTCCACCACCGTCGACCACCAGCCACCACAACCAACAACACTAAAACCACCATGAACCACCATATTAACCACCACGAGCCATCGCTTCTAACCCGTTTCAGATTATGGATCCCAAATGTCTGTTGTTTGATATATGTCGGCCAAGAAAGATCTATTTTGACTGACATAAGTCCGATTTGGATAAATAAGGAAACAAAACTTCAAACCACACACAGATTCATTCAACAAATATGTATTATATTAATAATGTTATTGTTATATACAACATTCTAGAAAATATTTGTCTACAACAAATAAATCATACAAATACTATCCTGACTCATCAATTCGGGCTAACGGTTCCCTAGCTTGATTGTCGTCCCTCCGTCGGACACGACGCCACCTGTAATGAGTAATGGTGGTGAATGGGTCTCGGGGCGGGGGGAGTGAGCTGGTTGGACGATGTGTCCTCTTAGGTCCTGGTGGGCGTAGTACTGTGGATAATGTACTATACTCCTCTGCGTCTCTGGGTGACGTAGGATCACCTCCACCGCTACTCTGGCCGGGGTCGAACTGTGAATGGACAGAGTGGCTATCATGACCGTCCTGCTGGTGGATGAGATAACCGCGGCCATGTCTCTTTAAGGAAGTCACAGACATATCTCGCATCCGCTCGACCTGGGCTCTGGTGGGTCCGTCTACAAGGGAGAGGGACAGTGCATCATACATCGCCACCATACGCCGCCTGCAGTAATCATCGATCAGACAGTTACATGATATATAAAAAAATAAAAAATGAGGACGACAAGTAGAATAAAAGAAACTCACATATCCGCTAATGACGTCATATGCTGGGTGGTAATGTGTGGACGGTGGTGTGTAGCTGGGGTTGATGAAACGGTGTGTAATACGCCTGTACCACACCATGTACGGATCGTGAGGATCCATAACGCCCTGCATCGGATCACCTGGAACGACATAATCCAACCATTGCTGCCATAGCTGGAGGAATTGCCAATGCTCCAGTGACCAGTTTGTCTCCCCCTTTTCCCGCGCGGTCAATGCCGTGAAGGCGTGCACTAGTGTCACAATGCTGGGGAATAGACTGGCGTAGTTGAAACTGTCGCATGACGCGGTCGAGTAGGTTACTCTCCACAACCTCGAAACAGATCAGGGGGATCCTGGCACGCCACTCTGCCTGATGATCCAGTAGATGTGCAGGCATGGCATCTACCAACTCCGGTACATATGGATCCCATGTGATCTGTAATAACACATCAAAATAAATATTATAAATAAGTTAGTCCACATACAGTTTACACAGTACAAAATTGATTTCAAATATCTTAAAAGTTTCCACCTAATGCTCAGTGAGTCGATCAAGGGCGTCTCGGTAGTACGAAGACCCGTCGCCGAATGCGCTTGTGTGAGTCTAGGGACCACCCACCTATGGCAACAATTTTGTTTTGTTTGTTAGCAAAATGAACCAGTATGGAGGCAAAAAAGAATGACAAATGTTACAAACCTGCAACCGTATGCCTCATCAGCTACAGGGAGTGGTGGAGCGATGTACGGCTCATACTTGTCATCCTGATCCTGCTGCCCCCGACGATGTACAACAGGCCTACCTGGTCTTCCTACGTGGATGTGCTCCCAAGCCCATAACGCCAATAGCAAAATACAAAACTATGTTAAGTATGACGTTAGTAATTGCGTAATTAGCTTGTGAAATATTAGGTTGGTTACCTGAAGCACGATCAGAGGTCCACCAATCTCAAGTGCACCACTGTGTGAGGCTCTACACAGGTGGTGATACAACATCGCCAAACAGGCACTAACCAAGGGCTCGCTAACTTCCATCTGTGCAGGTTCATCATCCTCTTCTCCGTTCTCATCCTCATCATTTGTTTCCGCATACACATCATACACCGACAATTCATTATTCACAATATCATCAAAATGATTTGGCTCTTCTCGAGACGGTGATGCTTGAACACCATCTTGCATAGGCAAATAACTATGCAATTGCATCGGTGAAGATTCCACGGTGTTCGATGACGAAGGACCGGGTTGGCCGAACATTGTCACACATCCCCCCGCATGTACTGGTGAAGCTATATGAGAACTTAACGGCAAGTGAATTTGATCGTCCTGCAGCATTCGACTAAAAGATCCCATCCCATATTCATTCAATGGAATGTGGTTTGAGGGCACTTGGAAGGACGCAGTGTTGTAATCAGAGACATATGTAGCTTGTTGTTCTGGCTGAGTACTTTGTTGGGTACATATAGGCATCGTTTCTACATATATCTCATTGGGAACACCCTTCATTGCAACAATGCTCCTCAAAGCTTTCAAATGTCTGTTTGTAGAAACAGGTAACACTTGAACCCCATGGCCAGTATCAAACCTCATTTTAATGTTTAGTTTAACATTCATTGGGTTTGAACCAATACTACTATGAACCTCGTTCATCAAATCATTGACTGTCATGTTCGGTTCAAGTGTTAGTGGTTCCATAGTTCCTCCACTATACTCAACATTTGATCCATCGCATAGAATTTCACCTCCCCACCGGCATAACAACACTATATTTTGTCCAGCCATATTCTACATAACAACCAAAACACATTTTACTTAAAGGCGTTAAACCATCCCTAAATCACCACAATCAAACAAAAAATGTTTACATACTTTACAAAATAACTACTAAGAACCCCTAAATCACCATTATTACACAACAATGTAGGTTATCACAATTGTTCAAAAACTAATAATTATCAACCATTATCAACAATTTTCAACATAACCAACAACAACAATTCAACATCAAATCGGGGAAAAATAATTTTCTTGAAAAATTTACTTACCACACAAGCATCATTGGTTGGAGTAGCGATAGCTTCAACCCACTTTGAAACATAGTCAACGGCTACTAAAATATATCGGTTTCCATGGGAAGAAGGAAACGGTCCCATGAAATCTATCCCCCACACATCAAACAACTCGACCTCGAGTATGTTGTTTAGTGGCATCTCATTCTTCCTCGAAATATTACCTGTCCGTTGACAACGATCACAGGCTTTGACATATGAGTAGACATCCTTGAACAAGGTTGGCCAATAAAAACCGCATTGCAAGATTTTCGCGGTTGTCTTCGAAGGACCTGCATATCCACCACACCGTAAGTCATGACAATGAGAGATGACATTACGTACCTCATTCTCCGGGATGCATTGTCTGATCATTGCATCTTCACATAGCTTATACAAGAAAGGATCCTCCCAAAAATGTCTCCTTGCCTCATAAAGGAACTTCTTCTTTTGTTGAGACAAGTAACCGTGAGGCATTTTACCTGTGGACAGAAAATTAGCTAAATCAACATACCAAGGTGACTCAATTTTAGAAAGAGCTAATAAATGTTCATCAGGAAAAGAATCATCAAAAGGGAGGTCGTCTCCGTCCTCATTATCGAGGAGGAGGCGAGAAAGATGGTCTGCAACGACATTCTCATTCCCTTTCGTGTCCTTTATCTCGATGTCATAATCTTGCAACTGCAGGATCTAACGAATCAACCGCGGCTTGGCGTGACTTTTGTTCATTAAATATCTCAATGCTGCATGATTTGTATGAATTATTACTTTCGAACCAACTAGGTAGGAATGAAACTTGTCTATTGCATAACTACTGCTAGCATCTGTTTTTCAGTTGTGGCATAATTCATTTGAGCAAGGCTAAGAGTTTTACTAGAGTAATAAATAGCATGAAGTTTTCTGTCCTTTCGTTGCCCCAAAACGGCTCCTACCGCATAGTCACTAGCATCGCACATAATTTCAAGTGGTAGGGTCCAATCCGGGGGTTGCATAACAGGAGCAGAGATCAAAGCTTCCTTCAACCTGTTAAAAGCCTTAAGACAAGCATCAGTAAATACAAATGGGGCATCCTTAGCCAAAAGCTCAGTTAGAGGTCGAGCAATTTTTGAAAAATCTTTAATAAATCGTCTATAAAATCCTGCATGACCAAGAAAGCTCCGAACTCCTTTTACAGAGTTAGGAGGGGGTAGTCGCTCAATGACCTCTATCTTTCTTTATCAACCTCAATACCCTTATGTGATACCACATGGCCTATAACAACTCCCTGTTGTACCATAAAATGGCATTTTTCCCAGTTCAAAATTAAATTGACTTCTTGACTTCTATGGAGCACCTTTTCCAAATTTTCAAGACATACATCAAAAGATGTTCCATAGACAGAGAAGTCATCCATAAAAACTTCCATTGAATTTTCAATAAGACCTGAGAAAATTGCCATCATGCAACGCTGGAACATGGCTGGAGCATTACATAATCCAAATGGCATTCTTCAATAGGCGAAGGTGCCATAAAGACATGTGAAAGTGGTCTTTTCCTGATCACATGGACGGATGGGAATTTGAAAGAAACCAGAGTATCCATCCAAGTAGCAGAAAAAGGAATGCTATTAGCCAAACGTTCAAGCATATGATCAATGAAGGGGAGGGGAAAATGGTCCTTTCGGGTGGCCTTATTCAACCTTCTATAATCAATACACATTCGCCAACCTGTAACAGTTCTAGTGGCGATTGTCTCACCCTTGTAATTCTTGACAACGGTCATACCCCACTTCTTTGGGACTACTTGTACAGGACTAACCCACTTACTATCTGAGATAGGGTAAATTATTCCTGCAACAAGCAGTTTAAGAACCTCTTTTTTAACTACCTCCATCATATTTGGATTAAGTCTTCTTTGAGGTTCTATAGAGGAGGCATGATCGTCCTCAAGAATGATTTTATGCATACAAAAAGAGGGATTATTACCCTTAATATCATCAACGGTATACCCAATAACACTTTTATATTTTCTCAAAACAGTGAGCAATTGCTCTAATTTTGTGTCATTAAGCTCAGCATTAACAATAACAGGATGTGTATTATTAGGACCAAGGTATGCATATTTAAGAGTAGAGGGAATGGGTTTCAACTCTACCTCGGGACGCGTAGTACTCTCCCCAACACTCGATGCACTGAGGACTTCCTTCACTGGAGCGGTGATTGGATTGGCTTTTGCTTCCTCAAGTAGCCGTGTGTACTCCCTTGTTTCCCAATCTTCATCATTGGCACTCCCCATTAACACCGTTTCAAGTGCATCATCCGTTTTAATCAAGGGAAGTTGCTCACGTTGTAAATCATCAAGGACGTCCACTTGACAAATAGTCTCTCCCATGGAAGGAGTTCCCATAGCATTCAAGAGTGAATACTCCATTTTCTTGTCGCCTACCTCAAAAGTGATTTTACCATTCTTCATATCAATGATTGCACCTGCAGTGGCTAAGAATGGTCTGCCAAGAATAATAGGAACATGTGCATCCTCCTCCATCTCCATCACAACAAAGTCGCATGGAATAAAGAATTTTCCCACGCGAAGAGGAATATCTTCAAGTACACCCAAAGGAAACTTAACCGACCTATCTGCAAGTTGTAGAGATATGCGTGTAGGCTTTAGTTCACCCATTTGAAGTTTTTTGCAAATAGAGAGTGGCATAAGACTCACACTTGCACCAAGATCACATAGTGCCCTGTTGATCTCTATGTCTCCAAGTTTCACCGGAATTGAGTAGCTACCCGGATCGCCTAGTTTCTTAGGAAGTGTGTTTTGTAAAATCGCACTACACTCTGCATTCAACGCAACCGTTGCATTCTCCTCTAGCTTCTTCTTGTTAGAAAGCATATCCTTTAAAAATTTTGCATAAGATGGCATCTCGGATATTGCATCTAAGAATGGAATGTTGATGTGAAGCTTTTCAGAATATCGAGAAATTTTCCATACTTTTTCTCTAACTTAGCTTGAGCCAACCTTTGTGGAAAAGGAACCTGTGGCACATATGGAGCAAGTGGTGGTGGAATCGATGCCTTTGGCTCTTCCTCAATCACATTACTATCAACCGCCTTCTCATTTGTGACTACCTCTTCAACAACCTCCCTTGATGGCTCCTTTATGGGAGGATCTTCCAACTGCTTTCCACTCCTCAAAGTCACGACATTCATATGCCCCTTTTGTGGTTGCTCTGTTTGACCTGGAAAGGTACCCGGAGTCTTTGGAGATTGGCCAACTTGATGAGCAAGTTGACTTATTTGATTTTCCATGAGCTTGTTCTAAGCTTGTAATTGTTGGATGGAATTGTTTGTTGTGGTAATGAAGTTCTCCATCATTAGCTCAAGGTTGGATTTTTGGGGAGGTGGTTGCATAGGTTGTTGGACTAGTGGTGGCCTTGCTTGGAAACCAGGTGGTGCATTATAATTGTTGTTTCGAGGTGGGGGGGGGGGCGGATTTTGTTGGGCTTGGGTATTCTTGTAGGAGAAATTTGGATGATGTTTCCACCCTTCATTATATGTGTTTGAATGAGGGTCATATGGCCTTTTGGAATTCGAAGTGTAGAATGCATTGGCTTCCTTGATCAACATCTCATTCGAGTTTTGTGGACAATTAGGTGCAATGTGACCTTGTACATTACACATTTGACAAGTTTCGGGTGAGCTAGAAGATGATCCAGCTTGGAGCTTGTCGAACTTGCTTGTCAATGCCTGCACAGAACTAGTCAAAAGAGTTAGAGCATCAACATCAAATTTTCCTCCCTTCTTCACACTATTCTGGCCTCTTAGATGATAATTGTCATTAGCCGCCATCTTCTCAATTAGCTCCTTCACCTCAGTTGGGTTCTTAGTCAAGAGAGAACCCCTAGATGAAGCATCAATATAGATTCGGAACTCATGAGTTAAACCATTATAGAAGGTTTGGATCAACATCCATTCAGGAATACCATGGTGAGGGCATTGTCTCTGCAATCGCTTGAATCTCCTCCATGCTTCATATAGGGACTCATCATCTCACTACCTGAAAGTAGATAACTCGTTTCTCAATCTTGCAGTCTTTTCCTGTCCCAGGAACTTGACTAGAAAAGCTTTTACCAGTTTGTCCCAAGTGTCAAATAAGCCAGTACCTTCATCTCTCAACCATTCCTTCGCCCTATCCCGTAATGAGAAAGGAAAAAGGCAAAGTCTAATAGCATCATCTGTAACACCATTTAGCTTCATAGTATCGCATTTCTCCAAGAAACTATCAATGTGACTCACTGGGCAATCATGAGGTGTGCCTGCAAACGAATCATTGGAAATGAATTGAATGGACCGTGGTTTCAATTCAAAGTTCTGAGCAGTAACGGGTGGTTTGACAATGCTAGAGAGGAGTTCGGTTGTTGTATCAGGAATACCGTACTCCAGAAGAGATTTCGTTCCTGGGTCGTCCATGTTTCTATTGTTTTGATTTCTCCCTCTTCCTCTACCTCTTCGTCTCCTTGCAGTTGCTTCGATTTCAGAATCAAAAGGTGTTAAATCGTCTGACCCTGAACGTCGTGTTTGCATGCAACAAAGAACTAAAGCAGAGTATCAAAAACACAAGAAACAATAGCTGAAGAAACAAATAAAGCTTAGTTAAAACGAATCACGAATAATTAGAATGAAACCGTTAGTCCCCGGCAACAGCGCCAAAATTTGATAGGCGTGTCGCGTACCTAACAAAAATAAACCTAACTATTCCTCCTAACTATGTAGTCGGGCAAGTAAGGGTTAAATCCCAAGAGACTAAGGTTCAACTAATTAAGCAGACACAAGTAATCACCAAGCAAGTAACAAATCAATAGTGAAGAAATTAATAACTAGAATACTAAATAACATAAATAATCTAAATAAAATGATGAATCAATGAACTAAAGCATCCAAAATCAAACATTACCACGAATATAATCGATGCACTAATAAATCTACCCCCAATAACAAATCAATTGACAAGAGGAAAAGCATTCCCTAAACAATACCAAAGGTCTCTCTTGTCAAAGCATTCCCTAAACAATACCAAAGGTCTCTTCCGAGTTATCAATGGCTTCCCAAATCAACTATCAAGCCTATTTCCATGGAATCAAGAAAATGAGGGACATTAACCACAATACTTAACTTCCTAATCATCCAACCATCTACTTCCGTGATGAACTTCAAACCCTGAATTGAAATACCCAAATCCCGTTAATACCCAACTTCCGTTGCGATAAGAACAAAGGGATGATAACAATACTAATTATTCCTAATCTAGCATTGGCATAAACGCAATCAATTAAGCATGTCAATTGGGATCATTATTGGAGAATTTAAAGATTCAATTCATGTATGAATCATATTCGGGTTTTGCAAGATCCCGGATTATGGATCTACTCACACATATTAACGAAAACAAAAACAAGATTCAATGTAGAAAACATAATTAATAAGCAATAAAAAAAGTAAAGGAAAGTGAATAGATAAATACCAATTACTTCAATCGAAAGAACTCGAATTGTTGATGAATAATAATCCAAACTAAAGAGTAGAAATTAAACTACGTAAAGAGAGAAAACTAGGGTTTTAAAGAAGTTCTAATATTAGGGAAAATAAAAGTTGTCTTCTAATCATGATTACAAAGGGTATTTATACCCCTAAGAAGGATAAAATCCGAAAATAATAAAAAACGGGTTCCGCGCAACAATGCCCGGTCCGCCCGGGCAAGGATTGCCCGGTCAGGCGGACGAGATAAAACTCCAACTTCACAAACTTCTTCTTATGCCCGGGCTTTGCATGCCGTTCGGGCACGCGTACAAACTTGAAAAAAACAAACTCTGCACTGCAATGTACTCCTCACAGCCCGGTCTGCCCGGGCAAGGCATGCCCGATCCGGCACATGGAGCTTTTAATAATTCTTCATAGTTAGCTTGTTCTTCCTTCGCCCTAGCAGCCAAGGCATGGGGTGCCCGGTAGGGCATTGGGGAATTCTCCTTCTTTCACTCAACAACCTCTTATTTGACCATCCAAAACGAGTCCGATTCATCCAAGAAATCTCCGTATTCCTGTGAAACTCAATCAAATAGATCGAACACACTATAGAAGAGATTATTAGCGAGAAATGGCTCCGTAGAGCTCAAAATCATGCAAATTACGCTATGAAACCGGGATAAAACATGGTATAAAATGCATACATCACCTAGTCCCCTACGATCCGAGCAACACGGACGGGGTGACACGAACACAACCACTGTTAGTGGTAGTGCATGTTCCGTAGTATAAGTGACCGTCTCCTTTTCTGATAGACAAAATCAGCCAGGCACTTCTTCTTCCAGGGAGGCGTCTGGGCAAAATCCGGAACGACCCCCTTCCCAATATACAAGCTCGGTCCTAATGTCGTCCGAGCTGCTTTCTTCTGAGAGGCATCCTTCTTCTTTTCAGGCGACGCTAGGGCGTCCGTCCAAAATCCTCAACAACCACCTTCACAACATACCAAGTCGGCTAGGCCTAGAACTGGCATTTATATTGCTGAGCCGACCGATCTGCCCCCTTACAGCGCTCCTCCTTCTGGAAATTAGGCTGACGCTGGAGGAAAGAAAAACAAGAGCAAGAGTCCTATGGTGCCGGAAGGTCTGGTGATGGCCGAGCCAGGGAAAAGCTCGGTTAGTGGCAGCTCGGCCAAGGCGGCTGAATTGGACAGAGTGATGTCCTTTATTTTTGGTTCGGCAAGGATTCCCGAACCACAACCGGCCGAGCAGGGAGCTGAAAACCCCGACACCGAGGAGGCGGACGAGGGTGACAATGCGGTCGACCTCAATGACCCGTACACTTGCCCCGGCGGGGATGTAGCCCTTGCTTTTCTCAACGACGAGTTTGAGAAATTCGAGAAGTTCCTCATGCTTGGGGAAGATTACCAGATCCGACCACCCATAAATTCTAATTCGGTGGTCTCTTCTGATGACGAAGGAGCCCAACGTCAGGGTTTCAATGTTTACAGGGCCACCTTAGAGGTGGGCCTCCGCTTTCCCCCCCCATCCATTCGTCCAGGAGCCGCTTGACGAATACCAGATTGCGCTGTTCCAGCTGACGCCGAACAGCTGGGTCAATATCTTTGGGTACTTGATGACTTGTCTTAGGAAAGGCTTCACCCCTAACGTCCCGGTCTTTTGCGAGATGCACAACATGGTACGGTTGAGTGCGTAGTCGGACGGGTGGTTTATCCTAAACACTCGTCCAGACTACTTAGTAGTTCTGCACAAGCCATCCAAATGGCGTGACTGGAAGCATCGCTTCTATCGCATTAAGAGCAAAGACAGGCGCTTCAACCGCAAGATGAACATATTCAATGCCGAGCCTATTCAGCTCGGACAAGAGGATCACCGGCCGTATAGGCCTCTTTTCCATCCAGACCACGTCTCCAACTAGATTCCCCTGACCGACTGGCTCAGGGATCCAATCTTTATGTCATCATTCAGCTTGCTCAGGAATTATACCCTAGGTGGATTTTCATGACATGACTGTCCGAATGAGTTTTCAATTGGAATATAATCTAACTTTTTGTTCCTTTTTCTTAACAGAGCAAGCCATGTCTCAGCTGGATCCAGAGCAAAGAAGGGAGACGGACATGGCCGACTTCAAGTTGGAGCATTACCGGCTCCTTAGACAAAGTTACGAAGCGGCCAAGGGGGTACAAATATATATATATATATATATGTCATATGTATATACATATATATATGATTATTTTGCCCTTAATTAAAAAATATAAACTATGATTACTCTACTAAACTAATCACATTTTTCCCTTAATTTTTTTTGTTAAAAATTAATCATTTTTCATAACCCTAACAATCTACCAACTACTTAACATCATCTAAACCCTAGAATCATCTACCCCCCATTCTATTGTTCCTCACTCTCACTGTCTTCTTCCATCCACCATCTGAACCCTAACTTTCAACCTTCGCATACGTTGCTGGCAAGCTGGATTATTGTTGCTGGTTATTGTTGCTGGATTATTGTTGCTGGATTATTATTGCTTGATAATTGTTGCTGGATTATTGTTGCTGGATTATTGTTACTGATTATTGTTGCTGGATTATTGTTGCTGGCTAATGTCCCTATATTCATATGCTGGTTATTGTTGCTGGATTCAGATGCTCATTATTGTTTCATTATTGTTATTGTTGTTGTTTCTGGAAAATGATAATGTTGGTAATTGTTGTTGGCATTACATGCAAGGGGACTGATATTGTTATGAATGATGAGCATGTGTACTATTAATGTGCCTAATGAACCTCTTTGAGCGGACATGTTGTGTGTTATAGATATCATAATGCGTTAAGTCCCTTGGCCATAAATAGTTACACTAGGATAATCCATATGATGAAGGGACTCACTTTCATCGTACAGTTTCTCGCTGTGATTTGCTCCGGTTTGTCCGTCGAGGTAACATAGTTTGAGAAGTTTTTGGATGAAAAAAAACCCCTGATGGATTCATACCACAAAATAAAATTGATTTAGAAAGATTTCATTCCATTGAACAAACATTGTGTTACAAATGAGTCTAACTACAAAATTTTTCTAACAAGACTGCCCTTCAAAATAAAATCCAAAATACAAAAGTACACATAACCAACATGTTTCTAATAAATGAGTCATATTACAAAATGTTGCTTGTTGGTTATGTGTGGCAGTTGAGCATACATGATTTACCTTTCTTTACCTAATCTGCATCCACCTCAAACTCTGTTGTGCCATGTTGGCCTTGAGTTGTGTGAATGAAATTGTAGTCGAGGTAATTAACTGCTTGGTCAATTACTTGTTGACTGACCTCTACTTGTTCCGGGAGCAAACCAAGCCTTTCTAGTCTCTGTTGCCCAATGTATGGGATCTTGTACTTGTTCCCCCCTTCGACTTTTAAAATTTCAACCATGCACATTTGTAATGTGATCCAAGTGTATTTGTTTACACTAGGATGAAATTCATCATATGCCACCTTCACCTTCTCTACTAATTCATCTAAGTTTTGGGGGAATGCATTATTTTGAATTGATTGTATAGCTCGAAAGAGTCCCAAATCCAACACATTTAAGTCGGGTGATTCTGGGGGCTGAAAAACAAACTGTATGTTGAACCCCCTATCTTTAGTGGCAGCCTTGAATTCCCAGTTAGTAGGGACTTGATGGGGCCTTGCATTGTCCCACTGTATGAGCACATCCCTAGGCAAACTCTCTAGCTACTTGCATTTGATGGCTGTAATGACTTCATTCATGAGCATTTTTCTGAGTTCATCTCTGTTCACATTTTGTGTTGCCTTAGATTCCGTTGTGCCTGCTGGCCGGTTTTTTCTAGCCTTCTTTGCTACTTGCTTGTACATAAAAGGAAATATTCCGTATTTCCCATCGTGAAGCAAGTTGCCTTGTGCATCGTATAAAGGTCTTCCAATCACACCCATTAACATAGCTTTTACCTTGAATCTACGCAATTGTTGACACCTATATGGATCTTCTTCATTTCGAAGAAGATAGAATCGCCTTGTCTCCGGGTTTAAATAAAACCACTTCTCATCAATATGGATGACGTTACTCATTTCAACAAATGTGGCCTTTGTTGTTGATGTTGCTGGCTGAATGTGTGATAAAACCCACCGTAGTCTTGCTATTTTATGATTGGAAGTGAGTCTCGGCTTATTTGTGCTTGTGTGGGTTCTAAGAAGACCCTTTTTTTTAAAATTATGAAAGCTTGAACATGGTATCTTTAGTGCACCAGCATATCTAGCCTCCGTTGTTCTGAGGTGCAATGGCACTGACTGTAATAATTCAGCTATGTATTCTATTGGTTTTCGCCCGCACTTGCCAATTTTTTTGCTTCTGACATCGATAACACTCCCCTCTTGCATTTGCCTGCATAATTCCTTAAATAATCTTGTTATCGTTGATTTGTGTACACTGAAGTCCCTTGCAAAACGGGCCAAACTGCCCCTAGGTAATGAGCCATTATGCATTGATGAGAGCATTTTGTCAACTATAGCTCTTTTCTTTACTGTTGTGAGCTCCCTCCTTGGTTCCTTTGTGTTCTGGACATCCACTTCTGTTTGAATGTTTTGTTGTGATGAATTAAAGTTGCCTTGTGTTGTGTTTCCTGTTGCTGCCATAAAATCCTCTTCATCTTGTAAAACCATATCGATGTTGAAAAACTCGTTATCAGAATCATGGGAATCTTCTTCTAATGAATTATTTTCTTGTGTTTCTAGTGTTGAGTGGTACATTGCTGTAAGTAGCTCCTCTTCATCCTAAATCATCATCTCGATGCTGAAAAACCCGTCAAGGTATTCCGGAAACATGGCTATTTTTTTTTTTTACATGTCTCCTACTTTTAATTTTTTTTTCAGAATGAGGTGTTGTTGAAGATGATGAAGGTGTTGATGTTGTTGATGTTGCTGGATTTTGTTGCTGAGAAAGGGCTGCTGAAAACGTTGCTGTTTTTTTTTTTCTTAAGTTCTGAAATAAATTCAGAAAATTAAATATGTTAGGGTTTTGTCCTCCATAAATGCAAGTGTAAAAATGATTGAAAGTTAGGTTTTATGATGCATTTATAAGGGTGGGGTGAAAAGGTGAAAATTTGTTTTTGGAGGGAAAAGATGAAAAGGTGAAATCAAAATTTTGGGGGGGGGGGGGGTGGAATCTGATTTCCACTTACTCACATGCTCACCAAACTAATTAACAATTACCAAATTTTGCCTAGGAGTCCGCGCACTACCCCAAAGTTGCAACAAATTTTGAGTGGAGGTAGTGTATATATATACATATTATGTCCGATCTGCTATGCTAGGGAGGGTATCCTTCTCATTTTTACTCGGACGCACTCGCCTTTTTCACCTTGGCCGAGATAGTATGCTGGGAAGATGATACTTTCCAGTTTCACTCGGACGGGAGGAATAAGTTGATGTATTTGTCGAGCTTGTATGTTGGGAAGATTGTACTTTCCAATTTCACTCAGACGGTGTGTCTTAGTATCTTTACTTGTTCTTATTTTGCAGACAGCTACCCCGAAACCAGCGAGGAAGCGGTCGGCATCAGCTTCAAAGGATGAGGGGTCGTCCAAGTCTACCAAAATCTCTTCGTCCAAGACCCCCTCAAGGGCGCAGGCGACTTAGGCAAAGTCACAGGCTGCTCAGGAGCAGCCTAAAGGAGGAGCACCCCAACTGACACCAAGTGGGGCCTCTAAGCCCTTGGAGGCACAGACACCTAAAGTGGCCCAAGATGAGACCCACTGCGGGGACGAAGAGGGAGAGTCGTCCCTGAACCAAACGGCCGGCAATGACTTAACTCCGCATGTTGAGTACCTGGGGACTCGGCCTAAGGGTTCCCAGGCAGATGAAGGGTTGCAATCACCGCCTCGGGAGACCGAGCAGCAACCTACGTCTACTCTTACTCCGGAGAGGCGTCCTCTGGAACCACCCTCTTTCTCAGAAGGTACTCAGTCTGACCCTTCTTTTGAGTTTGACAATTTTGCTTTACATCAATTTTTCTAACTTGTGCTTTTCTCAGACATTGCCGAGGAGATGGATGTTCGAGCTCCTGTAACATTGCTGACAGGGGCCAAACAGGCGGGTCAGGATGCCATGCTGAGGGTCGTCCCGGCCGAAGTGCAAGACAAATTCCGGGGGATCCACGAAGGATTCCTCGGTCCAATGATAAACAGTTGTGTTGAGGTATTTAAGCTTCTTTTGAACTTTGACACTTAGTTTATCTTCTTGTTTTTCTTTTACTAACTTGTTTTCATTCGCCCACAGCTCTTCCTTAGGCTCTCTACCTTCCAAGATTGGCGCCCTTGGGAGAGGCGTGAAATCCAATCGGTATGGAAGGACATAAGGAGGATTCATGACAAGAACACTAGGTTGCTGGCCCTCCAAAGAATCCGGCACAAGGCTGCCCTCGATGCGCTGAGCGAGAAGTCAGCCAAACAGACTGAGGACATCGTCAAAATGGGCAATGCCCTCAAGAAGGAACAACCGTCTAACGAGGCTCTCGTAAAAGAGAGGGACAAGGCGGTCGCCCATGCTGCCGAGTGGAAGGAGGGAGCTGAGGCTTCAAAAAAGCTCAAGGCCGAGCTAGAGACCTGGTGGCCCTTGAGACGGTTTCGAAGGAAGGAGGAGAATGCAATCAGGAGGCCGAGCGCCTCAAAAAGGAGGTAGAAGAGCTAAAAGAACAGCTCAAGGCTCCCAAGAAGATCTCCCCTCAAGAGATGATCCGAATCGAGCAATCGTCCATCACTCGGATCAAGAATCGATTTGAGGAGGCCTTTTCTATGATGGTTGACGTCATGGAAATCGGCTACTACCTGGAGCGCTTCACCAGCCGGTTGGACTATGTCACCTTCAAGGAGGAGTGCCAAGTTGTTGGGGATCTTGTCCCTCCATTCGTCGCCACCCCCTCCCCTGTCCAAAGTGATGATGATGAAGACAGGGAGAAGGAAGAGGAAGAGCCGGCCGAGGATGATGAGTCGACCAAGGAGGACGATGCGGCCAAGGAGGGCGAGTCGGCCGCTGGCAATGGTGGCCATGAGGCGGACAAATGAGGAGCTCTCTTCTTCTTCTGCAGCTGTTAAGCTTTTCGTACTTCATTTTTATTTCTTTGTTTGGAACAATTTCAACTTTTGCCGCTTGTTTTGAGCGGTCTTTGTAATATACTTTTTTTTTTTTTGTTTGCCATCTGTTTGAACGGCTTTAATTTATGAAGCTTTCTTTCATCCATACTTAGCATTTTTTAAGCAATTTTTATTCATGCTTTTACCTACTTTAGCATACGAATGATTTTTGCTTGCCTGCTGGGGGTATGCCCCTTTATTCGGCATTTGCCTAGTCCATATTTAAAGAGGTTTGATTAACTTAGTAGATTTTATACCTCAAAGGGTAGGACGACTAGTAAGTTAATCAAATCATAATAATGATTGCCCTTGGAGTAGGTGAATGCCGAATGAATTTTAGTTATACGGCCGTTTAATTGGCTTGTGCGGAGTCGTCCTTTGATACTATCTCTCGGACGCACTCGTGAATGCTCAGGTATTATCTCAACTTGAATATTTCTAAGTGTTTGTAGGGCTTGAGAACCTAGGTATGCTCTTGCCCTTAGGGTAAAAATACCTTACGCAATTTTGGACTACCTTATGTTTCATTCGTCCGACCTGTCTATGGCCGAATGAAGTGAATAGAATTTTGACCATTATGGTCGAGTTGCGTTGCTGGGGAATGCCCTTGCTAGGTATTTTACCCGACCGCTTATTCATGGCCCCTTTAGGGGCCGAGCTGCTGTGTTAGAAGCAGCTTCGTTTCTCTTTTTAGGAGGCATTGCTTATTCATCTCTTCCCTTGTCTAGGGCCGAGCTGCTATGTTGCAAGCCACCTTTGTTTCTGTTTTTAGGCGGCACTTCTGCTCATCAAGAAGTAAACGTACAAAGTAAATGGCAAAAATAACAATGTTTGAATTTTTCATTAATATCGTCAAAATTACATTGTTTTTGGTCGTACGGCTTTAATTACACTGCTCGGCCGTTTAGACCTAGTTATATATACAACTTTTGGCTAAGTACAAAAAATTTATACAATATATTTTAGTTCAGATTGTCCGTATTCCACGTACGAGGAATAGGACGGCCATCTAAGGCTTCAAGACGGTAGGTACCATCTCGAACTTCTTCTTTAATTCGGTAAGGCCCTTCCCAATTTGGGGTTAGATTGCCATCCTCGTTTGCTCGGTCCACTGCTTCCATTTTTCTTAAAACCAAGTCTCCAATCTTAAGCGGCCACTTTGACACTTTGTGATTATATGCCCTTGCCATCCTTAGTCTAAGCACCGCATTGCCCCTAGCTTCTGGCAGGAAGTCTAGGGCGGTCTTCATGGCCTCCCAATTGGCCGATTCATCATATAACATCACTCGTAGAGTGGGCTCATACATTTCAATTGGGAGCACGGCCTCGGCGCCATAGACCAGAAAGAATGGGGCCTCCCCTGTTGAACTCTTTGCTATTGTTCAAATGGACCATAACACATTGACCAACTCATCAGCCCATAGGCTACCTGCTTTATCAAGCTTCCGCTTGATGCCATTGGAGATCAACTTGTTGTATGCTTCAACTTGGCCATTAGCTTTTGGGCGTCCGACCGAGGCAAAGCAGTGTGCTATGCCCTGGTCACTCAGCCAATCCCTGAGATGATCGGTCTCAAATTATGGTCCATTGTCGATCACCATTGATTGCGGCACACCAAAGCGTGTGATTATATTCTTCCAGATGAAGGCAAATACATATCTCCATGTCATTCCTCGAACGGCCTCGACTTCCACCCACTTCATGAAGTAGTCGACTGCTACTAACACGTACCGCCTCTGTCCGGATGCAAGAGTATCGGCCCCAAGATGTCCATGCCCCATTTTGCAAAGTGAAGTGGACTACTTATGGCCGACAAGCTGTTTGTCGGGCGGTGAATAAGGGTTGCAAATCTCTGGCACTTGTGTGATCCGCCTATGTGTGATCCGCAATGCCCTTGATGGAGGTCGTCCAGCACTTCATGCCCCCTCTCAGGCGTGACACATTTCAAATAGGGCTTTACAAATGATCTTTTGAAAAAAACCTCTCCCTTTATATCGAACCATGCCGCCTTCTTCTTCATCAGCCAACTCTCCTTTGGGTCGTCCGGAAGAACTCCATCCTTGAGATAGGAGATTATTCCGTCCATCCATGTGAAGCTTCTGTCAATGATTTTCACGGCCTCGGCATCAATGCTCCGTTTTTCCTTAACTTCCCGGAACACAAATCTCGGAGTATCACATGATGCCGAGAAGGCTAGCTTGGAGAGGGCGTCCGCCTGATGATCTCGGACCGGGGGACTTGTTGCAACGTGAAATGCTCTAGGCTCTCGGCCTCATCCTTCACCATTTGTAGATACTTCATCATTGTCGGCTCCCTAGCCTCGTAGTCACCATTCACTTGGCTGACTATCAGCAGAGAGTCCGAATAAGCATCAATTTTTGTTGCCCAGGCCGCCTTACACATTCTGAGGCCGGCCAGAAGAGCTTCATACTCGGTCGCGTTGTTAGAGGGTTGGAACTGAAATCTCAAAGCATACTCAAACTTGTCACCTTCTAGATATAGATATATGATACCAGCGCCGCATCCGGTCGCCGTTGCACTTCCATCCACAAAAACTTTCTAAATCTGATCCCCTACCGGCTGTAAATCCGTCTGTGTCAGTTCGGCCAAGAAGTGTACAAAGGCTTGGCCCTTGATTGCTTTTCTGGGTTCAAATGTGATATCAAATTCTCTAAACTCTAAGGCACATTTAAGCATTCGGCCGCTGGCCTCTAGTGTTGTGAACGGCTTCTTCAACTGTTGGTCCGTGTAGACCACAATCGAAAGAGCAAGAAAGTATGGCCTTAGCTTTTTAGATGTCATGAACAACGCAAAGCCGAACTTCTCAATGGGTGGATACCTGAGCTCGACATTGTGCAGAACATGGCTGATGAAATACACAGGGATCTGATGGTCGTCCCTTTCAGCAAGCTGGACGACGCTCAAGGAATGATCTGAAATAACCAAATACATATACAGCTTCTCATCTTTGAGTGGACTGACGAGCCGAGGAAGCGTATGAAAATGATTTTTCAACTGTACGAAGGCTTCCTCGGCCTCCTCTGTCCACTCGAACATAGCTTTCTTCTTGATAGTCTGGAAAAATAGCGACACTTATCCCGTGATCTTGACAGAAATCGTCTGAGTGCGGCTAAGCAGCCGGTCAATCTTTGGACTTCTTTTATGGTCCTGGGCAATTTCATATCTAAGACCGCCTGGATCATTTCAGGGTTGGCCTCAATGCCGTGCTGGTCAATTAAAAATCTAAGCAATTTTCCGGACTCAACACCAAAGACAAACTTCTTTGGATTTAACATCATCTTATACCGCCTGAGTTCGGTAAATTTTTCTCGGAGGTCCTTCAGATGATCAGCCGGCCTCTTTGATTTAACAATCATATCATCAATATAAGCCTCCATGTTCCGGCCGATCTTATCTCTGAAGACCGTATTCACAAGTCTCTGAAATGTAGCAGGGGCGTTCTTCAGGATGAATGACATAACTTTGTAGCAATATAGCCCCTACTCGGTCACAAATGATATTTTTTCTTGATCTTCCTCCCACAAAGGGATTTGGTGGAATCCGAAGTATGCGTCCATAAAGCTCATCAGGGCATGCCCGGCCGTTGAATCAACCAGACAGTCAATTTTAGGCAAGGGAAAGCTATCCTTAGGGCATGCCTTGTTGAGGTCAGTGTAGTCTACACACATTCTCTAATTAGCCACCCAATTAGGGTAGTAACATTGCCGAATGAAACCGGCGTCTAGCAGCTTCTTAACCTCAGCTGCGGCCGCCTGATTCCTTACTTCTCCATGATTCCTCCTCTTCTGACGAACAGGTCTTACAACTGGGTTCGCAGCTAACTTATGAACTGCTAAGTCTAGGATGATACCTGGCATCTCATGAACTTCAAATGCAAACACATCTCTGAATTCTCTTAACAGATTCACCAAGTCATCTCCAAGCAAGCCCATGGCCATAGTGCCCACTTTGACTGTCCGATCAGGCTGGTCTGGGTCAAGTACTATGTCCGTATGATCGCCGGTCGGCTGTGGCCTCAGCTCTTCTGGCCGGCCGACAGTCATTAGCTGCTATGCTTGCTCTTTCTTGATCGACTTGCGCTTCTTGCCGACCTGGTATGTTTGGAGTGACCTTTCTTCGGAATTTTGCACGGACGCGGTCACATGTCCAATTGTTGTTGGCTTCACGGCCAGCTGATTACATTCTTTGGCCATCTTCTGATTTCCTTGAATAGAACTTATCTTCCCATCTGACAGCTCAAACTTCATCAGCATCAAGTGAGGGACGATTACTGCCTTTGCTGATGTCAAAGTTGGGCGGCCGATGATAACATTGTAGCCAGTGAGCTCCTTAACAACTAGGAAGCGGACGACCATGTCCCTTCCTTCTCCCTTCTGCCCAAATCGGACAGGAAGGTCTATCCGTCCGACCGGGTGAATAATACTCCCACCGAACCCAACCAACGGGTGAGAGATATCCTTTAGGGCGTCCACTAGGAACTTCAGATTCTTCAAACATGCTAGACTGATAATGTCGGACGAGCTACCGGTGTCTATTAGCACTCGTCCGACCTTCAAATTGGCAACTTTCAAGATGAACACCATGGGGTCATTGTGAAGGGCCTTGATTTTGCCTCGGTCTGCCTCGCAGACCGTCACTTTTGGAAAGGGATCTGCCTTTACCCCTTCGGTGTGCATCACATTTTCAAAATTCCAAGCATCTTACTTGATTCCCGTCACGGTAAGGCTGCCTACAGCAAAGTAGCCTGATATGACGACCACAAACCCTGAGTCTGTGTTGTTTCCATCATCATCTTTTTCTTTTTCTTTCTTCTTCTCAGATTTCTTGTATGTCCGAGAGTAGGTGAACTTGGAATTCAGAACGTACGAGTAAAGCATGCCCTTCTCGGCCAGCTTATCCAGCAACCTCTTCAAATTGTTGCAGTCGTTCGTGTCATGCCCCACATCCTTGTGGTAATGACAGTACTTGCACTTGTTTCTGTACTGGGCCGGCCCTCTCAAAGGCTGAGGCTTCTCGAACTCGAACATGTCTTTGATTTCCATCAAAATTGAATAACAATCTTTGTTGTACTCGTACTGAGGCTCGTACGTCTTAGCTTTCTTTGACTTTGTCTGTTGGCAGTCGGCCACCCAGACTTCTTTTCTTTTGTTGCTTCCTTCCTTGTTTTTGCCGGTCGAGTCTTGTTGAGAAGATTGCTTCTTCTCGGCCCCCTTGGCCGGCTCTTCTGATTTTGTAAGGGAACAAAAATTAGCTGCCTCATATATGATCCGGCCTCCCGCAGAACACCTGCGTATGTCCGAATCTTTTTCCTGATCAGATCAAACTTGAAACCGTTATGCCTTAAACCTTGAAGGAACTCCGAGTAGGCCATCTCGCCCGGCTGATTCTGAATTTGAGCTTTCTCCAAGTTGAACCTCTAGACGTACGAGCGCAACCCCTCTTTCTTTCCTTGGACGATGGTCGCCAAGTTAAGACTAGTCTTCCAGGGTGGAATATTGTAGGAGAAGTTTCCAACAAATAATAAGCTAAGGGTTGTGAAGCAATTGATGCATCCGGCCGGTAGACTATTGAACTAGTCTTGAGCCACATCCTTGAGGGTGGCCGGGAAACATTTGCACTAGGTGGCATCATTCATACTCTGTAAGTACATCAGATTTTTGTACGAGGTAACATGCTCTTCCGGGTTGCCCGTACCATCATAGGCACCCACAAGTACGCTCTTCACTTTAGTTGGATGAGGAGAGTTGAGAATTTCTTGAGAAAACGGAGGCGGCTTGTCACCAAGATTCAACAAGCGCATTTTCCAATCAATGGATTAAGGTGGTGCGGTCGTTCCGCTCAGGTATGCTGCCTGGTCATACGGTTGGCCATACTGCCCGTACTGCTCATAGATAAGGGGAGTAGGCGGTAGAATAGCACCATAATTCTGGGCTCATTAATGGAAATGGAGTTGGAGTACAGTGGGCTTGACTCCTGTTGGTCCTGGCCGAGCTGGTATGCTTGGAGAGAGCATGGTTGGAGAATTCATCCGGCATGGTAGGAGTGGAGGCAGTGTCCGAGTAATGTGCCTGCTCCCGCCGCTTGTGCCGGAGATAGTCTCTAGCATCTTTCCAGCACTGTGACGACTCATTCGGCTACCTCTAAGGCTGCTTGGTCTGCCCCCCAGCCAACCGTGTTTTCTCAAGGAACCTGGCCCAGTTCATCTGGGGCACCCTTGGTGACCTTGCATGTCGTTTGAATGGGGTGTTCCCAGCATCCTCAGTGTTGGCCGTCTTTCCATGGGGTTTCTTTCGGACACCCTCTCCTTCTCTTCTAGATGGTTGTCTAGAAGAAGAGGGGATCTTACCCTCAAGCTCCTTTCGGAGCTTTTCTAAGGTGGCCTTTAAGGAAGCAGCCGTGACAGGTGGATCCTCTGCCTCATGAAATGAAGCGGTCAAAGGATCGCTAGAGTTAATTGTTGCGGTGATATTCTCTACATGCCCGTCCTCACCAGGACCAGGTGTCTGACCATCTTTAGCCATTTCAGACATGTATCCCCACAGACGGCGCCAAATATTTCGGGGTTTTTTGGAATTCCTCGGGATACAGGTCTTGAACACAGGTGGATGGACTCGGACACCTGCAAAACAACGAATATTCCGTCAATCAAGTTAGTGACCGAAAAACGAAGTAATGTAGAGAGAGAAAGTAGAGAGAAGTTGGAGCTATTTAATGCTCTTGAATGATGTCTTAATCTACCCCTCCCATCAAATGATTGGGGTATTTATAGGGGTGGGAAAGTGTGCCCCTTTAGGGTTAGTGCCCTAAAAAGCTGGGCTCTGATTGGCGGCGCAATCAGATAAGGACACGTGTCCTTTGGGGGCGCCATTTTGCGACTTTCTCAGGATTTGGGCCTCCTGATGTAAGGAGGCCTTTCTCTCATTAAGGTGCTCTTAGGGTTGCCACGTGTCATCTTCCTATAGGGACACGTGTCGCCCTTTAATTGGGCCACGTGTCACTATGGGATTGGACCACGTGTTGGGGTATTTTTTACCCTAAACAGACGGCCTCGGTGGCGGAGCCAGAAATTTCATATCGGGGGGACAAATGGACATCGTATAATTTTACAATAATGTAGCAAAAAAAATTCTTGACACATAGATAGTTAAACAGTATCCAAAATATTTTGGTCATACAATCCAAAAAAAAAATGAAAAAAATTAATAATTCGGACACTTGTCTATAAGACCAGGAGACTTATGGGTTTGTGTGGTTGGCAAGGTGTTTTGAGAATATAAACTCTCCTCACAACACTTCTTTGATTTGAGGTATAATCCACTATGTTCACTCTTTCTCGGATCATGAGGAAGAAGTTAAACATTATACATATCAATTCTTCCTCCTCTAGTGGTACTTAATAGTACTTAAACCACTTATTTCCACATCACCCTTTATTGAGTTTGTGGGAAACTAAATGAAGAGGATCATTTTCTTGGGATATCTTTAAACATGAATTGTTAAAAATCGGGTAGTTTTCACGTTGTCTTGGAATCGTTTGAATTTAGTGAACATTTGACATGTCGTAATTAATTTGAAAAATATAAACTAATACTTCAATTATCATATCGTCATACATTGAAATTATAAACAATATTTCTTTCAAAAAAAATAATTAAAACCATTCAACACAAATTAAAAAGTTAACAATTGAACAACCCTAACTTTTCAATAAGGTAATAAATTCTATGATTCTATCTATACTAAAACAAGTGTGTGATTTAAATTTTAACAAAACAAATTAAGTAATCAAAACTATTTCATACATATATATAAACAATTAACTTTCAAACAATTATAATTTGGGATTTATATAACATAATTTTTTTTTAAAAAAAACTAGTTTTTTTTATAAATGGGGGACAAGTGTCCCCTTTTGTACCCCTCTCCCTCCGCCCCTGGACGGCCTTAGGGAAACTATTTCAAACCACCACCAACATATCACCAATTTTGTAATTAGAAGAGCAATTGTTTTAAAGGAAAATTCACAACTTATTTATCCACTGAAAGCTTGTTTAAGAGTCAAGTTTGGTACATACCCGTGTTGTATAAGCATCATACAACACAAAGTATTTTGGTCATTTCGGTTATTAAATTTCTTATTTTCATATTTGAGCTTAACCCTTCATTCTTATTCCAAGAAAAATACAAATTACTCATCAGTTGAATGTACAAAATAGGTAGTAATAACCCAAAACAAATTGCCCTGCCCACCCCCCCCCCCCCCCCCCAAAAAAAAAAAACAAAGAAATACATGATTAAAGAATTCCAACAGTTGATCATGTTACAATGTTATTGCTTAAGATTAGAGCTGTCAGTTTCTAACCCGAACCGTTAAACCCGACTGTTTCGAACCGATCCGAAAAGGAACTGAACCGTTAAAAATCCATTTTTTGAAAATCGAAAAACGACCTGACCTAATTTTTTCTAACCCGAAACTGAACTGAACCGAATTTGTGCGAACCTTTACTAATCTGACCCGTTATCAAGCCAAACCGTTACAACCCAACCTGACAACAACCCGAACCGATTACGTCTGAACCCGATAGTAACCAGACCCATTTTAAACCAAAAACTGTTTAAACTCAACAAAAATCTGATAAACCTGAACCGGTCCAACCGTAACCCGTTGTGACCGAACCATTTATAACCAGTAACCCGTTGTGACCGAACCGTTTACAACCCGTAACCCGTTGAGACCGAACTGTTTACGACTCGTAACCCATTGAAACCGAACCATTTACGACCGGTAACCTGTTATGACTTATTCGTTTACAACCCATAACCCAATATGTTTATGATCTGATCCTTTTCAACCCACTACTCGATAAACCTAACTTATTTATGACTTAACTTGATTATAACATGACCCGTTCCTACCCATTATCTGACTAACTCGATTCGATAACGATCCAATTCGATTTTAACCTAATATGATTTGGATTGAAACCCGCTTTAAATTAGGTAAACCCGTTTTCAAACCGACCAAGTTCAATCCAAACCGATTATGACATGAACCGATAATGACCGGACCCGATTTCATCCGATCTGTTTTGAACCGAAACCCATTTTCAAACCGACCCGATTAGGACCCGACCTGTTTTGAACCAAACCGATTACAACCCGAACCGATTAGGACTCGACCGATTAGGACCCGAACTGTTTTGAACCGAAACCCGCTTAAAACTGGCTAAACCCGTTTTCAAACCGGCCCGGTTCAATCCAAACTGATTATGACCCGAACCAACTACAACCCGACCCGATTAGGACCCGACCCGAATAGAAACCGCAATAAAAAAAAACCACACCGAACTGACCCGATAATTTTCAAAACAGACCCAAACCGACCCGCTAATCATTTCAACCCGTTATAAACCAACTCGTTATAACCCGAAACTGATAAACACAACCCAAACCCAAACTATTTACCTGAATTGACACCCCTACTTAAGATCAATATCTAGGTCATCTACCACCTGTTGGATATTTAGAGTGTTGATGGTTGCGCGCTCGCGCCCATGAAGAGCGCCCGCGCAAGGTAGGCGCGGACGCGCTAAGAGCGCGCCTAAACCGCGCACCTATCTGTAAATCAGCAAATTGGAAGGGTGTGGTTGGCGCGCCCACGCGGCTGGTGGGGCGACCGCGCGTCCTGGTGGAGCGCCTGCGCTTCTGGTCGCGCCTAAACCGCGCCCCTCACTGCCTTCTTGTGGAATCTCGCAGATTTTGGGAGGCGCGCCCGCGCTTCCAGGTGGGGCGCCCGCACCTCTTGTGTCGCGCCCACGCCTCCCTATTTTGCGGTTTTTCCTGACGGTTGAGTCCTTTATTAAAAGACATATTTTCGTGAAAGAAAAAGGACATAAGTTGATTCTTCATCTCTCCAAAAGGATTCTCCACATTTTCTCTCAAATTTCTTGCAAACTTTTGTGAGAAAAGCTCTTTCAATTAATCCAATCTTGGTGAATTTGTCATCTTTATTTCGATTCATAGTGCAAAGAACGAATTGTTGTCTTTTGTATCTCAAAGAGGATTTCCGGATTGAACCCAAGCACCGTTGTGGGGGAAATTAACCTCTTTAGGAAAGTGTGTACACGCCTAAGACAGAGTATCAAGGATTGAGACTCAAGCGGTCATCAATATTCTCATGTTCATGTTCATCTTTCAAGGCTTGGAGTTGAGGCAAGTTTAGTTTTCTTCACATTAGTGTTTTTCATTGTAATTTCTGAATAATTTGATTTTGGTGCTTGGTTTGTAATACTTTAATTAGTATTTGGTTATTGTATAATTTGATTTGAATTATACTTTATCTAGGTTTTGTTCCCACTTTCTTAAGTAGTTCTTGTTGTTGAATTACTGTAAAACCTAACAATCTAAAGAGGTTAATACTTTTAGATTTTAATCAAGCATGTCTAGTGTGAAAGAATTGACCACAAATTTTGTTAAACTTAAAAAGTTTGACGGTGTGGAGTTTCGAAGATGGAAGAAGAAGATGTATTTTCTTCTTACATCTTTGAATGTAGCCTATGTCATAAGTACTACAAGGCCTGGTGAACATGAGAATGAATCCTTGGAGAATGTTCGGGAAAGGACGAAATGGGACAACGATGATTTTATTTGTCGTGGTCATATCTTGAATGGTATGGAGGATGACTTATTTGATGTCTACCAAAATGTTGAGTCGGCTAAGGAGCTTTGGGAGTCCTTAGAGGGAAAGTACATGGCGGAAGATGCATCAAGCAAGAAGTTTTTAGTAAGTAATTTTAATAATTTTAAGTTTGTTGATGGTCGGTCCATAATGGACCAATTTCATGAATTGCAACGTACTTATGGTAGTTTGGAACAACATGGAATAGCCATGAATGAATTGTTTGTTGTTTCTAGCATTATTGATAAATTACCCCCTAGTTGGAAGAATGTTAAACATGATTTAAAACATAAAAAGGAGGACATGACATTGTCCGGTTTGGCCACCCATCTTCAAAATGAAGAAGGGATTCGTGCCATGGAAGGAGCTAAGGATGGAAATCCTAGCACATCTATCGTTAATATGGTAGATGAGGGAAGAGCTAGTGCATCTATTAGTGGAAAGAGAAAGAATAATAATTCTTTCAAAAACAAGTCCAAAAAGAAAATGACAAGTAACAAGTTTACTTGTTGGGAATGCGGTAAAGTTGGTCATCGCAAGAAGGACTGCTTTTCTTTCAAGAAAAGGATGGAGAAAGCCAAGGAGGGTCGTGCTACTGAAAGAAAGGACCCACCCACCAAAGGTAATCCAATTCATGAGGTTGAATTTAATTCCGGTTTGGATTTAAATACAATGGATCCTAACATTTTTATGGTGCAGGAAGATGACTCATGGTGGATTGATTCGGGGGCTTCAAGGCATGTGTGCAAGAGTAAACATTGGTTCAAGACCTTTCAAAAGGTTGTTGATGGAGAAGACCTTTTCATGGGGAACAATTCTACCATCAAGGTTCTTGGAAGAGGACAAGTTGAGCTTATGTTTAGTTCGGGGACTACAATTATTCTTAGGAATGTTTTGTATGCTCCGGAAATTAGTAGGAATCTTGTATCCGGGCCTACCCTGAATAGTCTTGGCTATAAGCTTGTATTTGAAGCTAATAGATGCATTATTACTAGGGATGTAACGTTTATAGGTCGTTGTTATTTGGATAATGGTTTGTTTAAACTCTCATTGAGAGAGAGTGGTGTTATGGATAATTTATGTTTAAATGTTGATGTCAATGACAATC
This sequence comes from Chenopodium berlandieri, assembly GCA_034703905.1. Lineage (NCBI taxonomy): Eukaryota > Viridiplantae > Streptophyta > Magnoliopsida > Caryophyllales > Amaranthaceae > Chenopodium > Chenopodium berlandieri. The sequence continues at coordinate 61,337,926 of CM068285.1, read as the reverse complement.
ATGTTGCTTTGAATATGTTTGACTTATGGCATTCTAGATTAGGACATGTGAATTATAATAAAATGCTTTTCATGTCAAAACAAGAATTGATACTTTCTTGTGATATTTCTCTTAATAAATGTTCTACTTGCATGTTGAACAAGATCACTAGAACTCCTTTTAAGAGAGTTGAGAGAAGTTCTAATATTTTAGAACTAATCCATAGTGACTTGTGTGATTTTCATAGTACTCCTTCTTTGGGGAACAAAAGATACATGATTACGTTTATAGATGATTATTCTAGGTTTTGTTATGTGTATCTTTTTCATTCTAAAGATGAAGCTTTAATAAAGTTTGATATTTATAAAAGGGAAGTAGAACTGCAAGTAGAATCATTAATTAAGAGAATTAGAACTGATAAGGGAGGGGAATATTATGATCCAGCTTATTTCCAATCTTTGGGTATAATTCATGAGACTACAGCAGGTTATGCACCACAATCAAATGGTGTAGTTGAAAGGAAAAACATAAACTCTTGAAGAAATGGTTAATTCCATGTTATCTTACTCTGGTTTGAGTGAAAGGTTCTGGGGTGAAGCAATGTTGACAGCCTGTCATATTCTTAACCGGGTTCCCACTAAGGGAAAACAATCTACTCCTTATGAACTATGGTACAAAAGAAAGCCAAACTTGAAGTATCTCAAGGTTTGGGGTTGTCGGGCAATCGTAAGAGTGCCCGGTAACAAAAAGAGAAAGCTCGGTGAAAGGGGCTTGGATTGCATTTTTATAGGTTATGCTGAGCATAGCAAAACCTATAGGTTCTATGTAATAGAACAAAATGACTATATATCGATTCATTCGGTTATTGAGTCAAGAGATGCAATTTTTGATGAAAATCGGTTTTCATCAATGAGTAGACCGAAAGATCTACAAATCAGTGACAATGATAGGGAGATAGTAGAGTTGAATGATCAACTTGAACCTCATGAAGATACATTCGATAATGAGAATGTTGAAACTCCTCAAGTTAGGAGAAGTACTAGGGAAAGAAGACCTAGAAACCTTCTTGATGACTTTATAATTTATTTAGTTGAAGGTTCTAGGGATACCCTTAGTTCTACTACTCCATATTGTTTTAATGTGGATAGTGACCCAAAGACTTACAATGAGGCAATATCTAGTCAAGATAGTGCATTTTGGAAGGAAGCTATAAATGATGAGATGTATTCCATCATGGGAAATAATACTTGGGTCTTAGAGGATTTACCTCCCGGTTGAAAACCTCTTGGTTGCAAGTGGATTTTCACTAGGAAAAGGAGACCGGATGGCTCCATAGTGAAATTTAAAGCCAGATTGGTTATCCAAGGCTTTAGGCAAAAGCATGGTGTTGATTACTTCGATACTTATGCACCGGTTGCAAGAATTACCTCCATAAGGTTATTGATTGCAATGGCTTCGGTATATAATTTAGTGATTCATCAAATGGATGTCAAAACGACATTCCTTTATGGAGATCTAGAGGAAAAAGTGTATATGAAACAACCCGAAGGGTTTGTTTTGGAAGGACAAGAAGAAAAGGTGTGCAAATTGGTTAAGTCGTTGTATGGACTTAAACAAGCACCAAAACAGTGGCATCGGAAATTTAATGACACGATTTTGTCCTTTGGATTCAAAGTGAATCAAGCTGATAAGTGTATATATAGAAAATTTGATGACAAAGGTCATGGTGTCATCATTTGTTTATATGTTGATGATATGCTTATCTTTGGTACAAATCTACAACAAGTAGAATTGACCAAGGAATTCTTATCCTCATCTTTTCAGATGAAGGATTTGGGGGAGGCGGATGTCATTTTGGGCATCAAGATTATAAGGGACAATGGAAGACTTATCTTAAGTCAATCTCATTATATTGAGAAGATGATCAAACGGTTTAATATGTTTGATAAGTGTCCCATGAACACCCCCATGGAACCTAATGTTAAATTGGTTAAGAATTCAGGGAAAACGGTTTCCCAATTGGAATATTCAAGGATAATTGGATCCTTGATGTATGCCATGACTAGTACAAGACCGGATATTGCGTTGGCTGTAGGGAAACTTAGTAGATTTACTAGTAACCCGAGTGTACAACATTGGTTTGCAATAAGAAGGGTCTTGAGGTACCTTAAGGGTACGTTAGACTATGGTCTGACATATAGTGGATTTCCTTCAGTTTTAGAAGGATTTTCGGATGCTAGTTGGATCACTTACAAAGAGGATGACTCTTCTGTTAGTGGTTGGGTATTCATGTTTGGGGGAGGTACCATTTCATGGTCTTCCAAGAAACAAACTTGCATTGCGGATTCCACTATGGCAGCGGAGTTTATTGCTCTTGCTTCAGCTAGTAAGAAAGCTTAGTGGTTGAGGAATCCTCATGATAGAATTGCCTTTATTGCCTAAGCCAATGCCACCGGTGGCAATCCATTGTGATTCGAATTCGGCTTTAATAAAGGCATATAGTCAAGTGTGTAATGGTAAGTCTCGACATATTTCACTTAGGCATAGCCTAGTGAAAGAGCTTATCAATGATGGGGTCATAAGTCTTGACTATGTTCCAACAAAATTGAATTTAGCGGATTGCTTTACAAAGGCAATGCCAAGGCATTCCATCATATTTGCCATGAATGGAATGGGTTTATGTCCAAAAACACGAATTTGTGAAACCCAATCTAACGCTTGAAGAAACATCAAGTCTTAGATTCAATGTGGTTGAATTACATTTTTGTTGTTTGTTAGCAATGTTTGATAACCCATATTGCTATGATACTTGTGATGTTAAGGTAGCGTCTGTTTAAAGTTCTCAAATATTTAGAGTTGAGAAGCTCTAAATGAAGGTGTCTTATCACAAGGGCACTATTACGTATATGAGAACCTACCTATATGAGTTCGAAGTTTAGTCGCTTCAAGAAGTCTAGATGGACATATAGACTTTGATGAACTTAAGAAAGATATGGACACATGGCGCTGTATAAAAGTGTCAAGTGATGATAAATTCGATTTGTCTTGTGTGTACTTCACCTTCGAATGGTTTGATATATCCGTGTGATTCAATCCGTATGGAAATCATGGGATATGATCATCGTTAAGTGTGTTGTACTAGGTATCAATTCAATCCGAAGGGACATTGGCATTGAAGCATGAGATGTGGCTTAATTGTTAGAAGTGGAGAATGTTTTAAAGGAACACTCTAAATGGGGGAGGATTGTTGGATATTTAGAGTGTTGATGGTTGCGCGCTCGCGCCCATGAAGAGCGCCCGCGCAAGGTAGGCGCGGACGCGCTAAGAGCGCGCCTAAACCGCGCACCTATCTGTAAATCAGCAAATTGGAAGGGTGTGGTTGGCGCGCCCACGCGGCTGGTGGGGCGACCGCGCGTCCTGGTGGAGCGCCTGCGCTTCTGGTCGCGCCTAAACCGCGCCCCTCACTGCCTTCTTGTGGAATCTCGCAGATTTTGGGAGGCGCGCCCGCGCTTCCAGGTGGCGCGCCCGCACCTCTTGTGTCGCGCCCGCGCCTCCCTGTTTTGCGGTTTTTCCTGACGGTTGAGTCTTTTATTAAAAGACATATTTTCGTGAAAGAAAAAGGACATAAGTTGATTCTTCATCTCTCCAAAAGGATTCTCCACATTTTCTCTCAAATTTCTTGCAAACTTTTGTGAGAAAAACTCTTTCAATTAATCCAATCTTGGTGAATTTGTCATCTTTATTTCGATTCATAGTGCAAAGAACGAATTGTTGTCTTTTGTATCTCAAAGAGGATTTCCGGATTGAACCCAAGCACCGTTGTGGGGGAAATTAACCTCTTTAGGAAAGTGTGTACACGCCTAAGACAGAGTATCAAGGATTGAGACTCAAGCGGTCATCAATATTCTCATGTTCATGTTCATCTTTCAAGGCTTGGAGTTGAGGCAAGTTTAGTTTTCTTCACATTAGTGTTTTTCATTGTAATTTCTGAATAATTTGATTTTGGTGCTTGATATGTAATACTTTAATTAGTATTTAGTTATTGTATAATTTGATTTGAATTATACTTTATCTAGGCTTGGAGTTGAATTACTATAAAACCTAACACCACCAGGGGCTAGGGCACCAGAGAGCTGCTACCACATGTTACATATTTTTACGGCTTTTTATTTTATAGGACACACTCTCTTTTTTTTGTTTTTTTTTTTTTTTTACAGGAAACAGGGCAGCAACTTTTATTAAACAAAGACAATAATCAAGTAACATCAAGATCCGCAAGGGTAGCTATACCCTGCGGGAAACCATCCAAAAACACCTGCTCAATGCCATTACTTGGCTCTAATCTAGCCATTAATTGTGCTACTGTGTTGCCCCCCCCCCCCCCCCCCCCCCCCCCCACCTCCTAATATGTTTACAAGAAAACATAGAATAAGCTTCTGCAATAACATAAGTGTCCTCAATGACGAGATCTCGAGGAGTTCTTCCAAGTTTCTTCGATCTGCTTTTTTGTGAGAGATATAAAGCAGTAGGACATACTCTCTTTGTTCTTTTTTGTTCAATTTATAACAAGCAATAAATAGAAACGGAAAGAGTAAAACATAAGTATGGCGTAACTTGCTGGTAGGACAATTAGTGTTAAAATTAGAAGTTATATGTTCAAATCTTACATGAAAACTAAAAGAAAATGAGAGATTGAAATGCTTTTGGCAATAAGTGAATTGTTATTGAGGATAAGGAGATTTTACTATTTTAGAAGTCTAAAAGTCTTAACTCAAAAAAAAAAAAAAAAAAGAAGTCGTCATACTACGAGGGCGTTTGGTTCGAAAAATGAAAACGGAGTAGAAAGAAAACAAATAAGAGGGAGGAAAGGAATCATTTAGCTATTACCTTTTCATTTGTTTGGTTTAACCATGGAAAGGGTATTTGTTAAGAGGACGATAAGGGTATTTATTACCCCAAGTTTTTGAGAGGTAACAAATGAGGGGTAACCATTACCCTTAGGTAGTGGTAATTGTTATCATGCCTTCAAACCAAACACGCGGTAACGATATAAGTTTAATCGAATCTGTTTCCAATTCAAAAAATACACTAACCAAACGCCCCCTACGTATATACTTAAGAGAGAAAGGAGTTGGGTATTAATATGCGGCGAAGTATTTTTTTATTATTATTATTACTGTAAGATGTAATTACTTTTTTTTTTTTTTAAGGGAAGATGTAATTGCCTAGGTGGCTAGGATTAACATTAAATTTTCTTGGCTTCTTGTGTCAAATACTCAAATGTAAGATCTAAGTGAGTTCTTCTTAAGATTTTATATATATATATATATATATATATATATATATATATATATTAGTCAGATTATAAACATTTTTTTTACTCTTCAAAGTTTTCTATTTTTTTTTTTTTTTTTTTTTTTTTTGAAGCTAAGTGGGTGCACGTGGACCCACTTCGGTCAATGTGGATCCGCAACTTAATATAAACCCATTTCCAACAATAATATTCACCAAATTCATTTTCTATCACTTTGAGATCAAACATCCTTTCTTCACCAAACCAAAACTAGCAAGTTAAGCCACAATGGTTGTAGAAAGTTACCAATCCAAGAGTGTATGTGTCATAGGAGCCGGACCATCCGGTCTCGTGGCAGCCCGGGAGCTCATGAAAGAAGGTCACAATGTGGTAGTCATTGAGCAAAACCATGACATAGGAGGGCAATGGCTCTATGAGCCTAAAATCGAGGGAGAGGATCCTTTAGGCAGGGCAAATAAGTTCCTTAAGGTTCATAGTAGTATGTATGAATCCTTAAGGTTAGCATCTCCTAGGGAGATCATGGGGTATACTGACTTCCCGTTCGTAGAGAAGAAAGGGAGGGACATGAGGAGATTTCCTAGCCATAGGGAAGTTTTGTTGTACCTTAATGATTTTTGTGAATATTTTGGGTTGAGGGGCATGATAAGGTTTAACACTAGGGTTGAGTATGTCGGTATGGCCGAGTTTGCCGAGGTTGCCAAGGAGTTGAAATGGATGGTGAAATCTAAGGAGAAGAAGAGTGAAAAATTGGTGGAAGAAGTGTTTGATGCGGTGGTTGTTGCTAGTGGCCACTATTCTCATCCAAGGTTGCCTATAATTAAAGGTATACTTTGATCATACACTTCATTTATTTCACATAATAACACATGGCTTAAGAAAAGAGTTAAAAGTACAAAATAGAAGTGTACGTTAAGCATGCAGGAAGACAATTTTAGTAATTTACTCACTTTCATTACTCATTATGTTTTTGTTGCTTCTCTTTTGCATGCATTCTTTTGAAGGTATGAACTCTTGGAAAAGAAGACAAATGCATAGTCATATTTATCGGGTACCAGATCCATTTCGCGATGAGGTAACTACATCCATACCATTTTCATCATTGTAGATCTCTAAACTTCACATTTTTTAGCCTTGAAACAAACTTTGACTATTAATTTTCCTCGAGATAGTCAATTCTAATTCAATTAATGCGTAATATTTTATACGAATTACGGAGTACTCATATAATTACATACTCGTACTACGTATACATGTTGCAGGTAGTGGTGATTGTAGGAAGTTCAATGAGTGGACAAGAACTATCAATGGAATTGGTGGGAGTAGCAAAGGAAATCTATCTCAGTGCCAAATCCCCAGTCTCTGAAGGATTGTCCAAAGTATTTGCCAAGCATAAAAACCTGCATCTTTGCCCAAAGGTAAAAATATTATACAAGTATCACACATACACACAAAATAATAAACTGATTTGTTTTTCACGCCACGCCATCAAAAAATTAAAAAAATAAAATAAAATATACATATCAACATACAGATTTAAATTACATACGTATTACTCCGTATTTTAATTACATCTACATTCCATACATCTAATAATTAATGGTAATGACCTTAAAATATATTCCGTCCTCTATATGAAACATAACAGTTAAATTTTGGTAAATTATACTGCAGATTGACTGCCTTGAAGAAGATGGAAGAGTGTTGTTTGTGGATGGTTCTTGCGTCACTGCCGATACTATCATATACTGCACAGGGTAATTTATCATTTCCATTTTTTTTGTTTTTATCATTTTTATGGCATTAATATATTTTATTTGTCATTCAAGGCATTAATATATAGGTGTGAGGATATTGTATACATTTTATACAACCTTGATTAATTCGGAATATTACAATAATTATTTCATCACTTCTTGAAATAATTCATCTTATTTCTATACAATAATTCATGGATATGTCCAAAATTTCTTTCTCCCAACAGTGCTTTTGCTAATTTGCTATGAGTCACTATTGATTTTAGATGTTTAAACATATAGACTTGAAGATATCAATTAATTAAAAAAATTTCATAAAATTTCTTTACGAATAATATTACATCAATTGACAGCTAGTCAAGCTAGACAACGACGAGTAATTTGGAGACTTGGAGTACTAGTAAAACAAACAAAAATGATTAAAAATTGGAGTACATATAGTCACCCGAGTACACCAAACATCCGAGTATATAGGCTCCTCAAGGTGCCATCCTTGTCCCAAAAGTGTGCAAAGGCTTGATGATTACCTAATTGGTGCGGGAAGTCAAAGATTGAGCACTCTATGTAAGCATGCATCTTGTATTATAAGTAATTCCAACAATAGTATTGTAAATCATCATAATAACAACATAATGGGACCAACTTTTTTGGATCATGGTGACATGCAAGTTTCTTAAGCAGGAAGTATTGCAAATAATAATATACAGTTCTTCAAGTTTTCAGAATGTTGTTATGAAAACGATGTCTTAAGAAAGTCGGAAAGTTAGGTACAGTTGTAGGCAAAAGAGAAGTTTACCCATAATTTCATGCAACTACTACAACTTTTTTTTTGCTGATAAAAAAACATGATTGATGATTAAGATTAACCGTGAAGAGACTACTGATTACTGTAGGTATTCATATACATTTCCATTTCTTGACACCAAAGGAATCATTGAGGTGGATGATGATCGCGTTGGACCTTTATACGAGCATACGTTCCCTCCTTCGCTTGCTCCTTCTCTTTCGTTTGTCGGAATACCTAGGAAGGTATTATTTAATATCTTCAAACCTGCAATGACATTAACAAACCTTATAATTCTGCTAGTGTGACAACATATTTCTATATCATAATGGCTTTCATTAATTGAATTAATAGATCATAGGGTTCCCTTTCTTCGAGTCACAAGCAAAATGGATTGCTCAGCTGCTCTCAGGGAAAAAAACATTGCCATCTTGGGAAGATATGATGAAGGAAATCAAAGAGTTCTATCAGTCCAGGGAAGCAGCCGCCATCCCAAAGCATAACACTCATGATATTGCCGATTTTGAGGTAAACAGACATGTTGTCTAACTAAATTTTCTTTTACATGAACATCAAATGCATTAACTTGCAACACTTTTACAGATTCTTCAGTGTTTCAAGTACCATAAGAAGTTAGTCCAATAGTTTTTCTGCTGTCAGTTACCTTTAATTACGCCTTTTCCTGCAGTATTGTGACTTGTATGCGGATAAAGTGGGATTTCCACGCCTGGAAGAATGGAGGAAAGAGCTATGTGTATCAGCTCTGATGAACGCGGAGGCCAATTTGGAGGTGTATCGTGATGTTTATGATGACTTTGAACTGCTTCAAGTAGCTCGTCAAAGTCCTCATTTCACTCAACTTGGAGCATATACATTTGAAGTATAAAGCAATACTCTGCTTCAGCCAGCTCAACAAATCAATGTCAAAGTAATATGCAGCAATTTACATAGAACAACATACCAGTGTTCCAGTGAAAGATTTGAGGTTGACATATTTTCTTTTTTGTGTATTGATGATAGTGGTCGCACAAAGTACAGCCCTGTATGCAGTTTTTTGAATGATTTTTACTTTTTATTAGAGAAACCGGCAAAATTATGCCATGTTGGAAAAGCCTTCAAAAGGCTGTACCAACAAGACACAAGTGTTTTCCAATTTAAATATGAAATAGTATATTTGCCTAACTAGTTAAGTAACTAACAGGGGGTGAAATAGCCTTACCCTTGCAAATCTTAGTCAGATTTGGATTAAGGCCTAAGGGTTCTCCATATATCGCCCCTATTAGTCGCTTAACTGTCAGGGATATATTCAAATTATTCGTTTAATAGTTATAAGCTGTAACATGATATATACATACTTGTTTAGATTCAGCATATATGCTCCCCAAAACACAGCCTCGTGATGACCTAACAAATGATTCCAACACCTGGAAAAAGAAAAGGGTCCTCTCAGTCTCAGCCATAGGTGCAACAGTCATCATGCTGAAAATGATACTCAGCTTGGATGTGCCTACCATGCTCAGCAACAGCACATTCCAAAATAAGAGCTGAACTACATGCCAGCAGATGTCAATAACTGTAATAACTTTAGGAGGAAGAAGAAGAATAGTGGGAAATCAAGGTTAATTTTTTTTTCTTCTTGGTTAGTAATGATCTAAAATTAGTAAAACTGAAATTATTTTGAGCAAAAAAGAATATTGATTTACTTTTACCAAAAGATAAAAAGGTTTTCATATTTTGACAATTTTAGGCATAGTTGGTAAGAATACAGCTAATT